>CM042695.1:323974643-326374643 GCA_023614405.1 Avena insularis
CGTGCCTATAAGTTGCCTTGACCTAAAAGCAGGGGGTTCGATAGTTTTCGAGAAAGAGTTCCGCTCCGCCCTTGCGAAACCAAGATTTGGATCGAAACTCCGTTCGGCACCACAGGGAGAGGGGAATTTGGAGAGGATCATCACCATCGTCATCACCAACGCATCTCCATTAACCACCGATGTTTCCCTCATCCATGAGTGAGTAATCCCCCGCTGTAGGCTTGGGGATGGTAGGGATTGGATGAGTTCTATGATGTAATCGAATAAGATCTGTTAGGGCATAGTGCCTAGTATCTCTATTAGTGCTATTTTACTTTATTACAATTTGTTGTGCTTAATGCTTGTAACTAGGGCCCGAGTGCCATGATCTCAGATCTGAACTTATTATTTAATCATTATGATAGTATTGTTTGTGATCTTATCTGCAAGTTGTGTACACATATCATTGTCCGGATCCAAAGGCCCCAAAGTGACAATAATTGGGACAACCAGAGGGGATTTCTATGGTGTGAGGATCACATGTGTTCATGGAGTGTTAATGCTTTGCTCCGGTGCTCTATTAAAAGGAGCACCTTAATTGCCAGTAGTTCCCTAGAGGCCCCGCTGCCACGGGTTGGCTGGACAAAAGATGTTGTGCAAGTTCTCATTGCAAGCACGTATGACTATATATGGAGCACATGACTAGGATTGTTTAGTACTTGGATGCTTATTATTATTTATATGCAATGCCCTAGTTCTTTGAAGTTACATGTTTAGACTCGTCCATGTAACGCCCATCCATCCATCCCTATGCCTACCGCACTGGAATCCTCGCCCTAATAGCGATGCAGTGCAGATGGGATTGAGTCGGTAGGCATAGGGATGGATGGACTGGCATTGCATGGACGAGTCTAAACATGTAACTTCAAGAACTAGGGCATTGCAGATAAATAACAATAAGTATCCAAGTACTAAACAATCCTAGGCATGTGCTCCAAATATAGTCATATGTGCTCGCAATGAGAACTTGCACAACATCTTACATCCAGCCCGTGGCAGGCCTCTAGGAACCACGGCAATTAGTGCTCCTTTAATAGAGAAGGAAAGCATTAACACTCCGTGAACACATGTGATCCTCACACCACAGGCATCCCCTCCGATTGTCCCAATTATTGTCACTTTGGGGCCTTTGGATCCGTACAATGATATGTGTATACAACTTGCATATAAGATCACAAACAATACTATCATAATGATTCAATAATAAGTTCAGATCTGAGATCATGGCACTCGGGCCCTAGTGACAAGCATTAAGCACAACAAGTTGCAACAAAGTCAAATAGCACAAGAGAAACTAGGCACTATGCCCTAACAGATCTTTTAAATTACATGATAGAACTCATCCACTCCTACATCCACAAGCCACAAATGGGATTACTCACCCATGGATGAGGGAAGATCACGGTGGCGATGATCCTCCAAATTCCCGGCAGGGTGCCAAATGAGTTTCTAGATCTGAATCTTGGTTTCGGTGGCGTGACAGAACTCCTGAAAACTATTGAACCCCTCGGTTTTTAGATCGAAGACAACTTATAGGCAAAGGAGGCCGGGAGGTGCTGGGTGGCCACACCCTCCAGCGGGGTCGTTGGGCCCGCTGCAGGGTCTGGGCCCCATAGGCCTCCCCTCTGTCTCTTCTTCTGGCTTCGTGAATCTTCTAGTGAAATATAATTTTTGGCATATTTTCCGGGATTTTTCCTGATAGTTTTTTTCTGCACAAAAATAAGACACCAAGGTAATTCTGCTGAAAACAGCGTCAGTCCATGTTAGTTGTATCCAAATCATACAAGTTTAGAGGAGAAACAATAGCAAAGTGTTCGAGAAAGTAGATACGTTTTGGACGTATCACTGCCATAATCTAGCCGTGTACTATGATGACGATGACTCCGGCGACGACGAGGGCGGTGATAATCAAGAGGGAGAACGTCACGGGTGTCATCGTGAAGCAGGAGGGAGAGGCCATCGTGCCACTAGGATACAACGAGGCCGAGGCCATGCGGCACGTCATCAAGCTTTCCCAGCAGGATGAGGACGCATTCTAGACCTGGTATGGTCTGGAAGATGTCGTCCATATATCTTTGATGGTGGCGTCATACGAGGTGGAGAAACTACCTCCACCGTTGTTGCCACCGCACGCGCCATCACAGGCCACATAGCCTGGGTAGCATATGGCCCCGCCGCCATCGGTGTAGCCTGCGTGGCCATAGCAAGGCTCCTAGACGCTGGCGATATACATCAACCTCTTGATGGACAATGTCGAGTTTCTCCGGTGCCGTCGGTGGTGCAGTCAGTGCCCATGGCTAGGGATTTGTTCGTTCTATTTTTTCAATATGTAAAATATTTTTAAAATTAGTGAAAATGTTTGAGGAAATAAATGAGTGGGCAACCGATGCGTCCATTTTGTATCATCATGATATCAACATATCATTATTTTCCTTCTTAGATGATTTATGGTACTTTTTGATAAAGCCCCTTGTTTTGGTATTTAATTCTAAGAGGCAGAAAACCTCCTTTTTCGTATTTTTATGTTTCAAAGACTTTCTAGACTTCAATTAATTTAGGAAAAATTACCACATAATTTTTTCATTAGAACAAAGTCCCTGGGCGTTGGACACACACGAGGGGGACAACGAGGGCTAAAACAGACCTAGTGGTGCGGCCCAGGAGGGTGTCCTCCCTACCTAGGCCCATTTCACTGTTGACCAACGTCTCGGACCCTCGTTTTTATGCACGCCCTCGTCTCAACGGAAAATGTATGCCATATTTTTCCATGATTTACAAATACGGTGGAGGCGAAAGTCCTCTCCTACTCCGAGAGAGGGCAGAACCTGCTTCTCTGAAGCCATTGGAGAAAGGTAAATCGGAGCCATTCTCATCATCAACTCCTCCTTGGTGTAGGGGAAGTCTCTCCATTACAATCTTTACCAACACTACCATCAACACCATCTCCATATCGAGATCGACTTCATCCCCCTCATAGTTCGTGGTAGGTTGAACCCTAGAATATTGTTCAAGTGTTGTGTGCATGCTTCTGCTGGGCAACTTGTCATCATTTTTGTTGAAGTTATACTTTCAGATTGTGTTGTAATTCATATGCCACTTATATGTGCCATATTTCACCATTATGAGTAGTTACCCATGTTTCTGAGGGCATAGGATGAATTGGCTATTATTTCTATATAGTATGCAATAGGTATTTGGTCATGATTTCATTTTTATGTGCTTTTATGATGGCAATATGCGAATATCTACTACTTGTTGCTTTACCTTTATGGGCTGATAGGGCTACACCTTAGAGTAATAAAGAGAGTAGGGAGGGGCGGAATGACTAGAAACCGTGTCCTGAGACTTTGAGTTGCATTTGCGGAGTTCTTGATCGGGTACCTTAGAACATTCAAAGTGGTTGGACTATTATGTGTTAATGAATCATTTGTGTGTACATGAAAAATGGCCTTAGGACCAATCATTAGGGGTGCACTTGCACATGTTTATGACTGCACCTATTTTAGGATGTGTCCTACGAGAATAAAACTAAACAAGATGCTTGCCATGTTGTTTTTACACACTTGAGCTTGTCCTCTTGTTGCATAGAGGATTGGGCTTTTCACACCGGACTATATTGCAGCGCCGAACTACCTTGCGACGCCCGTGTCGGGCTATCTAGCGGCTCGGGATGTCTTGTGGAGCCCGCACAGGATCATCCTGTGGCGCCCTTCCCAAACTGTCTTGTGGCCGGGGAGATCACAAGGTTAGCCAGCGATGGCCGCGATTGCGCAGTTAGCCGGCAACAGAGGTGATCGTCATCGCCACGTACATGATATGGATTAGCGTTCTACTGCTCATGTGGGATAGAGGTTGAAGAGTATGGTATGCATATATGTAAGCATATAGGTGGGTATACCAATTTTTAGATATGGGTTTGTACATGAGCTAGGTTGAGTTTTGGGGGAGGGGTGGTACTGGAGCAAGCCTCATTTTATTTTTATTGTTCATTCAAGATCTTTAATTTGGTGCAATGGATGGACGGTGATATCGGGGGAATGGAGTATATTATGTACTAATCATGATTAATCATCAATCATAATACTTCACAATAAGGGTATTCTTGCCACCTCAATCCAAAAGGTGATCACATCGACTTTATCCACTTTACATCATTTGAACCAAACTAAAAAATTCTTATCTATAACCACCACTCGCCCCATCTAACAAAACATAGAAATTGGCTATCCATAACCAGATGGCTGGGGATATCCTCACCCCTAAACGATACCCCTGAACCAAATATCCCCTTACGTTTGCACAATATCACGAAGAACATTACCACATCCATACCACATAGATCAAATATATTATTGCATTCAATTCATATAAATACTAGGGCTCCTCCATATCCCTTAGAACAAGGGGAATAACTCGCACATGGGGGCACAAGACACCATTGATATCACATACACTGGACATGAATGGTTAAGGTAATAAACTTACAAATCTACAAAAAAATTGAGATTACAATGAGATGAATGGAGGATTCGAGGATGGGGACATATATGATTATGGTGCTGATAGAGATCGATGTTGCATCCTTACTGACCGAAGCAATGGCGAGGTGGATGCCCTTCCACTGGTTCCCCCTCTAGCTTCTAGAGGTGAGGTTTCTGGTAGTGTTTCAAATGGAGTGAGTTCGTCCTCTCCTAGATCCAATCGCACAAGGTTAAAACAGTTGACCATAGGGAGGCGGTGGTGTGTGGCACGAACGATGGCACCACCTCATACCATATGTTAGCTTCTCTTCTGTTAATCTAAACGTAGTGCAATTTCTTCTTCATTGTTTGTCACTTTGCTAATTAAGTAGGTTCTTATGTCGCCAATTAACATACTTTCTACCATAAATAGAGGGAGTTTACAAAGAATGCTTCAACTCACTTGATTCTACTGATCATGGTTAAATCGGTCAAAAATGGACAATTGAACACGGTAAAATGCATAAAAACCTACTTTTATAGTGCAAAAATACTAAATAAAATATGATGCAAAATACACTCATCAACCCTATAGTGGTTTGGCTGGTCAGGATCAAAGATGAAGAAAGGGAACATGAGAGAGAAAAAAGATAAAAAGAAATCGGTGGGGGAAAATGTCATGGTCAGGGTCAAAAAATGTCAGGGTCAGGATCAAAACAGAAACCGCACCAATCTAGCTTCCACTAACCAGTTGGTGTCACATGTTAGGGTCAAAAAAATGGGTTTTACATATTTGGGGAATGGTTTGGATATGTGTCATTTTCTTCCACATATGTTTGGGAAGCTCCCATATGTGTACTTGTGCATACCAGATGTGGACAGCAATTGGAGTTTCTGTAATATACAAATCAATCAAAATACGAACAAACATGGTCTAAAACAGGATACGGAAAATTAGTGTTTGAGCTAGATTGTATCTATGTTCACTAGTGGAGAACGGGGCATTAGTCCCGGTCCTAGAGGGCCTCTAGTCCCGAATACGCAGTTGGGACTACGGAAACGGGACTAGAGGTTCCAGCCTCTAGTCCCGGATCAGTTAGAGGCCAGGACTGCAGGCTCTACATGTGGCAGCGTAGCAGTGCGGGGGGGGTTTGTCTTTAGTCCCGGTTTGTAATACGAACCGGGCCTAGTTATTTTCTGCAGCAGCAGAGATTTGGGGCCGTTTTCTGCCGCGGCAGCCGAAGCGGGTTTCTGCCGCAGTAGAATTTTGGGGCCGATTTCTGCGGCGGTAGCCGAATGCGGGGTTCTACCGCGGCAGGAGGATACGTAGAGGAGGGTTGCGTTTGGCGTAAAGTGACATGCAACGAAGAAAGCCATTACAAACAACATCATCATGATTATATAGATATAATTGTACATTACATATATATATACAATTTGATTAAAGGGAGATCATAACCCGTCTATCCGGTTACAAGTTCATTAAATCACTAGAATTCAGAGGTATGGTATTTTTCTTCTGGGTTTATGACATGGTCAACAAGAAATCCTGCCAATTCCTCTTGAATTTCTACCAGACGCTTCCTTAGTTCGAGATTCTCCTGCAATCTTTCCAACTATATATAAAAGAAGGAGGTCAATATGAATATCAATAGTCATAACAAATATTATGAATGACAGTCAACAAAAATTGTGAATATATTGTTCACGTACTTCTAAAAATGTCCCTCCGTTCCGCTCACTTACCTTGGAGTGAATGTACTCGCACACGAAGTATCCATATAGATTAGTACCTGGTTGCTTCCTCTCGCACTTTATGAGAATAGAATTCAATCAAATAATAATCAAGCATGATATAATGGTATTGAAACTAGAATTGAAGAGATACGCGGATCTTGCTCGTACTACTTACATCGATCCGATGAAAACTAAGATCGTCTTTAAATTTACCAATCGTAGCATTGGTGAAAGCTTTCCAAACCCTGCCCGGCAAAAAAAGAATAAATAAGTTATTAGTTACTTGATTTCTCAGGATATATATAAACGAAAGAGACCGATATAGTGCGATAATGACTGAAATTACCTCTGGAGCGCATCTTTAATGAATATGTACTCTGATTCATCTCTCATTAGCGAGTCCTTGATTTCAAATCTTCTAGCGTCAACTTCAATGATTAGCAGAATCCAGTGATAGCTGCACACATAAATTACACTTAGCAGAATCAAGTGATCTGTATAAGGCAGTAACACTCTTACCTGTAGTTGTAGGGAAACAATATTCTTCGTTTGTAATGTTTCCTCAATAAGACCCTTAGCAAGTTACGCTCCGTGTCCTTGGGGTATTCCTTTAGAAATGCTTGATTAAACCGGTGTGGGTCGATGAACCCAGCGTCAAAGATTTTCTTTCGGTCACATTCATCGCTCTTCATTCTGCATAATAGTGTATAGTGAAGATAATTACATGCAATGAAAGAGCTGAGTTAGAGACTTCATTATAGAAATAAATGAACCACGTACAGACAATAGGTAGCGAGGAGACTCAAGTCAAGGGAATCTTGTTTGAATAACATATAGAATTACTCAAAATAAATTTGCAACTGGTCTTCACCATTAAAATGCTCACTTGTAATTATCACAAGCAGCGCTGACAATTGATCTTCTTCATCGCATGTAGAGACTTTCACGTACCACTCATGCAGTCTTCGCATTTGAGTTGGTAGAAGTTCGACCTCATTAGGTTTGACCAGAGTCTTCCCGTATTCATATCTCCATGCAAATTCCTCATGTTTGGGGATATGCCCGCCTAGCACTTGATCAAGTGTAATACTAGCACCTTTGGAAAATTCCATTGCTATAATATTCTGATGATCAATATTGGATAACACCTTGAGCGGGGCGATCGATTTGTTTGCCTGCATTCCGAGTTGCGCAACATCTCTTTTCCCGCTGCTTGTAGTAGTATTTTCTGGAGTCTTCTCGCTGCTTGCAGTAGTATTTCCTGGATTCTTCCTACCAATTCTCAACAGACATCATTTGTAGTCATCAGCCTTATTTATCTCATATTGCGATGGTTGCTCAAGAAAACTATTAGCCCACTTTTTGGCTTTCAGATCAAATATTTGCTTTGGCTCGGGAACTTTGGGTGCAAAGAAGGCTTTCACTTGGGCATCGCTGATCGCTTTGGTTTCCTCATCAGTCATCTCGTAAGGTAACTTGGGAGGAGGCGGCAGGATTTTCTTCGACTTTTTACCTTTGGCTTTCTTCTGAGTAGTATTACTAGTTGACTGCGAGGCCGCCTTCTTCGTCTGACATGGTGGCGACGGAGTGGGCTGACGCGGCGGTGCACTCGCGCTATGGTGGTCGTCCCACTCTTCATGTGGACTTGCTGGAGGCGGCAAACTCGACTGACGCGGAGGAGATGGTGGTGGCCTGGGTGCAGAGCCTGGAAACACGATGTATTTCTTGCACCATAGAATGATAGAGCCCCTGACTTCTTCTAGCGTGCTCTCATCTTCAAGTCTAGGGATGTCAAGTTGTAGTGATTCATATTGAGGTAGAACCTCATCCACCCCGACACGAGCATAGCCATCTGGAATCTCTTTGCAATGCCAGCGTGCTTCAGGTTCACAAGATAAAGCATAGCCGAGAGCCGCCTTGGAGGATAAGTTCATCACTCCCACATGCAGCATGCAGCATGCAGCTTGTCTTCTCAGTGATATTGTCCACGGGATAGCGATCTGTCGGATCGGCCACCATGGAAGCGACACTGCTTCTCCGCTGAGATGGGACACCAGCACTTTCTTCTAGCCGCTAATGAGTTGGCCCTTTCTGGCGCATTTCATCCAGTTGCTTCTGTTGCTCCTTTAGCATGCCATATATTTTCTCATTCTTTCTTTCCACGCTACGCAACCGGTCTGCCTACTCTATCTCCTTCTACTTCTTTGCCCTCGCTCGGCTTCAATAGGATTCAGTGTCCTCAGGAAACCCAGTCTTCCATGGCACAGAAGGTCCAAAGCCTCGTGTTCGTCCTAGTTTTTCAGGATTCCCGAGGGCCTTTGTCAGCTCGTCGTTCTCTCTGTCGGGTTTTAAGTTACCATGTTTAACCTCCTCAATTGTTTTTACAATTTCTCCATGGGGTGTAGCAATAGTGGACTTTTCATCGAATATTAACTCCCCTGTTTCCATGTCATACTTTGCCCCATGGGCAAGTAACCAATTCCTTACTCTGATGGGTCGGTCCTCTATAGCTGGAGTGAGCCCTTGGGCACGCAAGGCTTTCTTGGCTTCCTCCCACTTAGGAACGGAAGTCCTATAGCCACATGTCCCATCGTATGGTGATATTTCTTTTTTGCAGCATTTTCTTTATTCTTTTCGGACCTTTGTTTTTCTATTGTTGTTTTCTTGTAGTCTAGAAATCTTTCCTAGTGAGGCTGCTGCTTCTCTAGTGTGTCAGCGAATTCTGGAACTTTTCCTTCCTCGAGATATTCATTGTACAATCTTTTCTTATAGTTATTGACCTGTTCGGCCATCTTCTTAAGAGCGAAACGCTTAACTTTGGACCTCATATCATCTGTGGCCTCCTTAGACTCTAAGACCGGTAGGGTGAAATGGAGAATGAGCTTCTCCCATACTATGTCTTTGTATCTGTTCTCGACATATCTCATAGAATTTTCATCTCCCTTTTCTGGCTTATTCCAGTTGATAATGCTGATCGGGACATTGTCCCTAACAACAAATCCACATTGATGAACAAATGTGTTCGCGTTCTTTATGGGAAGCAACGGTTTGCCCGTTGGAGAGACCTCAACAATTGTGAGATGCGCATCTTCGGGCATCCCTTTGGCCGGTCCTCGTTTACTATTTTTAACTGACTTGTTCGATGTGGAGGTCTAAAATAAGAAACAACATTCATTAATATATATACACACAAATCAATTAATGCATATATCTAGTGATCAAGAGGCTTAATAATATACCTCGCCAGACTTTGTCAAGGCTGGTCCATCATTTTCCAAGCCATCATCGAAATTAAAACTAGTCTGCGCTTCGACTAGAGGTTCTATCTCTATTCCCTCACCGGAATCATTCAGAAACTGTGAGCCATATTCTGCTCCACAGTCTTCTTCTCCACCCTGATCGACGAGCGCTCCATCCTGATAGGGGAGCGGTTCATCACCTCGTATCATATCGAATAAAGGCTCTTCACCTTCTCTACCGTTGAAGTCCATAGAATAACTACTATGACATAATGTTCATATGAGTAATAAAATTATATAACATCTCGAATGACAACAAAGTATTAATATCATATAACATCTTGAATAACATCTCAAAAAACAACAAAGTAGTCATAATACATCTCGAATAACATCTCAAAAACAACAAAGTAGTCATAATACATCTCGAATAACGACAAAGTAGTAATATCATATAAAGAACAACATCTTGTCTGATAACATCGCTCAAACTCAACGTCAACTCCCAGCTCCTGAGCCGCGGGATGTGACCAACCAAATAGTTGGAACCATCACCGGAGCATAACTAGGGTGAGATCCCTGAATAACCTACCAGGTATGGGGGGCCACCCTGGCGTCCAACATCACCATATATCGATGGACGTGCTCGTCCTCCTCCCTGACACGACATCATATCACCTCCTCGGGGGCTGGCTCCCTCTACACATAGCCTGGACCACGTGACCTCCACCAAAGAAGATCTGGGTCGATGACGACACCGGATTCCTCACCAAGCTACGCTTCCCTAACGGTAGCACCTCCTAGTGCCAGCTCGGAGGAACCCATTCTCATACAACTCCGGTAGAGCGTAGTACTCCCTCATTCTGGCCGAGTCCATTACGAGGATGCGGTATGGGCATATCCTAAAGTAGGTATGGATTTGACCGAAATAATGCTAAGTACATAATTATATTCTAATAATAGTAATAATTTCCTAAATATTAGCAATAATATCCTAAATACTAACAAATATTATGTACAAATCTCTAAATATCCTAAATACTAACTAATATTATATACAAATCCCTAAATATCGCTAAACTAAATAATAATATGTCTAAACAAAAATTATATATCAAACTAAAATATCCTTAAATCTTTATATTAAAAATATGTAACAATATATATGAAACTAAACAATATACTAAGAAATTTATATCTAACTAAAAATAATGAAACTACATACTAACAAATTTATATCTGACTAAACAATATACTAACAATATGTATGAAACCAAATTATATCTATACTAAACAATTAATATACTAACAAATATTAAAAATATACTAACACATTCATATCTAACTAAACAATATACACTAACAATATAAAATATATTATTAAACTATACTGAAAGAACAGATAAAAAACTTACGATGAGGGGGGCAGCGACGAGAGCACCACGGGAGGCGTGGGCGGCGGCGCGGGGACGGGACGGTGAGGGGCTGCGGTGACTCGGGGATGGGCCGGTGAGGGGCAGCGCGTGGGGACGAGCCGGTGAGGGACGGCGGCGATGATCCGCGGGGTGCAGGCGACGGCGACGATCCGCGGGACGGGTGAGGGCGGCGACTCTGCGGGGCGGCGAGCATCACCACGAGGCGCGGCGGGGCATGAAGCACCATGGGGCACGGGCGCAGGCGGCGGCATCTGATTTGGAGAAGAGGGTGTTCCGGCTCGTGGCTCGGGCCAGGAGGAAGACGGTGGGTATTTATACCCACCACCTCTAGTCCCGGTTCCAGCCTCCAGCCGGGACTAGAAGGGGGTCCTCTAGTCCCGGTTCCAGCCACGAGCCGGGACTAGAGGTCTTTTCGGCACGCCGTTTTGTTCTCGCACGCAAAAACCTCTAGTCCCGGTTTGTGGTATGGGCCGGGACTAGAGGTTAATTTTTGTTAGTTTTATTATTTCTATATCTTTTATTCTATGATGATGAAAAATATGTATTATATATCAAATTTTGCAGAAAAAAGATCTATAATGTAAATCTATTAGCATATTTTGTTATAAAACTAATATTTTGTTGAATTAAAAAATATCTTTTGTATACTAGAGTTTGAATTTATTAATATTATTCTTTCAATATCTTTTATTCTGTAATGATGAAAAATATGTATCATATATCAAAATTTGCAGGAAAAAAAGATCTATAATATAAATCTATTAGCATACTAAATATGGACCGGGACTAAATCTTGCGGCAGGCTAGGGCAGGCAGGCTAGGGCACGCAGCACTAATGATAGGGGTGAGTGTCGACATTATGTCGTGTGGCTTTTACCTTGTCCCGGATGGTATCGCCAACCGGGACTACAGCTGAACCTTGAGTCCCGGTTGGAGACACTAACCGGGACAAAACATGAGTCAGTACTAATAATAGGGGTGAGTGTCGACATTATGTCGTGAGTATCGGCACTATGTTGAGATACTTGTACTATAAATAGGCATCATTATGAGTCCAGTCCTCCAGCAAGTTTGAGGCATCTCCAAGATCGATGGTTTGCCAGAGTAGGGATACCACTATGGCCAGTTTCAGGGAGATGCCGCCGGAGCCCAGTCCTCCGGCATCTCCAAGAAACTGGTCATAGAGGCACTCCCTAATATGTTAAATTAGTTAGCTTCTAGGCGTATTGATCTATTTAGAGAATTTACAAGCTGCAAGATGGTTTGCGAGAGCAGGGACACCATTATGGACAGTTTGAGGGAGATGCCGCCGGAGCCCAGTCCTCCGGCATCTCCAAAATACTGGTCATCGAGTCACTCTCTAATATGTGACCACGCATGTTTGGAGATCAGATCTTCATAGTTTGGGAAAGTCGTAGTAAGAATCGGAACTAAAGTTCCCCTATGTTATGTGCCGAATCACGGCATAGTTTGTGATATCATACGATGAGACAAAACACCACATAGTTCTTTCAGGAAAAAGAATACAACTCAGGACACTTATTAATATTAAAAACCGGGACAAACCGAGCTAACACTCAGGACTCAAGTCGCCCCCTTTAGTCATAATCATGCCTAGTCCTATAGTACGAAGCTTCAGGGTCTTCTTCGTCATCGTCATCATCATTGTCATCGTCGTCGTCATGGTCGTTGCTAGGCCCACGCGGTTGGATCCTCAGCCCAGCCATGGCATATTGTGGGGACACCTGCCACTTCGGCCTCGAATTCAAGACGCGTGGGGGAGGGGGCTCCCGGATGATGACACCTTCAACACCGCCACCCTTCTTATGGCTCTGTGGCGGTTGCGGGTACCACAGGCGAGGATGGTCTCCCCCGGCGATGTAGCGCATCACGCCAATGATAGTCCGGTTCGCCCACCACATGCGGCGGCCGGCTTTGTTATGGTTCACCGTGGGAGGGCCGTCACCCTCGTACATGGCGAGCTCCCTTTCCTACCGGTTAGCAAAGAAGGCATTCCAGGTGTCATAGTTGTTGGGGCCCTACTAGGGATCCATCCGCTGCTCCGGCGTGAGCTCGTGGTAGAAGTGGCTCGTGATGGCCGCCTCGCGTGCGGAACCTTGAGGGATAGGAGGGACAGGAACCCCTCCAGCTCCTCGGTCTCCTCGAGGGTCACAGCGCCTCGGTCTCCGAAGGGCAAGGGTAGATGGAGGCGCACAGCGCCTCGGTCTCCTCGAGGGTCAGAATGGCCCAGTAGGCGCTGTCCATTGTTGTGAGAGAGGAAGTGTGGATGTGTGGATAGCGATGGCGCGGTCGGCCTAGATATAGAGGAAAAGGGCGGGAAAACATGGCGGGAAGCGGTGGGAAATGGCGGGAAATATCTTTAGTCCCGGTTAGTGGCTACAACTGGGACTAAAAGCTTCGGTCAGAGGAAAAGGGACGGAAAACATGGCAGGAAGCGGTGGGAAATGACGGGAAATATCTTTAGTCCCGGTTAGTGGCTAAAGATTCTTTATTGGATGCACGCCGTCTCGGTCTTTGGTAAGAGCATAGCTGGCAGCACTTAGACGTCATTTATCTATCTTTATTGGATGCACGCCGTCTCGGTCTTTCATACCTTGCTGGTCCTGCCATGCTTCTGGCGTATCTTTTGTCTTTCCATACACGCCCATAAATCCTTGCAGGTTCACGCAAAGATTCTTCGTCACGTGCATCATGTCGATTGCAGAGCGGACCTCTAGAGCTTTCCAATAGGGTAGCTCCCAAAATATAGATTTCTTCTTCCACATGGACACATGTCCGTCAGCGTCATTTGGAACAGATTGACCGTCAGGGCCCTTTCCAAAGATTACTTCTAGATCCTTGACCATACCAAATATATCATCACCATTACGGCGGATAGGATTCTTACGGTGATCTGTGTCAACACCCGGATTTTTCAATCCTAGATGCCTGTTATGCCATACATCGCAATCCTAGGATTACCATTTTTGCGAGACATAACAGAATTGGATACCATAGTACTTCATCCATTACAAACGATACATAGGTTCTTACACAAATAGGGATCTCATGATCCCGTTCTTAATACAACATCAAGCAGCGGAATACGTAATAATAACGGTAGCGTAGGCGAAGCTCCATCTTCGAGTTCACAGGCAATGCTGACGATGGGAGATGATCCTAGTTGTCGTAACCTTCCGGGGTTCCATCTTCGAGGTACTCCTCTTCATAGTCTGGCCATGGGAATAGCCAGGGACAAAGCCATGAGTACTCTTTAAGTACTCGCAAACTAATACTAACAGGTAAGGGTATTTTTGGATAATAGGACACTAGGCTCTAGGGTTGTTTTGCAAAAAGCCAGGTTTATCTCTACTAAGTTCCAAAGCTGGTCACAATTTTATAACTCCTAAGTGGGATCTTGTAGTTCAGGTCACAACTCTGTTGTGGGCAAGTCAAAGTCTCACTTCATTTCACAAGTCATTTTGAAAAGTCTGACGGGGGAACAGTATGGCCACTCCAACTATCCATAGCATGGACGCTGCTATTCAATAGTTTGACACTCTGCAGAGATTGTACACTTTCACCACAACATTCGATACATCCGTCAGAACAAATCCTGAATTCACCATACTCGATATGGATAATCAATCCTAACCTTTCAATTACACTCCTAGTATAAGCACCTCTCCTGTGAGTTTGGCCTCCCAACCATGACCACTGTCATCTTGGAGTGCTGCATGTGGACAATCTTCACAAGGTAGCCTCAGCTCAGACCTTGGCCGTGAGGAACTAATACTAAGGTATATAAGTTTCAGTCAAGCCCTACCCAATATTCGGGTATTGTGGTTGTGCATAAAAAATTGGAATGGTATCGCATCCAGACAACCATCAGTTTTATAAAGGGCTAAGGCTCATGCCTCAACATTTTTATCACCAGAATCATCAAGTGTTTGGAAACACATGTCCAAAAAATTTCAATAGAATGATCCATCATTCCAAGGTTTTCATAACCATTTTTCCACCAAGTATTCCCATCTAAAGTTGATCAAGTTTTATGCTTAGAACTAGCCTCTACAGGTGGGGTTGGTACTAATGAGGGGTGGTAACTAGTGGGGTTTTACTAAGTTCAATCTCATGTCTTAGGCTGAGATCAAGGTTTCTAGCTTAGGCCAAATTTTATGCTCTTTATGCAACCTTCAAAGACTGGCTAGTATCTACCAAACTCTTAGGTAGACTCCAAGTAAGCTTTGATAAAGAAATAAAGTAAGAAGCTTGCCATCAAACTAGGATGGGTTTTCAACAAGCAAGTAGGGTCACAAGTATGAGTTTGTGGCATCAGTAGGGTATCTGGCAAGGGTTGGCTTGCATCAATATGAGTCTAAGCTTGCATAGGTGTAGTATCTAGCAAGTGTTAGCTTGCACATTCACTAGTAGTATTAGGCTTGCATCAGTGTCAATATAAGCTTGCCTTGTGCAGAGCAGTGCTTGAAGTTCTCCTCGGCTTCTTCTTCGTAGTATCCTCCTTCCTCCTCGTATCCTTGGTCGGTACTAGCGTCTATGAATAAATACGAGGTACACAATCACCAAACAATACTTAACTACTTGCAATCATCACACACAAAGTCCTATAGATGATCTAGCATCATCTCTAACGTTACAAGGTTAAGGCTTGGTTTAAATCTTTTTATTTTAGAAAAGTAATTTCTACTCATTGAAGAACTACTTAAGATTTAATATTCTCCAAATTAAACATGGGATCATGTTGACACATGTCATCACCACATATTGTAGTCCATGGGAATGTGATTTAAAGTGGTGTCACAATTTAATAAGGTTTTATCTTTTTATTTTAATTAATTAAAGTGACTAGAAATGCTTATGAAGCATTCTTTTATTCTTTGAACATTATTTCTGCAAGTAAACCTATATATTCTTATATATTCTGAAAGGTATGGTTAAATGTGATTTTTGAGAGTTGGAAAAAACTCAAAAGCTTTTATGGTTTAAATTTGAAAAATGTTTGAAGGAAGAAAAGCTTCTGCCTTGTTATTTTTGCTATGGTTGATCTATAGATCCAAATGACTTGAATCCAACGGGCTTGGATTAAGCATTCACAGATCTTTCCAACAAAATTGGTTTCATCCAATTTGGTGCACTGAAACGATCTGGGTTGATTTGTGAAGTTGGGTACAGAAGTGTGTTTGAATTTAAAAAGAAAAGGTTTAATTTGAATTGCTGGGCTACGCGGGAAATTCTAACGGGCCGGCCTGCTAAGCACAGTGCTCCCGCGGGCTGCTTAAGTGGGTGTCCCCACCGTCAAAGGACACGGGCTGGGCAACGTGGATCGTTCAATCTAGTTCTAATCCAACGGCTGTGGGTCATCGTCGACGCGAGATAGCTCCGGCAAGAACGAAACCTAGCGCGGCCAGGGAGGGGTGCTGGGGGCTCACCGGGGTACGGGCGAGGGCCAGCGAGGCGGGCGAACGACGAAGTCGACGACGGCGAACCTCCTGGTACCGGTGGCTTCTCCTAGGGTGGCTCCAATCGTTGGCTTCTTTCTTCTCCAGAGGTGGCGTGCTCCGGTGAAATTCCGGCGATGTGGTGCTCGCCTTGCTCTGAGGATGGTGTGGCACGGTCAGTGGGGAGAGGGGAGTGAGATGGTGTGAATAAATCGTGCGGGGGTGGCCTCTATTTATAGTCGAGCGAGGGGACCGTCGGGGCGCACGGTGAGCTCGTCGGGGGCGACGTTACAGGCGGCTAATGGCATGGGCAAGGGTAGGGGACGGTTCTGTGTCTCCTAGCGATGCTCAACGACATGGTCGCGAGGCATGGGGCGGTGTGGTTTGGTCTGGAACGGACGGTGCTCTACACGACAGAGGCGGCGTCTTCGACGGCGGGTGGTGGCTGTATGGCACGGGGCGGCAAATGGGGATGTCTGGCGGTCTCCTGGGTCGGCGGTGATCGTGTATGCACGCGGTGAGGGCGGCGCGCGGTTTGTGGATGCTGGTCGAGGGTGGCGCTCTGGCGCACGCTCGGCATGGTCTGGGCGTGTCTTGTGCGCGTGGTCCAGGGCTTGGCAACGCTCGCGGCTGGGACATGCAGTGGCGGTGGACGGTGGGCTGCCTCCCAGACAAGGTTGGCACGGCTAGTTCTTCCTCTAGCCTGTTGTCGGCTATGGGGTGGCATTGGGGTGCTCGGCTGTTCACCATTAATGGCAATGGCAAGCTCACAGGGGTGCTAGTGTTGGGCTAATCTTTCTAGATGATCTACTGAGGTGTGTGTGAGCTAACTAGGGAACAAGTTAGGCAAGAGTCACTGCACACTATATTGTTTGATGTTTTGTTTGATTTGTGTCTGCAACCTGTTTGATGAAATGGCCGCATGAGATCAAGTTTTGAATTTTGAAATGAATTTTGGTGGGTTTGCTAGATTGGTTCTGGTGAGTCTGCAGATGCTTGGGTTTTGAAAGTTGAGCTTGTTTGAGTGGGTTTTGAATAAGTGGGATCTTCCCATATGAAGAAGATTCAATTTTGAATTGTCATTTAAACTATGCATTTGAAAGTTTCTGGATGATCACAAAGTGGGCCTTGATACTCTGTTATGAGTACATTCAAGGGGTGCAAAGATCCAGAAAAGTTTCTGTTAGGTTTTGAAAGTTTGAGACAGCCAAAGTAGGCATGGGAGTTAAATTGGTCAAAATGACCATTCACTTAATATATTTGTTTTGATTTACTTGTCTTAAGGAAAAGTGTGGGAAATGTTTTAGATGATGTTTATTTCATCTAAGAAACATTTTACAAGCAATGGATCACACAAACAAAGTGGTTTTAAAGAAATTCAAAAACTATGAATACACATATGCATGCATTTATGGGTTTAGTTAGAAAAGTTTTTGTTAACCCTAAACTTGATGATTAGTGTTTTGATGATCTAAGTTTGGTATTTTTGGGATGTTACAATCTGCCTCACCATTGAAATTCTTGCCTTTCTTTCTTGCGGGATGCCTGGCCGAAAGAAATTGACGATTCCCCAGGTATACATTCTTGCTACCTTTATCCAAACATATACTTTCAGTAACATCTAAACAATGCGTGCATGCATTGTATCCCTTGTTTGACTGTCCTAAAAGGTTACTAAGAGCAGGCCAATCATTGATGATTACGAACAACAACGCCCGTAGGTCAAATGGCTCCTATTTGTGCTCATACCACATACGAACACCTTCGTCGCGCCACAACTATAGTAGTTCTTCAACTAATGTCCTTAGATACACATCAATGTCATTGTCGGGTTGCTTCGGGCCTTGGATGAGCACTGGCATCATAATGAACTTCCGCTTCATGCACAACCAAGGAGGCAGGTTATATATACATAGAGTTATAGGCCAGGTGCTATGGTTGCAGCTCTGCTCTTCAAAAGGATTCATGTCATCTGTACTTAGACCAAACCATAAGTTTCTTGCATCATCTGCAAAGCTCGGGTACTCTCTATCGATTTTTCTCCATTGCGACCCATCAGCGGGGTGTCTCAACATCGAGTCTTTCCTGCGCTCTTCTTTGTGCCATCGCAATAACTTGGCATGCTCTTTGTTTCTAAACAAACGTTTCAACCATGGTATTATAGGAGCATACCACATCACCTTTGCAGGAACCCTCTTCCTACGGCGCTGCTCGCCCTCAACATCACTAGGGTCATCTCGTCTGATCTTATAACGCAATGCGCCGTATACCAGGCATGCATCCAAATTCTCATACTCCTCACCGTGATATAGTATGCAGTCATTAATGCATGCATGTATCTTCTGCACCTCTAGTCCTAGAGGGCAGACGACCTTCTTTGCCTCATATGTACTGACAGGCAATTCGTTATCCTTTGGAAGCTTCTTCTTCCAAATTTTCAGTAGCTTTTCAACCCTTGTCAGATAAACCATTCTCTGCTTCCATTGCAGTAATTTCAGTGTGGTGCCGAGATTTGTGTTGCCATCTTTACAATTTGGGTATAACAATTTTTTGTGATCCTCTAACATGCGCTCCAACTTCTTCTTGTTGTTTTCATTTTCGCATTCGCTCCATGCATCAAGAATGGCCTGACGAAGATCATCAACAGTCTCATCTAATGCCCGTTCTTCACCTTCTTCTTGTTCATTGTCTTCTAGTGCAGTACACCGTATTCAGGAAACATTGGATAGTTGTCGTCGTTCTTTTCTTCTTCTTTGTTGTCTTCCATCATAACCCCGCTTTCTCCATGCTTTGTCCAACAAATATAGCCGGACATGAAACCTGATTGAATCAGGTGGATGTGAATGGTTTTGGATGAAGAGTAATCCTTCTCATTCTGACAGACACAACACGGAAAACACATAAAACCATTCCGCTTGTTTGCCTCAGCCAAATCAAGGAAAGAATGCACTCCTTTAATGAACGCGTCAGACATTAGGGGAGCGTCGTACATCCATTCTCCGCTCATCTGCAGTATAATTAAAATTTTCTATCATATAAAAAGTTTGGATCATTTTTACTACAATTACTTTTACAAATCTAAAATTTTACATGCACTAATTTTTAAATTGGATAAAACTGTTAATATGAAAAATGTTGACTATTTAATTATTGCTCTAGCAGTGAAAACCTTATTCAATTCTGAGATCCGAAACTCTTAAAATGCACATCTGAACTTTCAGTAACTTTTTGTATAATCAAACTATGCTTAAAATTACACATCTAAAATTGCCTCTACACTTCTAAGCATGAAATCCCTCTCTACTTCTAGAGCATTGAGCTAAACTATAACAATAAGAGATGAAAGGTTGAAGTTGCTAACCATTTTAGAAGCTTGATTGATAGATGATGCCACCAAATCTTGACAAAGCTTGTATTGAAAGTTGCCACTAGATTGGACAAAAAATGAGGATGAACTTGAGCTTTAGCTTGGAGGAAATAGCCATGCTTTTGTGCAAGTTCGAAGAAGGATATATAGTGGTAATATATAGTCCCGGGTGGTAAAAAGAACCCAGACTAGATATTGACCTCTAGTCTCGGGTGGTAAAAAGAACCCAAACTAAATATAGCCATGGGTCCCACAGGAGCTCTAGTCCCAGCTTGTGTTATCAGCCGGGACTAGAGGTTGCCCACGGACCGGGACTAGTCATGTGGCGCCATCTAGCCGTTGCAAGGTTTACAGACCGAACACTAGTCCCGGGTCCAGACAGGCCGGGACTAGAGGCTGGGGCAGTGCCAAACGAAAGGTCATTTTTCTACTAGTGGTTATGAAAGGAGAAGAAACAATATTATATGTCCCCCCCATCTCCAAATAGGTGGTGTATAAAAACTTAGTTCAAAAGTCAATGTTTTCAAACTTTGAGCAATTATATAAATAAGTCATCAACATCTATAATATAAAATAAATATATTATGAAAACATATCTTATGGTCAAACTTTGAGATATTGTCTTCTTGTAGGCCATCAAGGACGGAGGGAGTAAACATTAATTTGATGGAAACGCTCTGAGATTTGTACGGTCCTCGGCTCTCATTATGATCCACACGAAACTCCCTACATATGATGATGGCATGAGTGCAGGACCGCAGAAGGCATAAGCATGTACGCACGATTGAACGATATGATGGCGCCCCCTCGTCACGCTTTGCGCGAAAAGACCAAAAGCTAAAGAAGGCTCGAGCGCAAGCGGGCGACCCCAGTACGCGTATGCGCGCGGGGCTGCGGGAGCAAGAGCTGATGAGCTTCCGAAGGCCCCGGCCGGCGCTAACCGTCTTGGTCGCTTTCTGAATTGGAAAACGACGGCTCGGGTGGATCGAACGAGCAGGTCGGAGCAACACCCGGTCCCCGTCCAATCCAGGCGCCACATGCACCAACGTGGCAATGCCGCAATGGCGCGTCAAATTAAAGCAGACGACGACCATGCCATGTCCGGTATATAGATCGAGGCCAGATCGACCCGTGGAGCTGGAGCCCAGCATGCAGCATCAGCTATAGCTAGTGGAGAACCAAGTGGCGGTGTTACTGAGAGGAAGAAATGCTGGGATGCACATGTACAGGGCGATCTGTTAAGCCGTTAGGTGATGGAAGCGATGGCGCAGTGGCAGTGTGCACGCAGGCGAGGTGAAGCGTCGAACCATGTGCGTGTGGCTGCTGGTCTGCGGATGGGCGGGCGGGAGCAGCGCAGAGGCCATGCCATGCCATGCACGGGTGGGCGCACCGGGGAGTTGGCGTTGCTCGCTTCCATGGCCTGCATGCCCGGCAGACGACGTCGCCTACCACGCCTGTCCCTGCTCTAGCTACAAGTCCGTTGAACTTTGCGCTTGGACTGTTCGGGAATGGAAGGGCCCGGCTGGGCCGGCCGACCTTGGCCGGACAAGGCCGCAGGCTTTGCATGGCGCGCGGAAGGCGCAGGCGCAGGCGGGGACACGCAGCAGCAGCGGAGTCCGACTCTGGAGGACTCTTGCAGGCGGTAGATCCACAACACCTACAGTGAAGCACGCGCGCGTTATATTTGAGCGTTTCCTCGACTGATTGGTTTTTACTTGTTACTAGCAAAAATGTCCGTGTCGTTGCACCGGGTGAAACAAATTCACTTATCATCCAATTTGCATGAAGATTTTTTTGTCTTGTCATGACACCTATCAATCTCGAGCTGGACGTTTTTCCATATCTTGGTCAAACCTATTCACACCATTTACGAAGCTAGGCCGAAACTTATAAATTATTTACACTACCTATATCGGCATTATTTCAAGGTTTTCAGATAAATTATATTCCAATATATAGTATCCCAACGACGTGTAAAGAAAGACAGACTAATGCGGAGGGTGCATGCAATTTTTATTTCTTTTGCCCCTCTTTTTTTTCTGCAAAATCCAAAAGTAGAAAAAGTCAAAGAAAAGAAAAAACACATACGAGCTCTCACCCGTTAACTCTAAGGAAAAGTAAATTTAATCTGTTGATTTCACCCCAAAAGTCCATCTAAAAGGGTAAGATATTCATGGGCAAGACCAAAGAGTCCAAGTAATATATTACTCCTATTTTTCGGTCCATAACTTTTTCCTAAACTGTATAGTTGTGCAAGTGCCATTACATTTTCCTAAAGATCAATCTTGAAACAATCCTACAAAACCGATGATACTATATAGCATCCAGGCAGGTCATTCAAAAGCAGATTAGGTACAATTAATTATTCCAATGTATTGATCGATGACATTGCAGTATCTATTGATTGGTTCAAGCTAGGAACGTAGTGCTGGCGATCGGAAACTCACCTCCTGTTAAAGAGAGGATCCACACTAAGTTGTAGAGCGCTCCCGTGCATGGGAGAGGGATGGTAACGGAGGAAATCGAGTTATTTGTCGTGGACGTGCTATCGTCCACCGGGTAGGCTCCCCATGCGTAGCTCCCGTCAGGGCTTGCCACTCACGCCCCCTGGAATTCATAGCCGCCGGTTAGGAAAGGATAGAGGCGAGGGAGGGGGGGGGGGGGGGGATTGTCGTAGTTCAGGATGAGGAAAAAGCTCAGAATCTCCAGTTGGCAGTGGCGGGGTGCCGGAGGTCGCCGGAATTGTCAAGCTGGAAGGGGTGTATGGGGATAGGGGCAGCTGAGAGCAGCTTCGCATAACTTATCGGTGGCACCAGTGGATAATTAGGTGTCTGTGGAGGGTAAACCTGTCCAAAAAATATAGGTACTACAGCTGGAAGGGGTGTATGGGGACAGGGGCAGCTGAGAGCAGCTTCGCATAACTTATCGGTGGCACCAGTGGATAATTAGGTGTCTGCGGAGGGTAAACCTGTCCAAAAAAGTGTAGGTACTACAAGAAACACTCCTTACTTTATTATTATATAGATATAGATATAGATATATGCAGCACCTGGCGACGCTGGTCTTGCAAAATACAACCCGCACTAGTGGAAAAAGGGCTATCCATTCGCGACCCCTCAGAGCATTTGTCCCGGTTGCGCCACCAACCGGGACTAATCTTTAACGCAGCGTCAGTTGGAGCGGGCACGGGTCCGGAAGGGCATGCGTCCGGTTGGTAAGAATCGCGGTTGGAGCCAGCGGGACTAAAGATTGCGTCCACAGCCACGTGGCGTACGCACCTTTAGTCCCGTTGCTGGCTCCAACCGACTAAAGACCGCCCTCTATAAATGCACGCCCCTCTGCCTCCATTCTGTTTTTCGGATGGTGGAAGGTGAGGAGGGTGTGCTGTTTTATCATGCATGCATTGAAGGTGTTTGTTGAAATGTTTGAGTGAATAATCCCGTTGAATTTCTCATAGAACAAAAATATAGAAGGTGTTCGAGACGCACTTGAGCTTTCTCCTCTTTATTTTCCTCGATCGAGGTTAGCAATCTTATCTTTTCTAGGTCATTGATACAATTCATGTGTCGGTGTGAATTGGTTATTTCACTATTTATGATGTCTTGTTTTTGATATATATATGCGGATGAACGACGGGAATGGATAATATCGTGACCCGTGGCGTGATAAACTTACTTATATGATGATGATGAGCAGGGAATGGATGGATGGTGGTGACCGCGTATATACTCACGGATAGTGATCCACGGAAATGATGTTGCGGTGGCCGTGGCGTGGCCGGGTATATCAAAGGCGTGGATAAATTTATCGATGTGGCTACGGCAAACAAAGAGAATGGATTTATCGTTGTCCATGTGTTCAATGTCGAAACAACAAGGAGTACTCTTTCGAAAATCATTCGCTGCCACCGATTATGAAAGGTTTCATGCCCAACTATAATTGCTGGACCAAGCACGGGAAAGAGGGGTTATGATGGAAGATGGTGAAGAAGAAGATGATGATAACAACTATCATCATATGTTTCCTGAATACGTTGATCTGCAATGGAAGACAATGGAGGAAAGAGGTGAAGAACGGGCATCGATGAGCGTGATGAACTTGGTAGGGTCATTTCGATGCAAAGTGAGACTGTGAAGCAGAAAATGAGAAGTTGAAGTTAGAGGGCATGTTAGAAGATCACAAGAAATTGTTGTACCCAAATTGTGAAGATGGCAGCACAAAGCTCGATACCACACTGGAATTGTTGCGATGGAAGGCAGAGTGTGGTCTAACTGACTCCTCATTTGAAAAGATGCTGAAAATAATGAAGCCGAAGTTTCCAAAACATAACGAACTTCCCGAGAGTACCTACGAAGCAAAGAAGACTCTCTGTCCTCTGGGATTAGATGTGCAAAACATACATGCATGCATTAATGACTGCATCCTCTACATGAAAGGAGTATGAGAATTTAGATAAATGCCGGTATGCAATGCGTTATGGTATAAGATCAGACGAGATGACCCTGGTGATGTTGAGGGAGAGCCCCTCCGGAAGAGGGTTCCTGCTAAGGTTATGTGGTATGCTCCTATAATACAAAAGTTGAAACGCATGTTCAGAAACAAAGAGCATGCCAGGTTGTTGCGATGGCACAAAGAAGACCGTAAGAAATACGGGAAGTTGAGACACCCTGCTGATGGGTCACAGTGGAGAAAAATCGAGAGACTTCCCAGACTTTGCAGGTGACGCAAGGAACTTATGGTTTGGTCTAAGTACGGATGGCATGAATCCTTTTGGGGAGCAGAGCTGCAGTCACAGCACCTGGCCCGTGACTCTATGTATCTACAACCTGCCTCCTTGGTTGTGCATGAAGCGTAAGTTCATTATGATGCCAGTGCTCATCTAAGGCCCGAAGCAACCGGGCAACGACATTGATGTGTACCTTAGGCCATTAGTTGAAGAACTCTTACAGTTGTGGGGCAAACCAGGTGTACGTGCGTGGGATGAGAACAAACAGGAGCCATTTAATCTACGAGGGTTGTTATTCGTAACCATCAATGATTGGCCTGCTCTTAGTAACCTTTCAGGACAGATAGACAAGGGATATAAGGCATGCACCCACTATTTAGATAAGACCGAAGGTACATATTTGCATAAATGCAAGAAGGTTGTGTACCTGGAGAATCGATGATTTCTTCCGACCAATCATCCCGTAAGAAAAAAAGGCAAGCATTTCAAATGTGAGGCGGATCACGGAAGAAGCTGAACTCCTGCTGGTGATGATGTATTTGGTATGGTCAAGGACATAGAAGTAATCTTTGGAAAGGGTCGGCGGTCAATCAGTTCGAACGACGTCGCTACAGGACACGCACCCATGTGGAAGAAGAAATCTATATTTTGGGAGCTGCCATATTGGAAAGTCCTGCGTGTCCGCTCTTCAATCGACGTGATGCACGTGACGAAGAATCTCTGCGTGAACCTGCTAGGATTCCTAGGCGTGTATGGGAAGACAAAAGATACACCAAGCACGGAGGACCAACAAATTATGAAAGACCCAAAGAACATGCATACACATAACAAGACGGATAAAGGGCGTCACTTAAGTCGTGCCAGCTATGCTCTTACCAAAGTAGAGAAGGAAATCTTTTTTGAAGTCCTTTACAGTATTAAGGTGCCATCGGGCTTCTCATCTAATATAAAGGGGATAATAAATATGGCAGAGAAAAAGTTCCAAAACCTGAAGTTTCATGATTGTCACGTGATTATGACGCAGTTGCTTCCGATTGCATTGAGGGGGCTTCTACGGGAAAATGTTCGAGTACCCATTGTGAAGCTGTGTGCATTCCTCAATGCAATATCTCAGAAGGTAATCAATCCAGATATTCTGCCAAGGTTACAGAAGGATGTGGTACAATGTCTTGTTAGTTTTGAATTGGTGTTCCCACCATCCTTCTTCAATATTATGACGCATCTCCTGGTTCATCTAGTGGAAGAGATTGCCATTCTCGGTCCGGTATTTCTGCACAATATGTTCCCCTTTGAGAGGTTCATGGGAGTCTTAAAAAAATATGTTCATAACCGTGCTAGACCAGAAGGAAGCATCTCCAAGGGATATGGAACAGAGGAGGTCATTGAGTTTTTTGTTGACTTTATTCCTGACCTTAATCCGATTGGTGTTTCTGACTCGCGGCATGAGGGAAGACTAAGTGGAAAAGGCACGCTGGGAAAGAAAGCAATGATATGTAGGGACGGGGATTCTTTCACTAAAGCACACTACACAGTTCTACATAATTCCACCTTGGCAGCTCCGTATATCGAGGAACACAAGAATATTGTACGCTCCAAAAACCCGGGGAAGCCTGAATCATGGATTACAGATGAACACATGAAGTCTTTCGGTGGTTGGATGCGTACACATCTCTTGAATGACACCACTATTGGAGATCAGCTATACTTGTTGGCCGCGTCACCATCTTCTACTGTATTGAATTTCTAAGGGTACGAAATAAATGGGAATACATTCTACACGATCGCCCAAGATAAAAAGAGCACCAACCAAAATAGTGGTGTCCGCTTTGATGCAATAGACGAGAATGGACAAAAGGACACATATTATGGTTACATAGAGGAGATATGGGAACTAGACTATGGAGTCTCTTTTAAGGTCCCTTTGTTTCGCTGCAAATGGGTCAACCTGAATGGGGAAGGGGTAAAGATAGACCAGTTGTACGGAATGACAACAGTGGATCTCAACAATCTTGGTTATAGAGATGAACCATTCGTCCTAGCCAATGATGTGTCTCAGGTTTTCTATCTGAAGGACATGTCCTCCAGACCGAAAAAAGAAAAAATATGCAAACGAATACATCATATGATGAGCCAAAGCGTCACATAGTTCTTTCAGGGAAAAGAAACATCGTGGGAATCGAGGACAAGACAGACATGTCACAAGATTATAATAAGTTTGATGAAATTCTGCCCTTCACAGTGAAAACTGACCCAAGCATTCCGTTAAGTAAAGAAGATGCTCCATGGTTACGTCTGAAGCGGTCATAAGGAATGATATATGCCAAGAAGTTCATGCTCATATTATGTAACTCTAGTTCATGTCTTTCGCGGTTTTGGCTTGAGAAGGATATCTTTTCATGTTTGTGGCCTTTAGTCCCGGTTTTGTAGTCTCAGTTTTAATATTAATAAATGTCTTGAGTGTTAGCCCGTTTTGTGGCTGGACCGGGAGTGCCTCTATGACTAGTTTCTGGAGATGCGGAGGACTGGCTCACCAGCATCTCCACAAACTGCCCGTACTGGTGTCCCTGCTCTCTAAAACCATCATGGAGATGCCTCAAACTGGCTGGAGGACTGGACTCACAAGGATGCATATTTATAGTACAAGCAGCTCGGCATAATGTCGACACTCACGACATAATGTCGACACTCACCCCTATTATTAGTGTTGCATCTTTAGTCCCGGTTGGTGTCTCCAACCGGGACTAAAGGTTCATCTTTAGTCCCGGTTGGTGTCTCCAACCGGGACTAAAGGTTCATCTTTAGTCCCGGTTGGTGACACCATCCGGGACAAGGTATGTAACCGCCGCGACATAATGTCGACACTCACCCCTATTATTAGTGTTGCTGGCCCACTGTCGAATCCTTTCATCGGTTGGTTTCTCCAACCGGGACTAAATATGAACCCTCTCTTTATATAGGCATTTCCCTCTATTTATTAGGTAACACTCAAGACATTTATTAATATTAAAAACCGGGACAAACCAGGACTAGCTAACACCCAGGACTAAAGCCGCCCCCTTTAGTCATAATCATGCCTAGTCCTATAGTACGCAGCTTCAGGGTCTTCATCGTCGTCGTCATCATCGCTATCGCCGTCACCTGCCACTCCGGGATCCTCAGCCCATCCATGGCATATACCAGGCCATTCCAGCCTCATTCACGGCGGGTGGGAGAGGGTCTCTGGAAGACGATGCCGCCATCACGACAGTGTGGGGCCTGTGGCGGGTGGACTCGTGGGCACCGTAGGCGAGGATGGTCTCCCCAGGCGATGTAGCGCATCACTCCGATGATAGTACGGTTCGCCCCCACCATAGACGACGGCCGGCTTTGTTGTCGTTCACCGGTGGCGGGCCATCACCCTCGTACCTGGCGAGCTCCCTTTCCCGCCTATTAGCGAAGAAGGCATTCCAGGTGTCGTAGTTGTCGGGATCCCACTGGGGATCCATGCGCTGCTCCGGCGTGAGCTCGTGGTAGAAGTGGTTTGTGATGGCCGCCTGGCATGCGGAACCTTGAGGGACAGGAGGGACAGGAACCCCTCCAGCGCTCAGCATCCAGCCGGCGGGCGGCCGGTAGCCCGGCAGACAAGGGTAGTTGGAGGCGCACAGCGCCTCGGTCTCCTCGAGGGTCAGAATGGCCCAGTAGGCGTTGTCCATTGTTCTAAGAGAGGAAGGTGTGGATGTGTGGATAGCCATGACACGATCACCCTAAATATAGAGGGAAAGGGCGGGAAAACTTGGCGTGAAGCTTTGGGAAATGGCGGGAAATATCTTTAGTCCCGGTTAGTGACTATATCCGGGACTAAAAGCTCTAGTAGAAAGGAAAGAGCGGGAAAACTTGGCGGGAAGAGGTGGGAAATGGCGGAAAATATTTTTAGTCCCGGTTTGTGACTACATCCGGGACTAAATGTCTACCGAACAATGAAAATCCTTCGCGTGGTAGTCCATAGTTAGAAATTCAGATAATTCAAAACGGGCATAATAAATTCAAAAAAAAAACGAACAATGAAAATCCTTCGCGTGGTGTCATATTTTGTTACATAGTTGAAAGGAAAAATACCAGACTTGGTATATTGATCATGTTTCGAAAAAACCTTCACAAAATGACCTATCATGTTCGAGGTTTCATGGCTTTCGGTCCAAATGACCGATGTTATGTGCTGAATCACGGCATAGTTTGTGATGTTGTGCCCATATTATGCATGTGTGTGGACATTGGTATGGAGAACAATGTTGCAGGAGGAAGTTTTCCTTTTTGTCGCACGGAAAAGCCCTTTTCCATTTTCCGAGCACAAAAAACGGGTCATTTTGTGAAGTAACCACCAAAATGCTATTTCAGAATGCTACCGTCCCATTTTCCTAAAATACTAGACCACCTTACATGGACTATCTCCCAACCGGTACATCTCAAACCTTTTCGTCCATCCCGGGTAAAAAGGACAAATGTCTGCTGAATCGGTAGGAAGTGGGTCCGGTTTGTACTACAGGTACATGATCTATCGCCCGTGATTTTTTGAAAAAATCATTTTTAGACTCGCAATATGTGGTTTCTTCAGAGATCCAATGCAAGTTCTAACGATGCTCGTCCCCTATCTTCGTGCACACCGGTTCGACCATAGTTAGAAATTCAGATAATTCAAAACGGGCATAATAAATTCAAAAAAAAACCGAACAATGAAAATCCTTCGCGTGGTGTCATATTTTGTTACATAGTTGAAAGGAAAAATACCAGACTTGGTATATTGATCATGTTTCGAAAAAACCTTCACAAAATGACCTATCATATTTCGAAAAAACCTTCACAAACCTTCGGAAAAATGGTTTTGAATTATTTATTCAAATCCAAACACTTTTTATGTTTAAAGTTTTTCTAAATTCCAAATTAATATTCAAAAATATAAGTTAATTCATTTTAAAAGGTTACATTAATTATTTTTTAAAAATAGAAAATGGTTTTGGATTATTTATTCAAATCCATACACTTCTTATGTTTAAAGTTTTTCTAAATTCCAAATTGATATTAAAAAAATATAAGTTAATTCATTTTTAATTGTAAATGGTTCATATTTTAAATGGTTACATTAATTATTTTTTAAAACAGAAAATGGTTTTGAATTATTTATTCAAATCCAAACACTTTTTACGTTTAAAGTTTTTCTAAATTCCAAATTAATATTCAAAAATATAAGTTAATTCATTTTAAAAGGTTACATTAATTATTTTTTAAAAATAGAAAATGGTTTTAGATTATTTATTCAAATCCATACACTTCTTATGTTTAAAGTTTTTCTAAATTCCAAATTAATATTAAAAAATATAAGTTAATTCATTTTTAATTGTAAATGGTTCATATTTTAAATGGTTACATTAATTATTTTTTAAAACAGAAAATGGTTTTGAATTATTTATTCAAATCCAAACACTTTTTATGTTTAAAGTTTTTCTAAATTCCAAATTAATTATCATTTAAAAAACAATACAAATTTAAACCCCAAAATAAAAAATAAGGCGGGAACAGAGAGAAAATACCTGAAAAAATTTGAAATCAGGGGAATATGTCCCGGTTGGAGCCACCAACCGGGACTAAAGACCCCCTGCGCGCCAACCCTTGGTCTGCTGAAAATATTGGAGTATACGTCACGGTTGGTGGCTCCAACGACGTGACGATTTTTAGTCCAGTTGGAGCCACCAATCGACTAAAGGCCTTCGTTTATAACCAACGCGCCTCTCTTCTTCTTCCCCATCTCACTTCTCTGCTTCTCACCGACGCCAAGACTTCGACGCCGCAGGCTGCTGAGCTTCCGCCACCCGCTGCTCTGGCCACCACCGCCACCTCCGCCCACGCTACCGCCATTTTTCCTCGCGTGACCTCAATCGCTGGATTGAAGCTCCGTCCGCGTCGCCTCCGTCGATTCCGGCGTCTCCCGAGCTCGCCCGGCCTCGCCACCACCTCCGTCGTGTTCCTGGTGAGCTGCTGATCCTCACGGTGTTCTTCTTTCTCTCCCTCTCCTCCTGTACAAATCTCCCTGTGTGTGCCCGATGACGCCGCCGCTCGAGCTCGACGGAGGCGACGCTCCGGTGACCAACAAGGAGCGGCGCCGCCACTCCCTTTCTCCCTGCATCGCGCTCTCTCTAACGTGCCCATCCCCGCGTCCAGGCGTGCCCGCTATCGTCACCGCTTCCGCTGCCTGGGAGCTCACCGCCAGCGTGACGTCGTGCTGACGTCACTCGTGCTCGCGTGGCAGCTGATGTGGCCTCGGGCCCATCAGTCAGCCTCAGTGGGTAGGCTTCTCTGTGGTATAAAAATGATCTGTACGCGTGGAGGCTGAGTTGGCACTGGGGCCTTACAGCCGATCTCGGGCTAGGGGGCCCGGTGTAAAAACTATTTGCCTTTTTTTTAATTCCAGAAAATGATTTAATATTGTAAAATCAATAACTTATTGTTTATAAGTCAGAAAAATACAAATAATATATCAAATTGTTCAGAAAAATGAAACCTATCTATCTAAACTATAATCATGCATTGTTCAACAACTTAAATGACAAGTATAATTAGAAGAACAAATGCACCCCTCTCATATGTTCCGGAGTTTCCCCGAGTTAGGGTTTTCACCCCTCGGAACCCCGATTAAATCGCCGAGCATGTCTTAGGGTTACATTCCAATGCAAATTAACTTGTCATATCATCATACTTGCTTGAGGATTGCATCGATGCCATGTGTTGATTGTTTCCCTTTCTTTTCGGTGTTTCGATTATTAGGTTTATTATTAGTTAGGTATTATTAGGTTTATTAATTACTTTGGTATTATTGGTCTTCGGCCCCACTGGTCAGTCACTATGGGTAGCCCCAGACCCGATTCACATTGTTAAGCAACTTAAAAGCCCTATCTTAGATAAGGAATCATTAATACCCCTTAGGTGCATGTGGGTTCGACGATGTGCCTATCTACTACACGGTTTCCTTTTTGTAGCTAGGTTTAGGGTTTAGGGTTTCTCTTCATTTTTATTATTGTGTATGTGTATATTAGGGTTTCTCTGAATTAGGGTTTATATCTCTCAACACCGTACTTAACTTTCTCCTTTAGCCGCTTTGACTTATTCGTTTTTCCACCTATGCAAAAATATGGACCCACACGTCAGAGACGAAGAAAAGGAAGAGTTGATCCAAGGTGTGATCCGTGGGGAAGATAATTTAGACGTATCAACGTTTCTGAACAACTCCGGTGAGGGTGATTCTCTTTTTACCGGAATAGACAACTTGTTTGAGGTTGAAGGTGTTGCCTTCCGCGAGGGAGAAGGCGATGCCTTGTGTAATCGAGAAGACGACCGCTCCGGCGAGGTGCATGTAATATAAATCAATTCATTCATTAATCATCTGCTATCTATATAGAAATAGTAACGACGATCTTTCTTCTTTTAGCCATCCGGATCGAAGGAATCTACTGAAAAGAATGACGAGGCCCAACCAAAAGTTGCAAGACCATGAGAGGTTCAGGATCAAGATGTCTGAAGACGGCAAAACCGAGCTCCCGGTTGTCGCAACCAAATTTGTGGCACAATGTGGAGTAATCGTTAGGGACTTAATCCCGATCACCATTAGAAATTGGAATAGGCCTGCTAATGCGGATGAAGAGGGAACATGTTTATTTGTCCCTAACCACGCCAAAGATTTACTGTGGAAGAGGCTCATGGTTAATTTCAAACTACGAAGATAGAGCTGGATCCAAATGCGGAGGATCCATTGAGGACGCCTTACAACATGGGAGAGCCATGGAGGCTAAGGTCGGGAGTGGGCTTTGAAGAAGATGGCCCAATGTTTCACCAACTAGAAGAAAAGATTGCACCTTGACTATGTCGTGAAAAGAAGACTCGATTTCAAGAATATTCAGTTTGAGAAGATAAAACCATTCAGGCTGAGTTTGTGGAATACAAGAAATCAGAAAAAGCTAAGAAAATGTAAAACGAATAAGCTGAATGTCGCTAACAAGAAGTATCACCATACTATGGGGCAAGGTGGCTCTGTGGCTGGCATTCCTAAGTGGGAGAAACTTGAGAATGAAGCGTGATAAAAGATCACCCAGAGACGATTGGGTAGAACGTGCAAGGAATTGGTTTTACGGGCATGGGGCACGTTGGACTCGGAAGGAGGTGTATATATAACATACGACATAAAGAAGACCCTTGCCAATCGAGAGGATCGTAAAAGCGGTAAAGATCTGTTAAAGATGGGGACTTCATTCCCGATAGAGAGAATGATGAGCTCACACGCCCTTGGAAATAAGGAACATGATGGACGAACACGAGACACAAGAGGCTCCCAACCATGGAGGACTAGGTTTCCCGAAGAGAGGAAGAAATATCCTGATAGAAGCCGTCAGAGGAGAAAGGACAAGGCGGAAGTTGAAGCAGATAGTCAGAAAGAGCGAATGCGTTTAATTGAAGAACGATTAAAGCAACAACAAGATGAAATTAACGCACTTAAAGAGCAAGTACTACTGCCCATCTCAGCAAAGACACTTGCATTCGATGCTACCAGCCTATCGAATAATCGAAAAGCGGTGTGGCTTCCACCGAGGTCCCGGGTGATGACAATGGCGATGTGATGATGCAAGCGATGGCTCCTGTTGGCTACCCAGTGGATGATATCACGAGATGACACTGCTGCGAGCTACATGTCAAAGTTGTGAACATATCAATGAAGGTGGCGGTCGCTATGCCTTACCAATTGGACCCACACCAACTTACCTTGTCGTCCGGTTCTAGAGGGCTACGCTGTTGTCGGGCGTGGATGAAATCATGCCCACCTTTGAGGTTTTGGATCTTCACTACCTATTTGGTGAAGGGATGTGATCGCTGGGTGACGAAAAACGCCACCATTCTATGGCCGAAGGAATGTATCGTGCTTCAAATCACACGCCAAGGCCATCTTCACCGCCGCCTCACCCGTCTCCAATTAGGTCGCCGCCGACAGCCGCCTTCGTCGCCTCACCACCCGTCGCCTCACCAATCTCCGGTGCAGCCATCGCTGGAGCCATCGCCGCGCCTCAGATAAAAGCGTAAAGCGCACTGCCATCGGCATCGTAAGCGATCGCCGAACGTAAACAAGAGCCTCTTCCAAAGTACCAAAGGTTCCTCCCAAGAGAGCTTATGATCTGTCTTGAAGAGGAGATCATGGCGATTGTTGATGCAAAAACGACAATGTTTTTCGCTAAGCTGAGGCGGCCGAAAGAGCCAGAGTTCCCCAGCACCAAAGAAGAAAAAGCCAAAGTGTTGAAAATGCTAAAGAATCTTCATCAACCCGAGCCAAAGCTGTCATCAGACTATGACCGTTCTATTCTCAAGTCACATGTGGCACAAAAAGCCTCGAAGAGCAAGATCGATGCAAGCGGAAATCATTTGCCCAGCTCGGAGAACAAGCAAAACAGACTTGCGCCCCTCTCAAGGTGATTTCTCAAACTAATGTGGGGTCGAGCAAATATGGGGCCGAAGAGCGGTATGATCCAGAGGTAGTTGCACAATACGGAGAAGTTGCCGCTGCTCAAGGTATGAGTATTGCCCAGTACTTATCCCAGTTAGAGTTCTTCCACGTGAGTGAAGTAGCATACAAATACCAGTACGGCAAACCTCTCGTCAAACCTGAGGAGGTAAACAATCTTTCAACAAAAATGCGAAGATTGCATAACTGGTACATGCATGCCACGTCCGCCGAGGCTAACTGGATAGTGCTTAGGGTTACAAAAAAGCATCATGGGAAAGAAAAGGATGACATGATATCCATTGAATTTGATGAACTATTTCAATTATTCAATCAAGACGCCTTGGACAAATCGATCATCGCGCTTCTATTGTCCTGTAAGTACTAATTCTGTAATTAATTTAGTCTCCAGCTATATTATTTTGTTTATTGCATATATATAATCATACTGTAATATGCAGAATGAAGATTCTCGAATGCAGCAGAGGACAAATCTATGACATTGGCTTCATTGACCCATATTGGGTTCAAGAAGCTAATCTCAAAATAAGCCCCCAGGATACGGAGGATAATATAGTACACGCGTTAAGGTTTCAAGAAACCAAAAGGGAAATACTATTTCCTTACAACTTCCAGTGAGTTTTATTGTCTTGTATACACTTTCTATTTCGCTTACTCGATGTTAAGTATATAATTGATTAGTTATGCATTCGCAGGTACCACTATATTCTGTTAATCATTCAACTTGACAAAGGGCGTGTACTAGTCATGGACTCGAAACATAAACCCCTTGAGACGTGGAAGGACATGCAGATACTTCTCCAGCGTTAATTCTAATCATTACGACACTATATCAGCAACGTTCGTGAGTTTTATGATATCAAGTACTTAATAACTTATTTTATTCGTTTTCTACGCCGGACAGCGCTTGGAAACGGTTCACCAACAAGGCTAGGGGTGTTTGGAAAGAGTAGCTTACATTTCAACCACTAAATGTAAGCACCACTAGCTATATCCGTGCATCTCTTTGATTCTAGTTTTGATACAGTTATTATCATGCTTGATTATTATTTTGATTGAACTCTGTTCTCGTAAAGTGCCTGACGCAGGGACCAGGTAACAATCTATGTGGATACTATGTTTGCGAGTTCATCCGGCAGACGTGCGATGAGAAGGGCAGAAATTTAGAGTAACTCCACGTACGTAAACAATTTCTATAGTTTTTAATTTCAAACAAATTGTGTTTAGTTTCATTCATATAGGCTGACTCCTTTTTTAAATCAGATCGAACGTCTACGGGACGGTCTTCTGCCAAAGGATCGCATATGAGCAATTCAGGAGGAATTGGCGGGATTCTTGGATGCAGAAGTCCTAGACCCGAAAGGGGAATACTATTCTGCTGTGTATAGACAATAGGGATTGTAAAAATAGCAACTTTGAAGGAATTGGCCGGTAGCATCGAATAGCAACTTTTGTATGTAGTGCATGAACTCGATCCGTGTATTGAATGTAATATTGTCATGATGATCTTGTGTAATATAAGGTTCCTTCATTGATAAGTGCAAAACACTAAATAAACAATAAAACAACCTAAATAAATTCTCTGCCGCGACACAAAAAGTGGCGAAATTGCTGCCGCGGCAACAAAATGTGCCAAAATGAATTCTCTGCCGCGACAGAGAAATGGGCCAAATCTCTGCCGCGGCAGCAGGTTATTAGTCCCGGTTCGTGTTACGAACCGGGACTAATGCTCCACCCCCCTCGCGCTCTGATGCCGCCACGTGTGCCCCATTTGTCCCGGTTGGTGGGGCAACCGGGACTAAAGGTTAGAGCTTTAGTCCCGATTACCCCGTCCTGGTTGGACAACCGGGACTAAAGCCCCGTACCAACCGGGACCTATAGCCCCATTTCCACCAGTGCCGGAAACTGCCTGGAGTACCAACAGCTTATTTATTGTAGGCTATTTTCTTAACGCTGTGTTTGGATGCTATTTTCTCAACAGGCATAGAATTCAGGCATGAAAATAAGACAAAGGGAATTCGCTAGTTCTCAGCAAGCTGAAAACTAGCTTAGAGCTCAGTCAATCTTCTGATCGTCCGATTTGTTTTGTCATTAAGATTGGTGTTTGATGTGGTATATTGGGGTTGGCCCGTTTGTCTTCTTTGTCCAGGATGCTATGGAGTTGGGCTATTTTGTTTGCTGGGCTGCCACGTTATTCTGTTCCTGCGGGCTGCATATAATATCTTGTTTTGGTGGGCTGCGCTTTGATTCATATTTGTATTTTCTATTAAAAAATCATATTTTTTAAGATGTAGTCAGGGGCGTATATAGTGGGGGTGCCATGTGGCACCCCCTAAAAAATGCAAGTTCTTTTGATTTGTAGCAATTAGTCTAATATTATGCCTATTATAAATATTTATACATGATATTTAAGCTGCTAATATAAAGTTGGCACCCCTCTGATTTAGTCCTACATCCGTAGTTACGTGTTAAAACCTGTATCTTTTTCTTTCTATCTTTTAACTATTCTTTTCAATTGCAAATGGGTTAGAACTAAAAAAATCCTGTTACAGCAAGTGGGTAGGTTTTTCAGTTCCAACTAAGGTTGTAACTAAGATTTTTTTTCAGTTGCAAGCGGATATTTTTTAGTTGCAAGTGGATATGTTTTCTACTTGTAGTTGGAGTTATTGCTGGGACTTTTTACCGGTTGCTAGTGCGGTTACAGTTGAGATTTTCTCAATTGTAAGTAGGTTGCAACCGAGATTTTTCAGTTGCAAGTGATTAGGTTTTCCGTTGCAATTGAGTTTATAACAGAGACTTTTTCAGTTACAAGTATGGTTGCAAGTGAGATTTCTCTATTTCTAAATGAGATTGCAACTGAGATTTTTTTAATTCCAATTAGGGTTGCAACTAGTTTATTTTTTCCACGTAACCGAGAAAAATTGTTCTTAAACGTTGGATTTGAGTCATGATTCATCTTAAATGCGAGTTGCAACTCAGATCTAGTTACATAAACCAGTTATAACTTCTTTTATTCTCATTTTTTCTTCATTTTTGGTGTTGAATAACTTTTGAGGTGTTACACAAGAAAACTATAAAACTAGGCCATGTGTCATTGTCTCCTACATGTGTTGGTGTATCTTGCTAGCATACGAAAACCGCACACACTAGACTAGCCGTCTAAGCAACAGAGTAGGGCCATACATATAGCTAGTAGGCTCACACCTTTGCTTGCTTGCTCGCACTAGTAGATGATGTAATGATACGTCAGAAATGTATCTATATTTTTTAATGTTTCATTCTTGTTTAGTATCTACTTTGCTTTGCTTTGTCTACACTTTGAGGTGTTTTTATATCTTTTCTGGAACTAACCTATTAACAATTTGCCACAGTGCCAGTTGCCTGTTTTCTTCTGTTTTTGTTCCAGAAAGGAGGAAATACAATATTTTTGAAATTGGTCGGGACAAAAGCCAAAGTCAATATTTTACCGTGGGTGACACGAATCCAGAAGACGAGGGGGTGATCCAGGGCTGCCACACCCCCCTAGGCGCGGCCAGGGTGGTCCCGCGCCTGGGCAGGGTGTGGGTCCTTTGGCCGCCCCGCTGCCTCGCCTCTTCGCCTATAAGAAGCCCCTGATGCAGAAACCCTAGGCACCTGATCAAAAACTCCACGAAACCGTCTATAGCCGCCGCCACCATCGTCCCTAGATCGGGGGGATCTAAAGTTCTTCCGGCACCCTGCCGGAGGGGAGATCATCTTGAAGGCCTTCTTCTCCAGTATGATGCGTGAGTAGTTCCACCTTGGACTACGGGTCCATGTAGTAGCTAGATGGTTGTATCTCCTCCTTGTGCTTTCATGTATAGATCTTGTGATCTCCGTTCATGATCAAGATCTAATTTATTTGTAATCATGCATGTTGTGTTTGCGGGGATCCGATGGATATTGAGATTACTATGTCAGATTGATTAATGGTTTTGTCTATTTGATTCTATCATGTCTGTGTTGATTGTGATCTTGCATGTTCTCCGTTGTTAGTAGCTATCTTGGACGAGTAGTTGCTAGTGACTCCAAGAGGGGGTACTTATGCTCGATAGTGGGTTCATGCCTCTAGTTTCCAAGGGAAGTGACAGAAATCTCTTCGGTTGTAGATGTGTTGTTGCCACTAGGGGGAAAACAACGGTCTCTTGTTCATGGAACAAGTGGATTATTTACCTTACACACTGTTGCTTGCAACTTAATACTGTAGGGGGTTCGGATGATAACCCAAAGGTGGACTTCTAGTCATAGATGCAGTTGGATGTCGGTATATGTATATTGTTGTATTGCCCAATCGAATCTCATAGGATCTTTTTGTCTACTATTGCATTGTTATGCCTTGCCCAGTTCCTGTCAATTGCCTTAATGTAATTTGTTTACCCTTCATGCCCATGTTGTTTATCTAAGGAGAGCACCTCTAGTGAACTATGGACCCTGGTCCAATCTTTACCATTGATACATCTTCCACTGTTACTGTTTACTTGCTGCAAACCATCATCACCTTCCACACCATACAGTTAATTCTTTGTTACAGCAACCGGTGAGATTGACAACGTCACTGTTAGTTGGGGCAAAGTCTTGAGTTTGTGTTGTGCAGGTTTCCATGTTGCTTGCAACACATGTGTGATGTTTCCTTCCTCCTACTGGTTCGATAACCTCGGTTTCTTACTGAGGGAATACTTGTTGTTGTGCTGCTTTACACCTTGCTCTTGGGGTTCCCAACAGGCTCCACATCAATTGAGCCATCAACAAGTTTTCTGGCACCGTTGCCGGGGAGGCTAAGGACGTCTTCACAAGGGGAGTCCTCCACTTCCTTTCTCTTTACTTTGTTTTTAGTTTGCTTAGTTTCTTTTGCTTGGTTTTGTTTGCCTCTTGTTTTCAAAAACTCGATTTTTTTAGTTTAGTTTGGTTTGCTTTATCTATTCAAAAACACAAAAAATAGTTCCTACTCTGGTTGCTGGTCTGTTATTGCCTTGCTTGGTCATGCTTTCTATCAATGGATGGTTTCTTTGAAACTAGTTCTTATTGGCAAGGTGGGTTCATGGAAGAACAAAAGTATTATTATAAGGAACACCGTTGTTCACAAAAAGGGAAACACTTATGGGAACAAATTGATAAGTTGAATACTATTGCTAGAGACATGTGCTCTACTTATAATGTTACTTATTGCTTTGATAAGTCTTGTTGCTGTAGGAGGTATAAACACCTTCCTTTTCAATGTGATTATAATGATAATGTTACCATATCTTCTTATGTTAAGGGAAATTATGACTTTTATGATGTGGAACAAATTGAAGAATTCATTGCTTTCAAGGGTGCATTTCAACTTGCTAGCTTGCTTGAAAATACTGATGATGCACCTTATGAATGTGAGGTTTATGAGATACTTAAATTTTGCTTTGATAATTACAAGGAAGAAAATGGCTATATTCTTGAATATTTTAATAGGTGCTTTCCACAAATGGGAAAGACTAATGCCTTGCAGGAGCCTATAGAAGATAAAATTGCTGAACCTGAAAGCTCATTAGATGAAAAAGAGGAGGAGAGTGATGGCCAAGAGGAGGAAGAATGGATCTACCCATGTCTACCTTCTAATGAGAGTAACTCTTTACTGTTGGGGATATGCTTTATGGGTATCCCCATAGCATGTCTCTTATCCGGCTAACCCGGGTGGCCCACAGTTGGTAGCATGGCCCATGGCCTGCTGGGCGGCCCAGTTAGATGGATCCAGAAGGGAGGCCCATGCCAGATAAAGGAAGGCTACGAAGGAGTCACCGACGTACCCGGAGCCTTGGAGTGCAAGACACGCTAGACTAGTAGTAAGCAGTGTAGGACTCTGTAACCTATCCGGCTAGGACTTTACCTGTAACCCTAGGACTTGGCGACTATATAAGTCAGGCCTATGGGAGCCTTTAGGGCATCGATTAACATACACCTCGCACAGCGAGCCAATCCCTGTAACTCGGCGTATTGTCATTATAGTGATTTATAGCAGGAGTAGGATTTCGCCACCGTTGTGGGATCTGAACCTGGGTAAGCTGTGTAACCTCGTACTCGTCAACTGTCCGCCTTCCCCACATCTCTAAACATGCACTGTGAGGACCCCTCCATGGCGTACTCATTGGCAATACCACGATAGTTGGTTCCCACCGTGGGGCAAGAGGCGCTTCAGGCTCTTCAGCGGGCGAGGACCAAGATCTTCGCGAGAATTGGTGAAACCATAGCCATCGGTCGTGTTCTCTTCTCTGGCAACGTTCCGATCGTCCCTCCCGAAGAGTTCTGGATCTCGGCGAAGACGAACCCTACGCGATGCTCGATCTTCCCCATCGGAGACATCCACCTCTTCATTGGTGTCCCTCCCGAAGTGTTCTGGATCTCGGCGAAGAAGAACCCTACGCGATGCTCGATCGTCCCCATCGGAGACATCCACCTCTTCATTGGTGAAACGGACTCGGGCACTAGTTCCCTGGGAGTCAGAGGAGCATCAAGACCCGCACGGACCGCCTATGGGCAGGATACGTTCGTGGAAGGATCGATGTCGGATCTCTCTTCGGAGTTTGCCGGCAAAGATCATAAAAATTCAAGGCCCACCCAAACCATCCATGTGTTGGATATAACGGTGGAAGATCACTGCAAGTCCGCCGGCTTCGCCCGTGAGTCTGGACAGAAGCGATCCAAGTTCGTCGGCGTGGTCACCATCTTCGATCTAGCGCGCTGCGTTCAGAGAGAGGGCGAAAACCCCTGGGATTTCCTCGCCAGATGGCTTCGTATACGGGCCAACCTGGCTCATTACCCCAATGATGATGCCATGTATCACTTTGTGGAAGGACTGGACCAAGGCACAATTCTCCGGCATACGCTAAGGCGGCAGTAGGCTTTAGGACGCCTCACCTTCGAGATCATGGTAAACACCGTCAATAGCTACGCGGAGGCGGAGGTGGCACCCCATGCAGCGCCTATGCTAATTTGGCGGCGCACCCCCGCTTCATCCACCACCACCACCTCCTCCGGTCGACATCGTCACGCCACCGCCACCGCCTCCAGTCGTCATCGCTGCAGTAGCACCACCACCTCCAGTCAGCATTGCCGCCGTCGCCCCGCCATCACCCATTGTCGATGAAGCCCCGGCACCCTCCGACTCTGTGCTTGACGTGCTCTACGCCGACATCAGTGCTTACTCGGAGGAGATAGATTTCAGCCCGAACGAGCTATATTCAGCTATGCAGGAGATGGAGGAGGACTTCCAACACGACGAGCAAGCAAGCAAGGACGTCACGTCTCGAGAGGTGTTCATCGCCATTGGGGCCGTGATGGAAGAAGACCAACCCGGACAAGCTCCGCCTAAAGCACTGGACAAGGGGAAGGGACCACTTGTTGCTGCCGACAAGGATCGTGCAAAGGTCATGCCCCTCTGCCTAACCCAATGCAGCAGCCGTAGGAACTCAACACTGGTCCGAGTAATAACAACACCGCAAACCCGCCGCCTCCGGCATCCACGTCTGCTGCTGCCCAAATTACTCCGGCTGATAGAGTGATGTACGGCAATCTCCTCGTCGAGCCCTTGACCGTAGCTCATATCCGGAATGTAACCCAGCTTGATGAGAAGTGCCAGCAGCTGCTGGAGGAAGCGCAGGACATCGTGGAGCAAGGCGCCAAGCTAGATCGAGATCTGGCCAACGCGTAGAAGTCAATAGAGAAAGCTAGAGCCATGGAGGCCGAGTACAAGACTCTGCTCCAGCAGCAGAAGGCTAAGAAATCTACGGCTCGCGTCATCAATGATCCTGGTGTACGGAGAAACCTAGGATGGGCCCACTCAAAGCTTCCATAAGCAAAGCCATACATTGCCAGTGAAGGCAGGCAGGTGATGCCCACTCCCCTTCTTAATCATTCTGTTGCCAAGACCCTTCTGGAACATGATAGATCCCCCGAGGCAGTGGAGCGGGTCTATGACCTTGTGGCCAAGGCGGTGAAACAGCAGGAAAACGCCACCTCTCAAAGGCTTGAGTCTGACTCAGCGTTTTGCCAGTCTAGTCAGCATAAGCCGCCAAGGGATAGATCTCCTTAGGAAGTTGGGTCCCAGACGGGTTCATTAGAGCAAAGACGGAGGGATGCGCCCAACAGGAAGGACGCTATCCCCATATCCTCCGACCACGGAGGTAAAGCTCACCCTCGTCGCCCATCTCCACCGCCCCGATCCCCCCGACATCGCGAAGACCCCAAGGCTCACCATCGCACGGACATGCCTATGCCAAAGCAACGAGGCATCGTCATCTGCGACAACATGGAGTAGGACCGCCATGATGGAGAGCGCAGCCAAGGACACAAGAGAAGGTCACGCCATGACCCTCTATGTCCGAAAAGCAACCGCGACAAGCGTGAGGCGTCGCATGAGGGCAATAGCAAGAAGGCTAACCCATCGCCACCTCCGCCTCCATCACCACCCAGCAGCCGCCATGGCGGAGGAGGCCTGCATCGTTCACGCAGCCCATCCCCTGATGGCAAAAGAATAAAAGAAGCCCGGAGCCATACGATGCACAATCACGTCTGGAAAAGATCCATGAGGCCCGGGATGGAGCATACCTGGGACCACGCTGCTTTGGACCTGTAATACGGACCGCAGCTTACCCCAAGGATTTCTGGATTGACAAGACCATCAAGCCCTATGACGGCACCGCCAAGCCAGCCACATGGTTGCCGGATTATGGCAACACGGTGGAGATCGCCGGGGGTAACCCCAATGTTGCCGTCAAGTACCTCCCATTGATGCTGGCGGGCACGACCCGACAATGGATCGATGAATTGTCGGAGAAGTCTGTCTGCAATTGGTTGGACATGCAAGAAGCGTTCACCAATAACTTTGAGGGAACGTACAAATGTCCTTGCACTGTTGGCGACTTACAGCGGTGCGTGCAGGAGAAAGATGAGTCATCTCGCGCCTACCTCTCCCGCTGGCTGGATATGAAGAATTCCTGCGCAGGAGTGCACTCCCAGACCGCCATGTCCTCCTTCATCGACGGGTTGGAAAGAGGTACGTTACTCCGACATACGCTGAAGCGCCTGCAGACAACCACGAGATCGACCTCAATCAGATGATCCAGCTAGCTAGTGAGTTCGCGGCTGCCGATGATGACGCACGCGGATCATTGCCGGCAATAGCGACTCCAACCCAAGCTAAGAGGAACAGCAGTACAAAGCGGAAGAACCCGCCAGAAGAAATGCAAGCCTCCGACATGGTCACCATGACTTTTGCAGGACTAGGTGATGGCGGACAGCGTGGCTGAGGACAGGGGGCTGGTCGTGGGCAGCAGCGAGGTAGTGAAACTACCCCGGCAGCGCCCCACGTTCCCCAAACCTACGAGGAGTACCGCGATATTCCATGCCTCGTACATCTCGATGCCAACGGCAAAGCCACACACACCAATCGCCATTGCAAGTTCCTCAACAACCTCAAGGAAGACCCGGAGTCCGGATACAAACAAAGTCGGAAGAACAGACAGCGAGGAAAGGGCAACGGAAATAAGAAGGAGGAGGAGTCCAAGGATTCAAGTGACATGGACGAGGACGTTGACCCCAAGCACGCCGCCAAGAGCGACGACAAGGGCAAAAATCCCTTCGAGAAGAAGGCGGCAGTTCTCCACACTTTCCTTGGCACCCCCACCGTCCGACAACAGAAGACCTCCATGAGGATACTGATGGCCACTCTACCCCCAGTTCCCCAATACCTATGACAGTCGGAGATTCCAATTACTTGGGATAGGAAGGATCACCCAGACCTCATCCCTATGGAGAACCAATATGCCATGATCATAAACCCCCTGATTAACGGCAACGAGTTCACCAAATGTATGGTGGATAGTGGAAGCAGCATCAACATCATGTACCTGGATACACTGCACAAGATGAACTTGACGGAGGAAAACCTAAGTCGGACCAGCACCATCTTCCATGGCGTAGTTCCTAGTCGGGAGGCTCTGTCCCTTGGGTGCATCACACTTCAGGTCGCGTTTGGCAATGTCAATAATTACCGCCAAGAACGCATGACCTTCGAGGTGGTCCCCTTCAAGATCGAAGGTGGAGCGAGGCACCGCCAGAGAGGAATATCTGATTGGGGAACTGCGGCAGTTGGCCGAATAGCTGTAGTGTAAGTTTCTTCGAGCTGCTGCTCATTTTCGGATGCGCCCGTTGGCGGTCCATCTTACTTTGTAGTTGTTGCAGGTGCTAACCTTGTTCCGAGGGAGGATAAGGAGCGCGTTGCAGTTCGGATCAATTGCCTGAGCCAACAAGATATGGAGGCTGGTGGCTTTTTCTGGATGGATCACGACCATGCCATGGTCCTTGCGACTGTGCAGGATTGTGCCCACCAAGTGTCACGGGTGCTGCGGCAGGTGAAGACTTCCTTGGCATCGATTCTGCACGTCATGTTTCCCCTCGATGAAGCGCCATCGACTCTCTGGGGCTTGCTGGCAAAGTTTCGAGATGTGCGTCATGTTAGGGAGCTAGTGTGGCACCAGTTAGTTGCGGGGGTGAAGACCGATTTTTCCCTTGTGCGGCTGCATCGCCCTGACGTGAATCTTGCGGCTGTGGCGGTGGGGCCGCCCCCTCGACCAGATGGTGGCCTATGGGACATGCGCCCGCACTATGCGGTTGTGAGGCAGTATGCCGAGGGGTCATAAAACTCAGCACGACCTCTTAGTACAAAAGAGTGTGATACTTTAACGTAGAACAGACAGAAGCTTATCAACGCCTCTTAATCTGCGGATTACAACACTTTGACCTAGTCCTAGAAATGACGAGGTACTGGAGTTTGTTTCTCCTAGACATTTCGAAATGGTTTGTCTTGACGGACCACAAGAGTATCTTGCATCGTAAGTCACCGATGTACATTTACTACTTGGCTACCAACTGTAGACAAAGGTCGAAAAACAATAAGGGAAAAATAACATGCTCAGGATGGAATCCCAAGATGTGGATGCGTAAGTCAACAATCTTCCGAAAACCAACGCAAGGAAGTGAAAAGGTGTGGCAGAGTCACGAACATAGATGCGAGACTCTCGAGGAATACTCTTGTCGTGATCTATTTAGTTCCATTAAAGAATATCTGCCATAGCATGTGGTAGGGGAAGTCCTTCATTGTCATAATTTAATAGCGACAAAGACCATAAGCTTGAAGGCTATAATTGTAGTACCAGCCATCCTGAGGTAATGTGTAAACATTAACAACATGGGTCAAAGGAATGGATCTTGGATTAAAGGTCAGCTTCATGTACAAGATTCACAACACCGGAATCCAGCACAATCGGGAATCTTAAGTTCAAGTCCAGGGGTTAAAACCCAAAGAAAGGAGTAACTACTACTTGAGTGACATAGTGTACACTGCATGATAGTATTCACGAGGTAGCTTCCCAGAGAAGAAACGACTTCTAAAGTACCCAACAAACGAAAAGGAGGCACACGAGGAGAAAGGAAACCTCGGAGCCTAGAACAGAACACTATAGATCCAACAATATAATATTGTGGGTCCAAAAGATAGAGAGATCATGATAGAAAGGAATCTCTCAGATGAACAAGAGCAAAGGGGAACAAGGAATTCACAACACACACAACTCTAGAGAACTCAACACTAGGGCAACTGGCTGAGAAACGACATGCCAAGAAGGCACCTAAGCTTTGAAAGACTAGAGGAGATATCAAAACTTTTCCAAAGTCAACACCAGATAAGATAACCTAGAGTTAGAGCGAAACTGGATAAGGAGTAAAAGAAGCATACTAGAGTTTTCGCAAATACTTTTCAGCTTTTAAAATAGTTTTCACAAGCACTAGACTCAACATCGACCAATAGCAAGGTTTTCCTACGGTCGGTACTGCTCTGATACCAAGAACTATGACACCCCCGGGATCAGGGCTAAACAAATCCCAGACCTCTGTCTAACATAAGCTTAAACTTGAGCTCGAGAATGTTCAGTGAACAATCGGTAACACAACAGTGACCCTACGATACAAAATTTATTATAGCAAGCTCATAACTAAGCAGAGAACCAAATTATTACAAGCAGAGGTCACTGACCACAAACATCAAACAATGGAAGGAAAATTATGCTATTAAGTATAGCAAACTTAACAAATGGCCTAAGAGGCCTGAAGCATAACATGACGTCCCAGCCCATAGATTCCAGGCTGCCGGCCGGGAACCCCAAGCTACTCGTCGATGTCAATGTAGTACGGAACTCATCTTCAGGTGAACACTTACTCTACCAAAAGTATCAACAAAGCAAGGGTGAGTACAGGGTGTACTCCGCAAGACTTATGGCTGGTGGAGTTGTTTTGCATAAAGCAATCTTTTGTTTATAAAACAAGAGGGAGAAGAAGAACCCCGTCATGGGCGACGACTGGGGGCTCCCCTCCTTGATTCCTTTGGCAGGGTTGTTCAGGACGTCGAGGCGGAGCTCGTGGGCTGCTCGAGGGGGCTTGGGGAGGCATCAATCGACGACGATGAATGGTGTCTGGCCGGCTAGGGTTCGGGTCCGCGTGAGAGAGCGAGAGAGAGGACACGGGGAAGAGTGATAGGGGAAGGAGAAGAGGGGCACGGCTCAGCGGGGTATTATCCTCTCCAGAGGCGTCAGCGGGGATCTTGGCATGCTCGGCGACGATCGCTGGCAGGCGGCCAGTACCTTGCCAGCGTCGCTGAAGACGACGCAATGTAATGTCGAAGGGTACTGGTCACTGGGCCTTAGCTGGGCTGCGGGTGTGTTGGCTGTTGCGCGGGTGGGCGGCAGAGAGGAGAGGAGAGAAGGAATGGGCCGGCCTGGCTGGCTGTTGCTCATTTTTTATCAAAAGCTTTTCCTCTTTTTCTGTTTTCACTTTTCCTTTTGTATTTTCAATTCAAATTTGTTTTAAGTATTTCAAAAATACCAAAGGGGTCTATAAAATATTTAAGATATTGCGGGGCCCTTTTAAACAAATTGGGCTCCATTATTTTGGTAGTTTTCAAAACTTCAAAACATTTGAATGTGTTGCAAATAGAAAGAGAGGGATAAGCTAGGGTTTTAGAGTTTCATTTAATTCTTTAATGCACAATTTAATATATGATGCTCATGATTCACAAAACAAACCCTAATTAAAGACTAACTAAACTGGGGTGTTACAGCCCTATCCCCCTTGCGAGAATCTCGACCTGAGATTCCAAAGGTAGGAAGAGAGGCAGAGGGAGAAAGAAACAAGGCCACTCTAAAGATAAGAGGGAAACACACTAAACAACACACAGAGTATCTCATGGTCAACTCATGGATGGAGTGTTCAGAAACAACTCTGAGATGACGAACATGAAACACATCAAGGTAATAGAGGAAACAAGAGGAGAAAGTTTCAAGTTGTTAGATAGATGGTTTTCATAAGGATTGAGACCATGGAACTTACAGGAGGTTTTGAAGCTTCTGAAGAAGAAAGCTTCCAGCAGAAGGAACATGATCACAGACTTTGATACGGAACCTCTACTAAACATCTTAAGCAGATATTTCAGGTTGCAGAGATATGGTTCAGCAAAACCAAGCTGTTGAACTACTTTTGACACAGAAAGTTCACTCTTTCAATCAACAGAAGGCTTAAGACAGAAAGGTGTTTTGGTGGAGAGGACTCGTAAGAGTCACAAAGAACAGGTAGCAAGAGGAACTACAGATTACCAAAATCATAGTCACTCCTGAAACATGGCTAAGAAAACGAAGGAAACTCTTTATTCATCCAGGTATACCAAATTCCTTGCCAAGATCATGATATTACTTTACACCACTAGGATGAATAGTTAAGAAGATTACTGATGACACGAGAAAAAAGAAACTTCATTCTTAGACTTCAATTACTTGGCACAACAAGACTCTTGCCAACATAAAGGGTCTGGAGGATTGACCGAGAGGCATTTAGCGACACTACTTTAAATGTTCTCCTTGATGTTCGAGAAATTAGACTGTAACTGTAGGGTTTTGTAGCATGGAAAACAAAAAATTTCTACCGCATACAAACAAACAAGCCAAGATCTATCTACTAGATTGTAGCAACGAGTCGATAGAATAACTCACCCTCGAAGATTCCAAAGTGTTTAACGAGAGCGGATTCTCGTGGGTGATGTACTCGTACTCTTCCCGATCTCAAGATCGCGTGAGCGATCCTTCCCAAGGCTGCGTTCGGCAAGCGCTCCCTTGATCGGTCACACGTTCGGTACTCGAAGACCTTCCTCTCCCTTGTTCCAGCAGACGTGAGGTTGTAGCACTCTCCTCGCGATTCCCGTGACTGTGGCGTGGTACCGGAAGTAGAGGGGAGATCTCGCAGGGCTTCGCCTTAAGACGGAGCGAGTATGGTGGAGTATGAGAGAGTCCCTCGACGATCTAGGTTTTAGACACGCCGAGGAGGGGCAAGCCGGCGGCTAGGGTTGAGCTAGGCGGCAGCGGCGGTTTGCCCTAGGGCCGACGGCGGCTATGGAGGCGGCGGCGGCTTGGTACTAGGGTTTAGAGGTAGGAACTTGTGTGTCTAGGAGGGGAGCCCTGCCCCTCCTTATATAGGTGGAGGGCGGCCAGGGAGGGAGTCCCTCCCCACTCGGCTTGGTGGTGGCCGGTGGAGGAGGAACTCCTCCCCCAAGTCGGTTTCCACCTCCCTCTCCACTTCCCAAAATTGCCGTTTGACTTTCAAACGTGGCGTTTTACTTTTCAAACTAGGATTTGAATAAACCCTCTATTTTGTTCAGCGATGACACCGAGTACATAATGCAATCATACCAACTTGATATAACACATTCATGTACCCTTCCCCTCCGGAGTGCCAGACATTCCGGAACCTTCTAGAACATTCTCGATGAAAACACCAGAACCATTCCCCAACTCCGAAACGGGACTTTCCTTATATGAATCTTATTCTCCGGACCATTTCGGATCTCCTCATGATATCCCGGATCCCATCCGAGACTCCGAACAACATTCAGTCTCTTTCTCATAATTCCATAACTACTCAAACAACGTCGAATCCTTAAGTGTGTCTCCCTACGGTTCGTGAATTATGCGGACATGATCGAGACACTTCTCCGAACAATAACCAATAGAGGAATTTGGAAATTCATATGGCTTCTGCATATTTCTACGATTACTTTGTGATCGAATGAACCACTTACATACGATATCAATTTCCCTTTGTCTCACGATAGTTTACTTATCCGAGGTTATGATCGTCGGTATCTCTGCATACCTAGTTCAACCTCACATCGATAAGTACTCTTTTCTCGTTCCCGTGATATGTGATCCCTTGTGAGCCAGTCACATGCTTGCAAGCTAATTGGATGACATTTCACCGAGAGGGCCCAGAGTATATCTATCCGTCATATGGATGGACAAATCCCACTCTTTATCCATGTGTCTCAACCAATACTTTCCGAACACTGAATGCCACCTTTATAGCCACCCAGTTACGGTGTGGTGTTTGATGTCATCAAAGCATCCATCCGGTAAAGGTGATATGCATGATCTCATGGTCGAAGGAATTAGATTACTATGTATCAGAAAGCATATAGCAATTGAACTATTTAAAATGACTTGATCTTTATGCTACGCTTATCTATAGGAGTATGTCCACCATATCATTCTCCTAACGATATGATCTTTTTGTTAATAACATCTCAATGTTCATGAAAGGAAACCACAATCATCTATTAACCAACAAGCTAGTATTATATAGAGGCTTTACTAGGGACTCTTATTTTAGTCTACAAATCACACAAGTACTAATGTTTCCTTGTTAATACTATTATAGCATGAATGTAAACATTTATCATAAACACAAAGATATAATAATAACTATATTTATTATTGCCTCTAGGGCATATCTCTAATAGTCTCCCACTTGCACTAGAGTCATCTAATCTAGATTACATGGTAATATACCGAACACCCATGGAAGTTTGGTGCTGGTCATGTTTTGCCCTCGGGAGAGGTTTAGTCAACGGATCCGCCACATTCAGATCTGTGTGTACTTTGCAAATCTTTATATCCCCATCTTGGATATGTTCTCGAATAGCGTGAAAACGTAGCTTGATGTGCTTCAGCTTCTTGTGTGACCTTGGTTCTTGCGCATTGGCTATGGCGCCCATGTTATCACAGTAGATAGACATTGGGTCCAGCGCACTAGGAACCACACCCAGCTCTGTAATGAACTCTTTCATCCATATCGCTTCTTGTGAAGCCTCCGAAGCAGCCATGTATTCCGATTCAGTTGAAGATCTCGCCACAACGCTTTGCTTTGCACTCCTCCAGCTAACTGCTGCACCATTCAAAATAAATACGTATCCAGATTGTGATTTAGAATCATCTGGATCGGTGTTCCAACTAGCATCGGTGTAACCATTTACAATGAGCTGTTCATCACCTCCATAAGAAAGAACCATATCCTTAGTTCTTCTCAAGTACTTAAGGATGTTTTTGACCGCTGTCCAATGATCCACTCCTGGATCACTTTGATATCTGCTAGTTAAACTAACAACATATGCAATGTCGGGTCTAGTACATAGCATGGCATACATTAGAGATCCTATGGCTGAGGCATAGGGAGTCTTACTCATCCTTTCTCTATCTTCTGCCGATGTCAGACTTTGAGTTTTACTCAAGGTCGTATTAGGCAACATGGGCAAGAACCCTTTCTTGCTATCTTCCATTCCAAACCTCTTTAGAACTTTGTCCAAATATGTACTTTGTGACAATGATATTTGGCGTCTCGATCTATCTCTATAAATCTTTATGCCTAATATGTAAGCTGCTTCGCCAAGATCCTTCATTGAAAAACTATTATTCAAATATTCCTTGACACTATTAAGAAGGTCTACATCATTCCCAATCAACAATATGTCATCTACATATAGTATTAAGAATGCCTGAGCTCCCACTCACTTTCTTGTAAATACAAGCTTCTCCATAAGTTTGTATAAAACCAAAACTTTTGATCACCTTATCAAAACGTTGATTCCAACTTCGGGATGCTTGCTTCAATCCATAAATGGACCGTTGAAGTTCGCATACCTTGTTAGCATCTTTAGGATCGACAAAACCTTTGGGTTGCATCATATACAACTCTTCATCAATGTCTCCATTGAGGAATGCTGTTTTGACATCCATCTGCCATATCTCGTAATCATAATATGCAGCGATTGCTAACATAATCCTCACAGATTTTAGCTTCGCTACTGGTGAGAAAGTCTCATCGTAGTCAACTCCTTGAATTTGTCGAAACCCTTTTGCGACAAGTCGAGCTTTATAGACAGTAACATTACCATTAGCATCTGTTTTCTTCTTGAAAATCCATTTGTTCTCGACAGCCTTCCGGCCATCCGGTAAGTCCACCAAAGTCCATACTTGGTTTTCGTACATGGATCCAATCTCGGATTTCATGGCTTCTTGCCATTTATTGGAATCTGGGCTCATCATCGCTTCCTCATATGTCTCAGGGTCATCGGTGTTATCCACCAACATGACATTCATAACGGGATCATACCAATCTGGAGTGGTACGAGTTCTCGTTGACCTGCGAGGCTCTGTAGCAACTACAACCGAAGTTTCATGATCATCATCATTAGCTTCCTCTCTAACTGGTGCAGGCACCACAGGAACTTCTTCCGGTGCTGCGCTACTCGCAATTTCGAGAGAATGTTCGACAACCTCGTCGAGTTCTACTTTCCTTCCAGTCACTTCTTTCGAGAGAAATTCCTTCTCTAGAAAGGATCCATTCTTGGCAACGAAGATTTTGCCTTCGGATCTATGATAGAAGGTATACCCAATAGTTTCCTTCGGGTATCCTATGAAGACGCATTTTTCCGCTTTGGGTTCAAGCTTGTCCGGCTGTAACTTCTTTACATAGGCTTCGCATCCCCAAACTTTAAGGAACGACAATCTAGGTTTCTTCCCAAACCATAATTCATACGGTGTCGTTTCAACGGATTTAGATGGTGCCCTATTTAAAGTGAATGCGGCTGTTTCTAATGCATAACCCCAAAATGATAGCGGTAAATCTGTAAGTGACATCATAGAACGAACCATATCTAAGAGAGTTCGATTACGCTCGGACACACCATTACTGTGGTGTTCCGGCGGTGTCAATTGTGAAAGTATTCCGCATTTCTTCAAATGCTCGCCAAACTCGTAACTTAGATATTCACCTCCACGATCAGAACGCAGAAATTTAATCTTCTTGTTACGTTGATTCTCTACCTCACTTTGAAATTCCTTAAACTTCTCGAAAGTTTCGGACTTATGTTTCATGAAATAGATATACCCATATCTACTCAAGTCATCCGTGAAGGTAAGAACATAACGATAACCACCGCGTGATGCTACACTCATTGGACCACACACATCGGTATGTATGATTTCCAATAAGTCCGTAGCTCGCTCCATGATACCAGAAAATGGAGTCTTAGTCATTTTACCCATCAGACATGCTTCGCATCTTTCAAATGATTCGAAATCAAGTGATTCAAGAAGTCCATCGGAATGGAGTTTCTTCATACGTTTCACTCAATGTGACCAAGGCAGCGATTTACATATAGGTCGAGTTATCGCTCGATTTCAAACGTTTAGCCTCAATGTTATTAATATGTGTATTTCCACTATCGAGATTCAACAAGAATAGACCATCTATCAAAGGTGCATGTGCATAAAACATATTACTCATATAAATCGAACAACCATTATTCTCGGACTTAAACAAGTAACTGTCTCGCAATAAACAAGATCCTGATATAATGTTCATGCTTAACGCAGGCACCAAATAACAATTATTTAAGTATAAAACTAATCCCGATGGTAGATGAAGGGGTAGCGTGCCGACCGCGATCACATCAACCTTTGATCCGCTTCCACGCGCATCGTCACCTCGTTCTTCGCTAGCTTCCGCTTATTCTACAAAGACCGCTTTGAGTTACAAATATGAGCAACCGAACCAGTATCAAATACCCAAGCACTACTACGAGTACTAGTGAGATACACATTAATAACATGTATATCAGATATACCTTTCTTCTTGATGTTGCCGTTCTTCAAATCCGCTAAGTACTTTGGGCAATTCCGCTTCCAGTGACCTTCTCCCTTGCAGTAAAAGCACTCAGTATCAGGCTTAGGTCCAGCCTTGGTCTTCTTCGTCGGCGTGGCAACTTTCTTACCACCCTTCTTGAAGTGTCCCTTCTGCTTAGACTTGCCTTTCTGGAATTTGGTGGTCTTATTGAGCAACAACACTTGGTGCTCTTTCTTGATCTCCACTTCTGCAGATTTCAACATGGCAAAGAGTTCTGGCAACGTCTTGTTCATGTTTTGCATGTTGTAGTTCATCACAAAGTTCTTGTAACTTGGTGGTAGTGATTGGAGGACACGGTAAATCCCCAAAGCATTAGGAATCACTATACCCAAGCTTTGAAAGTTTGTTTCGTGCCGGACATCTTAAGCACATGCTCACCGAGCTGCCCTCTTCCATCTTGCAGTTAAAGAACTTTTGAAGCCTCATAGCTTTCAATTGCCGCATGAGTCTCAAAGATCAATTTGAGATCCTCGACAATATCATATGGGTCTGAATTCTCAAACCTTTTCTCAAGCTCGATTCTAAACCATACAAGATAGCACATCGAACTGTGGAGTACCGAGTCTTCCGAGTGAGGTAAACATTCTTTACTTCATCGGCAGCATCGCCAGTGTGGGTCACCCAAATGGTGCATCCAGCACATAGGTCAAATTACCAGCTGTGAGGACAATCCTCAAATTGAGGAACCAATCCGCAAAGTTGCTTCCATTGTTTTTCAACTTTTCTTTCTCTAGGAACGCATTAAAATTGATGGTAGGGGCTGCCATTGATCTACAACATTTTTGCAATAGTTTAGACTAAGTTTATGACAAATTGAGTTCAAATTAATAATAAAATTAATCTAGGTGAACTCCCACTCAAAACAATATCCCTCACATTGTTTTAGTGATCACGAACCAAATCCACCACATCAACACCGATCATCACGAGAGTTGATATAGTTTCAATGGCGAACAATCGACATGTTCATCATATCTACTATATGATTCATGCTTTACCTTTCGGTGATCCGTGTTCCGAGACCATGTCTGTACATGCTAGGCTCGTCAAGATCAAACCTTAGTTTCCACATGAGCAAATCTGGCTTGCTCACATTGTATACACTTGCGGAATCTAACACACCCGATCATCACGTGGTGCTTCGAAACAACAAGCTTTAGCAACAGTGCTAACTAAGGGTGAACACTTTATGACTTGAAATTCATGTGCATGAGGGATCATCTTATAATGCTACCGTCGTCTACTAAGCAATACAAGATGCATAAAGGATTAACATCACATGCAATTCATAATATGTGATATGATATGGCCTTTCTTCTTTGTGCTTCCGATCTCCATCTTCTAGCACGAACATGATCTCCATCACCACCGGCATTGCATCAAGGTCAATGACGCTTCTCCGTGGTTGTCGTCCACCGGCTTCAACTATTACAACTACTTTGAATAGACACGCGGGTCGAAACATAAATTAAAGACAACCATATGGTTCCTGCCGGTTGCCAACTTACAATAAGGAACATTGCATACATCAAATATAATCACAATCATGGCCATATCACATCACAGCACACCCTTGCAAAACAAAGTTAAACGCCTCTACTTTCTTTGCATGTTTTACGTGGTTTGGGGCTTTCAATAAGTGTCGTTCTAACTTACGAACATGAACCACAACATTGATACTAGTATTGTTAATCACTCGTTGTAAATTGAATCTTAACTATGCTAGGAGAAACAGGCACCCGCAAAGCCACTTATGCAATACAAGTTGCATGTCAAGCGTGGAGCAAGTCTCATGAACGACGTCATGTAAGGTTAGCCCGGGCCGCTTCATCCCAACATCCCGCAAGATGCAAAGTACACAAGAAGCAATCGACAATAAAAGCATCAACGCCCACAATGATCATTGTGTTCTACTCGTGCAACAGATCTACATATAGACACGGCTCTGATACCACTGTAGGATTTCGTAGCATGGAAAACAAAAAATTTCTACCACATACAAACAAACAAGCCAAGATCTATCTACTAGATTGTAGCAACGAGTCAATAGAATAACTCACCCTCGAAGATTCCAAAGTGTTTAACGAGAGCGGATTCTCATGGGTGATGTAGTCGTACTCTTCTCGATCTCAAGATCGCGTAGACGATCCTTCCGGCGCTGCGTTCCGGCAGCGCTCCCGCAGTCAGTCACATGTTCGGTACTCGACGAAGACCTTCCTCTCCCTTGTTCCAGCAGGCAGCAGAGGTTGTAGCACTCTCCTCACGATTTCGGAAGCACAACGGCGTGGTACTGAAAGTAGAGGGGAGATCTCGCAGGGCTTCGCCTTAAGACGGAGCGAGTATGGTGGAGTATGAGAGAGTCCCTCGACGATCTAGGTTTTAGACACGCCTAGGAGGGGCAAGCCGGCGGCTAGGGTTTAGCTAGGCGGCGGCGGCGGTTTGCCCTAGGGCCGGCGGCGGCTATGGAGGCGGCGGCAGCTTGGTACTAGGGTTTAGAGGTAGGAACTTGTGTGTCTAGGAGGGGAGCCCTGCCCCTCCTTATATAGGTGGAGGGGGCCGGCCAAGGGGAGGGGAGTCCCTCCCCTACTCGGCTTGGTGGTGCGCTGGCGGTGGGAGGAGGAACTCCTCCCCCAAGTCGGTTTCCACCTCCCTCTCCACTTCCCAAAATTGTCATTTGACTTTCAAACTTGGCGTTTGACTTTTCAAACTAGGATTTGAATAAACCCTCTATTTTGTTCAGCGATGACACCGAGTACATAATGCAATCATACCAACTTGATATAACACATTCATGTACCCTTCCCCTCCGGAGTGCCGGACATTCCGGAACCTTCTAGAACATTCTCGATGAAAACACCGGAACCATTCCCCAACTCCGAAACGGGACTTTCCTTATATGAATCTTATTCTCCGAACCATTCCGGATCTCCTCGTGATATCCCGGATCCCATCCGAGACTCCGAACAACATTCGGTCTCTTTCTCATCATTCCATAACTACTCAAACAACGTTGAATCCTTAAGTGTGTCTCCCTACAGTTCGTGAATTGTGCGGACATGATCGAGACACTTCTCCGAACAATAACCAATAGAGGAATATGGAAATTCATATGGCTCCTGCATATTTCTACGATTACTTTGCGATCGAATGAACCACTTACATACGATATCAATTTCCCTTTGTCTCACGATAGTTTACTTATCCGAGGTTATGATCGTCGGTATCTCTGCATACCTAGTTCAACCTCGTTACTGATAAGTACTCTTTCTCGCTCGTGATATGTGATCCCTTGTGAGCCAGTCACATGCTTGCAAGCTAATTGGATGACATTTCACCAAGAGGGCCCAGAGTATATCTATCCGTCATATGGATGGACAAATCCCACTCTTTATCCATGTGTCTCAACCAATACTTTCCGAACACTCAATGCCACCTTTATAGCCACCCAGTTATGGTGTGGTGTTTGATGTCATCAAAGCATCCATCCGGTAAAGGTGATATGCATGATCTCATGGTCGAAGGAATTAGATTACTATGTATCAGAAAGCATATAGCAAATGAACTATTTAAAATGACTTGATCGTTATGCTACGCTTATCTATAGGAGTATGTCCACCATATCATTCTCCTAACGATATGATCTTGTTGTTAATAACATCTCAATGTTCATGATAGGGAAACCACAATCATCTATTAACCAACAAGCTAGTATTATATAGAGGCTTTACTAGGGACTCTTATTTTAGTCTACAAATCACACAAGTACTAATGTTTCCTTGTTAATACTATTATAGCATGAATGTAAACATTTATCATAAACACAAAGATATAATAATAACTATATTTATTATTGCCTCTAGGGCATATCTCTAACAGTAACATCCCTAAAATCATGTTTCAAAACTCATGCATATCATCCATGCATCCATGATCATGTAGAGTTCATTTCAAAAAAATCAATTCAAAAACAGGAGCATATGAGCTCATTATTTTATGTGATCAGCATTAAATCAAATGCTACTCTCCATTGAGAGATTGTTGTTCATGAATCAAACCTTGGTACTCTAAGATTGTTTTGCTTGCTTAATATTTGCTTAAACCACAAATTTGCAAAACAAAAGTGAATTTAAAACCATTTTCAAAACTTGATCAAATCTAGTGCCATATCTCTATTTATTTTGTTTGATCAATAGGACCAAGCTAATACAGAGAGTCCATATGTTTTTACACTCAGAATTATGATTGTTACACTCTGCAAAAACCCAGAACAAATTTGAATTCAATTGGCATTTGAATTTGTTTGAAAATGGTTTCAGAAAATCAAAACAGAAATAGAAAATGAATTAAGAAAAGGAAAAAGGCCGGCGCTAGTTATTTAGCCCAACAGAGGAACCAGCCCACTAAGACCACCCGGGTTCCCCCTTCTCTCTCTCTCACTCGCAGCCTTACCCACTGAGTCACTGACCGCTTGGGCCCATTCCTTCTTTCTTTGTCTCGCTGGCAAGTGGACCCAGCGACCACGTCAGCGTCGTCCCCGAATCAACACGCGGCCGAGGCGCTCTGCCGTTACCTCGCCGCAGTCACTGCCCGCGTTATTGCCATTGATACAACGTGTAATCGCCGCCCCCCTCCTGGCTATTTAACCCCCTCTGCACCGCGAGAATTTCCCCTCACCTAGCGCCACCACTCCGCCACCAGGCTGCGCGAATTCGAGCTCACTCCACCGCTGCACAGACGACCTCTGGCGAGCGGTGAGCTCCGACCGCCCCCTGTCTCTGGTTCAAACCAACGTGACCAGCGTGTCCTTGCGTGTTCACTGATGCCTTCTGTTTGCTTTCTCGTGACCCAGGACGACGTCTTCGTTCACGCCCGCGAACACCTGAGCCGCCACTCGACTCCAACGTGCAATCCAGGTAAAATGCGACCGCCCCTTGCCTTCCCTTTGATGCTATCATGATCGCCGAGACCTTGCGTACCTCCTAACCCATCTGGCTCGTGCTAGGCCAATGCATAACCTCGGCAACATCTTCGTCAACAAGCACCTGACGCCGCCAGCAACTCCGACGAGACCCTGCCGCTGCATCTGTGCACCCCTTGACCAGCCACCGCCACGTTGAGCTTCAGCACACCACCGCGAGTCTGGTAAGCATCTCCGACGACCCCAAAACCCCCTGTAGCCACCGCGCCGCCATGGACAGAGCCGCCGCCACCACTCGCCACCGCTAGCGCCGCCAGTGTTTGGTCGCTTGATCGCGAACCGTTGGATCTAGTTCCGATGGGCTAGATAGATCACTTACGTGAAGGGGTACGAACAGATCTGGGCCGTGCGGATTAAGTTAGATCTAACGGCTCACGTGTGTGATCCGGTGCGAAACGGTATCAACCAATAGAAACACGCCGCGTGTCTGTTAGTTTGTTTTAAATTTCTGATTTGAATGTATTAGATGTTTAAACTTGTTTTAATCATAACTTTTGATTCCCATGTTCAAATTTGATAAATTTTATTTCAAGGGAATCAGGAGAGAAAGCCCTTTCCATTTATGCAATGTGTTTAATGTTTTGTTTCTATTAAATTGATTATTTTTACAGAAACATGTGTAGGCCTATTTTGTGTATATTAATTATTTGAGAAATGTTTTAATGTTCAAATAAAGATTGTTTGGCAAGTTTTGAACTTGTTTATGAACCAGTACTGTGCATTTGTCTTGTTGAGTATAGAAAATCATCACATATGAAATTGCATGCATCCATATATTTTTGCTTGTATTTATTTTGTATGTGATTTGGTGCTATCATTTTATGTGTAGATTTTGGTGCAAATAGTGATAGTGATTGTGAGGATTGTAGCTACTCTCCAAACTACAAAGGCAAGTGGTGCTTCATGATTTATTCCTATGCTTTCAAATATGCATTAGAAATATTTTGCTAGACTTGCATGGATAATTTTTAATCTTTATATGCTATGCTTGGGAAATCCTAGTAGTTGTAGAATTGCTAGAAATTTCTAAGTTAAGATGTTTATCTAGGCCATGCTTAGCCTAGATAGTAGCAACCAAGGGTGGTGAAATATTCATGCTATGATAAAATATTTCTAAGTCTTTGGACTTGTGTTTTGCTTAATAAAAACAACTAAGTGAATGAAACACCTGGGTGGAATGGAAAGAATGGGTTATGTTGAGTGGTTACACAAGGCCCATTTCTATGGTTTACCTTGTGTATCTCACTTGTGGAAAGCCACCCAGGAACAAAGGGATTTGAGAGGCCAAATGTTAAGAAGCTTCTAGTGCAGCCACTTGGCAATATGGGCTCTGCCTGGATCATATAGGTTGCAAGAACTTAGCCATTTGGACAGTTGGTGGTAGTGGGATGATAGGTTGGAACGCGTCCATTTGTTCTAAGGGAAGGCTTCTGAAAGGTCCTATCTTGGTGAAAAATCAAGTCTTGTGGGGAAAGTGCACAACCTCTGCAGATGGAAGAATCTAAGTACTTAGCCATGTCCCTGGTATTGGACAATTTGAGCATCAAGACATGGAAGCTATCAAGAATCTCCTCATCCCAATTTCTAAGTAAAACTGGTGAAGGACCCCAATGTCTATTGGTGGTTCCTTGGGTAAAGTTTTGACAAAGAAAAACTTAGATTTTTCAATTAATAGGCAAAATCTATTTTGAGCAAAGCAAGCCTAAGCTACACTTAGCCAAAATGCATATAGTATTTAGTCCACCAATATTATACTAAGGTATCACTTGCCAATACTATTCCAATGTATTGACCCACTATGGCTATAACTTGTGATGTTGCAGGTTATTCTGATGATGATTAGGAGTCATGAGTCTACACTCAACATGCTTGCCTGTGGGACATGAAAATGAATACTTATTTATCTAGTTACTTATTTAAACTCTTGTACTAGGCCTATGGCCATGGAGTTTGTAAAATACTATGTTGTCTCTGGAATGACTGTAATAATGACATTTGTTTCTGTGTACTTCATCTTAAACTATGGATGCTAGCATTGATCCAGGGACTAGCATTGCAATCACAGGGATCCTTTTTCCTTATAAAGTAGGGATCTTACAGATGGTATCAGAGCATTGTGTTGCCTGTAGGATTATGACCCTAGGATTGGAAACCACTAAGGAAAAAATTTCAACAACTTCCACACTTGTCTTTTCTTCTCGTAAACTTTTCTAATCTTCTTTCTCATCTCTATGTGTAGATGAACTCCATCAACGAAGCCGTAAGGAAGGGACCACTCATGACTATGATTTTGGAATGTGAGACAGAATTCCCCAAGGCTCTCAAGGACCTCATGGTTGCAATGGGAATACATGGTGCAGCTGTGTACAAAGGTTTTCCTATGATGGATGAAGGAGTTGAGTACTGGTGGGTGCAACTTCACTTGTATAAAAACAAGGAAGACAACCACAAAGAATCAGGATTCTGCATGGTCACCAATTCAGTGGTGCACACTACATTCTTTGATTCAGCAAATGATGCAACTTGGAAGGCCATCAAAGAACTTGGTGATAGAGTCAAGTGCAGAATGCTCAACATCCAGAATGACCTAAAGGAAGAGAAGAAACATACCCAAGAGTTGGAGGTTACCAACCAAACCTTAAGGGAGGACATTATAGACTTAGTAATGGAGTCATGTGCTCAAGATAGACAGATTGCTTCTAGAAATATCCTGTTAACCAACTTGGCAAGTGAGTTGGGATTGTAACATACTTCGTTAGTTGGACCACCACTTATCACTTTATTTTCCAAAATGTTGCTTGAAATAAGTTGAACCTTGGAATGTTTGTAATGGTTTCATGTATGCCATGACTTGTGTGATTTGATTTCCAAAGTTATGCATGTGTTGCTCTGTTTGTGATTCATCTCTATGTATGTTGATTCTAACTTTTTCTATCTTATAAATAGATGCCTAATGTTATTATCAGCACGGTTGATGAGTTCAAGGGAACTCGCTTTGGCACTCGTATTATTGAGCTCACTAGCCTGCTCAATCTCCCACTTCCTTCTATCATGATGCTTCCCCTCACCAAGTTTGAGAGGAAAGACCTTTGGGGCTTCAAGGTCAATCAGCCAGGACGCCAGACTGAGCCAGCCACGGAGGCCATCATCTTCAAGCTCATGCATGATGACAAGGAGAGAGGCCTTGAGGTAGTCATGCAGGATTTGATAGGACGTTTGCTAGGGAGACATTCTCGGAAGGTTAGAGGTACTCACTTCCACACCATCGGTAGACGTGATGAGTATGGTGAGGCCATTGACTTCGAGGATACTTCGAGGGAGACAGCAGAGCCGATTCATCTATACCCTCAGGACTTAGAGGTTCTTCTTAGGCATGTGGACACTGATAGGACCAACGTCATGCTCAGCAATGACGAACTCCAGGTGCAGCTTCGTGAGAAGGACAAGCTCTTCGCGGAGCAAGATGAGATAGTCAAGGAGATGGAGGCCAAGTTCGAGAGTCAGGACAGAAAGTTCAAGAGTCAAGAGAAGCGAGTCCAAGATAGGAACAAGAGGATTCGAGACATGACTACAGAACTGGAGGCCAAGGACTTCGAGCTCGAGCATCAGCAGACTGTGATAGAGAGGCTTCGTTCTCAGAAGAGGGCTCTCAAAGCCAAAGTAGAGACCTTGACCACCAATGTTGAGGAATACAAGACCGCTATGGAGAATGCAGGTCTTACATTTGTTGAGGAGGAGGTTGATGCCGAGGAGTAGTGTTGACTACTCATTTATCATTTATTTATCATGTTTTTTATTGAGTCGCAATGATCATCCAACATGTGGATGGCTTGCTATTGGTGTGTTTACCTTCCCAAAACTTGTTGTCTTGTTGTTGAACCTCTATTACTTTGATGCATGTTTGTTTGTGGTTGTTATGTGATGTATTGTGCATGCTAGCATCTATGGGTATCTCATTCTTAACCTTATTGAAAACTACAGATGCCTCCCCGACGTGCCAATCCCAACAACAACAACATCACCCCTGAGATGCAGCAAATGATGACAACTCAGACTCAGCTGATGCAAATGATGACCACGTTCATCCAGAATCAGAACAACAACAACAACAACAACAACAACAACAACAATAACAATAATAACAACAACAACAACAACAACAACAACAATCAGAACAACCCACCGGGTTTTGACATGCTTACCAGGTTCTTAAGACTGAGGCCAGCAAAGTTCTCAGGAACCACAGATCCTATGGTGGCCAATGATTGGCTACGCTCTGTGAACAAAGACTTGGTAACTGTTGGCTGTACTGATGAAGAAAAAGTCAGATTAGTAGCTCACTTGTTGGAAGGACCAGCAGCTACTTGGTGGGATAACTTCCAGATCACCACTCCCATTGCGGATGTGACATGGGCTATCTTCGAAGATGGTTTCCGTACTATTCACATCTCATCCGGAGTGATGAGTCTGAAGAAGAAAGAGTTTCATAATCTGAAGCAGCGCCACCGCAGCGTGGCAGAGTATATTGAGGAGTTCAACAATCTGGCGCGTTATGCACCGGATGAAGTTGACACTGATGCTAAAAGAAGAGAGAAGTTTCTCGAGGGCCTGGATGATGAACTGAACCTGCAGCTATCTGTGGCCTATGTTCCCACATACCAGTCTATTTGTGACAAGGCTGCTATTTTGGAGAACAAAATGAAGCAAGTTGAGAGTAGGAAGAGAAAGCACTCGGACAAGCACAACTCGGGATCGTCTCACAAGCGTTCCCATTATGATGATAGTGGAAGTTCAGGATTCAACAAGCATGGGAAATTCAACAAGCACCACAACCACAACCGTCATCATGACAACAAGCATCACCATAGTCATGACAATGACAAGTACAAAAATCACAAGAGTGGATACAAGAGCCACCACAGTGGTAGTGGAAGACAGTCTGTCAAGAAAGATCTTAGTCAGGTTGAATGTTTCAAGTGCAAGAACATGGGGCATTATGCCAATGAATGCCCAGAAAAGAAAGTTGAAGGACCCAACAAGCCTAACCCTTTCCAAAAGGGACAAGTGAACCACATCAATGTGGAGGAAATATATGAGGAACCTGATGCTGTTGCTGGTAAGTTCAAACTCAATTCTGTTCCAGCATTTGTTCTCTTGATACTGGTGCATCTCATTCATTCATATCAAGAGCATTTGTTGATCGAAATGAACTACCGGTAGAAACTATCGGGTGTCCTATAAAAGTAAGTTCTCCTGGCGGAGAAATGATAGTGAATTCAGGATGTCATGATCTAGTCATAGAGTTTGGAAAGTATAAGTTTTCCATTAACTTGATAATCCTAAACTCCCAAGGATTGGATGTTATTTTGGGAATGGACTGGATGACTAAGCACAAGGGAGTGATAGATTGTGCCAACCATACTGTCTCACTCACAACTCCAGAAAATAAAAGGATCAGGTTCAAGACCAACTTTGAAGCAAAAAGGAGCAAGCTAAATTCTCTTAAGGGGGTTAGCATGGACAGTGTGCCAATTGTGAATGAATATCCGGATGTGTTTCCGGAAGAATTGCCCGGAATGCCACCAGATAGAGATGTGGAGTTTCTTATTGATTTCCTACCAGGATCTGGACCAATAGCAAAAAGACCGTACAAGATGTCAGTTGATGAACTAAAAGAACTCAGGAACAACTTGGAGAACAGTTGCAGAAAGGATTTATTCAACCAAGTTCTTCATCTTGGGGAGCACCAGTTTTGTTTGTGGAAAAGAAAGATAGAAGTCAAAGGTTATGCATAGATTACCGTTCACTCAATGAGGTGACTATCAAGAACAAGTACCCTTTGCCTAGAATCAATGACTTGTTTGATCAGTTAGAGGGAGCTTGTGTGTTCTCAAAGATTGATCTCCGGTCAGGTTATTTCCAGCTCAAGATAAGAGAGCAAGACATACCCAAGACAACTTTCACCACAAGGTATGGATTGTATGAGTATACCGTGATGCCATTTGGTTTGACCAATGCACCAGCATACTTCATGAATATGATGAACAAGGTGTTCATGGAATTTCTTGATAAGTTTGTTGTCATTTTCATCGATGACATTTTAATCTACTCCAAGAGCAAGGAAGAGCATGAAGGACATTTGTGTTTGATACTTGAGAAGCTCAGAGAGCATAAACTATATGCCAAATTCAGCAAGTGTGAATTTTGGTTGAATGAAGTTGGTTTTCTTGGACACGTTGTGTCAGGAGATGGTGTAGCAGTTGATCCTGCTAAAGTTTCAGCAGTAACTGAATGGGAATCTCCCAAGTCAGTGAAAGAAGTTCGTAGTTTCCTTGGCTTAGCAGGTTACTACAGAAGGTTCATTGAGAATTTCTCCAAGGTAGCAAAACCTATGACAGAATTGCTAAAGAAAGACAAGAAATTTGCTTGGTCTGAAGGTTGTCAACTCAGCTTTCAAGAATTGAAGAAGAGACTAGTGACAGCACTAGTCTTGTGTTTGCCAGATTTGGAGAAGGATTTCCAAGTGTATTGTGATGCATCTCATCATGGATTAGGTGCAGTACTTATGCAAGAAGGTAAAGTTGTGGCTTATGTCTCGAAACAACTCAAAACTCATGAGGTGAACTACCCTACCCATCATTTAGAATTAGCCTATGTTGTCCATGCACTCAAAACATGGAGACACTATCTTTTGGGAAAACGTTGTGAAGTGTTCACAGATCACAAGAGTTTGAAGTATATCTTCACCCAGAAAGAAATTAACATGAGACAAAGAAGATAGCTAGAACTCATCAAGGACTATGACTTGAGTTTGCAATACCACCCCGGTAAAGCAAATGTTGTAGCGGATGCTCTAAGTCGTAAGGTTTTTGTGAATGGCCTTACTAAGGGAGAATTGCCAGATGATCTGTGTGCCCAATTTAGAGATCTCAGATTGGAGATTGTGCCTGCCAGACATCTCATGTCCTTGGACGTTCAACCTACTTTGTTGGACAAGATCAAAGAAGCCCAGAAGACTGATAAAGAAATTGAAGAGATTAAGGAAAAGATTGGCAAGGGAAAATCCAAAGGATTCCATGAAGACGAACAAGGTACTTTATGGCATGGAAAACGTATCTGTGTTCCACAAGATCCGGAGCTTCGGAAACTGATTTTACAAGAAGCACACAACTCACCGTATTCCATTCATCCGGGTAACACCAAAATGTACATGGATATGAAGGAAAGATTTTGGTGGAATAATCTCAAGAAGGACATCGCCGAACATATTGCTTTGTGTGATGTATGTAGTAGAGTGAAAGCGGAACACCAGAAACCAGCAGGATTGTTACAACCACTACCTATTCCTGATTGGAAGTGGGATAAGATTGGTATGGATTTCATTACCGGATTACCAAGGACCCAGTCAGGATATGATTATATTTGGGTAGTAGTGGATCGCCTAACTAAAGTGGCTCATTTCATACCCATGAAGACAACCTACACTAGTGCTAAGTTAGCCAAGATATATATGAGTAGAATTGTGTGTCTACATGGAGTACCCAAGAGTATTTTGTCTGATAGGGGAACTCAATTCACTTCTCATTTTTGGAGGCAACTACATGAGTCATTGGGAACGAGGTTAGAATTCAGTACCGCTTTTCATCCTCAGACTGATGGACAGACAGAAAGGACTAATCAGATTCTTGAAGATATGTTGAGGGCATGTGCCCTAGACTATGGAGCCAGTTGGGAAGAAAGTCTGCCTTACGCAAAATTCTCTTATAATAATAGCTATCAAGCCAGTATTGAGATGGCACCATTTGAGTTTCTCTATGGGAGAAAGTGTACCACCCCATTGCTATGGAATGGTGTGGGAGAAAGAAGTTTGTTCGGACCAGAACTCATCAAAGAGGCTGAAGAGAAAGTCAAACTGGTTAAGGACAGATTGAAAATAGCACAGTCCCGACAGAAGAGCTACGCAGATCCTAAGCGTAGAGAAGTCACCTATGAAGTAGGTGATAGAGCTTATCTTAGAGTGTCACCACTTCGTGGAGTGAAGAGGTTTGGAGTCAAAGGAAAGTTGGCCCCAAGATATGTTGGACCATTCAAGATTCTGAGTCGCAAAAGGAGATGTAGCCTATGAGATTGAATTGCCAGAGTCTTTTTCAGCCGTTCATAATGTGTTTCATGTGAGCCAGCTTAAGAAATGTCATCCAGAAATGGAAGAGACTTCTTTGAAGGATACTATACCTTTGGAAGAGGTCCAATTGGAAAGTGATCTCACCTATGAAGAGAAACCTATAAAGATGCTTGAGACCGCAGAAAGAGTTACTCGGACTAAGACTATCAAATTCTGCAAAGTTCAATGGAACCATCATTCCGAAGAGGAAGCAACATGGGAAAGAGAAGATGATCTTCGGAAAGACCACCCTCACCTATTTGCTAGCCAATCCGAATCTCGAGGGCGAGATTCACCTTAAGGGGGTTAGATTTGTAACATCCCTAAAATCATGTTTCAAAACTCATGCATATCCTCCATGCATCCATGATCATGTAGAGTTCATTTCAAAAAATCAATTCAAAAACAGGAGCATATGAGCTCATTATTTTCTGTGATCAGCATTAAATCAAATGCTACTCTCCATTGAGAGATTGTTGTTCATGAATCAAACCTTGGTACTCTCAGATTGTTTTGCTTGCTTGCTATTTGCTTAAACCAAAAATTTGCAAAACAAAAGTGAATTTAAAACCATTTTCAAAACTTGATCAAATCTAGTGCCATATCACTATTTATTTTGTTTGATCAATAGGACCAAGCTAATACAGAGAGTCCATATGTTTTTACACTCAAAATTATGATTGTTACACTCTGCAAAAACTCAGAACAAATTTGAATTCAATTGGCATTTGAATTTGTTTGAAAATGGTTTCAGAAAATCAAAACAGAAATAGAAAATGAATTAAGAAAAGGAAAAAGGTCGGCGCTAGTTATTTAGCCCAACAGAGGAACCAGCCCACTAAGCCCACCCGGGTTCCCCCTTCTCTCTCTCTCACTCGCAGCCTTACCCACTGAGTCACTGACCGCTTGGGCCCATTCCTACTTTCTTTCTCTCGCTGGTAAGTGGACCCTGCGACCATGTCAGTGTCGTCCCCGAATCAACACGCGGCCGAGGCGCTCCGTCGTTACCTCGCCGCAGTCACTGCCCGCGTTATTGCCATTGATACAGCGCGTAATCGTCGCCCCCTCCTGGCTATTTAACCCCCTCTGCACCGCGAGCATTTCCCCTCACCTAGCGCCACCACTCCGCCACCAGACTGTGCGAATTCGAGCTCACTCCGCCGCTGCACAGATGACCTCCGGCGACCAATCTCGGTGAGCTCCGACCGCCCCCTGTCTCTGGTTCAAACCAACATGACCAGTGTGTCCTTGCGCGTTCACTGATGCCTTTTGTTTGCTTTCTCGTGACCTAGGATGACGTCTTCCTTCACGCCCGCGAACACCTGAGTCGCCGCTCGACTCCGACGTGCAATCCAGGTAAAACGCGACCGCCCCTTGCCTTCCATTCGATGCTATCATGATCGCCGAGACCTTGCGCACCTCCTAAGCCATCTGGCTCATGCTAGGCCGATGCAGAACCTCGGCAACATCTTCGTCAACAAGCACCTGACGCCGCCAGCAACTCCGATGAGACCCTGCCGCTGCATCTGTGCGCCCCTTGACCAGCCACCGCCATGTTGAGCTTCAGCACACCGCCGCGAGTCTGGTAAGAATCTCCGACAACCCCAAAACCCCCTGTAGCCACCGCGCCGCCGTGGACAGAGCCGCCGCCGCCACTCGCCACCGCTAGCGCCGCCAGAGTTTGGTCGCTTGATCGCGAACCGTTGGATCTAGATCCGATGGGCTAGATAGATCACTTACGCGAAGGGGTACGAACAGATCTGGGCCGTGCGGATTAAGTTAGATCTAACAGCTCACGTGTGTGATCCGGTGCGAAACGGTATCAACCAATAGGAACACGCCGCGTGTCTGTTAGTTTGTTTTAAATTTCTGATTTGAATCTATTAGATGTTTAAACTTGTTTTAATCATAACTTTTGATTCCCATGTTCAAATTTGATAAATATTATATCAATGGAATCAGGAGAGAAAGCCCTTTCCATTTATGCAATGTGTTTAATGTTTTTGTTTCTGTTAAAATGATTATTTTTACAGAAACATGTGTAGGCCTATTTTGTGTATATTAATTATTTGAGAAATGTTTTAATGTTCAAATAAAGATTGTTTGGAAAGTTTTGAACTTGTTTATGAACCAGTACTGTGCATTTGTCTTGTTGAGTATAGAAAATCATCACATATCATATTGCATGCATCCATATATTTTTGCTTGTATTTATTTTGTATGTGATTTGGTGCTATCATTTTATGTGTAGATTTTTGTGCAAATAGTGATTGTGATTGTGAGGATTGCAGCTACTCTCCAAACTACCAAGGCAAGTGGTGCTTCATGATTTATTCCTATGCTTTCAAATATGCATTAGAAATATTTTGCTAGACTTGCATGGATAATTTTTGATCTTTATATGCTATGCTTGGGAAATCCTAGTAGTTGTAGAATTGCTAGAAATTTCTAAGTTAAGATGTTTATCTATGCCATGCTTAGCCTAGCTAGTAGCAACCAAGGGAAGTGAAATATTCATGCTATGATAAAATATTTCTATGTCTTTGGACTTGTGTTTTGCTTAATAAAAACAACTAAGTGAATGAAACACCTGGGTGGAATGGAAAGAACGGGTTATGTTGAGTGGTTACACAAGGCTCATTTCTTTGGTTTACCTTGTGTATATCACTTGTGGAAAGGCACCCAGGAACAAAGGGATTTGAGAGGCCATATGTTAAGAAGCTTCTAGTGCAGCCACTTGGCAATATGGGCTCTGCCTGGATCATATAGGTTGCAAGAACTTAGCCATTTGGACAGTTGGTGGTAGTGGGATGATAGGTTGGAACGCGTCCATTTGGTCTAAGGGAAGGCTTCTGAAAGGTCCTATCTTGGTGAAAAATCAAGTCTTGTGGGGAAAGTGCACAACCTCTGCAGATGGAAGAATCTAAGTACTTAGCCATGTCCCTGGTATTGGACAATTTGAGCATCAAGACATGGAAGCTATCAAGAATCTCCTCATCCCAATTTCTAAGTAAAACTTGTGGTTGAACAAGGGTGAAGGACCCCAATGTCTATTGGTGGTTCCTTGGGTAAAGTTTTGACAAAGAAAAACTTAGAGTTTTCAATTAATAGGAAAAATCTATTTTGAGCAAAGCAAGCCTAAGCTACACTTAGCCAAAATGCATATAGTATTTAGTCCACCAATATTATACTAAGGTATCACTTGCCAATACTATTCCAATGTATTGACCCACTGTGGTTGTAACTTGTGATGTTGCAGGTTATTCTGATGATGATTAGGAGTCATGAGTCTACACTCAACATGCTTGCCTGTGGCACATGAAGATGAAGACTTATTTATCTAGTTACTTATTTAAACTCTTCTACTAGGCATGTGGCCATGGAGTTTGTAAAATACTATGTTGTCTCTGGAATGACTGTAATAATGACCTTTGTTTCTGTGTACTTCATCTTAAACTGTGGATGCTAGCATTGATCCAGGGAATAGCATTGCAATCATAGGGATCCTTTTACTTATAAAGGAGGGATCTTACACAGACACCAAGTAAAGGTCAGACTTCGAATACAAAGAAATCATAAGCACCACTCCTATAATAACATATAGAAGAAGTCTCATGAAGAGTGGTTGTTATTGCTGAATCAAGGGAATATGACAAGAGATCTTTCTAGCTAAGGGTGTCAACCATTACATCAATCTTGCCAGACTTACAAATAGACCTATGTCAAAACCTTGAGGAACACTAGCCATCATTGCTGCTTGAGATTTAGCTTTGGTTAGGCGAGATGATATTTTAGACTCAGCATGTCCGAATAGAAAGTTTGCAACATTTACACAGAGGTAAAGTTACTAGATTCTCAAGACATGGACTTCAGTGCCAAGCTCCAGAAGAATGAGCTAGATTGCTACACCCATGTATTAGCAACTTGTCGAAGGACAACTGCATACACACAGAGTACTAACAATAAACACACGTGTCCTTAAGGGGACAAAGATAACTCTACTCGAATCCACGGCGACATCTTTCAACAATTGCATGTGAACCGGAGAAGGTTACTTCTAACATCCAGAACTCATACTTCGAAATGACCCAAAGATGGTTCTCGAAAGTTTCCAACATTAATGTCAGTTGTTCCATATGAATCTTGTCTAGCATGGAGAAGATGAGGATGTCATCGATGGGATCAATAACAAACTTATCAAAACACTCTTGTATGATGGACTCATATGTTGCACAAACAAGGCAAAAATACTGGTCAGACCAAAGAACATGAAGATATACACAAGTGAAACATCACAAGAAGAAACATCATCAAGATAATCCTTGGAACTGAGTTTGGACGATAACCCAAATCAAATCAAAGATTGGGGAGAATAATATATCCATAAAGGAAATACTATCTTTCTTCAACACGAACAAAACTAGACATCCTTTTAGAAAGGAACTGGGTCGGATAAACTTTTGTCTTACAAATCTCCAAGTTGTTGTTTAAGCTCAACCAACTAGTTCAGGGGTATCCAGTACGGATCCTTGGAGAAAGGAGCAGTTCAGAGAACTTGCTTGCTCAAGAACTTGACAACACGGTCATGTGGCAACATGGCGATACTTCTAGTAGACATCTAGAATATCATGAACCACCGATATGTCACTTAGTTCGAGAGGAAACTTGCTTGGTAAGGCATGAAGACATAGTCTCAGAGCTTCGGCATGAGCCTAACTCTTTGACCAAAGAGAGTGCACCAGAATAGCGGACTTGGTAGCACAATCAAACTTCGCTTAGTGATAGGATTAACCAATCACACTAAGAATGATGAAAATGTCCTTAGAGTTCAAACCAATAATAATTGCTAAGAACCTCAGATAGCCATGTTATTACGCACACGCATCATTCACGAGCACAAAAGCTCGAGTAAGGGTGGGTAAATATGTGTAAGAGCATCACTTCATTAAGGGGTCATAAAACTTAGCACGACCTCTTAGTACAAAAGAGTGTGATACTTTAAGGTAGAACAGACATAAGCTTATCAACGCCTCTTAATCTGCGGATTACAACACTTTGACCTGGTCCTAGAAATGACGACGTACTGGAGTTTTTTTCTCCTAGACATTTAGAAATGGTTTTTCTTGACGGACCACAAGAGTATCTTGCATCGTAAGTCACCGATGCACATTTACTACTTGGCTACCAACTGTAGACAAAGGTCAGAAAACAATAAGGGAAAAAGAACATGCTTAGGATGGAATCCCAAGATGTGGATGCATAAGTCAACAATCTTCCGAAAACCAACGCAAGGAAGGGAAAAGGTGTGGCAGAGTCACGAACATAGATGCGAGACTCTCGAGGAATACTCTTGTCGTGATCTATTTGGTTCCATTAAAGAATATCTGCCATAGTATGTGGTAGGGGAAGTCCTTCATTGTCACAATTTAATAGCGACAAAGACCACAAGCTTGAAGGCTAAAATTGTAGTACCAGCCATCCTGAGGTAATGTGTAAACATTAACAATAGGGGTAAAAGGAATGGATCTTGGATTAAAGGTCAGCTTCATGTACAAGATTCACAACACCGGAATCCAGCACAATCGGGAATCTTAAGTTCAATTCCAGGGGTTAAAACCTAAATAAAGGAGTAACTATTGTAGGGTTCGCAGCATAGAAAACAAAAACATTCCTACGATGTGAACTATGTACCAAGATCTATCTACTAGATACAAACAACTGGCGGATGTATATCCGTAGAGAACATACCCTTGAAGACCGACAAAGCTTAACGAGTTCTACTCGTGGTTTATGTAGATGATCTCTTGCCGATCTCAAGATCGAGAGGAAGTCCTAGCGCCGCAAATCAGCAGCGCATCCGTGGTCGCACACATGTTCGAGGCACCGAGCAACCTCCGCCTCCTCGCTCCAGGTGATGTAGCGGAAGCACAACTCTTTCTTGCCGAATAGCCACCGGGAACATGTATCTCGCTAGTCCGAGACCATGGGGGATAAATTCTAGAGGGGGAGAGAGATCCTTCACGAGGAGGTGTGAGTGAGAAGTGAGGAGAGGGGTGCCTTTTATAGGAGGAGGGGGGAACCCCAAGGGGGTGAACGGCGCATGGGGGCTGCCGCCTTGCCCTCCCCTCTTCATGTGGGTGGACACTCCACTCACAAAAATCCATTCAAATCCCTCCACTAAAAATCCCACTCAAACTTGCCATTAAATTTCCACCAAATTTAATGCAAACTCTCATTAAATAAAACTCTTTTATTTTATTCAGAATTTTGTCAATTACTTTAATGACAAACATTCACAAATAACCCCTTGCTAGAATTCTATTTCACATGCATAACCACTTTATGCAATTTCACCCGAAACCTTTGGTATCTAGTGAAATAAATTCCTGCGCTTGTTATTCTTTCCGGCATGAAACTTTTGCTCCAATTGGATGTCGGTGTATCTTAAGTGTGTCACCCTACGGTTCGTGAATAATGCGGACATGATCGAGACTCCTCTCAGATCAATAATCAGAAGCGGGATCTGGAGACCCATACTGACTCCAACACATTCAACGATGACTTTCTTGTGATCGTCGGAACCTTTTACGCTAGTATCTTAATCCCTTTGTTTCGCGATATATTACATGTCCGAGATTCGATCATCAGTATCTCCATACCTAGTTTGATCTCGTTACTGACATGCACTTTTTTCTCGTTCCCGTGATATAACATTCTAGTGATCAAATCACTTGCTTGCAAGCTAACCAATTTGATATCACTGAGAGGGTCCAGAGTATATCTATTCGTCATCTGGATGAACAAATTCCACTCTCGATCCATGGGCCTCAACATAACACTTTATTAGTCCTGAACCCATCTTTATAATCACCCTGTTACGGTGTGACGTTTGAGGTTATCAAGAAACTCTTCCGGTGTTAGTGATTGACATGATCTCATGGTCTAAGGATTAGGATCACTTCGTAAGTTGTTATAGCAATATAAACTCAATGACTTTGATCGTAATGCTATACTTCGGATGAATGTTAATCACATCATTACACTAATGCTGTGATACCGTCTTTGAATTTGTTTTCAAATGATGATCACATAAAATAATGAGCTCATATGCTCCTGTCTTTGAATTGTTTTGTTTGAAATGAATCCTATATGATCATGGATGCATGGATGATATGCATGAGTTTGAAACATGATTTTAGGGATGTTACAAATCTAACCCCCTTAAGGTCAATCTCGCCCTCGAGATTCGGGTTGGCTAGCAAATAGGTGAGGGTGGTCTTTCCGAAGATCATCTTCTCTTTCCCATGTTGCTTCCTCTTTGGAATGATGATTCCACTGCACTTTGCAAAACTTGATAGTCTTAGTCCTTGTGACTCTTTCTGCAGTCTCAAGAATCTTGATAGGTTTCTCTTCATAAGTGAGATCACTTTCTAGTTGAACTTCCTCCAGAGGTATAGTATCCTTCAAAGAAGTTTCTTCCATTTCTGGATGACATTTCTTAAGCTGACTCACATGAAACACATTATGGACAACTGACAGAGATTCTGGCAGTTCAATTTCATAGGCAACTTCTCCTTTGCGACTCAGAATCTTGAATGGCCCAACATATCTTGGTGCCAACTTTACTTTGACTCCGAATCTCTTCACTCCACGAAGTGGTGACACTCTAAGATAAGCTCTATCACCAACTTCAGGGTGACTTCTACGCTTAGGATCTGCGTAGCTTTTCATCGGACTGTGCTATCTTCAACCTGTCCTTAACCAACTTGACCTTCTCTTCGGCTTCTTTGATAAGATCTGGCCCGAATAAACTTCTTTCTCCCACACCATTCCATAACAATGGGGTGGTACATTTTCTTCCGTAGAGAAACTCAAACGGTGCCATCTCAATGCTGGCTTGATAGCTGTTGTTATAAGAAAATTCTGCGTAAGGCAGACTTTCATCCCAACTGGCTCCATAGTCTAAGGCACATGCCCTCAGCATGTCTTCAAGAATCTGATTAGTCCTTTCTGTTTGTCCATCAGTTTGAGGATGAAAAGCAGTACTGAATTCCAACCTCGTTCCCAATGACTCATGTAACTGTCTCCAAAAATGGGAAGTGAATTGAGTTCCCCTATCAGACACAATACTCTTGGGCACTCCATGTAGACATACAATTCTATTCATGTAGATTTTGGCTAACTTAGCACTTGTATAGGTTGTATTCACGGGTATGAAATGAGCCAATTTAGTTAGGCGATCTACTACTACCCATATGGAATCATATCCTGACCTAGTCCTTGGTAATCCGGTAATGAAATCCATACCAATTTTGTCCCACTTCCAATCAGGAATAGGTAGTGGTTGAAGCAAACCTTCTGGTTTCTGATGCTCCGCTTTCACTCTACTACACACATCACACAAAGCAATATGTTCGGCGATGTCCTTCTTGAGATTATTCCACCAAAATCTTTCTTTCATGTCCATGTACATTTTAGTGTTACCCGGGTGAATAGAATACGGAGAGTTGTGTGCTTCTTGCAAAATCAGTTTCCGCAACTCCGGGTCTTGTGGAACACAAATACGTTTCCCATGCCATAAAGTACCCTACTCGTCTTCATGGAATTCTTTGGCTTTTCCTTTGCCATTCTTTTCCTTAATCCCTTCAATTTCCTTATCAGTATTCTGGGCTTCTCTGATCTTGTCCAACAAAGTGGTTTGAACATCCAAAGACATGAGATGTCCTTTAGGCACAATCTCCAATCTGAGTTTTCTGAATTGGGCACACAAATCATCTGGCAATTCTCCTTTGCTAAGGCCATTCACAAAAACCTTACGACTTAGAGCATCTGCTACAACATTTGCTTTACCGGGATGGTATTGCAAACTTAAGTCATAGTCTTTGATAAGTTCTAGCCATCTTCTTTGTCTCATATTAATTTCCTTTTGGGTGAAGATATACTTCAAACTTTTGTGATCTGTGAACACTTCACAACGCTTTCCCAAAAGATAATGTCTCCATGTTTTGAGTGCATGGACAACAGAGGCTAACTCTAAATCATGAGTAGGATAGTTCACCTCATGAGTTTTGAGTTGTCTCGAGGCATAAGCCACAACTTTACCGTCTTGCATAAGTACTGCACCCAAACCTTGATGAGATGCATCACAGTATACTTGGAAATCCTTTTCCAAATCTGGCAGACACAAGACTGGTGATGTCACAAGTCTCTTCTTCAACTCCTGAAAGCTGAGTTCACAACCTTCAGAACAAGCAAACTTCTTGTCTTTCTTTAACAATTCAGTCATGGGCTTAGCTACCTTAGAGAAATTCTCAATGAACCTTCTATAATAACCTGCTAAGCCAAGGAAACTACGAACTTCTTTCACGGACTTGGGAGATTCCCATTCAGTCACAGCTGAAACTTTAGCAGGATCAACTGCTACACCATCCTTTGTCATAACATGACCAAGAAATCCAACTTCCTCCAACCAGAACTCACACTTGCTGAATTTGGCATAAAGTTGATGCTCTCTTAACTTCTCAAGTATCAAACGCAAATGTCCTTCATGCTCTTCTTTTCTCTTGGAGTAGACTAAGATGTCATCGATGAAAACGACAACAAACTTGTCAAGGAATTCCATGAACACCTTGTTCATCATATTCATGAAGTATGCTGGAGCATTTGTCAAACCAAAAGGCATTACGGTATACTCATATAATCCATACCTTGTAGTGAAAGCTGTTTTAGGTATGTCTTGTTCTCTTATCTTGAGTTGAAAATAGCCTGACCTTATATCGATCTTTGAGAACACACAAGCTCCTTCTAGCTGATCAAACAAGTCATTGATTCTAGGCAAAGGATATTTGTTCTTGATAGTTACCTCGTTGAGTGAACGGTAATCTATGCATAACCTTTGACTTCTATCTTTCTTCTCCACGAACAAAACTGGGGCTCCCCAAGATGAAGAACTTGGTTGAATAAATCCTTTCTGCAACTGTTCTCCAAGTTGTTTCTTGAGCTCTTTCAGTTCATCAACTGACATTTTATAAGGTCTCTTTGCTATTGGTCCAGACCCTGGTACCAAATCTATCAGAAACTCCACATCTCTATCTGGTGGCATTCTGCAATTCTTAGGAAACACATCCGGATACTCACTCACAATTGGCACACTGTCCATGCTAACCCCCTTAAGAGAATTAAGCATACTCCTTTTTGCTTCAAAGTTGGTCTTGAATCTGATCCTTTTATTTTCTGGAGTTGTGAGGGAGACAGTATGGTTGGCACAATCTATCACTCCTTTGTACTTAGTCATCCAGTCCATTCCCAGAATGACATCCAATCCTTGAGAGTTTAAAATTATCAAGTTAACGGGAAACTTATACTTCCCAAATTCTATGACTAGATCATGACATCCTGAATTCACTATCATTTCTCCACCAGGAGAACTTACTTTTATAGGACACCCAATAGTTTCTACCGGTAGTTCATTTCTTTCAACAAATGCTCTTGATATGAATGAATGAGATGCACCAGTATCAAATAGTACAAATGCTGGAATAGAATTGAGTCTGAACTTACCAGCAATAGCATCAGGCTCCTCATAGACCTCCTCCACATTGATGTGGTTTACTTGTCCCTTCTGAAAAGGGTTGGGCTTGTTGGGTCCTTCAACTTTCTTTTCTAGGCATTCATTTGCATAATGCCCCGTCTTCTTGCATTTGAAGCATTCAACCTGACTGATGTCTCTCTTAACAGGCTGACTTCCACTTCCACTTCCATTACCACTGTGGTGGCTCTTATGTCCACTCTTGTGGTTCTTGTACTTGTCATTGTCATGACTGTGATGATGCTTGTTGTCATGACGGTTGTGGTTGTGGTGCTTGTTGAATTTCCCATGCTTGTGGGATCCTGAGCTTCCACTGTCATCATAATGAGATCGTTTATGAGACGATCCCGAGCTGTGCTTGTCGGAGTGCTTCCTCTTTCTGCTTTCCACTTGTTTTATTTTGTTCTCCAAAATAGCAGCCTTGTCACAAAGCGACTGATAAGTGGGAACATATGCCACAGCCAATTGCAGATTCAGCTCATCATTCAAGCCTTCAAGAAATTTTTCCTTTCTCTTGGCATCGGTGTCAACTTCATCCGGTGCATAACGCGCCAAATTGTTGAACTCCTCAATGTATTCAGCCACGCTGCGGTGGCGCTGCTTCAGATTGTGGAACTCTTTCTTTTTCAGACTCATCACTCCTGATGAGATATGAGCAGTGCGAAATCCATCCTCAAAGATAGCCCATGTCACTTCATCTATGGGAGTGGTGATCTAGAAGTTGTCCCACCAAGTGGCGGTTGGCCCTTCCAGCAGATGTGCTGCAAATCTGACCTTTTCAGCATCAGTACAGCCCAAGGTTACCAAGTCCTTGTTTACTGAGCGTAGCCAATCATTGGCCACCATAGGATCAGTCGTTCCCGAGAACTTTGCTGGCCTCAATCTCAAGAATCTGGTAAGCATATCAAAACCCGAAGGGTTGTTGTTGTTATTATTGTTGTTGTTGTTATTGTTTTGGTTCTGGATGAACGTTGTCATCATCTGCATCAGTTGTGTTTGAGCAGTCATCATTTGCTGCATTTCTGGAGTGATGTTGTTGTTGTTGTTGTTGGGGTTGGGGTTTGCACGACGAGGAGGCATCTGTGGTTTGTTTAAATAGAGATAAGAATGAGATACCCATAGATGCTTTCATGCACATTACATCACATAAGCAAACACAAGCATGCAACACAAAGATAAATGTTCAACAACAGGATAACAAGTTCATAAAGTAAAACACACAAGTAGCAAGCCATCCACATGTCGGACGGTCCAATAACAAGTTCTCAAATAACAAGTATGATAATAAAAGATAAACGAGTAGTCAAGTCTACTCATCGGCATCAATCTCCTCCTCGACAAAGGTAAGACTTGCGTTCTCCATCACGGCCTTGTTCTCCTCAATGCTAGTGGTCAAGGTCTCTATCTTGGCCTTGAGAGCCCTCTTCTGGGAACGAAGCCTCTCAATCACCAACTGCTGCTGCTCTAGCTCGAAGTCCTTGGACTGCAGTTCTTCAGTCATGTCCCGGATCTTCTTGTTCCTATCCTAGACACGCTTCTCCTGACTCTTGAACTTCCTGTCCTGGGTCTCGAACTTCGCCTCCATTTCCTTGACTATCTCGTCTTGCTGCGCGAAGAGCTTGTCCTTCTCGCGAAGCTGCACCTGGAGCTCATCATTGCTGAGCATGACATTGGTCCTGTCCGTGTCCACGTGCCTAATGAGAGACTCTAAGTCCTGGAGGTACAGGCGTATCGGCTCTGCTGCGTCCCTCGAATCGTCCTCAAAATCGATGGACTCTCCATCATCATCACGTCTTCCGAAGACGTGAAAGTGGGTACCTCTAACCTGTCGGGAGTGTCGCCCTAGCAGACGTCCTATCAGGTCCTGCATAACTACCTCAAGGCCTCTCTCCCTGTCATCGTGCATGAGCTTGAAGACAATGGCCTCCGTGGTAGGCTCTGTCTGGCGTCCGGGCTGGTTGACCTTGAAGCCCCAGAGGTCCTTCCTCTCAAACTTGGTGAGGGGATGCACCATGATGGTGGGAAGAGGGAGATTGAGCAAAGTAGTAAGCTCAACGATACGAGGACCAAAGCGGGTAACCTAGAACTCCTCAACAGTGTTGATGGTAATAGGCATCTATTTATAAGATAGTAAAGTTAGAACAACACAATTCAAGATAAAACAAAAGACAAAACATCACATACATAACCTTGGAAAGCAAAACACACAAGTCATGCATACATGAAACCATTACATCAACCAAGGTTCAATCTTATTTTAAAGCAACATTTTGGAAAATAAGGTGATAGGTGGTGGTCCAACTAACGAAGTACGTTTACAATCCTATCTCACTGGATCTGTTGGCTAACACAATGTTTCTAGAAGCAATCATCCTATCTTGCTCACATGATTCCATCACTAAGTCTATAATGTCTCCTCTTAAGGTTTGGTTGGTAGCTTCAAACTCTTGGGTATGTTCCTTCTCTTTCCTTAGATCATTTTGGAGGTTGAGCATTCTGCACTTGACTCTATCACCAAGTTCTTTGATGGTCTTCCAAGCTGCATCCCTTGCTGATTCAAAGAATGTAGGGTGCACCACTGAATTGGTAAACATGCAGAATCCTTTTTCCTGATGGTTGTCTTCCTTGTTTTTATACAAGTGAAGTTGCACCCACCAGTATTCCACTCCTTCATCCATCACAGGAAAACCTTTGTACACAGTTGCACCTTGTATCTCCAATGCAACCATGAGGTCCTTGAGAGCCTTGGGGAATTCTGTCTCACACTCCAAAGTCACTGTCATGAGTGGTCCTTTCCTTACGGCTTCGTTGATGGAGTTCATCTACAAATAGAGATGAGAGAGAAGATTAGAAAAGTTTACGAGAAGAATAGACAAGTGTAGAAGTTGAAATTTTTTCCTTAGTGGTTTCCAATCCTAGGGTCATAATCCTACAGGCAACACAGTGCTCTGATACCATATGTAAGATCCCTCCTTTGTAAAGGAAAAGGATCCCTGTGATTGCAATGCTAGTCCTTGGATCATTGCTAGCATCCACAGTTTAAGATGAAGTACACAGATACAAAGGTCATTTATTACATCCATTCCAGAGATAACATAGTCTTTACAACTCAAAGGCCACAGGCCTAATACAAGAGTTTGAATAAGTAAATAAATATAAGTCTTGATCTTCATGTGCCACAGGCAAACATGTTGAGTGTAGACTCATGACACCTAATCCTCATCAGAGTAACCTGCAACATCACAAGTTACAGCCACAGTGGGTCAATACTTTGGAATAGTATTGGCAAGTGATACCTTAGTATATTTTAAGTAGACTAGATACTATATGCAAATTTGGCTAAGTGTAGCTTGGCTTGCTTTGCTCAAAATAGGTTTTTCCTATTAATTGAAATCACTAAGTTTTTCTTTGTCAAAACTTTTCCCAAGGAACCACCAATAGACATTGAGGTCCTTCACCCTTGTTCACCCACAAGTTTTTACTTAGAAGTTGGAATGATGAGATTCTTGATAGCTTCCATGTCTTGATGCTCAAGTTGTCCATTGCCATGGACTTGGCTAAGTACTTAGATTTTTCCATCTGCAGAGGTTGTGCACTTTCCCCACCAGACTTGGTTTCACCAAGACAGGACCTTTCAGAAACCTTCCCTTAGACCAAATGGACGCGTTCCAACCTATCATTCCCACTACCACCAACTGTCCAAATGGCTAAATTCTAGCAACCTATGTGATCCAGGCAGAGCCCATATTGCCAAGTGGCTGCACTAGAAGCTTCTCAACACTTGGCCTCTAAAATCCCTTTGTTCCTAGGTGGCTTTCCACAAGTGAGATACACAAGGTAAACCATAGCCATGGGCCTTGTGTAACCACTCAACCAAAACCACCAATCAAGTCCCATTCCACCCAGGTGATTCATTGACTTAGTTGTTTTATTAAGAAAAACATAAGTCCAAAGACTTAGAAATATTTTCATCATAGCATGTATAATTCACCAACCCTTGTTTGCTACTAGCTAGGCTAAGCATGGCATAGATAGTAACTTAACTTAGAAATTTTCCTAGCAATTCTACAACTACTTAGGATTTCCCCAACATGGCATTTGGCAAAAATAGTAACATGCAAGACTTAGCAAAATATTTCTAAAGCTTGTATAAAAAATATAGGGATAGAAATATTCATGAAGTACCACTTGCCTTGGTAGTTGGGAGAGTAGCACTCTTCACAATCACAATCACTAGCACCAAAGTCTACACAAAAAAAATGGTAGCAACAAATTACACACAACATATACAACAAACAAAAATACATATGCATGCATGCAAAATGCTAAGTGATGATTTTTTAAAAACTCAACCAAGCAAGTGCATAGTACTGAATCATAAACAAGTCATAAACTTGCTAAACCAAGTTTATTTGACACTAAAACAAACAATTCATATATTCAAAATAGTCCTAAACAAGTTTCTGCAAATAAAATCATTTTAACAGAAGCTAATCATTAAACACATTGCATAAACAGAAAGGGCATGTTCTCCTGATTCCAATGGTATAAAATTTGCCAAAATCTAACGTGGGAATCAAAAGTTACAAACAAAACAAATTTGAACTAAAATCTGATTCAAAATCTGTTTTTAAATCTAACTCATTGCCACGCGTCTGTTTCCGATTGGCCCGTACCGGTTCGGGCGGATCGATCGACGCAGATCGTTGGATTTAAGTGAACGCGCACGGCTCAGATCTAACGTACCGCTTCGTTTAAGTGATTCTATCGCACGCGTTGGATCTAGATCCAACGGCTCTTGATCAAACGACCAAGGTCTGGCGGCACGCGGCGACGGCGAGCGGCGGAGCGCTCTGCCAGTGGCGGTGCCGGCGTTCTAGGTCACCTGGGGAGGGAAGATGATGCTTACCAGAACCGCCGTGACGAGGTGAAGCTCAACGTGGCGGTGGCTTGGCAAGGGGCACGCTGTAGTGGCCGTGGGATCTCGTCGGAGTGGATGACAGGGTCGGGCTCAGGTGGACGGCGACGTTGGCGATGTTCTGCTTCGCCCTAATGCAAACGGAGGGCATCAGTGTGTGCGCATAGGTCAGGCGAACAAGTCAGCGTCAAAGGGGAGGCACGGGGCGGTCGGATTTTACCTTAATCACTCGCCGGAGTTGGAGACGGCATCGGTTGCTCAAGATGCTCGTCGAAGACGAAGCTCTGGATCACAAACAGACGGGCAAAGAGGATCAGGAGGTGCGCAAGGAAGTTGCGAAGTTGCTCGTATGAACCAGAGAGGAAGGGGCACACGAGGTTTACCAGAATTGGTCGCGGGAGGAGGTTCTGTCTGCGGCGGTGCAAGAGCGAATACTGGCAGCCTGGTGGCGAGAAGGGTGTGCAGTGTGGGGGGAAATGACCGCGAGGGGGATAGATTCTTATAGCCGGAGCGGGGCGTGGAGTTACTCGCGGAATCAAGGGGAATCAATGCGGCAGTGACTGCGGCGAGTATCGGCGGCGTGAGCGGCGCAGGTGCGCGTGATTGACAAAGACGACGACGGGGTCACGGGTCCACCTGTCAGCGAAATAAACAGAGGGAAGGTGGGGTCCTGGCGTCAGCGACTCTGCGGGTGCTTCTGCGCGTGAGAGAGAGATAGAGGGTACCCAGGTGGGCTAGCTGGGCTGGTTTCGTTATTGGGCCAGAATAGTAGCGCCGGCCCTTTTCTATTTCCTTTCTCCTTTTCTTTTTCTGTTTTGATTTTCTGGATTGATTTTCAAATGAATTCAAACTTTATTTGAATTCAAATATTTTCAGGATTTTTGCAGTGTGCAACAGTCACAATTCTAGGCATAAAACCATGTGGTCACTTTAAAATGGCTTGGTCATTTGGAAAAATAAAATAAACAGTGCCATAGCACTTTGTTTTGTATTGGTTTTCAAATTGTATTTGCTTTGAAATTTTGGTTTAAACCTTAGCAATCAAGCAACTCATTCAGAAACAACAAGGCACAAGGTTTGGTCTCAAGAACAACAACCTCTCATGGAAAGAGTAGCATTTGTTTTCAAATGATGATCACATAAAATAATGAGCTCATATGCTCCTATCTTTGAATTGTTTTGTTTGAAATGAATCCTATATGATCATGGATGCATGGATGATATGCATGAGTTTGAAACATGATTTTAGGGATGTTACACAAATACTTTTCAGCTTTTAAAATAGTTTTCACAAGCACTAGACTCAACATCGACCAATAGCAAGGTTTTCCTACGATCGGTACTGCTCTGATACCAAGAACTGTGACACCCCCGGGATCAGGGCTAAACAAATCCCAGACCTCTGTATGACATAAGCTTAACCTTGAGCTCGAGAATGTTCAGTGAACAATCGGTAACACAGCAGTGACCCTACGATACAAAATTTATTACAGCAAGCTCATAACTAAGCAGAGAACCAAATTATTACAAGCAGAGGTCACTGACCACAAACATCAAACAACGGAAGGCAAATTATGCTATTAAGTATAGAAAACTTAACAAATGGCCTAAGAGGCCTGAAGCATAACGATGACGTCCCAGCCCATAGATTCCAGGCTGCCGGCCGGGAACCCCAAGCTACTCGTCGATGTCGATGTAGTACGGAACTGGTCTTCAGGTGAACACTTACTCTGCCAAAAGTATCAACAAAGCAAGGGTGAGTACAGGGTGTACTCCACAAGACTTATGGCTGGTGGAGTTGTTTTGCATAAAGCCATCTTTTGTTTATAAAACAAGAGGGAGAAGAAGAAGCTCGTCTAATCAGAGTATTTTAAAATGGGATAAGAGTGCGACATCTCCAAAGTATTGATCATCATCTTTTGATTTCCACCAAATCATCATCATCTACCAACTAGGATCACCCCCTCATACCCATGAGGAAGCATCCTTAAGCACACGTTGATCTACCAAGTTTTGCAATTAGGTTATAGTTCTTTATGATCTTGAGTTCGGTCGCCAAGTCGTTCATAACCGTGAACACGGCTTTTTGAAAAGATTATTACCCTGCAGGGGTGTACAACTTTACCCACACATACTAACCTTCTCTTAATGCCACTAGATAAGCTCTCTTCCTTGGAAGGCCGGCAGAGGGTGGTTAGACACGACCTTTACCTTGCTTTCGCCGAGACCATGAGTCACGCAATAAGTATGGTTCCGCCATAACGGGTCAAATCCCGAAGCCGGTACTTAAAGATGTGAGGCGAGGTTGGTTTACCAGGGGCGCTATCTACCCCAAGCAACCTCGGCCACGCTTACCTACCTGTTATGAATGCACCAACTTCACCCGGCAAATCTTTCAAAAGATTTTCTATGCATATGTCGAATGGAACGACCGAACTATGTGACTCATGGAATCTACTATGCAAGTTAGTCAGTCATGAGGTTGTCTAGTCCTAGTGTGGTTGCATGCTCGTCTTGGTTCCAAAGGCAAGAACTCAGGTCCTAGTGGTGGCGAGCATGGGACTAGAAAAACCACATCCCACCGTGGCCTCCCATACAAGCCTTAGCATGTTTAATCTCACATTACTGATCTCATCTCATCAAGTTCTCCTATCATACTAGATTCTCTACATCTGATACATCATCTGGATGGACCAGAACTGACAGCTACGCATGGCTAAGCAGACACAATATAAGCTCTGATAGTGCACACAAGCCAAACCTAGTTATGCTAGGAGTAGTGGATCAGGTAATATAAGCTCAAAGAGAGTATGCAGTAGATAGGATACTCTATCGATCGATAAAAGACCACAGTAGAATCGTATGCATCATGGCAGCATTGAAATGCTTTCGAAATCATAGGATTATATCATGGTGGGGCTATTCTTGCCTTTGCTAGCCGATAGCAGATAAATAGATCTTCGGAGGCCTTGAACTTGACTTGGTTAGAGTTGGTCAAGTATTGTTCGTCGATCTTCGATGGTCTTGATCTCGGTCTTCAATCTCAATCTCAACATCGTATTCTACCGAGGAAGAACCAAACACCGGAAATAAAAGGGAAACAATCAACACATGGCATCGATGCAATGCTCAAGCAAGGATGATGATATGATAAGTTGAATTGCATTGGATTGAAACACTAAAACATGCTCGACAAATTAATCAGGGTTCCGAGGGGTGAAACCCTAATTCGGAGAAACTCCAGAACATATGAGAGGGGTGCATTTGTTCTTCTAATTAAACTTGCCATTAAAGTTGTTGAACAATGCATGATTATAGCTCTATTAGATAGTTCTCATTTTTCTGAACATTTTGATATATTATACATATTTTTCTGACTTATAAATAATTAGATATTGATTTTATAAGATTATACCAATTTTTGGAATTATTTAAATCAATTAAAAAGGTTTAATGCGTCATCACAGAAGCATGCTGATGTCACCAGAGGGGGTAGGGATTTCTCACTAGGGCTGAGGTTATCCCCAGTCACTGACGGCTGGGGCCCTGGGGCCACGTATGCAATCACGCTGGCTGAGCAGGGTCAGTGCCACATCATGGCCACATGGGTGCCACACGGGCGACACGCCAGCGCCACGTGGGCTCGCCAGAGAGCACATCAGACGGCAGCACGGGACGGTGACAGAGGGCGATTTGGGAAGCGAGATTGCGCGCGTTCGAATCAGCGGAGCAACGCGAGCCAAATAGAGGCGGCGCCACTGATTCTAGGTCGCCGGAGAAGCGGCTACGGTGGTGACTGACGGCGATGCACAGCGGTGGTCGAAGCGAGGGCGAACCAGAGACGGAGGGGGCCAACGGGGTGGTCCAGGAGGACCGCTTTCTAACCTAGAGCGCAGAGGAGGGGTCGGCGAGGCCCGGCGAGGGCGGACGCGGTCGGAATCAGCGACGGCGGCACTATCGGAGTAGGGAAGACGGGGTCGTGGGCGATGACTAAGCGCTCCCCTCCTTGATTCCTTTGGCAGGGTTGTTCAGGATGTCAAGGTGGAGCTCGTGGGATGCTCGGAGGGTCTCGGGGAGGCATCGATCGACGGCGGCGAACGGTGTCTGGCCGGCTAGGGTTCGGGTCCGCACGAGAGAGCGAGAGAGAGGGCGCGGGGAAGAGTGATAGGGGAAGGAGAAGATGGGCACATCTCAGCGGGGTCTTATCCTCTCCGGCGGCGTGAGGATCTTAGGCGTGCTTTCGGTGACGATCGGCTGACGGCCTTGAGAAGCTGCTTCGCGTCGCCTACGAAGATGTCGACGAACAGAACGTCGAAGGGGTATCGGGCTGCGCTGGGCCTTAGGTAGCGGGTGTCTTGGCTTCTTGTGGTGGTGCAGAGAGAGGGGAGAAGGAATGGGCCGACCTGGCTGGCTGTTGCTCATTTTTTATCAAAATCTTTTTCTCTTTTTCTGTTTTCACTTTTGCTTTTGTATTTTCAATTCAAATTTGTTTTAAGTATTTCAAAAATACCAAAGGGGTCTATAAAATATTTAAGATACTGTGGGGCCCTTTTAAACAATTTGGGCTCCATTATTTTGGTAGTTTTCAAAACTTCAAAACATTTGAATGTGTTACAAATAGAAAGAGAGGGATAAGCTAGGGTTTTAGAGTTTCATTTAATTCTTTAATGCACAATTTAAGATATGATGCTCATGATGCACAAAACAAACCCTAATTAAAGATTAACTAAACTGGGGTGTTACACCTGACGTGATCAGCTACTCAGGTGTACATGCGTTATCCTCAGTCGACGAAGTCGTGAGGTGAGGGGGAGCCCCCGAGTGTGTTGAAGCATAAAGAAATGCGAGAAAAAATATAAATTTTGGGGCGGGACACTTAGCTTTATTCATATCGTAATGAGGAGGTACATTGTTCGGCTGAGTACCCTTGCCTGAATAGCCTTATTTAAAGTAAAGGGGGGATAGCTAGGGGTAGAAGCGTCACAGTTGTGCGACGTTCCATGGGTTGGAGTATGCGACTCCAGACTCCACGTGCTTGAGGCGGTAGGTGCCACCTGGGATGACTTCGGTGACGATGTAGGGTCCTTCCCAGGGTGACTCGAGCTTCTTCGGCCGCTCTTGCTTGAGTCATAAGACGAGGTCTCCTTCGATGAAGGACCTTGGGCGCAGACGACGGCTGTGATAGTTGCGGAGGCTCTGCTGGTAGACCGTCGATCAACCGCGGCGATGTCGCGTGCCTCGTCGAGTGTGTCGACGGCGTCTTCGAGTGCGGCCGTCGATTCGGCTTAGCTGTAGGCGACGACCCGTGGGGCCTTATGGCGTACTTCTGCAGGCAACACGGCTTTGGCTCCGTGGGTAGCCAGTTGAGCTGTTTGGCGTTGTGCGCAGGATCCAGAGGACTTAGGGTAGCTCTTCTGCCCATGCTCCCGCAAGCCGCTTGAGTGGGCTCAGTAGGCGCTTCTTGATGCCACCGCCGACAAGGCCGTTGGCCTTTTCGACCTGCCCGTTGGTTTGCGGGTGCGCCACGGAGGCGTATGATATGTTGATCCCGAGGCCTTCGCAGAAGTCCTGGAATTCTTTGGAGATGAAGTTCGACCCGTTGTCGGTGATGATGCTGTGCGGCATGCCGAACCTGTAGACGATTGATTGGAAGAACTTCATAGCCGTTTTATCCTTGTGGTTGGTGACGGGCATGGCTTCGATCCACTTGGTGAACTTGTCGATTGCGACCAAGAGGTAGACGTGGCCTCATTTCGAGGACTTGGGCAGTTTGCTGATCATGTCGAGACCCCATTGGGCGAAGGGACAGGCCAGGGGTATGGGCCTGAGCTCTGATCCTGGTGTGTGCGGTTTGTCTGTGAACCTTGGCACCTGTTGCACCTTCGGATGATGTCCTTGGCGTTGTTCATGGCTGTTGGCCAGTAGAACCCAGCTCGTAGAGCTTTGGCGACGAGGGCGCGGCTGCCCGCGTGATGGCCGCAGATGCCCTCATGGATGTCTTGGAGGATGGTTTTGCCATCACCGATGGTGACGCACCTTTGGAGCACACCCAAAATGTTGCGCTTGTACAGCTCGCCATTGATGATGGTGAAGGCCTTGGACCGGCGAGATATGCGCCAGGCATCTGTCGGGTCATCAGGTAGTTCCCTGTTTATCAGGTACCGCAGATACGGTTGTGTCCATGTTTCTTTGATTGCCATGACCTGTATCAGCTTGACCACTGCGACCTCTATGTCGAGCTTTTCGGGTCCTTCCTGTCCTTCGGGTAGCGTGCCCCGAGTGCTCTGCCTCTTCGGGTGATCCCTTGGGGAATTTCCTTTTGATGGATGCCACGCAGATCTGCTCAAGGAACACACCTGGTGGCACCCGTGTGCAGGTGGAGCCGATGTTGGCGAGTCTGTCGGCTTCTTCATTATTTTCTCTTCCAACATGCCGGAGCTCGCAGTCGTCAAAGTCTCCTTCGAGTGAATTGTAGAGCGTGTGGTACGCGATCATGTTGGTGGCGTGCGCGTTGCACTCGTTCATCGTCTGCTGGATGACGAGGTTCGAGTCACCGTAGATGACCAGGTGCTTTGCGCCGCAGATCTTGGCCATCCTCATGCCATGGATGAGGGCCTCCTATTCGGCTTCGTTGTTGGAATCTCGAAATTTCATCCGGAGGACGTACTTCATCTTGTCGCCCTGCGGGGATGTCAGTATGACTCCGGCTCCTGCTTCGGCCTCGCGTTTGGATCCATCAAAGTGCATCTTCCATGACTGTGTCATGTCTGGGGTATCCGGCAGCTGTAGTTCCATCTAGTGGACGAGGAAATCCGGGAGGACCTAGGACTTGATCGCATGGCGCTTCTCGTAGACTGTGTCTAGAGGGACAACTCGATGCCCCACAAGGCCACGCGTCCTGTGGCCTCCGGGTTGTTCAGGATGCTGTTCAGGGGTGCCTCGTTGACGACCATCACCTGATTCTCCTGGAAGTAGTGGCTCAGCCGACGAGCCGTCATGAACACGCCGTAGGCGAGTTTCTGGTAGTGAGGGTACCTCTGCTTTGTTGGCGTCACTACCTTGCTGAGGTAATATATAGGGCGTTGGACCCCGTGGGTCTTGCCATCTTCGGGTCATTCGACCACGAGCATGGTGCTTACCACCTAATGCGTGGCTGCTATGTATAGCAGTAGGGGCTCGCGTTCCTTTGGCGTGACCAGGATGGGAGAGATGGAGAGAAGCCGCTTCAGATCTTCGAATGTGTCGTCCGCTTCAGGTGTCCATTCGAATTTGTCTGCTTTGCATAGCAGCTGGTAGAAAGGCAGGGCCTTTTCACCCATGCGGTTGATGAACCTGTTCAGCGCCGCGATGCGTCCAGCGAGCTGCTGGACCCCTTTGAGGTGCTTCGGTTTCTCCATGGCCATTATGGCCCGGATTTTCTTCGGGTTCGCCTTAATCCCTCGCTAGGATATGAAGTAGCCAAGCAGTTGGCCAGATGGGATGCCGAAGGCGCACTTTTCTGGGTTCAGCTTGATCTTGTAGCGATCAAGATTGTCGAACGTCTCGTAGAGATCGTCGATCAGTGTCTTGGCCTCCCTTGTTTTGATTACTATGTCGTCGACATATACTTGTATGTTGCGGCCGATCTGGCTTTTCGTGCATGCCTGCATGCACCGCTGGTACGTGGCACCTAAGTTCTTCAGCCCGAAGGGCATTGTGTTGTAGCAGAACACTCCGAACGGCATGATGAACGCTGTTTTTTCCTGGTCTTCGACCTTCAGTCGAATCTGATTGTAGCCTGAGTAGGCGTCAAGGAAGGAGAGCTTCTCGCATCCTGCAGTCGAATCAATGATCTGATCGATCCGAGGGAGAGGGAAGTGATCCTTCGGGCAGTGCTTGTTCAGCGATGTGAAGTCCATGCACATCCGCAGGATGTCTGTGTCCTTTTTAGGGACCATCACGGTGTTGGCCAGCCACTCGCTTTCCTTGATCTCTGTGATGAAATCAGCGTCGAGCAGTCTGTTGACTTCGACTCCGATGGCTTCGGCCCGTGGCTCGGATAATCGTCGGATGGATTGTTTCACAGGATTGGCATCTGGGAACACATTGAGTGCATGCTCGACGAATTCCCTGGGAACTCCTAGCATGTTCGCAGGACACCAGGCGAACATTTCCCAGCACTCACAGAGGAATTCGACGAGCATGCTTTCCTATGCGGGGCTAAGATCGTTGGCGATCAGCACCGTCTTGGAGGCGTCCGTCGGGTGGACCTGCACCTTTTTCATGTTGACTGTTGAGTCGAACGACATGTTCCAGACTGCACAGCGGGATCTGCATTCCTGCTAAGGTGCTAGCGAACATCAGATTGATGTTGTTGCCACCGTCCATGAAGACGCGGCTCATCTCAAACCCTCCGATCTGCGCCTCGAGCACCAGGGCAGCATGTCCTAGGCGAGGGATCTGGTGGGGGTGATCCGAACGGCTGAACGTGATGCAGGACTCCGAACCGCTGAGGTACTCAGGGATGGCGGGTGGAGCGGTCACAGCCAAACTAACTTGGCGGGTGATTTTATTTTGCACCCTGTTTGTTGGGCGCCCCTTTTGGATCATGAATGACCCTTTCGGCGCGGGTACCCATTTCCGTCGTTGTTCTGCGTGGGTGCGATCGGGTGATTCGAAGGTCCCACGGGCGATGTCACCTGGTGAGGGTGCGTGCCCGTACCTAGGATTCAGGGGTTGCTGTCTCATCTGGGACATGCTTTCGCTGAGTTTCTGGAACTCGCGACAGTCTTTGAGCATGTGGCTGGCCTTATTTTTGCCATCTTGCTTGTCGATGTAGAAGTGTATGGTGCAGGGGCCCGACAATTTTTCGTATGCCGAGGGCTCATCGTTGCGGCCACGGCGTTGCCATATTTTTGAGCATGTATCTGCCGCTGCTGCGGTTGCTTTCTTTGCGGCGGTCGGCGTAGCCAGCCGTGACCATGTCCGGTCCGTCGCGATATTCGTAGACGCGCGATCTTTGCTTGCTACGGCGCTCGCATCGGCGGCCGTAGTCATCTTCCTCCTCCGAATGTGCTCTGTGGACAGAGTCCTCGCAATTTGCCCACCTGTTGGCGATATCCATGAGGTGGTCGGGTGTCTTGGGCTTGACGCGCCCAAGTTCTTCCTTGAAGTTCTGGCGATTGACGCCATCCTTGAAGGTGTCGATTGTTCTATCCTCAGAGATGTGTGTCGTGGAGTTCTTGATGTTGGACCAGCATAGTATATACGAGCGAATGGATTTGCCCGTTCGTTGGGTGCAGGCCCGCAGCTCTTCAATCGAGGTTGGCCTCTTGCTGGTGTCCTTGAAGTTTCGGATGAAACTGTACGCCAGTTCCTCCCAGCTTCGGATGGATCCCGACGATAGGCTGCTGAGCAAGATCCAGGCTGCGCCAGTCAGCTGCAGCTGAAGGCATTGTAGGGCGGTGTTTTTGTTGCCGCCATGCAGTTTGACGGACGACAGGTGGTCGCTGAGCCATGCCTTAGGGTCATGTGTGCCGTCAAACTTCGGAGTGTCCGAAGGAAGCTTGAAGTTCCTCGGCATCCGCGTCCACCGAACAGATCTGCTGAAGCATCGAGCTCTACAGAGTTCTCCTTCATCATCATCCTCTTCAGATTCGGATGAGCACACGCGCTTGGCGCGTGCCTTGTCAATCTGGCATTGAGTGAGTTTGCTTCGGGCATCGTAGTCACGGCTGCGATGTCGTGAGCTCTTGTGCTGTCGAGGTAGGTCGTGTTCCTCCTCGTTGGATGAGGGTGTAGGGCTGCAGTTGAATCTGACCGCAGCCTTCTTTTTCGGCTTCGCAGGGGCTTCCCTATGGAGCGCAGCTCCAACAAGTCCGAATCCGGCTAGTGCGGATTTGTGCATGGCCCTTTTCGGGTCCCCCACCGGAGGTGGATGGGACGCGAGGTATGTGGTGGCTGCCATGATCGCAGCTTGCGGCGTCTTCGGGATGACGTTACCGTTGGCGTCCATCTCCATGAAGGACGTGTTGAGGGTTCGGGTCACCTTGCGTCGTGTAGTGGGGTCCATGTTCTCTACGCGAGAACGATGCTTGTTGGCGTTGTTCCCGTGTGGGCTGGAGCCGCCAACGGCGGAGAGCGCAGCTCACCGTGCGCTAGACTCCGAAGCCGCTTGCTTGCGTTTGTCGAGCACTTCTTGCATCGTCACCTTCTCTTTGTGCTCTTCGATGAGGAGCAGATGGTATGCCATCAATAGGTCCCGTGAGGCACCCACAGGCAGGATCTTGTTGCCTGCCACGGCTTTGCGTGCTTGGTTCCATCCTTCCTCGCTGAGGTGGATTACCCGATTGGCGTCAGGGTCGTCCTCGTTGGGCGGGGGGATTAGTTTCTCCTGTTTTCGCCATTTCTACCCTGCGGGTTGGGTGGCAGTACGTGAGCACCCGAACCTGGTGGTTGTTGCTCTACGTCGCTTTGTATGACCACGGCGCATTGGTAGAGTCCGTAGGTCGGATCTCTGCTGCCGCAGCTTTTGGATCCAGAACCGTAGGTTCCTTTATCTGATGGAGGATCACACATATCTGAGTTGCAGCAGCTGCTGTCGTATGACTCATCTGTCAATGTTGACATGCATAGCATGGGATGTGGAGCCCACGAGGCGGGCCTGATCGATGGCAGTGGCACCCGCTCTGGGAGATGGAGAGTGCCGGTCGGTCCCACCTGGAAGCAGAAGCTCCCGAATAGGATATCGAGCATGTCGCCAATGGGCTCGAAGTCCTTCAGGGTGGATGGCGAGTGGGCAGTGAAGTCGAAAGCACCAAAGAGGAGATGGCTCTCCGTCCCCGAGGAATTGTAGATCGCTTTGGTTGGGACCGTCACGATCGAACAATCAGCGCCCCCGATTCCCACAGACGGCGCCAATTGACGAGGTTTATTATCGTCAATGCCCATTGGTATGAGCTTGGGTTTTGGAGAAGATGAGGGTGCTGGAGATCGCGGAACGGTTAACAGACAAGTAACCAGGGGACACGAGATTTACCCAGGTTCAAGCCCCCGGAGGGAAAACCCTACTCCTGCTTGTCTGCTCTTGATTACGGCGGAACCGAAAGTTACAGGGGAGCGCAGATGCAATCTAGCGTGGAGGTGTGTATGCGGTGCTATGAGAGGTGCCCTCCTCGTCGTGCCCTCCTAGCCTTTATATAGAGGTAGGCAGGTCCCGGGCACATATCTAGTCGGTTACAGGTTTAGGGTTTGCCCCTTTGAATATTCTATCTATTATAGTCTTGCTCTCCAAGGATCCGAAGACATCATGGGCTTGGGCCACCCGAATATCTTCATGGTCCGTGTATATTCTCGTGGGCCTTCCTTGGGGTGGACCAGGTATGCTGATGTCGTGTACCCATAGGGTATAACCATGTCAGTGTTGGAAAGGAGTAGAAAGTTCTTGCTTGGAAGTGCAAGAGGAGCTTGCATTGACTATGACTTAGACTTTAGCATGACATGCTAGGTGTTGTTTTGACCTTATGCTTAGTGATTATTGTTGTAGCATGTCTTGTTCCAAGTCATTTGGATTGCTTAGTGTGCCATGAAATAATCATGCGTTGTTTTAGCATACAAAAGCATAGTATTGTGGTATTCTCCTTTGATGTTTTGTTTGGGTTTACATGGCACATGCTCACACCATGTTATGACTATGAACAAGTCACCATAGCCTCTATGATCATTTAGTCCTTGACTTGTAGTACCACTCTATGCTTTGATTAGTAATGTTTTTTTTGCTCTGCATGATTATGTCCATTATTGCTCTCTTAGTTGGTTGCTCCCAGCCTTTTGCTAGCCTCCACTTGTATGAGTAAGTTCTACTCATGCTTCCAACTCCCAAGAAACCAAGTTATTCCAAAGTGTCCACTATAAATTCCTACGTATGGTGTGTTACACCATTCCAAGTATATTCTTGTTTTCAGCTATCTTCCAATTAAAAAGCATTTTGTTATGTGAAAACTTAGTGATTAAAGACCTCACAAACTTGATGGCACACTTTATATCCTTGCCCTAATAAACTTGAACCATTGTGTCGTCTATGTTTTATATGCTTGCACTTACACGTTGGAATTAGCAGAACCATGCTATCATGGGGAACGTTTTCAACATTGCACTTGTACTTTGTACTCAGTTGATATCATGGTATTTTGTCTATGGATGTCACCGGTGTGAAATAAAGAGGGAGCTTGTAAGTCCATGGAGTTATGTATTTTGTTTTAGAGAAACACCTGGGCCGCTAGCCTAAGCCATGCCTAATCATGGTGGAAACTTGCAGCATCATCATAGTGAGCTATCTGTGAAGCATCCTCAATAAAAATCTATGCATATAGTAAATAAAAAGATCGCTGAGATGCTTATTGTCTGATTGCCTTGTCATTTTGGTTATGGGAAAGCTCATATACCATGTGCAAGGGGTACCCCGTTGGCGGTTCTCTATGACACACATGTACTTACAATGACAAGAACTTACAGGTGACTGAAGTTGAGTAGCATGAGGTGTGGCCCTCATATTCAAGGGACTTGAGATTGCCAACTTATACTTTGTCAAGCATATACTCCATAGTTTGTTCACTTTAACCTTAATCACTTCAAGATGCTTATGATAGGGGCAATGAGGGCTGAAAGCTAACAAGTACCATAATTTTTGGAAGCTCTTTTTGAAACTTGAAATCACTGCTTCCCTTTATGAAGGGCCTTTCTTTCACTGTTAAGTTGAGTCTCCACCTTCTACCTTTAGGCACCATTAAGAGAGCATAGTTGCCATTCTTAGTTTTATGTGCAGTGTCCCAAAACTTATTGATTGATGCATATCATTGATATTGCTTGTTATTGTGCTATTTGTATCTATTCACTCTTATGAACTTTGAAGGTGTCCTATGAATCTATTTGCTACTCCATGAGGGACAAGCTGATTGCCGCTATGCCATGTTTTCTGCATGTGAAACAAACACACGTTTTTCAATGCATGCTATTCATGATCTTTGTTTGTAGCCTTTCATGTTGCATGCATGGTTACTTTGTCTTACTGTTAGAACTCTATCTTTCATGCACATGTTTAGAGTTTGTTGATTCTAGCTTTCAACGCTTGCAAATGGTTTGATCTTTATTGTGAAGGTGCATGTCACCTCAAAAATTATTCGTTTATCACTTACCTACTCGAGGACGAGCAGGAGTTAAGCTTGGGGATGCTTGATACGTCAGAAACGTATTTATAATTTTTGATGTTCCATGCTTGTTTAGTATCTACTTTGCTTTGCTTTGTCTACACTTTGAGGTATTTTTATATCTTTTCTGGAACTAACCTATTAACAAGTTGCCACAGTGCCAGTTGCCTGTTTTCTTCTGTTTTTTGGTTCCAGAAAGGCAGAAAATCAATATCCTCAGAATTGGACGGGACACAAGCCGAAGTCAATATTTTACCGTGGGCGACACGAATCCAGAAGATGAGACGGAGGGGCGAGCCAGGGCTGCCACACCCCCCCTAGGCGCGGCCAAAGTGGGCCCGCACCTAGGCATGGTGTGGGCCCTCTAGCCGCCCCCTGCCTCACCTCTTTGCCTATAAGAAGCCTCTGATGCAGAAACCCTAGGCACTTGATCAAAAACTCCATGAAACCATCTGTAGCCACCGCAACCATCGTCCCTAGATCGGGAGGATCTGAAGTTCTTCCCGGCATCCTGCTGGAGGGGAGATCATCCCAGAGGCCTTCTTCTCCGGTATGAAGCGTGAGTAGTTCCACCTTGGACTACGGGTCCATGTAGTAGCTAGATGGTTGTATCTCCTCCTTATGCTTTCATGTATAGATCTTGTGAGCTCCGTTCATGATCAAGATCTAATCTATTTGTAATCATGCATGTTGTGTTTGTGGGGATTCGATGGATATTGAGATTACTATGTTAGATTGATTAATGGTTTTGTCTATTTTATTCTATCATGTCTGTGTTTTTTGTGATCTTGCATGCTCTCTGTTGTTAGTAGCTATCTTGGCCGAGTAGTTGCTTGTGACTCCAAGAGGGGGTATTTATGATCGATAGTGGGTTCATGCCTCTAGTTTCCGAGGGAAGTGACAGAAATCTCTTCGGTTGTAGATGTGATGTTGCCACTAGGGAGAAAACAACGGTCTCTTGTTCATGGAACAAGTGGATTGTTTACCTTACACACTTTGCTTAAAGCAGTTGTCTATTGCTTGCAACTTAATACAGGAGGGGGTTCGGATGATAACTCAAAGGTGGACTTCTAGTCATAGATGCAGTTGGATGTCGGTTTATGTATATTGTTGTATTGCCCAATCGAATATCATAGGATATTTTTGTCTAGTATTGCATTGTTATGCCTTGCTCAGTTCCTGTCAATTGCCCTGATGTAATTTGTTTACCCTTCATGCCATGTTGTTTATCTAAGTTGAGCACCTCTAGTGAACTATGGACCCCGGTCCAATCTTTACTATTGATACATATTCCACTATTATTGTTTACTAGATGCAAACCATCATCACCTTCCACACCATATAGTTAATCCTTTGTTACAGCAACCGGTGAGATTGACAACCTCACTATTAATTGGGGCAAAGTCTTGAGTTTGTGTTGTGCAGGTTTTCATGTTGCTTGCAACACCTGTGTGACGTTTCCTTCCTCCTACTGGTTCTATAACCTCGGTTTCTTACTAAGGGAATACTTGCTGCTGTGCTGCTTCACACCTTGCTCTTGGGGTTCCCAACAGGCTCCACATCAACTGAGCCATCATGTAACATACCAATTTCAGCAACCCTGGTCTTTTGTCAAAAAGGAAAAAATCAGGGGAACAAAAACTTTTCTTGTTAAGTATTGCAATGCTTGTTGCTTGATGCCTGTGTTTATATATCTTATTGTATATTAGATCATATACTCCTTACCTCACCTCCACTGACAAAAACTATTCTACAAAAGAGAGGTCTTGGCTCATATTTCATATTTTCAAATGTTCTGGCATTTCAAACCTGAACCAAGATGACATTGATAAAACAAATTATTTGATTGGTTTATATTTACCAAAAACTATGGAGAAATATATATAACCTCCTTATTTTTTCAAGACAGGATTCAAATACTCTTATCCCTAGGTTTTTCCAAAACCCTTCATAAAAACCGTTTCATTCCAAATCTTGGTAGATATACCCAGAGGTACTTACCTTGCTTCAAAATCACAACCCCTTCAAAATACCCATGCTTACCTCAAGCTAGACTTGATGGTAACCTTAGTAGTATCTGATTTTCTAGCTAGATGAATTGTCTTGATCTGCTGTTTGATGAATTGCCTTAGTCTGCTGATTGACGTGATTGCTTAGGAAGTAGCATGAGACATCCTAGGATCTCATCCTTTAGTATCAAGATAAAGCAAGAATACAACTCCTAAGAAAACCCTCTAAGTTTGATTTGATGTCTAGTCACTAAGGTGATCCTCTCATATCTTACTCAGTGTCGTGGTATTGCAGACGAGTATGCCATGGAGGGGTCCTCACAGTGCGTGTTTAGAGACGTGGGGGGAAGGCGGACGGTTGACGGGTACGAGGTAACACAGCTTACCTAGGTTCAGATCCCATGACGGTGGCGGAATCCTACTCCTACTATAAATCACTATAAGGGCAATACGCCGAGTTATAGAGATAGTTTCGCTGTGGGAGGTTGTATGAATCGATGCCCTAAAGGCTCCCATAGGCCTGACTTATATAGCCGCCAGGTCCTAGGGTTACAGGGAAAAGTCCTAGCCAGACAGGTTACAGAGTCCTACACTGTCTATTGCTAGTCTTGCGTGTCTTGTACTCCAAGGCTCTAGGTACGTCGGTGACTCCAACCGTAGCCTTCCTTTATCCGGCATGGGCCTCCCTTCTGAATCCATCTAACTGGGCCGCCCAGCAGGCTATGGGCCATGCTACCAACTGTGGGCCACCTGGGTTAGCCGGATAAGAGACATGCTATGAGGATACCCATATAGCATATCCCCAATAGTAGCCCCCGGAGAACTCCGACATCTTGCGCCGTCTTGCCTCTTCTCGTGGAATGCTCCGTCTAGATGAATATCGGCAAATCGTCAAGCAATATCTTGTAGTCCTACCAAAGAACCCTGCAAGGTTTTCTCCGTCTTCAACTTGTAAGTCAGAGAAATGTTGAATCTTCCATCGTACTCTTCCGTAGCCGGATTGGATCCGTCCATGTCGGAATCTTCGATGTGACGGCTCACCTGCCTATGTCAGCTAGGGCGACATAAGCTTAGGTCAGCGACGCCTCGTAACTCACATATGCAAAAAACGCAATCATGTCTCCGATCAAGCTGCACGAATCTTGACGCTGGAGATGATAAATAGTGACCGTGGTGGAATTTTTACCTTTTACCTCATTCTCCTCGCATCGTCTTCTTCCTCCAGCGTGTGCCTCCTCGAGCTCTCCGTGCAAAACTCGCGAAAAAACCTAGCCCCAATCCGCATCAGTCATCTCCATACTTACTCCATGGCTAGGAGCAGCACTTCCCCCGCGGCGAAGCCGGCGAGCTCTGTTGTCGTGCCTCCAGAGGGCTTGGTCATCCCCGTCTCTGCGGTGGTTGAGTCCACCGGCGGCGACCATAATCCAGCGGTGCTGGATCCGTTGGAGGAGGAACTTGACTCGCACAAGGGCGACTGGCGCAGCTCAGACATCACCAACCGTGATATCCAGGAGCTGATCGCCGAGGGCTACCTCCCTGCGACGGAGGGGCTCGCCTGGCAAGCGGCGCCGGCCGGCGAGGTGACACCTTCTCCCAAAGCCGGAGAAAAGGTGTACCTCAAAGACCAACTGGTACGCGGCGTCTCCCTACCCATCTCCAACTTCTTCCTCTCAGTCTTGAACCATTATAGAGTCCAGCCCCAAAACCTTTCCCCCAACAACATCCTAGCGCTTAGCAATTACGCGGCGCTCTGCGAGGGTTACTTAGGGATAAGGCCTAGGCTAGATCTCTTCATGTACTTCTTCACTGTCAAGCGTGAAGCCGGAGCTAGCAAGGATGAACTTAGGAACTATGGCATCATAAGCTTCAAGATCCGTCCTGGCCGGCGGTTCCCCGACATCGTCGGCCACGAGTCCTGCAAGAATTGGTAGCGTACTTACTTCTACGGCCCAGATATCCCTCTGGCTAGCCGAGAAGTAACATACCCGGACTTCGTAGACGGAGCCGCCGCTGAATCCTCGTCATGGAGATCCCAGGCCTCCCTTCCCTCCGACCTCGATGCTTCTCGTGCTATAAGGCGGATCAAATGGTTCGTAGAGACAGGTTTGACCGGCTTGGACCTAGCCATGTGCTGGTTCATTAGACGAATCCAACCTCTGCATCACCGCGCGAAGCTCATGCACGAGTATACCAGCGACAGAAGGGATAGCCTCCGCATCTCCGTGGACAATTTATCGAGTGACTCCGTCAAGCTTCGCCTTAAGGACATCGTCAAGGTGAAGGACAAGAAGCGTGGCTTCGCCATCACCTACGAAATGTTCGTAGACAGCAAGTGCCCAAAGGTAACTGTTTATTTTCCGTGTATGACATATACTCCAGTTCTTCCGTCTAGCAACTGCCATCTCATTTAACACGGTGGTTCTTCACTTAACAGCTTTGCGACATAGATGAGGACAGCATGGCTCCCAAAATCTATGGACCAAAGATGAAGGAAGTCACCGTCGTATCCGACGATGATGCTCTGGTGGCGCAACAGCGGAAGAGCTCCACCTCTGATGCTGTCGACGGAGGAAAGAAGAATACGGAGGGTGGAGCCTCCAAGAAGACTACCGTCGCCCTGGAGGCGGAGAAAAGAAAAACCATCGGGATCCCTTTTGCCAAAGCACCCCCACTTGTGTAAGCTTCTTTTCTTCCGACATTGTCTATCTATCCGCCTTCCTCCTGTACTTATGCACTTTGCACGTTTCAGGAAGAAAGCCACGACCAGCCTCAAGAAGACCTCCAAAACATCGGGGGCTTCTAAAACCATCAAGGACATGTTGCATCGCGACGCATCTCCCGCCATCACCCCTGCCACTCCCTCCGTCAAGCCTTCGTCTGCCCCGACAAGCTCACAAGCTAAGGAGGCATCTGGCCCTTCCGCCATGGAATTGGACTCAGGTGCCTCTACCGAGGATGCTATTGTCGGTGAGCAGGCGACGCAGGAGAGTGCCGCCCACCAAATGGCTGAAGCTCCGGCTAAGGATGCCATCGGTGGCGGTAAGGCGGTGGTGGAAGCAGGTACTTCTGTCGAAGGCAGCAGCCTTGCCCCCCAGAAACCCATAGAGTTCCCGAAGATAGTCTACCCGGCACTTACGCCAGGTAGCACTGCTCTAGTTCCTGGTGCGGCGCTGACATCTCCGACATGCGATCTTGAGGAGCTCCTCCGACAAGCAGACATCTTGCAAGGAAACAACATATCCTTTGGACAGCTGCTGGCCGAGAGCACTACAAACCTCAAGATCATTGCACTTGTAAGTTTTATTTGCATTTCATATGAGTATCCTACTGTAGCCCCCGAGGATGTAGATGGAAAACCATAGGTATTTGCATCTAGATGCTCTAAGAGTAACTAAAGTAGAAAACTTGTCACTGTAGCCCCCAAGCATTTAGGTAGAATGAATTATTCCGACTAGATGCTTTAAGAGTAGCATACGAAGTGTTTGTAAATTTCAATACTGTAGCCCCCAAGCCTCTAGTTTTAACTGAATTAGTTCCTACTAGATGCTTAAAGAAAAGCTAAGCATATATACCAGTTTAAAACTTTATACTTTAGCCCCCAAGCCTCTAGTTGTAACTGAATTAGTTCCGACTAGATGCTTTAAAGGAAAGCTAAGCATATTTTTAAGTCAAAAAACTCTCGTTGTAGCCCCCGGACGTCTAGGTGGAAAATTTCCATCTAGATGCTCCAAGCAGACCAAACAAAGTTTTAATTTTTCCCTTGTTTCCACAGAACGAGAATGCTCGGAGAGGCATGGCCAATGACAAGTATCAGAAGATGCACGCAGACTTGGAAGCTGAAAAGGGTAAAACTGCCTTCTTGAAGGAACAGATCACCAAGAGAAAGCGTCTGTTTTATTTTTCGCTTTCCGACTTGGTTTTGTGCCCTTATTCTCCGAGTACTCACTATGTACTTTGATTTCTTCGACTTTGTAGAATATGTTTCCAAGGCCAAGGACATTGTCGAGCAATCCAAGAACATTCAGCAGCTAGATAGCGAGAACAAAATCCTTAAGGAGGAGAGGAAGGACATGCTGAAAATGCATGAGGAGTCAATGAAGGCCCTGCAGGACTCCGCCACCAAGGAGATCAATCGCTTGAAGGAGGAGATTTCGATCTTAAGAGATCAAAAGCTAGCTACCGATGAGCAGAATCAACGCCATCATGAGGCGTATAATCTCCTCCAACAAGAGAAAGAATCCTTGGCGGACACCCTCTGGAAAGCTGAGGCCAGCATCTTCAGTAAGTTTTCTCCATCTTGGTTTCCTGTAGTCTAGATACTCTGAATTTTTGAACTCATGTGCTCCTTGTCGGATTTTGCAGCTCCTATGGGTTTGACCCGTTCGCCTCCTCCGGCCAAGGAATGCATGGTTCTTGCCGGCAAATTCATCAACACCTCCATCACGCAAGCTGGAAAGCTTCATGTGCACGGGCTGGCGCAAGGATGGCGCTGTCAATGGTGAAGGCACACTACGAAGATGCCGACATCGACACGGTGACCTCTGGCATACTCGACGTAGACGATGATGGCAAAGCGATTAATCATGAGTCCATTTTGTCGTCACTCGCGGGTTATGACACCAGAGTCATCGAGTTGGTTAATATCAACGTTTTCGTGCCTAGGAATACCATCGATGACGGCGACCAAAGCTCCTTTGAGTCTCTTCACACCGTCGCCTTCGAGGGTGGTTCTCCTGCTGGTGATGACGTTGCCTCTAAGTCACCTGCGCCAAAGGAATGAAGAACAACTTTGTAATATTTGTTTCACCTTTGGTGCATATGCGGAAAAAACTTATTTATGTAATCTTAAGGCGGAAAACAATGGCTGTTATTTCCTGCTACTCAAGAACTAGTTTCCAGCATGTATATATTTCTTAAGCAAGTGTTGGCTTATCCATTACTTTGGTTCTTATGCTTGACTTTTCGTGAGTCGGAAGACTCGTTGTTGGAACCATGCGCTTAGGTGATGATGCCCAATGGCACAGTCAATAACCTAAGCACAAAATCGCCGACAATAAGTGCCAAAAGTCACTACTCCAGAATCCACATAAAAATGACAAAGAACGTGTAGACTAGAAACTTAAGCTAATGCCCGTAGGCGGAATTTTCACAAGTGCAATCGCAAAACTTGTGCATAAAGGTTTTACATGATCCAAAAATGAACACTAAAGGAGGTAAAAGACTCAGAAACATGAGTGAACCAGAGACCTTTATTTCATTGATCATATAAGAGGTACACAATTAGATAAAAAATGCTAAGTGTAAAAAGGACGTAGCTGTGCTATGTTCCATGGCCGATCAACCTCCGGGTAGTCATCATCCGGGTCACGTCGCTTACGCTTATCATCCTCGTTGGGTCTATCCTTCAGTTCACGATTGTCAACAAGGTAGTAAGACCCATTGAGCAGCGCCGTGCTTATGATGAACGGTCCTTCCCATGGCGGGGATAATTTGTGTGACTTCTTCTGCTTAAGTCGGAGCACCAAATCCTCCTCTTTAAACAAGCGATGCCGAACGCAGCGACTATGGTAGCTGCGTAGCTTCTGCTGGTAGATGGCGGATCTTTGACATACCAAAACACGCTCCTCCTCGAGAAGGTACACATCTAGGCGTCTGGATTCTTCAGCGTCATATTCGTCGTAGGTGGCGACTCTTGGTGCATCGTGAAGTATGTCGGAAGGTAGGATAGCTTCTGCTCCATATACCATGAAGTAAGGGGTGTAGCCGGTGGATCTGTTGGGTGTAGTTCGTAAACTCCACAGCACAGATGGTAATTCCCCCGCCCAAGATCCAGCTGCTCTATGTAGCGGTGCCTCAAGACGTGGCTTGATTCCATGCAGAATTAATCCATTGGCTCGCTCAACCTGACCATTGGATTGTGGATGTGCCACTGATGCAAGGTCAAGTCGGATGCCTTTATCCCAACAATAAGCCTCCACTTCTCCGAGTGACAAGTTGCTGCCATTGTCGGTGATAATGCTATGTGGGAGACTAAATCTCACCACTAAATCGTGGACAAACCTGAGGGCAGTTGCCCCATCAAGCTTTCTAATGGGTTTAGCTTCTATCCATTTAGTGAATTTATCAACTGCTACTAGCAGATGCGTAAACCCACATGGTGCCGTCTATAACGGTCCCACCATGTCTAGCCCCCAGACTGCAAACGGCTAAGTTATTGGTATTGTTCGCAATTATTCAGCAGGAACATGTGGTTGTCGGGAATAATATTGGCATCCCATGCATGTCTCAACCAGCTTGTCGGCGTCCGCCTTCGTGGTCAGCCAGTAGAATCCTTGCCGGAAGGTTTTCGCGACCAACGATCGAGGAGCGGCGTGATGCTCGCAATCTCCGAGATGGATTTCGCGTAGGATTTCCATACCTTCTAGCTGGGAAACACACTTTAGGTATACACCAGTAGTGCTCCTTTTATAGAGTTGCCCATTGATTATGGTATAACCCTTTGCTCGTCGTACTATTTTCCGTCTTTCGACCTTGTCGTCGGGCAAAGTTCCGTGTTCGAGATATTTCATGAACGGTTTTGACCAAACCGGAGGGACCTTTGTCACCATGTTGAGAAAAGAGTCAGCTATGTCCGGGTTGTCGATGTCGGCCCCTTTCACAGTTGGTGTGCGCAGATGCTCTAGGAAAACTCCTGGCGGAATTCGCTTGCGACCTGATCCAAGCTTAGATAGCAGATCAGCCGCCTCGTTTTGTTCCCTAGGCACATACTTGACTTCGTAGTCCAAGAAGCTCTTGGCTATCTCGTCCACTTCGTCTCGATATGCCGCCATCATAGGGTTCCGCGCATTCCAGGTGCCAGCCACCTACTGGGCAACCAAGTCGGAATCTCCACAGCAAACTATGCGCTTGATGCCAATATCCTTGGCTACACGTAGTCCGTGAATGAGTGCTTCATACTCCGCCATGTTGTTTGTAGCCTCGAAGTGGATCTGCAGAACATAGTGTAGCTTGTCTCCTGTTGGTGACTGTAGCAATACACCAGCCCCCGAGCCGTTGAGCATCTTTGATCCGTCAAAGTGCATCACCCAGTACTCTGGTTCCGGCAACGGAGTAGCATCTGGTATCTCCGTCCAATCTGCAACAAAATACGCCAAGGCTTGTGACTTGATAGCGTCGTGTCTCTTGTAAGTGATCTCGAAGGCGGCAAGTTCTATGCCCCACTTCGCAACCCTTCCTGTAGCGTCGCGGTTGTTGATAATGTCGGACAGTGGAGTCTTGCTCACCACTGTGATTGGGTGCTTCTAAAAGTAACGCATCACCTTCTGGTAGTGTGGGTAACGCTGCTTGGACTCCGTCAAGACCTCGCTTACATAGTAAACTGGTCGCTGAACTCCGTACTCATAGCCTGGTTCCTTCCGCTCTACCACGACGACGATGCTGATTACCCGGTTGGTTGCCGCCATGTAAATTAACAGTGTCTCACCAGGCTCGGGCGCTGCAAGGATGGGCGCTGAGGAAAGAATCTCCTTGAGCTGCTTCAATGCTGCATATGCTTCGTCCGTCCACATGAATTTGTCCAGCTTCTTTAGCAACTTGTACAGCGGCAGAGCCTTCTCTCCAAGTAGGCTGACGAACCGACTAACTGCTGCAACACAACCTGTTAGTCGTTGAATGTCCTTTAGGCATGTCGGACGGTTTATGTTTAAGATGGCCTTGATTTTCTCCGGGTTGACCTCGATTCCGCGCTAGGAAACGATGAAACCCAACAATTTGCCGGCTGGAACCCTGAAGACACACTTCTTAGGGTTAAGAATCATGTTGTATTTCCGGAGATTATCAAAGGTTTCTTTTAAGTCGGAGATTAAGACATTTGACTTTTTAGACATCACCGCGATATCGTCCACATAAGCGTGAACATTCCGACCAATTTGTTCGTGAAGGCAATGTTGCATTGTCCGCTTGTACGTAGCACCTGCGTTTTTTAGCCCAAAGGGCATCGTAACATAGCAAAACGTGTTGTATGGGGTAGTGAACGAAGTGGCCAATTGGTCCGACTTCCTCATCTTGATCTGGTGGTATCCTGAGTATGCATCGATAAAACACAAAAGTTCCGAGCCAGCCGTCGAGTCAATGACTTGGTCAATGCGTGGCAAAGCAAACGGATCTTTGGGACATGCTTTGTTCAAGCCAGTGTAATCAACGCACATTCTTAATTCATTGGTTCCCTTTTTGGGGACAAGTACAGGATTGGCCACCCATTGGGTGTGAAGGACTTCTCGGATAAAACTAGCCTTAAGTAACCTAGCTATCTCTTTGCCAATGGCGCGTCTCTTCTCATCTCCAAAGCGTCGTAGAGGTTGTTTCACTGGTTTGGATTTTGGGTCAATGTTTAAGCTGTGCTCGGCAAGTTCCCTAGGTACACCTTTCATGTCGGCAGGTTGCCAGGCAAATATGTCCCCATTCTCACGGAGGAACTCGACGAGCGCGCTTTCCTATTTGGGATCCAGGTTCGTCCCAATGGCGGTGGTCTTGGAGGCATCGCCTACCACAAGTTCCATCGGCTTGGTCTCGATGGCAGCCTTGAATGCAGGAGCGGAGTCGGAGATCTGCTTCTTTGACGCGGGCATCTCTGAGTCATCGACCTTGCTCTGGATCTCTTTGAATTCTTTGTTGTAGAGGACAGCTTCCGCAACGATGCTTCATTGATCTCGCGGTCCCTTGCCTTGGTAAAGCTTCCGGATATGGTGATGACACCGTTTGGTCCGGGTATCTTGAGTTTGTTGTAGACGAAGCATGGATTGGCCATGAACGTGTGGAATATGTCGCAGCCAAATATGACGTGGTACACGCTCTTGAAGGGGACCACCTCAAAGGTCATGCGCTCTTGGCGGTAATTATTGACATCGCAAAAGGCAACCTGAAGTGTAATGCACCCAAGGGACCGAGCCTCCCGACTAGGAACTACGCCATGGAAGATGGTGTTGGTCCGCCTTAGATTTGCCTCCGTCAAGTTCATCTTCTGTAGTGTATCCAGGTACATGATGTTGATGCTGTTTCCACTATCCACCATACACTTGGTGAACTCCACGCCGTCAATCAAGGGGTTGATGACCATGGCGTACTGCTTCTCCGTAGGGATAAGGTCTAGGTGGTCCGTCCTGTCCCAAGTTATTGGAACCTCCTACCAGCACAGGTACTAGGGAACTAGGGGTAGAGTAGCCATCAGGATCCTCAGAGAGGTTTTCTGTTGTCGGATGGTGGGGGTGCCAAGGAAAGTGTGGTAGACTGGCGCCTTCTTCACGAAGGGGTTCTTACCCTTGTCGTTGCTCTTGGCGGCGTGCTTGGGGTCGATGTCCTCGTCCATGTCACTTGAATCCTTGGACTCCTCCTCCTTATTCTTCCCTTTGCCCTTGCCTCGCGGTCTATTCTTCCGACTTTGCTTGTAGCCGGACTCCGGGTCTTCCTTGAGATCGTTGACAAACTTGCAGTGTCGATTGGTGTGGGTGGCCTTTCCGTTGACGTCGAGGTGTACGAGGCACGGCATATCGCAGTACTCCTCGTAGGTTTGGGGAACGCGGAGAGGTGCCGAGGTAGTTTCACTTCCTCGTTGATGTCCATGGCCAGCTCCCCTTCCTCGGCCATGTTGTCCGCCATCACCTCGTCCTGCAAAAGTCATGGTGACCATGTCGGTAGATTTCTTTTCTTCTGGAGCAGTTTTCTGCTTTGTACTGATGTTCCTCCAAGCTTGAGTTGGAACGGCCGTTGCCGGCAGAGAGCCGCGAGCATCGTCATCGGCATCTGCAAACTCACTGGCCAACTGGATCATCTGATTCAAGTCAAGCTGGTGATTGTCCTTCAAGCGCTTTAGTTTATGTTGGAGCAACGTGCCCCTTTCCAACTCATCGATGAAGGAGGCCATGGTGGTCTGAGCATGCACTCCTGCGCGGGAATTTTTCATGTCCAGCCAGCGGGAGAGGTAGGCGCGAGATGTCTCGTCTTTCTCTTGCACGCACCGTTGTAGATCGCCAACAGTGCAGGGACGCTTGTATGTACCCTCAAATTTCTTGGTGAATGCTTCTTGCATGTCCAACCAATTGTAGATGGATTTCTCTGGCAAGTCATCGATCCATTGACGGGTCGTGCCCGCGAACATTAACTGGAGGTACTTGACGGCGATGTTGGGGTTACCTCCGGCAATTTCCACCGCGTTATCGTAGTCCTGCAACCATGTGGCTGGCTTGGCGATGCCGTCATAGGGCTTGATGGTCTTGTCAATCCGGAAACCTTTGGGGTAAGTTGCGAACCGTATTGCAGGTCCAAAGCAACGTGGTCCCATGTATGGTCCTTCCCGGGCCTCGTGGATCTTATCGATCCATGAACGTGCATCGTATGGCTCCGGGTTCTTCTTCTTGTTGTCAACAGGGGATGGGCTGCGTGAACGACGCGGGCCTCCTCCGCCATGGTGACTGCTTGGTGGTGACGGAGGCGGAGGTGGCGATGGGTTAGCCTTCTTGTTGTTACCCTCCTGCGACGCCTCGCGCCTGTCACTGTTGCTTGTCGGACGTGGATGGTCATGGCGTGACCTGCTCTTGTGTCCTTGATTGTGCTCTCCGTCACGATGGGTCTGCTCCGCCTTGTCGCGGATGATGATGCCGCACTGCTTTGGTGGGGGCATATCGGTATGATGGTGAGCCTTGTGATCTTCGCGATGTCGAGGGGACCGGGGCGGTGGCGATGGGCGACGAGGTCAGGCCTTTACTCCGTGGTCGGAGGATATAGGGATAGCATCCTTCCCGTTGCGCGCATCCCTCCGTCTTCGCTCTGATGAACCCGTCTGCGACCCGACATCAAGAGGAGATCTGTCCCTTGGCGGCTTATACTGGCTAGACTGGCAAAGCGCTGGGTCGGACTCAAGCCTCTGAGAGGTGGCCTTTTCCTGCTGCTTTACCGCCTTGGCCACTAGGTCATAGACCTGTTCCACTGCCTCAGGCGATCTATCCTGCTCCAGAAGGGTTTTGGCGACGGCGAGGTTAAGGAGTGGGGTGGGCATCACCTGCTTGCCTTCACTGTCAATGTATGGCTTAGCCTATGCCGGCTTCGAGGCAGCCCATCCTAGGTTTCACCATACACCAGGATCGTTGATGACGCGAGGTGGAGCTTTCTTGGCCTTCTGCTGCTGTAGCAGGGTCTTGTATTCGGCCTCTATTGCTCTAGCTTTCTCTATGGACTTCTGCGCGTTGACCAGATCTCGATCTAGCTTAGTGCCTTGCTCCGCGATGGCCTGCGCTTCCTCCAGTAGCTGCTGGCGCTTCTCTTCAAGATGAGTTACGTTCCGGATATGAGCTACGGTCAGTGGCTCAACGAGGAGATTGCCATACATCACTCTATCAGCTGGAGTAACTTGGGCTGCAGCAGACGTAGATGCCAGAGGCGGCAAGTTTGCAGTGTTGTTGTTGCTCGGGCCGGTGTCGAGTTCCTGTGGCTGCTGCACTGGGTTAGGCGGAGGAGGCATGACCTTTGCGCGATCATCGTCAGCAGCAATAAGTGGCCCCTTCCCCTTGTCCAGCGTTGTAGGCGGATCTCGTCCGGGTTGATCTTCATCCATCGCCGTCCCAATCGTGAAGAACACCTCTCGAGATATGACGACGTTGTTGGCTTGCTCATCGTGCGTGTACTCCTCCTCCATCTCCTGAATGGCGGAGTCTAGCTCTTCTGGACTCAAATCTATCTCCTCTGAATCTGCACTGAAGTCAGCATAAAGCGCGTCAATAACAGAGTCAGAGGGTGCCAGGACTTCCTCGATGATGGGCAGTGGGGGTGCAACGGCAGTGATGATGATTGGAGGTGGCGGCGCTGCTACGACAATGGCGAACGGAGGAGGTGGTTGAATTGGAGGGGCTCCGTCAACGAGCGAAAGCGCTGTCTGAGCTGTTGCGTCAGCCTTCGCGTAGTTGTTGACGGTGTTGACCATGCCTTCGAGGGTAAGGCGGCCTGACGCCTACTGCCGCCTTAGAGAATGTCGGAGAAGCGTGCCACGGTCCAGTCCTTCCACGAAGTGATATATAGCGTTATCATCGGGGTAGTGGGCCAGATCGGCTCGTACACGGAGCCACCTGGCCAGGTAATTGCGGGAGTTTTCGCCCTCTCTCTGAACGCAATGCTCCAGGTCAAAGATGGTAACCATGCCGACGAACTTGGATCTCTGCTGTCTAGACGCACGGGCAAAGCCGGCGGACTTGCAGTGATCTTCCACCTTTATATCTTACACAGGGGCGGTTTGGGTGGGCCTTGAATTTTTCCGATCTTTGCCGGCAAACTCCGAAGATAGATCCGACATTGATCCTTCCGCGAACGTATCCTGCTCGTAGGCGGTCCGTGCGGACCTTGATGCTCCTCCAACTCCCAAGGAACTAGTGCCCGAGTCGGTTTCGCCAATGAAGAGGTAGATGTCTCCGACAGGAACGATTGAGCACCGCGTAGGGTTCGTCTTCGCCGGGATCCAGAACTCGTCGGGAGGGATGATCGGAACGTTGTCAGAGAAGAGAACATGACCGATGGCTACGGTTTTGCCGATTCCCGTGAAGATCTTGGTCCTCGCCCGCTGAAGAGCCTGAAGCGCCTCTTGCCCCATGGTGGGTGCCAACTGTCGTGGTATTGCCGACGAGTACGCCATGGAGGGGTCCTCACAGTGCGTGTTTAGAGACGTGGGGGAAGGCAGACGGTTGACGGGTACGAGGTAACATAGCTTACCCAGGTTCAGATCCCACGACGGTGGCGGAATCCTACTCCTGCTATAAATCACTATAAGGGCAATACGCCGAGTTACAGAGATAGTTTCGCTGTGCGAGATTGTATGAATCGATGCCCTAAAGGCTCCCATAGGCCCGACTTATATAGCCGCCAGGTCCTAGGGTTACAAGGAAAATTCCTAGCCGGACAGGTTACGGAGTCCTACACTCTCTATTACTAGTCTTGCGTGTCTTGTACTCCAAGGCTCCGGGTACGTCGGTGACTCCAACCATAGCCTTCCTTTATCCGGCATGGGCCTCCCTTCTGAATCCATCTAACTGGGTCGCCTAGCAGGCTATGGGTCATGCTACCAACTGTGGGCCACCCGGGTTAGCCGGATAAGAGACATGCTATGAGGATACCCATATAGCATATCCCCAACACTCGGGTCAATGAATGACTTATCCCTTCTGATAGTCTCCAACTCAATGAAGACCAAATCTAAGCATGGATCAATTCCTACTCAATAAACATCTCATCATTATCCACTTAATTATGAATTGGAACCTTGCATCATCTCAAAATCCTCATACCTTACATTCTATTCAAAAACCCTAAACCTGCCAAATTTGGCTAAGTCTGAAATCCTTATAGGGATTCAATCTTTAAGACTCCACCCATTCTAACCTATGTGCATTATGGAGAATGTAGTTGAACCATCTTGTAAGTACATCATTAGTACTACCAAATCCCACTCTTGCCCTTGGCTAGGCCATTCTGGCTCCCACTGATGCATGATGGTTTTGTAGTCAAGATAATAACCTCTCACTGCAAATCTAGTCAACATGCCTACTTTGGCAGAAGCTCACATCCTTGTGCCATCTCCCATGACCAACTCTTGGCATGGTTATGATCTAATAACCATGTTCTATCACCTCACACTTCACTAGTTTCCATTGGATCCTTGTGCTACTTAAACCCACATGGTTTATAAGGTATCATAACGATCCTGTTATGGCAGCCTTGTTTTCAACAAAGTTTGCCATCTCTCCTAGATCACCTCAAATACAACCAAGCCCAACTATTACTGCCATGGTCATCTATATGACATGGTCTAACCATCCACACATCCCTTGTACCAAGGTGAGCTCTTTGCTCACTAATCCAACCATGTTTAGATGGTATGAAAATAACAAAACCCTAGATCATCCCCATCTACTTTCTTTCCATTTCTTAAGTGGAATTCCAAAACCCAAGGTTTCCAATGATGGATACCTCAAGTGTACATCATCTACCTTGGATAAAATCATCCCCAAATAATTCCCCTAATTATTTGGATTATTAAACTATTTAAATTCTACTTTTGGCAAAACCCTAGAAACTTTGTCTATAAAGGCAAGTTTGCTTTTCTCCAAATCACTTTGCCAAATCAATGCACATTTCGGTACTATACCTCCTACCCTACCTTACAAACTCAAAAATAAATATTTTTGAGATGCTTTTTATTTCTTTTTGCCCTTTTTCCTAAATGGCAGAAACAAGAAATAATTCATTAAAAATACTTTTACATCCCAATAAATTACAAGAAAAATCCCCAAGGTGTAATATGGTAACTAGGACCATATCACACCAAAAACCCGCTTGGTATAATGGAAAAATATCACATTAGCTTCCCAAAACCACTTATGCACTCTTTGGATAAATAAGATTAAAGGGACTTATAACCTTTAGAAAAATCCCAAATAAATCTTGGAGAGATATATTGACATTCTCTACACACCAGTAACATTTCCCTACCTTCCCCAATGCAAATTATACAACTTCCTTCACATGTCTCAGTTTGATGAATATTGGCAAGGTCAAACCAACCATAATCTAAAACCCCCCAACCCTCACTAAGCTTGGTCAATCAAACTTCCCCAGCACACTACCTCGCCCCTGGTCGAGCTAGAACTGTGGCCACAGTAGCACCCCCTCCCATTTGTCTCTTATGCTTGTATGAAGTGGATACATAAATCCCTCCTCTCTCCTCCTTGCCCATTAAACATTGCAGCAGCCTCCCCTCTCTCCTCCCTACTCTTACCATGACCAAAAACCACCCCACCACCCATAGGAACCGACCCCTCCCTGGTTTCACCCCTCCTCTTGTCTCTCATGGACATAGTCCATTGTACACCTACCCTCTTTGGTATTTAAGCTCTAAGCCACCCTAGCACTTCCCCCTCTATTTAATTCACCCCCAACAACTCCCACTTACCTCCCCCTGGCTCCATCCCTCTCCCCTTGCTCTGGTTTAGCCGAGAGAAGAAGGGAAAGAACTCCTCGGCCATGACAAAAGCGTGAGCAAAGCTCATCCCTCCCCTGCTCTATTCTACTTGCATGTGGCCTCCTCACACTCCTCTCCCCCAGATCTATCACCCCTACCTCTAGAGCCTCTCCCAGCACCTATCGTGACCAGGAGAAGAAGATTCATTTCTCTCGGTTTTCATCAAGAAAACCACTTAGTGGTTTACCTCCCTCCCTCTACTCTCTCTGATGGCATTCTGAGCCTCCATGTCCTCATCTCTAACACCCCAGGTCTTCCTTTGCTTCTTGCAGGACCTAGAGAAGCCCCACTGTCGAGCTCGGCTCGGTACCCGAAGCGCAAGTGTAAACGTATCTATAATTTTTGATGCTCCATGCTTGTTTTATATCATTTGTCTTATGTTTTGTCTACACTTTGAGGTATTTTATACACTTTCTGGAACTAACATATTAACAAGATACCACAGTGCCAGTTGCTTGTTTTCTACTGTTTTTGGTTTCAGAAAAGCTAAAAAATGAATATTCTTGGAATTGGACAGGACAAAAGCCACTCTTCATATTTTTCTTTAACGATACGGAAAATTGAAGCAGAGACAGAGTAGGGCACCAGGGTGGGCACACCCTAGGGTGGCGCAGGCCCACCTAGGCCATGCCACCAGGGGGTGTGGCCCCCCTGGCTGCCTCCTCGCCTTTCCCCTTTGTCTATAAGAAGCCCCCAGGGAGAAAACCCTAGATCGTCAATCATACATCCACAAAAACCTCCACAGCACCGTCACCACCGAAGGGGAGATTCGGGGGACAGAAGTCTCTGTTCCGGCACCCTGCCGGGATGGGGAAGTGCCCTTGGAGCCATATCCATCGATCTCCACCACCATCTCCATTGCCGTTGCTAATTCCCATGATGAGGAGGGAGTAGTTCTTCCTCGATGCTAAGGGCTCTACCAGTAACTATGTGTTCATCTCTCTCTATGCATGATCATATTGTGATCATGAGCTTTGTAATCAAGTAGATCTACCTTGCTACTCAAGTGCTTTAATAGATCTCCGGCTCTCCCCACGTGTGTGAAAGTGACAGCGTGCATACCGTGGTGGCACTTAGGTTGTAGTCTACATAAATACTCAAGTGCTTCAATAGATCTCTGCTCTCCCCACGTGTGTGAAAGTGATAGCATGCACGCCGTGGTGGCACTTAGGCTAGAGTTCATAAATATTTATCATGAGTATATTTGGAGTTGGATGTCTTTATGAAATTGTGGTGTTTGTTGGAACCATCTAGTGCTCAAGGTGACAGTGTGGGTTTATCTAGATGGGGAAGGCAGACTTTGAGGTGTTCTATTATAGACCTACCATGGATTAGAGTTGTCCAACCGTAGAGTAGTTCAGGGTAGTATCATGAAAAGAATATATTTATTGAGAGTATTCACTAGTGAAAGTATGATCCCTAGGCCTTGTTTCTAAACATTGAAACACCATTTGCATCTAGATCTGTTACATGTTTGCTTGCTTCCATATTTTTTGCCTTTAGTCTTTTCATCCCCGTCAGAAGATCTTTTCTGGCACCGTTACCACTTAAAATCATCCATACCACTTGTATTTCACTATCTCTTTGCCGAACTAGTGCACCTATACATCTGACAAGTGTATTGGGTGTGTTGGGGACATAAGAGACTTCTTGTATCTTGATTGTAGGGTTGCTTGAGAGGGATATTTTTGACCACTTCCTCCCTGAGTTCGATAAACCTTGGGTAATCCACTTAAGGGAAAATTGCTGCTGTTCTACAAACCTCTGCACTTGGAGGCCCAACAACTGTCTACAAGAATAGAAGTGCGTAGACATCAGCGACATGGTGCACCGTGTCCCCTCCGCACTTCCTCGTCTCCCCTCGACACCCCTAGGTAAGCTCACGGGCCTCCCCCAACCCCGGCTAGGGTTCCTGCCTCGCCAGCTTGTCGCTGGGAAGACGACGAGCACCAGCCGCCCGATCCGCTCTGATCGAATGACCACCCCGCCTCCATAACAGTTCGCCGTGGCCTCCTTGGACTGGGCGAGCCTCTGGGCCACGTTGGTAGAGCGTCGCCTGCGTGCGTTAGGCGTACTGTCGTCTAGACCCAGTGCGACCCAATTCGTCGTATTCCTGGCCCAGCAAGCCCTGTCCCTTTTTCCTTTATTTGACCTTTCCAGATCAGAAACTGGCAGTTTGAATTAATTCAATATAAAAATGGAAACCCACAAAAACTGCCCAGATCTAAACTTTCTTAGATACCTACACTCTTCCTCCAACCTACAGTATAAGAATTGGCTCCCACTATAATTAATAAGAATGACTATGCTTTTGTGGAGAGTAATAATCATTTTATCTATGTGGCTCATGATAAGAATGTTTATGTAAAAGTTATATTGTTAATTTTATTCATGATGCTAATAATAGTTATTATGAGAGAGGAAAACATGGTTTTATGCATCTCAATAATATTAAGTTTCCCCTTTTTATGTTGAAAATTTTGAAGTTGCATTTGTTTTGCTTTCCTATGCTTGTTGCTTTGTGCTTTCATGACTTGTTTCTTTACAAGATTACTATGCATAGGAAGTGGGTTAGACTTAAATGTGTTTTTAATTTGCTTCTTGATACTCTATTTTACTTCAATTGATACTTCTTATGTGAACATCTTCTCAAACTATCAAGCCTAACTTAAAGGCGTCAAAGAAAAGTACTTCTTGGGAGATAACCCAAAAGTTTTCTTGAGTCTTGGAAGTTATTACTTCAGTAATGACATCTCCTTATCCTTTTTATTTGCTTTTTGTGCCAAGAATAACCTCTAATGAGAGGGAAGTAAGATTTGGGGAGTTGTTGTTGTCCCAAAATAGATTTTTGTGCTCCACCGTAAAAATTCGTGTAAAATTTCTGTAAGTCAGATTGAGCTGTAATATTTTGGAATATATTACCCAATATGTTAGATAACTTTTATCAGTTCAACACTTTTTGATTTGAGCAACAGAAGGTCTTCAAAAAAATCGATTTCTATCTACTGGTCTATTTTGACAGATTTCTGCCATTATTTGCATTTGCTTCTTATTGTTTCCTTTTTGGGTTCTTTTTGGGAAATTGAGATTTTTGAGGGAAGTGCTACAGTAGCTTGTGTTTTTAGTGAAATTTCTGCTGTTATAAAACTAAACCCTAAAGGTTTATTACTTTTGAATGCACTAATGTTGCTAATGAAGATTGTGTGAAGTTCTGTATGAAGGAAAAAATTCAGGTGTAGGGAAAGAATTATGTAGTGAGATGAAGAATGGACAAAATATTAAGCTTGGGGATGCCACCCATGTCACCCCAAGAAATATTTAAGAGGTACAAGCATCAAAGCTTGGGGATGCCCAAGGCATCCCCTTCTTCATCAATAAAAATCTCAGGTCTTTCTAGACACTTCGTTTTTATTGTTTCATGCACTATTGTGTTGTTCTTGGAGCGTCTTTGTTTTTTTAGTTTTCTTTTGCTTGTTTGATGAAATAGGTTGGTTGGATCCTAGCACACTTATTTTTGAGAGAGACACACTATGTTTTCATTGCCTAGAACGCTCTAGTTTTCATTATTATTGTCTTGTGAGTGTTCTCTTTTGCTAGCACTATGTTTAGCCTTAGTTTTCTTATGCTTTCATCTTAGAACTTTTTAGTTATTATTTGTGGATTTGTGAGACAAGCTCGCTGATCTTTATTGATTATCATCCTTGTGAGTTGTTTCAAATAAGTTGATTGGTGTTGGAAAGGAGTAGGAAGTTCTTGCTTAGTAGTACAAGAGGAGATTGCTTTGACTATGAGTTAGACTTTATCATGTCATGCTAGGTGTTGTTTTGACCTTATGCTTAGTGATTATTGTTGTAGCATGACTTGCTCCAAACAATTAGGATTGCTTAATGTGCCTTGAAAGAATCATGCGTTGTTTTAGCATACAAAAGCATAGTATTGTGGTATTCTCCTTTGATGCTTTGTTTGGGTTGACTTAGCACATGCTCACACCATGTTATAACTATGAAAAAGTCACCTTAGCCTCTATAATCATTTATTTTTTGACTTTTGGTACCACTTTATGCTTTGATTAGTAATGTTTTATTGCTCTACATGATTATGGCCATTATTGATCTCTTAGTTGGTCGCTCCCAGTCTTTTGCTAGCCTCCACTTGTATGAGTAAGCTCTACTCATGCATCCAACTCCCAAGAAACCAAGTTATTCCAAAGTGTCCAGTATAAATTCCTATGCATGGTGTGTTACACAATTCCAAGTATATCTTGTTTTATCTATCTTCCAAATTAAACTTGTTATGTGAAAGTTAGTGATTAAAGCTCTCACAAACTTGATGGCACACTTTATTTTTCTTGCCCCTAATAAACTTGAACCATTGTGTCATCTATGTTGTATATGCTTGCATTTATACGTTGGGATTAGCAGAACCGTGCTGTCACGGGTAACGCTTTTAACACCTATAAATATATACCCAGTTGATATCATGCTCTTTTGTTTATGGATGTTGTCGGTGTGAAATGAAAGGGGAGCATGTAAGTCCATGGAGTTATGTATATGTGTTAGAGAAACGCCTGGGCCGCTAGCCTAAGCCATGCCTAATCATGATGGAAACTTGCAGCATCACGATAGTGAGCAATATATGAAGCATTCTTCTTATAAAAAAGAGATAGAGATTGAGAAAAAGAAAAAAAGATGAGAAAAGAGGAAAGATAGAAAAAGCACCATTTTCCCATCGTAAATTAGAAGATTGCTGAGATGCTCATTGTCTTGTTGCCTTGTCATTTTGATTATGGGATAGCTCATGTATCATGTGCAAGGGGTACCCCGTTGGCGGTTCTCTATGATACACATATACGTACTATGACAAGAACTTACTGGTAACTAAACTTGAGTAGCATGAGGAGCATCCCTCGTATTCAAGGGACATGAGATTGACAACTTATACTTTGTCAAGCATATACTACATAGTTTGTTCACTTTAACCTTAATCACTTCAAGATGCTTATGATAGGGGCAATGAGAGCTGAAAGCTAACAAGTACCATAATTTTTGGAAGCTCTTTATGAAACTTGAAATCCCTGCTTCCCTTTATGAAGGGCCTTTTCTCCACTTTTATATTGAGTCTTCACCTTCTATCCTTGGGCACCAATTAATAGAGCAAAGTTGCCATTCTTAGTTCTATGTGCATTGTCCCAAAACTTATTGATTGATTCATATTGTTGATATTTCTTGTTCTTGAACTATTTGTATCCATTCACCCTTATGAACTTTGAAGGTGTCCTATGCATTTATGTTATGCTACTCCATGAGGGACAAGCTGAATGCCACTATGCTATGTTTTCTATATGTGAAACAAACAAACCTCTTTCAATGCATTGTTATTCATGATCTTTGTTTGTATCTTTTCATGTTGCAACATAGTTTCTATGTCTTATTGTTAGAACTTCATCTTTCATGCTCATGTTTAGAGTACTTTGATCCCAGGTTTCAATGTTTGCAAATGGTTTGATCATGATTGTGATGGTGCATGTCACCACAAAAACTATTCTTTTTATCACTTACCTACTCGAGGACGAGCAAGAGTTAAGCTTGGGGATGCTTGATACGTCGTAAACGTATCTGTAATTGTTGATGCTCTATGCTTGTTTTATATCATTTGTCTTGTGTTTTGTCTACACTTTGAGGTATTTTTATACACTTTCTGGAATTAACCTATTAACAAGATGCCACAGTGCCAGTCGCCTGTTTTCTGCTGTTTTTTTGTTTCAAAAAAGCTAAAAAATGAATATTCTCGGAATTAGACAGGACAAAAGCCACTCTTCATATTTTTACCTGAACGATACGGAAAATCGAAGTAGATACGGAGTAGGGCACCAGGGTGGGCACACCCTAGGGTGGCGCGGGCCCACCTAGGCCACGCCACCAGGGGGTGTGGCCCCTTGGCTACCTCCTCGCCTTGCCCCTTCGCCTATAAGAAGCCCCCGGGGAGAAAACCCTAGATCGTCAATCATACATCCACGAAAACCTCCGCAGCACCGCCACCACCGAAGGGGAGATTCGGGGGACAGAAGTCTCTGTTCCGGCACCCTGCCAGGACGGGGAAGTGCCCCCGGAGCCATCTCCATCGATCTCCACCACCATCTTCATCGGCGTTGCTGATTCCCATGGTGAGGAGGGAGTAGTTCTTCCTCGAGGCTAAGGGCTCTACCGGTAATTATGTGTTCATCTCTCTCTATGCATGATCATATTGTGATTACGATCTTTGTAATCAAGTAGATCTACCTTGCTACTCAAGTGCTTTAATAAATCTCCGGATCTCCCCACATGTGTGAAAGTGACAGCATGCATACCGTGGTGGCACTTAGGCTAGAGTCTACATGTAACATACCAAAAATACTAAACTTGGATCATCAAATTATAATCATCAAAACTAGGGTTAACAAAAACTTTTCTAAATAAAAATATGGAAGCATGCATGTGAGTATGCATTTCATTTTGAATTCTTTTGAAACAACTTGTTTGTGTGTTCCATTGCTTGTAAATGGATGCTTAGGTGAAATAAACATCATCTAAACATTTCCCACACTTTTCCCAAAGACAAGTAAATCAAAACAAATAAAACAAGGGAATGGTCATTTTGACCAATTTAACTCCCATGCCTACTTTGGCTATCTCAAACTTTCAGAACCTAACATAAACTTTTCTGGATCTTTGCACCCCTTGATTTTACTCATAACAAAGTACCAAGGCCCACTTTGTGATCATCCAGAAACTTTCAAATGCATAGTTTAAATGACAATTCAAAATTGAATCTTTATCATATGGGAAGATCCCACTTTTTCAAAAACCACTCAAACAAGCTCAACTTTCAAAACCCAAGCATCTGCAGACTCACCAGCACCCACCTAGCACACCCACCAAAAATCTTTTCAAAATTCAAAACTTGAGTTCTTGCGGCCATTTCATCAAACACTTGGCAGACACAAATCAAACAAAATCCAAACACTATTGTGAGCAGTGATTGAAGCCTAACTTGTTCCCTTTCTGGTTGCAAATAGGTTTTAGTAGATCATCTAGCTCAATTGCACACCCTTAGCATCCATGTAAGCTAGGAAATGCCATCAATGGTGAACAGCCGAAGCTCACCATGCCACCCTAGTAGAGACAGCAAGCTAGGAAGGAAACTAGCCGTGCCAACCTTTTCTGGGAGATCACCCATGCCTCACTGCCCCCTCTCGACCGGCCCTGCCTCGAAGACGTTGAACATAGCACCCAGGAATGCCGCGCCCGTGCCTCTGTCAACCATGTCGAGCATGCTCCAGAGCGCCACGCTCGAAGCCACATGTATCAAGGCCGCTTGCCGCTGCGGCATACATGATCGCCACCGACCAAGGAGACCGCCAGACATCCCCGTTCGCCGCCCCATGCCACACAGCCACCGCTCGCCGTCGAAGACGCCGCCTCTGCCACGCAGAGCATCGTGCATTCCAGACCAAACCGCACCGCCCCTACATGCGCATTAAATCCGTAGAGAATCGCTAGGAGACCACCGAGCGATCGCCACCGCCGGCCATGCCTCTAGCAGCCCGTAGCCATGTCGCCACCGTCGCCTGCCCATCCCGTTCGGTCTCGTCGTCGCGACTATAAATAGAGGCCACCCCCAGCCGAACTGAGCACACTATCTCACTCCCCTCTTCTCACTGATCATTCCACCCCGTTCCCGGAGCAAGGCGAGCAGCGCAGCGTCGGAATTTCACCGGAGCCCGCTGCTGCTGGAGAAGAAGGGAGCCAGCGATTGGAGCCGCCCCAGGAGAAGCTGCCGGTACCAGGAGGTTCGCCGTCGTCGACTTTGTCATTCGCCCGCCTCGCCGATCCTCGCCTGAACCCCGGTGAGCCCCCAACGACCCCCACTGGCCGTGCTAGGTTTCTGTCTCGCTGGCGTTGCCCAACGTCGATGATGACCCTCAGCCGTTGGATTAGAACCAGATCGAACGCACCACATCGCCCCATACCGCTTCGCACCCCCCTGTCTCACTGACGCATGGGGACAGCCACTTAAGCAGCCCGCGGAAGCGCTATGCTTAGCACGCCGGCCCGTTAACCTTTCCCGCGCAGCCTAGTTATTTGAATTAAACCTTTTCCATTTTATTTGAAACACACTTCTGTACCCAGTTTCAAAAATCAACCCAGGTCGATTTAGTGCACCAAATTGAATGAAACTAATTTTTTTAGAAAGGTCTTGAAATGCTGAATCCAAGCCCGTTGGATTCAAACAATTTGGATTTGTAGATCATCCTTGGTAAAAATAACAAGGCAGAAGCTTTTCTGCATTCAAACATTTTTCAAATTAAAACCATAATAGCTTTTGAGTTGAATCCAACTCTCAAAAATCACATTTAACCATACCTTTCAGAATATATAAAAATATATAGGTTTACTTACATAAATAATGTTCAAGTAATAAAAGAATGCCACATAGGCATTTCTAGCAACTTTAATTATTTAAAATAAAAGGGTAAAACATTATTAAATTGTGACACCACTTTAAATCACATTCCCATGGACTAAAATATGTGGTGATGACATGTGTCAACATGATCCCATGTTTGGTTTGGAGAATAGTAAATCTTAAGTAGTTTTTCAATGAGTAGAAATTACTTTTCTAAAAATAAAAGGAATTAAACCAAGTCTTAATCTTGTAATGTTAGTGATGATGCTAGATCATCTATAGGACCCTTTTGTGTGATGATTGCAAGTAGTTAAGTATTGTTTGGTGATTGTGTACATCGTATTTATTTATAGACGCTAGTACCGACCAAGGATACGAGGAGGAAGGAGGATTCTACGAAGAAGAAGCCGAGGAGAACTTCAACCACTGTTCTGCACAAGGCAAGCTAACACTTGCAATTTAGCAAGCTTATATTGATATTGTGCAAGCCCATACTTGCAAGCCTTACTAATCAAGTTGACCTATGCAAGCTAATACTTGCTTGTTACCATGCCAACTATATGCCTTAAGCATATGTGATCTTACCCACTTGATAACCCAATCCTAGTTTTATTTGCAAACTTCTACTTTATTTCTTTATCAAAGCTTTAACTTAGAGTTGACTTAAGTGACTTATAGATCCTAGAAAGATATTTTTGAAGGTTGCATAAAGAGCATAAAATTTGGCCTAAGTTAGAAACCTTGATATCATCCTAAGATATAAGGTTGTACTTAGTTGAAACTCCACTAGTTTACCACCCCTCATTAGTGCTACCCCCACTTGTAGATGCTAGTGCTAAGCATAATACTTGATCAACTTTAGATGGGAATACTTGGTGAAAATGGTTATGAAAACCTTAGAATGATGGATCATTCTACTGAGATGTTTTGACATGTGTTTCCGAACACCAGATGATTTTGGTGATGAAAATGTTGAGGCATGAGCCTTATCCCTTTATAAAACTGATGGTTGTCTGGATGCGATACCATTCCAATTTTATCGTACAACCACAATACCCGAAGATTGGGTAGGGCTTGACTAGAAACTTATATACCTTAGTATTAGTTCCCTCACGGCCAAGGTCTGAGCTGAGGCTACCTTGTGAAGATTGTCCACTGCATGCAAGACTCAAGATGACAGTTGGTCATGGTTGGGAGGCCAAACTCACAAGAGAGGTGCTTATACTAGGGCGTGTAATTGAAAGGTTAGGATTGATTATCTGCATAATGAGTATGGTGAATTCAGGATTTGTTCCTGACGGATGTATCGAATGTTGTGGTGAAAGTGTACAATCTCTGCAGAGTGTCAAACTATTCGAATAGCCGCGTCCGCGGTTATGGACAGTTGGAGTGGCCATACTGTTCCCCCGTCAGATGTTTTCAAAATGACTTGTGAAATGAGTGATACTTTGACTTGACCACAACAGGGTTGTGCTATGAGATAAAAGTTCCCACTTAGGTTTTATAAACTTCAACTAGCTCTCTTGCTTCTTAACTTAGTAGAGATAAATCTAGCCTTTGCAAAACAACCCTAGAGCCTAGTGTCCTATTATCCAAAAACCCTTTTACTTGTTAGTATTAGTTTGCGAGTACTTAAAGAGTACTCATGGCTTTGTCCCTGGCTATTCCCGTGGCCAGACTATGAAGAGGAGTACCTGGAGGATGGACCCCAGGAAGGTTACGACAACTAGGATCATCTCCGTCGTCAAGATTGCTCGTGACCTCAAGATGGATCTTCGCCTACGCTACCGTTATTATTACATATTCCGTTGCTTGAGTTGTATTAAGAACTGGATCATGAGATCCCTATTTGTGTAAGACCTTATGTATGGTTCGTAATGGATGAGGTACTGTGGTATCCAATTCTGTTATGTCTCGCAAAAATGGTAATCCTGGTATTGTAATGTATGGCATAACAGGCATCTGTGATTAAAAATCCGGGTGTTGACAAGTTGGTATCAGAGCCATCCTGACCATAGGAGACCCTAGTTAGACTAGACGTTTGAATCAAAAACCTAGTTACAAAAACAAAGGAACCAAATATTTACAAAAACTTATTCTCATTCTTATCCCTTTGATTCTTTCATAAAAATTCATGTTCCTCAAAACCTCTTGCCAAATACATAAAATTTTGACACACTTGATCACTCTATTAACTTACTTATCCTATATTCTTACAGATGGACGTCAAGTATAGCAAGTTTTACCAATTGGGGAATGGAGGAGACCTTATCTTTGAGAGGGATTTGGACCAGCTTTCGGAACTTCTAGAGCGTCCGCACCCCGAGTTCTTCGGAGCTCAGCTCAATGATCAAGGAGGAGAAGATCTGTAGTGACTAATTGTTCCAAGTCTCCGAGGAAAGATTGAACCTCCCACTGCTGAGGGAATTCAGTTTACCTTGAGAGAGAACAACTGGCTCGATGGACTTGCCAGGGCCATGCAGGAAGCTCTTTCCCGTCTATGTGGGCAGAGCATCAATCAGATCAAGGGAACCCGCTTTGAGTTTTGCCCAAGGCATGATGCAAATGGACAACCACAGGAAGCCCCATACCACCCCAAGCTGAAGACTCAATTGGACCACCTTAGCTTCATGATGTATGATCGTCAGCAGGAATTGGATAACTGCCGTGACTACTCCAACCACAAGTCTGCCATCATCAAGACGAAGGATCAGACCATCGCCATGCTAGCAAAGGATCGCAAGTCTCGCCATTTCACCGACAAGAAGGAGCGCATCATTGCCCGTCTTCGTCACCGCATCTCATCTTTGGAGGAGACCATCCACGAGAGAGACATGCAGTTGGAGGAAAGGGAGAATGCCGGAGAGGATCTTCGTAGAGACCCTTACTCCTATCTCAGCGATGATGATGATTTTCTGGAGGATCAGGCTATGGACTTCTTCACCGATGAGGATGATTTCGCCTTCATCGATGATGATGAAGATGATGAAGCCACAGATTCCAAGGAGTAGTAGCACTTGAGCACTAGCATAGTGAGTAGTATTCGGTCCCACTGTATCGTAGTTTTCAGAATGGTTCTTAAAACCATCTGTTTTTCTTGTTTTGTGGTGTGTGTTTGTATCGTGTGAATGAATGAATGAAAAGCAAGTTGCTAGGAAAATCTGAGTCAAACTTTAAAAACTTCTCAAAATCCCAGAACCTTAGAAATTTCCCTCTTTTCTCATGATCTATCTCAATCTTCAGATGCCACACGGAGGAAGTGGATCATCCCCGAACCCGATGTTGCAGATTCTGCAAATGTTGACTTCTGACTGTGAAGCTGAAAGAGCGGAACGTCAAGCCAACCTAGCCACTCTGCAACAAATAGCTCAGCTAGCCCACAACAACCAAGGCCACGGAAATCAAGATAACCATGGATATAAGCTCAAGAATTTCCAGAATACCAACCCACCTGTTTTCACTAAGTCAGAAGAGCCCCTAGACGCCGATGATTGGTTGCAAACCATGGAAAATAACTTAGAAGTCGCCGGAGTGGAAGCCAACGAGAAAGTTCTGTTCGCCACCCACTATCTAGCCAGAGATGCCAGGGCATGGTGGAACAGTGTTCGCGCAATGACCGGAGGCCAGATGATGACCTGGGAGGAATTCAAGGTCAAGTTCAGCAGAACCCATGTGCCACCGGGTTTGATCAAGAGGATGAGAGAAGAGTTCAGAGAGCTAAAGCAAGGAAGGATGACTGTAGTGGAATACCGTGAAATTTTTGTCATTAGCTAGGTATGCCCCGGATGAGATCGACACCGAAGCCAAGAAGAAAGAAAGATTCCTGAATGGTCTGCATGATGAGATGCAGACTGTGTTAGTCAATATCCCCTTTGCTGATATTGAAGCCCTTGTCGACTCTGCTATCCAGATGGAAGGAAAGATCAACCAAGCCAATGAGAACCACAAGCGTCGCATGATGCATCAGCCAGGAACCCATCAGACCCCAAAATATCGCCCTAACCCATCTCCAGGATTTGCCCCAAGAACCAACAGACCCTCGATGAACCGTCCCACCTATCCAAACCGTGGATACCCTAGGCCCGGAGTAAATCCCAACAACCCCGGCAACTCTAGCAATTTCAATCGTGCCCCACCAAAGTTCAACACCAACAATGCTGCCACCAACACCAACACTGCCCCGAGGACTAGAAGCAATGTTGTGCCTGTAGCTGCAAAGGACAAGTCACAAGTGACTTGTTATGACTGTGGAAATAAGGATCACTACTCCAATGAGTGCCCCAACAAGAAGAATGACGCAGCCCCCAATCCCAATACCAATTCCCCAGCTCAGCAGTAGCGTCGTGTTCAGCCAGGAAGAAGATTTGCCCCAGGGAATTCTCTCAATCGCAATGGTCGTCTTTTTCGCATGCATGCTGAAGAAGCTCAGGAAGCGCCAGACGTCGTGCTGGGTATGTTTTCTGTTAATTCAGTGCTTGCAAGAGTGCTATTTTATTCTTGTGCATCGCAATCATTTGTCACCGAAGAATTTGCATGCACTAGTAAAATTCAACCAACCAAACTGAAGCATGTAATGATTGTTCAAATTCCTGGATCAACCACCAAGGCTAGGAAAATTTGCAAAGCCGTCCCTATCTGAATCCATGGCATAGATTTTTATGCTAATCTAATAGTACTCGGAACTAAAGGTCTGGAAGTAGTACTAGGAATGGATTGGATGTCCAAACATAAAGGATTGATTGACTGTGCCAAGAAAGCCATCACCATGACCAGTACCGCCGGAATATCAGTTGAGCATATATCTGAAACCTTACCTCGCCAATTCAAATGCAACAAGAGTATAGCCCAACCTACCATTGACCAAGTCCGGGTAGTCTGTGAATACCCCGATGTATTTCCAGATGTTTTGCCCGGTATTCCCCCATATCAGGATATCGAGTTTATCATCGAACTAATCCCCGGAACTATACCCATAGCCCAGAGACCCTATAGTATGAACCCGTTAGAGCTAGCAGAACTGAAGAAGCAGCTGGATGCCACGCTGGAAATTGGATTGATTCAACCAAGTGCGTCACCATGGAGATCACCTGTCTTGTTTATAGACAAGAAGGATGGAGGTAACCGTTTGTGTACGGATTATCGGAAGTTGAATGATGTCACCATCAAGAACAAGTACCCCTTACCCAAGATAGAAGATTTGTTTGATCAGTTGACCGGTGCCAAAGTGTTTTCTAAGATTGATCTTAGGACTGGCTATCATCAACTCAAAATTCATGCAGAAGATATTCCAAAGACTGCCTTTACCACCAGATATGGATTATACGAGTATACAGTCATGTCTTTTGGATTAACCAATGCCCCCGCTTATTTCATGAATCTCATGAATAAGATTTTTATGGACTTCCTGGATAAGTTTGTCGTTGTTTTCATCGACGACATTCTGATTTACTCCAAATCAGAAGAAGAATATGAGCTACACCTAAGGACCATTCTTGGAACCCTTAGAGAGCATCAGTTGTATGCCAAGTTTAGCAAATGTGAATTCTGGTTACAGGAGGTAGGATTCCTCGGTCACATTGTATCCGCCAGAGGAATTGCCGTTGACCCTGCCAAAGTGAAAGATGTAGAAGATTGGCAAGCCCCAACCACTCAAACCCAAGTTCGTGCTTTTCTCGGATTGGCGGGATACTACCGCAAATTCGTAGAAGGATTCTCGAGTATCGCCAGACCCATGACCCAATTGCTGAAGAAGGACAAGAAGTTTGAATGGACAGACAAATGTGAAGCGAGTTTTCAAGAACTCAAGAGGAGATTGATTTCATCCCCAATCTTGATCATGCCGGATATCACGAAGCCCTTCGATGTGTATTGTGACGCATCCAAGATCGGTCTCGAATGTGTGCTAATGCAAGAATGAAAAGTTATATCTTATCTATCTCGAAAATTGAAGCAACATGAGAAAAATTACCCAACCCATGACCTCGAACTCGCAGCCGTAGTTCTAGCCCTGAAGACATGGAGGCATTACCTCATGGGAAACTGTTGTGAGATCTATTCGGATCACAAGAGCGTGAAGTATATATTCACTCAGAAGGAGCTGAATATGAGACAGAGAAGATGGATTGAGCTAATCAAGGATTACGATCTGGACATTCACTATCACCCTGGTAAAGCCAATGTGGTAGCTGATGCCCTTAGCAGATTGCCGTGCCACTTGAACTCCATGATCTTGAAGGAGCAACCAAGCTTGCACAAAGAGATGGAAGATTTTCGAATAGAATTAGTAAGTGAAGGATTTTTGGCTAGCATAGAACTCCAGCCCACTTTGATCAGTCAGATCAAAGAGGCGCAGAAGGGAAATGCTAGTATTGACGGAATCAAGCGTCGCATCGGTACAGGCAAAGTACCCGGATTCACCGAAGACGAAGAAGGAGTTCTATGGTACAAAGGACGCCTTTGTGTACCAGCAGAGTTGAAAGAAATTATTCTGAAGGAAGCTCATGATACTCTTTATTCTATCCATCCCGGAGGAACTAAGATGTATCAAGATTTCAAAGAGAAATTTTGGTGGCTTAAGATGAAGAGAGAAATCGGAAGCTATATCGCTAAGTGTGATATATGTCAGCGAGTCAAGGCAGAACATCAAAGACCCGCTGGATTGTTGCAACCCTTGCAAATTCCGGAATGGAAATGGGATTCCGTTGGAATGGAATTTATCACCAGACTGACTACTTCTAGTAGGGGAAATGAATCTATCTGGGTCATAGTGGACCGATTGTCCAAAGTCGCCCATTTCTTGCCCGTCAAGACCACATATCAGAGTTTGAAGCTAGCGGAGTTATACATCGCTAGAATAGTTAGTTTACATGGAGTCCCCAAGAACATCGTATCGGATCAAGGAACTCAGTTTACCTCGAGATTCTGGAAGAAAGTCCAAGAAGGTTTAGGAACCCGTCTAGATTTCAGTAGCGCGTATCACCCTCAGACAGATGGACAAACGGAGCGAGTAAATCAAATACTCAAAGATATGTTGAGAGCATGTGTGTTAGAATATGGATCCAAGTGGGAAGACTGTCTGCCATTTGCAGAATTTTCATACAATAACAGTTATCAAGCCAGTTTGCAAATGGCCCCATTTGAGTTTATGTACGGAAGGAAGTGTCGCACCCCTTTGAACTGGTCGGAAGTAGGAGAGAGTCAGATTTTCGGACCCGACATCCTACGAGAAGCAGAACAGAAGGTTCACAAGATTTGTGAGCACCTCAAGACTGCCCAATCCAGACAGAGGAGTTACGCCGACAAGAGACGTCGAGACCTAGCCTTCAACATAGGAGATTTTGTTTATCTGAAAGTGTCGCCATTGAAGGGAATGCAGCGTTTCCAACTCAAAGGAAAGTTAGCCCCCAGATATATCGGACCTTTCAAGATTTTGAACCGTCGCGGAGAAGTATCGTATCAATTGGAAATACCCGAAGAGATGTTAGCAGTGCACAATGTGTTTCATATCTCGCTACTTCGCAAGTGTATCGAAGTTCCAGACAAGACGGAAGTGTTCAAGAATATCGATCACCGGACCATAGAGATCAACGATGACCTAACCTATCCCGAAGTACCCATCCGTATTTTGGAAGAAGCTTTTAGAACTACCCGAACCCAAAGCATCAAGTTTCTCAAGATTCAGTGGAGCAACCACACAGAAGAGGAAGCTACCTGGGAGCGCGAAGATCACATCAGGACGAAGTTTCCCGATCTCTTCAAATCCTAGGTAATCTTTTTCGTCCTTTCTCAAATCTCGGGACGAGATTTTTTTTAAGGGGGGAAGGTTTGTAACATCCCAAAAATACTAAACTTGGATCATCAAATTCTAATCATCAAAATTAGGGTTAACAAAAACTTTTCTAAATAAAAATATGAAAGCATGCATGTGAGTATGCATTTCATTTTGAATTCTTTTGAACCAACTTTTTTGTGTGTTCCATTGCTTGTAAATGGATGCTTAGGTGAAATAAACATCATCTAAACATTTCCCACACTTTTCCCAAAGACAAGTAAATCAAAACAAATAAAACAAGGGAATGGTCATTTTGACCAATTTAACTCCCATGCCTACTTTGGCTGTCTCAAACTTTCAGAAACTTTTCTGGATCTTTGCACCCCTTGATTGTACTCATAACAAAGTATCAAGGCCCACTTTGTGATCATCCAGAAACTTTCAAATGCATAGTTTAAATGACAATTCAAAATTGAATCTTTATCATATGGGAAGATCCCACTTTTTCAAAAACCACTCAAACAAGCTCAACTTTCAAAACCCAAGCATCTGCAGACTCACCAGCACCAACCTAGCACACCCACCAAAAATCTTTTCAAAATTCAAAACTTGAGTTCTTGCGGCCATTTCATCAAACACTTGGGAGACACAAATCAAACAAAATCCAAACACTATTGTGAGCAGTGATTGAAGCCCAACTTGTTCCGTTTCTGGTTGCAACTAGGTTTTAGTAGATCATCTAGCTCAATTGCACACCCTTAGCATCCCTGTAAGCTAGGCAATGCCATCAATGGTGAACAGCCGAAGCTCACCATGCCACCCTAGTGGAGACAGCAAGCTAGGAAGGAAACTAGCCGTGCCAACCTTGTCTGGGAGATTACCCATGCCTCACCGCCCCCTCTCGACCAGCCCTGCCTCAAAGATGTCGAACATAGCACCCAGGAACACCGCGCCCGTGCCTCTTTCAACCATGCCGAGCATGCGCCAGAGCGCCACGCTCGACTGAAGCCCACAGACCGCGCGCCGCCCTCGCCGCGTGCATACATGATCACCACCGACCCAGGAGACCGCCAGACATCCCCGTTCTCCGCCCCATGCCAAGACCACCACCGCCGTCGAAGACGCCGCTGCCACTGCGAGCATCATGCGTTCCAGACCAAACCGCATTGCCCCTACACGCGCATTAAAGCCGTAGAGCATCGCCAGGAGACCACCAAGCGATCGCCACCGCCGGCCATGCCTCTAGCAGCCCGTAGCCATGTCGCCACCGTCGCCTGCCCATCCCGTTCAGTCTCGTCGTCGCGACTATAAATAGAGGCCACCCCCAGCCGAACTAAGCACACCATCTCACTCCCCTCTTCTCACTGATCATTCCACCCCGTTCCCGGAGCAAGGCGAGCAGCGCAGCGTCGGAATTTCACCGGAGCCCGCCGCTGCTGGAGAAGAAGGGAGCTAGCGATTGGAGCCGCCCCAGGAGAAGCTGCCTGTACCAGGAGGTTCGCCGTCGTCGACTTCGTCGTTCGCCTGCCTCGCCGATCCTCGCCTGAACCCCGGTGAGCCCCCAACGACCCCCACTGGCCGCGCTAGGTTTCTGTCTCGCTGGCGTTGCCCAACGTCGACGATAACCCTCAGCCGTTGGATTAGAACCAGATCGAACGCACCACATCGCACCATACCGCTTCGCACCCCCTGTCTCACTGACGCATGGGGACAGCCACTTAAGCAGCCCGCGGAAGCGCTATGCTTAGCAGGCCGGCCCGTTAACCTTTCTCGTGCAGCCCAGTTATTTGAATTAAACCTTTTCCATTTTATTTCAAACACAATTCTGTACCCAGTTTCAAAAATCAACCCAGGTCGATTCAGTGCACCAAATTGAATGAAACTAAGTTTTTTAGAAAGGTCTTAAAATGCTGAATCCAAGCCCGTTGGATTCAAACCATTTGGATCTGTAGATCATCCTTGGTAAAAATAACAAGGCAGAATCTTTTCTGCATTCAAACATTTTTCAAATTAAAACCATAATAGCTTTTGAGTTGAATCCAACTCCAAAAAATCACATTTAACCATACCTTTCAGAATATATAAAAATATATAGGTTTACTTACAAAAATAATGTTCAAGTAATAAAAGAATGCCACATAGGCATTTCTAGCCACTTTAATTTATTAAAATAAAAGGGTAAAACCTTATTAAATTGTGACACCACTTTAAATCACATTCCCATGGACTAAAATATGTGGTGATGACATGTGTCAACATGATCCCATGTTTGGTTTGGAGAATAGTAAATCTTAAGTAGTTTTTCAATGAGTAGAAATTACTTTTCTAAAAATAAAAGGAATTAAACCAAGCCTTAATCTTGTAATGTTAGTGATGATGCTAGATCATCTATAGGACCCTTTTGTGTGATGATTGCAAGTAGTTAAGTATTGTTTGGTGATTGTGTACATCGTATTTATTTATAGACGCTAGTACCGACCAAGGATACGAGGAGGAAGGAGGATTCTACGAAGAAGAAGCCGAGGAGAACTTCAACCACTGCTCTGCACAAGGCAAGCTAACACTTGCAATTTAGCAAGCTTATACTGATATTGTGCAAGCCCATACTTGCAAGCCTTACTAATCAAGTTGACTTATGCAAGCTAATACTTGCTTGTTACCATGCCAACTATATGCCTTAAGCATATGTGATCTTACCCACTTGATAACCCAATCCTAGTTTTATTTGCAAGCTTCTACTTTATTTCTTTATCAAAGCTTTAACTTAGAGTTGACTTAAGTGACTTATAGATCCTAGAAAGATATTTTTGAAGGTTGCATAAAGAGCATAAAATTTGGCCTAAGTTAGAAACCTTGATATCATTCTAAGATATAAGGTTGTACTTAGTTGAAACTCCACTAGTTTACCACCCCTCATTAGTGCTACCCCCACTTGTAGATGCTAGTTCTAAGCATAAAACTTGATCAACTTTAGATGGGAATACTTGGTGAAAATGGTTATGAAAACCTTAGAATGATGGATCATTCTACTGAGATGTTTTGACATGTGTTTCCGAACACCAGATGATTTTGGTGATGAAAATGTTGAGGCATGAGCCTTAGCCCTTTATAAAACTGATGGTTGTCTGGATGCGATACCATTCCAATTTTATCGTACAACCACAATACCCGAAGATTGGGTAGGGCTTGACTGGAAACTTATATAGCTTAGTATTAGTTCCCTCACGGCCAAGGTCTGAGCTGAGGCTACCTTGTGGAGATTGTCCACCTATGCAGTACCCAAGATGACAGTTGGTCATGGTTGGGAGGCCAAACTCACAAGAGAGGTGCTTATACTAGGGCGTGTAATTGAAAGGTTAGGATTGATTATCCGCATACTGAGTATGGTGAATTCAGGATTTGTTCCTGACAGATGTATTGAATGTTGTGGTGAAAGTGTACAATCTATGCAGAGTGTCAAACTATTCGAATAGCCACGTCCGTGGTTATGGACAGTTGGAGTGGCCATACTGTTCCCCCGTCAGATGTTTTCAAAATGACTTGTGAAATGAGTGATACTTTGACTTGACCACAACAGGGTTGTGCTATGAGATACAAGTTCCCACTTAGGTGTTATAAACTTCAACTATCTCTCTTGCTTCTTAACTTAGTAGAGATAAATTTGGCCTTTGCAAAACAACCCTAGATCCTAGTGTCCTATTATCCAAAAACCCTTTTACTTGTTAGTATTAGTTTGCGAGTACTTAAAGAGTACTCATGGCTTTGTCCCTGGCTATTCCCGTGGCCAGACTATGAAGAGGAGTACCTGGAGGATGGACCCCAGGAAGGTTACGACAACTAGGATCATCTCCCATCGTCAGCATTGCCTGTGACCCTGAAGATGGAGCTTCGCCTACGCTACCGTTATTATTACGTATTCCGCTGCTTGAGTTGTATTAAGAACTGGATCATGAGATCCCTATTTGTGTAAGACCTTATGTATGGTTCGTAATGGATGAGGTACTGTGGTATCCAATTCTGTTATGTCTCACAAAAATGGTAATCCTGGGATTGCGATGTATGGCATAACAGGCATCTGGGATTAAAAATCCGGGTGTTGACACTACATATATACTCAAGTGCTTCAATAGATCTCTGCTCTCCCCACGTGTGTGAAAGTGACACCGTGCACGCCGTGGTGGCACTTAGGCTAGAGTTCATAAATATTTATCATGAGTATATTTGGAGTTGGATGTCTTTATGAAATTGTGGTGTTTGTTGGAACCATCTAGCGCTCAAGGTGACAGTGTGGGGTTATCTAGATGGGAAAGGAGGACTTTGAGGTGTGTTGTTATAGCCCTACCATGGACTAGAGTTGTCCAACCGGAGAGTAGTTCAGGGTAGTATCATGAAGAGAATATATTTATTGAGAGTGTTCACTAGTAAAAGTATGATCCCAAGGCCTTGTTTCTAAACATTGAAACACCGTTTGCATCTAAATCTATTACATGTTTGCTTGCTTCCATCTTTTTGCCTTTAGTATTTTCCTCCCCGTCAAAAGCTCTTTTCTGAAACCATTACCACTTATAATCATCCATACCACTTGTATTTCACTCTCTCTTCGCCGAACAAGTGCACCTATACATCTAACAAGTATATTGGGTGTGTTGGAGACACAAGAGACTTCTTGTATATTGATTGCAGGGTTGCTTGAGAGAGATACCTTTGACCACTTCCTCCCTGAGTTCGATAAAACTTGGGTAATCCACTTAAGGGAAACTAGCTGTTGTTTTACAAACCTCTGTACTTGGAGGCCCAACAACTGTCTACAAGAATAGAAGTATGTAGACATCAGCGACATGGTGCACCGCGTCAACCCTCGCACTTCCCCGGCGCCCCTCGACGCCCCTAGGTGAGCTCCCTGGCCTCCCCCAACTCCAGCTAGGGTTCCTACCTCGCCGGCTTGTGACTGGGAAGACGACGAGCACCAGTCGCCCGATCCACTCTTATCCAACGACCACCCCACCTCCATAACGGTTTGCCGCGGCCTCCTCCAACTAGGCGAGCCTCTGGGCCGCGTTGGTAGCGCGTCGCCCGCGCGTGTTAAGCGTAGCCTGTTGGCCAGACCCAGTGCGGCTCAGTTCATCGTATTCCCGGCCCAGCAAACCCTGCCCCTTTTTCCTTTATTTGACCTTTCTAGATCAGAAACTAGCAGTTTGAATTAATGCAATATAAAAATGGAAAACCACTAAAACTCCCCAGATCTAAACTTTCTTAGATACCTACACTCTTCCTCCAACCTGCAGTATAAGAATTGGACCATAATAGTGACTAGGTTGATCATAGAAAATTGCACACCAAAATGTGTCTTCTACCCTATTAAATTACTTCAGAGACCTTGGTAGATCAAAAAATGGTGAAACCACCTGGTATGTTAAGGTATTAGTAGTGCCTTACATTTCACCCTAGAACCAACCTATTTGGCCTCCTAGTTTACATGTACCAAAAATAACAAAATCAGCACATATTATACCTTAGGAATTTCTCCGGGTCAAACCAAAGGAGGTAATGATATAATTCAAACTCCCACTAGACTTACATATCAATAGGTATTAAATCCCGGGAGCCCATATTTTTCTAAGCCCCTGATAATTTATAGTGAATTAATCTTTTTTGTTCATGGTTAATTCACTAATAAATTCATCACAGTAGTTATGTATATCCAAAAGGTTTGATTACAATTTTTATAGAAATGTAATTCAAATACATAACATGTGTCCTTGGAATTACCTCAAAATTTTCTGTAGAATAAATCTAGTGAAAAAGACAAAAACCATCCAGTACTACCTTTGGGAATTTCCCAAGGGCATTCTGGCAATTATTTTGGGATGATTCCAACTCCCATTGAATCAGTCTATCAAATATTACTTAATAATCCAAGGAAATAATTTTTGGAACTCTAGAAAAATTCTGGTGAATTATTTACTAAAACAAGAGTTTTAATGACTATAAAATTCATTATAAATCAAAGTTAATTGATAAAATAGTGAAATCACTTTTGTTGGTTTCATTTTATCATTACCTATCTTCTGATATCATTTTTATAAAATTATATCATCTTAAATATGACCTTTGACTAAAAACCCTCCTCTGCCTAGTTTCTAAAATAAAAATCATATTGGAATTCATTCAAATATTTCCAGGACCCATCCCAATCTTTTTAAATTCATTCTTCCAAACCCTACTAAATTGTAGCATGGCTTCCTTGTTTGCTTGATGTATGTATTGGTGCTTGTATGCTTTGAATTGATTGATGTATTGTTTGTTTGCATGCATGCTTAATAACGACGATAGTTGCGATTGTGTGATGCCAAGAAGAAGGACGCATCAGGTTATCTTCTTATTATTGGGTATTCTGGTTTTCTATTAAAGAAGCCCAGGGACATCTCGCTAGTCACAGGCAAGCCACCTTCCTGCTCATAAGCCCTTGTCCTATTGTTTTACTTATACATGTTTTTATCTACTCTTTATGAAACTGCATTGGTTTTACTAGTATACTTTATATGAGGGAATGTTTGGCTCCTCCAAACTATTACCCATTTGTACTACTAAGTACAAAACCCTTGATGACACCTATCTTTTCCTAGTCTGGTAGATGGTGTATAACATCATGCCCCTTTTGGAGACCCGTTTTAGCCTAAGCAAAAGTATATGATGGGAAGACCACGAGAAGGTGTTTATAAAATGTTTTATGAGAAAACCTTGGTGAGGTTTGACCCACCAAGAGAGGTTTGAAAAATGAGAAAAGTTTTGTTTTACAAAAAGGATGGAGGAAAAATGTTTGCAAAAACGCACCCGGTTCTTTGCATCTTTAGCTATAACAACTTAACTCGTGCAACCATATTACTCTGGAATGGGACAGGGCTAGGATAGAAGTTTGCCAACTCCGGTATAGGTTGCCTGCAACTACTACGGGGAATCCCAAAATCCCGGAGGGTGGGCCTTATCCGGAAAAACGGTCCATGCGTAGCATCGACCGGGAGAAGGAACTAAGGGTCTACGGACCTCCACGCAATACTATGAGCCCCTCATTGAAAGCACACACCCGTCAAGGTGCAAAACGCGCTCTGGTTGGCTTGGGAACTATATAGGGCATCCCGGTGTTGAGGGGAATAACACTCATAGGGTAGGCACTTGTATCAGAGCGGGCATCCCGAAGGTCTTGATCGGTTACTCGACCCACGATCGGTGTAGATCAGGGTAGTGTAATCGGATGGTGTGGGTAAAGTGTACAACCTTTGCAGAGTGTAAATCTATTCGAATAGCCGTGTCCGTGGTTATGGAAGGGTTAGAAAAACTACTATAGAGCGGTGCTGGTTTTGTTTCAAAAAGGACTTTGGAAAAGCTTTGGCTGAGAAATGTTTAGACCATGAGATGGTCGGGAAAGAGGAAGGAAAGGAGTTTGGTCATGAGATGACCTAAGGAAAAACAAATGGGTGACCCAGTCCTAGTGTTTTCTAAAACTTTTCAAAAAGTTTCTAAATGTTTTACAAAAGTTTTTCAACAAAGATATAGACTCATAAGGTGGTTTGCGAGTACATTTAAAGTACTCGCCGACATTGTCCCTGGCTATTTACTTGGCCAGATTTTCAGAAGATCGAGAAACGATGAAGAAGCTGATGTCTATGCGAGCTAGGCCGTCTTCCCAGTCAGTCGCCTGTAGGTTAAGGCATAACATGGGTTCTGCGCTTGAAAACTTCCGCTATTGATGTTGTAATTTCCATAATGGCAATATTGTAAGTACTTGTACTCGTTATTAATGGATGTTGTCATGATACTTGTCGGTATGCTCACATCTCACTGATCATGGGAACGTGAATTGCAGGCATAACGGGGATTTTAGGACCATAAATCCGGGATCCCACAGATGATACATAGTAGAAAATAATAGATAACACCAGTCGACTGAGAATTAAGTTGACGGTTAGAGTCCAAAACTATAAACTTAGCGGGCAAAAGTTGGCATGAACATGTTTCAACCATTTCAAAAATACATATTCCATATTACATTTAAAAGATCATCAACCAAAGGACCATGAACATGTTTCAGCCATTTCAACAATAAGTATTCCATATTCCATAATAAATTTACAAGATCATCAACCAAAAGACCACGAATAAATGAAAAGAGAGAGAAAAGGAACTATACTATATAAATAGATGAAACGAGAAAAAATAATAATTATACTAATAGTGCAAGTTGCAATACTATATATGGGTTGCAAGTTGGGCCACACAACACCTAATTCTGAAGATGGGCTTTACAAGGAATGCGTCGATTTGGCTTCCCTGCTCACTGGAAGAGCACTTTATTTTGAATATTTATAAAAGTACTTTGAAGTGTCAAAAAGTTATAAAGAAATGCAGATGTAGGCCATGATATATACTTCAAGTATGCAAAGTTTCAATCCAAAATATGTTGTATGCTAAGCTACGTAAAAAGACAAAAATTCAGATCTAGATCCTGGCTAGTACACCTCAAACCTTCTCAGATTCTTTTGTGTAACCCATAATACAAGTATTTCTGACTGAAAATTATACACTTGAAATATACATAATTATGTATATGTTAATAGTTTTTTCAAAAAAATAATTTTTAAAATATCAGTTTTAAAAATTGAAAGTAAAGGGCTCGGTCAGCTCGACCTCCAAAAGCATTTTTCAGTTTGCGAGTGGTATTAGAACATGAATACGACCAAAAAAATCAAATCGTCGACGTACCCCTACACATGGGCGCTCCATGCCCACATATCTCAATAAACGACAGAGGACTGAACGAGAAGCGGGGACAACAACCAAAAAAATAATTAACTAACACAATATTTTGGACAAGTATACCCTATGCATATCAAAAATATTCTTCACCGAACACAAATGTAAAAAGTAGTGGCGTTTCCGGAACACTTTCCGCCAACCCTATAAAAATATCGCTGTGACAATATTTTGGATGACACAAAAGAAAAATACTTGTAAAAGTTGTCTACCCATGAACTGATGAGCATTCACAACATCAATTTAGACGGCGGCCAAGCATACGCCATTTCAGGCTTGTTACTGCCACATAATTATGCCGTGGCGGGTTGCACGCAATAGCAGAGTTTTTTAATGTTCCACTTGAGGAATGGAGATATTTATGCACTAGTGGAAACGAGGTCTTTGGTTGAGCCTGGAAATGGGCTTTAACATCGGTTTTTCTACGAACCGGTGTTAAAGGGGGGCCGTACCAGCGTGGCCCGTGCGACAAAAAGGAGCCTCCCCTTTAACATCGGTTCGTGGCACGGACCGGTGTTAAAGGCCCATGTACCAGTGGCCCGCGCAGCCCCTCCTCTTAACACCGGTTCGTGGTTTGAACGGTGTTAAAGGGGGGGTTATATAAGACACCGCAGCCCACACCCCACTCTTTCATTTTTTCACTATCTCATTTTGGATCCTAGCAAGAGGGTGTGAAGTGTGCTAGTTTTTGTTTTTTCATATGCACAAGAGGTGTTCGGTGAAATGCCCGAGAGCTCAAAATAAGTTTTCTCGTTGCTCTTTCCTTCTCGGTCGAGGTCGACAACTATCCTTTCATGTATCATTGATGTACTATATATATAAATGGTCATCTCCCTATTAATTTTTGATATATACTATATATTAATGCAGATGAACCGGCAACGGATGTACGGTGACCGCCGCACTTTCGAGTACATTACGGGCCTCCAAAATTCCATCGTTGTGGCTAATACAAACCGTGGTCACAATGGTTTTATGTGATGTTCGTGTGTTCACTGTCAGAACAAGAAAGACTACTCAAATACCAGAACCATTCACGCCCACCTGCTTCGATCCGGTTTCATGCCCAGCTATAATTGTTGGACCAAGCACGGAGAAAAAGGGGTTGTGATGGAAGACAACGAAGAAGAAGAGGATGATGACAACTATCATAATATGTATCCTGAATATGATGATACTGCAACGGGGGTAGATAATGAAGATCAAGAGGCAGCAGATGGGCCCGCTAATGACGATCTTGGTCGGGCCATTACTGATGCAAAGGAAGAATGTGAAACTAAAAAGGAGAAGGAGAAGCTCGAGCAGATGTTAAAGGATCACAAAACATTGTTGTACCCAACTTGCGAAGATGGCCACAAAAAGCTAGGTACCACACTGGATTTGCTGCAATGGAAGGCAGAGAACGGTGTGACAAGCATTTTCAAAGTTGTTGGTAAAATGAAGAATCTTCTTCCAATAAATAATGAGTTGCTGACAGTACATACCAAGCAAAGAAGGTTGTCGCCCTCTAGGATTAGACGTGCGAAGATACATGCCTGCATTAATGTTGCATCCTCTACGCGTGAGAAGTACGAGAATTTGGATGCATGCCGGTATACCTTGCACTGCGTGGTATAAGATCATACGAGACGATCCTGGCGATGTTGAGGGCGAGGCCCCTAGGAAGAAGGTTCCTGCCAAGGTTATGTGGTATGCTCCTATAATACCACGGTTAAAACGTCTCTTCAGAAATAAAGAGCATGCCAAGTTGTTGCGATGGCACATGGAAGACCGTAAGAAAGACACGATGTTGAGACACCCCGCTGATGGGTCACAGTGGAGAAAAGTCGAGCGAGTACCCGGACTTCATGCGTGATGCAAGGAACTTAAGGTTTGGTCTAAGTAGATGGCATGAATATCCTTTTGGTGAGAGCTGCGCAGCCACAACACGGCACGTGACTTTATGTATCTATAACCTTCCTCCTTGGTTGTGTATGAAGAGGAAGTTCATTATGATGCCAGTGCTCATCCAAGGCCCGAGGCAACCTGGCAACGACATTGATGTGTACCTAAGGCCATTAGTTGAAGAACTTTTACAGCTGTGGGCCAAACCAGGTGTACATATGTGGGATGAGCACAAAGGGGAGCCATTTGACCTACGAGCATTGCTTTTCGTAACCATCAATGATTGGCCTGCTCTTAGTAACATTTGAGGGCAGACAAACAAGGGATACAATGCATGCACACACTATTTAGATGAGACTGAAAGTGTACATTTGGATAAATGTAAAAAGGTTGTGTACCTAGGGTATCGTCGATTTCTTCCGAACCTGCATCCAGTAAGAAAGAAAGGCAAGCATTTCAAACGTCGCGTAACCGGAGGAAGCCTGTCCTCCGTCCCGGTGAGGAGGTATTTGGTATGGTCAAGGACCTAGAAGTAATCTTTGGAAAAGGTCCTGGCAGTCTATCTGTTCCGAATGACGATGTCGGACACACACCCATGTGGAAGAAGCAATCTATATTTTGGGACCTACCCTATTGGAAAGTCTTAGAGGTCCGCTCTTCAATCGACGTGATGCACGTGACGAAGAATGTTTGCGTGAACCTGCTAGGCTTCCTAGGAGTGTATGGGAAGACAAAAGATACACTGGAAGCACGGCAGGACCAGCAATGTCTGAAAGACCCTGAAGAGCCTATGCATCCTGAGAACGAGAAGGGTAAACGATGCCACTTAACTCCTGCCAGCTACGCTCTTACCAAATTAGAGAAGGAAATCTTTTTGAATGCACGAGTATCAAGGTCCCGTCGGCCGGCTTCTAAATGAATATAAAGGGAATAATAAATATGGCAGATAAAAAATTCCAAAACCTGAAGTCTCATGACTGCCACGTGATTATGACACAATTGCTTCCAATTGCATTGAGGGGGCTTCTACCTGAAAATGTTCGAGTACCCATTGTGAAGCTATGTGCATTCCTCAATGCAATATCTCAGAAGGTAATCGATCCAGAAAGCCTACCAGGTTACGCATGATGTGGCACAATGTCTTGTCGACTTTGAGTTGGTGTTCCCACCATCCTTCTTCAATATTATGACGCATCTCTGGTTCACCTAGTAGAAGAGATTGCCATTCTCGGTCCTGTATTTCTACACAATATGTTCCCTTTGAGAGGTACATGGAGTCTTAAAGAAATATGTTCATAATCGTGCTAGGCGGAAGGAAGCATCTCCAAGGGCTATGTAATGAGGAGGTCATTGAGTTCTGTGTTGATTTTATTCCTGACCTTAAGGCGATTGGTGTTCCAGAATCACGACATGAGGGGAGACTGCGTGGAAAAGGCACCCTAGGATGTAAAGCAATGATATGTAGGGACGGACATTCTCTCAATCAAGAACACTACACGGTTTTACAAAGATCTATCTTGGTTGCCCCGTATATCAATGAACACAAGAATTTAATACGCCTCAAACACCCGAGGCAGTCTGATGAATAGATTATAAGTGAACACATGGCGAGTTTTGGCGGCTGGCTGCAAAGACTTCTCACGAATAACACCACTGTTGGGGATCAGCTGTACTTGTTGGCCAGGACACCATCGTCGACTGTATGTACTTTCCAAAGGTACGAGATAAATGGGAATACATTTTACACGATAGGCCAAGATAAAAAGAGCACCAACCAAAATAGTGGTGTCCGCTTCGATGCAGCAGAAGACAATGGGAAAAAGACCATGTATTATGGGTTCATAGAGGAGATATGGGAACTTGACTATGGACCTAATTTTAAGGTCCCCTTGTTTCGATGCAAATGGGTCAAGCTAACAGGAGGGGGGTTGAGGTAGACAAGAAGTACGGAATGACAACGGTGGATCTCAACAATCTTATGAAGGTAGACAAGAACTTAGACGAACCATTCGTCTTAGCCAATGATGTGGCTCAGGTTTTCTATGTGAAGGACATGTCTAGCAAACCGAAAAAAAGAAAAAATAAGCAAACAGATACATCACACGATGAGCCAAAGCGTCACATAGTTATTTCAGGGAAAAGAAACATCATGGGAGTGGAGGACAAGACAGACATGTCAGAAGATTATAATAAGTTTGATGAAATTCCGCCCTTCAGAGTGAAGACTGACCCAACCATCATGTTAAACGGTGTTGATACTCCATGGTTACGGCTGACGCGATCATAAGATTGATTATATGTATTAATTGAGCCATTTTTGGCATACATATGTATCTCAACATGGAAATAAATGTCAAATTTCTTCTGACAGTATATGTATTAAATGAGCCATTTTTCTTCCTTCTATTTCTTCCCTCCATTTTTCTTCCTGCCATTTTTTCCCGCCATTTTTCTTCCCGCCATTTTTTTCCGCTAGTTCTTCCCTCCAATTCTTCCCGCCAGTTCTTCACTATATATATATATATGTAGGGTTGGCCTCCATTGTCATTGCACATCTCTAGACTCATATCTGCAACCTCATCACTCTTTCCCATGGCTTCCACCGTAGCACTAACCCCCAGGGAGGCGGAGGCGCTTTGCGCCTCGAACTACCCCTGCCCGCCGGGCTACTTTGTCCTCGTCGGCTAGATGCTGAGCGCCGGAGGCGTGCCGGTTCCTCCTGTCCCTCTAGGTGTGGCGCGCCGGATGGCCATCACGAACCACTACTACTTCGAACTCACGCCGGAGCAGCGGAGGAATCCCAGATAGCATCCCGACTATTTCCCTACTTGGGAAGCCTTCTTTGTGGATCGGCGTGAGAGGGCGCTCGCCAGGCACGAGGAGGACGGCCCACCTCCTCCGAACTTCAACGAGGCCGGCCGTCGGCTATGGTGGCGCGGTCGGACTCTCCAGAGCGTCATGGCCTATGACACTGCCGCCGACTCTAACCCCCGTCTGCGCTACCCTCAAGTCCAGCCCACGCGTACTCAGCCTTCAAGGTTCAATTACGGCGACCCGACGGCATTGGCGATGACGGCGTGGTAGTACGACTTACTGAAGTGGCAGTATTACAAGTGTAGGCAGGAGCATGACTGAATCACTCCAACATTCCAAAACAAGTTCGGCCGATTGTTACTTAATCTGGCCATGTATCTTAATTTTCAGTTCTTTTATGTATCTTAATTTTTAGTCGTGCTTTATGTAACTTACTATTAGTTGCATTCTGTATTTTAATTCCAGTTCTATCTCCTTCACAAAGTGACCTATCTCATTCGAGGTTTCTTGACTTTCGGGTCAAATGACCAATGTTATGTATAGAATCAAGGCATAGTTTGTGATAATATGACCATATTGTGCATACATGTGCATCATGGCATGGCAAACAATGTTGCAAGAGGAAGTTTTCCTTTTTATCGCACCAAAAAGGCATTTTCCATTTTCCGAGCATAAAAACGGACGGTTTTGTGAAGCAACCACCAAATGGCTAATTCAAAAAACCACCACCACATTTTACAAAAATACTAGACCACCTTATATGGACAATGTACCAACAGGGGGATCTGGAACCTTTCCGTCCACCTCTGGTGAAAAAGACAAATTCCTGCCGAATCGGTAGGAAGTGGGTCAGATATGAACTACAGGTACATGATACGATGCTCATGATTTTTTTTAAAAATCATTTTTAGGTTCACAATATGCTATTTTATCAAAAATCCAATGCAAGTTGAGCGAGGCTTGGCCCTGAGCTAAGAATCTTCATGCCCGTTGTTCGACAAAGTTTGACGATAGTTTAAAACAGGGATAAAATATGAAAAAAGATCGAAACAGTGCGAAACCTTCGCGTGGTGTTATATTATGTGACATAGTTAGAAGGAAAAATCTCAAACTTGGTATATTGATTATGTCTCAAAAAAACCTTCACAAACTGACCTATCTCATTCGAGGTTTCTTGGCTTTCAGGTCAAATGACCAATGTTATGGCTAGAATCAAGGCATAGTTTGTGATAATATGGCCATATTTTGCATACATGTGCATCATGGCATGGCAAACAATGTTGCAAGAGGAAGTTTTCCTTTTTATCGCACCAAAAAGGCATTTTCCATTTTCCGAGCATAAAAACGGACGGTTTTGTGAAGCAACCACCAAATGGCTAATTCAAAAAACCACCACCACATTTTACAAAAATACTAGACCACCTTATATGGACAATGTACCAACAGGGGGATCTGAAACCTTTCCGTCCACCTCTGGTGAAAAGACAAATTCTGCCGAATCCAGGAAGTGTCGATATGAACTACAGGTACATGATACGATGCTCATGATTTTTTACAAAAATCATTTTTAGGTTCACAATATGCTATTTTATCAAAAATCCAATGCAAGTTGAGCGAGGCTTTGTCAGATTCAAGTGTATTCAAAAGATGCGGTATTTAAATATCCAATCAATTCAAAAATGTTAATACAAAATAAAATATGGTTTGCTCTAATAAAATAGGGTTAGATTCCTTTTTAGATGCTTAATATTTCTTATGTTCAAAGTTTTAGGATTTGACAATTTATTTTTGTTTGAATTGAATAATCAAAATTTATATGTAAGTGTTTTAATCATTTTGAAAATTTTCATCTAAAGTAAATATAAAATGTTTTACATGAATGGATAGATATTATTTTTCTTAAAATTATGATATATTATTCATATTTTTCTGAGTTGAAATGAATAAGATATGAATTTTCTAAATTCATATCCTATTTTTTGAATTATAAATGCCCCCACCCCTTTAATTAATGCATGAAATAAATGCCCCCCTTTAACATCGGTTCTAGCCATGAACCGGTGTTAAAGGGGGGCGCATTTATTTCATTTCATCAAGACATTTCTCCTTTAACACCGGTTCCTGGCTGGAACCGTGTTAAAGGGAAGCGCTGCAACGATCTCTCTTTAACACCAGTTCCTGGCTAGAACCGGTGTTAAAGGGGGTATAAATGTGGGCGCGTTCCTCTTCCTCCCCCCCCCAGCCAGATTGATCGAGGAGCGCGCAGAGAGCAGAGCCGCGGCGGAGGAGCAGAGCAGAGCCACCACCGTGCCGTCACCGCCGCCCGCCACCGCCGCCCGCCACCGTGTCCGTGTCGTCCGCCGCCCCCCGTCCACTCGCGGAGCCACCATCACTGGCCAAACAACTCTGGAGCGGTGCCTCCGCCCGTCCACTGGCGATCCTCCGGCAAGTGGCGCCACCACTCGCCGCCGACCCCGTCGTCCTCGCCAAGCGCCACTCCTCACGGCCGACTTTGCCATGGGTAGTAGTGTTATTAATTAGTTATAATTAAGTGTGTATATTGTATTATTATTAAGTTTGTTATTGGAATTTTGTTATAATTAGTTATATTGTAGTTATTATTAGAATTTTGTTATTGTATTAAGTTTATTAATTAGTTATAATTAAGTGTGTATATTGTATTATTATTAAGTTTGTTATTGGAATTTTGTTATAATTAGTTATAATAAGTTATACTGTAGTTATTATTAGAATTTTGTTATTGTATTAAGTTTAGGGTTAGTATTAGTTTAGGGTTAGTATTAAGTTTAGGGTTAGTATTAGTTTAGGGTTAGTATTAGTTTAGGGTTATTATATGTGGATTCGCAATAGATTTCTACTTGTTATTGTATTATTAGTAGTTTAGTGTTAGTATTAGTTTAGGGTTTATTTAGTTTAGGGTTATTAGTTTAGGGTTTATTTAGTTTAGGGTTATTAGTTTAGGGTTATTTAGTTTAGGGTTATTTATAGTTTAGGGTTATTTATTTAGTGTAGTTTAGTGTATTTAGTTTAGGGTTATTTAGTGTATTTTATAGTTAGTATTAGTTTAGGGTCGTCACCTCGCTGATCGCAAGTGCATGTGGGCCGTTGTCGTTAACGTCGCTCCGGTGACCCCTAGGTAGTGGCGCCGCCCGTTTTAGGTAGGCCGCATCACGCTAAGGCGAACCCGCTACCTCGCCCTAGGTCGCTCTCCGCCACCGCCGCTCGGAGAATCCTCCGACCATCGTAGCTAGCCCCTCTCATATGCATCCGGGATTTCTCCGAATTAGGGTTTGGAACCCTCGGAACTCGTTTAAAATGATCAAGCATCCTTAGGGTTTTAATTTCATTTGTGTATTTATTTGTGTATTTTTGTATGAATAATATGTATATTTGTGTATGAATCCAAGTCCACTTGAATGTTTACTCTCTTACTCTAGAAAATATTATTGTTTTAGAAACTATGGATCCACTTAGTAGAAACCTTGAAGAAGAAGAAATAATGGAGAACATTATCGATGAGGACACCTCACAATATCTGAACTTGGAGGGACATGATGACAGCTCGAGTAGTCATGGAGAAGATGAAGACTCTGGTGAACGCAATTTAGTGATTACAAAGTCCGGCGAGGTATATGCATTGATATAGCCTCTGCTGACTTCCACCAACAATCTTCTTCTACATGTATTAACTAACGCTTCTTTCTTCTTTTAGCCCTCTGGATCGACCAGCCAGCAACCATCTTATTCTACGAAAAAGAGCAAGCGAGGCACGAGCCATCGGTTGAAAGATCGTGCAAAGTTCACGATCGAAGCAGTTCGTGTTGATGACAGGCCGATGGAGCCCAAGAAGGACGCAGACAAATTTGTACGTCAGGCTGGAGTTCTTGTTAGGGACCAAATCCCAATCATAATTGAATATTGGAATAAGCTAAAGAAGGGCGACGGTACCTTTGTCGATGAAAGATCTAAAGAAACGCTTTGGAATTCGTTGTTGGTAAATTTCACCCTTCCGCCAGAGGAGGATGAAAACAAACCGGTTATAAAGGAAAAGGTCAAAGAGTGGACTCTAAAGAAGATGGCTGACGCTTTCCGCAACTGGAAGACAAAATTGAACAAATTTGTCAAAGCTCGCGAGAATCCAAATTTCGAAGACGCATATAATGCGAATATAAGACCTCACTGGCCCGAATTTGTGGCATATAAAAAAGGTGCTATAGCTAAAAAGAGGTCAGAAACCAATACGCTAAATGCCTAGAAGAAGGAATATCACCAGAGGACGGGGTCAGGTGGCTACATATCTCAGAGGCCTAAGTGGGAGGAAGTTGAGAAGGCCCTGCGCGCTAGAGGGATCACACCCAGACAGATGGGTGGGACCTACATGCAAAGACTTGGTTCTACAGAATCGGGGCAAGGTTGGACCCAGAAACAGGATTGTGTATCTTCCCAACCCTCCTTGCCAAACCCGTCACTGAACTCATCACGGCATACGAGGAAACAGCCGCCAGGACCTTCCATCCCAACAGAGAGAATGACCAGCTCACACGCGCCATCGGTAAAAAAGAACGCCCTGGACATGCACGAGGCACAGGGGGTATGACGTGGGAGGATGGGTTTGCCTAGTGGAGCGACTCTTATAGATGGAGCGGCAGAAAAGAAAAAGAGCGTACAGAGCAGATGACACAAATAGAACATGCACTTGTGGCGCTGCAGACGCAAGTGAATGCACAACAGAGCCATCAAGCTACCGGCCCATCTCAGCGGCACGAAGAGCCTGCATTGGAAGCCAAAGCGACCTGCATCACATGAAATGCAGCGTGGCTTCCACGGAGAACGTGCAGCCCACGCTTGAAATGGCGGGTCCTCGATACCCCGTGGATGAGATCACGGAGAGCGAACACGCTGAGCTGCATGTGAGATTAATGGGCTTATCCATTAAGGTGGTTGTCGGCTATGCCTTACCTCCTGTAGCTGGTGGAACTTACCACTGCCGACCGATTCCAGGTGGTTATGCTATTGTCAGGGTGGATGAGGTTGTGAAGGAATATGAGGAAGCACAGCTTGACCATGCTACAGGTGAAGGGGAAACTCAACTCAAATTTGCAGTGAAAACAACCATTCTTTGGAAGAAGGAACACATCGTGCTTCCAAATTGGAGGCCATCGTCTCCTGTCGGCAATGATCAGCCTTCAGCCATCTCTCTGCTGGCGCCATCTCTGGCCACCATCTCCCCGCCTGTCACCATCTTCGGCGCTTCAGCCATCTCCTCAGCAGAAGCGAAGAGCACCGCCATGAAGAGCATCACTAGCCGCCACAAAGCAATCCGCAGGAAACCGTGACCAAAGAGTTCAAAAAACTACGTCCCGCAGCCTTTCGCCAAGCCATTGCCGGTTTTACCGTGGAATCGCAGCGACGAGGAGACCAATAGGATCTCGGAAGAAGAGGTCAAGAAATTCTTTGCACCTAGACGGGCCGAGCCAAAGGAGAAAATAGATCCGGCGGTGGTGGAGAATTTTTACAAAAATCTTTTGAAACCTGAAACCCCACTTGTGCCGGACTACGAGCGCCAGATTTTGAAGGCGGATGCAAGGCGCCGTAGGGACACTGAAAGTAGCGATCGTAAGGCACCCTAAAATAGTTCCCATGCTCGGAGAGCAGGAAAACCAATCATGCTCCCCGCTCCAAGTGTTCGACACACGGGACGCTCCTCCCGTAAATGATTACGAGGCAGAGCTACAAAGAAAGGTCAATGAGATGGGGATGACTTACATTGCATACTTGAACATCATGGGAGACAACTTGCCCAAATGCGATGCCAACCCCATACAGCCATGGAAGTATGGGAAGAATCTCGTCAAGAAATAGGAGCTCAAGAATCTACCAACAAAGATGCGAAGATTGCACAAGTGGTACCTTGATTTCTGCAAGACGAGAAAGGAAGAATGGATCACGGCGCATATAAGAGATGAGATTTTCTTGTGCGGAGACGACGAGATTGACTTCAACATTCAAGACTTGCATTTTCTATGCAATCAGAAGGAACTCGACAAAGCAGCCATCAACCTTTATTGTGTGTAAGTACTATTTCTGTATTTTCTATCTCATCTCATTCACTTCATTAATTGCATGTATATATATATGCTCACCATATATGTATATACTATTATGCAGAAAAAAGGTTGTGGAATGCATGAAAGGAGGACCTTTTGACATTGGGTTCGTTGACCCAAATAGAGTTCATGAAGAAGTGGTAAGGACCAAACCTGGGCAAACAGAAGACTTATTGCTAAGGTCTTTACTGAGACAACAAACCAAAAGGGAAATACTATTGCCTTACAACTTCTCGTGAGTACTGTTACCCTCTCTTGTACACATTCTGTTTCGGCTTACTGATGTTAAGTGTAACTGATGATGAGTTATGCGTGCGTAGGTTCCACTTTATTCTGCTAGTCATTCAACCTGACTCAGGAAAATTCCTTGTCATGGACTCGTTACGAAAAGAAAAAGAGCTATGGGCAGACTTTAGAGAGATGCTCCAGAGGTAATTTCAATCATATTATCGCACTAGATCGGCAACTTTCGTGACAACAAGTAATTAATTACTCCATTATCCATTTTCTTTGCCGGACAGGGTTTGGAAAAGGTTCACGGGCAGGGCCGTGGGTGAATGGTCAGAAGAACTAAAATTTGTAGACCAAAATATAAGTAATACTAGCTAGCTAGGTCTGCGTATCTCTTTGATTCTGCTTCCAATTCCATTATATCATGCTTTATTGATTATTATTTTGATTGAACTCTCTATTCTCGTAAAGTGCACGCATCAGGGACGCGGCAATAACTTATGTGGGTACTATGTTTGCGAGTTCATTCGCAACACGATATGTGCGACGGGCCAAGCCGCACTAGAACAACTTAGAGTAAGTAAACAAAGTACACAACATTATTTTATTACCATCAATTGTGTTGAGTTTTATTCTTATATATATATTGACCCCATTCTTCATATATATTCAGATCGAACGGATGCGGGACCAACTCCTACCATTTGACCGCATAAGAGCCATTCAAGAGGAATTGGCGGGGTTCATACTTGATGAGGTCACTTGGCGGAGAACTCTTTAGATATCCACCAAAATGAATGTTGTATATATGCTTGAACGTGTTTGTCTTGTACTTGATGCTTCAACATTTACGGAGAATACCACACAATAACGATGTTGTGTATAATAATAGTTGCTTAATTATTCATGTACTCGTATGTACCGATGACGATGTATGTGTATACCGCTCCCGATCGATTCCCCCTACCCCCCCACCCCATCCCGCCGTGTCAGAAATACGCCTGAGCAGGCAGGGTAGAACTCGCCGCGGCAAAGATTTAGGCCGTTTTCCGCTGGCAAGATTTATCTTTTTCTGCCAAGGACAGATTTAACACCGGTTCGTGTTACGAACCGGTGTTAAAGGGGGGGCCTGAGCCTTGCGGCAGCCCCACGTGCGCCACCCTTTAACGCCGGTTCGTATAAGAACCAGTGTTAAAGGGGGGGCCTCTAACACCGAACCCTCAACAGCGGTTCTACAACCGCTGGTAGAGGGCCCTCCAAACCGGTGTTAGAGGGGGGTGTGCACTAGTGACGATTGGGTCGTCCATTCTAAGCATCGATAAATCTGAAAAAATGGTCAAACAAGTTCCACTGTTGGTGCTAGTCAGGTTATATGGCTATTGTGAAAGCTTGTCAAAAAATATTAGTTTTCGTTAATATCAAGATGCGCTTAGTACTTTGTTATGACGGTAGATGAAAACGACTAACCGAGAGTTAGTCGAGTTGTTGATTAATTGTGCCTACCGAATATACGCACAAGAATGGGCTGCTATGACTTATGGGTCTGAACAGGTCATAGGTACCAGGTGGGCCTAGACAACCAAAAAATAGCCCACCCAGAACCATGGTATCCAACCACAAAGACTCGGGTCCCAGGCGAGGGCTCGAATGTCATTGCCTTGGCAGCCAAGCCTAGGCGTATTGCCGAATGGATTCTTCGGAATATCAAATTACTTTGGCAAGATTTGATCTAGATATTTCTGTTAGGATTTTATATAGGCGTCGCCACTTATAAAACCATCTTGGCATTCGGTAACCCTAGTTCCCCATTGTAAATATAATAGGGGAGGTCGAATGGATCAGATCTCATTGTACATCAGAGGACACCATAGCTAGGGCAAGAGAGTTTAGACCGACCTTTTTTGCCACCATCCACCATAGGTGAGATTTATCTTTACCTCGAGATCATGTGAGCACACTACGATTATCTCATACACCCACAAACAGAAGTAAGGTTTTTACTGAACATTGTATGTCGAGGCCCAAACCTATATAAATCTTTGTCTCAATGTGCTACCATCCTGATCTCCAAGCATGACCCCTTCGAACAAAAATCTACCATCGTAAAATACCTTGAAAATTAGCACGCTAGGTAGGGGTTGCACGCTTTGGATCTCAAATAGAGATGGACAGGGTTGTATTTAACCATGGTACGGAGGCTTCCCTAGCCCCAGGACATACCACCCGGTTCGAATCCCTAGGGTTCATCGCCAATCATAAAGGATGGTTGACTCTTAACCATCCAAATCTGGCCCCCATCGACAGTGCTCCTCGGATTCCTGATACGTCGGAAACGTATCTATATTTTTGATGTTCCATGCTTGTTTAGTATATACTTTGCTTTGCTTTGTCTACACTTTGAGGTGTTTTTATATGTTTTCTGATACTAACCTATTAACAATATGCCACAATGTCAGTTGCCTGTTTTTCTGTTTTTGGTACCAGAAAAGCTAGTAAGGAAATATTCTCGGAATTGGACGGACAAAAGCCAAAGTCAATATTTCACTGAGGAGAACACGGAGTCCAGAGGAGAGAGGCGGAGGGGCGTTGCACTTCTAGGTGGGCCCACCCGACTGCATGGGTAGGGTGTGGGCCCCCTGACCGCCTCCCAGCCTCGCCTCTTCGCCTATAAGAAGCCCCCGATGCCTAAACCCTAAGTACCTGATCAATATTCCACTAAACCGTCTGTAGCCGCCGCCACCATCGTCCCTAGATCAGGGGGATCTAAAGCTCTTCCCGGCACCCTGCCAAAGGGAAGATCATCCTAGAGGCCTTCTTCTTCATCATGCCAGCCTCCGGTATGAAGCATGAGTAGTTCCACCTTGGACTACGGGTCCATGTAGTAGTTAGATGGTTGTATCTCCTCCTTTGTGCTTTCATGTCTAGATCTTGTGAGCTCCGTTCATGATCAAGATCCCATCTATTTGTAATCATGCATGTTGTGTTTGCGGGGATACGATGGATATTGAGATTACTATGTCAGATTGATTAATGGTTTTGTCTTATTGATTCTATCATGTCTGTGTTGTTTGTGATCTTGCATGCTCTCCGTTGTTAGTAGCTATCTTGGCCAAGTAGTTGCTAGTGACTCCAAGAGGAGGTATTTATGCTCGATAGTGGGTTCATGCCTCTATTTAATCTAAGGGAAGTGATAGAAATCTCTAAGGTTGTAGATGTGATGTTGCCACTAGGGAGAAAACAACGGTCTCTTGTTCATGGAACAAGTGGATTGTTTACCTTACACACTTTGCTTAAAGCAGTTGTCTGTTGCTTGCAACTTAATACTGGAGGGGGTTCGGATGATAACCCAAAGGTGGACTTCTAGTCATAGATGCAGTTGGATGACGGTCTATGTATCTTGTTGTATTGCCCAATCGGATCTCATAGGATCTTGATGTCTAGTATTGTATTGTTATGCCTTGCTTAGTCCTGTCAATTGCCCTACTATAATTTGTTTACCCAGCATGCCATGTTTGCCTATCTAAGGAGAACACCTCTAGTGAACTATGGACCCCGGTCCAATCTTTACCATTGATACATCTTCCACTGTTACCGTTTACTTGTTGCAAACCACCATTACCTTCCACACCATACAGTTAATCCTTTGTTTCAGCAAACCGGTGAGATTGTCAACCTCACTGTTCGTTGGGGAAAGTCTTGAGTTTGTGTTATGCAGGTCTCCAAGTTGCTAGCAACACCTTTGAGTCGTTTCCTTCCTCCTAATAGTTCGATAACCTTGGTTTCTTACTGAGGGAAATTTGCTGCTTTGCTCATCATACTTTCCTCTTGGGGTCTCCCAACGAAGTGCTGCTGCACTCATCAATTCCTCCACGAAGGCCCAGGGAGATGGTGGATCTCCCCGAGAAGCACAAGCATTTTTGCCATGACTTCATCAACCAGACTTATCCATGACATGGGCCAGAATCTCATCATATCGCGAAGGAATTGTAGGGTTCGCAACATATAAACAAAAAATTCCTACGATGGGAATAACTATGTACCAGGATCTATCTACTAGATACAAGCAATGGGTGGATATACATCCATAGAATACATACCCTCGAAGACCGAATAGCGTTAATGAGGTTGTACTCATGGATGATGTAGACGAATGCTTGCCGATCTCAAGATCGTGATGAAGTCCATATGGTCCAGCCGGTCCAGCACCATCAAGTCCAGCACCTCAAAGCAGTGGTGCATCCATGATCGCACACACGTCCGGGTACCCCGACAACCTCCACGCCCTCGCTCCAGCGAAGCATAGAAGCAACAAATCCTTCAAAAAAACCACCGGGAACATGTATCTCGCTGATCCGAGACCATGGGAATTCTAAAAGGGGGAGAGAGATCCTTCGCGAGGAGGTGTGCTTTGAGAGGAGGAGAGGGGGGGCACCCCAAGGGGCATGGTGCCCAGCCATGGTGGCTGCCCCCACTTCTTCCACATTCATGTGGGTGGAGCTCCCACTCAAAATGAAAAGCCTCCACTCCCATAAAAGAGCCTCCACTCAAAAATCCACTCACATGCATTAAATTTCCACCAAATTTAATGCAAGCTCTCATTTAAATAAAACTCTTTTATTTATTTATTAAGAATTTTGTTAATTACTTTAATTAACAAACATTCACATAAAACCCCTTGCTAGTATTCAATTTCACATGCAGAACCAGTTTCAGCAATTTCAACCAAAACAGTTTCGGTGTCTAGTGAAATAAATTCATGCGCTTTCCTTTTTCTTTCTCTAGCATTTTATTTACTCCAAATGGTGTCGGTATCCCTTAAGTGTGTCACCCTATGGTTCGTGAATAATGTAGACATGATCGAGACCCCTCTCCGATCAATAATCAGCAGCTGGACCTAGAGATTCGTACTGACTCCCACATATTCAATGATGACTTCTGTGATCGTGTGAACCTTATACGCATGTAACTCAATCCCTTTGTCTCGCGATATATTACATGTCCGAGATTCGATCATCGGTATCCCCATACCTAGTTTGATCTCGTTACCGACATGTACTCTTTTCTCGTTCCCGTGATATAACATTCTAGTGATCAAATCACTTGCTTGCAAGCTAACCAATGTTATATCACCGAGAGGGCCCAGAGTATATCTCTCCGTCATCGGGATGGAAAAATTCCACTCTTGATCCATGAGCCTCAACATAACACCTTCGTAGCACTGAACCCATCTTTATAATCACCTTGTTACGGTGTGACGTTTGATGTTATCAAGATACTCTTCCGGTGTTAGTGATTGACATGATCTCATGGTCTAAGGACTAAGATTACTTCGTATGATGTTATAGAAATATAAACACAATAAATTTGATTGTATTGCTATACTTCGGATGAATGTTCATCACATCATTACACTAATGTTGTGACCTCGTTATTAACAACATCCAATGTTCATGATCAGGAAACTTTGATCATCTTATTAATCAACGAGCTAGTTTATAAGAGAGTCATAACTAGGAACTTCCTTTTTGTTTATTAAACACACATGTATTAATGTTTCCATATTAATACAATAATAGCATGCAAAATAAACATTTATCATAAATAAGGAATACGATAATAACCACTTTATTATTGCCTCTCGGGCATATTCCCTTCAGTCTCCCACTTGCACTAGAGACAATAATCTAGTTTGAAAACTTTGCGTATTTGTAAGATCCCTCCTTTATAAAGGAAAAGGATCCCTGTGATTGCAATGCTAGTCCCTGGATCAATGCTAGCATCCACAGTTTAAGATGAAGTACACATAAACAAAGGTCATTATTACAGTCATTCCAGAGACAAACATAGTCTTTACAACTCCATGGCCACAGGCCTAATACAAGAGTTTAAATAAGTAAATAGATAAAAGTCTTCATCTTCATGTGCCACAGGCAAACATGTTGAGTGTAGACTCATGACTCCTAATCCTCATCAGAGTATCCTGCAACATCACAAGTTACAGCCACAGTGGGTCAATACATTGGAATAGTATTGGCAAGTGATACCTTAGTATAATATTGGTAGACTAGATACTATATGCAATTTGGCTAAGTGTAGCTTAGGCTTGCTTTGCTCAAAAATATGTTTTGCCTATTAGCTGAAATCACTAAGTTTTTCTTTGTCAAAACTTTTCCCAAGGAACCACCAATAGACATTGAGGTCCTTTACCCTTATTCAACCACAAGTTTACTTATAAGTTGGGATGAGGAGATTCTTGATAGCTTCCATGTCTTGATGCTCAAATTGTCCAATACCAGGGACATGGCTAAGTACTTAGATTCTTCCATCTGCAGAGCTTGTGCACTTTCCCCACAAGACTTGATTTTCACCAAGACGGGACCTTTCAAAAGCCTTCCCTTAGACCAAATGGACGCGCTCCAACCTATCATTCTCACTACCACCAACTGTCCAAATGGCTAAGTTATTGCAACCTATATGATCCAGGCAGAGCCCATATTGCCAAGTGGCTGCACTAGAAGCTTCTTAACATTTGGCCTCTAAGATCTCTTTGTTCCTGGGTGGCTTTCCACAAGTGAGATACACAAGGTAAACCATAGAAATGGGCCTTGTGTAACCACTCAACATAAACCATTCCTTCCATTCCACCCAGGTGTTTCATTCACTTAGTTGTTTTATTAGACAAAACACAAGTCCAAAAGGACTTAGAAATATTTTAACATAGCATGAATATTTCACCACCCTTGGTTGCTACTAGCTAGGCTAAGCATGGCATACATAAGCATCTTAACATAGAAATTTCTAGCAATTCTACAACTACTAGGATTTCCAACTTAGCATATAAGCAAAAATATAACCATGCAAGACTAGCAAAATATATCTAATGCATAGTAGGAAAACTTAGGGATAAAATCACTGTTCAAAAAATAGGCTGAATTAATGATTAATTGGCTGATTAATCGCTACTAGGGACCTGGCCGTGTCGATTACCATTAATCCTTCGTGTTAATCATTTAGCCCGATTAATAGGTCTGACACTCCGATTACTAGGTATGTTCCCGATTAACCACTACACTTGGTCAAAAAAGTTGGAAAATTATCAACACATATCACCCATCCATCTGCTAGCCCGCCCCAATGAAGTAGGTTTTGTGAAGCTCCCGTTCGATCCCTGCCTCCAGGAGCTTGATTTCAGCCATCACCAACTAGTTCATTGTCGTTGTTGACTAGTTCCTCGTAGTTGCCGACCAGACCTCAGATACAAGAGCTCAAGCGCCTTAAGGATCTCATCCGGAAGCTTAAGGACGAGGATTCATACGTGTTTTATGTGCTAATTTTTGTAGGCTGCACCGATTAATAGACGACCGATTAAATCAGTTAATCGTCCGAATTCCGATTAATCGCTACTCTCAAGCCAACCGAGCAGCTAACGATTACCGATTTCCTTAACATTGGATAAAATCATGAAGCACCACTTGCCTTGGTAGTTTGGAGAGTAGCTACACTCCTCACAATCACAATCACTATTGGCACCAAAATCTACACATAAGATCATAGCAACAAATCACATACAAAATAAATACAAGCAAAAATATATGGATGCATGCAATATGATATGTGATGATTTTCTAAACTTAACAAGACAAGTGCACAGTACTGGTTCATAAACAAGTTCAAAACTTGCCAAACAACATTTATTTAAACACCACAACATTTCTCAAATAATTTTTATACACAAAATAGGCCTACACATGTTTATGTAAATAAAACCATTTAAACAGAAACAAAACATTAAACACATTGCATATTTATAAAGGGCTTTCTCTCATGATTCTAATGATATAAAATTCATCAAATTTTGACGTGGGGATCAAAAGTTATGGCTAAAACAAAATCAAACAACTAATAGATTCAAATCCTGATTTTAAATCTAAACTCTAGCCACGCGTCATGTTCTGATTGGTGCGTACCGGTTCGCTCAGGATCACGCACACAAGCCGTTAGATCTAACTTAATCTGCACGGCCCAGATCTATTCGTACCCCTTCGCTTAAGTGATCTATCTAGTCCATCAGATCTTGATCCAACGGTTCGCAAGCAAGCAACCAAACTTTGGCGGCGCTAGCGGCGTTGACTGGTGGCAGCGGCTCTGTATACGGCGGCATGGCGTCTACAGGGGGTTCTAGGGTCGTCGGAGATGCTTACCAGACTCGTGGTAATGTACTGAATCTCAACGTGGCGACGGCTTGACAAGGGGCGCACAGACGCAGCAGCACGAACTCGTCGGAGTTGATGGCGGCGTCAGGTGCTCTCTGTCGGAGTCGAAGACGACGCTCTGGGACGCGTGGATCCAAACGAAGAGTGTCAGCAGATGCGCAAGATGTAGGAGAACATGCTCGTTTGGTCCAGAGACGGAGGGGAACACGAGGCTCACCGAATTTTGTCACCGGAGTTGGAGACGTCGTCAGGAGGTTGCAGTGCTTGATGCAGTCGACGACCTGGGGCAGTATAGAATGAACCAAGAACATCAAAAGAAGCGCAGGGAGGTTGCGAAATGGTCTGCATGAACCAGAGGGTAAGGGGCGCACGAAGCTCACCGGGATTGGTCGCCGGAGTGGGCTCTGTCTGCGGCGGTGCAAGGGTGATTACGGCAGCCTGGGGGCGCTCTGTGCTTGAGGTCTAGGGGGAAATGGAGAGGGGGCAGAGGGGGTTTAAGTAGGCGAGATGGGGGAGTGAATCACTCCTGCAATCAACGGGAATTGACGACGTGAAATCAAATAGGAAATGCTCGGCTTAATTTGGGGAAGAACACGTCGCCGGGGTGGAGACGATGACGCCGTGTGGGCCGCGGTTTTCAGCGAGAGAGAGAGAGGGAAGGTGGGGTCCTTGCGTCAGCGACTCAAGGGTTTGTCTCATGAAAGTGAGAGAAAAACGGTTCGCGGGAGGGTAGCTGGGCTAAGTTGGGTCGAAATGGGCTGGTTGGGCCTGATAGGCTGTTTGGCTTATTTTTTCTCTTTTAACCTTTTCTTTTTCTGTTTGATTTTTCCAGAAATGATTTTGAACTCTAAATCAAATGAGTTTGAATTCAAATCTTCTCTAGGTTTTTATACTGCAAACCTTGCACTCAAATGTGTGTCAACCACTGCTGTTTACCCAAAACACTTTGATCAATTGAAAATAAAAATAAAACCAAGCCTTTATGTGATATAAACCATAGGCATAATATTGGTTTTATTTACACATTTTGTTTTGAAAAATTTGTTCAAGCTTTGGAAAGTGCCCAAGTTTGAATTCAAACCTTACTGAACAAAACAAGTACTCTTCTCATTGAAGAATAGCACTAAGGTTAGAGTATACCTACATAAAATAATAAGCATATATGCTCCTATTTTGAAATGATTTTTGAAAATGGAATCTTACATGATCATGGATGCATGGATGATATGCATGAGTTTGAAACATGATTTTAGGGATGTTACAAATATAACCCCCTTAAGGTGAATCTTGCCCCCGAGATTTGGATTGGCTAGCAAATAGGTGAGGGTGGTCTTTCCAAAGATCATCTTCTCTTTCCCATGTTGCTTCCGCTTCAGAATGGTGGTTCCATTGAACTTTGCAGAACTTGATGGTTTTAGTCCGAGTAACTCTTTTTGAAGTCTCAAGGATCTTGATAGGTTTCTCTTCATAAGTGAGGTCACTCTCCAACTGAACCTCTTCCAAAGGTATAGTATCCTTCAAAGAAGTCTCTTCCATTTCTGGGTGACATTTCTTAAGCTGACTCACATGAAACACATTATGAACAGCTGACAAAGACTCTGGCAATTCAATCTCATAGGCTACTTCTCCTTTGTGACTCAGAATCTTGAATGGTCCAACATATCTTGGGGCCAACTTTCCTTTGACTCCAAACCTCTTCACTCCACGAAGTGGTGACACTCTAAGATAAGCTCTATCACCAACTTCATAGGTGACCTCTCTATGTTTAGGATCTACGTAACTCTTATGTCGGGATTGTGCTATCTTTAATCTGTCCTTAACCATCTTGACTTTCTCTTCAGCCTCTTTGATAAGTTCTGGTCCGAACAAACTTCTTTGTCCCACACCATTCCATAGCAATGGGGTGGTACACTTTCTCCCATAAAGAAACTCAAACGGTGCCATCTCAATACTGGCTTGATAGCTATTATTATAAGAGAATTCGGCGTAAGGCAGACTTTCATCCCAACTGGCTCCATAGTCTAGGTCACATGCCCCCAACATATCTTCAAGAATCTTATTAGTCCTTTATGTCTGTCCATCAGTCTAAGGATGAAAAGCGGTGCTGAATTCCAACCTCGTTCCCAATGACTCATGTAGCTGTCTCCAAAAATGAGAAGTGAATTGGGTTCCTGTATCTGACACAATACTTTTGGGTACTCCGTGTAGACACACAATTCTGCTCATATAAATCTTGGCTAACTTAGCGCTTGTATAGTTGTCTTTACGGGTATGAAATGAGCCACTTTAGTTAGGCGATCCACTACTACCCAAATAGAATCATATCCTGACCGGGTCCTTGGCAATCCGGTAATGAAATCCATACCAATCTTGTCCCACTTCCAATCAGGAATAGGTAGTGGTTGAAGCAACCCTGCTGGTTTCTGGTGTTCCGCCTTCACTCTGCTACATACACCACATAAAGCAATAAGTTCGGCGATGTCTTTCTTGAGTTTATTCCACCAAAATCTTTCTTTCATATCCATGTACATCTTGGTGTTACCCGGATGAATAGAATATGGTGAGTTTTGTGCTTCTTATAAAATCAGTTTCCGAAGCTCCGGATCTTGTGGAACACAGATACGTTTTCCATGCCATAAAGTACCTTGTTCGTCTTCATGGAATCCTTTGGCTTTTCCCTTGCCAATCTTTTCCTTGATCTCTTCAATTTCCTTATCAGTCTTCTAGGCTTCTTTGATCTTGTCCAACAAGGTGGGTTGAACATCCAAAGACATGAGATGTCCTTTAGGCACAATCTCCAATCTGAGATCTCTAAATTGGGCACACAGATCATCTGGCAATTCTCCCTTAGTAAGTCCATTCACAAAAACCTTACGGCTTAGAGCATCTGCTACAACATTTGCCTTACCGGGGTGGTATTGCAAACTTAAGTCATAGTCCTTGATAAGTTCTAGCCATCTTCTTTGCCTCATGTTAATTTCCTTTTGGGTGAAGATATACTTCAAACTCTTGTGATCTGTGAACACTTCACATCGCTTTCCCAAATGATAATGTCTCCATGTCTTGAGTGCATGGACAACAGAGGCTAACTCTAGATCATGAGTAGGGTAGTTCACTTCATGAGTTTTGAGTTGTCTCGAGGCATAAGCTACAACTTTATTGTGTTGCATAAGTGTTGCACCTAAACCATGATGAGACGCATCACAATACACTTGGAAATCTTTTTCCAAATCTGGCAAACACAAGACTGGTGCTGTCACAAGTCTATTCTTCAATTCCTGAAAGCTGAGTTCACATCCTTCAGACCAAACAAATTTCTTGTCTTTCTTTAGCAATTTTGTCATAGGTTTTGCTACCTTGGAAAAAATTTCAATGAATCTTCTATAGTAACCTGCTAAGCCAAGGAAACTACGAACTTCTTTCACTGACTTGGGAGATTCCCATTCAGTTACAGCTGAAACTTTAGCAGGATCAACTGCTACACCATCTCCTGACACAACGTGTCCAAGAAATCCAACTTCGTTCAACCAAAATTCACACTTACTGAATTTGGCATATAGTTTATGCTCTCTGAGCTTCTCAAGTATCAAACGCAAATGTTCTTCATGCTCTTCTTTGCTCTTGGAGTAGATCAAAATGTCATCGATGAAAACAACAACAAACTTGTCTAGAAATTCCATGAACACTTTGTTCATCATATTCATGAAGTATGTTGGTGCATTAGTCAAACCAAATGGCATCACGGTATACTCATACAATCCATACCTTGTGGTGAATTGTGTCTTAGTTATGTCTTGCTCCCTTATCTTGAGTTGGAAATAACCTGACCGGAGATCAATCTTTGAGAACACACAAGCTCCTTCTAGCTGATCAAACAAGTCATTTATTCTAGGCAAAGGGTATTTGTTCTTGATAGTCACTTCATTGAGTGAGCGGTAATCTATGCATAATCTTTGACTTATATCCTTCTTTTCCACAAAAAAAACTGGTGCTCCCCAAGATGAAGAACTTGGTTGAATAAATCCTTTCTGTAACTGTTCTCCAAGTTGTTTCTTGAGTTCTTTCAGTTCATCAACTAACATTTTGTACGGTCTCTTTTCTATTGGTCCAGATCCTGGTAGCAAATCAATAAGAAACTCCACATCTCTATCTGGTGGCATTCCCGGCAATTCTTCCGGAAACACATCCGGATATTCACTCACAATTGGCACACTGTCCATGCTAACCCCCTTAAGAGAATTTACCTTACTTCCTTTTGATTCAAAGTTAGATTTGAATCTAATCTGTTTCTTCTCCGGGGTTGTGAGTGTAACAGTACGATTGGCACAATCTAGTACTCCTTCATACTTGGTCATCCAATCCATTCCCAAAATTACATCCAGTCCTTGGGAATCTAGGATTATCAGACTCACTGGAAACTTATGCTTTCCAAACTCTATCATTAGATCTCGGCATCCAAGACTTACTATCATATCTCCACCTGGAGAACTAACTTTTATTGGACACCCAATGTTTTCAGTTGGAAACCCACTTCTATCAACAAATGCTTTTGATATGAATGAATGTGATGCTCCAGTATCAAAAAGAACAAGTGCTGGAATAGAATTGAGTTTGAACTTACCAGCAACAGCATCTGACTCTTCATAGATTTCCTCCACATTGATGTGGTTCACTTGTCCCTTTTGAAAAGGGTTAGGCTTGTTTGGTCCTTCCACTTTCTTTTCTGGGCATTCATTAGCATAATTCCCCATCTTCTTGCACTTGAAACACTCAACCTAACTAATATCCTTCTTGACAGGCTAGCTTCCACTGCCACTTCCACTACCACTGTGGTGGCTTTTATATCCACTCTTGTGGTTCTTGTACTTGTCGTTGTCATGACTACGGTGATGTTTGTTGTCATGATGATGGTTGTGGTTGTGGTGCTTGTTAAAATTTCCCATGCTTGTGGGATCCTGAGCTTCCACTATCATCATAATGGGAACGCTTGTGAGACGATCCCGAGCTGTGCTTGTCCGAGTGCTTTCTCTTCCTACTCTCAACTTGCTTCATTTTGTTCTCCAAAATAGCAGCCTTATCACAAAGAGACTGATATGTGGGAACATAGGCCCTCGAGAAACTTCTCTCTTCTCTTAGTATCGGTGTCAACTTCATCCGGGGCATAACGCGCCAGATTGTTGAACTCCTCAATATACTCTGCCACGCTGCGGTGGTGCTGCTTCAGGTTATGAAACTCTTTCTTCTTCAGACTCATCACTCCGGATGAGATGTGAGCAGTACGGAAACCATCTTCGAAGATAGCCCATGTCACATTCGCAATGGGAGTGGTGATCTGGAAGTTATCCCACCAAGTAGCTACTGGCCCTTCCAACAAATGTGCTGCAAATCTGACTTTTTCTGCATCAAGATGCCTACGCTACCAAGTCCTTGTTCACAGAGCGTAGCCAATCATTGGCCACCATAGGATCAGTTGTTCCTGAAAACTTTGCTGACCTCAATCTCAAGAACCTGGTAAGCATGTCAAAACCCGGTGGGTTGTTGTTGTTGTTGTTGTTGTTTTTATTGTTGTTGTTGTTGTTCTGATTCTGGATGAATGTAGTCATCATTTGCATCAACTGAGTCTGAGCTGTCATCATTTGCTGCATCTCAGGGGTGATGTTGTTGTTGTTGGGGTTGGGATTGGCACGACGGGGAGGCATCTGTGGTTTGGTAAATAGATATAAGAATGAGATACCCATAGATGCTATTATGCACAAGTCATCACATAAACAATCACCAACATGCATCACAATAATAAAGGTTCAACAACAAAGACAACAAGTTTGTAAAGTAAACACACCAATAGCAAGCCATCCACATGTTGGATGGTCATTGCGACTCAATAAAAAGCATGATAAGTAAATGATAAATGAGTAGTCAACACTACTCCTCGGCATCAACATCCTCCTCAACAAATGTAAGACCTGCATTCTCCATAGCGGTCTTGTATTCCTCGACATTGGTGGTCAAGGTCTCTACTTTGGCTTTGAGAGCCCTCTTTTGAGAACGAAGTCTCTCTATCACAGTCTGCTGATGCTCGAGCTCGAAGTCCTTGGCCTCCAGTTCTGCAGTCATGTCTCGAATCCTCTTGTTCCTATCTTGGACTCGTTTCTCCTGACTCTTGAACTTTCTGTCCTGACTCTCGAACTTGGCCTCCATCTCCTTGATTATCTCATCTTGCTCCGCGAAGAGCTTGTCCTTCTCACGAAGCTGCACCTGGAGTTCGTCATTGCTGAGCATGACGTTGGTCCTATTAGTGTCCACATGCCTAAGAAGAACCTCTAAGTCCTAGAGGTATAGACGAATCGGCTCTGCTGACTCCCTCGAAGTGTCCTCGAAGTCAATGGCCTCACCATCCTCATCACGTCTACCGAAGGTGTGGAAATGAGTACCTCTAACCTCACGAGAGTGTCTCCCTAGTAGACGTCCTATCAGATCCTGCATGACTACCTCAAGGCCTCTCTCCTTGTCATCATGCAAGCGCTTGAAGATGATGGCCTCCGTGGCTTGCTCAGTATGGCGTCCTGGCCGATTGACCTTGAAGCCCCAAAGGTCTTTCCTCTCAAACTTGGTGAGGGGAAGCATCATGATGGAAGGAAGTGGGAGATTGAGCAGGCTAGTAAGCTCAATAATACGAGTGCCAAAGCGAGTTCCCTTGAACTCATCAACCGTGCTGATAATAACATTAGGCATCTATTTATAAGATAGAAAAAGTTAGAATCAACATACATAGGAGTGAATCACAAAACAAAGTAACACATGTATAATTTTGGAAATCAAATCACACCAGTCATGGCATACATGAAACCATTACAACATTCAAGGTTCAACTTATTTCAAGCAACATTGGGAAAATAAGGTGATAAATGGTGGTCCAACTAACGAAGTATGTTACAATCCCAACTCACTAGACATGTTGGCTAACATAATATTTCTAGAAGCAATCAGTCTATCTTGAGCACATGACTCCATTACTAAGTCTATAATGTCTCCTCTTAAGGTTTGGTTGGTAGCTTCCAACTCTTGGGTATGTTTCTTCTCTTCCATTAGGTCATTCTGGATGTTGAGCATTCTGCACTTGACTCTATCACCAAGTTCTTTGATGGTCTTCCAAGTTGCATCCCTTGCTGAATCAAGGAATGTAATGTGCACCACTGAATTGGTGAACATGCAGAATCCTGATTCTTTATGGTTGTCTTCCTTGTTTTTATACAAGTGAAGTTGCACCCACCAGTACTCAACTCCTTCATCCATCACAGGAAAACCTTTGTACACAGTTGCACCATGTATTTCCATTGCAACCATGAGGTCCTTGAGAGGCTTGGGAAATTCTGTCTCACACTCCAAAGTCATTGTCATGAGTGGTCCCTTCCTTACGGCTTCGTTGATGGAGTTCATCTACAAATAGAGATGAGAAAGAAGATTAGAAAAGTTTACGAGAAGAAAAGACAAGTGTGGGAGTTGTTGATTTTTTTTAGTGGTTTCCAATCCTAGGGTCATAATCCTACAAGCAACACAGTGCTCTGATACCATCTGTAAGATCCCTCCTTTATAAAGGAAAAGGATCCCTGTGATTGCAATGCTAGTCCCTGGATCAATGCTAGCATCCACAGTTTAAGATGAAGTACACATAAACAAAGGTCATTATTACAGTCATTCCAGAGACAAACATAGTCTTTACAACTCCATGGCCACATGCCTAATACAAGAGTTTAAATAAGTAAATAGATAAAAGTCTTCACCTTCATGTGCCACAGGCAAACATGTTGAGTGTAGACTCATGACTCCTAATCCTCACCAGAGTATCCTGCAACATCACAAGTTACAGCCACAGTGGGTCAATACATTGGAATAGTATTGGCAAGTGATACCTTAGTATAATATTGGTAGACTAGATACTATATGCAATTTGGCTAAGTGTAGCTTAGGCTTGCTTTGCTCAAAAATATGTTTTGCCTATTAGTTGAAATCACTAAGTTTTTCTTTGTCAAAACTTTTCCCAAGGAACCACCAATAGACATTGAGGTCCTTCACCCTTGTTCAACCACAAGTTTTACTTAGAAGTTGGTATGAGGAGATTCTTGATAGCTTCCATGTCTTGATGCTCAAATTGTCCAATACCAGGGACATGGCTAAGTACTTAGATTCTTCCATCTGCAGAGGTTGTGCACTTTCCCCACAAGACTTATTTTCACCAAGACAGGACCTTTCAAAAGCCTTCCCTTAGACCAAATGGACGCGCTCCAACCTATCATTCCCACTACCACCAACTGTCCAAATGGCTAAGTTATTGCAACCTATATGATCCAGGCAGAGCCCATATTTCCATGTGGATGCACTAGAAGCTTCTTAACATTTGGCCTCTAAGATCTCTTTGTTCCTGGGTGGCTTTCCACAAGTGAGATACACAAGGTAAACCATAGAAATGGGCCTTGTGTAACCACTCAACATAAACCATTCCTTCCATTCCACCCAGGTGTTTCATTCACTTAGTTGTTTTATTAGACAAAACACAAATCCAAAAGGACTTAGAAATATTTTAACATAGCATGAATATTTCACCACCCTTGGTTGCTTCCAGCTAGGCTAAGCATGGCATAGATAAGCATGTTAACTTAGAAATTTCTAGCAATTCTACAACTACTAGGATTTCCCAACTTAGCATATAAGCAAAAATATAACCATGCAAGACTAGCAAAATATATCTAATGCATAGTAGGAAAACTTAGGGATAAAATCATGAAGCACCACTTGCCTTGGTAGTTTGGAGAGTAGCTACACTCCTCACAATCACAATCACTATTGGCACCAAAATCTACACATAAGATCATAGCAACAAATCACATACAAAATAAATACAAGCAAAAATATATGGATGCATGCAATATGATATGTGATGATTTTCTAAACTTAACAAGACAAGTGCACAGTACTGGTTCATAAAAAAGTTCAAAACTTGCCAAACAACATTTATTTAAACACCACAACATTTCTCAAATAATTTATATACACAAAATAGGCCTACACATGTTTCTGTAAATAAAACCATTTTAACTGAAACAAAACATTAAACACATTGCATATTTAGAAAGGGCTTTCTCTCCTGATTCCAATGATATAAAATTCATCAAATTTGGACATGGGGATCAAAAGTTATGGCTAAAACAAAATCAAACAACTAATAGATTCAAATCCTGATTTTAAATCTAAACTCTAGTCAAGCGTCATGTTCTGATTGGTGTGTATCGGTTCGCTCAGGATCACGCACACAAGCCGTTAGATCTAACTTAATCTGCACGGCCTAGATCTATTCGTACCCCTTCGTTTAAGTGATCTATCTAGTCCATCAGATCTTGATCCAACGGTTCTCGAGCAAGCAACCAAACTCTGGCGGCGCTAGCGGCGTCGGTGGCGGACTCTGTCACTGGCCAGCGGTGGCTACAGGGGGTTCTAGGGTCGTCGGAGATGCTTACCAGACTCGTGGTGATGTACTGAAGCTCAACGTGGCGATGGCTTGACAAGGGGCACACGGACGCAGTAGCACGAACTCGTCGGAGTTGATGGCGGCGTCAGGTGCTCTCTGTCGGAGTCGAAGACGACGCTCTGTGACGCACGGATCCAAACGAAGAGTGTCAGCAGATGCGCAAGATGCAGGCGAACATGCTCGTTTGGTTCAGAGACGGAGGGGAACACGAGGCTCACCGAATTTTGTCGCCGGAGTTGGAGACGTCGTCGGGAGATTGCAGTGCTTGATGCAGTCGACGACCTGGGGCAGTATAGAATGAACCAAGGACATCAGAAGAAGCGCAAGGAGGTTGCGAAATGGTCTGCATGAACCAGAGGGGAAGGGGCGCACGGAGCTCACCGGGATTGGTCGCCGGAGTGGGCTCTGTCTGCGGTGGTGCAAGGGTGATTACGGCAGCCTGGGGGCGCTCTGGGCTTGAGGTCTGGGGGAAAATGGAGAGGGGCAGAGGGGGTTTAAGTAGGCGAGATGGGGGCGTGAATCACTCCTGCAATCAACGGGAATTTCCGACGCGAAATCAAACAGGAAACACTCGGCTTAATTTGGGTAAGAACATGTCGCCGGGGAGGAGACGATGACGTCGTGTGGGCCGCGGTTGTCAGCGAGAGAGAGAGAGGGAAGGTGGGGTCTTTGCGTCAGCGACTCTGCAGGTTTGTCTGCGAGTGAGAGAAAAACGGTTCGCGGGAGGGTAGCTGGGCTAAGTTGGGTCGAAATGGGCTGGTTGAGCCTGATAGGCTGTTTGGCTTATTTTTTTTCTCTTTTAACCTTTTCTTTTTATGTTTGATTTTTCTAGAAATGATTTTCAACTCTAAATCAAATGAGTTTGAATTCAAATCTTCTCTAGGTTTTTGTACTGCAAACCTTGCACGCAAATGTGTGTCAACCACTGCTGTTTACCCAAAACACTTTGATCAATTGAAAATAAAAATAAAACCAAGCCTTTATGTGATATAAGCCATAGGCATAATATTGGTTTTATTTACACATTTTGTTTTGAAAAATGTATTCAAGCTTTGGAAAGTGCCCAAGTTTGAATTCAAACCTTACTGAACAAAACAAGTACTCTTCTCATTGAAGAATAGCACTAAGGTTAGAGTATACCTACATAAAATAATAAGCATATATGCTCCTGTTTTGAAATGATTTTTGAAAATGGAATCTTACATGATCATGGATGCATGGATGATATGCATGAGTTTGAAACATGATTTTAGGGATGTTACAAATCTAACCCCCTTAAGGTGAATCTCTCCCCCGAGATTCGGATTGGCTAGCAAATAGATGAGGGTGGTCTTTCCAAAGATCGTCTTCTCTTTCCCATGTTGCTTCCTCTTCAGAATGGTGGTTCCATTGAACTTTGCAGAACTTGATGGTTTTAGTCCGAGTAACTCTTTCTGCAGTCTCAAGGATCTTGATAGGTTTCTCTTCATAAGTGAGGTCACTCTCCAACTGAACCTCTTCCAAAGGTATAGTATCCTTCAAAGAAGTCTCTTCCATTTCTGGGTGACATTTCTTAAGCTGACTCACATGAAACACATTATGAACAGCTGACAAAGACTCTGGCAATTCAATCTCATAGGCTACTTCTCCTTTACGACTCAGAATCTTGAATGGTCCAACATATCTTGGGGCCAACTTTCCATTGACTCCAAACCTCTTCACTCCACGAAGTGGTGACACTCTAAGATAAGCTCTATCACCAACTTCATAGGTGACCTCTCTACGTTTAGGATCTGCGTAACTCTTATGTCGGGACTGTGCTATCTTTAATCTGTCCTTAACCAGCTTGACTTTCTCTTCAGCCTCTTTGATAAGTTCTGGTCTGAACAAACTTCTTTCTCCCACACCATTCCATAGCAATGGGGTGGTACACTTTCTCCCATAAAGAAACTCAAATGGTGCCATCTCAATACTAGCTTGATAGCTATTATTATAAGAGAATTCTGGGTAAGGCAGACTTTCATCCCAACTGGCTCCATAGTCTAGGGCACATGCCCTCAACATATCTTCAAGAATCTGATTAGTCCTTTCTGTCTGTCCATCAGTCTCGGGATGAAAAGAGGTGCTGAATTCCAACCTCGTTCCCAATGACTCATGTAGATATCTCCAAAAATGAGAAGTGAATTGGGTTCCTCTATCTGACACAATACTTTTGGGTACTCCGTGTAGACACACAATTCTGCTCATATAAATCTTGGCTAACTTAGCGCTTGTATAGGTTGTCTTTACGGGTATGAAATGAGCCACTTTAGTTAGGCGATCCACTACTACCCAAATAGAATCATATCCTGACCGGGTCCTTGGCAATCCGGTAATGAAATCCATACCAATCTTGTCCCACTTCCAATCAGGAATAGGTAGTGGTTGAAGCAACCCTGCTGGTTTCTGGTGTTCCGCCTTCACTCTGCTACATACATCACATAAAGCAATAAGTTCGGCGATGTCTTTCTTGAGGTTATTCCACCAAAATCTTTCTTTCATATCCATGTACATCTTGGTGTTACCCGGATGAATAGAATATGGTGAGTTGTGTGCTTCTTGTAAAATCAGTTTCCGAAGCTCCGGATCTTGTGGAACACAAATACATTTTCCATGCCATAAAGTACCTTGTTCGTCTTCATGGAATCCTTTGGCTTTTCCCTTGCCAATCTTTTCCTTGATCTCTTCAATTTCCTTATTAGTCTTCTGGGCTTCTTTGATCTTGTCCAACAAGGTGGGTTGAACATCCAAAGACATGATATGTCCTTCAGGCACAATCTCCAATCTGAGATCTCTAAATTGGCCACATAGATCATCTGGCAATTCTCCCTTAGTAAGATCATTCACAAGAACCTTACGTCTTAGAGCATCTACTACAACATTTGCCTTACCGGGGTGGTATTGCAAACTTAAGTCATAGTCCTTGATAAGTTCTAGCCATCTTCTTTGCCTCATGTTAATTTCCTTCTGGGTGAAGATATACTTCCGACTCTTGTGATCTGTGAACACTTCACATCGCTTTCCCAAAAGATAATGTCTCCATGTCTTGAGTGCATGGACAACAGAGGCTAACTCTAGATCATGAGTAGGGTAGTTCACTTCATGAGTTTTGAGTTGTCTCGAGGCATAAGCTACAACTTTACCATCTTGCATAAGTACTGCACCTAAACCATGATGAGACGCATCACAATACACTTGGAAATCTTTTTCCAAATCTGGCAAACACAAGACTGGTGTTGTCACAAGTCTATTCTTCAATTCTTGAAAGCTGAGTTCACATCCTTCAAACCAAACAAATTTCTTGTCTTTCTTTAGCAATTCTGTCATTTGCTACCTTGGAAAAAATTTCAATGAATCTTCTATAGTAACCTGCTAAGCCAAGGAAACTACAAACTTCTTTCACTGACTTGGGAGATTCCCATTCAGTTACAGCTGAAAGTTTAGCAGGATCAACTGCTACACCATCTCCTGACACAACGTGTCCAAGAAATCCAACTTCATTCAACCAAAATTCACACTTACTGAATTTGGCATATAGTTTATGCTCTCTGAGCTTCTCAAGTATCAAACGCAAATGTTCGTCATGCTCTTCTTTGCTCTTGGAGTAGATCAAAATGTCACCGATGAAAACGACAACAAACTTGTCTAGAAATTCCATGAACACTTTATTCATCATATTCATGAAGTATGCTGGTGCATTGGTTAAACCAAATGGCATCACGATATACTCATACAATACATACCTTGTGGTGACTGCTGTCTTAGGTATGTCTTGCTCCCTTATCTTGAGTGGAAATAACCTGACCGGACATCAATCTTTGAGAACACACAAGCTCCTTCTAGCTGATCAAACAAGTCATTTATTCTAGGCAAAGGGTATTTGTTCTTGATAGTCACTTCATTGAGTGAGCGGTAATCTATGCATAACCTTTGACTTCTATCCTTCTTTTCCACAAACAAAACGGGTGCTCCCCAAGATGAAGAACTTGGTTGAATAAATCCTTTCTGCAACTGTTCTCCAAGTTGTTTCTTGAGTTGTTTCAGTTCATGAACTGACATTTTGTACGGTCTCTTTGCTATTGGTCCAGATCCTGGTAGCAAATCAATAAGAAACTCCACATCTCTATCTGGTGGCATTCCCGGCAATTCTTCCGGAAACACATCCGGATATTCCCGACTTGAATCTTATCCGTTTCTTCTCCGGGGTTGTGAGTGCAACAGTACGATTGGCACAATCTAGTACTCCTTCATACTTGGCCATCCAATCCATTCCCAAAATTATATCCAGTCCTTGGGAATCTAGGATTATCAGACTCACTGGAAACTTATGTTTTCCAAACTCTATCATTAGATCCCGGCATCCAAGACTTACTATCATATCTCCACCTGGAGAACTAACTTTTATTGGACACCCAATGTTTTTAGTTGGAAACCCATTTCTATCAACAAATGCTTTTGATATGAATGAATGCGATGCTCCAGTATCAAAAAGAACAAGTGCTAGAATAGAATTGAGTTTGAACTTACCAGCAACAGCATCTGACTCTTCATAGATTTCCTCCACATTGATGTGGTTCACTTGTCCCTTTTGAAAAGGGTTAGGCTTGTTTGGTCCTTCCACTTTCTTTTCTGGGCATTCATTGGCATAATGCCCCATCTTCTTGCACTTGAAACACTCAACCTGACTAATATCCTTCTTGACAGGCTGGCTTCGACTGCCACTTCCACTACCACTGTGGTGGCTTTTATATCCACTCTTGTGGTTCTTGTACTTGTCGTTGTCATGACTATGGTGATGTTTGTTGTCATGATGACGGTTGTGGTTGTGGTGCTTGTTGAATTTCCCATGCTTGTGGGATCCTGAGCTTCCACTATCATCATAATGGGAACGCTTGTGAGACGATCCCGAGCTGTGCTTGTCCGAGTGCTTTCTCTTCCTACTCTCAACTTGCTTCATTTTGTTCTCCAAAATAGCAGCCTTATCACAAAGAGACTGATATGTGGGAACATAGGCCACTGATAGCTGCAGATTCAGTTCATCATTCAGGCCCTCGAGAAACTTCTCTCTTCTCTTAGTATCGATGTCAACTTCATCCGGTGCATAACGCGCTAGATTGTTGAACTCCTCAATATACTCTGCCACGCTGCGGTGGCGCTGCTTCAGGTTATGAAACTCTTTCTTCTTCAGACTCATCACTCCGGATGAGATGTGAGCAGTACAGAAACCATCTTCGAAGATAGCCCATGTCACATCCGCAATGGGAGTGGTGATCTCGAAGTTATCCCACCAAATAGCTGCTGGCCCTTCCAACAAATGTGCTGCAAATCTGACTTTTTCTGCATCAGTACAACCCACACTTACCAAGTCCTTGTTCACAGAGTGTAGCCAATCATTGGCCACCATAGGATCAGTTGTTCCTGAGAACTTTGCTGGCCTCAATCTCAAGAACCTAGTAAGCATGTCAAAACCCGGTGGGTTTTTGTTGTTGTTATTCTTGTTATTGTTGTTGTTGTTGTTCTGATTCTGGATGAACGTAGTCATCATTTGCATCAACTGAGTCTGAGCTGTCATCATTTGCTGCATCTCAGGGGTGATGTTGTTGTTGTTGTTGGGGTTGGGATTGGCACGACGGGGAGGCATCTGTGGTTTGGTAAATAGAGATAAGAATGAGATACCCATAGATGCTATTATGCACAATTCATCACATAAACAATCACCAACATGCATCACAATAATAAAGGTTCAACAACAAAGACAACAAGTTTGTAAAGTAAACACACCAATAGCAAGCCATCCACATGTTGGATGGTCATTGCGACTCAATAAAAAGCATGATAAGTAAATGATAAATGAGTAGTCAACACTACTCCTCGGCATCAACCTCCTCCTCAACAAATGTAAGACATGCATTCTCCATAGCGGTCTTGTATTCCTCGACATTGGTGGTCAAGGTCTCTACTTTGGCTTTGAGAGCCCTCTTCTGAGAACGAAGTCTCTCTATCACAGTCTGCTGATGCTTGAGCTTGAAGTCCTTGGCCTCCAGTTCTGCAGTCATGTCTCGAATCCTCTTGTTCCTATCTTGGACTCGTTTCTCCTGACTCTTGAACTTTCTGTCCTGACTCTCAAACTTGGCCTCCATCTCCTTGACTATCGCATCTTGCTCCACGAAGAGCTTGTCCTTCTCACGAAGCTGCACCTGGAGTTCATCATTGCTGAGCATGACGTTGGTCCTATCAGTGTCCACATGCCTAAGAAGAACCTCTAAGTCCTGGAGGTATAGACGAATTGGCTCTGTTGACTCCCTCGAAGTGTCCTCGAAGTCAATGGCCTCAGCATCCTCCTCACGTCTACCGAAGGTGTGGAAATGAGTACCTCTAACCTCACGAGAGTGTCTCCCTAGTAGACGTCCTATCAGATCCTGCATGACTACCTCAAGGCCTCTCTCCTTGTCATCATGAATGAGCTTGAAGATGATGGCCTCCGTGGCTGGCTCAGTCTGGCGTCCTGGCTGATTGACCTTGAAGCCCCAAAGTGTAGGGTTCGCAGCATAGAAAACAAAAAATTTCCTATGATGGGAATTATGTACCAAGATCTATCTACTAGATACAAACAACGGGCGGATGTATATCCGTAGAGAACATACCCTTGAAGACCGACAAAGCTTAACGAGTTCAACTCGTGGTTGATGTAGACGATCTCTTGCCGATCTCAAGATCGAGAGGAAGTCCTAGCGCAAATCAGCAGCGATCCGTGCTCGCACACACATGTTCGAGGCACCGAGCAACCTCCGCCTCCTCGCCCAAAGTGATGCAGCGGAAGCACAACTCTTTCTTGCCGAATAGCCACCGGGAACATGTATCTCGCTAGTCCCACACCATGGGGATAAATTCTAGAGGGGAGAGATCCTTCACGAGGAGGTGTGAGAGACAAGTGAGGAGGGGCTCCTTTTATAGGAGGAGGGGAACCCAAGGGGTGGCCACGCCATGGGGCTGCCCCCTCCCCTCCTTCATTCATGTGGGTGGACACTCCACTCACAAAATGCCCTTTAAATTTCTTCCACTCAAAAGTCCACTCAAATTCCCATTAAATTTCCACCAAATTTAATGCAAACTCTCATTAAATAAAACTCTTTTGTTTTATTCAGAATTTTGTCAATTACTTTAATGACAAACATTCACAAATAACCCCTTGCTAGAATTCCATATCACATGCATAACCACGGTATGCAATTTCACCCGAAAACCTGGTTCGGTCTCTAGTGAAATAAATTCCTGCGCTTTGTTCATTCTTTTCGGCATGAAACTTTTGCTCCAATTAGATGTCGGTTGTCTCTTAAGTGTGTCACCCTACGGTTCGTGAATAATGCGGACATGATCGAGACCCTCTCGGATCAATAATCGAAGCGGGATCGGAGACCCATCTTGACTCCCACATTCAACGATGACTTTCTTGTGATCGTCGGAACCTTTTATGCTAGTATCTTAATCCCTTTGTTTCACGATATATTACATGTCCTAGATTCGATCATCGCTATCTCCATACCTAGTTTGATCTCGTTACCGACATGCACTCTTTTCTCGTTCCTGTGATATAACATTCTAGTGATCAAATCACTTGCTTGCAAGCTAATCAATGTGATATCACCGAGAGGGCCCAGAGTATATCTATCCGTCATCGGGATGAACAAATTCCACTCTCGATCCATGAGCCTCAACATAACGTTTTATTAGTTCTGAATCCATCTTTATAATCACCCTGTTACGGTGTGACGTTTGATGTTATCAAGAAACTCTTCCGGTGTTAGTGATTGACATGATCTCATGGTCTAAGGATTAGGATCACTTCGTAAGTTGTTATAGCAATATAAACTCAATGACTTTGATCGTAATGCTATACTTGGATGAATGTTCATCACATCATTACACTAATGTTGTGATCCCGTTATTAACAACATCCAATGTCCATGATCGGAAACCTTGATCATCTTGTTAATCAACGAGCTAGTTTATGAGAGAGGCATAACTAGGAACTTTCGCTTGTTTATTAAACACACATGTATTAACGCTTTCCGATTAATACAATTATAGCATGCAAAATAAACATCTATCATATACTTGGAATACACATAATAAACACTTTATTATTGCCTCTCGGCATATTCCTTCAGTCTCCCACTTGCACTAGAGACAATAATCTAGTTACATAGTGATAAATCTAACACCCATTGAGTTCTTGTGTTGATCATGTTTTGCTCTAGGGAGAGTTTTAGTCAACGTATCTGCTACATTGAGATCCGTATGTACTTCTACAATATTTATATCTCCATCCTTGACATGCTCGCGGATGGAGTGAAACCGGCACTTAATATGCTTGGAATGCTTGTGAGACCTTGGCTCTTTGGCATTGGCAATGGCACCATTGTTGTCACAATAGATCACCATTGGGTCCAACGCGTTTGCCACCACTCCTAGTTCGGATATGAACTCCTTCATCCAAATTGCTTCGAGCCGCTCAAGCAAAGCAACATATTCGCCTCCGTTGTTGATCCGCTACCACAGGTTGTTTGGAGCTCCTCCAACTAACCGCTCCGCCATTCATGAGAAATACGTATCCGGATTGAGACTTAGAGTCATCCGGATCGGTGTCAAAGCTAGCGTCGACATAACACTTAGCGACGAGCTCTTCTTCACCTCCGTATACAAGAAACATATCCTTAGTTCTTCGTAAGTACTTAAGGATATTCTTGACCGCTATCCAGTGTTCCGAACCTGGATCTGATTGGTACCTACTAGTCAAACTAATAGCATGTGCCACATCCGGTCTTGTACATAGCATGGCGTACATTATAGAGCCTATGGCTGAAGCATAGGGGACTTTGTCCATTATCTCTCTTTCTTCCGCCGAAGCCGGACTTTGAGTCTTACTCAATGTCTTGCCTTGCAACATAGGTAAGAACCCCTTCTTACTTCCGTCCATTTTAAACTTCTTTAAAATCTTATCAAGGTATGTACTTTACGATAGCCCTATTAGGCGCCTAGATCTATCTCTATAGATCTTTATGCCTAATATGTATGACGCTTCACCTAGGTCCTTCATTGAAAATTTGCTGTTTAGATAACTTTTAACACTGTTTAAAAGATCTATATCATTTCCGATCAATAATATGTCATCCACATATAATATCAGAAATGCCACATTGCTCCCACTCACTTTCTTGTAAATACAAGCTTCTCCATAAGTTTGGACAAATCCAAACTCTTTGATCACCTCATCAAAGCGGAGATTCCAACTTCGTGATGCTTGCTTCAATCCATAGATGGATCGCTGAAGCTTGCACACCTTGTTAGCATCCTTAGGATCGACAAAACCCTTTGGTTGTATCATATACAACTCTTCTTCAATATTACCATTGAGAAACGCGGTTTTGACATCCATCTGCCATATCTCATAATCGAAATATGCAGCAATTGCTAACATAATCCTAACTGACTTTAGCATCGCTACGGGAGAGAATGTCTCATCGTAGTCAACTCCTTGAATTTGTCGAAACCCCTTTGCGACAAGTCGAGCTTTATAGACGGTCACATTACCATCAGCATCAGTTTTCCTTTTGAAAATCCATTTGTTCTCCACGGCCTTTGGTCGTGAGGTAATTCCACCAAGTTCCAAACTTGATTTTCATACATGGATTCCATCTCGGATTTCATGGCTTCTAACCATTTGTTGGAATCCGGGCTCATCGCTTCTTCATACGCAGGTCATCATTTTCATCAACCATGAAATTCATGACAGGATTTCGTATAGATAGCTGGAGTCGCGTCATGTTTGACCTCGAGGTTCGGTAGTACTCTCTTCGAGTTTCATGATCATTATCATTAGTTCCCTCTTCAACAGGTGGAGCCAACTCCGGAACAACTTCTGGCGCTGCGCTACTCGCCATAATTTGAAGAGAAGGTTCCACAACCTCTTCGAGTTCTACCTTCTGACTACTCACACCTTTCACGAGAAACTCTTTCTCTAGAAAGGATCCATTCTTGGCAACAAAAACCTGGCCCTCGGATCTGGGATAGAAGGACTACCCAAGAGTTTCTTTAGGGTATCCTATGAAGACGCATTTTTCCGCTTTGGGTTCGAGTTTATCCGTTTGAAGTTTCTTCACATAAACATCGCATCCCCAAACTTTAAGAAATGACAGCTTAGGTTTGTTTCCAAACCGCAATTCATACGGTGTCTTTTCAACGGATTTAGATGGTGCCCGATTTAAAGTGAATGCAGCAGTTTCTAGTGCATAACCCCAAAATGACAACGGCAAGTCCGTGGAGACATCATAGATCGAACCATATCTAATAAAGCACGATTACAATGTTCCGACACACCATTTATGTGGTGTTCCGCAGTGTGAGTTGTGAAACAATTCCACACTCTTTCATGTGAGTGCTAAACTCGTAACTTAGATACTCTCCTCCACGGTCGGACCGTAGAAATTTGATCTTTTTATTACGATGATTTTCCACTTCATTCTGAAATTCCTTGAACTTTTCAAAGGTTTCAGACTTGTGTTTCATCAAGTAGATATAACCGTATCTACTCAAATCATCGTGAAAGTAACAAAATAACGATATCCACCTCGTGACACACTCATTGGACCACATACATCGAATGTATGATTTCCAATAAATCATTGCCGTTCCATTGAACGAAAACGGCGTTCTAGTCATCTTGCCCATAAGGCATGGCTCACATGTATCAAATGATTCATAATCAAGTGATTCCAAAAGTCCATCGAATGGAGCTTCTTCATGCGTTTAACGCCAATATGACCTAGACGGCAATTACCACATATATGCGGATATATCATCATTAAGTTTAATCCTTTTAGCATCAACATTATGAATATGTGTAACATTATCATCGAGATCTAATAGAAATAAACCATTCATCATCGGTGCATGACCCTAAAGATTTCATTCATATAAATGGAACAACCATTGTTATCGGATTTAAATGAATAACCACTTCGCATCAAACACGATCCAGATACAATGTTCATGCTCGGTGCAGCACCGGATAACATTTATTCAAGTTTATAACTAATCCCGACGGCAAGTGGAGAGGCAGTTCGACGGCGATCACATCAACGCTTGATCCATTGCCGACACGCATCTTAACCTCACCCCTTGCTAGAGGACGCTTGTTCCGCAGACCCAGATCCGAGTTACAAATATTAGCAATGAACCGGTATCAAATACCGGTGCTACTACGAGCACTAGTCAAGTACACATCAATAACATGTATATCATATATACCTTTGTTTGCCTTGCCGCCTTCTTGTCCGCCAGATACTTGGGGCGATTAACGCTTCGATGGCGATCCCCTTACAATAGTAGCACTTTTCGAATCAGACTTAGGTCCAACTCGGGGTTTCTTTTCAGGCGCGGCAATAGGCTTGCCGCCCTTACTTCCCTTCCGTTTTCCCTTCTTGTCTTTCTTGAAACCAGTGTTCCTATTGATCATCAACACTTGATGTTCCTTTTTGATCTCCACTTCTGCAGTTTTAAGCATTGACAGAAGCTCGGGGAGAGACTTCTTCATGCCTTGCATATTATAGTTCATCACGAAGCTCTTATAGCTAGGTGGCAGAGACTGTAGAACACGATGGATGCCTAAGTCAATGGGAATCGATATTCCCAAGGACACAAGCTTATCGGCGTAACCCGACATCTTGAGTACATGCTCACTAACGGAGTTGTGCTCTTCCATCATGCAGCTAAAGAACTTTTCCGAAGCATTGTAGCTCTCTACAGCAGCATGTGTGTCGAAAATCATTTTCAACTCACCCATTGTATCAAATGCATTGCCGTTTTCGAAACGCTTTCGAAGTTCCGGCTCTAGCCCATACAATATGCCGCAATGAACTAAGTTGTGGTCCTCCTGACGAGTCTGATAGACATTCTTCTCCTCGTCAGGGGCATCATCAAAAGGTGGGGGGCCTAACGACGCTTCTAGCACGTATTGCTTTTGTGCAGCAGAGAGGAGAATCCTCAAATTCATGGCCCATTCGGTAAAGTTGCTACCGTTCGTTGCTAGTTTCTCTTTCTCCATGAACACATTGAAATTAAAAGCGGGTGCCATCTACAACAGAATTTGTAAAGTTTAGACTAAGTGTATGATAGATTGAGTTCAACTAATCTATATTACGAATGAACTCCCACTCAAAAACGACATCCCTCGTGCCTTTTTGGTGATTACATGAACCAAATCCACTACACCAAGTCCGATCATCACGTGAGTCGGTATAGCTTCAAAGGCGAGCATCAAATGGGCATCATATCAACTATATGACTCATGCTTAACCTTTCGGTCCGTGTTCTGAGGCCATGTCGTACATGCTAGGCTCGCCAAGTTAGAACCTTAGTATTCACGTGTAATCGCTTTTACACCGAAATATGGTCGTGGATCCAAGAACACCCGATCATCACGTGATGTCTTGGAGCGGCGAAAACATAATCGGTGCATACTAAATGAAGAACACATTCTTATCTTGATATTTAAATGATGTATCATCTTATTATGCTAACAAAGCGCTAAACAAGCAATATAATATGCTATCAAACATCATATGTTTATTAGTGAAATGATATGGTTCCCGCAGATGATCTCTATCATGTGCATCGTGGTATGATCACTATCATACCTATATGTGTAAATCCAAGGTCTATGGATTTTACACGCTATGTGTGTTGTAAGAGTATCATCTCATACTTCTACTTACAACACTACCATATCATAACACTAGCCCAGCAACAATCTAAACTAGACGCCTCTTATTTATCCATTGCAAGTTTTACGTGGCTTAGGGCTTTCGAGATAGAACCGTTCTTACCTACGAACATGAACCACAACGAGGATGATCAAATTGTTGACAACTCGCTTGCAAAATAGATATTGACTATAGTAGGAGAGACAGACACCCGCTAGCCACTTATGCAAACTAGTTGCATGTCAAGCGTGGAACAGGTCTCATGTGCGAGGACATGTAAAGTTTGTCCGGGCCGCTTCATCCCACTATGCCACCAATATCAAAATTACAACAAAGGAGCAACAACATGATCATCATCGCCCACATACTCATATGTGTACTACCCGTGTAAAGTATCTACGCATAGATCCGGCTCTGATACCACTGTAGGGTTCGCAGCATAGAAAACAAAAATTTTCCTATGATGGGAATTATGTACCAAGATCTATCTACTAGATACAAACAACGGGCGGATGTATATCTGTAGAGAACATACCCTTGAAGACCGACAAAGCTTAACGAGTTCAACTCGTGGTTGATGTAGACGATCTCTTGCCGATCTCAAGATCGAGAGGAAGTCCTAGCGCCGCAAATCAGCAGCGCATCCGTGCTCGCACACATGTTCGAGGCACCGAGCAACCTCCGCCTCCTCGCTCTAGTGATGCAGCGGAAGCACAACTCTTTCTTGCCGAATAGCCATCGGGAACATGTATCTCGCTAGTCTGACACCATGGGGGATAAATTCTAGAGGGGGAGAGAGATCCTTCACGAGGAGGTGTGAGAGACAAGTGAGGAGGGGGGCTCCTTTTATAGGAGGAGGGGGGAACCCAAGGGGGTGGCCGCCGGCCATGGGGCCCCCCTCCCTCCTTCATTCATGTGGGTGGACACTCCACTCACAAAATGCCCTTTAAATTTCTTCCACTCAAAAGTCCACTCAAATTCCCATTAAATTTCCACCAAATTTAATGCAAACTCTCATTAAATAAAACTCTTTTATTTTATTCAGAATTTTGTCAATTACTTTAATGACAAACATTCACAAATAACCCCTTGCTAGAATTCCATTTCACATGCATAACCACTTTATGCAATTTCACCCGAAAACCTGTTTCGGTATCTAGTGAAATAAATTCCTGCTTGTTCATTCTTCGCATGAAACTTTTGCTCCAATTAGATGTCGGTCTCTTAAGTGTGTCACCCTACGGTTCGTGAATAATGCGGACATGATCGAGACCCTCTCGGATCAATAATCAAGCGGATCTGAGACCCATCTCGACTCCCACACATTCAACGATGACTTTCTTGTGATCGTTTAACCTTTTATGCTAGTATCTTAATCCCTTTGTTTCACGATATATTACATGTCCGAGATTCGATCATCGCTATCTCCATACCTAGTTTGATCTCGTTACCGACATGCACTCTTTTCTCGTTCCTGTGATATAACATTCTAGTGATCAAATCACTTGCTTGCAAGCTAATCAATGTGATATCACCGAGAGGGCCCAAAGTATATCTATCCGTCATTGGGATGAACAAATTCCACTCTCGATCCATGAGCCTCAACATAACACTTTATTAGTTCTGAATCCATCTTTATAATCACCCTGTTACGGTGTGACGTTTGATGTTATCAAGAAACTCTTCCGGTGTTAGTGATTGACATGATCTCATGGTCTAAGGATTAGGATCACTTCGTAAGTTGTTATAGCAATATAAACTCAATGACTTTGATCGTAATGCTATACTTCGGATGAATGTTCATCACATCATTACACTAATGTTGTGATCCCGTTATTAACAACATCCAATGTCCATGATCAGGAAACCTTGATCATCTTGTTAATCAACGAGCTAGTTTATGAGAGAGGCATAACTAGGAACTTTCTGTTTGTTTATTAAACACACATGTATTAACGTTTCCGTATTAATACAATTATAGCATGCAAAATAAACATCTATCATATACTTGGAATACACATAATAAACACTTTATTATTGCCTCTCAGGGCATATTCCCTTCACAAAGGTCTTTCCTCTCAAACTTGGTGAGGGGAAGCATCATGATGGAAGGAAGTGGGAGATTGAGCAGGCTAGTAAGCTCAATAATACGAGTGCCAAAGTGAGTTCCCTTGAACTCATCAACCGTGCTGATAATAACATTAGGCATCTATTATAAGATAGAAAAAGTTAGAATCAACATACATAGGAGTGAATCACAAAACAAAGTAACACGTGTATAATTTTGGAAATCAAATCACACCAGTCATGGCATACATGAAACCATTACAACATTCAAGGTTCAACTTATTTCAAGCAACATTGGGAAAATAAGGTGATAAATGGTGGTCCAACTAACGAAGTACGTTACAATCCCAACTCACTAGACATGTTGGCTAACATAATATTTCTAGAAGCAATCAGTCTATCTTGAGCACATGACTCCATTACTAAGTCTACAATGTCTCCTCTTAAGGTTTGGTTGGTAGCTTCCATCTCTTGGGTATGTTTCTTCTCTTCCTTTAGGTCATTCTGGATGTTGAGCATTCTGCACTTGACTCTACCACCAAGTTTTTTGATGGTATTCCAAGCTGCATCCCTTGCTAAATCAAAGAATGTAGTGTGCACCACTGAATTGGTGAACATGCAGAATCCTGATTCTTTGTGGTTGTCTTCCTTGTTTTTATACAAGTGAAGTTGCACCCACCAGTACTCAACTCCTTCATCCATCGCAGGAAAACCTTTGTACACAGCTGCACCATGTATTTCCATTGTAACCATGAGGTCCTTGAGAGCCTTGGGAAATTCTGTCTCACTCTCCAAAGTCATTGTCATGAGTGGTCCCTTCCTTACGGCTTCTTTTATGGAGTTCATCTACAAATAGAGATGAGAAAGAAGATTAGAAAAGTTTACGAGAAGAAAAGACAAGTGTGGGAGTTGTTGATTTTTTTTTCTTAGTGGTTTCCAATCCTAGGGTCATAATCCTACAGGCAACACAGTGCTCTAATACCATCTGTAAGATCCCTCCTTTATAAAGGAAAAGGATCCCTGTGATTGCAATGCTAGTCCCTGGATCAATGCTAGCATCCACAGTTTAAGATGAAGTACACAGAAACAAAGGTCATTATTACAGTCATTCCAGAGACAAACATAGTCTTTACAACTCCATGGCCATAGGCCTAATACAAGAGTTTAAATAAGTAAATAGATAAAAGTCTTCATCTTCATGTGCCACAGGCAAACATGTTGAGTGTAGACTCATGACTCCTAATCCTCATCAGAGTATCCTGCAACATCACAAGTTACAGCCACAGTGGGTCAATACATTGGAATAGTATTGGCAAGTGATACCTTAGTATAATATTGGTAGACTAGATACTATATGCAATTTTTCTAAGTGTAGCTTAGGCTTTCTTTGCTCAAAAATATGTTTTGCCTATTAGTTGAAATCACTAAGTTTTTCTTTGTCAAAAATTTTCCCAAGGAACCACCAATAGACATTGAGGTCCTTCACCCTTGTTCAACCACAAGTTTTACTTAGAAGTTGGGATGAGGAGATTCTTGATAGCTTCCATGTCTTGATGCTCAAATTGTCCAATACCAGGGACATGGCTAAGTACTTAGATTCTTCTATCTGCAGAGGTTGTGCACTTTCCCCACAAGACTTGATTTTCACCAAGACAGGACCTTTCAGAAGCCTTCCCTTAGACCAAATGGACGCGCTCCAACCTATCATCCCACTACCACCAACTGTCCAAATGGCTAAGTTATTGCAACCTATATGATCCAGGCAGAGCCCATATTGCCAAGTGGCTGCACTAGAAGCTTCTTAACATTTGGCCTCTAAGATCTCTTTGTTCCTGGGTGGCTTTCCACAAGTGAGATACACAAGGTAAACCATAGAAATGGGCCTTGTGTAACCACTCAACATAAACCATTCCTTCCATTACACCCAGGTGTTTCATTCACTTAGTTGTTTTATTAGACAAAACACAAGTCCAAAAGGACTTAGAAATATTTTAACATAGCATGAATATTTCACCACCCTTGGTTGCTACTATCTAGGCTAAGCATGGCATAGATAAGCATCTTAACTTAGAAATTTCTAGCAATTCTACAACTACTAGGATTTCCCAACTTAGCATATAAGCAAAAATATAACCATGCAAGACTAGCAAAATATATCTAATGCATAGTAGGAAAACTTAGGGATAAAATCATGAAGCACCACTTGCCTTGGTAGTTTGGAGAGTAGCTACACTCCTCACAATCACAATCACTATTGGCACCAAAATCTACACATAAGATCATAGCAACAAATCACATACAAAATAAATACAAGCAAAAATATATGGATGCATGCAATATGATATGTGATGATTTTCTAAACTTAACAAGACAAGTGCACAGTACTGGTTCATAAACAAGTTCAAAACTTGCCAAACAACATTTATTTAAACACCACAACATTTCTCAAATAATTTATATACACAAAATAGGCCTACACATGTTTCTGTAAATAAAACCATTTTAACAGAAACAAACCATTAAACACATTGCATATTTAGAAAGGGATTTCTCTCCTGATTCTAATGATATAAAATTCATCAAATTTGGACGTGGGGATCAAAAGTTATGGCTAAAACAAAATCAAACAACTAATAGATTCAAATCCTGATTTTAAATCTAAACTCTAGCCACGCATCATGTTCTGATTGGTGCGTACCGGTTCGCTCAGGATCACGCACACAAGCCGTTAGATCTAACTTAATCTGCACGGCCCAGATCTATTCGTACCCCTTCGCTTAAGTGATCTATCTAGTCCATCAAATCTTGATCCAACGGTTCACGAGCAAGCAACTAAACTCTGGCAGCGCTAGCGGCGTCGACTGGTGGCAGTGGCTCTGTCTACGGCGGCGCGGTGGCTACAGGGGGTTCTAGGGTCGTTGGAGATGCTTACCAGACTCGTGATGATGTACTGAAGCTCAACGTGGCGACGGCTTGACAAGGGGCGCACGGACGCAGCAGCACGAACTCGTCGGAGTTGATGGCGGCGTCAGGTGCTCTCTGTCAGAGTCGAAGACGACGCTCTGGGACGCGCGGATCCAAAAGAAGAGTGTCAGCAGATGCGCAAGATGCAGGCGATCATGCTCGTTTGGTTCAGAGACGAAGTGGAACACGAGGCTCACCAAATTTTGTCGCCGGAGTTGGAGACATCGTCGGGAGGTTGCAGTGCTTGATGCAGTCGACGACCTGGGGCAGTATAGAATGAACCAAGGACATCAGAAGAAGAGCAAGGAGGTTGCGAAATGGTCTGCATGAGCCAGAGGGGAAGGGGCGCACGGAGCTCATCGGGATTGGTCGCTGGAGTGGGCTCTGTCTACGGCGGTGCAAGGGTGATTACGGCAGCCTGGGGGCGCTCTGTGCTTGAGGTCTGGGGGAAAATGGAGAGGGGGCGGAGGGGGTTTAAGTAGGCGAGATGGGGGCGTGAATCACTCCTGCAATCAACGGGAATTAACGATGCGAAATCAAACAGGAAACGCTCGGCTTAATTTGGGGAAGAACACGTCGCCGGGGTGGAGACGATGACGTCGTGTGGGCCGCGGTTGTCAGCGAGAGAGAGAGAGGGAAGGTGGGGTCCTTGCGCCAGCGACTCTGCGGGTTTGTCTGCGAGTGAGAGAAAAACGGTTCGCGGGAGGGTAGCTGGGCTAAGTTGGGTCGAAATGGGCTGGTGGGCCTGATAGGCTGTTTGGCTTTTTTTTCTCTTTTAACCTTTTCTTTTTCTGTTTTATTTTTCCAGAAATGATTTTCAACTCTAAATCAAATGAGTTTGAATTCAAATCTTCTCTAGGTTTTTATACTGCAAACCTTGCACTCAAATGTGTGTCAAACACTACTGTTTACCCAAAACACTTTGATCAATTGAAAATAAAAATAAAACCAAGCCTTTATGTGATATAAACCATAGGCATAATATTGGTTTTATTTACACATTTTGTTTTGAAAAATTTGTTCAAGCTTTGGAAAGTGCCCAAGTTTGAATTCAAACCTTACTGAACAAAACAAGTACTCTTCTCATTGAAGAATAGCACTAAGGTTAGAGTATACCTACATAAAATAATAAGCATATATGCTCCTGTTTTGAAATGATTTTTGAAAATGGAATCTTACATGATCATGGATGCATGGATGATATGCATGAGTTTGAAACATGATTTTAGGGATGTTACAGTATTGAACACCTATGGCTTTCTGGTGTTCCATATACGCAACTGCAAGTGGTTAACATAATCTACGGATCTGACATTTCAGGTTCGTGTGTATTTGCATGTCTTTGCGTCTTCACGCATCACTCATTCTTCAATGAGATGGCATTGTATAAATTTGGTCTTTCGGTGAGACCTTTAGTTCCTTGCGGTTAAATCATGTCGATACTATTGTCATACAATATATCTTTAGTGTTAGCCCGTTGTGAACCACACCTTAGTTTGGTAACAAACTACTTGACAAAAATGCCCTCCTTTGATGCTACTATAGCAGTCATATACTTAGCCTTTTGTTGTAGTATCTGTCACAATGTCTTAACTTTGGACTTCATCCAAATCTGTCATGGAAACTCCTTTCCATTTCATTGTGCCACCCATAGTTTAAATTGAGATAAACTTAATTTTGTATCTTGTGACAAAACTAGTATCAATGTAACGCTTTATAGTGAACTATTTGTAATTTTTTGTCACCTCTACACAAATATATTCTTAGTTCTTCCAAAAGATCATAAGAATATCCTCACTATTGTCCAATGATCATTTTATGATTCATTCCGATATATGCTCATAACAAATAAAGCATAGGACATATCTGGATGTGTACATATCATGGTATGATTGATCAAAACATCCTTGTGATTTCACTCATCAAGTGTCAAAGCACTTGAATCTTGTTTCACTTATAAAGTTTAGATACACTTGAATCTTGATTCAATTCATTTCCATGTGATAAGGACCGTTTCTTGTCTTTTCTATATTGAATTCCTTCAATATCTCATATATGTACGTTTGGCACAACCATATTAGCGTCACAGTCTATCCACTATAGACATTCATGCTAAATATTCGGGTTTTGCCTAAGTCTTTCATCGAAATGAAATTCTTAACCTTTGTCAATAAAAGATATATCATTTCTAATCAATAAGATGTCCTCCACATAATGTATTAGAAATATGTCTTAGCGCTCCCACTTAATTTCTTGCAAATGCAAGCATCTTCATCGTCTCCTGATGGAAACTCCTTTTTCATCATGGTGAAGATTCCAACTCCATGATGCTTACTTCAACCATTGAAGTTTGCATGCCTTTTTAGCATCCTTTGAATTTAACAAAACCCTTTGGACCATGTCATGTACACGTCCTAGGTAACCATTATATTAGAAGAACTTTGTTTTGTTTATTCATCTACCATATACCAAATTATATGTAGTGGTTGCTACTTTAATCCGTACAGACTAAATATCGCTATGAAAGATCAAATCTTGTCATAGTCAACTCCTTGAACATTGTCGTAAAAACTTTACCGACATGTCGACTATTTCATAGATGTGAAACATCCATGTCCGTTTCTTTATAGATACAAATACGACCGGTAGGTTTTTACACCTTTCCGGAGGGTCTTCCAAGTTCAAAACTTGATTTCTTGTGTATGGAACTATCACGGATTTTATGGCTTCAAGCCATTTGACGGAGTCAGGGCCCATCATCGCTTCTTTGTAGTCGGTTCATCATTGTCAAACAATAATGATTTACTCTCAAACCTCAATCATTTGATTGTTTATCCGACCTTCTTAGTTCAATAGGAACTTTAGATCTCCGTGACCACAACCTTTGAGGCACATAAGCTATGAGATTTCTGGCTGCCTCCAGAACATTTTCCGGCGCTGCGCAACTCAGCACATTTAGCTAAGGTTCGTTAACCTTATCAAAGTTCTATTGTCCCCCCTCTTAACTTTTGCGAAAAAATCTTTTTTCAAGAAACTTCACATTTCAAGCGACAAACCCTTTTGTCCTCGGTGTTATGGAGGAATATCCAATGGTTATTCGAAATAACCTACAAAGACATGCTCATCCGACTTTAGTTGTAAACATCTTACTTATGCTTGGCATACCAAAATTTAAGAAATGACAACTTGGGTTTTACCCCAAACCATCACTTCCATGGTGTCATTTCAACGGATCAAGATGGAGCTCTTTTCAGTGTAAAAGCGGTAGTCTCTAAAGCTTTAATCTTTTAAAACATAATGGCAGTTTTATAAATAACACCTTTGATCCAACCATGTCAAACAAGGTTTTATTACAAATCTCAAACACTCCATACTCCTATGGTGTTTCGGGAGATGTAAATCTAGGTGTTTTTGCTAAACTTGCAACTCAAATAAATCCCTTTATGATAAATCATAATTCATTTATTTTTCTTGTTACACTTGTAACTCAAATAAATCCCATATGATAAAATCATAAACCATTTATTTTCTTGTTACAATGATTTTCCACTTCATCTTGAAAGTCTTTGAACGTTTTCAAATATTTCATACTTCTTTCTCATTAAGTGAATATTCACTCAAATTTTCGGAGAAAGCATATGAAGTTGAAATCCATCGCTTACGACTATACATAATGGACTACATACATCGATATGTATAAATTCCAATATTTTAGTCGTTCGTTCTTCTTTGGCTTTTGAACAAAGTTTTAATTATCCCGAGGAAAGTCTCACAAGCGTCACTTGATCAAATCAAAGAATCCAAAAATCCATGAATATGGAGATTCTTCATGTTTTCTTTCCAATATAATTTAAACGATGATGTCACTTTGTAAGTGATCTTTCAATCATTTGTCTTGCGACATTTTAGCATTAGCTTTATGGATGTGATTTCTCCAACTAGATTTGTAAATCATCCATCTTATATGGAATATGGTAATTATTTGAACAGCCTTTGTTCTCATAATACCTGATTTAAATAACAATTATTAAAACAAATCTTGAAGGCAAGCTTTGTACTCGTGGATAATGTAGACAAACGCTTGCCGGTCTCAAGATCGTGATGAAGTCCATCTGGTCCAGCCGGTCCAGCACCATCAAGTCCAGCACCGCAAAGCGGTGGTGCATCAGTGATAGCACACACGTCTGGGTGCCCCGACAACCTCCGCGCCCTCGCTCCAGCGAAGCAGTGGAAGCAACAAATCCTTCCAGAAAAAGCCACCGGGAACATGTATCTCGTTGATCCAAGACCATGGGAATTCTAAAAGGGGAGAGAGATCCTTCGTGAGGAGGTGTGCTTTGAAAGGAGGGGAGGGGGGCCTTTTATAGGGAGAGGGGGGCATGTTGGAGATATGCCCTAGATGCAATAATAAAAGTGGTTATTATTATATTTTTGTGTTTATGATAAATTTTTACATTCATGCTATAATAGTATTAACCGGAAACATTAATACTTGTGTGATTTGTAAACTAAATTAGAGTCCCTAGTAAATGCCTCTTTATAATACTATCTTGTTGATTAATAGATGATCGTGGTTTCTCGATCATGAACATTGAGATGTTATTAATAACAAGATCATATCATTAGGGGAATGGTATGATGGACATACTCCTATAGATAAGCATAGTATCAAGATCAAGTCATTTCAATAGTTCGTTTGTAAGCTTTCTAATACATAGTAACCTAATTCCTTTGACCATGAGATCATGCTAATCACCATCTGCTTTGATGACATCAAACACCACACCGTAACTGGGTGGCTATAAAGGTCGCATTGAGTGTTCGGGAAGTATGGGTTGAGGCACATGGATCAAGAGTGGGATTTGTCCATCCATATGACGGATAGATATACTCTGGGCCCTCTCGGTGGAATGTCATCCAATTAGCTTGCAAGCATGTGACTGGCTCACAAGGGATAAGAGTACTTATCGGTAACGAGGTTGAACTAGGTATGCAGAGATACCGATGATCAAAACCTCAGATAAGTAAACTATCGTGAGACAAAGGGAAATTGGTATCGTATGTAAGTGGTTCATTCATTTGCAAAGTAATCGTAGAAATATGTGGGAGCCATATGAATTTCCAGATTCCTCTATTGGTTATTGATCGGAGAAGTGTCTCGGTCATGTCCGCATAATTCACGAACCGTAGGGAGACACACTTAAGGATTCGATGTTGTTTAGTAGATATGGAATGTTAGTAGGGATACCGAATGTTGTTCGGAGTCTCGGATGGGATCCGAGATATCACGAGGAGATCCAGAATGGTCCGGAGAATAAGATTCATATAAGGAAAGTCCGATTCCGGAGTTCGGGAAAGATTCCGATGTTTTCATCGGAGAGGTTCTAGAAGGTTCACTGATCTAGAAGGAGAATGGTCCATGAATGTGTCATGGGTAAGTGGAATGATTGGATCATATCCTAGGTCACTTGGTGTGGGCATTTGCAAGAGAGAATTAAAGCTCTAAATTGAAAGTGAAACGAGAAGTTTGAAAAGTCAAACTGGAACAATGGTTTCTTAGTGGGAGAAGAAACAAGTCCTTCTCTCAATCCAACTTGGGTTTGGATTCAAACCCACCCCTCCCAAGGCTTCCCACTGTCTCATAAATAGAGGGGGAGGGCTACCCCAACAACACAAGCCCTAGACCCTCTCCACCCGAGCCATGAGCCAACGCCGCCGATTGCCTTGCTTGCTTGACCGCTGTCAAACGTCACCCTAGTCGCCGCCGACACCTCCTCCTCCTCCCGGTATTCTAAACCTAGATCACCAGGAAATCCTAATTCCACCATAACTCGCACCGACTTAGGCGAAGCCCTGCGGGATCTTCCCTCTACTTCCGACACCATGCCGTCGTGCTGCCGAAATCGTGAGGGGAGAACTACAACCTCCGCTGCCTGCTGGAACAAGGGAGAGGAAGGTCTTCATCGAGTACCGAACGTGTGACCGATCATGGAAGCGCCACGAACGCAGCGCCGGAAGGATCGTCTACGCGATCTTGAGATCGGGAAGTGTACGACTACATCACCCACGAGAATCTGCTCTCGTTAACCACTTTGGAATCTTCGAGGGTGAGTGCTTGTATCGACTCGTTGCTACAATCTAATAGATAGATCTTGGCTTGTTTGCAGTAGAATTTTTTTGTTTTCCATGATATGAACCCCTATAGTGGTATCAGAGTCGTGTCTATATGTAGATCTGTTGCACGAGTAGAACACAATGGTCATTGTGGGCGGTGGTGCTTTTATTATCAATTGCTTTTTGTGTACTTTGCATCTTGCGGTATGATGGGATGAAGCGGCCCGGGCTAACCTTACATGACATCGTTCATGAGACTTGCTCCACGCTTAACATGCAACTTGTATTGAATAAGTGGATTTGCGGGTGTCTGTTTCTCCCATCATAGTATAGATTCAATTTACAACGGGCACTTGATAGTTCAAACATCAACGTTGTGGTTCTTGTTCATAAGTTAGAACGACACTTATTGAAAGCCCCAAACCATGTAAAATATGCAAAGAAAATTAGAGGCGTCTAACTTTGTTTTGCAGGGGTGTGTTGTGATGATTGTGATTATATATGATGTATGCAATGATCCTTATTGTAAGTTGGAAACCGGTAGGAGCCATATGGTTGTCTTTAAATTCCGTTAAGACCTGTGTGTCTATTCAAAGTAGTTGTAATAGTTTATGCTGGTGGACGACAACCATGAAGCGGCGCCATTGACCTTGATGCCACACCGGTGATGATGGAGATCATGTTCGTGCTTGAAGATGGAGATCGGAAGCACAAGAAGAAAGGCCATATCATATCACATATTATGAATTGCATGTGATGTTAATACTTTTATGCATCTTGTATTGCTTAGTTCACGACGGTAGCATTATAAGATGATCCCTCAAGCACACAATTTCAAGTTTTAAAGTGTTTATCCTTAGTAAGCACCATTGCTAAAGCTCGTTGTTTCGAAGCACCACGTGATGATCGGGTGTGTTAGATTCTGCAAGTGTATACAACGTGATCAAGCCAGATTTGCTCATGCGGAAGCTGAGGTTTGATCTTGACGAGCCTAGCATGTACAGACATGGTCTCGGAACACGGATCACTAAAAGGTAAAGCATGAGTCATATAGTAGATATGATGAACATGTTGATTGTTCGCTATTGAAGCTGCATCAACTCTTGTGATGACCGGTTTTGATGTGGTGGATTTGGTTCGTGTGATCACTAAAACAATGTGATGGATATTGTTTTGAGTGGTAGTTCACCTAGATTAATTTAACTATTAATTATAACTCAATTTATCATAAACTTAGTATAAACTATTGCAAATATGTTGTAGATCAATGGCGTCCCCTACCATCAATTTTAATGTGTTCCTAGAGAAAGAAAGGTTGAAAAACAATGGAAGCAACTTCGCGGATTGGTTCCGCAATTTGAGGATTGTCCTCAATGCTGGTAATTTGACCTATGTGCTGGATGCACCGCTAGGTAACCCGCCTACAGCTGATGCTACCGATGAGGTAAAGAATGTTTTCCTCACTCAGAAGAATCAGTACTCCACAGTTCAGTGTGCTATCTTGTATGGTTTGGAATCTGAGTTTCAGAAAAGGTTTGAGAACGATGACCCACACGATATTGTCTGTGAACTCAAAAGGATATTTGAGGCTCACACGGCAGTTGAGAGTTATGAGGCTTCTGGAAAGTTCTTTAACTGCAAGATGGAAGAGGGCAGCTCCGTCAATGAGCACGTGCTTAAGATGTCTGGGCATGCAAGCAAGCTTCAAAGCTTAGGTATAGTGATTCCTAATGCTTTGGGGATTCACCGTGTCCTCCAATCACTGCCACCAAGTTACAAGAACTTTGTGATGAACTACAATATGCAAAACATGGACAAGTCGTTGCCCGAACTCTTCTCCATGTTAAAGTCTGTAGAAGTGGAGATCAAGAAAGAGCACCAAGTGTTGTTGGTCAATAAGACCACCAAATTCAAGAAGCAAGGAAAGTCTAAGAAAAAGGGAAACTTCAAGAAGGGCGGTAAGAAAGTTACCGCGCTGGCGAAGAAGACCAAGGCTAGGCCTAAGCATCTTGGCTTTCTTGCAAGGGAGAGGTCCTTTGAAGCGGAATTTCCCTAAGTACTTGGCAGATTTGAAGAACGGCAACATCAAGAAGAAAGGTATATCCGATATACATGTTATTGATGTGTATCTCACTAGTACTTGTAGTAGTGCCTGGGTATTTGATAATGGTTCGGTTGCTCATATTTGTAACTCGAAACAGGTGCTGCAGAATAAACGGAAGCTAGCGAAGAACGAGGTGACGATGCGCGTTGGAAATGGATCAAAGGTTGATGTAATCGCGGTCGGCACGCTACCTCTTCATCTACCATCGGGATTAGTTTTATACTTAAATAATTGTTATTTAGTGCCTGCGTTGAGCATGAACATTATATCTGGATCATGTTTATTGCGAGACGGTTACTTGTTTAAGTACGAGAATAATGGTTGTTCGATTTATATGAGTAATATGTTTTATGCACATGCACCTTTGATAGATGGCCTATTCTTATTGAATCTCGATTGTGGTAATACACACACTAATAACATTGAAGCTAAACGTTTGAAATTGAGTGATAACTCGACCTATATGTGGCACTGTCGTCTTGGTCATATTGGAGTGAAGCGTATGAAGAAACTTGTAACATCCCAGTATTTAGGAACTAACGAAGGGTAGATTTAGGAATATGGATTGTTGCATGCATTCATTTGTGAAAATGTGGGTAACATTTTCGCCAAATAAAAACCTAAGTGATCAATGTTTCTTTCATACTTTGAGATTAGGTTTAGTCTTAAAGGATGATTGTTAGAAACTTTGAGATGATCTTAAGGAGTTATGTGTTTTCAAATGGATTTGAATTTTTAAACTTGAGTGTTTGAATTATAATTCAAATAAATTAGATATAATATTTGAATCTTAATTCAATTAAGAGATAAATATTACAACTTGAATTCTATCCAAAGAAAAACAATAATGAATATAAAGTTTATTTCTTATCATCAATATATATAATCAAGTTATAAAATTATAACTTATCTGAAATCATCCACATAACTTACAAAAGTAAATATACAAAGAATAGGAATATTATTTATTAATAATAATATAATCTTGATTACAAAAGAATAAAATAAAGATTACAAAAATATTAAAAAGAAAATTACAAAAGAATAAAGAAGATTACAATGGACTGTTTACTAACTATCCTCTAACTAAACCTAAATTAAATCTTCATATTTATATTTGTACCTGCAAAACAAACAGAAAAGACTCAGAGAAATAAAAGGTTAGTGTTGGTATTATTTCTCTCAGACATGTCAGTGAAATGCACTTGACAAATTCATCACTGAGACATTTATAAAAGGGGAAAGTTTCACCAATATGAAAGAATTCATCTTTCATAAATTCAAAGTCAGAAGTCAAATAATAGCCAAGAGGGGCAAAATCACCAGCCAGATGAAAGTAACCTGGTAAGAGTAAGTTCAAAATTCTGAACATATCCACAAGTGCATAGCAGGCACACAAGCAGGACACACACCAACATGCATGTGGTGTGCTGTCAACCTCACAGAACATCCCAATCTCACAAAACCACAAGCACAGCCGTGGGAGGCACTAGTGCATCACTCCACTTCACAGCACACAAGAACAGCTAGTGTAGACAGCAGCTAAACCAAGCACCACAGCTAGCAACCAAACCAACTAAGGATCAATCAAACATCACCAGGATGGTGACATAAGGAGGGGGATGGATCAGGTGGATCACAAGATCAAGCCCAGGAGCTAGGAGGAGCAGGGTCAGCTCAAGATCAAGCACATGAGTCTAGCAAAACCAGATCAAGATCATCATTACCAACTTACTACACCATCATCAGATTTTGTGGTGAGTTTCATAAAACCTTCACATGATCTAATCATCTTATTTAGAGAGAAACATGTGTTGTTTTATAAAACAAAACCACAGAAAACACCCAAGTGGGGTGAATCCATCATATGGATTTTTAAAACTCTAAAGGCAAACATCACAATACCAGGATCCAACCAGAGCTCAGAGCAACATCCTTGCTCTGGTTGTCCAACTATATTTTACAATTCAATCATGCATATACCTATGATCTATTTCTAGGCACATCCCTAAAGGAAGGGTAGCACCTTAGGAACAAATCCTTAGGATCCATAACATGATCAAGCTCACTATCATTTTTCCAAGCTTTGATTCAATCAAGAGTAACTGGTACCACTACCAGGACTATCTAGATGAATCAATTAGATAAGATCTAAATCCCTAAGCCTCAGACCAACATCATTGGTCTTAGAGAATTCAGAAAAGAAACATCTATGTTTATCTCTCAAAGCCAACTTTGTCATTAAGTATCAAACAACCCAATCAATGGATTAGAGTTATTCTTGTGTGCCATACCATGATGGTGTCACAAGAACAGTCCAATATGAATCAGGAAAGTCAGTAAATCATCATAGATTCAGACAATCAACTAACTAATCATCTTCCTGTTAACACAGGAATCATAACTAGGAGATTCCTATGTTACACTTCACTGTTTGAGATCTTGATGATCTCAAACCACATGCTAATTCCCAAGTTAACAGCACTAAGACAGTAGATGTATCCTATCATAATCATGACCATGAATCAAATAAACAGTGGAAAGCTATCAGATCATTAGCTTTACCAAGCATGCTTCCCAAACAATTACATCATCTGAATCAAATGCAATCTAAGCATCAAATCATCTAGTAAGCCACCAGAACATCATCTATCATTTTAAGCAACAAGACTCAGGCCAATAATCATTTAGCATATATACAGATCAACCAAACACGATTCAAATCGTCCAGTACATGATCAATTACATAACAGGAACCCTAAATGGATAATCATCCTAAACTGAATCATACAATAGACAGAGAGGACACTGCTAGCCTCTAGCATCGAATCAACAAGCACGGAAAGCACCAGGGGGAGGAATCAAACTCACCGTAGGTCCTCGCTGAAGAAATTGAAGAGGAAGCAGATTGGCCGACAAACTCGCGGCGGCACAGGGAGCACCCAGGGGGCGCTGCAACCTACACCAGCCACGGCGGCGGCCACAGCAGCACACGAATCCACCACATCACCACAAGCGGGACCACGACGGCAGCGGCAGCACTTGAACACATGTCAATCCCCAAACCCTAGGGTTCGGGACGGCATCGATCCATTGCAGGAGAGCCCCGGGCTCAAATCCAATTGGATGGAACGAACGGGCGTCGTCGACAACCCCTAGTACACCACGGCGGCGACCAGAACGATCTACAGCGACGGGAATCGCTGGTGGCGGCATCGCCGGCCACGGGGTCGGGGTCAGAGGAGGAGAGGATAAGCTCGAGGGAGAGAGAGGCAGTGAGGAGTGGGCCGAGTTGGGCCAAACCCTTCAGGGTGGTCCTTTTGTCTAAAACTAAATGGGCCACTAGGGCCCAATAAGAATAACCAGCCCAAAAACAATTCCAGACCTGTTTTAGTAAACAGCAAAAGACCAAAATACCCCTAGAATTAAAAAAATTCTAGAAAATAAAATATAAGTCCAAAAATTATAAATTAAATACTTTTGGATTTACAATAATCCACTCTATCCAAATAAAATAAGATATAAAATTTTGGACATTTAAATTTTTATAAGAATTTTGTAATTTATATATTCCTTATGGAATTTTACAAAATTATTGAAAGATGATAAAAATAAATAAAATTCACTTTCATTATATATTAATCTTATAGTATTTTTGAAAAATACTAAATAAATATTTAATAACAATTTTTAATGTATAATTGATAATTCTTAAAAAGAATTATTAAATCAATAAAAGTCAAATAAAAAGGAAATAAAATAAACTAATTCAATATATGTTATAAATATTATAAAGTAATATTTATAAATGCTTTATTAAAAGGCACCTTATATAGGGAAAATGCATATAGAATTAAATAATGCATTACATTACTTGCATAATCATTTTGCTTCTTTAAATATTGTCCTTACCGGGCAATAATGATGTTTTTGTAGACATAGAAGCTCAAGGTCCGGTGCAAGCATCAAACTTCACTACCTTGCCATCATAAGGCAAGTTCATCACTTGCTCATGTCCTTTGAAGAGTCTTTATCAAAGTATTTGCAAATTGTGTGTTATCATATATGCTATAAAAGGAAGAAAATATTATTTTCACAAATAAAAAAATCATTGATATCATCCTAAGTGATGATATAATAGAGCAATGGAACTTAGGGTTCTAATTGCAAAACAATGATGATCAAATAGGGACTTAATAACCCCTAACATCAGTGATTCTAGCGTCGTATATTACGCGTTGCCATGAGATTTGGAATGGGACAGAGAAGTCAGCTGTATCTTCTTCCTCTCGCATGAAGGCGGATGTGCAGGTCGTGGCTGTTATCCTTGTAGCGTGCATATTAATTGATAATTCGTAGAGGATATGCAGCATATGGGTGGGAACCCTCATTGTCCCACGATAGTTCTGGTATCTAACGGTTTGTACAAACCATTGCCGTAATTCATCATGTGGGCATGGTGTACACCAAGGAGGCATGCGGGGTCGCGAAGGGGGCAGTGATTGGCTTGGACCAACTACTGGGCCCCACATCATGGAATTGTGGACGGGAAAGTACGCCCGGTTGTGTGACAAGGAGTTGATCTCTCATGGGTAAAGTAACGCACCTATATAGAGTGTAAGAATTGTAACTTATTACTCCCTGTTCCGGGAAGGAGCTACGAACGCGGCAGGAAAGGAACTCCATGAAAATTCTGGTCAACCTGTGAAGGCTGATGGTCATAGATTTTCATAATAAAATCAATCTTCGAAGAAAGATTTACAAAAAATTGCATAGTGCCAAGGATTTATAATCCGAGGTGGTAGTTAGAGCATCAAACTTCCCACCTTGCATATAATGAACTTGTTGGGTAACGCTGTTACTCATTCTTTCCTTTGATCCCTTGCTTAGACTCTAAGGATTCCGAAGACGTGCCAATGTATGCAGCCGAATTCCAAGAAGATATGTTCTACGAGGAACCTAATCTGTCCGGAGGAGTTGAAGGAGTGGATTACGAGATCCGCTATGGTGTCGATGATAATGAGTCCAACTAAGTACTCCTAGTTAATAGTAACCAACGGAGCCGAGCAGCATGAACTATATAGAATAAGCTGTTGAGCTCAACTCCTAGACGAAGTTGTTACTTTTAAATTCTGCTGAAACACTTTATATTTTGGTTTGTAAGTTGGATCTTTTGGAAGTCTTGAACTTCCGGTATTGTAATAATAATAATGTGTGTACTTTTGTAATATGGACCCACAATGTTTTTGTTGTACCACTCTAAGGGATGTGATATTTACGGAACGGTGTTCTGTGGATGTCATGTCAACGACTATAGTGTACTACACATGCAGTGGTATGCTGGGTCACCACAGTTGGTATCAGAGAAAATTGCTTTGACCTTAGGTTGGAAACCTAGTAAAGGGTATTACCTATAGGAAAATTTAGCAACAATAAAGAATTCTCTAAAAGTGATATAATGGGTCTTCAAATGAGAATATTATGTTATATATTTTAGTTCTATAATTCTTTGTTATGATGCAATATATTATTGGATACTAATCAAAATTATTTTTCTGATATACAGAGTTATGGCACCAAAGTTTCCAAAACAGACTTTGGTAAGGAAAGAGGAGACTCTTGATGATTATCAAGGATCATTCACAGACCAACTTTGTCAACTTTTAAAGCTCTTTAGTTGTCCAACTAGAATTCTAGTGAACACTATCACTTACCTTGATGGATGGATGTTATCCAAGTATCGTGTGAGTATCCAACTTCCAGAGAAGCTAGGATTATATCATGACCTACCTATAGGAGAAGGTAGGAGTCATTTAGCAGCATATCATGTCGCTGTTGTGGAGGCGATAGCTAATATCGAGGAGCAGAAAACCAAGGAGCTAGAAGGTAGCACATTCTCTGTGATACCTCATGATTCTATAGACTCGGAGCCTATATCGGATCATCTTACTTTGGTTAAGAATCATCCTAAGTTAGCTTCCAAGTTTATGGATAGATACCGAACACTTGTTGCGTCTTTTTATAAGACACATCAAGTGATTGTCGAAGATAAAAAATGACATGTTAGAGGATCTAACTGATCCGGAAAGGAGAAAGCAGTTAGCATTCCAGTTAGAGAAGGAAGCAAGTAGTAGTGCAACACCTATCTTTAAGGATATACCTATAGATCCTGAATCTTTTATACCATATCCTTATTCACCAAGACCTGAACCTATACATGATCGTACTATGGATATGCGATATGCAGTACCACAGGGCTCAGAGGATGGTTCTGACTCAGAAATTCCTATTGAGAATTCGGATGGTTGGATAATGGGATCGTATGATGGATCTCATGAACACCAGATATCCACAGATGGTTCCGACAGGAATGTTGGACAATCTAATTGGATAGGTGCAAGAATGAATCCTAATAACAGAAGTAGAAATACCATGTCAATAGATATTCAGGATGAAGAAGAAGATCCTGAGGAGAGAGTGTTTGAATCATCAACATCTTCTCAAAACCTAGGGAATATACATTATCCAGTGTTTAACTATATTGCCCATGAGAGCACCTGGGAAGCAGCAGGATCTGCGTATCATGTTGACGACTCAAGAAATTAAGCTCAAGAGATGCAGGCTAGAAATAATGTTGAATATGTTTCTGAAGACTTTTCAGCTAAGCTGGAGGGAGTCAATATGCTCAGGTTGAGTAATGACTCAAGTCCTGACACTTCAGATACAGAGTATATTCCTTCTGGAAGGCCATATGTTCCACAAACTGTGCGACGAACAACACGTCATCATGGTTGGACATCAGGCATGTACGATGAACGTAGTTACTATTAGAAGGAGACAATTAGTTAGTAGTATCAAGTACTGTATATTGTACCCCAAGTAATAAGGTAGTTTTGTGATTATACCTATATAGTATATGTTGTAGTGACTTTGTATCATTATGATATTGTGTAAATATGTGAAATGCATATTTGGATTTTCTTTGGATCTTCATTGTGTGACTAGTTCTGTGCATAAAGTCGAGCTCAGAACACATGTGCATGATGTAATTATGAGTATTCGCTTTATGTTGTAGGACTAGAGGGTCATGGATACGGGTGTAGGAATGGAAACTAAGCAGTAGCGATATAGTGAGAGGCCAAGGAAAAGGCCGATGCAGATGCAGCAAACCAAGAAGCATTACCACCACCACCAATGAGGCCGTTAATGGAGCAGAACTTTATGCAATGCATGCAAATGATGCAAGAAACCCAGAACAAGTTCATGGAAGAGCTGTTGGGGCGAGAAAATCAGAGGGCACCTGAAGGTGGAGGAGTGAGTCTATCTGATTTCCAGAATGCAAGGCTGTTACCTTTTGCATTAGCTCCTGAACCAATGGATGCAGAAGACTGGCTAGCAGATACAGAAAGGAAGCTGAAAACTGTAGGTTGCAATGATGAGGAAAAATCGAGATATGCAACTCATCTGCTGACTAGACCTGCAGCATCATGGTGGGAAAATCAGTTAGCCATGCAATAGCCAGTAAGGGAGTTTACCTGGGAGGAGTTCAAGCAGAGATTCCGTGAATATCATGTTCCAGAAAGTGTCATAGAGTTGAAGCGGAGAGAATTTGAGGAGCTTCAGCAAGGATATACTAGTGTCATGAAGTACATCCGGGAGTTTAGCCAAAGGTCTCGTTATGCTGAGGAGGATGTCCACGCCGAAGAGAAGCGGAAGAAGCGTTTCCTGCATGGATTAAATCCATTTGTGAGGATGCAGCTAAGGTTAGCCAATAAGCAAACTTATCAGCAGTTGTTGGATGCAGCCATTACTTTTGAAGATGAATACAAGAATGTCCAAGAGGACCGGAGGAAGAGAGACAAGAAGGAAACTAAGAGGATTCAGGGAAGCAAACCTAAACCCAACCTGGAGTTCAAACCTCGGAATAGGAATTATGGCAACAATAACAATAACAAGGGCAGTGGTGGAAATCAATCCAATCCAAGAAGGAATGTCATATGTAACAACTGTGGAATTCCAGGGCATTTCCAGAGGGAATGCAAAAAGCCTGTAGTGATTTGTTACGGTTGTGGTCAGAAGGGGCATATCAAGCCAGATTGTCCGAGCAAACCACCTGGAGGATGGCCTACCAAGGGAGGAGGTCAAGCCAGTGGAGGAAATGGACAACCCAATAAAGGAGGAAATAATGGCAAGAACAACAATGGCAAGAGAAACTGACCTACCGAAAAACTGAACTGTGCAACCCTCGAGGAGGTGGATAATTCGGAGCATGCAGTGATAGGTATGCTCAATATCCTTACCAATCCCGGCAAAGTTCTATTTGATACTGGTGCAACTACTTCATTCATTTCTGAAGAATTTTGTGATAAGTTCGGTATTAGAAGGGCAACGTTAGAAAGTCCTATCACCGTAGTTACGGCAGGAGGGAATGTGATTGTACGCCACATAAAACAAGATCAGGTTATCTCGATCTTTGGTTGTACATATTTCGCAGACCTTTATGTGATTCTTTTGAAGGGAATTGCAGTAGTGCTAGGGATGGATTGGATGATGGAACACGGAGCTCAGATAAATTGTGAGGATAAAACTGTCTCAATCAAAACTCCAAGTGGAGCAAGGATAGTTTACCAAGCATATAAGCACAGTCATATCATGGTGGATCTGTAGTTGAATTCAATGAAAGAAGTTAAATTGGAAGAGATTCCTATAGTTAATGAATTCAAGATTTGTTTGATCAAGTGAAAGGAGCTGGAGTATTTTCAAAGATCGATTTAAGATCTGGATACCATCAAATAAAAATCAAGCCGGAAGATGTTCCAAAAACATCATTTGTCCCAAGATATGGACACCATGAGTATCTCGTAGTACCATTTGGTTTGACCAATGCACCGGCAATATTCATGAATCTTATGAACGAGATCTTCATGCCATATTTGGAAAAGTTTGTCATAGTCTTTATTGATGATATTCTGATATATTCCAAGGATAAGGAAGAGCATGTTGATCATCTGAGAATATGTAAGATCCCTCCTTTGTAAAGGAAAAGGATCCCTGTGATTGCAATGCTAGTCCCTGGATCAATGCTAGCATCCACAGTTTAAGATGAAGTACACAGAAACAAAGGTCATCATTACAGTCATTCCAGAGACAAACATAGTCTTTACAACTCCATGGCCACAGGCCTAATACAAGAGTTTAATAAGTAAATAGATACAAGTCTTCATCTTCATGTGCCACAGGCAAACATGTTGAGTGTAGACTCATGACTCCTAATCTTCATCAGAATAACCTGCAACATCACAAGTTACAGCCACAGTGGGTCAATACATTGGAATAGTATTGGCAAGTGATACCTTAGTATAATATTGATGGACTAAGTTCTATATGCAATTTGGCTAAGTGTAGCTTTGGCTTGCTTTGCTCAAAATAGGTTTTGCCTATTAGTTGAAATCACTAAGTTTTTCTATGTCAAAACTTTTCCCAAGGAACCACCAATAGACATTGAGGTCCTTCACCCTTGTTCAACCACAAGATTTACTTAGAAATTGGGATGAGGAGATTCTTGATAGCTTCCATGCCTTGATGCTCAAATTGTCCAATACCAGGGACATGGCTAAGTACTTAGATTCTTCCATCTGCAGAGGTTGTGCACTTTCCCCACCAGACTTGATTTTCACCAAGACAGGACCTTTCAGAAGCCTTCCCTTAGACCAAATGGACGCGCTCCAACCTATCATCCCACTACCACCAACTCTCCAAATGGCTAAGTTATTGCAACCTATATGATCCAGGTAGAGCCCATATTGCCAAGTGGCTGCACTAGAAGCTTCTTAACGTTTGGCCTCTAAAATCTCTTTGTTCCTGGGTGTCTTTCCACAACTGAGATACACAAGGTAAACCATAGAAATGGGCCTTGTGTAACCACTCAACATAAACCATTCCTTCCATTCCACCCAGGTGTTTCATTCACTTAGTTGTTTTATTAGGCAAAACACAAGTCCACAAGGACTTAGAAACATTTTAAAATAGCATGATTATTTCACCACCCTTGGTTGCTACTAGCTAGGCTAAGCATGGCATAGATAAACATCTTAACTTAGGAATTTCTAGCAATTCTACAACTACTAGGATTTCCCAACTTAGCATAAGCAAAATATAATCATGCAAGACTAGCAAAATATTTCTAATGCATAGTAAGAAAACTTAGGGATAAAATCATGAAGCACCACTTGCCTTTGTAGTTTGGAGAGTAGCTACACTCCTCACAATCAGAATCGCTATTGGCACCAAAATCTACACATAAAATCATAGCCACAAATCACATACAAATAAAATACAAGCAAAATATATGAATGCATGAAATATGATATGTGATGATTTTCTAAACTCAACAAGACAAGTGCATAGTACTGGTTCACAAACAAGTTCAAACTAGCCAAACAACATTTATTTAAACACTAAAACATTTCTCAAATAATTTATATACACAAAATAGGCCTACACATGTTTCTGTAAATAAAACCATTTTAACAGAAACAAAACATTAAACACATTGCATATTTGGAAAGGTCTTGTTCTCCTGATTTCATTGATATAAAATTTGTCAAATTTGGACGTGGGGATCAAAAGTTATGGCTAAAACAAATTCAAACATCTAATAGATTCAAATCCTGCTTTTAAATCTAATTCCTGGCCACGCGTCATGTTCTGATTGGCGCGTACCGGTTCGCTCAGGATCGCGCTCATAAGCCGTTAGATATAACTTAACTTGCACGGTCCAGATCTACTCATACCGTTTCGATAAGTGATCTAATTATACGCGTTGGATCTAGATCCAACGGTCATCATTCATGCGACCACAGATGGGCAGCGCTGGCGGTGGCAACTGGCGGCGGCGAGCTCTGTCTACGGTGGCGTGGCGCTACAGGGGGTTCTGGGGTCTTCGGAGATGCTTACCGGGCTCGTAGCGATGCACTGAAGCTCAACGTGGCGACGGCTTGGCAAGGGGCGCACGGACACGGCTGCACGGGCTCGTCGGAGTTGCTTACAGCGTCGGGCTCGGGTGGACGGCGACGTTGGCGATGCTCCTGGTCACCCCTAGCACGAATCAAAGGCATCAGGAGTTGTGCAAGGTTACGGCGAACACGCTCGTGTGGTTCAGAGACGGAGGGGAACACGAGACTCACCGAATTTTGTCACCGGAGTTGGAGACGTCGTCGGGAGCTTGCTGCGCTTGATGGAGTCGACGACCTGGGGCGGTATAGGATGAACCAATGGTGTCAGAAGGTGCGCAAGGAAGTTGCAAAGCTGTCTGCACGAACTAGAGGAGAAGGGGCGCACAGAGCTCACTGGGATTGGTCGCCGGAGTGGGCTCTGTCTGCGGCGGTGCAGGGGCGATTACGGGCAGCCTTGGGGCACTCTGTGCTCGAAGTGTGGGGGAGAATGGAGAGGGGGCAGAGGGAGTTTAAGTAGCATGGTCGCAAGTGATATTTACTCCGGCATTCAACGTGAATTTACGCCGCGAATCAATACAGGGAACGGCCAGCATGATTTGGGGATTGAGCTGTTTGCGGGGTGGAGACAACGACGTCGTGTGGGCCGCGGCTATCAGCGAGAGAAACAGAGAGGGAGTGGGTCCATACTGTCAGCGAGCTAGTGGGTGCGGGTGTGAGTAAAGAAAACGCTTCGCGGGGTGGGGGTTGCTGGGCTAGTTGGGCTGGTTGGGCCAGATTCGACTGAAGCTTATTTTTTTCTCTCTTTTAATCTTTTCTTTTTCTGTTTGATTTTCTAGAATTGGATTTCAAACTCTATTTCAATTCAGTTTGAATTCAAACTTTCTCAAGATTTTTGTACAGTGAATCTTGTACTCTAATATGTGTCAAACACCTCTGTCTACACAAACACACTTGGGTATTTTTGAAAATAAAATAAAAACCATGCCTTTATGAGGTGTGATAATAGGCATAGATTTGGTTTTATTTCATATTTTGTTTTGAGACTTTGCTCAAGTTTTTGAAATCACTTGAGTTTGGATTCTAAACAATACTGAATGAATAACAGTACCTTTCTCAATAACAAGTAGCACAAAGGCTTGAGCAAACTTACATAAAATATTGAGCAACAATGCTCCTGTTTATGAAATGATTTTTGAAATGAAATCCTAAATAATCATGGATGCATGGATGATATGCATGAGTTTTGAATCATGATTTTAGGGATGTTACAAATCTAACCCCCTTAAGATGAATCTCGCCCTCGAGATTCGGGTTGGCTAGCAAATAGGTGAGGGTGGTCTTTCCGAAGATCATCTTCTCTTTCCCATGTTGCTTCCTCTTCTGAATGACGGTTCCATTGAACTTTGCAGAATTTGATAGTATTAGACCGAGTAATTCTTTCTGCAGTCTCAAGAATCTTGATAGGTTTCTCCTCATAAGTGAGATCACTTTCCAATTGAACCTCTTCCAAAGGTATAGTATCCTTCAAAGAAGTTTCTTCCATTTCTGGATGACATTTGTTAAGCTGACTCACATGAAATACATTATGAACAGCTGATAGAGACTCTGGCAATTCAATCTCATAAGCTACTTCTCCTTTGCGACTCAGAATATTGAATGGTCCAACATATCTTGGGGCCAACTTTCCTTTGACTCCAAACCTCTTCACTCCACGAAGTGGTGACACTCTAAGATAAGCTCTATCACCAACTTCATAGGTGACTTCTCTACGTTTAGGATCTGCGTAGCTCTTCTGTCGGGACTGTTCTATCTTTAATCTGTCCTTAACCAACTTGACTTTCTCTTCGGCTTCTTTGATTAGTTCTGGTCCGAACAGACTTCTTTCTCCCACACCATTCCGTAGTAATGGGGTGGTACACTTTCTCCCGTAGAGAAATTCAAATGGTGCCATCTCATTACTGGCTTGATAGTTGTTATTATAAGAAAATTCTGCGTAAGGCAGACTTTCATCCCAACTGGCTCCATAGTCTAGGGCACATGCCCTCAACATATCTTCAAGAATCTGATTTGCCCGTTCTGTTTGTCCATCAGTTTGAGGATGAAAAGCAGTGCTGAATTCCAACCTCGTTCCCAATGACTCATGTAATTGCCTCCAAAAATGAGAAGTGAATTGGGTTCCTCTATCTGACACAATACTCTTGGGTACTCCATGTAGACATACAATTCTATTCATATAGATCTTGGCCAACTTAGCACTTGTGTAAGTTGTCTTCACGGGTATGAAATGAGCCACTTTAGTTAGGCGATCCACTACTACCCAAATAGAATCATATCCTGACCGGGTCATTGGCAATCCGGTAATAAAATCCATACCAATCTTGTCCCATTTCCAATCAGGAATAGGTAGTGGTTGAAGCAAACCTGCTGGTTTCTGATGTTCTGCTTTCACTCTACTACACACATCACACAAAGCAATATGTTCAGCGATGTCCTTCTTGAGATTATTCCACCAGAATCTTTCCTTCATATCCATGTACATTTTGGTGTTACCCATATGGATAGAATATGGTGAGTTATGTGCTTCTTGCAAAATCAGTTTCTGAAGTTCCGGATCTTGCGGAACACATATGCGTTTCCCATGCCATAAAGTACCTTGTTCGTCTTCATGGAATCCTTTGGCTTTTCCCTTGCCAATCTTTTCCTTGATCTCTTCAATTTCTTTATCAGTCTTCTGAGCTTCTTTGATCTTATCCAACAAGGTAGGTTGAACATCCAAAGACATGAGATGTCCTTCAGGCACAATCTCCAATCTGAGATCTCTAAATTGGGCACATAGATCATCTGGCAATTCTCCCTTAGTAAGGCCATTCACAAAAACCTTGCGGCTTAGAGCATCTGCTACAACATTTGCTTTACCAGGGTGGTATTGCAAACTTAAGTCATAGTCCTTGATGAGTTCTAGCCATCTTCTTTGTCTCATGTTAATTTCCTTTTGGGTGAAGATATACTTCAAACTCTTGTGATATGTGAACACTTCACAACATTTGCCCAAAACATAATGTCTCCATGTTTTGAGTGCATGGACAACAGAGGCCAACTCTAAGTCATGAGTAGGGTAGTTCACTTCATGAGTTTTGAGTTGTCTTGAGGCATAAGCCACAACTTTCCCGTCTTGCATAAGTACCGCACCCAAACCATGATGAGATGCATCACAATATACTTGGAAATCTTTTTCCAAATCTGGCAAACACAAGACTGGTGCTGTCACAAGTCTCTTCTTCAATTCTTGAAAGCTGAGTTCACATCCTTTAGACCAAGCAAATTTCTTGTCTTTCTTTAGCAATTTTGTCATAGGTTTTGCTATCTTGGAGAAATTCTCAATGAATCTTCTATAGTAACCTGCTAAGCCACGGAAACTACGAACTTCTTTCACTGACTTGGGAGATTCCCATTCAGTTACGGCTGAAACTTTAGCAGGATCAACTGCAACACCATCTCCTGACACAACGTGTCCGAGAAATCCAACTTCATTTAGCCAAAATTCACACTTGCTGAATTTGGCATACAATTTATGCTCTGTAAGCTTCTCAAGTATCAAACGCAAATGTCCTTCATGCTCTTCTTTGCTCTTGGAGTAGATTAAAATGTCATCGATGAAAACGACAACAAACTTATCAAGGAATTCCATGAACACCTTGTTCATCATATTCATAAAGTATGCTGGAGCATTGGTCAAACCGAATGGCATCACGGTATACTCATACAATCCATACCTTATGGTGAAAGCTGTCTTACGTATGTCTTGTTCTCTTATCTTGAGTTGGAAATAACCTGACCGGAGATCAATCTTTGAGAACACACAAGCTCCTTCTATCTGATCAAATAAGTCATTGATTCTAGGCAAAGGGTATTTGTTCTTGATAGTCACCTCATTGAGTGAACGGTAATCTATGCATAACCTTTGACTTCTATCCTTCTTTTCCACAAACAAAACCGGTGCTCCCCAAGATGAAGAACTTGGTTGAATAAATCCTTTCTGCAACTGTTCTCCAAGTTGTTTCTTGAGCTCTTTCAGTTCATCAACTGACATCTTGTATGGTCTCTTTGCTATTGGTCCAGATCCTGGTAGCAGATCAATAAGAAACTCCACATCTCTATCTGGTGGCATTCCCGGCAGTTCTTCCGGAAACACATCCGGATATTCACTCACAATTGGTACACTGTCCATGCTAACCCCCTTAAGATAATTTAGCTTACTCCCTTTTGACTCAAAGTTAGACTTGAATCTTATCTGTTTCTTCTCCGGGGTTGTGAGTGCAACAGTACGATTGGCACAATCTAGTACTCCTTCATACTTGGTCATCCAATCCATTCCCAAAATTATATCCGGTCCTTGGGAATCTAGGATTATCAGACTCACTGGAAACTTATGTTTTCCAAACTCTATCATTAGATCCCGGCATCCAAGACTTACTATCATATCTCCACCTGGAGAACTAACTTTTATTGGACACCCAATGTTTTTAGTTGGAAACCCATTTCTATCAACAAATGCTTTTGATATGAATGAATGCGATGCTCCAGTATCAAAAAGAACAAGTGCTGGAATAGAATTGAGTTTGAACTTACCAGCAACAGCATTTGACTCTTCATAGATTTCCTCCACATTGTTGTGGTTCACTTGTCCCTTCTGAAAAGGGTTAGGCTTGTTGGGTCCTTCAACTTTCTTTTCTGGGCATTCATTTGCATAATGCCCCATCTTCTTGCACTTGAAACACTCAACCTAACTAATATCCTTTTTGACAGGCTGGCTTCCACTTCCACTTCCACTACCACTGTGGTGGCTCTTATATCCACTCTTGTGGTTCTTGTACTTGTCATTGTCATGACTACGGTGATGCTTGTTGTCATGATGACGGTTGTGGTTGTGGTGCTTGTTGAATTTCCCATGCTTGTGGGATCCTGAGCTTCCACTATCATCATAATGGGAACGCTTATGAGACGATCCCGAGCTGTGCTTGTCCGAGTGCTTTCTCTTACTACTCTCAACTTGCTTCATTTTGTTCTCCAAAATAGCAGCCTTATCACAAAGAGACTGATAAGTGGGAACATAGGCCACTGATAGCTGTAGATTCAGTTCATCATTCAGGCCCTCGAGAAACTTCTCTCTTCTTTTAGCATCAGTGCCAACTTCATCCGGTGCATATCGCGCCAGATTGTTGAACTCCTCAATATATTCATCCACGCTATGGTGGCGCTGCTTCAAGTTATGAAACTCTTTCTTTTTCAGACTCATGAATCCGGATGAGATGTGAGCAGTACGAAATCCATCTTCGAAGATAGCACATGTCACATCCTCAATGGGAGTGGTGATCTGGAAGTTATCCCACCAAGTAGCTGCTAGTCTTTCCAACAAGTGTGCTGCAAATCTGACTTTTTCATCAAGATCAAGATTACGCTACCAAGTCCTTGTTCACAGAGCGTAGCCAATCATTGGCCACCATAGGATCAGTTGTTCCTGAGAACTTTGCTGGCCTCAATCTCAAGAACCTGGTAAGCATATCAAAACCCGGTGGGTTGTTGTTGTTGTTATTATTGTTATTGTTGTTGTTGCTTTGATTCTGGATGAACGTAGTCATCATTTGCATCAACTGAGTCTGAGCTATCATCATTTGCTGCATCTCAGGGGTGATGTTGTTGTTGTTGGGGTTGGGATTGGCACGACGGGGAGGCATCTGTGGTTTGGTAAATAGAGATAAGAATGAGATACCCATAGATTCTATTATGCACAATACATCACATAACAATCACCAACATGCATCACAATAATAAAAGTTCAACAACAAGGACAACAAGTTTGTAAAGTAAACACACCAATAGCAAGCCATCCACATGTTGGATGGTCATTGCGACTCAATTAAAGCATGGTAAATAAATGATAAATGAGTAGTCAACACTACTCCTCGGCATCAACCTCCTCCTCAACAAAGGTAAGACCTGCATTCTCCATAGCGGTCTTGTATTCCTCGACATTGGTGGTCAAGGTCTCTATTTTGGCTTTGAGATCCCTCTTCTGAGAATGAAGCCTCTCTATCACAGTCTACTGATGCTCGAGCTCGAAGTCCTTGGCCTCCAGTTCTGCAGTCATGTCTCGAATCCTCTTGTTCCTATCTTGGACTCGTTTTTCTTGACTCTTGAACTTTCTGTCCTGACTCTCGAACTTGGCCTCCATCTCCTTGACTATCTCATCTTGCTCCGCGAAGAGCTTGTCCTTCTCACGAAGCTGCACCTGGAGTTCGTCATTGCTGAGCATGACGTTGGTCCTATCAGTGTCCACATGCCTAAGAAGAACCTCTAAGTCCTAGAGGTATAGACGAATAGGCTCTGCTGACTCTCTCGAAGTGTCCTCGAAGTCAATGGCCTCACCATCCTCATCACGTCTACTGAAGGTGTGGAAATGAGTACCTCTAACCTCATGAGAGTGTCTCCCTAGTAGACGTTCTATCAGATCCTGCATGACTACCTCAAGGCCTCTCTCCTTTTCATCATGCATGAGCTTGAAGATGATGGCCTCCGTGGCTGGCTCACCAAGGCCCCTACTGATTGACCTTGAAGCCCCAAAGGTCTTTCCTCTCAAACTTGGTGAGGGGAAGCATCATGATGGAAGGAAGTGGAAGATTGAGCAGACTAGTAAGCTCAATAATACGAGTGCCAAAGCGAGTTCCCTTAAACTCATCAACTGTAAGATCCCTCCTTTGTAAAGGAAAAGAATCCCTGTGATTGCAATGCTAGTCCCTGGATCATTGCTAGCATCCATAGTTTAAGATGAAGTACACAGATACAAAGGTCATTTATTACATCCATTCCAGAGATAAAACATAGTCTTTTACAACTCAAGGCCACAGGCCTAAGACAAGAGTTTTGGAATAAGTAAATAAACATAAGTCTTCATCTTCATGTGCCACAGGCAAGCATGTTGAGTGTAGACTCATGACACCTAATCATCATCGGAGTAACCTGCAACATCACAAGTTACAGCCACAGTGGGTCAATACTTTGGAATAGTATTGGCAAGTGATACCTTAGTAAATTTTAAGTGGACTATATTACTATATGCATTTTGGCTAAGTGTAGTTTGGCTTGCTTTGCTCAAAATAGGTTTTTCCTATTAGTTGAAATCACTAAGTTTTTCTTTGTCAAAAACTTTCCCAAGAAACCATCAATAGACATTGAGGTCCTTCACCCTTGTTCACCCACAAGTTTTACTTAGAAGTTGGAGTGATGAGATTCTTGATAGCTTCCATGTCTTGATGCTCAAGTTGTCCATTGCCATGGACTTGGCTAAGTACATAGATTTTCCATCTGCAGAGGTTGTGCACTTTCCCCACCAGACTTGGTTTTCCAAGACAGGACCTTTCAGAAGCCTTCCCTTAGTCAAATGGACGCGTTCCAACCTATCATTCCCACTACCACCAACTGTCCAAATGACTAAGTTCTAGCAACCTATATGATCAAGGCAGAGCCCATATTGCCAAGTGGTTGCACTATAAGCTTCTCAACACTTGGCTCTAAAATCCCTTTGTGCCTGGGTGGCATACCACAAGTGAGATACACAAGGTAAATCATGTCCATGGGTCTTGTGTAACCACTCAACCAAAAACCACCATTCAAGTCCGAATCCACCCAGGAGGTTCATTGACTTAGTTGTTTTATTAAGAAAAACATAAGTCCAAAGACTTAGAAAATTTTCATCATAGCATGTATATACTTTACCAACCCTTGTTTGCTACTAGCTAGGCTAAGCATGGCATAGTAACTTAACTTAGGAAATTTCCTAGCAATTCTACAACTACTTAGGATTTCCCAACATAGCATTAGGCAAAAAAAAATAGTAACATGCAAGACTTAGCAAAATATTTCTAATGCTTGTACAAAATATAGGTATGGAAATATTCATGAAGTACCACTTGCCTTGGTAGTGGGGAGAGTAGCACTCTTCACAATCACAGTCACTAGCAAAGTCTACACAAAAATGGTAGCACAAAATTACACACAATTCATATACAAACATAAACATATATGCATGCAATGCAAAAAATGCTAAGTGATGATTTTTAAAACTCCACCAAGCAAGTGCATGATACTGAAACATAACCAAGTCAAAAACTTGCTAACTAAACTTATTTAGCACTAAAACAAATTACTAAACAAATTCTATACTCAAAGTAGTCCTAAACAATTTTCTGCATAAAAAGTCATTTTAACAGAAACTTTTCACTAAACACATTGCATAAATAGAAAGGGCTTGTCTCCCTGATTCCAACGATATAAAATTTGCAAAAATCTAACGTGTGAATCAAAAGTTATAGCCATTTCAAAATTGGACCTAAATCTGATTTCAAATCTGTTTTTGAATCAAACCCTAGCCACGCGTCATGTTCTTACTGGCGCGTACCGCTTCGCTCCGGATCGCGCTTGCTAGCCGTAGGATCTAACTAACGATGCATGGTTCAGATCTAATCATACCGCTTCGCTAAGTGGGCTAATCCTACGCGCTGGATCTGGATCTGACAGCTACAATTCATTTAACCAAAATCGAGCGGCGCTAGCGGCGGCGACTGGCGGCGGCGAGCTCTGTCTGCGGTGGCGCGGCACTACAGGTCGTCCGGAAGGGCAGGAGGATGCTCACCAGGTTCGCAGCGTCGAGGAGAAGCTCAACTTGGCAGCGGCTTGACGAGGGGCGCACAGGCACGGTCGCTGGGGCTCGTCGGAGTTGCGGCGGCGTCTGTCGCTTGCAGTCGAGGTCGCTGGCGAGGCTCCGCGTCGTCCTAGTACAAGGCAGAGGGTTCAGAAGATGCGCAAGTGACTGGCGAACCAGTTGGTATCAAAGGGAAGGCAAGGGGCGCTCGGGACTTACCGCTATTGCTCGCCGGAGTCGAGCGACGGCGCAGGTGGTTGCGGTCGTGAATGGAAACGATGACATGGGTCACGAGCAGGCAAAAGAAAGGTGTCAGCAGATGCACAAGATCATGCTGGACATGATAGTTTGAACCAGAGAGAGGGGGCGGTCGAGGCTCACCAGAGTTAGTCGCCGGAGTCGTCGGTACTGCGGGGCTTCGAGGTCAAATGCGCGCAGCCTGGTGGCGGAGTGAGCGAGGAGAGTGGGGGGAAATGACCGTGGTGCAGAGGGGGTTATGTAGGCAAGAGGGGAGCGGCGATTAAGCGCGGAATCAAGGGCAATTACTCGAGGAATCAATGCGGCGGTGATGGGCGGAGGAAACGGCCGGCTACGGGGTCGGGCGCGATTTGGGGAAGACGAGGGTGAGCTGGCGAGGTCCACCAGTCAGCGAGTGAGACGGAGAGGGGGTGGGGTCCGAGTGTCGCGTCACAGCATGCGAAGCGAAGAGAGAGTGGCCGGGTGGGATAGTTGGGCCGGTTCTGCTGCTGGGCTAGATTAGGAGCGCTTGGCCCTTTTCTTTTGTTTATTCCTTTTCTTTTTATGTTTTGATTTTTAGGAATAGTTTTCAAATGAATTCAAACTCTTTTTGAATTCAAATCTTTCTGGGGGTTTGCAGTGTGCAACAGTCTCAATTCTAGGCATAAAACCATGTGGTTACTTTGTAAAGGCTTGGTCATTATTGGAGAAACAAAATAACAGGGACTTTGCACTTGATTTGCAAATGTTTGAAAAATGGTTTTTGAAACCATTTCCATTTTGTAAAGCTTGGTTCAAAATCCTCACTCAATCCATTCAACAAAGAAGACAAACAATCTAGGTTTAAAACATTCAAACACTCAAATGGGGATGGTCATTTGATTTAAGTTGGCTCACATAAAATGATAGCACTATGTGCTTCTGTTTTTCTGAAATGAGTTTGAAATTGATCTCAATTCTATATGCATGCATGAATGATATGCAATCTTTGAAATCATGATTTTAGGGATGTTACAAATCTAACCCCCTTAAGGTGAATCTCGCCCTCGAGATTCGGATTGGCTAGCAAATAGGTGAGGGTGGTCTTTTCGAAGATCATCTTCTCTTTCCCATGTTGCTTCCTCTTCGGAGTGATGATTCCACTGCACTTTGCAAAACTTGATAGTCTTTGTCCTTGTGACTCTTTCTGCAGTTTCAAGAATCTTGATAGGTTTTTCTTCATAAGTGAGATCACTTTCTAGTTGCACTTCCTCCAAAGGTATAGTATCTTTCAAAGAAGTTTCTTCCATTTCTGGGTGACATTTCTTAAGCTGACTTACATGAAACACATTATGGACAGCTGATAGAGATTCTGGTAGTTCAATTTCATAGGCAACTTCTCCTTTGCGACTCAGAATCTTGAATGGCCCAACATATCTTGGTGCCAACTTTCCTTTGACTCCGAATATTTTCACTCCACGAAGTGGTGATACTCTAAGATAGGCTCTATCACCAACTTCGTAGGTGACTTCTCTACGTTTAGGATCTGCGTAGCTTTTCTGTCGGGACTGTGCTATCTTTAACCTGTCCTTAACCAATTTGACCTTCTCTTCGGCTTCTTTGATAAGATCTGGCCCGAATAAACTTCTTTCTCCCACACCATTCCATAACAATGGGGTGGTACACTTTCTTCCGTAGAGAAACTCAAACGGTGCCATTTCAATGCTGGCTTGATAGCTGTTGTTATAAGAAAATTCTGCGTAAGGCAGACTTTCGTCCCAACTTGCTCCATAGTCTAGGGCACATGCCCTTAACATATCTTCCAGAATTTGATTAGTCCTTTCTGTTTGTCCGTCGGTTTGAGGATGAAAAGCAGTACTGAATTCCAACCTCGTCCCCAATGACTCATGTAGCTGTCTCCAAAAATGGGAAGTGAATTGAGTTCCCCTATCAGACACAATACTCTTGGGCACTCCATGTAGACATACAATTCTACTCATGTAGATTTTGGCTAACTTAGCACTCGTATAAGTTGTCTTCACGGGTATAAAGTGAGCCACTTTAGTTAGGCGATCCACTACTACCCATATGGAATCATACCCTGACCTGGTCCTTGGTAATCCGGTGATGAAATCCATACCGATCTTGTCCCACTTCCAATCAGGAATAGGTAGTGGTTGAAGCAAGCCTGCTGGTTTCTGATTCTCCGCTTTTACTCTACTACACACATCACACAAAGCAATATGTTCGGCGATGTCCCTTTTGAGATTGTTCCACCAAAATCTTTCTTTCATGTCCATGTACATTTTGGTGTTACCCGGGTGAATAGAATACGGAGAGTTGTGTGCTTCCTGCAAAATCAGTTTCCGCAACTCCGGATCTTGTGGAACACAGATACGTTTCCCATGCCATAAAGTACCCTGCTCGTCTTCATGGAAATTTTTAGCTTTCCCTTGGCTAATCTTTTCCTTAATCTCTTCAATTTCCTTATCAGTCTTCTGAGCTTCTCGGATCTTGTCCAACAAAGTGGGTTGAACATCCAAAGACATGAGATGTCCTTCCGGCACAATCTCCAATCTGAGTTTTCTGAATTGGGTACACAAATCATCTGGCAATTCTCCTTTGGTAAGGCCATTCACAAATACCTTACGACTTAGAGCATCTGCTACAACATTTGCTTTACCGGGGTGGTATTGCAAACTTAAGTCATAGTCCTTGATAAGCTCTAACCATCTTCTTTGTCTCATATTGATTTCCTTTTGGGTGAAGATATACTTCAAACTTTTGTGATCCATGAACACTTCACAACTCTTTCCCAAAAGGTAATGTCTCCATGTCTTGAGTGCATGGACGACAGAGGCTAACTCTAAATCATGAGTAGGATAGTTCACCTCATGAGTTTTGAGTTGTCTCGAGGCATAGGCCACAACTTTACCGTCTTGCATAAGTACGGCACCCAAACCTTGATGAGACACATCACAATACACTTGCAAATCCTTTTCCAAATCAGGTAGACATAGAACTGGTGCTGTCACAAGTCTCTTCTTCAATTCCTGAAAGCTGAGTTCACAACCTTTAGACCAAGCAAACTTCTTGTCTTTCTTTAAAAATTCAGTCATTGGCTTAGCTACCTTAGAGAAATTCTCAATAAACCTTCTGTAATAACCTGCTAAGCCAAGGAAACTACGAACTTCTTTCACGGACTTGGGAGATTCCCATTCCATCACAGCTGAAACTTTAGCCGGATCAACTGCTACGCCATCCTTTGTCATAACATGACCAAGAAAACCAACTTCTTCTAACCAGAACTCACACTTGCTGAATTTGGCATAAAGTTTATGCTCTCTTAACTTCTCAAGTATCAAGCACAAATGTCCTTCATGTTCTTCTTTGCTCTTGGAGTAGACTAAGATGTCGTCGATGAAAATGACAACAAACTTGTCAAGGAATTCCATGACCACTTTGTTCATCATATTCATGAAGTATGCTGGAGCATTTGTCAAGCCAAAAGGCATTACGGTATACTCATATAATCCATACCTTGTGGTGAATGCTGTTTTTGGTATGTCTTGTTCTCTTATCTTGAGTTGAAAATAGCCTGACCGGAGATCAATATTCGAGAACACACATGCTCCTTCTAGCTGATCAAACAAGTCATTGATTCTAGGCAAAGGATATTTGTTCTTGATAGTTACCTCGTTGAGTGAACGGTAATCTATGCATAACCTTTGGCTTCTATCCTTCTTCTCCACAAACAAAACTGGGGCTCCCCAAGATGAAGAACTTGGTTGAATGAATCCTTTCTGCAACTGTTCTCCCAGTTGCTTCTTGAGCTCTTTCAGTTCATCAACTGACATTTTATATGGTCTCTTTGCTATTGGTCCAGAACCTGGTATCAAATCTATCAGAAACTCCACGTCTCTATCTGGTGGCATTCCTGGCAATTCTTCCGGAAACACATCCGGATACTCATTCACAATTGGCACACTGTCCATGCTAACCCCCTTAAGAGAATTAAGCATACTCCTTTTTGCTTCAAAGATGGTCTTGAATCTGATCCTTTTATTTTCTGGAGTTGTGAGTGAAACAGTATGGTTGGCACAATCTATCACTCCTTTGTACTTAGTCATCCAGTCCATTCCCAGAATGACATCCAATCCTTGGGAGTTTAGTATTATCAAGTTAACGGGAAACTTATACTTCCCAAATTCTATGACTAGGTCATGACATCCTGAATTCACTATCATTTCTCCACCAGGAGAACTTACTTTTATAGGACACCCAATAGTTTCTACCGGTAGTTCATTTCTTTCAACAAATGCTCTTGATATGAATGAATGAGATGCACCAGTATCAAAGAGTACAAATGCTGGAATAGAATTGAGTCTGAACTTACCAGCAACAGCATCAGGCTCCTCATAGACCTCTTCCACACTGATGTGGTTCACCTGTCCTTTCTGGAAAGGATTGGGCTTGACAGGTCCTTCAACTTTCTTTTCGGGGCACTCATTTGCATAGTGTCCCATCTTTTTGCATTTGAAGCATTCAACCTGACTGATGTCTCTCTTAGCAGGCTGACTTCCACTTCCACTACCATTACCACTGTGGTGGCTCTTATGTCCACTCTTGTGGTTCTTGTATTTGTCATTGTCATGACTGCGATGATGCTTGTTGTCATGACGGTTGTGGTTGTGGTGCTTGTTGAATTTCCCATGCTTATGGGATCCTGAGCTTCCACTGTCATCATAGTGAGATCGTTTGTGAGACGATCCCGAGCTGTGCTTGTCGGAGTGCTTCCTCTTTCTACTCTCGACTTGTTTCATTTTGTTCTCCAATATAGCAGCCTTGTCACAGAGCGACTGATAAGTGGGAACATATGCCACAGCCAGCTGTAGATTTAGCTCATCATTCAAGCCTTCCAGAAATTTTTCCTTTCTTTTGGCATCTGTGTCAACTTCATCTGGTGCATAACGCGCCAGATTGTTGAACTCTTCAATGTATTCAGCCACGCTGCGGTGGCGTTGCTTCAGATTATGGAACTCTTTCTTTTTCAGGCTCATTATTCCTGATGAGATATGAGCAGTGCGAAAGCCATCCTCAAAGATAGCCCAAGTCACCTCATCTATGGGTGTGGTGATTTGGAAGTTGTCCCACCAAGTGGCGGCTGGCCCTTCCAGCAGATGTGCTGCAAATCTGACCTTTTCAGCGTCAAATGCATTACGGTCACTAAGTCCTTGTTCTGAGCGTAGCCAATTGTTGGCCACCATGGGATCGATCGTCACGAGAACTTAGCTGGCCTCAATCTCAAATCTGGTAAGCATATCAAAGCCGGAGGTTGTTGTTGTTATTGTTGTTGTTATTGGGGTTGTTGTTGTTATTATTCTGGTTCTGGATGAATGTTGTCATCATCTGCATAAGCTGTGTTTGAGCAGTCATCATTTGCTGCATTTCTGGAGTGATGTTGTTGTTGTTGGGGTTGGGGTTTGCGCGATGGGGAGGCATCTGTGGTTTGTTCAAATAGAGATAAGAATGAGATACCCATAGATGTTTTTATGCACATTACATCACATAAGCAAACACATAGCATGCAACACAAAGATAAAAGTTCAACAACAAGATAACAAGTTCACAAAGTAAAACACACAAGTAGCAAGCCATCCACATGTCGGATGGTCCAATAAAAAGTTCACAAATAACAAGTACGATAATAAAAGATAAACGAGTAGTCAAGTCTACTCATCAGCATCAATCTCCTCCTCGACAAAGGTAAGACCTGCGTTCTCCATCGCGGTCTTGTTCTCCTCAATGGTAGTGTTCAAGGACTCAATCTTGGCCTTGAGAGCCCTCTTCTGGGAACGAAGCCTCTCTATCACCGTCTGCTGCTGCTCTAGCTCGAAGTCCTTGGACTGTAGTTCTTCAGTCATGTCCCGGATCTTCTTGTTCCTATCCTGGACACGCTTCTCCTGACTCTTGAACTTCCTGTCCTGGGTCTCGAACTTCGCCTCCATTTCCTTGACTATCTCGTCCTGCTGCGCGAAGAGCTTGTCCTTCTCACGAAGCTGCACCTGGAGCTCGTCATTACTGAGCATGACATTGGTCATGTCCGTGTCCACGTGCCTAATGAGAGACTCTAAGTCCTGGAGATACAGACGTATCGGCTCTGCTGCGTCCCTCGAGTCGTCCTCGAAGTCGATGGACTCTCCATCCTCATCACGTCTTCCGAAGACGTGGAAGTGGGTGCCTCTAACCTTTCGGGAGTGTCGTCCTAGCAGACGTCCTATCAGGTCCTGCATAACTACCTCCATGCCTCTCTCCCTGTCATCGTGCATAAGCTTGAAAATGATGGCCTCCGTAGTAGGCTCTGTCTGGCGTCCGTGCTGGTTCACCTTGAAGCCCCAGAGGTCCTTCCTCTCGAACTTGGTGAGTGGATGCACCATGATGGTGGGAAGAGGGAGATTGAGCAAAGTGGTAAGCTCAACGATACGAGGACCAAAGCGGGTAACCTAGAACTCCTCAACAGTGCTGATGGTAATAGGCATCTATTTATAAGATAGAAAAGTTAGAACAACATAATTTAAGATAAACAAAAAGTCAAACATCACATACATATCCTTGGAAAGCAAAACACACAAGTCATGCATACATGAAACCATTACATCAACCAAGGTCCAAACTTATTTTAAGGTAACATTTTGGAAAATAAGGTGATAGGTGGTGGTCCAACTAACGAAGTACGTTTACCATCCTATCTCACTGGATCTGTTGGCTAACACAATGTTCCTAGAAGCAATCAGCCTATCTTGCTCACATGATTCCATCACTAAGTCTATAATATCTCCTCTTAAGGTTTGGTTGGTAGCTTCCAACTCTTGGGTATGTTCCTTCTCTTTCTCTAAGTCTTTTTGGAGGTTGAGCATTCTACACTTGACTCTAGCACTAACTTCTTTGATAGTCCTCCAAGCTGCTTCTCTTGCTGACTCAAAGAATGTGGTGTGCACCATAGTGTTGGTGTACATGCAGAATCCTTTTTCTTTGTGGTTGTCTTCCTTGTTTTTGTACAAGTGAAGTTGCACCCACCAGTACTCAACTCCTTCATCCTTCACTGGAAAGCCTTTGTACACGGCTGCACCATGTATTTCCATTGCCACCATGAGGTCCTTGAGAATTTTGGGAAACTCAGTCTCACACTCCAAGGTCATGGTCATGAGTGGTCCTTTTCTTACGGCTTCGTTGATGGAGTTCATCTACAAATAGAGATGAGAATGAGAAGATTAGAAAAGTTTACGAGAAGAATAGACAAGTGTAGAAGTAGTTGAAAAATTTTCCTTAGTGGTTTCCAATTCTAGGGTCATAATCCTACAGGCAACACAGTGCTCTGATACCATCTATAAGATCCCTCCTTTGTAAAGGAAAAGGATCCCTGTGATTGCAATGCTAGTCCCTGGATCATTGCTAGCATCCACAGTTTAAGATGAAGTACACAGATACAAAGGTCATTTATTACATCCATTCCAGAGATAAAACATAGTCTTTTACAACTCAAGGCCACAGGCCTAATACAAGAGTTTTGGAATAAGTAAATAAACATAAGTCTTCATCTTCATGTGCCACAGGCAAGCATGTTGAGTGTAGACTCATGACACCTAATCATCATCGGAGTAACCTGCAACATCACAAGTTACAGCCACAGTGGGTCAATACTTTGGAATAGTATTGGCAAGTGATACCTTAGTAAATTTTAAGTGGACTATATTACTATATGCATTTTGGCTAAGTGTAGTTTGGCTTGCTTTGCTCAAAATAGGTTTTTCCTATTAGTTTAAATCACTAAGTTTTTCTTTGTCAAAAACTTTCCCAAGAAACCATCAATAGACATTGAGGTCCTTCACCCTTGTTCACCCACAAGTTTTACTCAGAAGTTGGAGTGATGAGATTCTTGATAGCTTCCATGTCTTGATGCTCAAGTTGTCCATTGCCATGGACTTGGCTAAGTACTTAGATTTTCCATCTGCAGAGGTTGTGCACTTTCCCCACCAGACTTGGTTTCCCAAGACAGGACCTTTCAGAAGCCTTCCCTTAGCCAAATGGACGCGTTCCAACCTATCATTCCCACTACCACCAACTGTCCAAATGACTAAGTTCTAGCAACCTATATGATCAAGGCAGAGCCCATATTGCCAAGTGGTTGGACCATAAGCTTCTCAACACTTGGCCTCTAAAATCCTTTTGTGCCTGGGTGGCATACCACAAGTGAGATACACAAGGTAAACCATGTCCATGGGTCTTGTGTAACCACTCAACCAAAAACCACCATTCAAGTCCGAATCCACCCAGGAGGTTCATTGACTTAGTTGTTTTATTAAGAAAAACATAAGTCCAAAGACTTAGAAAATTTTCATCATAGCATGTATATACTTTACCAACCCTTGTTTGCTACTAGCTAGGCTAAGCATGGCATAGTAACTTAACTTAGGAAATTTCCTAGCAATTCTACAACTACTTAGGATTTCCCAACATAGCATTAGGCAAAAAAAATAGTAACATGCAAGACTTAGCAAAATATTTCTAATGCTTGTACAAAATATAGGTATGGAAATATTCATGAAGTACCACTTGCCTTGGTAGTGGGGAGAGTAGCACTCTTCACAATCACAGTCACTAGCAAAGTCTACACAAAAATGGTAGCACAAAATTACACACAATTCATATACAAACATAAACATATATGCATGCAATGCAAAAAATGTTAAGTGATGATTTTTAAAACTCCACCAAGCAAGTGCATGATACTGAAACATAACCAAGTCAAAAACTTGCTAACTAAACTTATTTAGCACTAAAACAAATTACTAAACAAATTCTATACTCAAAATAGTCCTAAACAAGTTTCTGCATAAAAAGTCATTTTAACAGAAACTTTTCACTAAACACATTGCATAAACAGAAAGATCTTGTCTCCCTGATTCCAACGATATAAAATTTGCAAAAATCTAACATGGGAATCAAAAGTTATAGCCATTTCAAAATTGGACATAAATCTGATTTCAAATCTGTTTTTGAATCAAACCCTAGCCACGCGTCATGTTCTTACTGGCGCGTACTGCTTCGCTCCGGATCGCGCTTGCTAGCCGTAGGATCTAACTAACGATGCACGGTACAGATCTAATCATACTGCTTCGCTAAGTGGGCTAATCCTACGCCCTGGATCTGGATCTGACGGCTACAATTCATTTAACCAAACTCGGCGCTTAGCGGCAATGGCGAAGCTCTGTCTGTGGCGTGGCGCTACAGGTCGTCCGGGCAGGAGGATGCTCACCAGGTTCGCAGCATCGAGAAGCTCAACTTAGCGGCAGACGAGGCGCGACGGGGTCACTGGGGCTCGTCGGAGGTGTGGCGGCGTCAGCCGCTTGCGGTCGAGTCGTTGGCGAGCTCCGCGTCGTCCTAGTACAAAGCGGAGGTTTAGAAGATGCATAAAGTGGCGAACCAGTTGGTATCAAAGGGAAGGCAAGGGGCGCTCGGGACTTACCGCTATTGCTCGCCGGAGTCGAGCGACGGCGCAGGTGGTTGCGGTCGTGAATGGAAACGATGACCTGGGTCACGAGCAGGCAAAAGAAAGGTGTCAGTAGATGCACAAGATCATGCTGGACATGATAGTTTGAACCAGAGAGAGGGGGGCGGTCGAGGCTCACCAGAATTAGTCGCCGGAGTCGTGATGCTGCTTCGAGGTCAATCTGGCGTAGTAGCCTAGTGGCGGAGTGAGCAAGGAGAGTGGGGGGAAATGACCGCGGTGCAGAGGGGGTTATGTAGGCGAGAGGGGAGCGGAGATTAAGCGCGGAATCAAGGGTAATTACTCGAGGAATCAACGCGGCAGTGATGGGCGGAGGAAGCGGCGGCTGAAGTCGCGATTTGGGAAAGAGGTGGTGGCGAGGTCCACCAGTCAGCGAGTGAGACGGAGAGGGGGTGGGGTCCGAGTGTCAGCGGACGCGTGGGTGCGTCTGCACGTGCGAGCGAGCGAGAGAGTGGCCGGGTGGGCTAGTTGGGCCGGTTCTGCTGCTGGGCTAGATTAGGAGCGCTTGGCCCTTTTTCTTTTGTTTATTCCTTTTATTTTTATGTTTTGATTTTCAGGAATAGTTTTCAAATGAATTCAAACTCTTTTTGAATTCAAATCTTTCTGGGGTTTTTGCAGTGTGCAACAGTCTCAATTCTAGGCATAAAACCATGTGGTTACTTTGTAAAGGCTTGGTCATTATTGGAGAAACAAAATAACAGGGACTTTGCACTTGATTTGCAAATGTTTGAAAAATGGTTTTTGAAACCATTTCCATTTTGTAAATCTTGGTTCAAAATCCTCACTCAATCCATTCAACAAAGAAGACAAACAATATAGGTTTAAAACATTCAAACACTCAAATGGGGATGGCCATTTGATTTAAGTTGGCTCACATAAAATGATAGCACTATGTGCTTCTGTTTTTCTGAAATGAGTTTGAAATTGATCTCAATTCTATATGCATGCATGAATGATATGCAATCTTTGAAATCATGATTTTAGGGATGTTACATCAACCGTGCTGATAATAACATTAGGCATCTATTTATAAGATAGAAAAAGTTAGAATCAACATACATAAGAATGAATCACAAAACAAAGCATTACATGCATAATTTTGGAAATCAAATCACACAAGTCATGGCATACATGCAACCATTACAGCATCCAAGGTTCAACTTATTTCAAGCAACATTTTGGAAAATAAGGTGATAAGTGGTGGTCCAACTAACGAAGTACGTTACAATCCCAACTCACTAGACATGTTGGCTAACATAATATTTCTAGAAGCAATCCGTCTATCTTGGGCACATGACTCCATCACTAAGTCTATAATGTCTCCTCTTAAGGTTTGGTTAGTAGCCTCCAACTCTTGAGTATGTTTCTTCTCTTCCCTTAGGTCATTCTGTATGTTGAGCATTCTGCACTTGACTCTATCACCAAGTTCTTTGATAGTCCTCCAAGTTGCATCCCTTGTTGAATCAAAGAATGTAGTATGCACTACTGAATTGGTGAACATGCAGAACCCTGATTCTTTGTGGTTGTCTTCCTTGCTTTTATACAAGTGAAGTTTCACCCACCAGTACTCAACTCCTTCATCCATCACAGGAAAACCTTTGTACACAGCTGCACCATGCATTTCCATTGCAACCATGAGGTCCTTGAGAGCCTTGGGGAATTCTGTCTCACACTCCAAATTCATTGTCATGAGTGGTCCCTTCCTTACGGCTTCGTTGATGGAGTTCATCTACAAATAGAGATGAGAAAGAAGATTAGAAAAGTTTACGAGAAGAATAGACAAGTGTGGAAGTTGTTGAAAAATTTTCCTTAGTGGTTTCAAATCCTAGGGTCATAATCCTACAGGCAACACAGTGCTCTGATACCATCTGTAAGATCCCTCCTTTGTAAAGGAAAAGGATCCCTGTGATTGCAATGCTAGTCCCTGGATCAATGCTAGCATCCACAGTTTAAGATGAAGTACACAGAAACAAAGGTCATTATTACAATCATTCCAGAGACAAACATAGTCTTTACAACTCCATGGCCACAGGCCTAATACAAGAGTTTAATAAGTAAATAGATACAAGTCTTCATCTTCATGTGCCACAAGCAAACATGTTGAGTGTAGACTCATGACTCCTAATCTTCATCAGAATAACCTGCAACATAACAAGTTACAGCCACAGTGGGTCAATACATTGGAATAGTATTGGCAAGTGATACCTTAGTATAATATTGGTGGACTAAGTTCTATATGCAATTTGGCTAAGTGTAGCTTTGGCTGGCTTTGCTCAAAATAGGTTTTGCCTATTAGTTGAAATCACTAAGTTTTTCTTTGTCAAAACTTTTCCCAAGGAACCACCAATAGACATTGAGGTCCTCCACCCTTGTTCAACCACAAGTTTTACTTAGAAATTGGGATGAGGAGATTCTTGATAGCTTCCATGCCTTGATGCTCAAATTGTCCAATACCAGGGACATGGCTAAGTACGTAGATTCTTCCATCTGCAGAGGTTGTGCACTTTCCCCACCAGACTTGATTTTCACCAAGACAGGACCTTTCAGAAGCCTTCCCTTAGACCAAATGGACGCGCTCCAACCTATCATCCCACTACCACCAACTGTCCAAATGGCCAAGTTATTGCAACCTATATGATCCAGGCAGAGCCCATATTACCAAGTGGCTACACTAGAAGCTTCTTAACATTTGGCCTCTAAAATCTCTTTGTTCCTAGGTGGCTTTCCACAAGTGAGATACACAAGGTAAACCATAGAAATGGGCCTTGTGTAACCACTCAACATAAACCATTCCTTCCATTCCACCCAGGTGTTTCATTCACTTAGTTGTTTTATAAGGCAAAACACAAGTCCACAAGGACTTAGAAACATTTTAACATAGCATGATTATTTCACCACCCTTGGTTGCTACTAGCTAGGCTAAGCATGGCATAGATAAACATCTTAACTTAGGAATTTCTAGCAATTCTACAACTACTAGGATTTCCCAACTTAGCATAAGCAAAATATAATCATGCAAGACTAGCAAAATATTTCTAATGCATAGTAAGAAAACTTAGGGATAAAATCATGAAGCACCACTTTCCTTGGTAGTTTGGAGAGTACCTACACTCCTCACAATCACAATCACTATTGGCACCAAAATCTACACATAAAATCATAGCCATAAATCACATACAAATAAAATACAAGCAAAATATATGAATGCATGAAATATGATATGTGATGATTTTCTAAACTCAACAAGACCAGTGTATAGTACTGGTTCACAAACAAGTTCAAACTTGCCAAATAACATTTATTTAAACACTAAAACATTTCTCAAATAAGTTATATACACAAAATAGGACTACACATGTTTCTGTGAATAAAACCATTTTAACAGAAACAAAACATTAAACACATTGCATATTTGGAAAGGGCTTGTTCTCCTGATTTCATTGATATAAAATTTGTCAAATTTGGACGTGGGGATCAAAAGTTATGGCTAAAACAAATTCAAACATCTAATAGATTCAAATCCTGATTTTAAATCTAATTCCTGGCCACGCGTCATGTTCTGATTGGCGTGTACCGGTTCGCTCAGGATCGTTCTCATAAGCCGTTAGGTCTAACTTAACTTGCACGGTCCAGATCTACTCATACCATTTCGATAAGTGATCTAATTATACGCGCTGGATCTAGATCCAACGGTCATCGTTCATGCGACCACAGATGGGCGGCCCAGCGGTAACAGCGGCGAGCTCATCTCTGGCCTTGGCGCTTCTGAGGGGTTCTGGGGTCTTCGGAGATGCTTACCGGGCTCGTAGCGATGCACTGAAGCTCAACGTGGCGACGGCTTGGCAAGGGGCGCACGGACACGGCTGCACGGGCTCGTCGGAGTTGCTTACATCGTCGGGCTCGGGTGGACGGCAACGTTGGCGACGCTCCTGGTCACCCTAGCACGAATCAAAGGCATCAGGAGTTATGCAAGGTTACGGCGAACACGCTCATGTGGTTCAGAGACGGAGAGGAACACGAGACTCACCGAATTTTGTCGCCGGAGTTGGAGACGTCGTCGGGAGCTTGCTGCGCTTGATGGAGTCGACGACCTGGGGCGGTATAGGATGAACCAATGGTGTCAGAAGGTGCGCAAGGAAGTTGCGAAGCTGTCTGCACGAACTAGAGGAGAAGGGCCACGAGCTCACCGGGATTGGTCGCCGAGTGGGCTCTGTCTGCTGAGGCGGTGCAGGGGCGACTGAGGCGCTGTGCTCGAAGTGTGGGGAGAATGGAGAGGCGGAGGGGTTTAAGTAGCATGGTCGCGAGCGAGATTTACTCCGGCATTCAACGTGAATTGACGCCGCGAATCAATACAGGGAACGTCCGGCGTGATTTGGGGATTGAGCTGTTTACGGGGTGGAGACGACAACGTCGTGTGGGCATGTTGTCGTGAGAGAAAGCAGAGAGGAGTGGGTCAGGTGTTGAGCTAGTGGGTGGTGTGAGTAAAGAAAAGCGCCATGGGGTGGGGTTCTTTGGGCTAGTTGGGCTGGTTGGGCCAGATTCGACTGAAGCTTATTTTTTGCTCTCTTTTAATCTTTTCTTTTTCTATTTGATTTTCTAGAATTGGATTTCAAACTCTATTTCAATTCAGTTTGAATTCAAACTTTCTCAAGATTTTTGTATAGTGAATCTTGTACTCTAATATGTGTCAAACACCTCTGTCTACACAAACACACTTGGGTCTTTTTGAAAATAAAATAAAAACCATGCCTTTATGAGGTGTGATAATAGGCATAGATTTGGTTTTATTTCATATTTTGTTTTGAGACTTTGCTCAAGTTTTTTAAATCACTTGAGTTTGGATTCTAAACAATACTGAATGAATAACAGTACCTTTCTCAATAACAAGTAGCACAAAGGCTTGAGCAAACTTACATAAAATATTGAGCAACAATGCTCCTGTTTATGAAATGATTTTTGAAATGAAATCCTAAATGATCATGGATGCATGGATGATATGCATGAGTTTTGAATCATGATTTTAGGGATGTTACAGAATATCATTGAAGACTTTAAGAGAACATAAGCTTTATGCTAAGTTCATTAAATGTGAATTTTGGCTGGATAAGGTAGAATTCCTCGGTCATGTGATCAGTAAAGATGGAATTGCTGTGAACCCATCTAAAGTTCAGTAAGTACTAGAGTGGACTGCACCAACCAATGTGAAGCAAATTCAAGGATTCTTAGGAATGACTGGTTATTATCGGAGATTCATTGAAGGTTTCTCCAAAATAGCCGGACCATTGACCAAATTATTAAGGAAGAATACACCATTCAAGTGGGATGAGAAATGTGAAGCGAGTTTCCAAGAGTTGAAGACTAGATTAACCACAGTCCAATCTTAGCAGTTCCTGAAACAGGGTAGGACTTCACCATATATAGTAATGCATCTAAAGAAGGTCTGGGTTGTGTATTAATGCAAGATCGGAAAGTGATTGCTTATGGTTCAAGACAATTGAAACTACATGAAGTCAACTATCCAACTCATGATTTAGAGTTAGCAGCAGTAGTTTTTGCATTGAAAGGATGGAGGCATTTTCTTTATGGAGCCAGATGTGAGTTGTACACTGGCCATAAAAGTCTCAAATATTTCTTCCTCAAAAGGAATTGAATATGAGAAAGAAGCGTTGGTTGGAACTAATCAATGATTATGACTTAACAATTAATTACACCCCAGGGAAGGCAAATGTTGTAGCAGATGCTTTAAGCAGAAAGAGTGCAGATATTCAGCCTAGCAATAAGGAGCTACCAAAAGAGTTACAAATGGACTTGGAAAGATTAGAGCTTCAATTCATCAGAACAGAGGTTCTTGGAGGATTAGCTACGATGCAGGTAGTTGCAGAGCAGGATAGTGATCTTAAACAAGAAATTTTTAGACACCAACCAGAAGATCCTTTTATTGCTGAGGAAATTCAGAGGATATCTCAAGGGCAAAAATCAGTTTTTCGCCTTGGGGATTATGGGTATTTATGGTTTCAAGACCGTCTATGTGTTCCGGATGTGACAGAGATTAGAGATGTCATACTCAGAGAAGCACATGATACACCATATTCTATACATCCAGGGAGTACTAAGATGTATATGGACTTAAAAGGACTATTCTGGTGGAATAACATGAAAAGAGATATTGCTAAATATGTATCTGAATGCCATACTTGTCAAAGGGTGAAAGCTGAACATCAAAGTCCAGCAGGACCATTACAACCCTTAGAAATTCCTGAATGGAAATGGGAGGAAATTGGTATGGACTTCATCATAGGATTGCCTATGACACCACAAAGGAAGGATATGATATGGGTAATTGTGGACAGACTCACTAAGAGTGGACATTTTATTCTAGTGAATCAGAAGGATAATGCTGAGAATTTAGTTGAAGTATATGTCAAAGAGATCATAAGTAAGCATGGAGTACCCAAAAAGGTCGTAACTGATAGGGGGTCGGTGTTTACTTCAGCATTTTGGAAGCAATTGCATGAAGCACTTGGTTCAAAATTAGATTTCAGCACGACATATCATCTTGAGACAGGAGGTCAAACTGAAAGAACAAATCAAATACTAGAAGACATGTTGAGAGCTTGTGCACTAGATTTTGGAGGAACATGGGAAGATCACCTACCATTGGCAGAATTTTCTTATAATAATAGCTATCAGAGTAGTCTGAAGGCAGCTCCATATGAGGTTCTGTATGGAAGGAAGTGTAGATCACCAATATGTTGGTATGAACCTGGAAGCAGCAAAGAATTTGCGCCAGATTATATCAAGGAGAGACAAGACATCATTGATAAGATCAGGGATAGAATGAAAATAGCCCAGAGCAGGCAGAAAAGTTATGCGGATCAAAGTCGAAGATCATGGCATCCAGAAGTGGTAGATATGGTCTATTTGAAAGTAAGTCTAATGAAAGGGGTGAAAAGGTTCGGAGTTAAAGGGAAATTGAGTCCAAGATACATCGGACCATTCAAGATACTGAGTCAAAACAGAACTATAGCTTATGCTTTAGAGTTACCATCAAGATTGGCTCAAGTGCATAATGTTTTCCATGTGTCACAACTTCGTAAATGTTTGAAAGTTCCAGATGATGCAATCACACATCAAGAGATAGAACTACAAGCAGACCTGACTTATATTGAAAAGCCCTGTAAGATTCTGGAAGAAAACTGGAAAATATTAAGGAACAGAGCAATCAAATATTGCAAGGTACAGTGGGAACATCACCCTGAAAGGGAAGCCACATGGGAGAAAGAAGAGGATTTAAGAAAAGCCTATCCAGAATTATTCAGGTACATCTCCACAAACTTCGGGACGAAGTTTAATTTAAGGAGGGAAGTCTGTAACATCCCAGTATTTAGAAACTAACGAAGGGTAGATTTAGAAATATGGATTGTTGCATGCATTCATTTGTGAAAATGTGGGTAAAATTTTCGCCAAATAAAAACCTAAGTGATCAATGTTTCTTTCATACTTTGAGAGTTTAGTCTTAAAGGATGATTGTTATAAACTTTGAGATGATCTTAAGGAGTTATGTGTTTTCAAATGGATTTGAATTTTTAAACTTGAGTGTTTGAATTATAATTCAAATAAATTAGATATAAGTTTTGAATCTTAATTCAATTAAGAGATAAATATTACAACTTGAATTCTATCCAAAGAAAAACAATAATGAATATAAAGTTTATTTCTTATCATCAATATATATAATCAAGTTATAAAATTATAACTTATTTGAAATCATCCACATAACTTACAAAAGTAAATATACAAAGAATAGGAATATTCTTTATTAATAATAATATAATCTTGATTACAAAAGAATAAAATAAAGATTACAAAAATATTAAAAAGAAAATTACAAAATAATAAAGAAGATTACAATGGACTATTTACTAACTATCCTCTAACTAAACCTAAATTAAATCTTCATCTTTATATTTGTACCTGCAAAACAAACAGAAAAGACTCAGAGAAATAAAAGGTTAGTGTTGGTAATATTTCTCTCAGACATGTCAGTGAAATGCACTTGACAAATTCATCATTGAGACATTTATAAAAGGGGCAAGTTTCACCAATATGAAAGAATTCATCTTTCATAAATTCAAAGCCAGAAGTCAAATAACAGCCAAGAGGGGCAAAATCACCATCCAGATGAAAGTAACCTGGTAAGAGTAAGTTCAAAATTCTGAACATATCCACAAGTGCATAGCAGGAACACAAGCAGGACACACACCAGCATGCATGTGGCGTGCTTTCAGCCTCACAGAACAGCCCAATCTCACAAAACCACAAGCACAGTCGTGGGAGGCACTAGTGCATCACTCCACTTCACAGCACACAAGAATGCCGGTAGACAATGACTAAACCAAGCACCACAGCCAGCAACCAAACCAACTAAGGATCAATCAAACATCACCAGGATGGTGACATAAGGAGGGGGATGGATCAGGTGGATCGCAAGATCAAGCCCAGGAGCTAGGAGGAGCAGGGTCAGCTCAAGATCAAGCACATGAGTTCAGCAAAACCAGATCAAGATCATCATTACCAACTTACTACACCATCATCAGATTTTGTGGTGAGTTTCATAAAACCTTCACATGATCTAATCATCTTATTTAGAGAGAAACATGTGTTGTTTTATAAAACAAAACGTCAGAAAACACCCAAGTGGGGTGAATCCATCATAGGGATTTTTAAAACTCTAAAGGCAAACATCACAATACCAGGATCCAACCAGAGCTCAGAGCAACATCCTTGCTCTGGTTGTCCAACTATATTTTACAATTCAATCATGCATATACCTATGATCTATTTCTAGGCACATCCCTAAAGGAAGGGTAGCACCTTAGGAACAAATCCTTAGGATCCATAACATGATCAAGCTCACTATCATTTTTCTAAGCTTTGATTCAATCAAGAATAACTGGTACCACTACCAGGACTATCTAGATGAATCAATTAGATAAGATCTAAATCCCTAAGCCTCAGACCAACATCATTGGTCTTAGAGAATTCAGAAAAGAAACATCTATGTTTATCTCTCAAAGCCAACTTTGTCATTAAGTATCAAACAACCCAATCAATGGATTAGAGTTATTCTTGTGTGCCATACCATGATGGTGTCACAAGAACAGTCCAATATGAATCAGGAAAGACAGTAAATCATCATAGATGCATACAATCAACTAACTAATCATCTTCCTGTTAACACAGGAATCATAACTAGGAGATTCCTATGTTACACTTCACTTTTTGAGATCTTGATGATCTCAAACCACATGCTAATTCCCAAGTTAACAGCACTAAGACAGTAGTTGTATCCTATCATAATCATGACCATGAATCAAATAAAGAGTGGAAAGCTATCAGATCATTAGCTTTACCAAGCATGCTTCCCAAACAATTACATCATCTGAATCAGATGCAATCTAAGCATCAAATCATCTAGTAAGCCACCAAAAACATCATCTGCCATTTTAAGCAACAAGCCTCAGGCCAATAATCATTTAGCATATATACAGATCAACCAAACATGATTCAAATCATCTAGTACATGATCAATCACATAACAGGAACCCTAAATGGATAATCATCCTAAAATGAATTAGACAATAGACAGAGAGGACATTGCCAGCCTCTAGCATCGAATCAACAAGCACAGAAAGCACCAGCGGGAGGAATCAAACTCACCATAGGTCCTCGCTAAAGAAATTGAAGAGGAAGCAGATTGTCCGACGAACCCACGGCGGCACAGGGAGCACCAGTGGCTGCAACCTGCACCCACCATGGGCAAAGAAGATCCTAATCCATCACATCACCATAGGCGGAACCACGACGGCAGCGGCAGCACTTGAACACATGCCAATCCCCAAACCCTAGGGTTCGGGACGGCATCGATCCATTGCAGGAGAGCCCCAGGCTCAAATCCAATTGGATGGAACGAACGGGCATTGTTGACAACCCCCTAGTACACCACGGCGGCGACCAGAACGACCTACAGCGGCGGGAATTGCCGGTGGCGGCATCGCCGGCCATGGGGTCGAGGGAGAGAGAGGCAGTGAGGAGTGGGTCCAGCTGGGACAAACCCTTCGGGGTGGTCCTTTTGTCTCAAACTAAATGGGCCACTAGGGCCCAATAAGAATAACCAGCCCAGAAACAATTCCAGGCCTGTTTTAATAAACAGGAAAAGACCAAAATACCCCTAGATTTAAATAAATTCTAGAAAATAAAATATAAGTCCAAAAATTATAAATTAAATACTTTTGTATTCACAATAATCCACTCTATCCAAATAAAATAAGATATAAAATTTTGGACATTTAAATTTTTATAAGAATTTTGTAATTTATATATTCCTTATGTAATTTTACAAAATTATTGAAAGATGATAAAAATAAATAAAAAAATCACTTTCATTATATATTAATATTATATTATTTTTGAAAAATACTAAATAAATATTTAATAACAATTTTTAATGTATAATTGATAATTCTTAAAAAGAATTATTAAATCAATAAAAGTCAAATAAAAAGGAAATAAAATAAACTAATTCAATATATGTTATAAATATTATAAAGTAATATTTATAAATGCTTTATTAAAAGGCACCTTATATAGGGAAAATGCATATAGAATTAAATAATGCATTACATTACTTGCATAATCATTTTGCTTCTTTAAATATTGTCCTTCTTAAGGCAATAATGATGTTTTTGTAGACATAGAAGCTCAAGGTCCGGTGCAAGCATCAAACTTCACTACCTTGCCATCACAAGGCAAGTTCATCACTTGCTCATGTCCTTTGAAGAGTCTTTATCAAAGTATTTGCAAATTGTGTGTTATCATATATGCTATAAAAGGAAGAAAATATTATTTTCACAAATAAAAAAATCATTGATATCATCCTAAGTGATGATATAATAGAGCAATGGAACTTAGGGTTCTAATTGCAAAACAATGATGATCAAATAGGGACTTAATAACCCCTAACATCAGTGATTCTAGCGCCGTATATTACGCGTTGCCATGAGATTTGGAATGGGACAGAGAAGTCAGCTGTATCTTCTTCCTCTCGCATGAAGGCGGATGTGCAGGTCGTGGTTGTTATCCTTGTAGCGTGCATATTAATTGATAATTCGTAGAGGATATGCAACATATGGGTGGGAACCCTCATCGTCCCACGATAGTTCTGGTATCTAACGGTTTGTACAAACCATTGCCGTAATTCATCATGTGGGCATGGTGTACACCAAGGAGGCATGCGGAGTCGCGAAGGGGGCAGTGATTGGCTTGGACCAACTACTGGGCCCCACATCATGGAATTGTGGACGGGAAAGTATGCCCGGTTGTGCGACAAGGAGTTGATCTCTCATGGGTAAAGTAACGCACCTCTATAGAGTGTAAGAATTGTAACTTATTACTCCCTGTTCTGGGAAGGAGCTACGAACGCGGCAGGAAAGGAACTCCATGAAAGTTCTGGTCAACCTGTGAAGGCTGATGGTCATAGATTTTCATAATAAAATCAATCTTTGAAGAAAGATTTACAAAAAATTGCATAGTGCCAAGGATTTATAATCTGAGGTGGTAGTTAGAGCATCAAACTTCCCACCTTGCATATAATGAACTTGTTGGGTAACGCTATTACTCATTCTTTCCTTTGATCCCTTACTTAGACTCTGAGGATTCCGAAGACGTGCCAATGTATGCAGCCGAATTCCAAGAAGATATGTTCTACGAGGAACCTGATCTGTCCGGAGGAGTTGAAGGAGTGGATTATGAGATCCGCTACGTGTCGATGATAACGAGTCCAACTAAGTACTCCTAGTTAATAGTAACCAACGGAGCCGAGCAGCATGAACTATATAGAATAAGCTGTTGAGCTCAACTCCTAGACGGAGTTGTTACTTTTAAATTCCGCTGAAACACTTTATATTTTGGTTTGTAAGTTGGATCTTTTGGAAGTCTTGAACTTCCGGTATTGTAATAATAATAATGTGTGTACTTTTGTAATATGGACCCGCAATGTTTCTGTTGTACCACTCTGAGGGATGTGATATTTACGGAACGGTGTTCTGTGGATGTCATGTCAACGACTATAGTGTACTACAGATGCAGTGGTATGCTGGGTCACCGCAAAACTCCATTCTGATGGACTTCTTGAATCACTTGATTTCGAATCACTTGAAAGATGTGAAGCATGTCTGATGGGTAAAATGACTAAGACTCCATTTTCTGGTATGATGGAGCGAGCTACAGACTTATTGGAAAGCATACATACCGATGTATGTGGTCCAATGAGTGTAGCATCGCGCGGTGGTTATCGCTATGTTCTTACCTTCACGGATGACTTGAGTATATATGGGTATATCTATTTCATGAAACATAAGTCCGAAACTTTCGAGAAGTTTAAGGAATTTCAAAGTGAGGTAGAGAATCAACGTAACAAGAAGATTAAATTTCTACGATCTGATCGTGAGGTGAATATCTAAGTTACGAGTTTGGCGAGCATTTGAAGAAATGCGGAATACTTTCACAATTGACACCGCCGGGAACACCACAACGTAATGGTGTGTCTGAATGTCATAATCAAACTCTCTTAGATATGGTTCGTTCTATGATGTCACTTACAGATTTACCGCTATCATTTTGGGGTTATGCATTAGAAACAGCCGCATTCACTTTAAATAGAGCACCATCTAAATCCGTTGAAATGACACCGTATGAATTATGGTTTGGGAAGAAACCTAAATTGTCGTTCCTTAAAGTTTTGGGTTTGAAGCTTATGTAAAGAAGTTACAGCCCGACAAGCTTGAACCCAAAGCAGAAAATGCGTCTTCATAGGATACCCGAAGGAAACTATTGGGTATACCTTCTATCATAGATCCGAGGGCAAAATCTTCGTTGCCAAGAATGGATCCTTTCTAGAGAAGGAGTTTCTCTCGAAAGAAGTGACTGGAAGGAAAGTAGAACTCGACGAGGTTGTTGAACCTTCTATCAAACTTGCGAGTAGCACAACACCGGAAGTAGTTCCTATGGCCCCTACACCAATAACAGAGGAAGCTAATGATGTTGATCATGAAACTTCGGTTGAAGTTACTACAGAACCTCGCAGGTCAACAAGAACTCGTACCACTCCTGATTGGTATGATCCTGTTATGAGTGTCATGTTGGTGGACAACACCGATGACCCTGTGACATATGAGGAAGCAATGATGAGCCCAGATTCCAATAAATGGCAAGAAGCCATGAAATCCGAGATTGGATCCATGTACAAAAACCAAGTATGGACTTTGGTGGACTTACCGGATGGCCGGAAGGCTGTCGAGAACAAATGGATTTTCAAGAAGAAAACATATGTTGATGGTAATGTTACTGTCTATAAAGCTCGACTTGTCGCAAAAGGGTTTCGACAAATTCAAGGAGTTGACTACGATGAGACTTGCTCACCAGTAGTGAAGCTAAAGTCTATGAGGATTATGTTAGCAATTGCTACATATTATGATTATGAGATATGGCAGATGGATGTCAAAACGGCGTTCCTCAATGGATACATTGATGAAGAGTTGTATATGGTACAACCCAAAGGTTTTGTCGATCCTAAAGATGCTAACAAGGTATGCAAACTTCAACAGTCCATTTATGGATTGAAGCAAGCATCCTGGAGTTGGAATCAACGTTTTGATAAGGTGATCAAAAGCTTTGGTTTTATACAAACTTATGGAGAAGCTTGTATTTACAAGAAAGTGAGTGGGAGCTCTGTAGCATTCTTAATACTATATGTAGATGACATATTGTTGATTGGGAATGATGTAGACCTTCTTAATAGTGTCAAGGATTATTTGAATAATAGTTTTTCAATGAAAGATCTTGGCGAAGCAGCTTACATATTAGGCATTAAGATTTATAGAGATAGATCGAGACGCCTAATATCATTGTCACAAAGTACATATTTGGACAAAGTTCTAAAGAGGTTTGGAATGGAAGATAGCAAGAAAGGGTTATTGCCCATGTTGCCCAATACGACCTTGAGTAAAACTCAAAGTCCTACAACGGCAGAAGATAGAGAAAGGATGAGTAAGACTCCCTATGCCTCAGCCATATGATATCTTATGTATGCCATGATATGTACTAGACCCGACATTGCATATGCTGTTAGTTTGACTAGCAGATATCAAAGTGATCCAGGAGTAGATCATTGGACAGCAGTAAAACACATCCTTAAGTACTTGAGAAGAACTAAGGATATGGTTCTTTCTTATGGAGGTGATGAACAGCTCATTGTTAATGGTTACACCGATGCTAGTTGGAACACCGATCCGGATGATTCTAAATCACAATCTGGATGTGTATTTACTTTGAATGGTGCAGCAGTCAGCTGAATCGGAATACATAGCTGCTTCGGAGGCTTCACAAGAGGCGATATGGATGAAGGAGTTCATTACGGAGCTTGGTGTGGTTCCAAGTGCGTTGGACCCAATGTCTATCTATTGTGATAACATGGGCGCCATAGCCAATGCGCAAGAACCAAGGTCACACAAGAAGCTGAAGCATATCAAGCTACGTTTTCATGCTATTTGAGAGAATGTCCAAGATGGTGACATAAAGATTTGCAAAGTACACACATATCTGAATGTGGTGGATCCATTGACTAAACCTCTCCCGAGGGCAAAACATGACCAGCACCAAACCGCCATGGGTATTCGGTATATTACCATGTAATCTAGATTAGTTGACTCTAGTGCAAGTGGGAGACTGTTGGAGATATGCCCTAGAGGCAATAATAAAAGTGGTTATTATTATATCTTTGTGTTTATGATAAATGTTTGCATTCATGTTATAATAGTATTAACCGGAAACATTAATACTTGTGTGATTTGTAAACTAAATTAGAGTCCCTAGTAAAAGCCTCTTTATAATACTAGCTTGTTGATTAATAGATGATCGTGGTTTCTCGATCATGAACATTGAGATGTTATTAATAACAAGATCATATCATTAGGATAATGGTATGATGGACATACTCCTATAGATAAGCGTAGCATAAAGATCAAGTCATTTCAATAGTTTGTTTGCTATAAGCTTTCTGATACATAGTAACCTAATTCCTTCGACCATGAGATCATGCTAATCACCATCACCGGAAGGATGCTTTGATGACATCAAACACCACACCGTAACTGGTTGGCTATAAAGGTGGCATTGAGTGTTTGGAAAGTATGGGTTGAGGCACATGGATCAAGAGTGGGATTTGTCCATCCATATGACGGATAGATATACTCTGAGCCCTCTCGGTGGAATGTCATCCAATTAGCTTACAAGCATGTGACTGGCTCACAAGGGATCACATATCACGTGAACGAGAAAAGAGTACTTATCGGTAACGAGGTTGAACTAGGTATGCAGAGATACCGACGATCAAAACCTCGGATAAGTAAACTATCGTGAGACAAAGGGAAATTTGTATCGTATGTAAGTGGTTCATTCATTTGCAAAGTAATCATAGAAATATGTGGGAGCCATATGAATTTCCAGATTCCTCTATTGGTTATTGATCGGAGAAGTGTCTCGGTCATTTCCGCATAATTCACGAACAGTAGGGAGACACACTTAAGGATTCAATGTTGTTTAGTAGATATGGAATGTTAGTAGGGATACCAAATGTTGTTCGGAGTCTCGGATGGGATCCGAGATACCACGAGGAGATCCAGAATGGTCTGGAGAATAAGATTCATATAAGGAAAGTCTGATTCCGGAGTTTGGGAAAGATTACGATGTTTTCATCAGAGAGGTTCTAGAAGGTTCACCGATCCGGAAGGAGAATGGTCCATGAATGTGTCATGGGTAAGTGGAATGATTGGATCATATCCTAGGTCACTTGGTGTGGGCATTTGCAAGAGAGAATTAAAGCTCTAAACTGAAAGTCAAACGGGAAGTTTGAAAAGTCAAACTGGAACAATGGTTTCTTAGTGGGAGAAGAAACAAGTCCTTCTCTCAATCCAACTTGGGTTTGGATTCAAAACCACCCCTCCCAAGGCTGCCCCCTCTCATAAATAGAGGGGGAGGGCTGCCTTAACAACACAAGCCCTAGCCCCTCTCTACCCGAGCCGTCACCGCCGACCTGCCGCCGCCTTGCGCCACTGCCGGCCTGTCGCCGTTGCCCTAGCCACCGCCGACACCTCCTCCTCCTCCCGGTCTTCTAAACCCTAGATCACCGGGAAACCCTAATTCCACCATAACTCGCATCGGCTTAGGCGAAGCCCTGCGGGTTCTTCCCTCTACTTCCGACACCATGCCGCCATGCTGCCAGAATCGCGAGGGGAGAACTACAACCTCCGCTGCCTGCTGGAACAAGGGAGAGGAAGGTCTTCATCGAGTACCGAACGTGTGACCGATCATGAGGCTGCGCCAGACGCAGCCTTGGAAGGATCGTCTACGCGATCTTGAGATCGGCAAGTGTACGACTACATCACCCACGATAATCTGCTCTCGTTAACCGCTTTGGAATCTTTGAGGGTGAGTGCTTCTATCGACTCGTTGCTACAATCTAGTAGATAGATCTTGGCTTGTTTGCGGTAGAAATCTTTTGTCTTCCATGCTACAAACCCCTACAGGGCACCCCAAGGGGCATGGCGCCCAGCCATGGTGGCTGCCCCCACTTCTTCCACATTCATGTGGGTGGAGCTCCCACTCAAAATGAAAAGCCTCCACTCCCATAAAAGAGCCTCCACTCAAAAATCCACTCACATGCATTAAATTTCCATCAAATTTAATGCAAGCTCTCATTTAAATAAACCTATTTTATTTATTTATTCAGAATTTTGTTAATTACTTTAATTAACAAACATTCACATAAAACCCCTTGCAAGTATTCAATTTCACATGCAGAACCAGTTTCAGCAATTTCAACCGAAACAGTTTCGGTGTCTAGTGAAATAAATTTCTACGCTTTCCTTTTTCTTTCTCTGGCATTTTATTTGCTCCAAATGGTGTCGGTATCCCTTAAGTGTGTCACCCTATGGTTCGTGAATAATGTAGACATGATCGAGACCCCTCTCTGATCAATAATCAGCAGCGGGACCTGGAGATCCGTACTGACTCCCACATATTCAACGATGACTTTTGTGATCGTGTGAACCTTATACGCATGTAACTCAATCCATTTGTCTCGCGATATATTACATGTCCGAGATTCGATCATCGGTATCCCCATACCTAGTTTGATCTCGTTACCGACATGTACTCTTTTCTCGTTCCCGTGATATAACATTCTAGTGATCAAATCACTTGCTTGCAAGCTAACCAATGTGATATCACAAAGAGGGCCTAGAGTATATCTCTCCGTCATCGGGATGGACAAATTCCACTCTTGATCCATGAGCCTCAACATAACACTTTCGTAGCACTGAACCCATCTTTATAATCACCCTGTTACGGTGTGACGTTTGATGTTATCAAGATACTCTTCCGGTGTTAGTGATTGACATGATCTCATGGTCTAAGGACTAAGATTACTTTGTATGATGTTATAGCAATATAAACACAATGACTTTGATCGTATTGCTATACTTCGGATTAATGTTCATCACATCATTACACTAATGTTGTGACCTCGTTATTAACAACATCCAATGTTCATGATCAGGAAACCTTGACCATCTTGTTAATCAACGAGCTAGGTTATAAGAGAGGCATAACTAGGAACATCCTTTTTGTTTATTAAACACACATATATTAACGTTTCCGTATTAATACAATTATAGCATGCAAAATAAACATTTATCATAAATAAGGAATACGATAATAACCACTTTGTTATTGCCTCTTGGGCATATTCCCTTTAGGAATGCCAGATTTATCCGGACAACTATAAGCGAAAGACTTCATCCCCTGCGCCATGCATGGCCCCAAAGCCAAGCATACCTCTGACAACTATTGGGCCTTGCAAAGTTAGTCGGGGAATCTAGACTTCTTCCCTTGTGCTGAGAACTGTCCCGACTCTTGGCACATAATGGAGTATTGCGAGTGTGCAATGAGTCTCATGGATGGAGTGCCCACACGGTCTGCTCTACGAACATACGACGATGGAATTCCATCTCCACCATCAGAAGAAGACCCTCAAACTTGTGACATGCAGACGTCATGACTCGGGGGCTAACCACTCCGATCCACTGTCTATTGCACCTTGACCTAGTGCGCTACGGGTATGTGTGCTGTGGCCATATGTGCCCTGGCCCACACATAGCCGTGGCGCACCACCCCCATGTGCACCACGCTTACGACAGTTAGCCGTAGGGCACCTGTGGGTAGTGCGCCACGCCTATTTTACCCGTGGGGCACCACTAGCAAGTGCGCCACAGAAGTGTGGATTACCTATAGCCGTTTTCCTAGTAGTGTACACTGCCTATTGCATTCTTCTCCAACGGGAGACTCGATGGTTGAATGCCAGACTATCCTTGAGGAGTCATGAGTCAAGTTGTGCAGGAGGCACGAACCAGACTCGCAACATACCACCCGGCAGCGTCTCCTCCCTTCCGGGGTGACACTGCCAGAGTTCAAGACGTCTGATTGCCTTTTCCATGCAGAAGGGATCCACACAGATCTTTGCATGACAAAGTGGAGGGAGTTGGAAGCAATTTTGTGCATCGACAGTTTCTCCCACTACGATATCCTCACTGTCAACACCAACCTCGAATCACTTTCTCGGGGGTCCAAGGGAGAAGGAGCTAGAAGCCTAGTCTTGGAAGATCGCCCCAATCAAATTTGATTGGTGATAATCCCCAAGAGCAGGTGATCATTGTAGCACCTTTCAATGTAAAAGTAGGGTATAGATCTACAAGAGCAAGAATGAAAAGCTATTTACTCTCTCCAACTAGAGTGTCATAATTCTAGTTGTTTGTGAACTAAACGAACTAAAAAAACAGTGAAGGTTAATTTAATGCAAAAGTGTCCCAATCCTCTTCAAAAGGAAAAGACAAATGTTTTCTCTTATAGAAACAATGGAGAACGGGGCAGTAGCGTAGTGGTTGGATCGTAGTTGGCGCATCCCAGCGACCGGAGTTCAATCCCTGCCAGCGATAAATTTTCGAAATTCTCACGCTGACCCGCTTCTACTATATCAAAAAAGTGTCTAGTTCCTCCAAGCACTTTTTCATCTTATAGGAACAACAGACCTAGGTTCAGTCAATCCTATCTCTCCATCGATAATGATGATGATGATGATGATGATAAAAATATACACAATTATTATATTTTAATTGTATTTTTTGGCAGCTACATGTCCTAAAACACAGCTGGTCGAGACGTTCCTTTGATGTTCATCTTTGGATAGGCTGTTTTGTGTCAATAGTTGTTTGTCGATGGTGGCTAGCTTTCGTACTGCACTTGTTATTCATAGCGGGTTGTAGTCGTCTTGCATGAAGTTCTGGCTTTTATAAAAAAAATAAGGGACGGCTTTGACGTGCTCTCAAAGAAGAGAAGGTATTAAAAAAATATGTTGTGGGAATACTCTGCTATTGTGGCCCAAATAATGTGTGCCAAACAAAAAGCAAGGAGGCCTGTTAAATAATTCGAAATGGGCTACAGCAGTATTTCGCACACCACATGGAGACATGGGCCAAATTGCGCAATAAACAATCTGGGCTCATACGTTGCTGGTGCAATAGGACTGCCCTTTCCCAGTCTGACTAGGGTTTACCTGTCTGTGCGCCGCCCCCGACCTTAGTATAACCTGGCGTCCCCAGAAATCTTCGGCGCAGAACACACCCCAACCATCGATCACCCGCGAATACTTGGAAAGCAAGCTAGGCGAAGTCGGCATGGACTCCTTCTCATCGCCGTCGATATCGTCCTCCGGGTCGCAGCCCAGCGCGGAGGCGGTCATGGAGCAGATCAAGGCGCAGCTCGCCCAGGCCTATGCCCAGGAGTTTATGGAGGTGCGTTCGTATTGATGGCTAGGCGTGCTAGTTACTGGGCATCAGTGATTATTAATTCGCCTGTTGCAAGTTTGCTTGAGAAGGAAGCGAATAATTTGGTTCGTTTTATTTTAATAAATTGTGCGGCTGCTACTCTGGCGGCAAATATTTCTTGTGATTCCCCAATAGCAGAGTAGTTTCGGTGATGATTGTTTGTTGTGATTGCAAGTTTTCTTTTGACGTCGTTAAGGGTTTATTTATTAGATAGATGTTCTATTTGGGGCGATTGCAGATTCCAGTTTTGAGCAAGCAGCAGTCTATATTGCTTGTTTGATGAAATTTGTGCTCTATTTATCGATTTATCCTTTTAGAGAGGAAATCAGTGATGTTAAATTATTATAGGATGTATATTCATCTCTGGTTCATGAACTTTTTATTTGAGCTTAGACTCAATCCTTTTGCTCTTGTGATAGCTTTTATGTGGTTGTTAGCTAGATCAGAATAGCTGATTTCCATTTCTGAGTACAGGATATTAGCTTGGGAAGAACTTAAATTGTTTTTACCATTAACCAATGTTCACTGAAACAATTGATTTGTAATAACAAGTTACACCTGATCTGAATACATGATCTACTCCCTCTGTCCCTAAACAGGAGGCCTATAAACTTAATAAAAAAGTCAATGTTTTCTAACTTTGACCGGATACATTAAAGATATCAACACATATATAATACTACCTCCGATCCATAAAAAGGGTAGTATTATATATGTGTTGATATCTTTAATGTATCCGGTCCACAATACTACCTCCGATCCATAAACAGTAAACTATTCAAGGGAAGATGGTTAGCCCATTGTGGTTGAGGTCACGACCTCAGCTCCCGAGTCCAGTTTTAAGATCCAGCCCTCTGCCCGCATATAATGTTAGTGCTACAGACACTTGCAGATTACTGTCGCTGATTGGACCGTCCTATGGTTTCCAAACAAAAATCGGTGGTTCGACCTTCCTACAGTTTATGAACGAAAACTGGCGGTTCGGCTGGAAATTTTCCTGTTGACTTCCTTGTATTTTCAACTTGGATCTCATGTAATTAGTTTGTTAATTTGGATAAATATCGACTGTTTGGTTCTCCTTGTTAAAAGATATTGTTAGAAGAAGCAATTTTTTTGTTCTTCAATCGTAATCAACGGTGGCAAGTATTAAACCACTATATTCATAAGTAGGTACTGAAGATTTTATCTTCAAGGAGGTACAGCTTTTTTGCTTGCATGGAATAGTCAGAACAGTCAAGGTCTAATTTTATGCATCCCCTGTGGTAGGAAGGAGTCAGATTTTAATTTTGAACAGTCTTATTTTGCTTGGAATGATTTGCTTTTCTACCTTATCCTTGTAATTGTTAGGCTAAGTGAAGGGTCAACCTTTTTTTAACAATATTGGCATCCCCCATAACGCAATTGTATCCATACATTATAACTTGAGACAAAAAGATGGCATGCTTTATAATGTAAGGGGCTGTAGTACTATTTGATAGGACTATTATTACATTGCACTGGGTTCAACAAAGCTGCACTATGTGTTGGAGATATACGGTGTGATCTGGTGAATGGTGATGTAGCATGTTCATAGAGAAAACATCCAGTGTCCACTTGTATATTGAGTAGTTGAAAACTACATTGTATCACTACTGGATAATTGTGAACTGGCTAAGTCAGTATCTGCTTAGAATTTTGTTCAGTGTACCTAATATCAACTTAACCATACAAGTGAGATCGATACAAACAAATGTTGTATTAACAACCCACATGCTTCTACTTCCCTGAGGTCTTGCAGTTATGTTTACTTTTCAGCATTATCTTCTATCGTTGCTATCTACTACCTCCGTTCCAAAATATAAGATGATTTGGTAGGCTATTTTAGCATACCAATACGTCTTGTATTATGGAACAAAAGGGAGTATTTAAGATCTTCATGCTACCCTTTTGTGGCCAAAAGATATTTGATTTCTTGAGATGTGTAATTTATGTTGAACCAGCACTTCTTAATTTTATGACACTTGCACAACAAAGAGTGCACAAAGAATTAGCAGGGAAGTTTCTGGCCTTTGTTAATATGTCACATGAGGTTGTTCGAGGACATCTTGATCTTGTCTGTATTTGTGCATGTAAACAGTCGTAATTACATGCACAGAATGAAAACCACCTCATTAGCTGCAAGTTGATTACTTGCCTGTTTCCTTTAGCCATATTGTCTTTGTCAAATGCACAGCACCATGCTAATTGTCTCTTGCAATTCCAGACTGGAGATGCAAGTGGGTAAACATTATGGTACCCTCTACCCCTCTTTAGTTCAACAAAATGAACTAACTTTTTCAATGACATCATCATTTTAGAAAAGTTAGTTCATTTTTTTGAACTAAAGAGGGTAAAGGTTACACTGATGGAGATCCACTTCCATCTCTACTATTGAGAACAAGTGCTTTTCCTTCCTAGCTAATGATGACCTGCTGCATTGGTAGAGAAAAACAACCCAGTGTCCACTTACATATTGAAGTCTTGAAAACTTAATTGCATCACACTGGATAATAGTAAACTGGCTAAGTCTCTATCGGCCTAGACATTGGTTCAGTATACTTAATATAAACTTAACTACATTTGAGATTGGTACAAACAAATGTCGTCTTGACAACCAACATGCTTCTACTCCCCTGAGGTCTCGCAGTTATGTCGACTTTTCAGCATTATCTTTGCTATCTGTCTGTAGCTGTTTAAGATCTTCATGTTACCCTTTAGCCAAAAGATGTTTTGATTTTTTTTGTTGAACCAGCACTTCTTAATTTTGAAATACTTCAACTGCAAACAATGCACAAAGAATTAGCCGGGAAGTTTCTAGCTCTGTTGATTTGTCAATGATGTCCCATGAGATAGTTATAAAAAAATCTTGTTCTTTTCCATATTTTTGCATATAAACAATCATAATTACATGCAGAGCGAAAAACCACCATGTTTGCTGTAAAGGATCATTACTTGTCTGTCTTGTTTACCCATATTGTCTTTTTCCAAATGCATAGCACCATGCTGATTGTCTCTTGTAATTTCAGACTGTTGGGAACAAGTGCTTTACAAAGTGTGTGACCAAGCCAGGATCAAGCTTGAGTGGAAGTGAGAGCAGTTGCGTATCCCGCTGCGTCGATCGGTACATGGAGGCAACCGGTATCGTTGGTCGAGGTTTGTTCAGTCAGTCGCGTTAAGAAGCCCAGCAGTGTGATGCTCGCTACTCATACAATGAGCCGAGCTTTGTCTTGAGTATTGAGTCGTCAGAATTCAGTAATGGTTGCTACTTAATTTGTCATGCACTGTTGATTCCGACAAAACATTGGAGGTTTTCTATGCACCATTATGTTATCTCGGTTTTCTGCGGGAGGAACTGGATTTATTTAGTGACAGAAGATATTTTAGCTAAGCTCAGGATTTCCTTGTGCAGTTTCTCTTGATGCTGCTATATATTTCCGTTGTTGCCCATGACAATCCATGAGCTAGGCTGTCGAATAATAATATGTAGATTTTAAGATGTCATGAATCGATTATTTTGCGTTTTGATGAGCTTTGTTTTGGGACGTGTTTTGTTACCTGCACCCCTTTTTCGTCTCCTGGCGGCAGGCCGGGTATGGCCAGTCAAAAATCCATGTTGTACATGTTGATTGTAGCTTGCACTTAGCTCTCTTGCACGAGGAAAATAACCAGAGCACAGTTGGTTGCCTTCGATTGATTTGGCTGTCACATGGACATCCATTAACAGTTAACAGGTACACCTAACAACCAAACACACCCTAGTACTCCCTCTGATCCATATTTATCTAGTTAAATATTTGGACTAGATGTATTGGTATTGAGACAAAGTCGAGAATATTAATATGAACCGAAAGGAGTACAAGTTAATCGGGTAGCTATATCTGTTGGCGTGGGAGGATGCGGAGAGCGGGCGTTCTATGGCCACATGCAGCAGCTCTTCCACCTGTACGACCTGGATGTCGACCAGACTTCTTTTTGAGTAGAGAAAAACAACCAGATCAAGCTACTCACGTTTTTTTTTGAAGACTTCTTTTTGAGTAGAGGAAAACAACCAGATCAAGCTACTCTTTTTTTTTTTTGAAGATTGTACAACACAAATTTGACGAAATTTTTATCTTAAAAAGCTCCAACTTTAAACACGATTCTGAGAAGATACAGCTCATAAAACCCGGTGCCGATGGTCAGATTGGAACCTAGATGTGCATCTTTTTCATGTAAAGCTTCATGTAATATGAAACATGATTGTGTTAGAACATGTTAGCTCGAACTAGGCTTTCGTCCCGCTTTATAAATAAAGCCACATCGGCCAAACAGATACAAGGTGGAGGGGAGACTCCTTATACAAAGAAGATCAAAATAAATAAGAAAAACACGGAACCTAAACTTGCCACCAAGGACAATGAGCCGATACCGGGGTGATACGGAGATCCACGACGACGCCCCCAAGAGGGTAACGATACACCGCGCAACCACCGCCGAGACCAAAGGTCAAGGGTTTTTACCCAGAGCCCTGTCGCGCGAAAGGTAGCCGCATCGACGCCCCCAAGAAGGTAACGATGGTGCCGAGGCACTGAGCTTTTGCCCGGAAAAACCATCACCGCTCCCCGGCGTTTGCCACGCCCATTGACCCCAAGATAGGTTGTCGACACACGATCTGGGAGTTGCCGAAACCGAAGCGCCACCAACACCAAAGCCTCCCATCGCCCTCTCCTCGCAATCCACATGACCGAGGGGAGGAACCACCACCACTGCCACGACGCTCGCCGAAGAGACGCCCACCCAGACCACCTTCCGGGGCCGCCGTCCCGGCATCCACGATGACATGGTTATACCCTACGGGTACATGATCTCAGCATACCTGGTCCAGCCCAAGGAAGACCCACGGCAAATGTACGCCGGCCCATAAAGATTTTCGGATGGCCAAGGCCCACGACGCCTTCGGATCCTTGGAGAGCAAGACTAGAGTAGATAGGAAATTCCAAGGGGTAAAACCCTAGAACCTGTAACCGACTAGGTTTATGCCCGGGACCTGCCTGAGTCTATATAAAGGCTAGGAGGACACGACCTAGATCTCTCTCTCTCGTACTTTCGCATACACACCTCCACGCCAGATCGAATCACAAGACCTCGTAATCACCGGTTCACCAGAATCAAGAGCGCATAAGCGGAGTAGGGTTTTCTCCGGGCTCGAACGTAAACCTCGTGTCCCGTGTTGCTTGTTTGCTAACCGTTCCGCGATCTCCAGTATCCCCATCTTCTCCAAAACCCAAGTCCATAGCAATGGGCATTGACGAGATCAAACCTCGTCCATTGGCGCCGTTTGTGGGAACTGGGGACGCTGATTGTGCGATTGTGACGGTTCCAACCCGAACGATCTACAACTCTGCGGCGACGGAGAGTCACCTCCTCTTCGGCTCTTTCGACTTCACCGCCCACTCACCGACCACCATGAAGGTCTTCGAGCCCGTAGGCGGCGGACTCGAGATCCTATTCGGGAGCTTCTGCTTCAGCGTGCGACCGGCACCTCCGCCTCCGAGCGGGTGCCTCGCCATCAATCAGCCCGCTTCATGGGCTCTACACCTGCTACGCGACATCATCATCAAAAGATGAGTCTCACGACAAAGAAAGGCGCAACTCCGATCTGTGCGATACGCCATCGGATGAAGGGACCTATGGTTCTGGATCCGAAAGCTGCGGTAGCAGCAGACCAATCTACAAGTTCTACCAATGCGCCGTAGTCATCCAGAGCGACGTGGATCAGCAAGCGCCCAACCCGCCACCTAACCCGCAGGACAGAAACGGCGGGAACAGAAGAAGCCGCCCCACCCGGCGGGAGAACACCGCCACGCCATCCGCCTTAACAAAGAAGGATGGGTTTAGGCAGCGCCGCCGTGGCGGCAAAGACGGCCCCGCCGCAGACGCCTCACGGGACTCCGGGCGCATACCACTTACTCCTCATCGAGGAGCACGAGAAGCAAGTCAAGATGCGGAGGTGCTTGACAAACGCAAGCAAGCGACCTCGAGTCCGGTAGCGATGAGTCAGGCCTCCGCCATGGGCATCGGCTCCAGACGAACGACAACCAAGGCAACAAGCATCGCCTCGGATGGAGAACATGGATCCCAAGGCGCCGGAGGTGACCCAACCTCCACGCATCCTTCATGGAGATGGATGCCGACGCAACGCCATCCCGAAAACGCCAGAGATGCGATCATGGCACCATCACAGACTCAAGGCCCCACCCACCTCCGGAGGGGACCCAAGAGAGCCATGCACAAGTCCGCAGACTTATCGGACTCGGAGCCGCTTGAGCCAATGAAGGATACGGATGTCGCCTAGAGGGGGGTGAATAGGCGATTAAAACTTTTCCTAGAGTGGCTCAACAAAGGCGGAATAAAACTAGTGTTTACTTTGTAAAGCACAACCTAAAAACAACTAAGGTTTACCTATGTGCACCAACAACTTATGCTAAGCAATACAAGCAACAAAGTGATAGCAAGATATATATTACTTCAAGCACGAAGGCTATCACAATGTAAAGTACATAAGTAAAGAGCTCGGGTATAGAGATAACCGAGGCACGCGGGGACACCGATATTTTACCGAGTTCCTCCGAACATGGAGTACGTCTCGTTTGGAGAGGGGGTGATATCAAACCACCAACGCCACAAAAGGCCTCCCTTATTCTCCGGTGAATCTCACCCCAATGGGATCGATCCACGCTTCCACTATCGGTGCACTTGTCGGTGGCAACCGGAACCTCTCACAAGGTTGGGGCACAACTCCACAACTTAATTGGAGGCTCCCAACAAATGCCACAAAAGGCCACAATGCCATCAAGGCCACAAACCGTCTAGGGTTCCAAGAACCCAAGAGGTACAAGCTCCAATGAGTAATACAAACCAAATCCTCCAAAGAGAACCCAAAACGATGCAACAAATGCAAATGGCAAGAACACCACAAAGATGCTCAAATCTCTCACTCTCAAGTTCCAACAAAGCTACCAAAGCTATTGGAGGAACAAGAGAGGAGAAATCAAAGAGAGACACAAAATCCCCCAAAATCTAGATCCCAAAGATGCACTCACAAAGAGATGAATCGGTTAGGTCAAAACGTGGGGCTAGATCTCCTCTCTCTTCCACTCAAATATAGGCAAGAATCATCGGAGAGAAAAGATTAGGCAAGTTTCAAGATCTAGAGCAAGTGTGGATAAAGTTTAGTCTAATAGATAAAAGAGAAGTTAACTAAACTCAAAACAGGCAAAACCTTAAATAGGGCCCAAAAATCTGGCTGTTGGGACGTTTTTCCGTCTGGACCGCATATGTCCCAGGCTGAGTAAAGAAACAAGGCAGGAAATTGGGAAAAGTCAACACATGTATGAATGTATGAGAGAGAAGCAGCAGCAAACGCAGCAAGCAAGAAACGGAGCAGGGCCAGCAGCTGGGCAGCACAGCTCGCATGCATGCATGCGCGCAGCAGCAGCGCGGGGCCCAGCATGCAGCGCAGTGGGAGCAGCACTTGCTCGCATGCAGCCAGCAGCAGTGAGAGCAGCAGCAAGCCACGCAGCTAGGCAGCTAGGCAGCAGCGCGGCGAGGGAGCGAGAGGCGCGCGAGCGGCGCGGTTGGCCCATCGTGCAGCGAGGCAGCAGGCATGCGGGTGGGCGCGCGCGCGTGAGCGGGGCTGCGGACCCGCAGAGTCAACGCGAGCGGCAGGTTCGAGACAAGCCAGCGAGCAGCGCGCGAGGTCAAGAAAACTGGATCTACTACCGCAAAAGGTACCTAGCAAGACAGAAAGAAAACAGACCGTTTTTAGGCTCGGGCGATACTACCGACCCGTACGGGCGGTACTACCGCTTGGTTCAGAAAACAGCCTGACAGGCAAATATTCAAACGACAATAACTTTTGACTGTAAGCTTCGATTGACCCGATTCGAATTGCGTTGGATAGAGGACGACAAGGGCTTCCTAATAAAAAGTGGAAATATTGATTATCACCAAGTGAGAAAGTATCAAGTAGGATAATGTGATATACCTTACTTGGTGAGAAACCGAAAAGCCGCATAAATCAAAATCGCAACAAGATACATATGGGAGATCCGATTTTGATGAACAAGAGCTTGTTATGGAGATTACCACAAGCTCTATATCCTCACATGGATAAGACCAAATATCAACCAAATACGATGATGCAAGTATGCAAAGATTTGAGATCTCTTCGAACGATGTGACAATTACTCATATGAGAGCCCCTCTTGATAGTACGGTTATCTATTCTAAACCCGGTCTCACACACACAACATGAGACCGGCAAAAGGAAAAAACCTATCAAGATTATACCTTTGCCTTGAGCATTCCACTTAAGCTCGATGTAGACGGTCTTGCCCTTCTCAAGATAGAACGCCTTTCTTAATTCCTCATCATCGACCTCGCATATTGAGCTTGCCCAACATATCTTCTTTGCATTTTATCGACCTTGAAGCCAACACATGCTCCAAGCGATGCCAATGGACAATTCCTACAAGTATACCTTAATATACACATTAGTCCATAAAGATTGTCATTAATTACCAAAACCACACATGGGGGCCCAACATGTTCTTTCAATCTCCCTCATTTTGGTAATTGATGACAATCCCTTTAAGAGGGTTTATATAAGGAATATTAATGAATGCAATGGTAATACCAATATCAAATACTACAAAAGTATGTGATATTGGTACCACCACCATATATAGAGAAAACTCCCCCACAATCTATACATGTGTGATGAACTTGAATTTCATTGCATATATTGCCAATCATTATCATTGGTGGAGTTTCCTCTATATATACCACATGCTAAGAAACAACAAAGATGCAAGAGCATGAGAAGTAAATGCACAAGAACAAACTCAATGCATAAACCAATTTCCCTTAAACCCTCTAAAACTTCTCCCCCATTGGCATCGATTGCCGAAATGGGTGACAAGTTCTAGAAGGCAAATATAGTAATAATTCCTCCAAAGGTGTGCCTTCGCACATATCCAATGATGAATACTTGGGAGGGAGTAGAACTATATCGAGGACCCGAAGATTGCAAAAATAAAGTCAAATGATGCAAGCAACTACAAGGTCCGACAATCCAATTGAAAACAAAAAATTAGTTCAAATGGAACCTACAAGATATTATGATATGAGCAAGAGAGTGCTTTAAATAACAAATAGAGAAGCTCCCCAAGATTTGTGCACTATTCAACATAAATGCATTAGAATACATATTGCACAAATATGGAATCCTCGCTCCCCCATAAGTATTTAAAACACAACAAATGAGAAAGAAGACAAATGTGCATTATTAGATGAATTAGATGAGCTCCCCAAAGACAATGCACCAATTATGATAATTGTATTTGGGATCAAGGTGCATAATCATGGAATCCTCACTCATCCAAGTTCATTTAACAATACAAGGCATGAGAGAATAAATATGAGTGCTCAAAGATGCAAACAAGAGGAACAAGCACTCATAGGCAATTAAATTTGGAAGCCACCGAAGAATCAAAAGGAATAGAAAGGTGGTCTCCAATGATTTAAAAGCAACTAAAATTATCTTCTCATATGTGTATATGTCTCTAAGTGGAGGACATCACAAAGACATATGCCCATAAAGAAACAAGCACATACAAGGAAGATATACAATAAAGCACATGGAAGCAAAAATGAAGTCACAACATATACCAATAAGATTTTTGCTTCAAAGCATGGCCAAAGGCTCACATATATCTTATTGTACATAATGGACTTCAAACACAAACACACTACATATATTACAACTATCACCAAGGGAAAAGGAGAAAGTTGAAATATATGAAGAAAGGCAACAAGTATCATAATAGAAAATAGACTAGCAAAATCCCACTATTGCATATGAGAGAAGTTGAGGAAATGATAGGAAATAAAATTGCTAGATTGACATATTTGGGATTGGAGGATCATGTGCATGATTTTGGTATAGTCCCAACTACATGTACTCATCTCAACTTAAACACATATACACTAGAGAGTCCTCTTAAAACCATGGCTAGAACTACAACAATTACAAATACATTAATTCATGCTAGAAGGCAACCGACAAACGGTTGGAATCAAGATATGTGAGCATGAGAACGAGATACTTGTTACCGAGGTAGGATGTAGAGGATATGAATTCGTTGATCATCCTATAGCTTGCCTCAAATTTTCTTCTAAGTATGCACCACTTCTTCAAAATTGAAAGACAAGCATCCAATATATCTCCAATGTACCTAAAACAAAATTAAGTACAAAATGGTCCCCAAACTTATTGGGTCCAAAGTAGTTAGAGAAACTACAATACATAGAAGACTCCACATAATTATGTGCACATTGATATGAAATTGAATTTCATGCACAACTTAGCCGATGAGAATTGGTGGAGTTTCCCCTATATATTGGATCAAAGAAAGCAAGCATGCCATAATATAATCATATAGTAAATATGCATGCATGAAGCTTTCAAGAACCAAAAAGGAGATACAATTTGAACAAAACACCAAGTAAATCGATATTGCACACACAAGAGTGTGACATGACAAACGATGTCCAAATTGTATCAACGAACCAATTCAACACATGAAAGATCACAAGTTCAACAAATGAACTAGGCTAAAACCAAAAGGAGCAAAAGATAGATAGAAATAAAAATGCTCAAGGATTTATCTCATTCTAAAATGGTCAAATCATGAAACAAGGAATAAGACAAAACCAACTCCCAAAAAGAGCAAGGTTCCAACAAGAAACCAAACTCCCCAAACTTCTCATGATGGCACAAATACCAAAACGAAAAGATTGAGGTTCCAAGCACATAAACCCGATATGGATCAAACAAAGAAGCATAAATATGAATTTTCTAAATAATATAGGAGAGCTCCCCCATGGATAGTGCATTATGTAGGATTTTCCTTTAGAATGCAAAATGCACACAAATGGGATCATCACTACTACCTACATTAACTAAAACACAAGAGGATATCAATAAAATAAGAAGATCCAAAAGAAGCAAGGAAGCTTGGGAGACAACATAAAACATTTTCTTGGCCAAAGATAGGATAAAATTAAACAAAGGCCAAAGTGAATATGATCAACAAATTCTACCTTAAATTGAGTACTCATTGTCCAAGGACAAGAAATATTGGGAATAATTTTACCTAGGTAGTTCATACGGATATCCAAGATCATATACACACAACAAGAAGCATATAACTAAATATAAGAATTTAGCATGATACTTTAAACAAGATTCTTGGTAGCTTCCAATAGTCACACAATCACTAGTGATTAGAGTAACTTGAAGCAAATGGTTTCCATGATGATATAAAGATCTAAATATGAGGAAACACATACCAAGAAACACTCTCATATACAAGATCCAAAATATGATCAACAACAACATTCAAGCGAATTAGAACTTGTATGAGCAAATGTGTCACATAGGCGCTAGATAATTATCAATATCAATTCTAAGTGACACCCCTACAATATTCACATTTTCTAGGATTGTGATATGCACTAAGCATATGACTCCCCCATAATGTGATACTACCATAAAACCAACGCGAGGCAAAAGGATACAAATAGAGATAATTAATGGACATTATAAACTTAAATTTCTCATGAGACTTGTACCACATAGAGACTTGACAATAATCCAATATAAACACTAGGTGGTATTCCTCATGTACACACAATTTTAGGATTGTGGAATGCCCAAGCATAACACTCCCCCAAAATGGGATAATCCATTAATCTCTCACAAGAGCCAAATAAGATACCAAATATAACCAAGTAAGGCTCAAACACAAGAAACACACATACATGGAGTGCCACCTAATCATACAAAAATATACTTGATATCTCAAGATAATTAAGTGGAAAGCACAACATGTACAAAAGCATGGAAGATACAAAACCAAAACATGCACAAGGGGCGAGTAACTTTCAATGTAATGAGTTAAGCATATGTTACCGCAAGGAGGAACATTGGAAATATAATATAATCATGACAATCCAAATGGATTGGCTTGACAAAAATAATTGATGAAGATCCCTCAATTCTTCACATTGTAGCCAAGACTCCAATGCCCTCCAACACACACCTATTGATCAAGTTTTGGCTTGTTGGTCTCCGACCAAGTTGGGTCCTAAGAGGTTAGTCACAATAGGCTTGGCAACCCAAATGGTTCTTTTCTTGACCCCACATTGAGCACCAACAAATTTGGCAAACACATTGCCAACCTCATCCTTACAAAGAGAATAAGCATCATCAATAATGATAGGGTTGGATGAGAAGATACCAATAGTGCATGAGGAAGAAATGTGCCCCTTCTCACGGCATATGTAGAAAGTTCTACTCTTGCCATCTTTCTTCTTAGATGAAGTCACAACTCGAGGAAGAGCTTGAGTCTTCTTGGGAGGAGGCCCATCTCTAACAATATGTGGAGCTTGAGGCCGCTTCCCTTGTTGCTTCTTGCCAAGGGACTTCTTCTTTAATGGGCAATGTTTGACATGATGCCCTTCTTCCTTGCACTTGAAGCAAACAATGTTGGCCGGATTCTTGACTTGATCTTGGCCATTCTTCTTGTTGTCCTTGTGCTTCAACTTGATAGTGGACTTGTTCTTGACATTGGAGTTGAATCCAAGCCCACTCTTGTCATTGGGGGATTTTTGCACACTCAAGATTTTGTTGAGTGCGGCCTTCCCTTGATGACCCTTTTTCAAGTCATTCTTCAAAGAAGTGACTTGAGCCTTGAGCTCTTTGATTTCCTCTACATGGTTAGTTTCAACACAAGTACTAGAGGAAGTAGATGCTACATTGTTAGAGCAACAAGGCATGGAGTGTAATTCATCATGAGATATAGCATGGTTGTGAGAGGATGAATTACGAGGACTAGCACATGACAATATAACATTTGGAGTATATGTAGTGCTAATGTCCACATGAGGCCCACTAGATATTACCTTTGACATGATGGCCTCATGAGCTAACTTTAGCCTACCATGGGAGACTAGAAGATCCTCATGCGATCTTGAGAGCTTAACATGACTTTCTTCTAATTTCCCATAGTTCTAGTTAGCAACGCAAGTTGAGCCTTTAGCTCAACATTCTCCTCCAAAATAGATGCTTCACAAGAAATAGAGTTAGTAGCACAAGCATCATCATTATTAGTGAGAGGTGAGGGCAACTTGGCAAGCTCTTTTGAATATGAAGCTTTAAGTTGCTCATGTGACTCGGTGAGTTTGATGAGCTCCCTATTAACGACCCGAGAGCCATTTTCGAGGTGCTTAAAATCCTCCACAAGTTTAGCATAAGCAACTTCAAGTTCATCATTTTTAATCTTGAAGGAGTTAGCCACCGCAAGTTCTCTATCATGGTATTCCTTTACTCTAGATAATTCTAGAGTAAAAGTCTCCTAGAGAGATTCTTTGGTGGTTTGTTCTTCTTCAAGGGAGTCCTTTACTTGAGCAAGTTCATTAGCATATTCACGCTCAAGTGCAAACTTTTCATCAATTATGTTTTCTTGCTCCTCAATAAGATCATTGCCTTCTATAGCATAATTCAAGATTTCAAGAAGGTTGGAGGAAGCAATTTTATTTTTGTAGAGAGCACTATTGACAACCTCTCCCATTTTCTTAATAGAGGTAATATCATACTTACCTCGATAATCATCATTATCATTCTCAACCTCATCATCATCATCATGAGATACAATGGGATCCAAAGAGGTTACCTTTGTTCCCTTAGCCATAAGGCACATGTGAGAACCGGAAGAAGGTGATGATGAGATTGCACTTGTAGCTCTCTTCAAGACCTTGTCTTGGCCCATAGAATCTTCATTTTCCTCTACATGGTTAGCAACACAAGCACAGAGGAAATATAAGCATTTTTATCATGGCAACAAGACAACATGAGCATATCATCATGAGATTTATTCAAGTCATTTCTACATGATATGCAAGGACTATTAACACAAGCATGTGAGGAATTTTGTGTGCTAGAAGTGTTAAGGTCCATAGATAGATCATTGCAACTAGATAGATATGAGGGATTACAAATAGTGAACACACTATCCATATTGCAATTTCTATCACCACTCACCATATCATTACCTTGTAAAAAGTCACATGTTGGTGAAGTGGTAGAGGATGAGAACTCATCTCGACCGGAAGTGGAAGCAACACAATCATCCTCAATAATGTTGGACTTGCTATATTTATCTCGAAGCTTGGTCCATATCTCACGAGCGCTTGAATAAGGCATGATAGAAGAAAGAACTACATTGCTCACAACATGCACAAGAATTTTAGTAGCTAGAGCACCTATATGAGAGTTCAACTTCTCCTCTAAAGATTTGTTTTGGGTATCCATAGGAGAAGAGAAACCCACATATAGATAGCCCTCGATAATTGGGTGAATTTCCCAAAATAAATTAAGCATGCGAATTTTCCAAACATCATAATTTGTGCCATCGAATGTGAGCGTGTCCTTGTGCACTAATCCCCTAGCCGACATCTTTACTCTCAAGGCGGTGAAGCCTAAAATGAGAGACCGGGCTCTGATACCAATTGAAAGGATACGGATGTCGCCTAGAGGGGGGGTGAATAGGCGATTAAAACTTTTCCTAGAGTGGCTCAACAAAGGCGGAATAAAACTAGTGTTTACTTTGTAAAGCACAACCTAGAAACAACTAAGGTTTACCTATGTGCACCAACAACTTATGCTAAGCAATACAAGCAACAAAGTGATAGCAAGATATATATTACTTCAAGCACGAAGGCTATCACAATGTAAAGTACATAAGTAAAGAGCTTGGGTATAGAGATAACCGAGGCACGCGGGGACACCGATATTTTACCGAGTTCCTCCGAACATGGAGTACGTCTCGTTTGGAGAGGGGGTGGTATCAAACCACCAACGCCACAAAAGGCCTCCCTTATTCTCCGATGAATCTCACCCCAATAGGATCGATCCACGCTTCCACTATCGGTGCACTTGTCGGTGGCAACCGGAACCTCTCACAAGGTTGGGGCACAACTCCACAACTTAATTGGAGGCTCCCAACAAATGCCACAAAAGGCCACAATGCCACCAAGGCCATAAACCGTCTAGGGTTCTAAGAACCCAAGAGGTACAAGCTCCAATGAGTAATACAAACCAAATCCTCCAAAGAGAACCCAAACCGATGCAACAAATGCAAATGGCAAGAACACCACAAAGATGTTCAAATCTCTCACTCTCAAGTTCTAACAAAGCTACCAAAGCTATTGGGGGAACAAGAGAGGAGAAATCAACGAGAGACACAAAATCCCCAAAATCTAGATCCCCAAAGATGCACTCACAAAGAGATGAATCGGTTAGGTCAAAACGTGGGGCTAGATCTCCTCTCTCTTCCACTCAAATATGGGCAAGAATCATCGGAGGAAAAAGATTAGGCAAGTTTTAAGATCTAGAGCAAGTGTGAACAAAGTTTAGCCTAATAGATAACAGAGGAGTTAACTAAACTTAAAACGGGCAAAGCCTTAAATAGGATCCCAAAAAATCTAGCCATTGGAACATTTTTCTGTCTGGACCCAGGTTGAATAAAGAAACAAGGCAGGAAATTGGGAAAAGTCAACACATGTATGAATGTATGAAAGAGAAGCAGCAGCAAGCGCAGCAAGAAGAAACGGAGCAGGGCCAGCAGCTGGGCAGCACAGCTCGCATGCATGCATGTGCGCAGCAGCAGCGCGGGGACCAGCATGCAGCGCAGTGGGAGCAGCACTTGCTCGCATGCAGCCAGCAGCAGTGAGAGCAGCAGCAAGCCACGCAGCTAGGCAGCTAGGCAGCAGCGCAGCGAGCGAGCGAGAGGCGCGCGAGCGGCGCGGCTGGCCCATCGTGCAGCGAGGCAGCAGGCATGCGGGCGGGCGCGCGCGCGTGAGCGGGGCTGCGGACCCGCAGAGTCAACGCGGGCGGCAGGTGCGACACAAGCCAGCGAGCATCTGGGCGTTTATAGGAAAATAACTGGGCCGGCCGGTAGTACCGGCCCACCGGGACGGTATTATCGGGCCGGCCGGTACTACCGCAAAAAAGTACCTAGCGAGACAGAAAGAAAACGGACCGTTTTCAGGTCCGGACGGTACTACCGGCCTGTACGGGCGGTACTACCGCTTGGTCCAGAAAACAGCCTGACAGGCAAATATTCAAACGGCAATAACTTTTGACTGGAAGCTCCGATTGATCCGATTCAAATTGCGTTGGATAGAGGACGACAAGGGCTTCCTAATAAAAAGTGGAAATATTGATTATCACCAAGTGAGAAAGTATCAAGTAGGATAATGTGATATACCTCACTTGGTGAGAAACTGAAAAGCCGCATAAATCAAAATCGCAACAAGATACATATGGGAGATCCGATTTTGATGAACAAGAGCTTGTTATGGAGATTACCACAAGCTCTATATCCTCACATGGATAAGACCAAATATCAACCAAATACGATGATGCAAGTATGCAAAGATTTGAGATCTCTTCGAACGATGTGACAATTACTCATATGAGAGCCCCTCTTGATAGTACGGTTATCTATCCTAAACCCGGTCTCACACACACAACATGAGACCGGCAAAAGGAAAAAACCTATCAAGATTATACCTTTGCCTTGAGCATTCCACTTAAGCTCGATGTAGACGGTCTTGCCCTTCTCAAGATAGAACGCTTTTCTTAATTCCTCATCATCGACCTCGCATATTGAACTTGCCCAACATATCTTCTTTGCATTTCATCGACCTTGAAGCCAACACATGCTCCAAGCGATGCCAATGGACAATTCCTACAAGTATACCTTAATATACACATTAGTCCATAAAGATTGTCATTAATTACCAAAACCACACATGGGGGCCCAATATGTTCTTTCACGCGCTCCACCGGGAAGCTCCTACGGAGCCGAAGAAGAAAGCTCAGGTCAGGTTCGACTGCAGCCCCACCCCTTCATCCGAAGAAGAGGACCATGACCTTCCTCGAAAGAACAAGAGTTCGCGCCATCGCAACCGCGATTACGACGCCAGGGACGCGCTCACACAGCGCAAAATCGACAAAGCGCGAGCCAAGCGCGCATGCTCGTCTGAATCCGAGATGGACGAAGACGAAGGAGAACTCTGCGGGGCCCGATGCTTCAGCAGATCTGTTCGACGAACAAGGATGCCGCAAAATTTCAAACTTCCTTCGGATACTCCGAATTTTGACGGCACACAAGACCCAAAGGCGTGGCTCAGCGACCACCTGTCATCCGTCAAATTGCACGGCGGAAACAAGGAAACCGCCATGCAATGCCTTCAGCTGCAGCTGACAGGCGCAGCCCGGATCGGGCTTAGCAGCCTATCTTCAGGGTCCATCCGAAGCTGGGAGGAGCTAGCTTACAGCTTCATCCGAAACTTTAAAGGTACCAGCAAGAGGCCCGCCTCAATCGAAGAGTTGCGGGCCTGCACTCAACGAACGGGCGAATCCATTCGCTCGTACATACTACGCTGGTCCAACACCAAGAACTCCGTAGCGCACATCTCCGAAGAGAGGGCCATCGGCGCCTTCAAGGACGGCGTCAAGCGCCAGGACTTCAAGGAGGAACTTGGACGCGTCAAGCCCAAGACACTCGACCACCTCATGGACATCGCCAACAGATGGGCTGATGGCGAAGATTCCGTCCACCGGGCGCACTCGGAGGAAGAGGACGACTACGGCCGCCGACGAGAGCGCCGTAGCAAGAGGAGATCGCGCGTCTACGACGAGCGCGATGGACCCGACATGGTCGCGGCTGGCTACGCCGACCGTCGCAACGACGCCAAACGCAACAGCGGAGGATACCGCGGAGGAAACTTCCGCGATGGGCGTAACCACGCCGGCAAAGATCATCGCGATCGCGATAACGGACCCTCAAAGATACGAAAAACTTCGGTCCATGCACCATCCACTTCTACATCGACAAGCGGGATGGCAAGAAGAAGGCAAGCCACATGCTCAAGGACCGCCGCGAGTTCCGTAAGCTCAGCGAAAGCATGGTCGATGAGGCAAGCTCCACTTCGGATTCGAACGCACCGCGCCAGTGAGATAGCGATGGAGCTCCTCCACCGCCACCGAGGAGGCCCGAACCAACCGGTCGCACCAAGAACAACGCTGAACGGGTATCCCGCTGAAAGGAACCGATGATCCGGAAGGGCCCCACGAATAGGGTGCGAAGAAAATCACCGTCCGATCAACTCGGCCGTGGCAACTCCACCGCCATCCCCGAGTACCTCGGCGGATCGAGTCTGCATCACGCGTTCGTTCGGATCACCCTTGCGGATCCCTCGTCCAGGTCATGCGCCACAGTCTTTGCCGAGGCGCAGATCGGAGGTTTCGAGATGAGTCGCGTCTTCATGGACGGCGGCAGCGGCATCAACCTGATGTTCGCAAGTATTCTAGCAGCAATGCGGAACCCACAGTGCATCCTGGAACAATCAGACACAACGTTCCACGACATCGTCCCAAGAAAGGGCATATTCCCCCTGGGCAAAATATGGCTCGATGTCATCTTCGACAAGCCGGACAACTTCCGACTCGAGCGGCTCGAATTCAAAGTGGTGGACTGGCCATCACAATACCACGCCATCCTCGGGCGTGTAGCATTCGCAAGGTTCTTGGCTGTCCCACATTACGCATACACCTACTCAAGATGCCAGACCTGGCGTCATCATAGTCCACGGGAGCTTCACCCGATCGGACCAATGCGACATGGATTTCAACAGAATCTCCCAGTCATTCGGCATGCATGACGAGCTCGTAAGGCTCCGCGAGGTGACGGACAATGGGGCACCCCCAGTCGCAAGACAAAACGCATCTGACATGTCCTTCGACTCCACCGTCAACATAGAGAAGGTGCAGATCCACCCGACGGATGCCTCCAAGACGGCGCTGATTGCCAACAACCTCAGCCCCGCATAGGAAAGCGCGCTCGTCGAATTCCTCCATGAGCTGAAATCTTATTTGGTGTCCTGCGGACATGCGGGAGTTCTGTGGAATTCGCCGAGCACGCACTCAACGTCTTTCCAGACACCAAGCCCATCAAGCAGTCCACCCGGAGACTGTCCGAGCCACGGGCCGAAGCCATCGGGATGGAAATCAACATACTACTCGCTGCAGACTTCATCAGGGAGATCAAGGAAAGCGAGTGGCTCGCAAATACAGTGATGGTCCCAAAGAAGGACACGGACATCCTGCGGATGTGCGTGGATTTCACGTCGCTAAACAAGCACTGCCCAAAGGACCATTTCCCTCTTCCTCGGATCGACCAGATCATCGATTCGACCGCAGGATGCAAGAAGCTCTCCTTCCTCGACGCCTACTCAGGCTACAACCAGATTCGACTAAAGGTCGAAGATCAAGATAAAACGGCGTTTATCACACTGTTTGGAGTGTTCTGCTACAACACAATGCCCTTCGGGCTAAAGAACGCATGTGCCACGTACCAGCGATGCATGCAGGCATGCCTGAAGAACCAGATCGGTCGCAACGTCCAAGTCTATGTCGACGACATAGTCATCAAAACCAAGGAGGTCAAAACGCTCATCGACGATCTCCGCGTTCGATAATCTCGACCGCTACAGGATCAAGCTCAATCCCGAAAATGGCGCCTTCGGTGTCCCATCAGGACAGCTCCTTGGCTACTTCATCTCCCAGCGAGGGATCGAGGTGAACCTGAAGAAAATCCGGGCCATCATGGCGATGGAGAAGCCAAAGAATCTCAAGGGTGTCCAGCAGCTCGCAGGGCGAATAGCGGCATTGAGCAGGTTCATCAGCTGCATGGGCGAGAAGGCCATCCATTCTACCAGCTGCTACGCAAGGCAGATAAATTCGAGTGGACGCCCAAAGCCGATGATGCATTCAAAAGTCTCAAGCGACTGCTCTCCACCTCACCCGTTTTGGTCACACCAAAGGAGCGCGAGCCTCTGCTGTTGTACATAGAAGCCACACACCAGGTGGTCAGCACCATGATAGTGGTCGAACGACCCGAAGAAGGCAAGACCCATGGGGTTCAACGCCCAATTTACTACCTCGGCGAGGTATTGACGCCAACAAAACAGAGGTACCCTCACTACCAAAAACTCGCCTACGGCGTGTTCATGACGGCTCGTCGGTTGAGCCATTACTTCCAGGAGCACCAAGTCATGGTCGTCAACGAGGCACCCCTGAACAGCATCCTGAATAACCCAGAGGCCACAGGACGCGTGGCCCTATGGGGTATCGAGCTGTCACCCCTAGACATCGTCTACGAGAAACGACTCACAATCAAGTCTCAGGTCCTACCGGACTTCCTTGTACACTGGATGGAGCTGCAGCTGCCAGACACCCCAGACATGTCGTAGTCATGGACGATGCACTTCGATGTCTCCAAGCGTGAAGCTGGAGCAGGCGGGTCATATCTTGACCTCCCATGAGCGACAAGATGAAGTACGTCCTTCGGATGAAATTCCGAGCTTCCAACAACGAGGCCGAATACGAAGCCCTCATCCACGACATGAGGATGGCAAAGATCTGCGGAGCAACGCGCCTGGTCATCTACGGTGACTCCAACCTCGTCGTCCAACAAACGATGAATGAGTGCGACGCACACGCCGAAAACATGATCGCGTACCGCGCGCTCTACAACTCACTCGAAGGAGAATTCGACGGCTGCGAGCTTCAGCATGTTGGAAGAGAAAGCAACGAGGAGGCCGACAGACTCGCCAACATCGGCTCCATCTGCACAAAGGTACCACCAGGTGTGTTCCTCGAACAGATCTGCGTGCCATCCATCAAGCGGAAATTCCCCAAGGGATCACCCGAAGAAGCAGAACACTCAGGGGCTACGCTACCTGAAGGTCATGAAGGACCCGAGAAACTGGACATAGAGGTCGCTATGGTCAACCTGATGCAGGTCATGGCAGTCGAAGAAACACGACGCCCATACCTCCGATTCTTGATAATCGGAGAATCGGCGGCCCGATGGATGCCCGGCGCATATCTCGCTGGTCAAAAGCTTTCACCATCATCAATGGCGAGCTGTACAAGCGCAGTATTACGGGTGTACTACAAAGGTGCGTCACCATCAGTGACGGGAAAACCATCCTCCAAGACATCCACGAGGGCATCTGCGGCCATCACACAGGCAGCCGCTCCCTTGTCGCCAAAGCTCTACGAGTTGGATTCTACTAGCCAACAGCCATGAGCGATGCAAAGGACATCGTCCGAAGATGAAAGGGGTGCCAAAGGTTCGCCGACAAACCACACGCACCCGGGTCAGAGCTCAGGCCCATACCTATAGCCTGGCCCTTTGCTCAATGGGGCCTCGACATGATCGACAAACTACCAAGGTCCTCGAAAGGGGGGCACGTCTACCTCCTGGTCGCAGTCGACAAATTCACCAAGTGGATCGAAGCCATGCCGGTCACTAACCAAAAGGGCAAGACCGCCATCAAGTTCTTTGAATCCATTGTCTACAGGTTCGGCGTACCGCATAGCATCATCACCGACAATGGATCGAACTTCATCTCCAAAGAATTCCAAGACTTCTGCGAAGGCCTCGGGATCAACATCACATACGCCTCAGTGGCTCACCCGCAAACGAATGGGCAGGTGGAAAAGGCCAACGGCCTAATCGGCGCTGGCATCAAGAAGCGCCTCATGAGCCCACTCGAGCGAAATGCCGGAGCCTGGACGAAAGAGCTACCATCCGTCCTATGGAGCTTGCGCACCATGCCAAACAGCTCCACCGGCTACACGCCGTTCTTCATGGTGCATGGAGCCGAAGCCGTGCTACCAGCCGAAGTACGCCACCAGGCCTCCCGGGTCGTCGCTTACAGCGAAGCCGAATCCACAGCTACACTCGAAGATGCCGTCGACACACTCGACGAGGCAAGAGACATAGCAGCAGCTCGATCAGCGGTGTACCGTGAGTCTCCGCATAACTACCACGTGACACGTGCCCAAGGTCCTTCGTCGAAGGAGACCTCGTCTTGCGACTCAAGCAAGAGCGACCGAAGAAATTCGAGTCACCATGGGAAGGACCCTACATCATCACCAAAGTCATCCAGGTGGCACCTATCGCCTCAAGCACATGGAGTCTGCAGTCGCATACTCCAACCCATGGAACATCGCACACTTGCGACGATTCTACCCCTAGCTACCTACCCCTTTACTTTCAATAAGGCTATTCAGCCAAGGCTACTTGGCCAAACAATGTACATGTTGGAGATATGCCCTAGAGGCAATAATAAATATAGTTATTATTATATCTTTGTGTTTATGATAAATGTTTACATTCATGCTATAATAGTATTAACAAGGAAACATTAATACTTGTGTAATTTGTAAACTTAATTTGAAGTCCCTAGTAAAGCCTCTTTATAATACTAGCTTGTTGGTTAATAAATGATTGTGGTTTCCCAATCATGAACATTGAGATGTTATTAACAACAAGATCATATCGTTAGGAGAATGATATGGTGGACATACTCCTATAGATAAGCGTAGCATAAAGATCAAGTCATTTTAATAGTTCAATTGCTATATGCTTTCTGATACATAGTAACCTAATTCCTTCGACCATGAGATCATGCATATCACCTTCACCGGAAGGATGCTTTGATGACATCAAACACCACCGTGCGGGTGGCTATAAAGGTGGCATTGAGTGTTCAGAAAGTATTGGTTGAGACACATGGATCAAGAGTGGGATTTGTCCATCCATATGACGGATAGATATACTCTGGGCCCTCTCGGTGAAATGTCATCCAATTAGCTTGCAAGCATGTGACTGGCTCACAAGGGATCACATATCACGGGAACAAGAAAAGAGTACTTATCAGTAACGAGGTTGAACTAGGTATGCAGAGATACCGACGATCATAACCTCGGATAAGTAAACTATCGTGAGACAAAGGGAAATTGGTATCGTATGTAAGTGGTTCATTCGATCGCAAAGTAATCGTAGAAATATGTGGGAGCCATATGAATTTCCAGATTCCTCTATTGGTTATTGTTCGGAGAAGTGTCTCGATCATGTCCGCATAATTCACGAACCGTAGGAAGACACACTTAAGGATTCGACGTTGTTTGAGTAGTTATGGAATGATGAGAAAGAGACCGAATGTAGTTCGGAGTCTCGGATGGGATCCGAGATATCACAAGGAGATCCGGAATGGTCCGGAAAATAAGATTCATATAAGGAAAGTCCTATTTCGGGGTTGGAGAATGGTTCCGGTGTTTTCATCGGGAATGTTCTAGAAGGTTCCGGAATGTCCGTCACTTCAGAGGGGAAGGGTACATGAATGTGTCATATCAAGTTGGTATGATTGCATCATGTACTAGGTGTCATCACTGAACAAAATGGAGGGTTTATTCAAATCCTAGTTTGAAAAGGCAAACGGCTATTTTTGGGAAGTGGAGAGGGAGGTGGAAACCGAGTTGGGGAGGAGTTCCTCCCCTCCACCGTCGGCCCACCTCCAAGCCGAGTTGGGGAGGGACTCCCCTCCCCTTGTCCGCGCCTCCCACCTATAAAGGGAGGGGCAGGGCTGCCCCTCCTAGTACACAACTCCTCCACCTCTAAACCCTAGCCGCCGGCGCCGCCACCTCCAGCTGCCGCCGCCGCCCTAGGGCAAACCGCCGCCGTCGCCTAGCTAAACCCTAGCCGCCGGCCTTGCCCCATCCTCGGCGTGTCTAAACCCTAAATCGTCGAGGGCTCTCTCATAGTCCACCATACTCACTCCGGCTTAAGGCGAAGCCCTGCGAGATCTCCCCTCTACTTCCGGTACCACGCCATTGTGTTGCCGGAATCGCGAGGAGAGTGCTACAACCTCCACTGCCTGCTGGAACAAGGGAGAGGAAGGTCTTCGTCGAGTATCGAACGTGTGACCGACTGCGGGAGCGCTGCCGGAACGCAGCGCCGGAAGGATCGTCTACGCGATCTTGAGATCGGGAAAATCGACTACATCACCCACGAGAATCCGCTCTCGTTAAACACTTTGGAATCTTCGAGGGTGAGTTATTCCATCGACTCGTTGCTACAATCTAGTAGATAGATCTTGGCTTGTTTGTTTGTATGCGATAGAAATTTTTTGTTTTCCATGCTACGAAACCCTACAATGGTATCAGAGTCGTGTCTATATGTAGATCTGTTGCACGAGTAGAACACAATGGTCATTGTGGGCGTTGATGCTTTTATTGTCGATTGCTTCTTGTGTACTTTGCATCTTGCGGGATGTTGGGATGAAGCGGCCCGGGCTAACCTTACATGACATCGTTCATGATACTTGCTCCACGCTTGACATGCAACTTGTATTGCATAAGTGGCTTTGCGGGTGCCTCTTTCTCCTAGCATAGTTAAGATACAATTTACAACGGGTGATTGACAATACTAGTATCAATGTTGTGGTTCATGTTCGTAAGTTAGAACGACACTTATTTAAAGCCCCAAACCACGTAAAACATGCAAAGAAAGTAGAGGCGTCTAACTTTGTTTTGCAGGGGTATGCAATGATGTGATATGGCCATGATTGTGATTATATTTGATGTATGCAATGATCCTTATTGTAAGTTGGCAACCGGCAGGAGCCATATGGTTGTCTTTAATTTATGTTAAGACCCGCGTGTCTATTCAAAGTAGTTGTAATAGTTGAAGCCGGTGGACGACAACCATGGATAAGCGTCATTGACCTTGATGCAATGCCGGTGATGATGATCATGTTCGTGCTTGAAGATAGAGATCGAAAGCACAAAGAAGAAAGGCCATATCATATCACATATTATGAATTGCATGTGATGTTAATCCTTTATGCATCTTGTATTGCTTAGTAGACGACGGTAGCATTATAAGATGATCCCTCATGCACATGAATTTCAAATCATAAAGTGTTCACCCTTAGTTAGCACCATTGCTAAAGCTTGTTGTTTCGAAGCACCACGTGATGATCGGGTGTGTTAGATTCTGCAAGTGTATACAACATGAGCAAGCCAGATTTGCTCATGCGGAAACTAAGGTTTGATCTTGACGAGCCTAGCATGTACAGACATGGTCTCGGAACACGGATCACCGAAAGGTAAAGCATGAATCATATAGTAGATATGATGAACATGTCGATTGTTCGCCATTGAAACTATATCAACTCTCGTGATGATCGGTGTTGATGTGGTGGATTTGGTTCGTGTGATCACTAAAACAATGTGAGGGATGTTGTTTTGAGTGGGAGTTCACCTAGATTAATTTTACTATTAATTAGAACTCAATTTGTCATAAACTTAGTCTAAACTATTGCAAATATGTTGTAGATCAATGGCAGCCCCTACCATCAATTTTAATGCGTTCCTAGAGAAAGAAAAGTTGAAAAACAATGGAAGCAACTTCGCGGATTGGTTCCGCAATTTGAGGATTGTCCTCACAGCTGGTAATTTGACCTATGTGCTGGATGCACCGCTGGGTGACCCACCTGCAGCTACTGCTACCGATGAAGTAAAGAATGTTTACCTCACTCGGAAGACTCAGTACTCCACAGTTCAGTGTGCTATCTTGTATGGTTTAGAATCGGAGCTTCAGAAAAGGTTTGAGAATTCAGACCCACATGATATTGTCCGTGATCTCAAATTGATCTTTGAGACTCATGCGACAATTGAGAGCTATGAGGCTTCTGAACAGTTCTTTAACTGCAAGATGGAAGAGGTGTAGCATCCCAATTGTCTAACAATTGTAATGCTTCTTGGTCTAGTAATATAATGGCTACTTCAAACATATAATTGTTGCATCATAATTATATCATGCTCATGTCATCATGCCACCTTGCATTTGAGCATCATATAAAACCCTTTTGATTTGGTTCTTCTCTCATATGCATTATTAATTGTATTTGCCTCTTGATATTGTATTTGGGTCTTGATATATTGTTTAAATGCCCAAGTTGAGTTGGGGGCATATCTTTTATTAACTCCACCACCTTTCTTTCACCACCTTATAATTCCACCATCCAACTAAACATGAGCTTTGCACTTTATTTGAGTTTACCTCTAGCTCATGTGGGTTGGGATGGATCCAATTCTTTTCCACATGCTCTCATCTTAGCATCATGTTGTTTTCACATTATTGATATATGAGAGCCACATGGCCACCTTTGCATGCCTTGTGAGTGGAACCCTTTTTCCTAGCTTCCATATGGATTATCATGGATTTATGCTCATGTTGGGGTATTATTGGGACTACTAAACATCTAGTGGAATAAACACACTAGCAAGTACCAATTATAATCAAATATGATCATCTCCATCTATTCCACTTGGAACTTTCCTTTAAATTCTTGCTTGGCTTTATTCCACTTGTGGGAATGCCTAAGATCAATGCCATGTGATATTATTGTCTCACAAAAATAAACATGGCATTAAATATTTATGCATGGGCCATGCAAGTACCACCCATTCTAGTTTTTGGTTTTTATTTGAATTCTTGAGTGGTTCATCTCTCATCTCTCTCTCTTTTCTTCACCCCCTCTCCTTTTCTCCACCATCCATGCATGATCATGTGGTTCCTATCTAAACCCTAACCATCTTCCCCTCTCTAAAACCTACACCTAAGTTTCTAACCCTCATCACCATACCCCCTCCTACCCCATCCATCATCACACCACCCCATCTAAACCAAACCCTAGCTACCTCACCACCCCTCTCTCTCGGCCTCTCTCTTCTCTCTACCTAGCTGGCCCCACTTGGCCACCTGATCACCTGGCCCCACCTAGCTACCCCATCCCCAGCATAAACCCTAGCCGAGCCTCCCCTCCAAACCTAGCTCTAACCCGAGCCTACCCCTCCCTCCCTCTAGCTCTCTCTACCTGCAGGTCCCACCAGACCTCCCCTCCCCTCTGGCCCTACCGTCCCCACAGCGGCTCCCCATCACCACCTCGCCTCGCCTGCCGCCTAGCACGTGAGTAGGAGAGGAGGAAAAAGGTGGCCGAGCCACCTTTTCCATCTACCCCGCTCCCCCACGGCAACCACGCCTCTCCCGTCCCTATATACTCCCTCTCTCCCGCCTCTGCATCCCCCAGATCTCCCCAGGACGCTCCCCTCTCTCCCTGCCTTCCCTCACCACCGCCTACACCATCGTCGGCCACCGTCGGCCTCCACCGCACCCCGTCGATCCAGCCGTGCAGACCGTCCGTGGAGTGGCCTGGTAGACCGAGGCGACCATCTGCAACGCCCCCGTACCCGCCAGCGAGGAGGAGAAGGCCTGTACCCCCTGCACGCCGACGCGTCCTGCCGAAACCCTAACTACGCCCGGCCTCTGCCTCGACGTCGATCGCCAGCTCCTCTGCCCGATCCAACTCCACCGACACACTCTCGGTGAGCCATCCGACCTTTCGACACTCGCCAGCTTTTCGTTCTCGCGCCGACCAAACGCGTCGGCGCTCTCGGTCCAGCGGCGTTGCGGCCCTTCGCGTCGTCGCGTCGCGGAGAGCCTCATCTAGCCCGTTTCCCTAGCAACTCCCTAGCCCTACCGCTCGCACTTCCAGCCAAAGACGTCCCGGATCGAACCCCGCCTCGCAAGCTGCGATCGATCATCCTCTGCGGCAGAGAAGAGGAACGGGGTCGGGCGCTTTTGCGATACCCCTGCGCCTTTTGCCGCTTCACCATGATCGCCTCGAGCCCACCTGGCCCTCTGTACCAGTTTTGCAGATCGACCCCTCCCAGCTCTTAGCCTCAACCCGCGGTTCGGTGCCCCCTCCTGCCAGCCACGTCGGTATCACCTCTGTCACGTGGACCCCTGTGTCCCTGGCCCCACCTGTCGGCCTCTGTGTGGCGGCCATGATGAGGAACCCCTTCCTGGCGCTGTTTCACAGTCAGCTTTGGTCCCACTTGTCACCGATCGGGCTAAGTCTGGACCGAGTAACAAAAGGATTTCTCTGTTTCCTGTTTTAATTTAAACCTTTTTCAAATTAATTTGAATTTAAATTTCAAATCTGTTTTAAATAACTTTTAATTTATAAATCCAAATAATACAAATAATATATGTTTTGAAATCAGAAAAATGTGAGGAATTCAAATATGCCCTTCAAAATATATTTTGGACACTTAAAATTTCAAGTTGATTTAAATTACAATAAAATGCCCTTTTTCCTTACATAATTAATAACTTTTGTTTTATAACTCCAAATTTGACAAATAATATGTCTAAAATGATTAGCTCGACGAGACCTTTCTGTTTATGCAATCGTTTATCTGTTTTGCAGCATGCATCATATAAATATAATGTGTACAGCAACTTATATGAGGATAAAATGGGGCCAAAACTCAATAAAATGATTTATTCCTGTATTCCACACCTCACCCATGCCATGCTACTTTATTGCCATGCAAATTGTGCATCATTTATCATGGCATGATTGATTGCTTGATGCATTTTATTCATATGCTTGTGCACTTTATTTATGTTGGCCCTTGTTTGTTTGGTTCTTCTTCGAATAGACGCTGAGCAGGGGATATATAAAGAAACCCAGGAGCACTATCCAGATCCTTCACTCGCTTCAACTGAGCTGCCAGGCAAGCACTACCACATGCTTGCATACATATAGTACCTATTGCCTCTTTCTTATTCTTGCATCATTGTGTCGCGATTGCATTAAACTGAATCCCAAGTTTTGCATAGCCTTTATTTTAAACCCCACCGAAGCTTGTTCCTCCATCCCATGAGCCATTACTACAGGAGTTGTTTGAGCCATGCGAGTCGTAGAATAGCATGTGTAGGGTATGTGAGTGTCTGATGGATAACGAGGTACCTATACAACTTAATCTGAGTAGTAATGGGATAACTAATGAAAGTGGCATCGGTGAGCCATATTTGCTATTTGGTTTTTCAGGCTCACTTGTGTCCGTGGGACCCTTTAGTACTTGATTCCTGTTCCTTGAATATTCGCTATATCCACATCCGGGAGGCTTATGAACCCCTGAGCGAGCTTGATTCATTCTTATTTCTTGGGGCCATAAACTAGTTTGAGGTTTTATTTACTATCTGTACTTATGCCATGCTTTCTTGCTTTATTTAAATTGTGCGAGGTAATCGCCTTTATCTTTAGGAAAGCGGAGTGTTTTCGATGTCGACAAGCCAGTCCACATTTTCGGGTTCCCGTCGTTCTGCCATTGGCATAAACCTTGAGTCCGTCTCGAGTCGGCCAACTTCGTCATGGTAGCTTAATGGGGTGGCCTGAAATATTTCTGAATCTGTGATCGCTTTGTCGTGGATCGCCTCGTTGGGTTTTGATTTGGTTTTTCCGAGGTTGATCGAGTGTGTGTTGCTATTTGTGCACCCTGCAGGTAAAACTTTCAAAGCCGTGTCCATGTTATGGACGACTTGGAGCACAGTTTCTCGATCATAGACAAGCATAACTAAAGTAGCGCTTTTAATTTGACTAAGTACCTGACTAGTAAATAGTGCAACACTCATGGAATGGATAATAAAACTGCCAACGGTTGGGGGGTTGTTCGTCCGCTTCCTCGTCGGTAAGCGAGGAGGAGGATGGATCTGTGGACATTGCCATTATAACTGTTGTTATTAATTCACTGACATCCGTCTATCTCTGGTTAGGCGGATGGTTAGCGAGTATCTATAGAATTGTTAGGGTTTATCTTTTGCTGCAATTGCGTCACCCCAGGTTGTGTCCCCTTTAGAGGCATAAAGACTTGCTGAGTACCCCTAGGGTCTCACACGATAAATTGTTTAATTCAGATGAGCAGGTAAACTCGCAAGATGGATACTAGGTGGAGGAGACGGACGATGTGGGCAACGATCATTCGGTGTAGAGATTCCGGGAACGGGGATCCGTGAGATCTGTGGGCGGGATGTGTTTATTTATGGGGCATCTTATGCCGATTTGCTTCTTATCCGTACTCGGATTTTGTCTTCCGCTTCCGCCTGATACTCTGATGTTTGCTGTATGAGGAGATACCCTAAACTATTATATCTATCTAGGATATTTGGATCTTGCCGTATGGCGTTGCTATATTTCCTTTCTTTTTAGATGGAATGGCTCTGATGTACTGTTGTATGGTGGCTTGCATACATACTCATTTGTGTATGTAGTTGATCCCTTAAATTACGCCGATGTACGTTCTTGTCCCGATGTTTGGAAATGGTTAGGACGGCCGAAAGGTCTACCTGTGAGTGGCATTTGGGCCCCACCGTACTATTTTAACCATTTCCGCTCATCCAGGCTTGTAACTAGGAGCGTAATTCACCGAGGTAGTTACAAGAGGGCAGCTCCGTCAGTGAGCATGTGCTTAAGATGTCTGGGCACGCAAACAAACTTCAAAGCTTGGGTATAGTGATTCCTAATGCTTTGGGGATTTACCGTGTCCTCCAATCACTACCACCAAGTTACAAGAACTTTGTGATGAACTACAACATGCAGAACATGAACAAGACGTTGCCATAACTCTTTGCCATGTTGAAATCTGCAGAAGTGGAGATCAAGAAAGAGCACCAAGTGTTGTTGGTCAATAAGACCACCAAATTCAAGAAAGGCAAGTCTAAGCAAAAGGGACACTTCAAGAAGGGTGGTAAGAAAGTTACCACGCCGACTAAGAAGACCAAGGCTGGACCTAAGCACGATCTTGAGTGCTTTTCTGCAAGGGAGAAGGTCCTTTAAGCGGAATTGCCCAAAGTACTTGGCGGATTTGAAGAACGGCAACATCAAGAAGAAAGGTATATCGATATACATGTTATTGATGTGTATCTCACTAGTACTGTAGTAGTGCACGGGTATTTGATCTTGGTTCGGTTGCTCATATTTGTAACTCAAGCGGTGCTACAGAATAAACGGAAGCTAGCGAAGAACAAGGTGACGATGCGTGGAAAGCAGATCAAAGGTTGATGTGATCGCGATCGCACGCTACCCTTCATCTACCATCGGGATTAGTTTTATACTTAAATAATTGTTATTTGGTGCCTGCATTAAGCATGAACATTATATCGGGATCTTGTTTATTGCGAGACGGTTACTTGTTTAAATCCGAGAATAATGGTTGTTCGATTTATATGAGTAATATGTTTTATGCACATGCACCTTTGATAGATGGTCTATTCTTATTGAATCTCGATAGTGGAAATACACATATTAATAACATTGAGGCTAAACGTTTGAAATCGAGCGATAACTCGACCTATATGTGGCAATCGTCGTCTTGGTCACATTGGAGTGAAGCATGAAGAAACTCCATTCGATGGACTTCTTGAATCACTTGATTTGAATCACTTGATAGATGCGAAGCATGTCGATGGGTAAAATGACTAAGACTCCATTTTACGGTATGATGGAGCGAGCTACGGACTTATTGGAAATCATACATACCGATGTGTGTGGTCCAATGAGTGTAGCATCGCTTGTGATAGTTATCGTTATGTTCTTACCTTCACGGATGACTTGAGTAGAAATGGGTATATCTATTTCATGAAACATAAGTCCGAAACTTTCGAGAAGTTTAAGGAATGTCAAAGTGAGGTAGAGAATCAACGTAACAAGAAGATTAAATTTCTACGTTCTGATCGTGGAGGTGAATATCTAAGTTACGAGTTTGGCGAGCATTTGAAGAAATGCGGAATACTTTCACAATTGACACCGTCGGGAACACCACAGCGTAATGGTGTGTCCGAACTTCATAATCGAACTCTCTTAGATATGGTTCGTTCTATGATGTCACTTACAGATTTACCGCTATCATTTTGGGGTTATGCATTAGAAACAGCCGCATTCACTTTAAATAGGGCACCATCTAAATCCGTTGAAACGACACCATATGAATTATGGTTTGGGAAGAAACCAAGATTGTCGTTCCTTAAAGTTTGGGGATGCGAAGCCTATGTAAAGAAGTTACAGCCGGACAAGCTTGAACCCAAAGCGGAAAAATGCGTCTTCATAGGATACCCGAAGGAAACTATTGGGTATACCTTCTATCATAGATCCGAAGGCAAAATCTTCATTGCCAAGAATGGATCCTTTCTAGAGAAGGAATTTCTCTCAAAGAAGTGACCGAAGGAAAGTAGAACTCGACGAGGTTGTCGAACCTTCTCTCGAAATTGCGAGTAGCGCAGCACCGGAAGAAGTTCCTGTGGTGCCTACACCAATAAGAGAGGAAGCTAATGATGATGATCATGAAACTTCGGTTATAGTTGCTACAGAGCCTCGCAGGTCAACGAGAACTCGTACCACTCCTGATTGGTATGATCCCGTTATGAATGTCATGTTGGTGGATAACACCGATGACCCTGAGACATATGAGGGAGCGATGATGAGCCCAGATTCCAATAAATGGCAAGAAGCCATGAAATCCGAGATTGGATCCATGTACAAAAACCAAGTATGGACTTTGGTGGACTTACCGGATGGCCGGAAGGCTGTCGAGAACAAATGGATTTTCAAGAAGAAAATAGATGCTGATGGTAATGTTACTGTCTATAAAGCTCGACTTGTCGCAAAAGTGTTTCGACAAATTCAAGGAGTTGACTACGATGAGACTTTCTCACCTATAGCGAAGCTAAAGTCTGTGAGGATTATGTTAGCAATCGCTGCATATTATGATTATGAGATATGGCAGATGGATGTCAAAACAACATTCCTCAATGGAGACATTGATGAAGAGTTGTATATGATGCAACCCAAAGGTTTTGTCGATCCTAAAGATGCTAACAAGGTTTGCAAACTTCAACGGTCCATATATGGATTGAAGCAAGCATCCCGAAGTTGGAATCAACGTTTTGATAAGGTGATCAAATTTTTTGGTTTTATACAAACTTATGGAGAAGCTTGTATTTACAAGAAAGTGAGTGGGAGCTCTGTAGCATTCTTAATACTATATGTAGATGACATATTGTTGATTGGGAATGATGTAGACCTTCTTAATAGTGTCAAGGAATATTTGAATAATAGTTTTTCAATGAAGGATCTTGGCGAAGCAGCTTACATATTAGGCATAAAGATTTATAGAGATAGATCGAGACGTCTAATATCATTGTCACAAAGTACATATTTGGACAAAGTTCTAAAGAGGTTTGGAATGGAAGATAGCAAGAAAGGGTTATTGCCCATGTTGCCCAATACAACCTTGAGTAAAACTCAAAGTCCGACATCGGCAGAAGATAGAGAAAAGATGAGTAAGACTCCCTATGCCTCAGCCATAGGATCTCTAATGTATGCCATGCTATGTACTAGACCCGACATTGCATATGCTGTTAGTTTAACTAGCAGATATCAAAGTGATCGAGAGTGGATCATTGGACGTGATCAAAACATCCTTAAGTACTTGAGAAGAACTAGGATATGGTTCTTTCTTATGGAGGTGATGAACACTTCGTTGTTAATGGTTACACCGACGCTAGTTGGAACACCGATCCGGATGATTCTAAATCACAACTGGATAATGATTTATTTTGAATGGTGCAGCAATTATACGGAGGAGTGCAAAAAGCGTTGTGGCGAGATCTTCAACTGAATCGAATACATGGTCGCCGGAGGCTTCACAAGAAGCGATATGGATGAAAGAGTTCATTACAGAGCTGGGTGTGGTTCCTAGTGCGCTGGACCCAATGTCTATCTACTGTCATAACATGGGTGCCATAGCCAATGCGCAAGAACCAAGGTCACACAAGAAGCTGAAGCATATCAAGCTACGTTTTCACGCTATTCGAGAACATGTCCAAGATGGGGACATAAATATTTGCAAAGTACACACAGATCTGAATGTGGCGGATCCGTTGACTAAACCTCTCCCGAGGGCAAAACATGACCAGCACCAAACTGCCATGGGTGTTCGGTATATTACCATGTAATCTAGATTAGATGACTCTAGTGCAAGTGGGAGACTGTTGGAGATATGCCCTAGAGGCAATAATAAATATAGTTATTATTATATCTTTGTGTTTATGATAAATGTTTACATTCATGCTATAATAGTATTAACAAGGAAACATTAATACTTGTGTAATTTGTAAACTTAATTTGAAGTCCCTAGTAAAGCCTCTTTATAATACTAGCTTGTTGGTTAATAAATGATTGTGGTTTCCCAATCATGAACATTGAGATGTTATTAACAACAAGATCATATTGTTAGGAGAATGATATGGTGGACATACTCCTATAGATAAGCGTAGCATAAAGATCAAGTCATTTTAATAGTTCAATTGCTATATGCTTTCTGATACATAGTAACCTAATTCCTTCAACCATGAGATCATGCATATCACCTTCACCGGAAGGATGCTTGGATGACATCAAACACCACACCGTAACTGGGTGGCTATAAAGGTGGCATTGAGTGTTCAGAAAGTATTGGTTGAGACACATGGATCAAGAGTGGGATTTGTCCATCCATATGACGGATAGATATACTCTGGGCCCTCTCGGTGAAATGTCATCCAATTAGCTTGCAAGCATGTGACTGGCTCACAAGGGATCACATATCACGGGAATGAGAAAAGAGTACTTATCAGTAACGAGGTTGAACTACGTATGCAGAGATACCGATGATCATAACCTCGGATAAGTAAACTATCATGAGACAAAGGGAAATTGGTATCGTATGTAAGTGGTTCATTCGATCGCAAAGTAATCATAGAAATATGTGGGAGCCATATGAATTTCCAGATTCCTCTATTGGTTATTGTTCGGAGAAGTGTCTCGATCATGTCCGCATAATTCACGAACCGTAGGGAGACACACTTAAGGATTCGACGTTGTTTGAGTAGTTATGGAATGATGAGAAAGAGACCGAATGTAGTTCGGAGTCTCGGATGGGATCCGGGATATCACGAGGAGATCTGGAATGGTCCGGAGAATAAGATTCATATAAGGAAAGTCCTATTTCGGGGTTGGAGAATGATTCCGGTGTTTTCATCGGGAATGTTCTAGAAGGTTCCAGAATGTCCGGCACTCCGGAGGGGAAGGGTACATGAATGTATCATATCAAGTTGGTATGATTGCATCATGTACTAGGTGTCATCACTGAACAAAATAGAGGGTTTATTCAAATCCTAGTTTGAAAAGTCAAACGGCAATTTGAAAGTCAAACGGCTATTTTTGGGAAGTGGAGAGGGAGGTGGAAACCGAGTTGGGGAGGAGTTCCTCCCCTCCACTGCCGGCCCACCTCCAAGCCGAGTTGGGGAGGGACTCCCCTCCCCTTGGCCGCGCCTCCCACCTATAAAGGGAGGGACAGGGCTGCCCCTCCTAGTACACAAATCCTCCACCTCTAAACCCTAGCCGCTGGTGCCGCCACCTCCAGCTGCCGCCGCCGCCCTAGGGCCAACCGCCGCCGTCGCCTAGCTAAACCCTAGCCGCCGGCCTTGCGCCCTCCTCGGCGTGTCTAAAACCTAGATCGTCGAGGGCTCTCTCATAGTCCACCATACTCGCTCCGGCTTAAGGCGAAGCCCTGCGAGATCTCCCCTCTACTTCCGGTACCACGCCGTTGTGCTGCCGGAATCGCGAGGAGAGTGCTACAACCTCCGCTGCCTGCTGGAACAAGGGAGAGGAAGGTCTTCGTCGAGTACCGAACGTGTGACCGACTGCGGGAGTGCTGCCGGAACGCAGCGCCAAAAGGATCGTCTACGCGATCTTGAGATCGGGAAGAGTACGACTACATCACCCACGAGAATCCGGTCTCGTTAAACACTTTGGAATCTTCGAGGGTGAGTTATTCCATCGAATCGTTGCTACAATCTAGTAGATAGATCTTGGCTTGTTTGTTTGTATGCGATAGAAATTTTTTGTTTTCCATGCTACGAAACCCTATAGTACTTCCTCCATTACGATATAAATAAAGTTAAGTGTCTCGCCCCAAAATTTTGTTTCGCTATTCGCACCTTTACTTCTTGCTACAAACGCACTCGGGGGCTCCCCCGCCTCACGATTTCATCGACTGAGGATAACACGTGTACACCTGAGTAGCTGACCACGTCAGGCTAACGAAAAGGACACTTATGCAAACAAAGCACTGCGTGCTCAAACAACAACCACATCTTTATAACAAAGGACAAAACACGCCCAGTCAAACATATACAAATTTTACATCTATCTCTTTTACAGGTACTACCTATTCTGAAGAAAAACCTGAGCGCGCTGCTCAAATAGATCTACAATCTCTTTGGCATACTGCCTTACAGCCGCGTAATGCGGACGCATATCCCACACACCACCATCTGGTCGAGGGGGTGGCCCAGCCGCTACAGCAGACAGATCTACATCAGGGCGATGCAGCCTAACAAGGGACATCGCAACCTTTACCCCTGCGATGAGCTGCTGCCTCACCAATTCCTGAACACGATTCACATTCCGAAACTTCGATAGAAGACCAGACAGGGTTGTTGGTGCATCTGTAGGGTTTCGTAGCATGGAAAACAAAAAAATTCTATCGCATACAAACAAACAAGCCAAGATCTATCTACTAGATTGTAGCAACGAGTCGATAGAGGAACTCACCCTCGAAGATTCCAAAGCGGTTAACGAGAGCAGATTCTCGTGGGTGATGTAGTCGTACTCTTTCCGATCTCAAGATCGCAGACGATCCTTCAGTATACGTTCCAGCAGCGCTCCGCATCGGTCACACGTTCGATTTTCGACGAAGACCTTCCTCTCCCTTGTTCCAGCGGCGTGGAGGTTGTAGCACTCTCCTCGCGATTAAAAGACAACGTGGTACCTAAAGTAGAGGGAGATCATGAGGCTTCGCCTTAAGCCGGTGCGAGTATGGTGGAGCTTATGAGAGAGGCTATTAGTGGTCTAGTAATTAGACACACCAATTAGAAGGCTCTAAACCAATTAGAAGGCTCTAAACCGCTGGCTAAAGCAATTAGAAGCTCTAAACCAAAACGGCTCTAAACCGGAGGTAGAAGATAGGAACTTGTGTGTGTTGGAGGAGGCCCTCCTTATATAGGTGGGAGGGCTGGCGCCATGGGAGGGAGTGGATTCCTCCCAACTCGGCTTGGAGGTGGTCACGGTTGGAGGAGGTCTCCTCCCCAACTCGGTTTCATACTCCTCCTCTTTCCTCTTTCCAAAATTGCCGTTTGACTTTCAAACTAGCCGTTTGACTTTTCAAACTAGGATTTGAATAAATCCTTTATTTGGACAGAATACACTTAGTATATGATGCAATCATTCCAACATGCAATGACACATTCATGTACCCTTCCTCCGGAGTGCCGGGACATTCCGAACATTCTAGAACATTCCGATGAAAACACGGAACCATTCCCCAACTCCGAAATGGGACTTTCCTTATATGAATCTTATTCTCCGGACCATCCGGATCTCCTCGTGATATCCGGATCCCATCCGAGACTCAACAACATTCGGTCTCTTTCTCATAATACCATAACTACTCAAACAACGTCAATCCTTAAGTGTGTCTCCCTACGGTTCGTGAATTATGCGGACATGATCGAGACACTTCTTGAACAATAACCAATAGAGGAATCTGGAAATTCATATGGCTCCCACATATTTACGATTACTTTGCGATCGAATGAACCACTTACATACGATACCAATTTCCCTTTGTCTCACGATATGTTACTTATCCGAGGTTATGATCGTCGGTATCTACGCATACCTAGTTCAACCTCGTTCGATAAGTACTCTTTTCTCGTTCCCGTGATATGTGATCCCTTGTGACCCAGTCACATGCTTGCAAGCTAATTGGATGACATTTCACCGAGAGGGCCCAGAGTATATCTATCCGTCATGTGGATGGACAAATCCCACTCTTGATCCATGTGTCTCAACCAATACTTTCCAAACACTCAATGCCACCTTTATAACCACCCTGTTACGGTGTGGTGTTTGATGACATCAAAGCATCCATCCGGTAAAGGTGATATGCATGATCTCATGGTCGAAGGAATTAGGTTACTATGTATCAGAAAGCATATAGCAATTGAACTATTGAAATGACTTGATCTTTATGCTACGCTTATCTATAGGAGTATGTCCATCACATCATTCTCCTAATGATATGATCCCGTTGTTAATAACATCTCTATGTTCATGATCAGGAAACAATGATCATATATTAACCAACAAGCTAGTTTAACAAGAGGCTTTACTAGGGACTCTTATTTTAGTTTACAAATCACACAAGTATTAATGTTTCCGGTTAATACAATTATAGCATGGTATGCAAACATTTATCATAAGTGTGAAGATATGATAATAACCACTTTATTATTGCCTCTTGGGCATATCTCCAACAGTCTCCCACTTGCACTAGAGTCAATAATCTAGTTTCAAACCTTTGTGTATTCAACACCTATGGCTTTCCGGTGTTGTATGTACACGATTGCTAGTGGTCAACTGATCTCCGGATCTGACACTTCCAGGTCCGTGTGTAATTGCATGTATTTGCGTCTCTACGCATCACTCATTCTCTAATGAGATGGCTTTGTATAAATTTGGTCTTTCGGTGTGACCTTTAGCTCTTTGGGGTTAAAATATGTTGATAATATTGTCGCACAATATATCTTCATAGTATTATCCCACTGTGAACTACACCTAGTTTGATAACAAACTACTTGACACAAATGCCCTCTTTAGCTGCTATTATAGCAGTCATATACTTAGCCTTTTGTTGTAGTATCTGTCACAATGTCTTAACTTTGGAACTCATCCAAATCCATTATGGAACTTACTTTCCATTATATTGTGCCACCCTTAGTTTAGATTGAGATAAAACTTAATTTGTACTCTGTGACAAAACTAGTATCAATGTAGTACTTTTACAATGAACTAATCATCTATTTGTCACTTCTACAAATAATATACTCTTAGTTCTTCGAAAAGATCATAAGAATATCCTTACTATCGTCCAATGATCATCTTATGAATCATTCTGGTATATGCTCATAATATTTATAGCATAGGACATATCTGGATTTGTACATATCACAGTATGATTGATATAATACTCTTTGTGATTTCATACATCAAGTATCAATCTATATTTGAATCTTTGTTTCACTTACCAAATGTCAATACATTTGAATATATCATCAACATTGAACTCATTCAATCCTTTCTGTGCGACAAGAACCTTTTCTTGTAGTTTCTATATTGAACTCATTCAATATCTCGTCTATGTACTTCAGCACAACCATATTAGCGTCTATTGATGCCAAATATTTGGTTTTGCCTAAGTCTTTCATCGGGATGAAATTCTTAATATGTGTTAATAAAAGATACATCATTTCCAATCAACAATATGTCCTCCACATAATGTATTAGAAATATGTTTTAGCGCTCCCACTTAATTTCTTGCAAATGCAAGCATCTTCATTGTCTCTGATGAAATTAAACTCTTTTAACAGTTTCATCATAGTGAAGATTCCAACTCCGCTATGCTTACTTCAACCATTGAAGTTTGCATATGCATTTAGCATCCTTTGAATTAACAAAACCCTTTGGACCGTGTCATGCACACGTCCTAGGTAACCATTCTATTAGAAGAACTTGTTTTGTTTATTCTACTACCACATAACAAATTATATGTAGTGGTTGCTACATTAATCCGTCTAGACTAAAAATCGCTATGAAAGATCAAATCTTGTCATATACAACCTTTGAACATTGTTGTGAACTCTTTCCCAACATGTCGACTATTTCATAGATGTGAAACATCCATGTCTACTTCTTTATAGATCCAAACACAACGCAAGGTCTTACACCTTTCGAGGGTCCTTCAAGTTCAAAACTTGATTTCTCGTGTATGGAACTATCACGGATTTTATGGCTTCAAGCCATTAGGCGAGTCAAGGCCCATCATTGCTTCTTTGCATGTAGTAGGTTCATTATTCTCAAATAATGATTCAACCCTCAAATCTTGGTATTTGATTGTTCATCCGACCTACTTGTTTCAATAGGAACTTGGATCTCCGTGACCACAACCTTTGAGGTACGTGAGCCATGAGTTTTGTTGCTGCCTCCGGAACACTTTTCGGCGCTGCGCAACTCTGCACATATAGCTAAGGTTCCTTTAACCTTATCAAAGTTCTATTGTCCTCCCACTTAACTTTTCACGAAAAATTCCTTCTCAAAGAAACTTGACGTTCTAAGCGACAAACACTTTTGTCTCCGGTGTTTATGGAGGAATACTTAACATTTATACAAAGACAGGTTTATCCGACTTTGGTTGCACACATCTTTCTTATGCATAGCATACCAATGTTTTAAGAAAGGACTACTTGGGTTTTATCCCAAACCATAACCTTATATGGTGTCATTTCAGCGGATTATGATGGAGCTCTTTTAGTGGAAAACGGTAGTCTCTAAAGCTTTTAATCTTTAAAATATAATAGCAGTTTTTATGAATTATACCTTCGATCTTACCATGTCAAACAAGGTTCAATTACATATCTCGAACGCTCCATACTCTTATGGTGTTTCGGGAAATGCAAATCCACGGACCGATTCCTTAAATCTTAGGTATTATGCTAAACTTGTAACTCAAATATCTTCCTTTATGATCTTATCATAAACTATTTATATTCTTGTTACAATGATTTTGCACTTCATCTTAAAATTCTTTGAACTTTTCAAATATTTCACACTTCATCCTTATTAAGTAAATATTCATATATTCACTCAAATTTTCGGAGAAAGCATATGAAGTTGAAATCCATCGCTCTTGACTACACATAATGGATTTCGTACAACAATATGTACAAGTTCCAATAAGCTAGTCCATCGTTCCTTTTGGCCTATGAGCGAAGTTTTAATTATCTCTAGGAAAGTTTCACAAACGTCATTTGATCAAAATCAAATAGACTCCAAAATTCCATCCATATGGATTTTCTTCATGTTTTCTTTCCAATATAATTTAAACGGCGATGTCACTTCCTAAGTGATCTTTCAATCAATTTGTCTTTCGACATTTTTAGCACTAGTTTTATGGATGTGATGTCTCCAACGAGATTTGCGAATCATCCATCTTTTATGGATTACGGCAATTATTTGAACAACCCTTTTGTTCTCATAATACCTGATAAAACAAATCTTGAAGGCAAGCTTTTGATGTTTAATGAGCAACACAATAACCCTTTATTTTGTTCTCGATGAACATCATCACATATTCTTTTGCTAGTTACTTAGGCCATTGTAGTTTATGAATTGTGTTGTTTCGTATGACGATTCATACCAACAAATTCAGTATCAAAATACTTAAGAACCACATCGTTTAATAAGCAAAGAATATAGCCATAACATGTATATCATCTATATACTTAAACTGAACAATTCTAGTCTTTTCTTTTCTGCCATATACTTATGAGATTCTCTTTCAGTATTTCCTTTTCTGTTTGAAAGAATCTATCAACATCAATAGTGGAGTCATACATATGACACATAATCCAAAGCGTGTATAATTAAATACAAATGTCTTTGGACTTGCACTTTGAAGTAGATCACCATCATCAAATGTTTGGTGTTCTTCCAAATCCCTTTCTTTAGTAATCTCTTGGTGTAGTAAATATTTTACCTACATCAAATATTCACCTTATCATGGAATCGTCCATGATCAAGCTACTTTTAGCTTATAACGATGAATTATGAGTATAATGTTGCTTTCCAAAACCTTTTGGAGGATTAGGACAACAAGTGTCTCCAACCTTTTGCAAATTCTCATCAAAATATGAGAACATGAACTTTGCCATATTATACTCTATCATGTTGTAACCAAAACTTCGTTTTAGATATCACAATATCTTCCACACATCATGGTTTCTGAAACAACTCTTTCAGATCCTAGATTACCTTGATATTAAGACAATCCTTTGAATATCAAGAATCATGGAGATAAACATGATACTTATATACTAACATTTGGAATTGTTACTCTTGATTTAATACTAATTATTAAACTTCATGGAGTGACCGGAACTTCTTGAAAGTTTGCAATAGGACTTTTAAACTTTAGATTAACACTTCAATACAATACGATACCAGTTAAGAAAGTAACTAACCAGAATTCTATAGTTCTATCATCTCAATTATAACTAAGCGCAAGGTGGTAGCGGATGCCAATGACTACAACAACTATGCAAATTCACTTTGATTTAGTTTATGATAAATTGAGTTCTAATTAATAATTAAATTAATCTAGGTGAACTCCCACTCAAAACAATATCCCTCACATTGTTTTAGTGATCACACGAACCAAATCCACCACATCAAAACCGATCATCACGAGAGTTGATATAGCTTCAATGGCGAACAATCAACATGTTCATCATATCTACTATATGACTCATGCTCTACCTTTCGGTAATCCGTGTTCACGAGGCCATGTCATACATGCTAGGCTCGTCAAGATCAAACCTTAGCTACCGCATAAGCAAATCTGGCTTGCTTACGTTGTATTCACCAGCGGAATCAAAGACACCCGATCATCACGTGGTGCTTGACGGCAAGCTTTGGCAGCAGTGCATACTAAGGGTGAACACTTTAGAACTTGAAATTTACGTGCATGAGGGATCATCTTATAATGCTACCGTCGTCTACTAAGCAATACAAGATGCATAAAGGATTAACATCACATGCAATTCATAATATGTGATATGATATGGCCTTTCTTCTTTGTGCTTCCGATCTCCATCTTCAAGCACGAACATGATCTCCATCATCACGGCATAGCATCAAGGTCAATGACGCTTCTTCATGGTTGTCGTCCACCAGCTTCAACTATTACAACTATTTTGAATAGACACGCAGGTCTTAACAGAAATTAAAGACAACCATATGGCTCCTGCCGGTTGCCGACTTACAATAAGGAACATTGCATACATCATATATAATCACAATCATGGCCATATCACATCATTTGACACCTGCAAAACAAAGTTAGACGCTTCTACTTTCTTTGCATATTTTACGTGGTTTGGGGCTTTCAATAAGTGTCGTTCTAACCTACGAACAAGAACCACAACATTGATACTAGCATTGTTGATTACCCGTTGTAAATTGGATCTTTACTATGCTAGGAGAAACAGGCACCCGCAAAGCCACTTATGCAATACAAGTTGCATGTCAAGCGTGGAGCAAGTCTCATGAACGATGTCATGTAAGGTTAGCCCGGGCCGCTTCATCCCAACATACCGCAAGATGCAAAGTACACAAGAAGTAATCGACAATAAAAGCATCAACGCCCACAATGACCATTGTGTTCTACTCGTGCAACAGATCTACATATAGACACGGCTCTGATACCACTGTAGGGTTTCGTAGCATGGAAAACAAAAATTTTCTATCGCATACAAACAAACAAGCCAAGATCTATCTACTAGATTGTAGCAACGAGTCGATAGAGGAACTCACCCTCGAAGATTCCAAAGCGGTTAACGAGAGCAGATTCTCGTGGGTGATGTAGTCGTACTCTTTCCGATCTCAAGATCGCGTAGACGATCCTTCCAGCGCCACGTTCCAGCAGCGCTCCATGATCGGTCACCGTTCGGTACTTTCGTGAAGACCTTCCTCTCCCTTGTTCCAGCAGGCACGGAGGTTGTAGCACTCTCCTCGCGATTCCGTGACCTGGCGTGGTAGGAAGTAGAGGGAGATCATGCAGGCTTCGCCTTAAGCCAAGTGCAGTATGGTGGAGCTTATGAGAGAGGCTATTAGTGGTCTAGTAATTAGACACACCAATTAGAAGGCTCTAAACCAATTAGAAGGCTCTAAACCGCTGGCTAAAGCAATTAGAAGCTCTAAACCAAAACGGCTCTAAACCGGAGGTAGAAGATAGGAACTTGTGTGTGTTAGGAGGGGAGCCCTGCCCCTCCTTATATAGGTGGGAGGGCCGGCGGCCAAGGGGAGGGAGTGGAGTCCCTCCCCAACTCGCTGGAGGTGGCCGCGGTTGGAGGAGGTCTCCTCCCAACTCGGTTTCTCCTCCTCTTTCCTCTTTCCAAAAATTGCCGTTTGACTTTCAAACTAGCCGTTTGACTTTTCAAACTAGGATTTGAATAAATCCTTTATTTGACAGCGAATACACTTAGTATATGATGCAATCATTCCAACATGCAATGACACATTCATGTACCCTTCCCCTCCGGAGTGGGACATTCCGGAACATTCTAGAACATTCGATGAAAACACGGAACCATTCCCCAACTCAAATGGGACTTTCCTTATATGAATCTTATTCTCCGGACCATCCGGATCTCCTCGTGATATCCGGATCCCATCCGAGACTCGAACAACATTCGGTCTCTTTCTCATAATACCATAACTACTCAAACAACGTCGAATCCTTAAGTGTGTCTCCCTACGGTTCGTGAATTATGCGGACATGATCGAGACACTTCTTGAACAATAACCAATAGAGGAATCTGGAAATTCATATGGCTCACATATTTCTACGATTACTTTGCATCGAATGAACCACTTACATACGATACCAATTTCCCTTTGTCTCACGATATGTTACTTATCCGAGGTTATGATCGTCGGTATCTACGCATACCTAGTTCAACCTCGTTCGATAAGTACTCTTTCTCGTTCCGTGATATGTGATCCCTTGTGACCCAGTCCACATGCTTGCAAGCTAATTGGATGACATTTCACCGAGAGGGCCCAGAGTATATCTATCCGTCATGTGGATGGACAAATCCCACTCTTGATCCATGTGTCTCAACCAATACTTTCCAAACACTCAATGCCACCTTTATAACCACCCTGTTACGGTGTGGTGTTTGATGACATCAAAGCATCCATCCGGTAAAGGTGATATGCATGATCTCATGGTCGAAGGAATTAGGTTACTATGTATCAGAAAGCATATAGCAATTGAACTATTGAAATGACTTGATCTTTATGCTACGCTTATCTATAGGAGTATGTCCATCACATCATTCTCCTAATGATATGATCCTGTTGTTAATAACATCTCTATGTTCATGATCAGGAAACAATGATCATATATTAACCAACAAGCTAGTTTAACAAGAGGCTTTACTAGGGACTCTTATTTTAGTTTACAAATCACACAAGTATTAATGTTTCCGGTTAATACAATTATAGCATGGTATGTAAACATTTATCATAAGTGTGAAGATATGATAATAACCACTTTATTATTGCCTCTTGGGCATATCTCCAACAGCATCATCCAGTGGAAACATCACATGCAGAACCGACACGAGCGAAGTCTGCACTTGACGAAGCACCCACGATACTTGGTGAACGCGATCCTGCACCGTTGCCAGAGCCATGGCACGGTCACGATCCATCCAGAAGAACCCGCCGGAATTCCATGTCCTGTTGAGTCAAGCAATTGACCCGAACAGCAACACACTCCTTCTCCTCCCTCAGAGCAAGGTTAGCACCTGCAATACTCGCACAAAAGTAAGATGCAAGGCCAGCAGGCGCATCCGAAGAAATGAGCAGCAGATCAAAAAAACTTACACTGAAGCTGCTAAGACAGTCGAAGCAATTCTGCCATCAAGTACTCCTCTCTGGCCACACCGCGATCCGTCTTGGACTTCCAAAAGTCGGCATGGCCACGCACCCCAAGCAACTCCTTCTCGAGACTACAAACACGGTCTCGAAGAAAAGCAAGCTGCGATGAATCATCCAAGGATGGCGCTGACGCCATGGCGGCGAGGTGTCAGCGGATCGACACCGAAGGACCCTAGAGCAGCAGAAAGGCAAAAGACATGAACACTCAGATGGAGGAGAACACAACTCAACAAATTCATTAAGTGCATAAAAAGCCACTACGTGGCACAGGGATTTGTTCATCAACATAATTACAACAAAAGAGACTACAACTATCCTACAGCTACAACGCCTAAGTTGCGGCACCCTGAGTAGCCTCGGAGCCGGATTGCCTCGCCTTGGCTTCCCCTGCTGCCGTAGCGCGTACTCGGCCAGCAGATCAATCAGCTTTGGCCCATATCACTTACAGCAAGCAGAATAGGTAGCGAAGGCTACCTCGGATCCATCCGCAGTCGTCGGCATCCAGGAGGTGATCTGGGGAAGGTCCAGCTCCGCTCCAGCCGCCAAAGCCATCGCCAGCCCGACAGATGCGCCGATGCCTTTCTGCTTGCGCTTGTACGCCGCAGGTGCTTCGGCTGACAGTGCCTCCGCCAGAGCGTCAACATCATCAAGGGACGCACCCTTGGGGACAAGCTCCTTGTAGAAGCGCCCAAGGACCTCCTTGGCCTTGGCGAGCGAGGCGGCAGTCTTTGCGGCGATCTTCGACCACTGCAGTAGCATCATCCAGAGCACTCCCGTGCTCCAGAGCACCGCGGTCAAACTCGATGCCCGCGGCATCTGAGACAATAAAGAGAAGGAATGAACAAGCACTGCAGAAGAAAGACAAGAAAACCAAAAAAGATGCAAGTGAAGATACTCACCCGAAACAGCCTTGGCAGCCGCCATGAGCTTGCCAGCCACCTCTCTTACACGCGCAGTCGCGGTCGTGGCAAGCTGCTCCTCGCGGTCCGTGGCCTCCCGCTGCAGGCGCTCCGTAGCCTCGACCGCAGTGGCTAGCTCCAGCTCAAGGCGCTCTTTCGCACCAGTGGCGACCTCGGCCTTCTTCTCCACTTGACCGAGGCTCTTTTTGAGAGCATCAATCTCATGGAGGGAGGTATTATGCTCCTCTGCATTCAAATAATACAAGCATCAGATAACAGGACAAGAATACAAGAAGAAAGAAACATCAAGGCATAAAAGTACCTCGAAGCTGTTGGAGGCTGGCCTCCAGCACCAGGTGCTGCTGCACCAATCGTTTGGCATCCTGCACAAAAGGCTGCAAGAAAAAGACCTACTAGTCAGGAAAAGGACTCGGGGGCTACGCCCAAAAGAAAAAGCAGAAGCAAACTACACACACAAAAACGCTCGGGGGCTCCACCCGAGACTCGAAAGAAGAACAAACAACAAAACTCTTTTACAGATGCTCGGGGGCTCCCCCCGTGGCAGGAGACAAAACTACTTACATGATCCGATGGCGAATCCGAAGGCCCGCTCGCAGCCTTCTGAGGCGCAACCACCTGAACCTCCTGCGGAGAAGGGCCCGGAGCAGCGCCTTCAGAGGTAGCCACCGTCTGAGGAGGAGGAGACGCAACTTTCGACTCCCCCATCATCTCTCGAGCACTATCGCTGGAGGAGTCGTTGGAAGAGTGCCTGCACAAGGACAAATTAGCACAAGTACAAAGTAAACAGCAAAGAAAAAGCAGTATAGAGGAAACTTACGAGTCCAGCTTGCTCAGGTTGAAGACAGGAGGGGTCCTTCGGACTCTCTTCTCCTCTTTCTTCTCTTCCTTCTTCTCTTCCTTCTTTTCTTCCTTCTTCCGCTTCGCCGGCGGGTGCGACGCTACAACCCGCACGGGAAGGGCAGGAATCAGATAGGAAGATCCTCCATGCCCATTACTGTGACGCTCAAGACACAGCGGGTTCCTAGGATTCGGAGGAGTCGAGGCATCCGAAGACTCGCTGGAGCTCCGTGATCGTTTGCGAGTGTGGTCCTCGCTCGACTCGTTGGCCTCTTCAGCCGGAGATCGCGCCGATGGTAGCTCGGACATGGAATCCACCACATCATTATCCAGAGCATCCGGAAATATTTCGGGTAATGGAGGCGCCATACTCGGCACTTTGAAGCTCTGCACAAAATAAGGAAATTTGTTAGCACACAAAGGGAAATACAATGCAGTCGAAAATAGCGCTACACGCACGAATCTACACCTGTGGAACGCCAAGTGTAGAAGAAAACGGAGGAGTCAACGACTTCCCCAGGATATCCTCTCTAGCCTTGTACTTCAGCAGCGCACGAAGGGCCCTATCGAGATCTCCCTGGGAGAATTTCTCAGCCGAAACCCTCGTCGGATCACGGCGCCCAGCATAAAGAAACATCGGGTGCACCCTAGCCTGGAGGGGCTGCACCCGACGCTCAAGAAACGTGCAGATGATATCCACACCATTCACTTCCTTCTCCGGAATCAACTGGAGATCCTCCACTCGACGGTAGAGAGCCTCTATCTCCGCTACCTCGCCATCCAAGATCTGGTTTTTCCAGGACCTCTTCGGCTCGATTATTTGGGAGGAGTCGAAAGGAGCAAGACCAAAATGCTGCCCATCCACTGTGGAGTCGCGAATATAAAACCATCGCCTCCGCCAGTACTGGACAGATTCGGACATGGAAAAAGAAAAGAAAAGCAGATTGGGTTTGAGGGAAATGATGCAACCCCCAATGGGATAAACACCATCCGAACCAGATTGCCTCTTCATGGAATAAAGTTTCCGAAAGAGGCCAAAGTGTGGCTCGATACCGAGCCAGCACTCGCAGAAAGTGATAAAACAAGCAATGTGAAGAAGAGAATTGGGGTAAAGATGATGCAGTTGGATACCGTAAAGAAAGAGCAACCCACAAAGGAAGTCGTGGACGGGGAAGGAAAATCCGCGAATAACGAAGGCGAGGAACATAACCCAATACCCAGTGGGGAACGGGGGATTACCTCATTGCCTGGGAGTTTGACGGCCTCCCTATCCTGCGGGATTAGACCCCGCTCGCGAAGCTTGCGGAGATCACTCTCCCGCGTCTCTGATCGCCGCCAGCCACCGTCGGTGACACGGTTAGCGGCGACACTCTTCTTCCCTCTAGCTGCGCTGATACCAACCGCAGATGAAGACTTCTTCGGCTTCCCCATCGCGGTACGGCAGCGCCGATGGCGAGAGCGCAGGATGGAAGAAGGAAATGTGAAGGGATATTCCAGCGCGCAGCAAGAACTCTCAGAGCACAAGGAAGCAGTGAAAACGAGAATAGCTGTGGTGAAAACAAACTGAAGTTTTCCCCAATGATTATAAAGACGAAGACGATGCACAACAACCGTCCATCGAGAAGACCTAACGCCAACGGCAGGATCTGGCCATACACGTGTCAGCATCGCAACAAACCGTCATGAACACGCCGTCCACTACGCGCGGAAATCGAGGCGACGCCGTAATTATCTCCATGCCGCGCGTGACCGGTCAATTCAAGGTCAGAAAGTGGGACCCACGTTCGTCCAGTCAAGTCATCTCTGTCGCAGCAGACGCTTGAAGTCATCGATCGTCAGCACTAACGTCATCAAAAGCTATACTAGCAACATCTACAATTTCTTCGGCTACAAAGCTAAGAGTACTCACTCGAATCTACGATTCGACTAATTACTCGGGGGCTACTCCTATCAGGAGCGCTGGCCGCGCACCCAAAAGATGAATAGAAGCGAACTATTTCTTCGAGTCCTACGTCGAATCTACGACTCCACTACGGACTCGGGGGCTACTCCCATAGGTAGGATGGATTTAAGCATCCGAAATTTTTTGTGTCCTACGAACTTAACACTGAACAACGTCTGAATTAAAGTCTCCGCTCGAGTCTACGACTCGAACAGACACTTGGGGGCTACTCCCATAGGGAGCGCTGGTCGCACACCCTATGAATTCTTCGACTGCGATCCTTCGGATCAGCATGCAAAAACTTTTCGGCAACTCTGCCCCAACTAAACGCTAAGTGAGTAACGTTCTCCTTGGCCACCCGAAACACCTCCGCGGTGATAAACATTCGGATGCAGTGTCTGCGACACAAAGATAAGACCTACAGATATCATCTGATGGCCTGGCAACGCACACGACTACGCTCTGCTAGTAAAACCCCGTGCCAGTAGGCGTGATGAAAAATCCCGACGGACGCGTTGGGTACATCAATTAAATTCACTGGAATTCCACTCCTATAAGTCCTCCGCGGCCTGAGTCGAATTACGCCAGCATATGTTCCAGGTTCGAGTTGAGGGACTTGAACCTGAAGAAGATCGTGTTTGTTTCGTCCTAAGACAGTTAACTGACCCTGATCCGTCAGGTGAGTCAGGCACACGCATCAACAATCCCTACACATGAACTCCTGAAATACATAGTTGCACCCGAAGGATTAAAGAGTCCTCAGTCGAATCTACGATTGAACACTCGGGGGCTACTGACATGGTTATACCCTACGGGTACATGATGTCAGCATACCTGGTCCAGCCCAAGGAAGGCCCACGGCAAATGTACGCCGGCCCATGAAGATTTTCGGATGGCCAAGGCCCACGACGCCTTCGGATCCTTGGAGAGCAAGACTAGAGTAGATAGGAAATTCGAAGGGGTAAAACCCTAGAACCTGTAACCGACTAGGTTTATGCCCGGGACCTGCCTGAGTCTATATAAAGGCTAGGAGGGCACGATCTAGATCTCTCTCTCTCTCTCTCTCTCTCTCTCTCTCTCTCTCTCTCTCTCTCTCTCTCTCTCTCTCTCTCTCTCGTACTTTCGCATACACACCTCCACGCCAGATCGAATCTGCGCACCCTGTAATCACCGGTTCCGCCGTAATCAAGAGCGGAACAAGGGGAGTAGGGTTTTCTCCGGGGCTGAACACAGGTAAACCTCGTGTCCCGTGTTGCTTGTTTGCTAACCGTTCCGCGATCTCCAGCATCCCATCTTCTCCAAAACCCAAGTCCATAGCAATGGACATTGACGAGATCAAACCTCGTCACACGAGCTCTAGCCAAAGCTCCGACCATCGCCACATCGCCCCGCCGACGAGAAGGCCGGGAAGGGCTCACAGACTTGCAGGCACCAAGGCACCTGGCGGCTTGGGGGAGGGGAACTTCCCTCCATCACCCACGGTGAGAGCCGTCCGGACGCAGCAGCAGTGCCAAATAGGGCTGAAACAGGCCCAGATCAGGCCCGACCCACCGGCCAAGCCCAGATCAGGCCTAGATCTGGCCCCATCCGCTCTACCGCTATGCTGCTGCAACCATGCCGTCGCCGTCGTCGGACACCTGCACCCCGAGCAACCTTGAACCCCGCCGCCACTACGCCAACAAAACGCCATGGCCGCCGCCAGGGCTCGGGCCGAGCTCGCCAGATCCCGCGCCACCTGAGCCGGCCCCGCCGCATCGCATGCCTGCTCGTCACCGCCAGGACCGGACCCCACCGCCCGAGCTCCAGCGCCGCCATGGTGTACCACCGCCGGGCCGAGGAAGCCCCGATCTCCTCGCTTCGCGCGCGGGAAAGGGCAAGTCCGCCGGCGCCGTAGGGACTTTGGCCGGCGGCCCGCGCCGACGGCGACAGAGGGGAGGATGTGAGGAGGGGGAGCTGAGCGCCGGGGAGGGCGGGGGTGCTCCCGTCGCCATGGGGGGAGGGGGAGAGGAGCACAGGGCTTCCCCGTTTTCGATCTGGCCTCCGTTAGAACATGTTTGAGAGTAGAGAGAGAAGAACTTCGTCTTCAACCCCACCACCTCGTGTACAAGCTGCGGGTGGTACCTCTAACTCCAACAAAACAAAAAATGTGCAACACGAGAGTTGTGAGAAACAACAAAATTAAGCTACACTTGAAAGGAAATTTCAAACAGTTAATTATTTGTAAAGAATCTGATAAAGTTTGTCATAAAAAACTCTAGTTTTGACCATGATTCTGAAAAGATACGGTTTACAAAACTCGGTGCCGATGGTCAACATGGAGCCCATCATCGATGTGCATCTTTTCATGTAGAGCTTGTTTTAAATAAGAGCATATTTTCGCTAATTAAAAAGGGTTGTAAATGAATATAAACTAACGTCTCATATCGAAACAACTAATCGGCCCATTTTCTTCTCCTAGAGCCTGACCGGAGGCGATGGTGCCCCGCACTAGTTTTGCAGTTCGAAGTTGTTCACATAGAGTAGAACCAATATTAAGGAACTAGACTTTTTAAATTTTGCACTCGCGATAAAATGCAGAGATTGGTGGGGTAAGAGAATCTGGCAGAGGAACTACCATTGCCCGCTGAGCAAGTCATCAAAGACATGAGATGGTGTACGAGATGACCCAATCAGGCGTGGATCCATTGGCTCATCCCTCATCGAAGCTTTTTTTGACCAACCGACGGGTGATTCGTTCGTTCTTGAGTGCGCCTCACCCTGACAAGAGAGACAGCAGCATCACGGTCAAGTGTTCAACCCTCGTGTCGTGTCAGGCCGCTCGAGCGCACGAGCGCGTTGAAAACTTCCTTGCCCACCCGCCGCTCCAAGCCTCCAATTAAGCTCGTGGCAGTCCTGGTAAACAGTCACCCAGCGGCGAGTCCACCCCCAAATCCACACCCGAAAGGCCGAAACGAAGCAAATTCTCCATGGACCAGCCGAAGCCGCCGCCATCGACAGCCGCCTCGCCGGCGGGGGCGGACACGGCGCCGAACCCTCACGCCTTCACCTGCGAGCTCCCGCACTCGATCTACGCGCTAGCCTTTTCCCCCTCCGCGCCCGTCCTCGCCGCCGGCAGCTTCCTCGAGGAGCTCCACAACCGCGTCTCCTTCCTCACCTTCGACCCCGTCCACCCGTCCGCCGCCTCCTTCCGCGCCGTCCCATCCCTCTCCTTCGACCACCCCTACCCGCCCACCAAGCTCCAGTTCAACCCGCGCGCCGCCTCCACGCCCCTCCTCGCCTCCTCCTCCGACGCCCTCCGACTCTGGCACGCCCCGCTCGACGATTTCTCCCCCTCCGCCCCCGCCCCCGAGCTCCGCTCCGTCCTCGACAACCGCAAGGCCTCCGCCTCCGAGTTCTCCGCGCCCCTCACCTCCTTCGACTGGAACGAGATCGAGCCCCGCCGCATCGGGACCGCATCCATCGACACCACCTGCACCGTCTGGGACATCGAGCGCGGCGTCGTCGAGACGCAGCTCATCGCCCACGACAAGGCCGTGCACGACATCGCCTGGGGGGAGGCCGGCGTCTTCGCGTCCGTCTCCGCGGATGGCTCCGTCCGCGTCTTTGATCTCCGCGACAAGGAGCACTCAACCATCGTGTACGAGAGCCCCCGCCCGGACACGCCGCTCCTCAGGCTGGCTTGGAACCGCTATGACCTACGATACATGGCCGCCCTGCTCATGGACAGCAGCGCCGTCGTTGTGCTCGACATACGCGCGCCTGGGGTGCCCGTGGCTGAGCTGCACCGGCACGCAGGATGCGTGAACGCCGTCGCGTGGGCACCTCAGGCCGCGAGACACCTCTGCTCGGCGGGGGACGACGGGCAGGCACTGATCTGGGAGCTGCCAGAGATGCCGGCGGCTGTGCCTACCGAGGGGATTGATCCAGTTCTTGTTTATGACGCGGGTGCGGAGATAAACCAGCTGCAGTGGGTGGCTGGACACCCTGACTGGATGGGCATTGCCATTGAGAACAAGGTCCAACTTCTCCGGGTCTGAAAAGGTTGGTTCCATTTGTAATTTTTGGTCTCACAGTTCAATAATTCTGTCCGCCAAGAACTCATAAGCTTCTGTAAGTTTCTCTAAGAAATAAGCTATATTGATTCATGCCAACGTTCTTTAGATTTAATGGAGCTAATTTTACATATTGATTGGTCTTGGACATGTACAACCCAATATGTGGCAAGCATTTGGCTGTGTTATTTCAGTCGGGGTTCCTCCATAGGACAGTCCCATGAAGCATCGAATTTGCTATTTTTGTGCATCAAGTCCAGCTTTATGATTAATAACTGTAGAGTGGTTTTGTTTTTCATTTAAATTTTAACCACTGATTATTAAGGGCTTACAAATCGTATGTTTGTGAAAAAGACAAAAATGGGAACAATACACCTGCATGTGATGGATACATGGAATTGCAGTAGTCATGTGGAGATGGCAAACTGACAATCTCCGTCTGTGATGTACAATTGCAATCCTTATTTCATAGCTAAGCTGAAACCCAGTTTTAATCAAAATCTGAATTTGGATAATGTTGAGTTACTGTTCTCCGTTTTTGTTCAATTGTTACCAAGTACTCAGAACAAGCATCTTAGGTCATTGTCTCATCCTTGGTGAAGCTGGACCCATAATCTCTGTCTGTGATTTACAGTCGCCATCCTTCTTTGCTAGTTAAGCAGAAACCCAGTTTTTATCAATATCTGAATTTGGATGATTTTGAAATACTGTTCACCATTTTTGTTCATTTGTTACTAAGTTATCAGAATAAGCATCTTAGGTCATTGTCTCATCCTTGGTGAAGTTGGACCCATAACCTCTGTCTGATTTACAGTCACAATCCTTCTTTGCTAGTTAAGCGGAAACTCAGTTTTTCTCAAAATCTGAATTTGGATGATTTTGTACTACTGTTCACCATTTTTGTTCATCTGTTACTAAGTTGTCAGAATAAGTTTCTTATACCATTGTCTCATCCTTGGTGCTAACTGAACAAAGATTATATGCCCAACTTCACCTGGAATGTGAAATCAATTAGCACACACAAGATCTTTGTAGGAAGCCTTTCCTCATCCACTATTGCACCGTTTAATTGTGCCACTGTCATCTGCACTTATCTCCGTCTTACTCGGTGCCAAAAACAGGGAGAAAAGGGGCAGATGGGCAGTACCACTGTTTCTGTTTGTTAGAGTGCACAGTGGTTTTGCCTAGCTCGCCACTACACAAGCCAACACCATACAATGTCCTCCCAAGGAGATCAGTTACGAGGCTCTGATACCACTTGTTAGAGCGCACAGCGGTTTTGCCTAGCTGGTCACTACACGAGCCAGCGCCCTACCAGCCTAGGTTCACGGGAGCCCACAACCAAACAACGCTTCATGTCTAACTCAACCCAAAGACTAGCCTGATGGGTGAGGTTTAACCCATATTATAAGTTGGGTTCCACCACATTAATTTTCCAATATGGGACTAAACCTACACTTTTAACCACATGAAACTTGGGGAAGAACTGGCCGCCACTTGAACAGAAAGAAGCCCAACAGCTTTTTAGTCCCGCCATAATCAGGTTGGAAGCCATAGATTGGGGAGGAAGGCATTTCGTCGGGCTTCTGAATTGCTAATAGTTCATGAGCCCTATGTTGTTAGCGTATTTTGAGCAGCTCATCTATTCAAAAGTTCCTTGTTAAGTGCCCTTCTGCATACTTTGGTGCATGGACCCTAATAAATCTGACAAAGATGCACAATTCTGTTGTGTATTCTTGACAAAGAGCTATAACTTTCATTTTCACTCTTACCTGGAACGTCAGATTCTGTTTATGGTTATTTGTCTAGTTGTGTTTATTATGAAACCCGACTATTAGACATGTACACCAAAAAACATATGATTCAATGAGAAACGTGGGGGTGGTGTTTTGGCTCTCAGGAGCATTTGCCCTGGGATAAACAGTACACAATTTGACTTTTTTGACAACGCCTATAATTGTGTCTCACATGTGCCTACTAAGTTTCCTGAATAAATGGCATGTCTTGTGTCCTAGACATAAAAAGCAACACTTGGCCTTTTAGAAAAACATGTTTTGGAACATGTTTCTCACACATGCCACAAATCTTATCCTTTCCATAAAATTTTCCATGTAGACAGAGAACATGAGCATTAACATGTAGCAGGTTTTTGTTTCAGATCCTTTTGACATTGGAAACATCCATTTTCAACGTGGGAGCATATGTTCTTGGAGTCAATTTGAATGTTGCTGTATATTTTTAACTTGGTGGGTGGACGTTACATGCAAAGATTTAAACTCAAATGATAAGGACGGTTTTGTTGCGATATATTACTACTCTCAACAAGATATATTCGACTTCTACTCCAGAGATAGTAGATAGTTTATACAATAAATATAACTCTCGTATGTAAACTCTGATCTGAAATTCTACGAGTAATGCAGCATAACATCTAGATCTAAATGTAAATACTTAGCAACATATCATCAGCACACTCATGTAGATAGTTTATACAATAAATATAACTCCCGTATGTAAACTCTGTTCATGTCAGATTGGAGCACACTCAGGAGAAGTAATCATGTATTGATCAGTTTTATATCCTTCCGTACTACTCCCTCCGTTTCAAAATATAAGATGTTTTAGCTTTATGAAAGGAATGTATCTAGACCACTTTTAGTGTGTAGGTTCACTCCGGGTATACACGAACCTACACACTAAAAGGGGTCTAGATACACTTCTTTCACAAATCTAAAACATCTTATATTTTGAAACGGAGGGAGTACAATTTTCTTTTGCTTCAATATCTGTTTTTTTATCTCCTTAAGTGTCCTTGCAATTCTTGGTTGGCCCATCTTGTTCTCGTATGGTAACCAATCATGTACCTGTCTCTGCCATAAGCTCTTCACAACTGTAATATCTCTGATTTGCACCCCTGCCAACTCATATTTGATACAAGCTGCACTTCCTTTATCTTTGCAACGTTAAATCTGCGGATACTGCCAAAGTGCATTATAGTTTTGTAGACCTTCACTAAATGCAGCAGAGGCAATATCCGAAGTTGTTTTTAATGGGTAACATCAATCAAGCATTACTTGAAGATTGCTCTCTGAGCTGCCAATTATTTCACAATGTTCTGAAATGTTCTTCCCTGTTGTGTTGCTAATATAGATATCTAACATTTTCTATGCAAAACTTCCCTTGCGTGTAGAACATCTCTGAAGACCGCTCAATTCAACGGGAGCCTTGCAATTTCGAGCTATCTGTTTACATGTGTGTAGTTGTGGCAACCTCTTAGCATATTTGGTACACCATTAACAAGGAAGAAGTCACCATGCTCGCTCTCTCGTGAGATGTACTTTGATACCAAGGAATGATCTTGTTATCAGCATCAATCTGACTACCCGCGCCTAGTAGATTGATCTCACTGTGAACATGGAAATATACGCTGTAGCATCTTTTGCTGATAGGATTTGGAGGTTGGCTCTAGTCTTGTAGTCAGTCATTGTTTCGGCCTCACTCTTAATCTTCATTATTCTGTTTTTTTCTTCGAATAAGACCCTTTCCTGTAATTAGTGTGGTCCGCCGATTGTACATCGGTTGTATATTGTGAAAGTACTTACGACAGAATAGCATTCATGTCATTTTTAAGTTCCAGTTCAAATATATTTTAGTCAAATTTGGAAGTTTGACTTTACTTGTCACCAAAACAATAACTTATTGGAACAAGAGGTAGTATTCAGGTAAGGCATTTGTTGCTGAATGATAAAGTTGTGGCGAAAGTGAATTTCAGGTTTGGAAACCAAGGTAAACATAATGCATTCAGTCGGAAAGTGAAAGCAAAGCCTCGGCTTGTGTTTTTTTTTTGCCCCATGCTGCCGTACTCAGTCGGAACGCCATGGATGGGACCACCAGAGCCTCCTCTTACCCTTCCGCCCTCGCTGCCAGCGATTTGACCGTTCCCCCACTATCGGCATACTCAGTCGGAACGCCATGGACGGGTCCGCTAGAGCCTCCTCTTACCCTTCCGCCCTCGCTGCCAGCGATTTGACCGTTCCCCCACTATCGGCGGCGACCGCTACGGCTTTGCCAAACCCTATGTCGCTGCCCACCTGTCGAGCAACCTTCGTCCAGCCTTAGCCGACCGCCACCGTGTCGAATCAGAGCTAGGCCGCTGCTGTGAAGCCCGCAAAAAGGGAAGGAAGCCAGCTGAGTCCTCCAACGCTGCCGCTAAGCGATAGTTGACCGTGGCCGGCGGCGGAAAGACGAAGAAGCAGAAGGCCGTGTGCGGTGACCCAGCATACCACTGCATGTGTAGTACACTATAGTCGTTGACATGACATTCCAGAACACCGTTCTGTAAATATCACATCCCTCAGAGTGGTACAACAAAAATATTGCGGGTACATATTACAAATATACACACCTTATTATTACAATACCGGAAGTTCAAGACTTCCAAAAGTTCAACTTACATACCAAAATATAAAGTGTTTCAGCGGAATTTAAAAGTAGCAACTCTGATTAGGAGTTGAGCTCAGCAGCTTATTCTATAGAGTTCATGCTGCTCGGCTCCGTTGGTTACTACTAACTAGGGATACTTAGTTGGACTCGTTATCATCGACACCATAGCGGATTTCGTAGTCCACTCCTTCAACACCTTCGGACAGATCAGGTTCCTCGTAGAACACATCTTCTTGGCATTCAGCTGCATACATTGGCACGTCTTCGAGATCCTCAGAGTCTAAGCAAGGGATCAAAGGAAAGGATGAGTAACAGCGTTACCCAACAAGTTCATTATATGCAAAGTGGGAAGTTTGATGTTCTAACTACCACCTCGGATTATAAATCCTTGGCACTTACGCAATTTTTGTAAATCTTTCTGCAAAGATTGATTTTATTATAAAAATCTATGACCATCAGCCTTCACAGGTTGACCAGAACTTTCATGGAGTTCTTTTCCTGCCGCGTTCGTAGCTCCTTCCCGGAACATGGAGTAACAAGTTACAATTCTTACACTCTGCAGAGGTGCGTTACTTTACCCATGAGGGATCAACTCCTTGTTGCACAACCGGGCGTACTTTCCCGTCCACAATTCCATGGTGTGGGGCCCAGTAGTTGGTCCAAGCCAATCACTGCCCCCTTCGCGACCTCGCATGCCTCCTTGGTGTACACCATGCCCACATAATGAATTACGACAATGGTTTGTACAAACCGTTAGATGCCAGAACTATCGTGGGACGATGAGGGTTCCCACCCATATGCTGCATATCCTCTATGAATTACCAATTAATATGCACACTACGAGGATAACAGCCACGACCTGCACATCCGGCTTCATGCAAGAGGAAGAAGATACAGCTGACTTCTCTGTCCCATTCCAAATCTCATGGCTAACGCGTAATTTATGGCGCTAGAATCACCGATGTCAAGGGTTATTAAGTACCTAATTGATTATCATTCTTGCAATTAGAACCCCAAGTTCTATTGCTCCATTATATCATCACTTAGGATGATATCTAGGATTTCTTTATTTGTGAAAATAATATTTTCTTGCTTTTATAGTATATATGATAACACACAATTTGCAAATACTTTGATAAAGACTCTTCAAAGGACATGAGCAAGTGATGAACTTGCCTTGTGATGGCAAGGTAGTGAAGTCTGATGCTTGCATTGGACCTTGAGCTTCTATGTCTACAAAAACATCATTATTGCCCGGTAAGGATAATATTTAAAGAAGCAAAATGATTATGCAAGTAATGTAATGCATCATTTAACTTGATATGCTATCTCCCCATTATTGTAAAAAGTCTTTTTAATAATAAAGGATTTATAAATATTACTTTTTAATATTTATAACATATATTGAATTATTTTATTTTATTTTCCTTTTATTGTTTTAATAATTCTTTTAGGAATTATCACTTAAATATAAAAAATTGTTATTAAATATTTGTTTAGTATTTTTCTAAAATACTACAATATTAATATATGATGAAAGTGATTTTGAATTAATTTTATCACCTTTCAATAATTTTGTAAAATTCCATAAGGGTTATAAAATTACAAAATTCTTATTAAAATTTATGTGTCAAAATTTTTATTTCTTAATTTATTTGGATAGTGTGGATTATTGTGAATCCAAAAATATTTTATTTATAATTTTTGGACTTTTTATTTTATTTTCTAGAATTTAATTAAGTTCAGGGGTATTTTGGTCTTTTCCTATTTAATAAAATAGGCCTTCAAGGTTTCTGGGATGGCCTGTTCTTATTGGGCCCTGGTGGCCCATGAGATTTAGTTAAAACAACCACCCCAAAGGGTTCTGGCCCACTTGGCCCATCTCCTCGCTGCCTCTCACCCTCGAGCTCACTCCTCTCCTCTTCTGCCCCTGACCCCGTGGTCGGTGATATCGCCGCCGGTGATTCCCGCCGTCGTGGGACGTTCTGGTCGCCGAAGTGGTGCAGTATGAGGTTGTCGACTACGCCCATCCTTTCTATCCAACTGGATTTGAGCATGGGGCTCTCCTGCGACGGATCGGTGTCGTCCCGAACCCTAGGGTTTAGGGGTTGGCATGGATCTTAGCGCTGTCGCTGCCGTCGTGCGTCGTGGTGATTCGCCTCGCCTCTAGGAGTGGTCAGGGTCACCGCTGTGGCGCCGTATGGGTTGCAGCGCCCCCTCTGGGGGTGCTCCCCATGACGCCATGGTCGTCGGCCACCTCTGCTTCCTCTTCTAGTCTCAAGCGAGGACCTTTGGTGAGTTCTTTTCCTCTCCCCTTGTGCTCTCTATGCTCGCTCATCCTATGCTGGATGTTGGCAGTGACCTCTCTGGTTACTGTCTTGTCCTGATTAAGATAATTTATTTCATTTAGGGTTCTTATCCTGTGGTTGATCATATATTAGATGAATTAGATCATGTGTGGATGGTCTGTAAGCATGCTAAATGGTTATTAGCCTTAGGCTTGTTGCTTGACATGTACTATAATGGTTCTGGTGGCTGATTAGATGATTATATACTTAGATTTTATATGATTCAGATGACCTGGTTTCTCTGAAACCAATGCTTGGTAAAGTCAGTGGGTTTGGTAACTTTCCACTGTCATTTCTTGGTTAATGATTATGGATATGGTGTGATGAAATGACTGTCTTAGTGCTGTTGGCTTGGGAATTAATGTGTGGTTTGAGATCACAATGATCTCAAACCATGAAGATAAACATAGGAATGTCCTAATTATGATTCATGTAATGACAGGAAAATGATTAGTAGATTGATTTGTTGAATCTGTGATGATTGAATGTTTATCCTGATTCATGTAGAATTGTTCTTGTGACACCATCATTGTATGGCACACAAGATTGATTTTACTCCATTGATTGGTTGGTTTAAGCTTAAGACAAGCTTGGCTTTATAAGATAAATAGAAATGTTCTTCTCTGAAATCCCTAAGACCAATGATGTTGGTCTGAGGCTTAGGGGTTTAGGCCTTATCTAGTTGATTCATATAAATAGTCCTGATAGTAGTACCAGCTATTGTTCTTGAATCAAAGCTTGGAAAAAAAGATAGTAGGCTTGATCATTATATGGATCCAAAATATTAGCTTCTAAGGTTCTACCCTTATCTTAGGGATGTGCCTAGAGATTAGATCTTAGCTATATTTGTGCTTGAATTGAAATATATAGCTTGACAACCAAATCAATGATGTTGTTCTGAGCTTTGGTTGGATCCTTGTACTTTGTTGTTTGCTTCTAGAGTTTAAATTCTCAATGATGGATTCACCCCACTTGGGTGCTTTCTGAGAGTTTGTTTCATAAAACAACACATGCTTCTTTCTAGATAATATGATTAGATCATGTGAGGGTTTTATGATACTCACCACAAAAATTGATGATTATGGAATTGGGTGATGATGTTGATCTTGCTGATTAGATCCTGTCCTTCACCTCTGATGGGGTTTTTGTTTTGCTGAGCCCCTGTGCTTGATCTTGAGCTAGCCTGCTCCTCCTAGCTCCTGGACTTGGTCTTGCTGTCCACCTGATCTTTCCCCCTCCTTATGTCACCATCCTGGTGATGAGATCTTGGGCTTTGGTTTGTTTGGTTACTGGATGTTGTGCTTGGTTTAGCTACTGTCTAAGCTGGCTGTTCTTGTGTGTGTGCAGTAAAGAGATGCACTAGTGCCTCTCCACGGTTGTGCTGATGGTTTTGTGTGTTTGAGCTGTGTTGTGAAGCTGACAGCACACCACATGCATTTAGGTGTGTGTCCTGCCTGTGTGCTTGATGTGCACTTGTGGATATGCTTTGGACTTGAGAGTTACTTTGATCTGATTACTTTTACCTGGCTGGTGAAACTTGCCCCTCCTTGCTGTGAATTTGACTTCTTGGCTTAAAACTTATGAAAGATAGATTCTTTCATATTGGTGAAACTTGCCCCTTTTATAATTTCTCAATGATGAAACTTGTTCAGTGCACCTCACTGACATGTCTGAGAGTAAAACAATTCTAATCCTAACCTTTATTATTTTTATTAGTGTTTGTCTTGCAGGTACAGATTTGAAAATGAATATTTTAGTTTAGGTTTTCTTTATAGAATAGTTAATGTAATCCCCTTTATTCTTTTGTAATTTTCATTTTATTATTTTGTAATCTTCATTCAATTTTCTTGTAATAAAGATTATATGATTATCAATGAATAAATATTCTTATTCTTTATTTTGTTGCTATTGTGAAGTTTGTGGATATTTTCAATAAGTTACATTTTTTTGTAACTTATTTATGGAATGAAAATATGAAATAAGTATTCATATTCTCAATTGTTTTCTTTGGATAAAGTTTGAGTTATAATAATTAACTCTTAATTAAATCAAGATTCAAACCTTATTCCTAGTTCATTTGAATTATAATTCAAACATTCAAATTTAAAATTCAAATTCATTTTCCAAAACACATAATTCCTCAAAGATCACATCAAATTCTATAGCAATCATCCTTTAAGACTAAACCTAATCTCAAAGTATGAAAGAAACCTTGATCACTTTAGGTTTTTATTTGGCGAAAATTTTACCCACATTTTCATAGATGAATGAATGCAACATTTCAATTTCCTAAATCTACCCTTTCGTTAGTTCCTAAATGCTGGGATGTTACACCGTGTGCAGCCGTGGGAAACCCAGTACCACGGAGGCTGAGGCGATGCCACTACCAACACGTTCGTCTAGTCATTGGCACCCACGGTGGACGATCTGCAACAACCCTTCGTCCTGCCATCCGCGCATGACGAGTTCGACGGAACCGTCCCGCCGTCCTCAATCTTTCGTAATTCATTCGGAGATGAATTGTAGTCGTGGGTTCTAGCAAATGCTATGTGGATTTCATGATTGTCTGTAGTTTGTTCATGATGTGTGGAGAATGTTTGAATTTTGATCCATTTTTAGATCACATATATTTTCAAATGAGAGGTGGGGGGATCCAGGTGTGCCCCATTTTGCGGCAGCTATTAAAGCGGCAGATGTTTTGCCGGTGCATTTCCATGAAACAGCCACCGCGTTGCTCAGTTTTGCTGCCTCAAAATATGGAAGAGAGATGCTCTAGATTAGGGCAACTCCAACGGTGCCCCGCATGCGGACTAGGCATGTATGGTTTTGTCCGAACGGAGAAAGGACACGACCAAAAGGGACACCGCAAATGGGCGGAGGCTGCGTTTCTACCCGCTTGATCCCCATTTCTAGCCCAAATTCTGGCTGACTTTGCAGGGATATGCACTGCCCTGAGCGCCATGGGGATCTCCATGTCAACAAGAGAGGGAGAGGAAGCGGCAACTACCGGTCCTTCTTAAATGGGCTGCATTGTCCCCATCGCTTTCCCTATGCACATAGTCCCCCTTCTAACTAGAGGCTTCCCTAACCCTAGCTAAACCCTGCCCCATGGCGAAGGGCGATTACAAGGGCTGGTCCGGCCGCCCCAACTACAACGACCACGAGGCGGGGTGCGACTGACATTGTTTCTGCGCGTCTCTAATGCCACGTTCAGTGCCAAGGCCACCGCGGCTGCGTCCATAGTTCTGTCCCGATTGCCGTGTGTACATCAAGGTGGAGGTGGCGTGACAGTTCACCGAGTTGGGCCAGCCACTGCCTTGGCCAGATGTCCACCTGCCCCACGAGTGGCATCTTAACTAGGCACGCGTGCCGGGGCCCGCCATTCAGATGACCGACATGTTCTATCGCCGTGAGATCCTCTGGCGTCGGGTCTTCCTCCCACCGGATCTGTGGTGGGAACCCACGTATGTCGTCGACTCGCCACTGTGTAAGCGATGGTTCGAGGCCAAGCACGACATTCGTCGGAAGTCTATCGAGGCCCACCTGGAGGTCCTCGACAACAACAAGGACTACAATGCCTTCAAATCGGTGGAGGACCCGCCGCTACCCTAGGTGGAGGACTACTCGGCCTTCGCATAGCAGGCGAAGGAGTAGGTGGGGTGGGCATTTACCTATCCTAGAGCGCGGGCGACCGGACTGGTCATAGTACCGTGGTGTGGCGATGCAATACGTGGAGCGGCTGCCACTACTGTTGCCCGACGTCCGCTACATCAAGGAGGAAGAGACGAAAGACTTGCCAGAGGACACAGAAGACCACGAGATGATAGAGGAGCAACTCCTCGCCGCCATCGATCTCTCCTAGCAAAAGGAGGAGCCCGAATGGACTGGTTTCCACAAAGCCGTAAAGCAGTCCGCAATGCAGGGGACTACACCACTGGCGACCCCTATTGCTGCGCCACTCATGCCTCCACCATCAGCCGAAGGATCCTGGCCACCGCCGCTTGTCTTGATCATCATCGACGAGGACTCTGCCGGAACTGCAAGAGGACTTGGTCATCATTATCTATATATTTTTCTTTTTTAGTTGATCAATGTCCCTTTTGTAATGTATTATGTAAATTATATTTCATTTTTTATTTTGTGTAATTTTTTTTGCGACCAGCCGTTGGGTGCACAACCACCCGCAGTTGAACACTGTCGTGGTGGTGTCACGACAGATGCCATGGGTAGGCTTAAGTTGGGGGACGAATGGGTGCTTGCGGTCACCGGGGAGGGAGTGCACGGTCTTACCATGCACGAAGAACAAGATGAACTCTCCACACTTAGGAATTTTATTGATGCTCCTTGTTTACAAGTGCTCCTTGAGCTGTATGAACTAGTGTACAAAGCACTAGTTCCCTACTTGGTCCAACCTCCTTCTACTACTGCTATGCCCCTCCTTATATAGGTGGTGCTAGCTAGGTTACACCCCTTTGGGTTCTAGGGTTACTGTTTGGATCTTGGCCCCTACTGTGCGGGCCGGGTCATGGGCTTGCCCAAATCCCAATGGCCCAGTCCACAAAGTTAGACAGCTATCGGTCTTCTGGTACGTCACCTCCTGTTCCTTTTGGCGTCACGCAGTAACTTTGTACGTCAGCCCTTGCTTTGGGCGTCACCCAACTCCTTTCGTGTCACTCGGCGTCGCCCTTCTCTTTTGACCATGCTTTACCATGGTCCCTGCTGAACCTCACTCGGAAAGGTGCCACGCTTCCTATTTGACTTGGCCCTTCCTCAGGAGACTCGGCTCGTTGGTTCCTGCAAGATTAACAACTTTGTCTTATACGGGCCGACATAGTTTCCATGTCGGCCGCATATGATTCTCTCTCCTGGCCGTACTTATTCGGCCTGGTTCTTTCTTTATTCGGAGCAAGCCAAGTTGGGCTGTGTTTCATCCCTGGTGACCCTACCGGGGGTTATCCCCCCGACATTAGTCCCCGAAGTTGGTGAGGTCTAGCAGTTCAAGCTGTTAGGCGTCTCCAGGTTCCTTTAACGTAATTGGAAATTTTTTCTTTGTCCTTATTCTCTGCTTATGACGCACTATTTGGCGCGATTTCGCATTCCGCCGAGTCTGTCTAACAGTTTCCGGGTCTATTATTTGACTTTCTGGCTTGTTTTCACCTCGTGCCGAGTCATTTTGGCCAATTCCGAGTCATCTTTGGCATGCATCAGTCACTGGTAGCTGGTAATCATGGTAACTTGCCTCAAATTTTGTTCCAAGCTCTGGCGGCACAGTGATGGCTGCGCAGTTATTCCCCGTCACTCTGGCAGTCCCATCGGTCTGTGCCCCTTGTCCTTCCTTTCGTGACGTGGCAGGGGATTTTTCGTGTATTATTGCCACGTGGCGCCCGCTGATTGGCTTACTCGGCCGGGTACACGGCCACACGCTGGCCGCATGGCGCAGGGCGATCCCACGATTGGGGTTTTTACTGCCCTTAAGTAGGGGTGAGGGGGTTATAACTCCCCCCTGCCCATTCAATTTTCCCTTGCCTCTTCTTCTTCCTTGCGCCTCCAAGATCAAACCTCCCCCTCTACGGTTCTTCTTGCCTTCTGCTCTTGCCCTTTTCCTCTTCTCATTCCACTACGGGTCCTTGTTCTTCCAAACCTCTTCAGACGGCGGAGGAGATTGAGTCCAGGAGGATCATGGACGCACACGACGGTGCTGATGGGGCCGAGGAACAGTAGGTTCCCGCCGACACCCGCGGCGGCTAGGAGGGTTCAGAGGTCTCCACCGAGGAGGTCGAATGGCTCCGCTCCACCAGGCGCATCTCGCTCCAGGTCGACTGCCGTCTTCCCGCCGGTTAGATCTCCCCCAAACCCGATGCCAATGAGCGGGTGGTTTTCCTTCCTCATTTTGAGCGAGGTTTCTCTCTGCCAGTGAGCAGTTTATTTTCCTCGTTTCTTTCCACTTTCCATCTCCAGACCCATCATCTCCCCGCCAACGCGATTGGCTCCCTTTCCTGCTTCATTTCCGCTTGCGAGGCCTATTTTGGCATTTGGCCTACAGTTCTTCTGTGGGCCAAATATTTTAGCTTTAGGGTGCAAGTTGTCCCTCAACCTGGTGGTCCCTGAGCCAAGAAGAAACCGACTCGGTGCGGCACCGCTAGCATCACCCCCCAGGAGAGACTCCATCTTTCCTCGGGTCACTGGCCTCGACTCTTGCAAGAAACGGCATAGGACTTTCTTCTATGTCAAAAATAGCGGGGCCACTGATAACATCCGACTCCCCCCTTTCTCGGACGAGGTTCCCAGCAAGAAATTCTGGCAGCTTGACCCGCGCGACCAAGATGCTACAGTGAACAAGGCCAATGTGATCTTGGAAAGGTTGCTATCGCCGGATGAGAACTTTCATCTCTCCGACATGGACCTCATGTGCACCTTTATCTCTCGCTGGGTAAGCCCTATCCAAGCCAGGAGCCATAAGATGTGCTTCATGAGTGATTCCCATGACCCCAATCGGCACTCCACAAAGGAGCTCATCCATGATTCCGTGGCTCACCGAGTAAGCTCGATCTTCAAACTGAACTTGGCAGATGATTGGGCTTGGAGCTGCCCTCCGTTTAGCCGGGTCAGGCTTGTCCCCTGGGTAAGTTTCCGAGTCATTTTCATCGCTGAGTTAGCTTTAGCTTGTTTGCTATTCTCAGTCTAGTTTTTGATACTTATTCTGTTTGTCTCTCGTAGAACCTTGTTCACCAGGTTGATGATAGTACTGTCCCTCCTAGCGCTTACAATGAGGATCACTCTGACTCCGACGTAGTTGAGTATGATCTGGAGTGCTTCATGCCCATTCCGCATAAGGCTGCTGCTTTAACTTCTGGTAAGAGTCAATCTCGAAACCCCTTACAAGATTGGTCTGGCGATGATGAGGATGATGATTGTACGATTTTGGAGGTACATGCCTTGTGACCTTAGCCCTCTAACTTATTTGAGTAAGCCTGTCATTTACTTATGCAGCTGGTCAGGTACATGATACTCCTCCTCTCGCCATGGGCGGAGTCAGCAAGATTCTCGTCGCTAAGCCGAATAAGCGACGCGGGGCCTCCACTAGTACTCAGCCAGCCAAGAAGAGCAAGGACACTCCCGCTGCTCCTGCTGCTGCCACGCTGGATGAGACTCAGAAAGCTGCTGGGCGCCGAGTCACGCGTCGCCCTCCACGCGATCCGGTTGTCACCGGGTAAGCTTTTGTGTTTTGCTCACATTACGTTTTTTCCCTCTTATACGTTGCTACTGTTTCCTTATGCAGCTTTCTTCTCCGAACAGTCCTGCTCTTGGTGCCAGCAAAACTGCTGAGCCCAGTCAGTCGGCTCCACTTTCTTCTCCGAACAGTCCTGCTCACTCTCCTCTTCTGTCAAAGAACCATACCCGGCCTACGGCTCTTGGTACGGCTCGCACTTCATCCGGCAAGACCACCTCCACCAAACAAACAACTTTGGTTTGTGCTCTGGGTACCGCTCCTCAGATCCGGCCTCCGACATTAGCAACAATGCTTGCGTCAATGGGTAAACCAAGCGGGTCTGCGGCTGCCGGGTCAGGTGATGGCTCTAAAGTTGTTGCCCTTCATACTAGTGCCGCTGCCACCCGCGCCAATGTGGGAACTACCCTGAAAATGGGGCAAGTTCTTACTCGGACGCTCAGCAGGAATGGACTTGGTTCGGCTGAGCCTTATTCTTTGGCGTGGAATGCAGCAGGCGAGCAGGAGGTCAGCACCCGTGCTGGCAAAAAATTGAAGCTGGGCCCCAAGGCCGTCTCTGATATAACCCAGCAAGTCATCGCCTTATGCTTTGGCGTGGAATGCAGCGGGCGAGCAGGAGGTCAGCACCCGTGCTGGCAAAAAATGAAGCTGGGCCCCAAGGCCGTCTCTGATATAACCCAGCAAGCCATCGCCTTAATGGCTCGCGCGGATGAAGCGAACGAAGTAAATAATTTTTCTACTCTTTTGTGTCGATGAGTATTTCTGTTATACATATCACCTAGTCCCCGAGGTTACTGCCGAATGAGGAACTTATTCGGCTGTAAGCTCTAAGCAATAACTTAGCCTTTTATTTTCCTTATGCCAAGCTCGCATGTTAGACTTTCGATCCCTAGTCCCCGAGGTTACTGCCGAATGAGAAAATTATTCGGCTGTAAGCTCTAAGATAGGAGTCACTCTTTATCTAGCTGGGAGCTTGACTTTTTCATTTACTTGCTTTCCTTTTCCCTTATTCAGCTTACGCATAATGAGCGCACCAAGGTGCATCAAGCTCTCCTCCTGGAGCATCGCAAGCTCGAACTTTCTTATGAGAAGCTGCAAATCGAGACCCAATGCCAAGGTAATCCTCTTACTTGCCATATCTTTATTCAGTGTTCCTTTCTTCAGTTCATTTTCTTAGTCTTTTATTGCTTTTTTCCCACAGCTTCTGCGCAGTCCACCATCGAAGCGCTCCACTCGTAGATCAGCGAGACGGAGAGTAAGTTTTTTGCCTTCCTCACGCTGTTTTGTGTTCACGCCATTCTCTTGCCTTATTATCCTGGTGGGTCAAGATATTTCTGTTGTTGCTGACGAGTAATTTGTTCCGAATAAGTAGATAAGCACCAAGCCGAACTCCAGAAGGAGCAAGACAAGGTGACTCGGCTGAAGAAGCTGATGGCTGACATGGAGCAGAAATACTTGGCCACTTTGTCATCCTTTTTGTTACTTTGCTAACATTCTCTTTTGCTTGCAGAGAATTTTCCCAAAGCGAATTTGTTCACCGTTCGGGCCATGAAGAAGGTGAGAGCCGAGTCTAGTGCTCCAGCTGATGGAGAGGTGACCAATGATGAGCATCTCGAAGCACTGTGGGAGCGCATCAAGACCCTCAAGTCCTGCAGCGTGGACTTGCTCAAATCAGCCATTCATGCGTTCTGCATGCTCTGGCCGAATGAAGATGCACCTGCACTCATCAAGCCCTTGCTGAAAAATTGCTTCACACTAAGGACAAGCTGGATCAGTGGCGTGAGTCGGCCGGCCGAGCTGCACCGGACAAGGCCCTTTCCTTCATGCTCTCCTGGTACGAGGACATCAATCTTGATGTGCTTGCACGCATAAGGGGAGACAAGAAGTGGATGAATGATCCCGAGTTGATCAAGAGACGCCAGGAGTGAGCCTACGCCATGATCGAGTACACCATGGTACACGCTTGGTGCGACGGGCCCAACTTCCTTGACCTTGGCGACCCACTTGTAGAAGTTGCTGACGAGGAGGGTGCTGATAGTGAGGCCACCGAGTCGGACGACCCTGAAGACTTGGCGACTAATGCCCCCCTGACTCGACAGAAGCTCCAAGCGATGCTCCTAGTTCCAAGACTGCCCATCTGAGTGCTGCTTCTTCTTAGACTGAATAGGACAAATACTTGAACTTTGATGAGATCCCCGGTATGTCGGGTACAAATGTAATATACATTGCACTTATGCTTGGTTGTGTGCCTTTGATAAGGCTTTAAATATCGTGTTATGTTCTGAGTGTGAATCATCCAAGGGCAAGTCCCCGAGTCTCATTTTGCCGTTTCACCTGTCCTTGACTTTGGCTCTTGTCTACCTTTTTTGGCGTTCGACATTAGAGTCTCAAAGTACTAGCGATATAGTTAGTGGGTATGAAACTTAGATCACTTGGCCGAAGATCATTCAACACACAATGCAATATAAACTGCCGTGGATTAGGCAAAAGTTATAGGGTTGAATCACGTTTCTCCTTGTACTTATCCGGCGTTCCTGTTTACTCGTCATGCATCCTTTCCTCTTGCTTGCCATGAGGCCGTGTTTTCGGACAACAACATAGTCAAAGAGTTGATTTTTTCCGAGTAAACACTACTTGTTCCGAGATAAGCTTTGGGTGTCACGCCAGCCGACATAAAATAATTGAAAGGGAAAACATAAGGGCCAGTCCCCGAGTCAGTTTTTTCGAGTCATACCATTTTATTATCAGCACATAGCCGGCACAAATGTCCGACATATGAGAGTTTGAGTGATACATGCAATGCTTCTCCTAAGTGTAGAAGGGGCGAAGCAGTGCCACATTCCATGGCCTTTTGGTCTCATCACCTCATCTGTCCGCCTTGTTCTTTTGCGCTTCACGAGCGTCTATGAGATAATATGAATCATTGTGCAATGCTTTGCTTACAATGAATGGAACTATTAGGGATATGCTATATGGGTATCCTCATAGCATGTCTCTTATCCGACTAACCCGGGTGGCCCATAGTCGGTAGCATGGCCTATGGCCTGCTGGGCGGCCCAGTTAGGTGGATCCAGAAGGGAGGCCCATGCCGGATAAAGGAAGGCTACGGTGGAGTCACCAGCGTACCCGGAGCCTTGGAGTGCATGATACACAAGACTAGTGATAGACGGTATAGGACTCTGTAACCTGTCCGGCTAGGACTTTTCCCTGTAACCCTGGGATCTGACGACTATATAAGTCGGACCTATGGGAGCCTTTAGGGCACGATAACTTAGACTCTCTAGTCACCTCGCACAGCAAACCTATCTCTGTAACTCGGCGTATTGCCATTATAGTGATTTATAGCAGGAGTAGGATTCTGCCACCGTCGTGGGATCTGAACCTGGGTAAGCTGTGTTACCTCGTACCCGTCAACCGTCCGCCTTACCCCATGTCTCTAAACATGCACTGTGAGGAACCCTCCATGGCGTACTCGTCGGCAATACCATGACAGTTGGCGCCCACCATGGGGCTCATCAGAACGAAGACGGAGGGATGCACGCAACAGGAAGGACGCTATCCCCATATCCTCCGACCACGGAGAAAGAGCCCAACCTCGTCGCCCATCACCACCGCCCCGATCCCCCCGACGTCAGGAAGACTACAAGGCTCGCCATCGCACAGATATGCCTCCACCAAAACAGTGTGGCATCATCATCCGCGACAACACGGAGCAGACCCGTCATGACGGAGAGCGCAACCAGGGACACAGGAGCAGATCACACCATGACCCTCCGTGTCCGACAAGCAATCGCGACAGGTGCGAAGCGTCACAGGAAGGTAATAGCAAGAAAGCTAACCCACCGCCACCTCCGCCTCCGTCGCCGCCAAGCAGTCACCATGGCGGAAGAGGCCCGCGTCATTCACGCAGCCCGTCCCCCTGTTGACAACAAGAAGAAGAACCCAGCGCCATATGACGCACGTTCACGGATTGATAAGATCCACGAAGCCCGGGAAGGACCATACCTGGGACCACGTTGCTTTGGACCTGGAATACGGTCCGCAACTTACCCCAAAGGTTTCCGGATCGACAAGACCATCAAGCCCTATGACGGCATAGCCAAACCTGCCACATGGTTGCAGGACTACGGCAACGCGGTGGAGATTGCCGGAGGCAACCCTAACGTTGCCGTCAAGTACCTCTCGTTAATGTTGGCGGGTACGGCCCGACAATGGATCAACGACTTGCCGGATAAATCTATCTACAACTGGCTGGACATGCAAGAAGCGTTCACCAAGAACTTTGAGGGTACATACAAGCGTCCCTGCACTGTGGGCGATCTACAGCGGTGCGTGCAGGAGAAAGACGAGACATCTCGCGACTACCTCTCCCGTTGGCTGGGTATGAAGAATTCCTGCACAGGAGTGCACGCTCAGACCGCCATGGCCGCCTTCATCGATGGGTTGGAAAGGGGCACGTTGCTCCGACATAAGCTGAAGCGCTTGCAGGACAATCATCATCTTGGCTTGAATCAGATGATTCAGTTAGCTAGTGAGTTCGCAGCTGCCGACGACGACGCTCGTGGCTCCTTGCCGGCAACAGCTGTTCCAACTCAAGCTCGGAGGAACAGCAGTACAAAGCGGAAAACCACTCCAGAAGAAAAGCAGTCTATCGACATGGTCGCCATGACTTTTGCAGGACGAGGCGAAGGCGGACAACGTGGCCGAGGAAGGGAAGAAGGACGCGGGTAGCAGCGAGGAAGTGAAACCAACTCGGCGCCGCTCCGCGTTCCCCAAACATACGAAGAGTACCACGATATGTCGTGCCTCGTACACCTCGATGCCAACGGCAAGGCCACCCATACCAATCGACACTACAAGTTCGTCAACAACCTCAAGGAAGACCCGGAGTCCGGCTACAAGCAAAGTCGGTAGAACAGACCGCGAGGCATGGGCAAGGGTAAGAAGAAGGAGGAGGAGTCCAAGGATTCAAGTGAAATGGACGAGGACGTTGACCCAAATCATGCCGCCAAGAGCGACGACAAGGGCAAGAACCCCTTCACGAAGAAGGCCCCAGTCTACCACACTTTCCTTGGCACCCCCACCATCCGGCAACAAAAGACTTCTCTAAGCATCCTGATGGCTACTCTCCCCCCAGTTCCCCAATACCTACGCTGGTCGGAGGTTCCAATAACTTGGGAGAAGACGGACCACCCAGACCTTGTGCCCACGGAGAACCAGTACGCCATGGTCATCAACCCATTGATTTACGGCGTGGAGTTCACCAAGTGCATGGTGGATAGTGGAAGCAACATCAACATCATGTACCTGGATACACTGCACAAGATGAACTTGACGGAGGCAAACCTAAGGCGGACCAACACCGTGTTCCATGGTGTAGTGCCTGGTCGGGAGGCTCGGTCCCTTGGGTGCATCACACTTCAGGTAGCCTTTGGCGACATTAATAATTACCGCCATGAGCGCATGACCTTTGAGGTAGTCCCCTTCAAGAGCGTGTACCAAGTCATATCCGGCCGTGACATATTCCACACATTCATGGCCAAGCCATACTTCGTCTACAACAAACTCAAGATACCCGGACCAAACGGTGTCATCATCGTATCCGGAAGCTTTACCAAGGAAAGGGACTGCAAGATCAATGAAGAAGCCGTTGCAGAAGCTGTCCTCTACAACGAAGAATTCAAGGAGATCCAGAGCAAGGTCGATGACTCAGAGATGCCCGCGTCGAAGAAGCAGATCTCCGACTCCACTCCTGCGTTCAAGGCCGCCATCGAGACCAAGCCGGTGGAACTTGTGGTAGGCGATGCCTCCAATACCGTCGCCATTGGGACGAACCTGGATCCCAAATAGGAAAGCGCGCTCGTCGAGTTCCTCCGTGAGAATAGGGACATATTTGCCTGGCAACCTGCCGACATGAAAGGTGTACCTAGGGAACTTGCCGAGCATAGCTTAAACATAGATCCAAAATCTAAACCAGTGAAACAACCTCTACGACGCTTCGGAGATGAGAAGAGACGCGCCATTGGCAAAGAGATAGCTAGGTTACTTAAGGCTGGTTTTATCCGAGAAGTCCTTCACACCCGATGGGTGGCCAATCATGTACTTGTCCCCAAAAAGGGAACCAATGAATTAAGAATGTGCGTTGATTACACCGACTTGAACAAAGCATGTCCCAAAGATCCGTTTGCTTTGCCTCGCATTGAACAAGTCATTGACTCGACGGCTGGCTCGGAACTTTTGTGTTTTCTTGATGCATACTCAGGATACCACCAGATCAAGATGAGGAAGTCGGACCAATTGGCCACTTCTTTCACTACCCCATACGACACGTTTTGCTATGTCACAATGCCCTTTGGGCTGAAAAACGCAGGTGCTACCTACCAGCGGACAATGCAACGTTGCCTTCACGACCAAATTGGTCGGAACGTTCACGCCTATGTGGACGATATCGCGGTGATGTCTAAAAAATCAAACGACTTAATTTCCGACTTAAAAGAAACCTTTGATAATCTCTGGAAATACAACATGATGCTCAACCCTAGGAAGTGCGTCTTCGGGGTTCCAGCCGGAAAATTGTTGGGTTTCATCGTTTCCCAGCACGGAATCGAGGTCAACCCGGAGAAAATCAAGGCCATCTTAAACATAAACCGTCCGACATGCCTCAAGGACATCCAACGACTAACAGGTTGTGTTGCAGCAGTTAGTCGGTTCGTCAGCCGACTTGGAGAGAAGGCTCTGCCGCTGTACAAGTTGCTGAAGAAGGCGGACAAATTCATTTGGACGGACGAGGCAGATGCAGCATTGAAGCAGCTCAAGGAGATTCTTTCCTCAGCGCCCATCCTTGCAGCACCCGAGCCTGGAGAGCCCCTGTTAATTTACATGGCGGCAACCAACCGGGTTATCAGCATCGTCGTCGTGGTAGAGCGGAAGGAACCAGGCTATGAGTACGGAGTTCAACGACCAGTTTACTACGTAAGCGAGGTCTTGACTGAGTCCAAGCAGCATTACCCGCACTACCAAAAGATAGCTTATGGAGTATTCCTTGCTTCTCGGAAGTTAAGGCATTACTTTTAGGAGAACCCAATCACAGTAGTGAGCAAGACTCCACTGTCTGACATTATCAACAACAGCGATGCTACAGGAAGGGTCACGAAGTGGGGCATTGAACTTGCCGCCTTCGAGATCACCTACAAGAGACGCGACGCTATCAAGTCACAAGCCTTGGCGGATTTCATTGCAGATTGGACGGAGATGCCAGATGCTACTCCGTTGCCAGAACCAGAGTACTGGGTAATGCACTTTGACGGATCAAAGTTGCTCAACGGCTCGGGGGCTGGTGTATTGCTACAGTCACCAAAAGGAGACAAGCTACACTACGTTCTGCAGATCCACTTCGAGGCTACAAACAACATGGCGGAGTATGAAGAACTCATTCACGGACTGCGTGTAGCCAAGGATATTGGCATCAAGTGCATAGTTTGCTGGGGAGATTCCGACTTGGTTGCCCAGCAGGTGGCTGGCACCTGGAATGCGCGGAACCCTATGATGGCGGCATATCGAGACGAAGTGGACGAGATAGCCAAGAGCTTCTTGGGCTACGAAGTCAAATATGTGCCTAGGGAGCAAAACGAGGCGGCTGATCTACTGTCTAAACTTGGATCAGGGCGAAAGCAAATTCCGCCAGGAGTTTTCCTAGAGCATCTACGCACACCATCCGTGAAAGGCGCCGACATCGACAACCCGGATAGAGAGCTGACTCTTTCGTCAATATGGTGACAAAGATCCCTCCGGCTTGGACAAAACCGTTCATGAAGTATCTCGAACACGGAAATTTGCCCGACGACAAAGTCGAAAGACGGCAAATAGTACGACGAGCAAAGGGTTATACCATAATCAATGGACAACTCTACAAGAGGAGCACTACTGGTGTATACCTAAAGTGCGTTTCCCAGCTAGAAGGTATGGAAATCCTATGCGAAATCCATCTCGGAGATTGCGGGCATCACGCCGCTCCTCGATCTTTGGTCACGAAAGCCTTTCGGCAAGGATTCTACTGGCTGACCGCGAAGGCGGACGCCGACAAGCTGGTTGAGACATGCACAGGATGCCAGTATTATGCCCGGCAACCACATGTTCCTGCTGAAGAATTGCGAACAATACCAATAACTTGGCCGGTTGCAGTCTGGGGGCTGGACATGGTGGGACCATTGCAAACGACACCATGTGGATTCACGCATCTGCTTGTAGCAGTTTACAAATTCACCAAATGGATAGAAGCTAAACCCATTAGAAAGCTTGATGGGGCAACTGTCCTCAGGTTTGTCCGAGATCTAGTGGTCAGATTTGGTCTCCCACATAGCATCATCACCGACAACGGAAGCAACTTGTCACTCGGAGAAGTGGAGGCCTACTGCTGGGACAAAGGCATCCGACTTGACCTTGCATCTGTGGCACACCCACAATCCAATGGTCAAGTTGAGTGAGCCAATGGATTAATTCTGCAGGGGATCAAGCCACGTCTTGAGGCACCGCTACATAGAGCAGCTGGAGCCTGGGCAGAAGAATTGCCATTTGTACTGTGGAGTTTGTGAACTACAACCAACAGATCTACCGGCTACACCCCCTATTTCATGGTATATGGAGCAGAAGCCATCCTACCTTCCGACATCCTCCACGACGCACCAAGAGTTGCCGCCTACGACGAAGATGACGCTGAAGAATCCAGACGCCTAGATGTGGACCTTCTCGAGGAGGAGCGCGTTTTGGCATGCCAAAGATCCGCCATCTACCAGCAGAAGCTACGCAGCTACCATAGTCGCCGCGTTCGGCATCGCTCGTTTAAAGAGGGGGATTTGGTGCTCCGACTTAAGCAGAAGAAGTCACACAAATTATCCCCGCCATGGGAAGGACCGTTCATCATAAGCAAGGCGCTGCTCAATGGGTCTTATTACCCTGTCGACAATCGTGAGCTGAAGGATAGACCTAGCGAGGATCATAAGTGTAAGCGACGTGACCCGGATGATGACTACCCGGAGCTTGATCGGCCATGGAACATAGCACAGCTACGTCCTTTCTACACTTAGTATTTTTTATCTAACTGTGTACCTCTTATATGATCAATGAAATAAAGCTCTCTGGTTCACTCATTTTGCTGAGTCTTTTACCTCCTTTAGTATTCATTTTTGGATCATATAAAACTTTTATGCACAAGTCTTGCAATTGCACTTGTGAAAATTCCGCCTACGGGCGTTAGCTTAAGTTTTCTGGTCTACACGTTCTTTGTTGTTTTTATGTGGATTCTGAAGTAGTGACTTTCGGCACTTGTTGTCGGCGATTTTGTGCTCAGGTTATTGACGGTGCCATTGGGCATCATCACCTAAGCGCATGGTTCCGACAACAAGTCTTCCGACTCACGAAAAGTCAAGCATAAAAACCAGAGTAATGGATAAGCCAGCACTTGCTTAAAAAATATATACAAACTAGCAATAAATTCTTAAGTAGCAGGATACGACAACCATTGTTTTCCGCCTTAAGGATTACATCAGCAAAGTTTTTTCTGCGCACACTCCAGAGGTGAAACAGAAATTACAAAGTGTTGTTCATTCTTTGGGTGCAGGAGACTTGGAGGCCGCATCATCACCAGCCGGAGTGTCACCCTCAGCATCGGTGCTATGGTGAGACTCGGAGGATTCCGGGTTGGCGTTGTCGATAAAGTTCCTAGGCACGAAGACATCCACATCCACCAACTCGGCAACCCTAGTGTCATACCCCGCGAGCGCTGACAGGATAGCATCGTGATCGATTGCCTTGCCGTCATCATCCGCGTCGGGAATACCTGAGGTTACCGTGTCGATGTCGGCATCTTCATAATGCGCCTTCACCATCGACAGCGCCATCCTTGCGCCAGCCCGTGCACAAGAAGCTTTCCAGCTCATGACACGCTCGGGGGCTCGGCGCAGAATATTCGAGTACTTCGCCACGGAGTCCGAGGCCTTGATATAAATCTGCAGGGGCTTGGCGATCTCCTTGGCTTGGGCAATGGCGGTGTTGATGAAGTTGCCAGCAAGAACCATGCATTCCTTGTCCGAAGGAGGCGAGCGGGTTAAGCCCATGGGCGCTGAAAATTCCGACAACGGTTGCATGAGTTCAAAAATTCTAAGTATCCAAACTACAGAACTACAAGGCGGAGAACACTTACTGAAGATGCTGGCCTTAGCCTGCCAGACGACGTCCGCCAGGGATTCCTTCTCTTGCTGGAGGAGCCTAAACGCCTCGTTATGGCAGAGGTTTTGCTCATCGGCAGCTTGCTTCTGATCCTTTAGGATCGCAAGCTCCTCCTTCAAGCGATTGATCTCAGCGGAGGCGGAGTCCTGCAGGGCTTTCATGGAGTCCTCGTGCATCTTCAACATTTCTTCCCTCTCCTTCTTAAGGATTTTGTTCTCGCTGTCCAGCTGCTGGATGTGCTTGGATTGCTCGACAATATCCTTGGCCTTGGCAACATGTTCTGCAAATCGGAGAAAGCACAGTACTTAGTAAGTACTCGGAGATTGAGGATACAACATGAAGACGGAAATGCGTAATAAGAAAACAGACTCTTATTTTTGATGATCTGTTCCTTCAAGAAGGCGGTTTTACCCTTTTCGGCTTCAAGATCCGCTCGCATCTTGTGGTACTTATCGTTGGCCATGCCTCTCCGAGCATTCTCGTTCTATGGAAACAAAATACAAAGTCAAGTCGTTGTTTAGTCTGCTTAGAGCTTCTAGTCGGAGATTTTCCATCTAGACGCTCGGGGGCTACAGCGAGAGTTTTCAACTTAGCAATATGCTTAGCTTTTCTTTAAGCATCTAGTCGGAACTTGTTCAGTTCTCAACTAGAGGCTTGGGGGCTATAGTATAAAGTTTTAACTCGAAAAAAGCTTAGCTTTTCTTTAAGCATCTAGTCGGAACTAATTCAGTTACAGCCAGAGGCTTGGGGGCTACAACATTGAAAATTATGAACACTGTTAGGCTACTCTTAAAGCATCTAGTCGGAATATTTCATTCCATCTAAAGGCTTGGGGGCTACAGTGGGATACTCATATGAAATATATAAGGCAAAGTAAAACTTACGAGTGCGATGATCTTGAGGTTTGTAGCACTCTCGGCTAGCAGCTTGCCAAAGGAAATACTGTTTCCCTTCAAGATATCTGCTTGACGGAGTAGCTCCTCCAGACCGCACGTCGGAGATGACGGCACTCCTCCTGCAATCATAGTAGTGTTACTCGGTAGAAGCGCCGGGTAAACTATCTTGGGGAACTCAAATGATTTTTGGGGAGTAGAGGCGCCGCCTTCGGCAGAGGTACCAGTTCCCACCATCGCCTTGCCGCTACCGATGGCATCCTTAGCCGGAGCTTCAGCCATTTGAAGAGCAGTGCTCTCCTGCGTCGCCTGCTCGCCGACAACAGCAAGCTCGTTGAAGCACCAGAGTCCACTTCCATGACGGAAGGGCCTAGTGCCTCCTGGACTTGGGAGCTTGTCGGAGCGGAGGAGGGCTTGACGGCAGGAGTGGCAGGGGCGATGGCGGGGGAAGAGTCGCGATGCAGCATCTCTTTAATATTTCTAGAAGCCCCAAGAGTCTTGGAGGACTTCTTGAGGCTGGTTGTGGCTTTCTTCCTGAAACGTGCGAAATGCATAAGTACAGGAATAAAACAGATAAATGAGATAATGTTGGAGAATGAGAGGCTTACACTAGGGGTGGCGCTTTGGCAAACAACCCGGTAGCTTTTCTCTTTTCCGCCTCCAGGGTGGCAGTACTCTTTTTGGAGGCTCCACCCTCCGTCTTCTTTTTCTTGCCTCCGTCGGCAGCGTCAGAGGTGGAGCCCTTCCGCTTACGCGCCAATGGGGCATCGTCGTCAGACACGACCATGATGTCCTTCATCTTCGGATTGTAGATTTGGGCAGCCAGGTTGCCCTCCTCTAGATCGCTAAGCTGTTAAGTAAGAAGTCATTGTGTTAGACAAGATGGTATTAGCAAGACGGAAAAATGGAGTAATGTCATACACGGAAAATAAATGTCTACCTTTGGGCACTTCCCCTCTATGAACATGTCGTAGGTGAGGGTGAAGCCGCGCTTCTTATCCTTCACCTTGACGATGTCCTTGAGGTGGAACTTGACGGAGTCGCTCGAGAAGTTGTCCTTGGAGATCCGGAGGGTATCCCTTCGTTCGCCGGTATACTCGTGCATGAGCTTCGCGCGGTGCTGCAGAGGTTGGATCCGCCTGATGAACCAGCACATGGCTAGGTCCAAGACGGTCAGACCCGTCTCTACAAACCACTTGATCCGCCTTATTGCGCGGGAAGCGTCGAGGTCGGAGGGAAGGGAGGCATGGGACCGCCACGTGGAGATTTCGGCGGCAGCTCCATCCACGAAATCCGGGTACGTCATTTCTCGGCCCGACAAAGGAATGTCGGGGCCGTAGAAATACGTCCGTTGCCAGTCCTTGCACGATTCGTGGCCGACGATGTCGGGGAACCGCCGGCCAGGACGGATCTTGAAGCTTATGGTGCCGCAGTTTCTAAGCTCCTCCTTACTATGCCCGGCTTCGCGTTTGACGGTGAAGAAGTATACAAACAAATCTAACCTAGGTCTAATCCCTAGGTAACCCTCGCAAAGTGCTGCGTAGTTACTAAGCACTAAGATGCTATTGGGTGAGAGGTTGTGGGGTTGGACATGGAAGTGATTCAAGACGGACAAAAAGAAGTGGGAGATGGGCAGAGAAACGCCGCGTACCAATTGCGCCTTGAGGTACACCTTCTCTCCGGCTTGGGGAGAAGGAGTCACCTCGCCGGTCGGTGCCGCCCGCCAGGCGAGCCCCTCCATCGCAGGAAGATAGCCCTCAGCGACCATCTCTTGGATGTCGCGGCCGGTGATGTCCGCACTAACGCTTTAATCGCCTTCTGAAGTCAGGCTCCTCTTCCAGGGGTTCCAGCGCCGCCAGGTTATGGTCGCCGCCGGTGGTTTCTATCACTGCCGATGCGGGTATAACCAAGACCTCTGGGGGCACGACGACGGAGCTCACCGGCTTCGCTCGACGCCTCCATTGAAGGGGATGAGCTGCTGCTAGCCATGGAGGAGAAAGAAGGCGAGACTGGTGCCAGGAGCAGGGCTAGGGTTTCTCGAGGTTTTCGCGGAGAGCTCGAGGAGGCGCATGACTGGAGGAAGAAGACGATGATGCGAGAGAATGAGGTGAAAAAGTAACAAGTGTCCCACGGTTACTATTTATCCTACTCTGCGTCAAGATTCGTGCAGTTAATCGGACGGTTGCCGCGTAGACGACGTGGTCGAGAACGTGTGCGGTAATTTCGGCACGTCTCCAAATGGTCGCCGCCAATGGTTTGCATTACTTGCGCGGGAAAATCGGCTATGATTATGTTCTCTACATGTGTGAGTTATGAGGCGTCGCTGACCTAGGCCTGCGTCGTCATAACTGACATGGTAGATGAGCCGTCGCATCGAAGATTCCGACGTGGACGGATTCAATCCGACTAAACGGAAACGTACGATGGAAGATTCAACATTTCTCCGACTTACTAATCGAAGGCGGAGAAAGCTTTGCAGGGTTCTTTGGGAGGACTACAAGATATTGCTTGACGATTTGCCGACATCCATCTAGACGGAGCATTCCACGTGAAGAGGCAAGATGGCGCAAGATCTCGGAGTTCTCCGGGGGCTACTGTTGGGGATATGCTATATGGGTATCCTCATAGCATGTCTCTTATCCGACTAACCCGGGTGGCCCATAGTCGCAGCCTATATGGCCTGCTGGGCGGCCGATTAGGTGGATCGGAAGGAGGCCCATGCCGGATAAAGGAAGGCTACGGTGGAGTCACCAGCATACCCGGAGCCTTGGAGTGCAAGATACACAAGACTAGTGATAGACGGTATAGGACTCTGTAACCTGTCCGGCTAGGACTTTTCCCTGTAACCCTGGGCTCTGACGACTATATAAGTCGGACCTATGTGAGCCTTTAGGGCACGATAACTTAGACTCTCTAGTCACCTCGCACAGCGAACCTATCTCTGTAACTCGGCGTATTGCCATTATAGTGATTTATAACAGGAGTAGGATTCCGCCACCGTCGTGGGATCTGAACCTGGGTAAGCTGTGTTACCTCGTACCCGTCAACCGTCCGCCTTACCCCACGTCTCTAAACACGCACTGTGAGGACCCCTCCATGGCGTACTCGTCAGCAATACCACGACAAGACCCTCCCATGAGGGTGATAACTTATGCATTCCAGCTATGCACTGCACTAGCCTTAGCACCATATCCCCTTCTCGAAAAACACGAGGTTGAACTTTTCGGCTATGGTAGCGTCGAAGATTTTGCTGATATATAGCGGATCTGGATAATGCTAGTTCCCTTGCTTCTTCGAGTACCTCGGCTTCCGAGTATTGCCTTACTCTTGGCGAGTCATACTCTATGTCGGCAGGCAAAACTGCTTCTGCCCCATACACTAGGAAAAATGGCATATAGCCTGTTGACCGATTCGGAGTCGTCCTTAGACTCCATAGCACTAAGGGTAGTTCCTCTATCCAACAACCAGGTGATCTCTGGAGTGGTTCCATCAAGCGGGATTTTATCCCGGATAGAACTAAGCCATTAGCTCGTTCAACTTGTCCATTTGATTCTGGATGAGTGACTGATGCTACATTGAGTCTTATTCGGTTTTTCCGCAGAATCGAGCAAAATCTCCTTCAGCAAAGTTTGTGCCATTGTCTGTGATTACACTGTGTGGGTAATCATATCTTAGGATTATGTCCCTTAATAATGTGACAGCTGTTTTATCGTCCAATTTTTTGACGGGCTTCACTTCTATCCATTTGGTGAACTTATCAATCATCACCAATATATGAGTCATGCCTCCCCTTGCTGGTTTGAATGGTCCTACCATATCTAGGCACCATACGATGAATGGCCAAGTGATTGGTATAGTCTTTAATTCAGACACTGGTAAGTGTGACTTGGATGCATAATGCTGGTAACCATTGCACTTTCCAACTAGCTCTTGTGCCTCTGCCAGTGCACTTGGCCAATAAAACCCATGTCGGAATACCTTGGCTACCAATGCCCTTGATGACGCATGGTGCCCACATTCTCCTTGGTGAATATCCAATAAAATCGCTTGGCCTTCTCTGAGCTAATGCAGCGCTGCAGTACACTCGTCACACTTCTCTTGTACAACTCCTTGTTGATTATGGTGTATGCTTCTGCTCTTCTTTCTGTTTGCCTCGCCAATATCTCATCATTCGGCAAAGTTCCATCCTTTAAGTTGTTGAATATTGGCTGTGCCCATGTTGGTATTAGTGGTTCGGGATTTGTTTCCCCATCAATTTCCATTGGCTCAGCCGACATATGTTCTGCCGACATGACCAGAGGAGTCCCCGGGTGTGACTCGGCTATCCCTGAGGTGAACGGTTGAGTCCCCAAGTGACTCGAAACTGCCCCTGAGTCAATATCCATTGGCACAACGTCTGACTCCTGATTCGCCGGGTGACCCTGATTGACTCGGATTCTGGTGACGGCTTGATCAATGGTTTCCTAAGGTGTTCCAATGCTACTCGTTGTGGTATTGCTTGCCGAGATGAACCTAGTTTGGATAGTACATCTGCTGCTTCATTCTCTGCTCTTGGGACGTGGTGGAATTCACACCCGTCAAAGTATCCCGAAATTTGTTGCACATGGAAACGATATAACGCCATATTTGCATCCAGTGCGTCCCAATGCCCAGACACTTGCTGAATCACAAAATCTGAATCACCAAAACACATGATCCTTTTGATACCAATATCTTTGGCCACTTTGATGCCGTGGACAAGTGCTTCATACTCGGCAACATTGTTGGAAGCAGCAAAATGGATATGTAACACATACTTGAGATGATCCCTCTTTGGCGATGTGAGCACTATCCCGACACCTAGACCCATTTTCGTCTTGGACCCGTCAAAATGCATTTTCCAGTAATTCAGGTCTGGCAGTGGTGGTTCATACTGCATCTCCATCCAATCTACGAAAAAATCTGCAACAGCATGAGATTTAATTGCATCTCGCCTAGCATACTGTGGAGTATATGGTGCTAGCTCTATGGCCCATTTTGCGACTCGGCCACTGGCATCTTTGCTGCCTAATATATCCGAGATAGGCGCCTCACATATTACCCGGATTGGGTGTTCTTGAAAATAATGTTTCATCTTCTTTGCTGCCATATAAACCCCATATGTCATTTTCTGATAATAAGGGTAATTCTGCTTTTATAGAGAGAGCACTTCTCTCAAGTAATAAACTGGCCTTTGGACTGATTTGCCCTCTTCTTCGCGTTCAACCGCTATTACTGCACTTACAACTCTGTTGGTTGTGGTGACATAGAGAAACATTGGCTCTTTGGACAGTGGTGATGCTAATATTGGTGTTGTTGCCAACATTTTCTTTAATTCATGGAAAGTGCTATCAGCTTGCTGTGTTCATGTGAATTTGTCTGATTTTTTCATCAGTTGATATAGTGGTATAGGGCTTTTTCACCTAGCCGACTAATAAACCTGCTCAACGAGGCCAGGCATCCAGTGAACTTTGGCCAATGCTGTCACTTCCATCATTTGATGCTTTTCCTGCGCTATGACCAGTGACTTGGCCAATGAAGATTCGACTAAGGCACAAGCAATGGATATTTTGTAATCCCCTTCAACTGTAATCACCCCACATGGGCCTAGCAGCTTCATCTTCAAGTAAGCAATGTGAGGAGTAGCCATAAACTTTGCCATATCCGGCCTACAGAGTAAGGCGTGATACGAGCTAACCAAATCAACCACCTCGAACTCTATGGATTAAGTGCGACAATTCTCTCTGTTGTCGAATAAGACGTCGACCCAGATCTTGCCAATTGGCTCACGGGACAATCCTGGCACAATGCCATGGAAAGTTGTCTTAGTCGGCTCCAGCATGTTCATGGTAATGCCTAAATTGAGCATGGTATCCTTGTACATGATGTTAATGCTACTGCCATCGTCGATCAGTACCTTGGAAAATTTCACATTGATATCAGGGCCCATGAACGTTGGATCTAAGACCAGAGCATATCCTCCTAGGGATGGCATGATCTTGGGGTGATCCTTTATGCTCCAAGTTATTTCTTGCTCAGACCAATGCATGTACATAGGAATTGCTGGCATTGTGGCATTCACCTCCATCATCTGTCGCTACTGACTCTTTTTGTCATTCGGCTCTGTGACGAAGACGACATAGCTCTGGTGATGTTATCTGTACTCGTTTCTAGTTCTGTGGCCGACATGAATGTCGTCACCTCTTGGATTGTGCACCTGATGCACAGTTTCTCTTCTCTCTTGATTATGATACCTTGGTTTGTTTTCTTACATTATCCGTTCCTGACTGAGCATTTCCTCCTGTGAGTGGTGGAGGGGGAGGTGGTGGTAGCTGCTTACCTGGCGAATCCACTCTATCTCCTTTCTGAAACCAAGTGCATTGTCTTGTTGTGTGACTTGCTAGCTTACTCGGACTAGGCGTGTGAAATTTACACGGCTGGTCCAGCATCATCTCATAGGTATACTTCTGTCGGTCCTAGTATTGCTTCCTGATGACCCACAAGTGTAGGGGATCGCATCAGTCTTCGCGGGTAGTATTATACAATTTATTGATTCGACACAAGGGGAGACAAAGAATACTTGCAAGCCTTAACAACTGAGTTGTCAATTCAGCTGCACCTGGAAATAGTTCTTGCTCACATAAGTTTATCAGTAGCAACAGTTTGTACTAGCAACAGCAAAGAAACAACAACAACAATAGCAACCGTGAAACAATTGCAATAGTTACAGTAATGGTAATCGTAGGATTCGAGTGCGGTAGGCATAGGGATGGATGGACGGGCGTTGCTTGGACGAGTCTAAACATGTAAATTCAAAGAACTAGGGCATTGCAGGTAAATAATAATAAGCATCCAAGTACTACAATCCTAGGCATGTGCTCCAAATATAGTCATACGTGCTCGCAATGAGAACTTGCATGACGTCTTCTGTCCAGTCAGCCTGTGGTAGCGGGGCCTCTAGGGAACTACTGGCAATTAAGGTGCTCCTTTTAATAGAGCACCGGAGCATAGAATTAACACTCCGTGAACACATGTGATCCTCACACCACAGCCACCCCCTTAGGTTGTCCCAATTATTGTCACTTTGGGGTCTTTGGATCCGGACAATGATATGTGTACACAACTTGCAAATAAGATCACAAAAAATACTATCATAATGATTCCATAATAAGTTCAGATCTGAGATCATGGCACTCGGGCCCTAGTGACAAGCATTAAGCACAACAAGTTGCAACAAAGTCAAATAGCACTAATAGAGATACTAGGCACTATGCCCTAACAGATCTTATTCGATTACATGATAGAACTCATCCAATCCCTACCATCCCCAAGCCTACAGTGGGGGATTACTCACTCATGGATAAGGGAAACATCGGTGGTTGATGGAGATGCATTGGTGATGATGATGGCGATGATCCTCTCCAAATTCCCCGTCCCGGCAGGGTGCCAGAATGGAGTTTCTGGATCCAAATCTTGGTTTCTCATGGCGGCGGCGGAGCGGAACTCTTTCTGGAAAAATATCGAACCCCCCTCTATTTTTAGGTCGGAAGGCAACTTATAGGCGCGAAGGGAGGCCGAGGAGCTGCCTGGGGTGGCCAAACCTCCCAGGCTGAGACGGTGGGCCCATGCACAGGTCTGGGCCTGGGCCTCCCCTCTATCTCCCCTTCTGGCTCCGTGGATCTTCTGGTGAAATATAATTTTTGGCATATTTTCCGAGATTTTTCCTGATAGTTCATTTTCTGCACAAAAACAAGACACCAAGGTAATTCTGCTGAAAACAACGTCAATCCGTGTTAGTTTTGTCCAAATCACACAAGTATAGAGGAAAAAAATAGCAAAGTGTTCGATAAAGTAGATACGTTTTGGACGTATCAACTCCCCCAAGCTTAGCTTATTGCTTGTACTCAAGCAATTCAGTTGAAAACTGAGTGCGATAAAAGAACTTTCACGAACACTTTGCTTCATATGATGTATATATTCGCAGCACAGTAGTAGATGCTTAGACAATTCATAATAAAGAGTATGCAACTAAGTCTACTCAATAGTCATTGCAAGCTATGAAGAGAAACCAACTCAATAATAATAAGTAGCATGAAACATAAACATAAGCAACATTGGAATGCTCATAATAAGGTATGATAGAGTGGTATCTCGCTTGCCTTTGTTTGAAGAGCACAATATAAATGCCAAGGCGCCTATGAAGTTCATATGAAGACTAGAGATAAAGATATCAGAGATGCAAGCATCAAAGTCATGACATAGTTAACCAAGTTTTGGAACAAACACAAGAATGACAACTATGCTCTCAAGAAGGTGCTCATAGAATAAGTGGTGACTCAACAAAGTTGTGAAAACGATTTTGGAAAGTTTGAAAGGCTTCAAAATGCTGAAAGGAAGGTACCCATTAGATTTGAGCTCTCATTGCCCCTATCATAAGCATATTTATGTGGTTAAGGTGAAAGTGAGGTCCACTCTGAATTATATGCTTGACAGACAATATACTGAAAATCCCGAGTCCCTTGAGTGCGAGGGCCACTCCGCATACTACTCAACTTTGGGTCCAGGCAAGTTCTTGTCATTGTAAGTATTTGCATATTATCGAGAACCGCCAACGGGGTACCCCTTGCATATGGTACAGGATCTTTCCCATAACCAAAATGACAAGGCAAGCAGACAATGAGCATCTCAGTAATCTTTTTATTTACTATATGCATAGTTTTTTATTGAGGATGCTTCATAGATGACTCACTATGGTGATGCTGCAAGTTTCCACCATGATTAGGCATGGCCTAGGCTAGCGGCCCAGGCGTTTCTCTAACACAGAATACAAACTCCATGGACTCACAAGTCCCCCTCTTATTTCGCATCGTTGACATCCGCAAACAAAAGAGCAAGGTATCAACTGGATAGAATTATCCAAAAAGTGTTGAAAGTGTTCCCCATGACAGCACAGTTCTGCTGACTCCCAGTATATAATAAGCAAGCATATAACTTTCATGGACTAGTCATAATGGTTCAAGATTATTAAGCGCAAGGAATAAAGTGTGGCATCAAGTTCATGAGAGCTTTACTAACTAACTTTCTCAAAACAGACAAACATTTTATTTTTGGAAGAAAACACGGCATATGGAATATGCACTGAAATAGCAAATGATGCCAATAGGTAGGTATGGTGGACATAACTGGCAATATTGGTTTTGGGGAGTTGGAAGCATAGGTAGAGAACATACTCAGTGCAAGTGAAGGCTAGCAATAGAGAGGTAGCGACAAACGAGAGAGCAATAACTGTCATAATCATGCTTGCAACAAAACAAGACTAACTATGGCATGAAAGTGATACAAGAACTCTGAGGCAAAATAAATCATCGAGGCTTACTGACTATTGATTAGTCATATGCATGCGTGAGCATGTGCCAAGTCGATTCACATGAACAGTCAGAGGAGGATACCACAATGTCATACCAAAGTATGAATAAAACAATGCAAGCAAACATTCATATGACATGCTACAAACTATTAGCAAGCTGGAGCTAATCATAGACAAGCCAGAACTACTAAGCATCCATAATGAAATACACCTTACACAAACATGCTAAGCATGCTCACAATGATGAGTATATGTACAAAAATGAAACAAATAGAGTTTGTTACCAGCCTCTTACCACACCTCGAGTTGTCTTAATCTTCATTATTGCCCTTCACTTGTGTGACTTGAATAATTAACATGAAAACCAATATCCACTAAGGACGGCTGAACCCTGCAAAGAACTCACAAAACCAAAGAAGAACAACAAATATTTTTGGTGTTTTTGATTTTTTAGAAACAAGCAAACAAAAAACCAAATAAAAACAAAGCAAACCAAACAAATCAAATTTTTTTGGATTTTTTACTTTTAAGGCAAACCAAAGAAAAGAAACAAAGAAACAAACCAAGAGAAACAACAAAAATATTTTTGGTAATTTTGTGTTTTTGAGAAAGAAGCAACAAGAACCAAAAAGAAAGCGAAAACAATGGATGTACAAAGAACCGACCGAACATGATATATAAATGAGTGTGATGCCGGTGTACCTCCCCCCAAGCTTAGGCTTTTGGCCTAAGCGGGGCTCAATCCCATGGTGCCCAAGTAGATGCACCTCCATAGTATGTCGAGCAAGCTCCCTCGTCCTGGTACGAGCTCGAGGCCTCCCCTGTGTAGTGTACAACGGGGTCATAAGCGGGCGCTTCCTCCTGATAGTTCCCGTGGAAGTTGAGAGAGCGCAGCTTGTCATCCATCTCCCCCTTCGTGTGTGACCAAGGTCCCTGAGAAATACTGAGCAAAGTGGTTTGGGGTAGAGGGATCTCTCTATCTCTCTTCCCGTTAGTAAACATCATTCTATAAACCAAGTTCATGGCAGCAAGATCAAGTCTCTGAGGAGCCAAAACTGTACCATGTGTATCAACAGCAATGCCCAAGGCAACAGCAATACGAGTAGCAATAATTCCCCCATAAATGGGTCCCCTAGCAGCTAAACGTCGAGAAATGAGGGAACCAAGATTATACTTATCCTCATCATAGAGCGCAGCGGCTAAGAAGGCCAATTGATAGTTGGATATATTACTAGTGTTCTCCCTACCAAGAACACTGGTGGTAAGATAGTAGGTGAAGTACCTGATGGCTGGGAGTTGAATGTTCTTTATCTTCCCTCGCTGAGCTCTACGGTCATCATCATTGGTTATTCCTCGGTATAGTTCCAGCAAATCAGCGGGAAGAGTTGTAATATTATTTGATGACCCCTTTGTACCAAGTCCTAAGGCCTTGCAAAAATTCTTCAATGTCATAGAATGAGCCCTGCCATAAAGTCTGAAAGACACAGAAGAATTGAACAAACTATTGGTGAAGGAGAAACTCTCCACAAATGTTTTAGTAAATAAAGCATATTGTGCACTCTCATCCTGCATGAAACTTGTTAGACCAGCCCTCTCAATCAAAGCCATGAAATCATTAAGAATCCCAGCAGCTCGCAAGAAAGTTTGATAAGGAAAGGTGGAGGGGTGCGCATCCCTTTCATCCCCTCGTCACCAAAACGCGGAGTGATGAGGTCCTCATTGTATGAGGGTCTGGATATTGTAGATGACCTTGGGAGCCTTGCCCTTCTAGGTGCATCACTCTCAAAAATGTCACCAAAGGTGTGGTGGTCCATGACTTCTCTTTGCTAAAATTTTAAACAACCATCAAACCAAGTGATTTCTAAGTTGATAAATGATGAGCAACTACTATAGGAACTTGCTAGAGGACTACACATGCATAAAAACAAAGTTTATAAGCATAGAACAAGCATGCAAGATCAAACAACCTATCACCTACAGCAGAAAAATACTCAAGATACAATCTACCAATCACAAATCTAATTGGACAAGTGGAGGAGGCACATACCAAGGAGCAATCCCTCCAAAAATCAGCACTTGAGATGGGCTGAACAAGGAGATCGAAAATCGCGAGAAAGAACAGCAAGAACTCCAGCTTGATCAAGTTTTCCGGTGTTTTTAGGGAGAGAGAAAGCAGGTGGCTTTGAGGAGGCAGCCTGGAGGGCCCCAGGTGGGCTAGACCCCCCTAGGCGCCACCAGTGGTGGGCCCGCGCCTACCATAGGTGTGGGGCTGAGGGGTGGCCCCTGGGTCACCTCTGGTACCTCTCTGCCCCTTTCTTCGAGGAAAAATTTATTTTGAATTTTTTGGGATTTTTCGGGAAACTTTATTTTTGGCCAATTTTCAGGGTATGAAAATTGATTTTCTCGCAGAAACAGTTTTTTTAGAAGAAGCAAAATCAAACCAAAAGCCAAACTACAGGAGCTCTAAGAAACTCTAACAAGCAAACAACTAGCAAAACTAAAGCTAAAGCAAAGACTAGGAAGGAGAAGGGAAAAAGAAAGCAAGTATAACCATAGTGGAAACATTATTTTGTTCATTAAAATCCTTTTGTTAACAAGGTTGATCAAGTCTTGTTACCAAAACAATCTTATATGAAACAAAACTTTGCATTCCACAAGGTGATTATGTTACCTCATACTTGAAAGCAATGGTCCCAATCATAATAGTTTCAAAATTTCCTTATGGAATGGGACAATATATTTCTCCAACCTTGATGCCCTCAATATTTTCAATGGAATTCAGGCAATATCTCTTAACAACCTTCTTGGGGAAGTAGACAATGTGCTCTTTGTCATTAATATTGAATGTTACTTTTCCTTGATTAGAATTGATGACAGCACCTGTAGTATTAAGAAAAGGTCTCCCAAGAATAATAGACATATTATCATCTTCAGGCATTTCAAGCACAACAAAATCAGTTAAAACCATGCAATTATGAGCAACTTGAATAGGAACATCCTCACATATACCAACAGGAATAGTAGTTGACTTATCAGCCATTTGCAAAGATATATCAGTTGGTATCAAATTCTCTAGCTGGGGTCTCTTATAGAGAGAAAAAGGCATAACACTAACTCCAGCTCCTAAATCACATAAAGCAGTTCTAACATAATTATTCTTAATGAAGCAAGGAATAGTTCGTATACCTGGATCACCAAGTTTCTTTGGAACCTTACCATTGAAGGAATAATTAGCAAGCAAAGTAGAAATCTCCTCATTAGGAATCTTCCTTTTATTAGAGACAATATCCTTCATATACTTTGAATAAGGAGGCAATTTAATAGCATCAGTCAAAGGAATTTGCAGAAATAAAGGCTTCATCCAATCACAAAACTTGTTGTAGTGTTCTTCCTCCTTTGACTTGTGTTTCTTACCTGGAAAAGGCATAGGTTTCTGCACCCAAGGTTCTCTCTCTTTACCATGTTTATTTGCAATAAAATCTTCCTTTGTGTACCTAGTGTTCTTAGTGTGTTTCTCAGGTTCTTCCTCAACTTCCTCCTTATCAGGAGGCTCATCATTATTACCACTCTCAGTTTCAGCATCAGAGACAGATATACTATTAGGATCTACAGCAGTTTCAAGTGGTTCCTCAACTTCCTTATGTTTCTTTTTCTTCCTCTTACGAGGATTGCTATCAACACCCGGATTTTTAATCACAGATGCCTGTTATGCCATACATTGCAATCCCAGGATTACCATTTTTGTGAGACATAACAGATTTGGATATCACAGTACATCATCCATTACAAACCATACATAAGATCTTACACAAATAAGGATCTCATGATCCAGTTCTTAATACAACTCAAGCAGCGGAATAACGTAATAGTAGCGATAGCATAGGCGAAGCACCATCTTCAGGGTCAAAAGTAATGCTGACGATGGGAGATGATCCTAGTTGTCGTAACCTTCCTGTGGTCCATCATCCTGGTACTCCTCTTCATAGTCTGGCCACGGGAATAGCCAGGGACAAAGCCATGAGTACTCTTTAAGTACTCGCAAACTAATACTAACAAGTTAAGGGGGTTTTTGTAGTAGGATACTAAGATCTAGGGTTATTTTGCAAAAAACCAGATTTACCTCTACTAAGTTCAAAAGCAAAGAAATCTAGTTGAAAGTTTTATAACACCTAAGTGGGAACTTGCATTTCATGTCACAAATCTGTTGTGGTCAAGTCAAAGTCACAAATCATTTCACAAGTTGTTTTGAAAACATCTAACGATAGAACAGTATGGCCACTCCAACTGTCCATAACCGCGGACGCGGCTATTCGAATAGTTAGACACTCTGCAGAGATTGTACACTTTCACCACAACATTCGATACATCCGTCAGGAACAATCCTGAATTCACCATACTCATTATGCGGATAATCAATCCTAACCTTTCCATTACACGCCCTAGTATAGGCACCTCTCCTGTGAGTTTGGCCTCCCAACCATGAACAACTGTCATCTTGGGTACTGCACAGGTGGAAAATCTTCATAAGGTAGCCTCATCTCAGACCTTGGCCGCAAGGGAACCCATACTAAAGTATATAAATTTCCAGTCAAACCCTACCCAATTGTCGGGTATTGTGGTTATACGATAAAATTGGAATGGTATCGCATCCAGACAACCATCAGTTTTATAAAGGGCTAAGGCTCATGCCTCAACATTTTCATCATCAAAATCATCTGGTGTTCAAGAACACATGTCAAAACATTTCAGTAGAATGACTCATCATTCTAAGGTTTTCATAACCATTTTCACCAAGTCTTCCCATCTAAAATTGATCAAGTTTTATGCTTAGCACTAGCATCTACAAGTGGGGGTAAATACTAATGGTGGGTAATAAACAAGTGTATCTTATCTAAGTAAATCTCATGCCTCAGGATGACATTAAGATTATCTAACTTAGGCCAAGTTTTATGCTCTTTATGCTACCTTCAATTATCTTTCTAGAATCTACAAGTCACTAAGTAAACTTTTGATAGAAAGCTTTTAATAAAGAAAATAAAATACTAAGCTTGCATGTAAAAATAGGATGGTGTGTCAAGTGGGTATAATCACATATGCTTAGGGCATATAGTTGGCATAGAACAAGCAAGTAGTAGCTTGCATAAGTAGGGTATCTTGCAAGTGTTAGCTTGCAAGGTTGCAATGGCTTGCATAGATATCAGTATAAGCTTGCTAAGTTGCAAGTGTTAGATTGCCTTGTGCAGAGCAGTGGTTGAAGTTCTCCTCGGCTTTTTCCTCGTAGTATCCTCCTTCCTCCTCGTATCCTTGGTCGGTACTAGCATCTATAAATAAATACGAGGAACACAATTACCAAACAATACTTAACTATTTCCAATCATCACTCAAAGGTTCACACTAGATGATCTATCATCATCACTATCATTACAAGATTAAAGCACTTGTCTTATTTATTTTAATTTGAGAAAAGTAATTTCTACTCATTGAAAAACTACTTAAGATTTAATATTCTCCAACTCAAATATGGGATCATGTTGACACATGTCATCACCACATATTTCAGTACATGGGAATGTGATTTAAAGTGGTGTCACAATTTAATAAGGTTTAACCTTTTTATTTTCATTAAATAAAGTGACTAGAAATGCCTATGTGGCATTCTTTTATTACTTAATCATTATTTATGTAAGTAAACCTATATGTTTTTATATATTCTGAAAGGTATGGTTAAATGTGATTTTTGAGAGTTGGAATTAACTCAAAAGCTCTTATGGTTGAATTTTGAAAAATGTTTGAATGCAGAAAAGCTTCTCCTTGTTAATTTTACCATGGGTGATCTACAAATCTAAATGGTTTGAATCCAACGGTCTTGGATTAATAATTCCAGTACCTTTCTAACAAAATTGGTTTCATGCATTTTGGTTCATTGAATCGAGCTGGGTTGATTTTTTAATCCAAGTATAGAAATGGGTTTGAAATTAAATGAATAAAACTAAATTTGAACTGTTGGGTCGCGCGGGAGGTTTTACTGGGCTGGCCCACTACGCACAGCGCACGTGCAGGTTGGTTAAGTGGCTGTCCCCATGCGTCAGTGAGACGGGGAGGGGCAAAACAGTACGGGGCAATGTGGACCGTGGGATCTAGTTCTAATCGAACAGCTCTGGTTCATCGTCAACGTCGGGCAGCGCCGGCGAGATAGATCCCTAGCGCGGCAGGTGGGGTCGTGGGAGGCTCACCGGGGCTCAGGCGAGGGTCGACGACGGGGGCGAACGACGAAATCGATGACGGCGGTTCTCCTGGTACCGGCAGCTTCTCCTAGGGTGGCTCCAATCGACAACTCCCTTCTTCTCCAGCAGCGGCGGGCTCCGGACAAATTCTGGCGAGAGAGAGCTCGCCTTGCTCCGGGAAAAAGTGGGAAGGATCAGTGCGAGGTGGGGAGTGAGATGGTGTGGAGGAATTGTGCTGGGGAGGCCTCCTTTTATAGGCGAGCAGGAGGGGCGACACGACATGGGCTGGGGTCGTCAGGGGCGACGGTACAGGCGGCTATCGGCGTGGCTGAGGCTAGGGGACGGTGCACGGTCTCCTGGCGATCATTGCTAGCTTAAAGGCGAGGCATATGGCGGTGGGATTTGGTTTGGAACGTGCGGTGCTCTGCGTGGTACCGACGGTGAACTTCGCGGCGTGCGGTGGCTACGGGGTATGGTCGAGGAAACAAGCATGTCTAGTGGTCTCCTGGGATGGTGGGGTTCATGCTGGCAGGCGGCAAGGTCTCGAGGTGGTCGGGTTGAGTGGGAACAGCGCGTGCACCATGGTGCGTGTCGACATGGTCGACAGCGGCGCGGGCACGGTGTTTTCGGCGGTTCCTATCTTTCTTCGAGCTAGGGCTGGTCAAGAGGGGGCGGTGAGGCATGGGCAGCATGCCACACAAGGTTGGCGCAGCTAGTTCTTCCTCTAGCTTGCTGTCCACATTGGGGTGGCAAGGTGAGGCTCGGCCTGCTCACCATTGATGGCAATGGCAAGCTCACAGTGGTGCTAGAGGTTAATAACTAAGCTAGATGATCTACTAAATGCTTGTTGCAACCATAGAGGGAACAAGGTTGGCCAAATTTACTGCTACAAATAGTGTTAGATGTTTGTTTGATTTGTATCTGCAAGGTGTTTGATAAAATGGCCGCAAGAACTTTGAATTTGAATTTTGGATTCAAACTTGGTGGGTTTTCTAGGCACATACTAGGGAGTGTCTAGTTAGTTGGATTAGTCAAGGGGCACTGGTTTGGTTGGGTTTTGAAAATGGGTGATCTTCACATATGATAAAGATTCAATTTTGAATTGTGATTTGAATGAGGTTGCCAAATATTTTTGTAAGTTTGAAAGGTGGGATTTGATTCACTTTTACTTGTTCTAGCAAGGGGTGAAAAGAATTGGGAAAGTTTCTGTTTGAAATCTTGAACTAGAAACACTCAAAGTGACCTAGTGGCCAAGATTGGCAAAAATGACCATTTGCTTTATTTGATTTGTTTTTGATTTTCTCTTGATTTGTTTCTGCATGGAAATGTTTTATATGATGTTATTTTCTTATTTAAACCATACATTGCTATTTAGGTTAATCACACAAGTTCATTCATGCATTTATCAAATCATCTCATTCACACATGCACTCATATGCTTTTAATTAATCAAAGTTTTTGTTAATCCTAATTTTAGTGATTAGAGTTTGATGATCATTGCTTTATATTTTTGGGATGTTACAATTGCCACTATCTTCTACTTGTTGGGAATCCTGTTCTATTCTTTTATGGTGTCCTTCAGGATATAAAGGATCTTGAGTAGTTATACCACTCCTAGTTTTAATTCCATAAGCATGTTTATCTCCTGAGGCATTAACTAGCATATCCTTTTGCACCTTAGCAAGTTGATCAAGTTGGGTTTGAACCATTTGAAAGTGTTTACAAAGCATTTTAATATCATTGTAAGTTCTTTCTACAATATCTTTCAACTCACGAATAGCTCTAGAGTTTTCCAATAAATGATTCTGAACTTGTTTATTAAAATGACCTTGTTTAACAATAAAAATGTCAAGTTCCTCTAAGCATTGATAAGGAGGCTTACCATAAGGAATATCACCTTCATCAAAGTGTTGGAGAGAGTGTACCTCAATAGTAGATGAGTGGGGAATTGGCTTACATAATTCTTCTATAGGAGGTAGATTCTTTACTTCTTCAGCTCTAATACCTTTCTCCTTTAGACACTTTTTAGCTTCCTTCATCACTTCATCATTTAATGCAATAACTCCCCTCTTCTTTGTTGTTGGTGGTGGAACTGGTTCAGGAACATCTGGTTCAGGAGTAATAGGCTCAGGTGTATTCAGTTCAGTTGAAGTCCAATCATCATAATTCTTGCTTATCTTGTTCATTAATTCTTCAACATCTGTAGGAGTCCTTTTCCTAAAAACACAATCAGCAAAGCTATCTAGGTAGGTCCTAGAATCATCAGCTAGTCCACTATAATAAATATCAAGCAACTCATTCTTAGGTAATGGACATCCAGGATATGCATGAATCAAGGAACATAATCTCTTCCATGACTCAAGCAATTTCTCTTCTTCTTCCTGTTTAAAATCAAAAAGTCTCTACAAAGCAGCATGTCTAGCACTGGGAGGAAAATATTTAAGGAAGAAAGAAGCAATCAAGCAATCAGGGCTATCAATGGAACCATGTGGTAATCTATTAAACCAAGCCCTAGCTTCTCCTTTTAGTGAAAAAGGGAAGATCTTAGCAACAAAGTACTGGCGCATTTTAAAATCATCAGAGAACAAAGCACCCATAGTAGAAAGCTCATTCATATGAGACACATCACTCTCGTTTTCAGTACCACAAAAAGGTTCTTTCTCAACAATATCTAAACAAGCTAAATCAAGAGAGAAATCATAATCTTTATCTTTAATATCTATGGGAGAGGTGGCAAACTTAGGATCATAGGACTTATTGGGTATAATAGTATGTCTAGCAAGGAGACTCTTAGTAGAACTAGAACCATGTGTGTTTCGGCACTCTTCAACAAATTCATCAGTGAGCTCAATGTAACCATCATCAATATCAAAACTCTCACTAGACTCAGGTGAGATAATAGGTGTAACAATGTATTCACTAGGAGTTTCGGTATTTCCTAGACTAGCCATAGTAGCATCTAGAAAAGGACCTAATGAACCACTCGCATCAAGCACAGTAGAAGTAACATCATGAGTATCAAAAGCAGTTTCAGATTCAGCAGTAGTAGTAGTGTGTGTAGCATGAGCATGTGGTGGTGGTGTGACAAGCTTACTTATAACAGACAGTGAATCAAGAACAACAGAGGTGTTTAGGACTGTACCTCTTCTTGTAGTGGATGGTAAAATAGGGAACTTTACATCACAAGACTTCCCCATGATGAAAGGAGTAGCAGTGAACAATAATAGATCCAAGTGAACTTACAAATAAAGCTATGCTCCCCGGCAACGGCGCCAGAAAATAGCCTTGATGACCCACAAGTGTAGGGATCCTAACAGTCTTCGCGAGTAGTATTACCCAATTTATTGATTCGACACAAAGGGATACAAAGAATACTTGCAAGCCTTAACAACTGAGTTGTTAATTCAGCTGCACCTAGAAATAGTTCTTGCCCACAAAAGTTTATCAGTAGCAACAGCAAAGCAACAGCAACAGTGAAACAGTAGCAATAGTAACAGTAATGGTAACAGTAGGATTCGAGTGCGGTAGGCATAGGGATGGATGGACGGGCATTGCTTGGACGAGTCTAAACATGTAACTTTAAAGAACTAGGGCATTGCAGATAAATAATAATAAGAATCTAAGTACTAAACAATCCTAGGCATGTGCTCCAAATATAGTCATACGTGCTCGCAATGAGAACTTGCATGACATCTTCTGTCCAGCCAGCCCGTGGCAGCTGGGCCTCTAGGAAACTACTGGCAATTAAGGTGCTCCTTTTAATAGAGCACCGGAGCAAAGCATTAACACTCCGTGAACACATGTGATCCTCACACCACAGCCATCCCCTCCGGTTGTTCCAATTATTGTCACTTTGCGGCCTTTGGATCCGGACAATGATATGTGTACACAACTTGCAGATAAGATCACAAACAATACTATCATAATGATTCCATAATAAGTTTAGCTCTTAGATCATGGCACTCGGGCCCTAGTGACAAGCATTAAGCACAACAAGTTGCAACAAAGTCAAATAGCACTAATAGAGATACTAGGCACTATGCCCTAACAGATCTTATTTGATTACATGATAGAACTCATCCAATCCCTACCATCCCCAAGCCTACAGCGGGGGATTACCCACTCATGGATGAGGGAAACATCGATGGTTGATGGAGATGCGTTGGTGATGACGATGGCGATGATCCTCTCCAAATTACCCGTCCCGACAGGGTGCCAGAACGGAGTTTCTAGATCCGAATCTTGGTTTCTCGTGGTGGCGGCGGAGCGGAACTCTTTCTGGAAAACTATCGAACCCCCCTCTATTTTTAGGTCAGAAGGCAACTTATAGGCCGGAGGGAGGCCAAGAAGCTGCCTGGGGTGGCCAAACCTCCCCTAGGAGCGGGGTCAGTGGGCCCGCGCCTGGGGTGGGTCTGGGCCCCCCAGGCCTCCCCTCTGTCTCCCCTTCTGGCTCCGTGGATCTTCTAGTGAAATATAATATTTGGCATATTTTCCGGGATTTTTCACGATAGTTCATTTTCTGCACAAAAACAAGACACCAAGGTAATTCTGCTGAAAACAGCGTCAGTCTGTGTTATTTGTATCCAAATCACACAAGTATAGAGGAAAAACAATAGCAAAGTGTTCGAGAAAGTAGATACATTTTGGACGTATCACTTCCTTTGTTCATATGGCTTTTTTCCATCATTTTTTGGCACCCACTATTGTTGTTCATTTGTCCTTTGATGTTGGCTACTTCCAGCATCTAGATGATCCTGACTTACGGCCGCAACCTGAGTCGAACCATATCTGTAGTCTGGCCTTTCATCTCTTCTTTTGCTTCTGTATTCAGATCTTTCTTGGCGCCTTTGTGACCCAGCCGCGTCCTAGATCTGAGTCTCAGTCATCCCATCTGCCGACATGAGCAGAGGTTGAGTTGGATATCCCAACGCATACGAGTCAGCAATCCTTATTGTTTCTGCTAAGCTTGTCGGCATATCTCTCTGTAACCTTTGCCACAACACACTTCCGTGTCTGCAACCTTGGGAAAACCAAGCGATTGCCTGTGACTCGATTACCCCTTCACAAGAATTGCGCATTGTGCACCATCTTGTGAGTAATTCTCTATTTGTCTCATTCGGCCTTTGCTTGCACATTGCTAGCTGTTGTGGGCAATTCGACCTCTTGTATTTGCTCGTGAAATTGCTCACAAAAGCGTCCTAAAAATCGATCCAGCTGTTGATGCTTCCAGGTGGCAAATTGTTCAACCATACCCGTGCTGGTCCTTCTAGCATTTGCGGTACAAATCGTACTACCCATCTCAAATTCCCCTGCGCGATTTTCACAGCAGTTCCATAATCTATGAGCCAATCCTCTGGCTTGGTGCTTCCATCATACGTTTTCGTTCTTCTGGCCAGCTGAAAATTTGGTACAGGAGGTTCCTTCATGATCCTTGGGCCAATGCATGGTGGACCCTGTGGACCTTGCGACTCAATCAGTTCTGCCATCTTTATTCGGTCAACCTTCAGCCTTGCATCATCCGGCTGAAGGTTCCTGCCTCCGAGTCTGCCTCCCATCACTTGATATGCGTCATCTGGTAGTTCATACCCGTCGTTTACCATCACCGAGTAACCATCATTGTACCTGTTTGCGTTCGGGTCAGCAGGCTGTTGTGCTGCTTTTCCCGCGCTCTGCTGTCTTCTTTCGGGTTGAGCTGGTGCATTATTCGGCGCCGGATTTCCTCCTCCTGCCGAGTGAGCTCCACGCCTAAGTTGAGGCGCAAAATTTTGCCCTCCATTGTCGTTTCTTTGCCCTGCTTGCCTTTCTCGGCCTGCATTTTCCTGGTTCTCATTTCCTTGGGCATTATTCCTTCTTGTTCCCTATGCATGCGCTGGGTTTCTCTGATCCATTGCTGGGTCATAAGTGATCATCTGCTTGTTCCTCCCTGAATCCACACTTTTTCTTTCCCCGGTCTTGGCGCCGCTCCGGGTGAGGATGCTGTGTGACCTGCTGATCTTGCCGGGACAGGAGTCGCCGAGTGAACTAGCTGTGACCTCCCTGCTGAAAGTACAAAGGAAGTCGCCTAGAGGGGGGTGAATAGGCTTTTAAAATTATTACGGTTTAGGATCAAGTAAATGCGGAACAAAGCCTAGCCACTAAGTTCACCTAAGTGCACCAACAATCTATGCTAAAAAATACAAGCAACAAGGTGATAGCAAGATATAAGTACTTCAAGCACGATGGCTATCACAATGTAAAGTGCATAAGTAAAGGGTTTGGTTGAGAGATAACTGATGGACGCGGAGACGAAGATTTGTTTCCTGAAGTTCACTTCCAAAGATGCTACGTCTCCGTTGGTGAGGTGCGATGGCGAATGCTCTCCGAATGCCACAAATGGCTCACCTCGAGGTGTGGTGGCTCGATGCTCACCCAACGCCACACAAGGACTCACCCTGGATGCGGAAGCACGCAACTCACCGACGCCAAAAAAGGCTCACCCTATTCTCCCAAGTGCACACCACAAAAGGCGGGCACTTGCTCCACTATGGGACGCTTGAGGGCGGTCACCGAACCCGTACAAGATTGGGCCTAACTCCACAACTCAATTGGAGGCTCCCAACAACAAATCCACAAAAGGCTACAATGCCACAAAAGGTCAACAATGCCATAAAAGGCTACAAGACCACAAAAGGTCAACAAACTAACCACACAACCATCTAGGGTTCCAAGGAACCCAAGAGAAACAAGCCCACAAGCTTGAACTCACCGAATCTCCGAGGAGAACTCAAACCTACGCATCAAATGCAAGGGCAAGTCCTTCTCTCCCAAATTCCAACAAAGCTACAAAATCTATTGAGGCAATAAGGGAGGAAGAACACAAGAGGAGAACACAAAACTCTCCAAGATCTAGATCCCAATGATTCCTTCACAAAGAAGGGATTTGACTTGGGGGGGTTGTAGATCTAGATCTCCTCTCACTTTTCCCTCAAAAAGGTGTAAGAATCATGGGAGGGAGATGGAGTAAGAGAGCTCAAATAGGTCAACAATGATGGGAAAAAACGAGCTCAAAAGATGGGGAACCATTGGGGAAGAAGCCCTCCTTAAATAGGACAAGAAAAAACTGACCGTTTGGGTCAGATTCGTGCCCCACCGGAACTTCCGGGAAATAGAAACACAAGTTACTAAACCTGACTGGAACTTGGGCCGAAACTTCCGCTCAAGCAAAAACGCAGGACAACATTGCACGAAAACTTTAATAACTTTTGTTTCCAGACTCCGTTTTTGATGATCTTGGGCTCATTTTGAAGAGAACGAAAAGTTTTACAAGATTATGCAAAGAAACATCATAGTCCAGCATGGAAGGATAAAACCAAATGGAGAAAGGTAAGACCTCTCTAGAAGCGATGAACCGGTAAAACCCCCAAAACCCAAAACATAAGAAGTTGAGCTTGGAAACTCCGATTGGGATGAAACCAATTTTGTTGGAAAGATAAAACCAAGTAGAATCCAACAAAAGGTGAAATATTGGATACCACCATGGGATACAATATCAATTTGATATATGTGAGATATCTCCTAAGGTGTGGAGCCGGAAAAACTCGCAAGATCAAAAACCACAATAAGATATGCACGGTAAATCCTTAGACGATGAACTAGAGCTTGTTATGATGATGACCACAAGCTCTAGATCCTCTTATAGACAAGAACCAAATAACAACCAAGAAAGATGATGCTATGAATGCAAATGTTTGAGCTCTCTCCGAATGAAGCAAACGAGACACCCGCTTGAGAGCCCATCTTGATAGTACGGCTATCTATCCTAAACCCGGTCTCCCAACTAACAATACGAGACCGGCAAAAGAGAAGCCCTATCAAGAACATACCTTTGCCTTGAGCATCCCACTTGAACTTGATGTAGACCGTCTTGTTCTTCTATAGTGGGAACACCTTTCTTGTTTTCTCTTGCTTGATGAAGATGAAAACTTGCAAATTGCTCCCCCATACTCCATGGGGAAACCTCTTCTTTAAACTTGTCTTCATCACTCCATGATCACGAGGATGACAAGCTTCAAGCATGAGATCTTCTAGAGATGGAGCATCTTGAGCTTGCCCTTGTTCATCCCTTCTTGAGGTTGATCCATCTTGATGCAACTCTTTGCACTTGTCTTGATCAACCTTCAAGATCCTTCTTTCTTCATGATTCCAATTGCACAAAGCCCTTGGACATTTCTTCATACCTTGAGACCAACACATGGCCAAGCGATGCCAATGGACAAACCTACAAGTGAAACTCAATTTACACATTATTCCATAGAGATTGTCATTAATTACCAAAACCACACATGGGGCAAACATGCCCTTTCAATCTCCCCCATTTTGGTAATTGATGACAGTCCCTTAGCGAGGGTTTAAATATGACAATTAACGACCAAAGCGGTTGCCCCAACATCAAATACTACACAAGTATGTGATGTTGGTACAACCACAATATATATAGCAAACTCCCCCACAATCTATGCATGTGTGATGAACTTGAATTTCATTGCATAGATTGCCAACCGTTATCGTTGGTTGAGTTTCCTCTATATATTCAACATGCAAATCAACCACAAAGATGCAAGAGAGTGAGAGGCAAATGCTTAAGAACATAATCAAAGCAAAGGCCAACTTCCCTTAAACACCCAAAAACTTCTCCCCCATTGGCATCGATTGCCAAAATGGGTGAAAAGTTCTAGACGGTCAATATAGTGAGAATTCCTCCAAAGGTGTGCATATGCACAAGTCAAATGATGAGTACTTGGGAGGAAGTAAAACTATATTGAGGATCCAAAGATTGCAAAAAGACAATAAAAGGAAATAAACTTCAACAAATGAAGCGAGCAACCATAAGATCCAAAAGGACCCATTGAAAAACCAACAAATGATATCAAATGGAAACATCAACAAAAAATGTTTAAATGAAAATAGAGAAGCTCCCCAAACTTTGTGCAAAGTTTTAAAATACTTGTATTTGAATACAATATGCACAAATATGGAATCATCGCTCCCCCATAAGCATTTAAACCACAAGAAATGAGAAAGAAGAAAAATGTGCACAATTAAATGAATTAGAGAAGCTCCCCAAAGATCGTGCACCAATTATAGTAATTGTATTTGGAAACAACGTGCACAACCATAGACTCCTCACTCCTCCAAACTCATATAACAATGCACTCAAAGGTCAATAAATTTGGAAGCCACCGAAGAATCACAAAGGAAAATAAGGTGGTTTCCAAGAAATGCAAAAACAACCAAAGAATGATCTCCTCTTGTGTGTGTAAATTTCTAGGTGGAAAATATCACAAAGACAAATGTCCACAAAGAAATATGCACAAACAAAATAGATACACATGAAATCATATGAAAGGCAAAATGGAAGTCATAGAATATACCGATAAGATGTTTTGCTTGAAAGCTTGCCCAAGGGCTCAAATATATCTTATTGTTCATCGATGAGATCCAAACACCAACATACTCCATACATAACAACTATTACCAAGGGAAAAAGGGGGATATAATGAATATATGGAGAAAGGCAACAAGTATCACAAGATAGAAATCAACTTGGCAAAAATACTCACTATTGCACATGAAAGATATTGAGGAAACGATATGCAACAAAATTGCTAGATTGACATATTTGGAATTGGTGAATCATGAGCATGATTTAGTATAGTCCCCATTATATGCACTCATCTCAACATGCACACATTTGCAATAGAGAGAACTCTTGAAAGCCAAAGCAAGAAACCAACCATGTAAAGTTCGCAAATTTATGCCAACAAGAAACCTACAAAAGGTTGGGAACAAGATATGTATGCATGAGAGTGAGATACTTGTTACCGAGATATAATTGGTAGGATGGAGAAGATATGAATTTGTTGATCATCCTAGCTTGCATCCAATTGACATGTAGACGCCACTTCTTTCTTTTTCAAGATACAAACACCCAATCTATATCTCCAATGTACCTAAAACACAGATAAGTACACTACGGTCCCCAAACAAATTGGGTCCAAAGTAGTTAGTGCAACTACAATACATAGGAGAGCCTCCACACAAATATGTGCATATTGATATGAAATTTAATTTCATGTACATCTTAGCCCATTAGTATTTGGTGGAGTTTCCCCTATATATTGGATCAAAGAAAGCAAGCATGCCATAATATATACAAGAAGTAAATATGCATGCATAGACTTTCAAGAACCAAAAGGAGATACAATTTGAACAAAAATACCAAGTAAACCAATAAGACACACAAAAAGGTGTGACTCGACAAAAGGTGTCCAAATTTTAACAAAGAACCAAATCAACACATGAAAGGGCACAAGTTCAACAAATGAACTAGCAAGAGCCAAAAAAGATAAAAGATAGACAGAAATACCAAGGCTCAAGGATTTATCTCATCTTAAAAGATCAAAACAAGTGACAAAGAATGAGATAAAACCAACTCCCAAAGAGAGAAAGGTTCCAACAACCAAAACAAACTCTTCACACTTTTCATGATGGCACACAAAGTATCAACACAAAAAGGATCGAGCTTCCAAGCAAAAATGGATCAAATCAAGAAGCATAAAACAATGTTCTAGATAATATAGGAGAGCTCCCCCATAAGTAGAGAATTATATATAATTTTTCATTTTAATGCAAAATGCCCACAAATGAGATCATATCTACTACCTACACTAAATAAAACATAAGGGGATACAAATAACATAAGAAGATCCACAAGAGGCAAGGAAAGCTTGGGAGAAAATAGAAAAACATTTTCTTGGCCAAAGATAAGGCAAATAAGAAAAGTCCAAAATGAATATGATCAATGAATTCTACCATATATCAAGTACTAATTGTCCAAGTACAAGAAGTAATAGGGATAATTTTCCCGAGGTAGTTTGCAAGGAAATCCAAGATCATATTCACACAAAGAAGCATATAACAAGATATGAATTAAGCTTGATGCTTCGAAAGAGATTCTTGATTGCTTCAAATAGTCACACAATCACTAGTGATTAGATTAAATAGAAGCAAGTGGTTCCCATGAGGATATATAGATCCAAATATGAGGAAACACATACCAAGAATCACTCTCACACACAAGATCCAAGAGATGAGAAATAAAACATCCAAGCAAATTGGAACTTGTATGAGCAAATGTGCCACATAGGAACTAGATAATTCTCAATATCAAATCTAAGTGGCACTACCTCAAATGTCCACATTTTCTAGGTTTGTGATATGCACAAAGCATACAACTCCCCCATAATGTGATAAACCAAGAAATCTCAACAATATGCAAAATCAAAATAGAGGTATTAATGGACATTATGGAACTTGAGTTTCTCATGAGAGAGACATACCACATAGAGACTAGATAATCATGCAATAAACTACTACTAAGTGGTTTTCCTCATGTACACACATTTTAGGTTTGTGGAATGCCCAAGCATGACACTCCCCCAAAATGGAATAGTCCATTAATCCCTCACAAAAGCCAAATAAGATACCTACTAGAAACAATAAAGGATCCAAACCAAGAAACACAAATACATGGTGTGCCAACCAACATACACAAATATACATAGGTAAATATAATTAAGTGGGAAGCACAACATGTACAAACACATGCAAGGTACAAAACCAACACATGCACAAGGGAGCAAGTAACTATAAATGTAAAGGATTTTAGCACAAGTTACCGGAAGGAGGAACATTGGATAAGGAATAGAAGCATGATAACCAATGAATTGACTTTGATAACAAGAATATGATGAAGATCCCTCAATTCTTCATAAGGTAGTCAAGCGTTCAGTGCCCTCCAAAAACACCTATTGATCAAGTTTTAACTTGTTGGTCCCCAACCAAGTTGGGTCCTAAGAAGTTAGTCACAATAGGTTTGGCCACCCAAATGGTTCTTCTCTTGACACCACTTTGAGCACCAACAAATTTTGCAAACACATTGCCCATCTCATCCTTACGAAGAAAATAAGCATCATCAATCAAGATAGGATTAGATGAGGAGATACCCATGGTGCATGAGGAAGAAAGGTGCCCCTTCTCACGGCATATGTAGCACGTTCTTATCTTGCCATCTTTCTTCTTGGGAGGAGCTGCACCATGAAGAAGAGCTTGAGGCTTCTTGTGAAGTGGCCCATCTTGATCTTGTGGAGGAGCTTGAGGCCGCTTCCCTTGTTGCTTCTCACTAAGAGGCATCTTCTTCAATGGGAAATCCCTTACATGATGCCCTTCTTCCTTGCACTTTAAGCACACAATGTTGGCCGAATTCTTCACTTGACCTTGGCCCTTCTTATTGTTGCCCTTGTGCTTCAACGAGTTAGTGGGATTTCTCTTGGTGTTGGAGTTGAATCCAAGCCCACTCTTGTCACTTGGGGGTCGTCGCACACTCAACATCTTCTTGAGTGTGGTCTTCCCTTCATGACACCTTTTCAAGTCATTCTTCAAAGAAGTGACTTGAGCCTTGAGCTCTTTGACTTCCTCTACATGGTTAGTATCAACGACAATACTAGAGGAAGTATAAGCTTCATTGTTAGAGCAACAAGGCAAGGAATGCAATTCATCACAAGATATAACATGGTTATGAGTGGATGAATTACAAGGACTAGCACATGGCAATATAACATTAGAAGTAGATGTAGTGCTAATGTCCACATGAGGCCCACTAGATGTTACCTTTGACACAATGGCCTCATGAGCTAACCTTAGCCTACCATGGGAGACTAGAAGATCCTCATGCGAGCTTGAGAGCTTGGCATGACTTTCTTCAAATTTCCCATAGTTGCTAGTTAGCAAAGCAAGTTGAGCCTTTAGCTCAACATTCTCCTTCAAGATAGATGCTTCACAAGAAATAGAGTTAGTAGCACAAGCATAATCATTTAAGGCAAGAGGTGAGGGCAACTTGGAAAGCTCTTTAGAATATGAAGCTTTAAGTTGCTCACGTGACTCAGTGAGTTTGATGAGCTCACCCTTGATGACCCTAGAGCCATTGTTTAGGTGCTCAAAATCCTCAAGGAGTTTGGCATAAGAAACTTCAAGTTCATCATTTTTAATTTGAAGGGCACTTGCCACCTCAAAATCTCTATCATGAAATTTCTTCACTCTAGATAGCTCTAGAGAAAAGGTCTCCTCAAGAGATTACTTAGTGGTTTGTTCCTCTTCAAGAGCTTCATTTAGGTTGGCAATGTCATTAGCATACTCACGCTCAAGACTACCCATTTTGTCAATAGTATCCTCATGCTCATCAATAAGTTGCCTACTTTCTATAGCATAGGTTAATATCTCAATGAAAGTAGTGCAAGCATTTTTATTTGGATGAAGAGCACGAAGGAATAGACCCCCCTTCTCTTTTAAACAAGCAACATCATCATCTACTTCATGATCAACATTCACATCATCATGAGATATATTGGGATCCAAAGGAGAGGTTACCTTTGAACCCTTAGCCATGAGGCACAAGTGAACATTGTGAGAAGATGATGATGGGGGAACACATGAAGATCCAATGGAAACCTTGCCTTGGACCACACATTCTTCAATTTCCTCTACATGGTTAGCAACACAAGTACTAGAGGAAATAGAAGCACATTTATCATGGCAACAAGGAAAAGCAAGCATATCATCATGAGACATATTCAAGGCATTTCTACATGATATGCAAGGGCAATCAATACTAGGATGTAAATCACATGTGGTCCTACAAGTGTTCATGCCCAAAGATACAACATTGCAATGAGATAGAGACAAAGTATCATGAATGGAAATCTCACTATCTACGTTGCAAGTTCTATCACCACTCACCATATCATTACCTTGAGATAACTCATATGTTGGTGAAGTGGAAGAAGATGAGAACTCATCGCGGCCGGAGGTGGAGGGAACACAATCATCCTCATTAAGCTTGGACACATCATATTTTGCTTGAATCTTGGTCCATATATCATGAGCGTTCCGGAAAGGCATGATTAAAGAAAGAACTACAAAGCTCACAACATTAACAAGAAACTTAGATGCTTGAGCTTCAAGATAAGAGTTTGTCTCCTCCTCCAAAGATAGATTTTGGGGATCCTTAGGAGGATACAAGCCCATATCTAGAATCCGCTCAATATTTGGGTCAATGACCCGGAAATGACTAAGCATGCGAAAACGCCAAACATCATAATTTGTGCCATCAAATGTAAATGTGTGAGAGTGCACTAAACCCCTAGGAGACATCTTTACTCTCGAGGAGGTGAAGCCTAAAAGCGAGAGACCTCGCTCTGATACCAATTGAAAGTACAAAGGAAGTCGCCTAGAGGGGGGGTGAATAGTCTTTTAAAATTATTACGGTTTAGACTCAAGTAAATGCGGAATAAAACTAACGTTTAAGTTATTGAGCACAAAACCTAGCCACTAAGTTCACCTAAGTGCACCAACAACCTATGCTAAGCAATACAAGCAACAAGGTGATAGCAAGATATAAGTACTTCAAGCACGATGGCTATCACAATGTAAAGTGCATAAGTAAAGGGTTCGGTTGAGAGATAACCGATGGGCGCGGAGACGAAGATTTGTTTCCCGAAGTTCACTTCCAAAGAAGCTACGTCTCTATTGGAGAGGTGCAATGGCGCAATGCTCTCCGAACGCCACAAATGGCTCACCTCGAGGTGTGGTGGCTCGATGCTCACCCAACGCCACACAAGGCCTCACCCCAAATGCAGAAGCACGCAACTCACCGACGCCACAAAAGGCTCACCCTATTCTCCCAAGTGCGCACCACAAAAGGCGGGCACTTGCTCCACTATGGGACACTTGAGGGCGGTCACCGAACCCGTACAAGATTGGGGCTAACTCCACAACTCAATTGGAGGCTCCCAACAACAAAGCCACAAAAGGATACAATGCCACAAAAGGTCAACAATGCCACAAAAGGCTACAAGACCACAAAAGGTCAACAAGACCACAAAAGGTCAACAAACCAACCACACAACCGTCTAGGGTTCCAAGGAACCCAAGAGAAACAAGCCCACAAGCTTGAACTCACCGAATCTCCGAGGAGAACTCAAACCTATGCACCAAATGCAAGGGCAAGTCCTTCTCTCCCAAATTCCAACAAAGCTACAAAAGCTATTGGGGGAATAAGGGAGGAAGAACACAAGAGGAGAACACAAAACTCTCCAAGATATAGATCCCAATGATTCCTTCACAAAGAAGGGATTTGACTTGGGGGGTTGTAGATCTAGATCTCCTCTCACTTTTCCATCAAAAAGATGTAAGAATCATGGGAGGAGGAGGAGGGAGTAAGAGAGCTCAAATAGGTCAACAATGATGGGCAAAAAGAGCTCAAAAGATGGGGAACCATTGGGGAAGAAGCCCTCCTTAAATAGGATAAGGAAAAACTGATCGTTTGGGCCAGATTCGCGCCACACCGGAACTTCTGGCACCCCACCGAAACTTCTGGCAAATAGAAACACAAGTTACTAAACCTGACCGGAACTTGGGTCGGAACTTGGGCCGGAACTTCCGCTCAAGCAAAAACGCAGGACAGCATTGCACGAAAATTTCAATAACTTTTGATTACGGACTCCGTTTTTGATGATCTTGGGCTCATTTTGAAGAGAACGAAAAGTTTTACAAGATTATGCAAATAAACATCATAGTCCAGCATGGAAGGATAAAACCAAATGGAGAAAGGTAAGACCTCTCTAGAAGCGATGAACCGGTAAAACCCCCAAAACCCAAAACATAAGAAGTTGAGCTTGGAAACTCCGATTGGGATGAAACCAATTTTGTTGGAAAGATAAAACCAAGTAGAATCCAACAAAAGTTGAAATATTGGATACCACCATGGGATACAATAACAATTTTATATATGTGAGATATCTCCTAAGGTGTGGAGCCGGAAAAACTCGCAAGATCAAAAACCACAATAAGATATGCACGGTAAATCCTTAGACGATGAACTAGAGCTTGTTATGATGATGACCACAAGCTCTAGATCCTCTCATAGACAAAAACCAAATAACAACCAATAAAGATGATGCTATGAATGCAAAGGTTTGAGCTCTCTCCGAACAATGCAAACGAGACACCAGCTTGAGAGCTCCTCTTGATAGTACGGCTATCTATTCTAAACCCGATCTCCCAACTAACAACAGAGACCGGCAAAAGAGAAGCCCTATCAAGAACATACCTTTGCCTTGAGCATCCCACTTGAACTTGATGTAGACCGTCTTGTTCTTCTATAGTGGGAACACCTTTTTTGTTTGCTCTTGCTTGATCAAGATGAAAACTTGCAAATTGCTCCCCATACTCCATGGGGAAACCTCTTCTTTAAACTTGTCTTCATCACTCCATGATCACGAGGATGACAAGCTTCAAGCATGAGATCTTCTAGCGATGGAGCATCTTGAGCTTGCCCTTCTTCATCCCTTCTTGAGGTTGATCCATCTTGATGCAACTCTTTGCACTTGTCTTGATCAACCTTCAAGCTCCTTCTTTCTTCATGATTCCAATGGCACAAAGCCCTTGGACATTTCTTCATACCTTGAGACCAACACATGGCCCAAGCGATGCCAATGGACAAACCTACAAGTGAAACTCAATTTACACATTAGTCCATAGAGATTGTCATTAATTACCAAAACCACACATGGGGCAAACATGCCCTTTCACCTGCTATACCCGGATTCGCTCTATAGTATGCTTCATTCAACATGCTAGCTGCTCTTACCAGTTCATTGACTCGCTCTTGTTGTCTTTGCTTCGGTTCTCTCGTCAAATGGGGTAACTCTGCCATTGCTGCTTCTGCGGCTCGCAGGTTAGCTGCTGTTGTATTGTATGTTGGCCGCATAGCTATTTCTTTGCTGTTCTCTGGTGTTATTTTCGATGTTGCAACCGCCAGCTCCTCATTGAGGTTTATTCCTCTTAACATTGTCGCATCAAGTCGGGTCTTTGCGCCCTTGACTTGGTTCGCTGAGTTGAGCTCTCGGATTGTGATATCCACATCTTGCTGTAAATGTGCTAACTCATTGGCTTTCTCCAGAACCTTTATCCTGGCCTCCTCTAACTCGGGTTGCACACGTGCAGATCAGTTGCTTGCGCAACTGGATCTGCCAACTTATCTATCGCATCTTGCAGCTCTTTAGCCCTCTTACTTCTAGCTATATTTTCTGGCTTTCCTAGCGGTGCCTTTGCTGTTGTCGCGGCCTTTGGTGTTTCTTCATGATTTCCTCCCTCAGCATTCTCATTCACTACTGGAGCTATCGGTGGAGCCGCTGGGTTAGGAGCTGTCATCATTACCTCAACAGAGACGAGTTGGTGAAGTTTCCCAGCGACAGGAACCGCTGGTGGATCCGGCACCAGAACGACGCGCTTCGGATATGCGTGCTCCACGCGCACGGTGATGTAGACCTGGTGTTCGCCGAACTTGATGAAGCGACCGCCCCTAGGGAATGTTGGAGATATGCCCAAGAGGCAATAATAAAGTGGTTATTATCATATCTTCATACTTATGATAAATGTTTACATGCCATGCTATAATTGTATTAACCGGAAACATTAATACTTGTGTGATTTGTAAACATAAAAGAGTCCCTAGTAAAGCCTCTTGTTAAACTAGCTTGTTGGTTAATATATGATCATGGTTTCCTGATCATGAACATAGAGATGTTATTAACAATAGGGTCATATCATTAGGAGAATGATGTGATGGACATACTCCTATAGTTAAGCGTAGCATAAAGATCAAGTCATTTAATATAGTTCATTTGCTATAAGCTTTCTGATACATAGTAACCTAATTCCTTCGACCATGAGATCATGCATATCACCTTTACCGGAAGGATGCTTTGATGACATCAAACACCACACCGTAACAGGGTGGCTATAAAGGTGGCATTGAGTGTTCGGAAAGTATTGGTTGAGACACATGGATCAAGAGTGGGATTTGTCCATCCATATGATGGATAGATATACTGGGCCCTCTCGGTGGAATGTCATCCAATTAGCTTGCAAGCATGTGACTGCTCACAAGGGATCACATACCAGGAGCGAGAAAAGAGTACTTATCGATGTGAGGCTGAACTAGGTATGCGGAGATACCGACGATCATAACCTCGGATAAGTAAAATATCGTGAGACAAAGGGAAATTGGTATCGTATGTAAGTGGTTCATTCGATGCAAAGTAATCGTAGAAATATGTGGAGCCATATGAATTTCCAGATTCCTCTATTGGTTATTGATCGGAGAAGTGTCTCGATCATGTCGCATAATTCACGAACCTTAGGAGACACACTTAAGGATTCGATGTTGTTGAGTAGTTATGGAATGATGAGTAAGAGACCGGATGTTGTTGGTCTCGGATGGGATCCGGATATCACGAGGAGATCCGGAATGGTCAGGAGAATAAGATTCATATAAGGAAAGTCCTGTTTGGGGTTGGAGAATGGTTCCGGTGTTTTCAGCAGGAATGTTCTAGAAGGTTCCGGAATGTCTGGCACTCCGAAGGGGAAGGGTACATGAATGTGTCATTGCAAGTTGGAATGATTTCATCATGTACTAGGTGTCATCGCTGTACAAAATAAAGGGTTTAATCAAATCCTAGTTTGAAAAGTCAAACGCCAATTTGAAAAGTCAAACGGCTATTTTGGAAAGTGGAGAAGAAGTGGGAAACCGAGTTGGGGAGGAGTTCCTCCTCCACCGCCGGCCCACTAGGGATCCGAGTTGGGGAGGGACTCCCTCCCCTTGGCCAGCGCCTCCCTCCACCTATATAAGGAGGGGCAGAGCTCCCCTCCTAGACACACAAGTTGCCTCCCTCTAAACCTAAACCCTAGCCACAGCCTAGGGATTTCTCCCAAGCCGCCGAGTTAGAGCTTCTAATTGCCCTAGACGCTGGTTTAGCCCCTTCTAATTGGTGTGTCTAAACCCTAGATCACCAAGGCTCTCTCATAGTCCACCATACTCGCTCCGGCTTAAGGCAAAGCCCTGCGAGATCTCCCCTCTACTTCCGGTACCACGTCGTCGTGCTGCCGGAATCGCGAGGAGAGTGCTACAACCTCTGCTGCCTGCTGGAACAAGGGAGAGGAAGGTCTTCATCGAGTACCGAACGTGTGACCGATTGGGCGCTTGGAACGCATGGCGGAAGGATCGTCTACGCGATCTTGAGATCGGCAAGAGTACGACTACATCACCCACGAGAATCTACTCTCGTTAAACGCTTTGGAATCTTCGAGGGTGAGTTCCCCTATCGACTCGTTGCTACAATCTAGTAGATAGATCTTGGCTTGTTTGTTTGCATGCGGTAGATTTTTTTGTTTTCCATGCTACGAACCCCAAAAGTGGTATCAGAGCCGTGTCTATATGTAGATCTGTTGCACGAGTAGAACACAATGGTCATTGTGGGCGTTGATGCTTTTGTTGTCGATTGCTTCTTGTGTACTTTGCATCTTGCGGGATGGTGGGATGAAGCGGCCCGGGCTAACCTTACATGACATCGTTCATGAGACTTGCTCCACGCTTGACATGCAACTTGTATTGCATAAGTGGCTTTGCGGATGCCTGTTTCTCCCAACATAGTTAAGATTCAATTTACAACGGGTGATTGACAATACTAGTATCAATGTTGTGGTTCTTGTTCGTAAGTTAGAACGACACTTATTGAAAGCCCCAAACCACGTAAAACATGCAAAGAAAATTAGAGGCGTCTAACTTTGTTTTGCAGGGGTGTGCTGTGATGTGATATGGCCATGATTGTGATTATATATTATGTATGCAATGTTCCTTATTGTAAGTTGGCAACCGGCAGGAGCCATATGGTTGTCTTTAAATTCTGTTAAGACCCGCTTGTCTGTTCAAAGTAGTTGTAATAGTTGAAGCTGGTGGACGACAACCATGGAGCGTCATTGACCTTGATGCAATGCCGGTGATGATGGAGATCATGTTCGTGCTTGAAGATGGAGATCGGAAGCACAAGAAGAAAGGCCATATCATATCACATATTATGAATTGCATGTGATGTTAATCCTTTTATGCATCTTGTATTGCTTAGTTAACGACGGTAGCATTATAAGATGATCCCTCAAGCACACAATTTCAAGTTTTAAAGTGTTCATCCTTAGTAAGCACCGTTGCTAAAGCTCGTTGTTTCGAAGCACCACGTGATGATCGGGTGTGTTAGATTCTGCGAGTGTATACAACGTGAGCAAGCCAGATTTGCTCATGCGGAAGCTAAGGTTGATCTTGACGAGCCTAGCATGTACAGACATGGTCTCGGAACACGGATCACCGAAAGGTAAAGTATGAGTCATATAGTAGATATGATGAACATGTTGATTGTTCGCCATTGAAGCTACATCAACTCTCGTGATGATCGGTTTTGATGTGGTGGATTTCGTTCGTGTGATCACTAAAACAATGTGAGGGATATTGTTTTGAGTGGGAGTTCAACGGCAATATGATTAAAAGTTGAACACTATTTATCATAAATTAAATCAAAGTGAATTTGCATAGTTGTTGTAGTCATTGGCATCCGTTTACCACCTTGCGCTTAGTTTTAATTGAGATGATAGAACTATAGAATTCTGGTTAGTTACTTTACGAACTGGTATCGTATTGTTTTGAAGTGTTAATCTAAAGTTTAAAAGTCCTATTGCAAACTTTCAGTAAGTTCCGGTTACTCCATGAAGTTTAATAATTAGTATTAAATCAAGAGTGACAATTCCAAGTGTTAGTGTATGAGTATCATGTTTGTCTCCATGATTCTTGATATTCAAAGGATTGTCTTAATATCAAGGTTATCTAGGATCTGAAAGAGTTGTTTCAGAAACCATGATGTGTGGAAGATATTGTGATATATGAAACAAAGTTTTGGTTGCAACATGATAGAGTATAATATGGCAAAAGTCATGTTCTCGTATTTGATGAGAATTTGCAAAGGTTGAAGACACTAGTTGTCCTAATCCTCCAAAATGTTTTGGAGAGCAACATTATACTTTGATTCACGTTATAAGCTAAAAGTAGCTTGATCATGGATAATTCCATGATAAGGGTGAATATTTGATGTAGGTAAAGTGTTTACTACACCAATAGATTACTAAAGAAAGGAATTTGAAAGAACACCAAACATTTGATGATGGTGATCTACTTCAAAGTGCAAGTCCAAAGACATTGGTATTTAATTATACGCTTTGGACTATGTGTCATATGTATGACTCCTTGTTGATGTTGATAGATTCTTTCAAGCGAGAAAATAAATCTTGAAAGAGAATCTCATAAATATATGGCGAAAAAAAAAACTAGAATTGTTCGGTTTAAGTATATAGATGATATACATGTTATGGCTATATTCTTTGCTTATTAAACAATGTGGTTCTTAAGTATTTGATACTGAATTTGTTGGTGTGAATCGTCATACGAAACAACACAATTCATGAACTACAATGGCCTAAGTAACTAGCAAAAGAATATGTGATGATGTTCATCGAGAACAAATAAAGGGTTATTGTGTTGCTCGTTAAACATCAAAGCTTGCCTTCAAGATTTGTTTTATCAGGTATTATGAGAACAAAAGGGTTGTTCAAATAATTGCCGTAATCCATAAAATATGGATGATTCACAAATCTCGTTGGAGAAATCACATCCATAAAACTAGTGCTAAAAATGTTGAAAGACAAATTGATTGAAAGATCACTTAGGAAGTGACATCGCCGTTTAAATTATATTGGAAAGAAAACATGAAGAAACTCCATGTGGATGGAATTTTGGAGTCTTTTGATTTTGATCACATGGCTTGTGAAACTTTCCTAGAGATAATTAAAACTTCGTTCATAGGCCAAAAGGGAACGAATGACTAGCTTATTGGAACTTGTACATATTGTTGTATGAAATCCATTATATGTAGTCAAGAGCGATGGATTTCAACTTCATATGCTTTCTCCGAAAATTTGAGTGAATATATGAATATTTACTTAATAAGGATGAAGTATGAAACATTTGAAAAAGTTCAAAGTCTTTCAAGATGAAGTGCAAAATCATTGTAATAAGAATATAAATAGTTTATGATAAAGATCATAAAGGAAGATATTTGAGTTACAAGTTTAGCATAATACCTAAGATTTAAGGAATGGATTACGTGGATTTGCATTTCCCGAAACACCATAAGAGTATGGAGCATTCGAGATATGTAATTAAAACCTTGTTTGACATGGTAAGATCAAAGGTGTAATTCATAGAACTGCCATTATATTTTAAAGATTAAAAGCTTTAGAGACTACCGTTTTCCACTGAAAAGAGCTCCATCATAATCCGCTGAAATGACACCATATAAAGTTATGGTTTGGGATAAAACCCAAGTAGTCCTTTCTTAAACATTGGTATGCTATGCATAAGAAAGATGTTTGCAACCAAAGTCGGATAAACCTGTCTTTGTATTACTGTTAAGTATTCCTCCATAAACACCGGAGACAAAAGTGTTTGTCGCTTAGAACGTGAAGTTTCTTTAAGAAGGAATTTTTTGTGAAAAGATAAGTGGGAGGACAATAGAACTTTGATAAGGTTAAAGGAACCTTAGCTATATGTGCAGAGTTCTTGGCCTTGAAAAGTGTTCCGGAGGCAGCAATAAATGCTCATGGCTCACGTGCCTCAAAGGTTGTGGTCACGGAGATCTAAGTTCCTATTAAAACAAGTAGGTCGGGTAAACAATCAAATACCAAGATTTGAGAGTTAAATCATTATTTGACAATAATGATATGACTACATGCAAAGAAGCGACGATGGGCCCTGACTCCGTCAAATGGCTTGAAGCGATAAAATCCGTGATAGTTCCATACACGAGAAATCAAGTTTTGAACTTGAAGGACCCTCGAGAAAGGTGTAAGACCTTACAGTTGTGTTTGGATCTATAAAGAAGTAGACATGTATGTTTCACATCTATGAAATAGTCGACATGTTGGGAAAGAGTTCACAAAAATGTTCAAAGGTTGACTATGACAAGATTTTGATCTTTCATAGCGATATTTAGTCTAGACGGATTAATGTAGCAACCACTACATATAATTTTTGTTATGTGGTAGTTGAATAAACAAAACAAGTTCTTCTAATAGAAGGGTTACCTAGGACGTGTGCATGACACGGTCCAAAGGGTTTTGTTAATTCAAAGGATGCTAAATGCATATGCAAACTTCAATGGTTGAAGTAAGCATAGCGGAGTTGGAATCTTCACTATGATGAAACTGTTAAAAGAGTTTAATTTCATCGGAGACAATGAAGATGCTTGTATTTGCAAGAAATTAAGTGGGAGCGCTAAGACATATTTCTAATACATTATGTGGAGGACATATTGTTGATTAGAAATGATGTATCTTTTATTAACACATATTAAGAATTTCATCTGATGAAAGACTTAGGCAAAACCAAATATTTGGCATCAATAGGCGCTAATATGGTTGTGTAGAAAGTACATAGATGATGTATTGAATGAGTTTAATATAGAAACTACAAGAAAGGTTCTTGTCACGAGAAAGGATTGAATGAGTTCAATATTGATGATATATTCAAGTGTATTGACACTTGGTAAGTGAAACAAAGATTCAAGTATAGATTGATACTTGATGTATGAAATCAAAAGAGTATTTATATCAATCATCTTGTGATATGTACAAATCCAGATATGTCCTATGCTCTAAATGTTATGAGCATATACGAATGATTCATAAGATGATCATTGGACGATAGTAAGGATATTCTTATGATCTTTTGGAAGAACTAAGAGTATATTATTTGTAGAAGTGACAAATAGATGGTTAGTTCATTGTAAAAGTACTACATTGATACTAGTTTTGTCACAGAGTACAAATTAAGTTTATCTCAATCTAAACTAAGGGTGGCACAATATAATGAAAGTAAGTTCCATAATGGATTTGGATGAGTTCCAAAGTTAAGACATTGTGACAGATACTACAACAAAAGGCTAAGTATATGACTGCTATAATAGCAGCTAAAGAGGGCATTTGTGTCAAGTAGTTTGTTGTCAAACTAGGTGTAGTTCACAGCGGGATAATACTATGAAGATATATTGTACGACAATATTATCAACATGTTTTAACCCCAAAGAACTAAAGGTCTCACCGAAGGACCAAAATTATACAAAGCCATCTCATTAGAGAATGAGTGATGCGTAGAGACTCAAAGACATGCAATTACACACGGACCTGGAAGTGTCAGATCCAGAGATCAGTTGACCACTAGCAATCGTGTACATACAACACCAGAAAGCCATAGGTGTTGAATACACAAAGGTTTGAAACTAGATTATTGACTCTAGTGCAAGTGGGAGACTGTTGGAGATATGCCCAAGAGGCAATAATAAAGTGGTTATTATCATATCTTCATACTTATGATAAATGTTTACATGCCATGCTATAATTGTATTAGCCGGAAACATTAATACTTGTGTGATTTGTAAACATAAAAGAGTCCCTAGTAAAGCCTCTTTTTAAACTAGCTTGTTGGTTAATATATGATCATGGTTTCCTGATCATGAACAAAGATATGTTATTAACAACAGGGTCATATCATTAGGAGAATGATGTGATGGACATACTCCTATAGTTAAGCGTAGCATAAAGATCAAGTCATTTAATATAGTTCATTTGCTATAAGCTTTCTGATACATAGTAACCTAATTCCTTCGACCATGAGATCATGCATATCACCTTTACCGGAAGGATGCTTTGATGACATCAAACACCACACCGTAACATGGTGGCTATAAAGGTGGCATTGAGTGTTCGGAAAGTATTGGTTGAGACACATGGATCAAGAGTGGGATTTGTCCATCCATATGACGGATAGATATACTCTGGGCCCTCTCGGTGGAATGTCATCCAATTAGCTTGCAAGCATGTGACTGGCTCACAAGGGATCACATACCACGGAGCGAGAAAAGAGTACTTATCGATGTGAGGTTGAACTAGGTATGCGGAGATACTGACAATCATAACCTCGGATAAGTAAAATATCGTGAGACAAAGGGAAATTGGTATCGTATGTAAGTGGTTCATTCGATCTCAAAGTAATCGTAGAAATATGTGGGAGCCATATGAATTTCCAGATTCCTCTATTGGTTATTGATCGGAGAAGTGTCTCGATCATGTCCGCATAATTCACGAACCGTAGGGAGACACTATTAAGGATTCGATGTTGTTGAGTAGTTATGGAATGATGAGTAAGAGACCGAATGTTGTTGATCGGATGGGATCCGGGATATCACGAGGAGATCCGGAATGGTCGGAGAATAAGATTCATATAAGGAAAGTCTGTTTGGGTTGGAGAATGGTTAGGTGTTTTCAGCCGGGAATGTTCTAGAAGGTTCGGAATGTCCGGCACTCGGAGGAAGGGTACATGAATGTGTCATTGCAAGTTGGAATGATTGCATCATGTACTAGGTGTCATCGCTGTACAAAATAAAGGGTTTAATCAAATCCTAGTTTGAAAAGTCAAGCCAATTTGAAAAGTCAAGCGGCTATTTTGGAAAGTGGAGAAGAAGTGGAAACGAGTTGGGGAGTTCCTCCTCCACCGCCCACTAGGGATCCGGGTTAGGGAGGACTCCTCCCTTGGCCGGCGCCTCCCTCCACCTATATAAGGAGGCGAGCTCCCTCCTAGACACACAAGTTGCCTCCCTCTAAACCTAAACCCTAGCCACAGCCTAGGGATTTCTCCCAAGCCGCCGAGTTAGAGCTTCTAATTGCCCTAGCCGCTGGTTTAGCCCCTTCTAATTGGTATGTCTAAACCCTAGATCACCAAGGCTCTCTCATAGTCCACCATACTCGCTTCGGCTTAAGGCGAAGCCCTGCGAGATCTCCCCTCTACTTCCGGTACCACGCCGTCGTGCTGCCGGAATCGCGAGGAGAGTGCTACAACCTCCGCTTTCTTTGGAACAAGGGAGAGGAAGGTCTTCATCAGTTTAACGATGTGACCATTGAAGCGCTGCCGGAACGCAGCGCCGGAAGGATCGTCTACGCGATCTTGAGATCGGCAAGAGTACGACTACATCACCCACGAGAATCTGCTCTCGTTAAACGCTTTGGAATCTTCGAGGGTGAGTTCCCCTATCGACTCGTTGCTACAATCTAGTAGATAGATCTTGGCTTGTTTGTTTGCATGCGGTAGAATTTTTTTTTCCATGCTACGAACCCCAACAGGGAATGGCTTGGTCCCGAAGCACCCCGCGTTGTCGCTGATGAAGTTGAGCGCTCCATACCTCTGGATGAGGCCGGAGTAGACGCTCTCGCCGGTCATGGAGATGATGTTGCCCGTCCGGACGAAGACTCCATCAAGCACCCGCTTCTGCCCCACTGTGGGCGCCAACTGTCGTGGTGGTGTCACGACAGATGCCATGGGTAGGCTTGGGGGCCGAATGGGTGCTTGTGGTCACCAAAGAGGGAGTGCACGGTCTTGCCATGCACGAAGAACAAGATGAACTCTCCACACTTAGGAATTTTATTGATGCTCCTTGTTTACAAGTGCTCCTTGAGCTGTATGAACTAGTGTACAAAGCACTAGTTCCCTACTTGGTCCAACCTCCTTCTACTACTGCTATGACCCTCCTTATATAGGTTGTGCTAGCTAGGTTACACCCCTTTGGGTTCTAGGGTTACTGTTTGGATCTTGATCCCTACTGTGCGGGCCGGGTCATGGGCTTTCCCAAAGCCCAATGGCCCAGTCTACAAAGTTAGACAGCTAACGGTCTTCTAGTACGTCGCCTCCTGTTCCTTTTGGCGTTACGCAGTAACTTTGTACGTCAGTCCTTACTTTGGGTGTCACCAGGCTCCTTTCGTGTCACCCGGCGTCGCCCTTCTCTTTTGACCACGCTTTACCATGGTCCCTGCTGAACTTCACTCGGAAAGGTGCCACGCGTCCTATCTGACTTGGCCCTTCCTCGGGAGACTCGGCTCGTTGGTTCCTGCAAGATTAACAACTTTGTCTTATACGGACCGACATAGTTTCCATGTCGGCAGCATACGATTCTCTCTCCCGGCCGTACTTATTCGGCATGATTCTTTCTTTATTCGGAGCAAGCCAAACTGGGTTGTGTTTCACCCATGGTGACCCTACCGGGGGTTATCCCCCGACAAACACCGCGAGTACATGGGTGCATAGTTTAAGAAACCGGACCGGTGAACGAACCATCAAGGCCCTCGGTTCACGGTTCATTGGTTGGACCACTGGTTCGAACCGGTTTAGTTGCCGTTAATTAAAGATAATATGGATGAAAAATAGTTCTTATCTACTAGACAAATAAATGTATTTTAGGGGTACGTGCACTAATATAACACAAACAAGGCTTGTACCTGATGGCTAGCTTGTTTTGGCATTCATCGCATTGTGTTGGAGGTCAACTCATAGGTAAAACAAATTTATTTTTCTGGTTTGTACCGGTCGGACCAGCGGTCTGTTTCATCGGTTTTCAACAAAAACCAGGTTCGACAATGGTTTCCCTGGTTTTTACTTGTTCAGTGCGTGGATGGTCTTTTGTGCTTAACAAACCATTGTAGGGTTTGGTTTCGGTTTTTCCCGATTTAACTGGTGAACCGGTCTGATTTTTAAAACTACGCATTGAACAGAACTGAACCGTTGTTCGAAATACACACTAACCCAACATCTAGCCAATGTGGAGGGAACATAACACCACACTTCCAAGTTCTTAAAAGAATACAAAAAATGTCATACATGTAGAGAACTGATATAGATGCATTCCTATAAATTTTAAAACTTGATTTTGATCAAATTTCTCAAATTAAACACGATGGCTGGTGATCTTATGTTTTCATTTGCAGTTTGCAAATCTTCATAACTTAAATTTGACAAAAAAATTGCAAATCAAACACGGGTTCTACCGACTACGTAGTACTCCCTCCGTTTAGAAATATAAGATGTTTTATGTTTGTGAATAAGATGCATCTGGACACCTTTTAATGTCTAGATTCATTTGAACCTATACACTAAAAGATGTCTAGATACATCTCCTTCACAGACCTAAAACATCTTATATTTCTAAAACGGAGGGAGTACATACATGATTCTTTCTATAAATGTTTTAAACCCTGTGAAGCGGTTTTTTCGGGAAAAAGAATCCAAACTTGAATTCATGCGTGTCTGGTTCAGGATGTTCAGCTGATGGTTCCAATCTAGCCGTGGCCGTCCCTGTCTAGCGTTGTTTTGCCAGCGCAACGTACATGCTGCCTCGGAATCCCCTCGTAATCTGCTCGGCCGGATCACGTCGCTCCATTCCTTGCCGGGACGGCACCGCTCATCATCTGCAATCTGCAATGAATGCACATATCGTTGCTGTCCATTTACCCGGAACTCCATCTCCATGCCACCACGGCATCGAGCTCGGAATCAGAAGCAACACCACCTAGTACCTAAACTCGTACTGGCACGTTCGGTTGTGGGCCGCGTGAGATCGTTGGGAAGAGATCATTGACGAGTGGAGTGGAGGGGTTATTGCTCGGTTCGCCGCTGACCGCTCGCACGGGCCACGGGGAGATCACCAGCAGCCACGCCGTGCGTCGTCACTCGCCTAACCACGCGACAGAGACCGCGCGCCGAACAGAATCATGTGCCCACGCGCGCGTGTGCATGCCACCCGAGGGCGCGCGCGCATCGTGACAGCCGACGGCTGGCCCGCCGAATCCGCCCGTTCTCGTACACGCAGGCCCAATCAACCGCAACTCGCATCGTGTCGCCATGCCGTGGAAAGGGGCCATCACCGAACCCATGGCGTTCCGTTCAAGTACCAATTACGCTGTTCAACCGCATATCATCATGGCGATGCATGATGCAAGCAAGCAAGCACGGTGCTGATTACGACACGGGAATGGCGTCTGATTACACGGACATGTGCAGGTCTGGTATAAGGAGAAAGGAAAAAAGCAAACATTCATATGACCCTTTCTTCCAGTCTCCGTCACTCCATTAGGTTTCTCTTACATTTTTTTTTGGAGATAATAAAGTGTCTTTTATGTCCTGGTTCTCCCTTTCTAATATTGCAATTAAGGTTTACTGTAACTAGGCCACAGCAGCTGAAATGTGGGGCCTCCTCTCGTCCGGATTGCTTTGTGGGTGGAATATATATCACGTGAGAAATAAATAAAGTGTCTTATGTCCTGGGTCTTCCTTTCTAGCATTGCAATTAAGGTTTTACTGTACCTAGGCCCACAGCAGCCGAAATCGTGGGGTGGGGCCTCCACTTGGCCGGATTGCTTCGTGGAGGAATTTCACGTGAGAAATGTGCGGAAATGAGCCGACGTCGACGGTGAAAAAGAGGAGGCATTCGGCACCTGCACAAAACCAGACCCAATCGTGACAGCCGAATCCGCTGGCTCGCTGAATGCCTGAATCCGCTGGTTTCCGTACAAGCAGGCCCAATCAATGGCAACCTGCATCGTTACGCCATGGGGTGGCCGATCGCGAAAAGCACCATGACCAACCCATGATGTTCCGTTCAAGTCCTAATTAGTAAGCTCGTCCTATCATCGATCATGGCACTGGATGGTGCAAGCACGGTCGATGCTGATCACAACACGCATTTGATCGATGTGTTAATGCACGGGTTCGACGGGGTGAGGACAGGGAAGAAGGACATGTGTAATAATAAGGAGAAAAAGGCAAGGACGTTAGTGTCCTCTTACACTGTAGAGAGACAGAGTGTCACATGTATGTCGTGGGTCTCGCCTTCTTCAAGCAGGTGAAACCACGGTTTACTGTACTGTACACGGCCACACAGAAGTTGAGATGGTGGGGCCTTCTCACGCGCGCCCGGATTACTACTTCGTGGAGGAATACCACGTGTGAGAAATGTGCGAAATTGATGAGCTGAAGACTGTAAAAACAAGGAAGGCCTTGACACCTGCGAAAGACCTTGCGGTATGACTGACCAAGTCCCAGCTGCGCGACACGTCACCCGCACACGCGCGCGACCTGCACCGAGTACGACCGGGAAATCTCAATACAAGCGGCGCCCTCCGGTCCAAGAACAGACGGCTGACCAGGCCAGAATGTAAACGGTGGCCACGTCAACGTTCCAGGCTAAAATTAACCCTGTGGAATGCGGCCTGGATGATCTTGTCCCATGCGTGGGCCAAGTCTCCGGAATGTCTTGAAAACAACGGGTTATTTGGATTTAAAAAGGTCCCGGGCAATGTGGTTGAAGTATGGACTGTACCGCTGTACGTCTCTACCATCACGCGGGCGGGCGGGCGGGCGGGCTGTCAAACGTTGTCACCGGTTAACGATGTGGGCAGCAGCTTCCTCGCACGATCCGAACGCGCCGGCCATTTCCAATGTCCGGGTCCGGGAGACGTAGTACGGCGAATCCAGCCAGCCGTCCAAGATTGGGCTCCCACCTCTCTCCGACTCATCTAGTAGTAGGCCGCGTTATTATCCTCCCCCGAGAAGAAGCACGTGAAACAGACTCTGCTTTCGCGTTTCGCTCTCTGCCGCGCTTCTCCCGCTCTATATAACCAGCGAGCGAGCGCGCTTTCCTCCTCCCGACTAGCCCATCATCATATATCCTCTTCGTCGCACACCCGCAAAGCACAAGCGACAGACATTCAGATTCGCGCGTGATCGACCGGTCATGGGTTTCCCCCTGGTGTCCTACTGCATCGCGGTCCCGAAGCCGGTGATCGCCTTCTGCAAGCTCCTCGCGGCCGTCAGGCACGCCGTCCTGCTGCTGCTCGCCGCCGTCGGCCTCTGCCGCGCCCCCACGCGCGGCCGCTCCGTCGCCGCGGACAGCGCCCCGCTCCCGGAGGAGGTCAAGGAGCGGCTCCCGGCCGTCCAGTTCTGCTGGCTACAGGCGCACCATCATCCGGACCAGCAGCGGCCCTCCTCCGGGGCGGCCTGCATCGTGTGCCTGGAGAGGCTGGAGGCGACCGACGAGGTGCGGCGGCTCGGCAACTGCGCGCACGCCTTCCACCGCGGCTGCATCGACGGCTGGATCGACCTCGGCCGGACCACGTGCCCGCTCTGCCGGGCCCGCCTGCTGCCCCGGCCCCGCGCGCGCGCCGGCCTCCTCGCCCGCTTCTGGTGATGGCCCAACGCCGACCGGAAGCATCGGTGGTTCGGAGGCCACTTCTGTTCTGCCAGCGGGTTCATTGGCTGCTGGCTGCTGCCGACAACGGAGTACTGCGGACAGATTCGCGATTAGGACAGGGAGCGGTTACGACATGTATATGTGGGGGCTAAAGTGACCCCTAACTTTGTGATTTATTATCTCGGCTTGCCACCTTGTATAGTCATCGGCAGGTTTTCATGCACCCGTTTTTAAAATGTTCTTATTACTAGACAAGGATTAGTCAAATATATACGTCGTGTTTGATTAGTAAGTAAGTATATACTACTCCCTCACTCCCACATTAGGTTTGCGCATATTTTTACGTGCAAGTTAAATTATACAAAGTTTGATTAAGATTATATAAATTAATATAAATTTATATGATATAAAATATATATAATATGAAAGTATACACTAAGCCAATTCTAATCATATTATTTTGGTATTATATAAATTTATATTTGTATCAAACTATTTGGTTAAAGATTGCAAAGTTTGACTTTAAAAAAACCTTATACGCAATGTAAATTGGGATGGAGGAAGTATGTCGAGATCTTACAACGGTTAAACAATGCTTGTACTGTTTCGCGGGACTACGACGTACTTCCTCCATTTCAAAATATAAGATGTTTCAGGTTTGTGAAGAAAATAAATCTAAACTTCTTTAGTATATAGATTCATTCTAAAGTTGAGTGAACCTACATACTAAAACAAGTCTAGATTTATTTTCTTTATAAACCTAAAACATCTTATATTTTGAAACGAAGGGAGTACTTACTACATACCTGGTACTCGTACATTCGTCACAAGCGCGAGAGGTTGTGCAAAAAATGTGTTCGCCGTATCGCACCAATATTTGTGTTTCCCTAATAAAGTGTGCTCTTTTTATATACTCCCTCTGTCTAGCTTTTATCTAAGTTAAACTTTATTAAATTTGATCAACTTTATAAATAAATCCAGATGCTAAAAAACATTCGGATGCTGGTCGACATGACCGTGCACCCGTCTATCACCCACGAATCTGGAAGCGGGGCCGACCGAAAACCAACCCGGGAGCCGTTGCGTCGCGGCATCAATTTTGTCGTTCCCCATTTCATCGGATTCGACAGGTCGTCTTCGACGGGAGAGAGGTTGCGCCCGCATCGGCAGCTGGTGGAGGGGGGGGGAGAGGTGCTTCGGCGAGATTTGCCAAGAGAGGCGTGCGGTGAGGCTCGGCGGATGGAGCGGCTCGACGAGATCTGCGAAGGGGCGCCCGGCGAGGGGGAGATGATCTCGTCGGTGGAGGCGTTGGTGAAGGAAGTGTTGGAGATATGCCCAAGAGGCAATAATAAAGTAGGTTATTATCATATCTTCATACTTATGATAAATGTTTACATACCATGCTATAATTGTATTAACCGGAAACATTAATACTTGTGTGATTTGTAAACATAAAAGAGTCCCTAGTAAAGCCTCTTGTTAAACTAGCTTGTTGGTTAATATATGATCATGGTTTCCTGATCATGAACATAGAGATGTTATTAACAACAGGGTCATATCATTAGGAGAATGATGTGATGGACATACTCCTATAGATAAGCGTAGCATAAAGATCAAGTCATTTCAATAGTTCAATTGCTATATGCTTTCTGATACATAGTTATCTAATTCCTTAGACCATGAGATCATGCATATCACCTTTACGGATGGATGCTTTGATGTCATCAAACACCACACCGTGAGGTGGCTATAAAGGTGGCATTGAGTGTTGGAAAGTATTGGTTGAAACACATGGATCAAGAGTGGGATTTGTCCATCCATATGACGGATAGATATACTCTGGGCCCTCTCGGTGAAATGTCATCCAATTAGCTTGCAAGCATGTGACTGGCTCACAAGGGATCACATATCACGGCGAGAAAAGAGTACTTATCGATGTGAGGTTGAACTAGGTATGCGGAGATACTGCGATCATAACCTCGGATAAGTAAACTATCGTGAGACAAAGGGAAATTGGTATCATATGTAAGTGGTTCATTCGATCAAAAGTAATCGTAGAAATATGTAGAACCATATGAATTTCCAGATTCCTCTATTGGTTATTGTTAGGAGAAGTGTCTCGATCATGTCGCATAATTCACGAACCGTAGGGAGACACATAAGGATTGACGTTGTTTGAGTAGTTATGGTATTATGAGAAAGAGACCGAATGTTGTTGAGTCTCGGATGGGATCCGGGATATCACGAGGAGATCCGGAATGGTCAGGAGAATAAGATTCATATAAGGAAAGTCCGTTTGGAGTTGGGGAATGGTTAGGTGTTTTCATCGGGAACATTCTAGAAGGTCGGAATGTCCGGCACTCGGAGGGGGAAGGGTACATGAATGTGTCATTGTAAGTTGGAATGATTGCATCATGTACTAGGTGTCTTCGCTGTCCAAAATAAAGAATTTATTTAAATCCTAAATTGAAAAGTCAAGCGGCTAGTTTGAAAGTCAAACGGCAATTTTGGGAAGTGGGAAGAGAGGAGGATTGGTGGAGGCCGAATTGGAGGAGGGTTCCTCCCTTGGCCGGCGCCCCACCAAGCCGACTTGGGGAGGGACTCTCCTCCCCTTGGCCGGCCAGCCCTCCCACCTATATAAGGAGGCAGGGCTCCCTCCTAGCACACACAAGTTCCTATCTTCTACCTCCGGTTTAGAGCCGTTTTGGTTTAGAGCTTCTAATTGCTTTAGCCAGCGGTTTAGAGCTTTCTAATTGGTTTAGAGCCTTCTAATTGGTGTGTCTAATTACTAGACCACTAATAGCCTCTCTCATAAGCTCCACCATACTACTTGCCCGGCTTAAGCGAAGCCTGCGGGATTTCCCTCTACTTAGGTACCACGCCGTTGTCTTTGGAATCGCGAGAGTGCTACAACCTCCATTTTCTTTGGAACAAGGGAGAGGAAGGTCTTCGTCGAGTACCGAGCGTGTGACCACATTGGGAAGCGCTGGGAGCGTGGTATTTGGAAGGATCGTCACGCGATCTTGAGATCGGAAAAATACGACTACATCACCCACGAGAATCTGCTCTCGTTAACCGCTTTGGAATCTTGAGGTGAGTTCCTCTATCGACTCGTTGCTACAATCTAGTAGATAGAACTTGGCTTGTTTGTTTGTATCACGATAGAAATTTTTGTTTTCCATGCTACTGAACCCCTACAAAGTGGTATCGAGCCGTGTCTATATGTAGATCTGTTGACGAGTAGAACACAATGGTCATTGTGGGCGTTGATGCTTTATTGTAGATTGCTTTTGTGTACTTTGCATCTTGCGGTATGTTGGGATGAAGCGGCCGGCTAACCTTACATGACATCGTTCATGAGACTTGCTCCACGCTTGACATGCAACTTGTATTGCATAAGTGGCTTTATGGTGCTGTTTCTCCTAGCATAGTAAAGATCCAATTTACAACGGGTAATCAACAATGCTAGTATCAATGTTGTGGTTCTTGTTCGTAAGTTAGAACGACACTTATTGAAAGCCCCAAACCACGTAAAATATGCAAAGAAAGTAGAAGCGTCTAACTTTGTTTTGCGGGGTGTCTTGATGATGTGATATGGCCATGATTGTGATTATATTTGATGTATGCAATGTTCCTTATTGTAAGTTGGCAACGGCGAGCCATATGGTTGTCTTTAATTTACATTAAGACCGTGTCTATTCAAAATAGTTGTAATAGTTGAAGCTGGTGGACGACAACCATGAAGAAGCGTCATTGACCTTGATGCTATGCCGGTGATGATGGAGATCATGTTCGTGCTTGAAGATGGAGATCGAAAGCACAAAGAAGAAAGGCCATATCATATCACATATTATGAATTTCCTGTGATGTTAATCCTTTATGCATCTTGTATTGCTTAGTAGACAACGGTAGCATTATAAGATGATCCCTCATGCACATAAATTTCAAGTTCTAAAGTGTTCACCCTTAGTATGCACCGTTGCCAAAGCTTGCTGCTTGAAGCACCACGTGATGATCGGGTGTCTTTGATTCCATGGTGAATACAAGCGTAAGCAAGCAGATTTGCTTATCGCGGTAGCTAAGGTTTGATCTTGACGAGCCTAGCATGTATGCAGACATGGCCTCGGGAACACGGATTAGAAAGGTAGAGCATGAGTCATATAGTAGATATGATGAACATGTTGATTGTTCGCCATTGAAGCTATATCAACTCTCGTGATGATCGGTTTTGATGTGGTGGATTTGGTTCGTGTGATCACTAAAACAATGTGAGGGATATTGTTTTGAGTGGGAGTTCACCTAGATTAATTTAATTATTAATTAGAACTCAATTTATCATAAACTAAATCAAAGTGAATTTGCATAGTTGTTGTAGTCATTGGCATCCGTTTACCACCTTGCGCTTAGTTATAATTGAGATGATAGAACTATAGAATTCTGGTTAGTTACTTTACGAATTGGTATCGTATTGTATTGAAGTGTTAATCTAAAGTTTAAAAGTCCTATTGCAAACTTTCAGTAAGTTCCGGTTACTCCATGAAGTTTAATAATTAGTATTAAATCAAGAGTAACAATTCCAAATGTTAGTATATAAGTATCATGTTTGTCTCCATGATTCTTGATATTCAAAGATTGTCTTAATATCAAGGTTATCTAGGATCTGAAAGAGTTGTTTGAAACCATGATGTGTGGAAGATATTGTGATATACGAAACAAAGTTTTAGTTACAACATGATAGAGTATAATATGGCAAAGTTCATGTTCTCATATTTTGATGAGAATTTGCAAAAGGTTGGAGACACTAGTTGTCCTAATCCTCCAAAAGGTTTTGGATAGCAACATTATACTCATAATTCATCGTTATAAGCTAAAAGTAGTTTGATCATGGACGATTCCATGATAAAGTGAATATTTGATGTAGGTAAAATGTTTACTACACCAAGAGATTACTAAAGAAAGGAATTTGGAAGAACACCAAACATTTGATGATGGTGATCTACTTCAAAGTGCAAGTCCAAAGACATTTGTATTTAATTATACACGCTTTGGATTATGTGTCATATGTATGACTCCACTATTGATGTTGATAGATTCTTTCAAACAGAAAAGGAAATACTGAAAGAGAATCTCATAAATATATGGCAGAAAAGAAAAGACTAGAATTGTTCAGTTTAAAGTATATAGATGATATACATGTTATGGCTATATTCTTTGCTTATTAAACAATGTGGTTCTTAAGTACTTGATACTGAATTTGTTGGTATGAATCGTCATACGAAACAACACAATTCATGAACTACAATGGCCTAAGTAACTAGCAAAAGAATATGTGATGATGTTCATCGAGAACAAAATAAAGGGTTATTGTGTTGCTCGTTAAACATCAAAGCTTGCCTTCAAGATTTGTTTTATCGGTATTATGAGAACAAAAGGGTTGTTCAAATAATTGCGTAATCCATAGAAGATGGATGATTCGCAAATCTCATTGGAGACATCACATCCATAAAACTAGTGCTAAAAATGTCGAAAGACAAATTGATTGAAAGATCACTTAGGAAGTGACATCGCCGTTTAAATTATTGGAAAGAAAACATGAAGAAAATCGATATGGATGGAATTTTGGAGTCTATTTGATTTTGATCAAATGGCGTTTGTGAAACTTTCCTAGAGATAATTAAAACTTCGTTCATAGGCCAAAAGGAGCGATGGACTAGCTTATTGGAACTTGTACATATTGTTATACGAAATCCATTATGTGTAGTCAAGAGCGATGGATTTCAACTTCATATGCTTTCTTGAAAATTTGAGTGAATATATGAATATTTACTTAATAAGGATGAAGTGTGAAATATTTGAAAAGTTCAAAGAATTTTAAGATGAAGTGCAAAATCATTGTAACAAGAATATAAATAGTTTATGATAAGATCATAAAGGAAGATATTTGAGTTACAAGTTTAGCATAATACCTAAGATTTAAGGAATCGTTAGTGGATTTGCATTTCCGAAACACCATAAGAGTATGGGCGTTCGAGATATGTAATTAAACCTTGTTTGACATGGTAAGATCAAAGGTGTAATTCATAGAACTGCCATTATATTTTAAAGATTAAAAGCTTTAGAGACTACCGTTTTCCACGAAAAGAGCTCCATCATAATCCGCTGAAATGACACCATATAAAGTTATGGTTTGGGATAAAACCCAAGTAGTCCTTTCTTAAACATTGGTATGCTTTGCATAAGAAAGATGTTTGCAACCAAAGTCGGATAAACCTGTCTTTGTATTACTATTAAGTATTCCTCCATAAACACCGGAGACAAAAGTGTTTGTCACTTAGAGCGTCAAGTTTCTTTGAGAAGGAATTTTTAGTGAAAAGATGAGTGGGAGGACAATAGAGCGTTGATAAGGTTAAAGGAACCTTAGCTATATGTGCAGAGTTGCATGACCGAAAAGTGTTAGGAGGCGACAACAATGCTCATGGCTCACGTGCCTCAAAGGTTGTGGTCACGGAGGTCTAAGTTTCTATTGAACCAAGTAGGTCAAGTAAACAATCAAATACCAAGATTTGAGGGTTGAATCATTATTTGAGAATAATGAACGGACTACATGCAAAGAAGCAATGATGGGCCCTGACTCCGTCAAATGGCTTGAAGCCATAAAATCCGTGAAAGTTCCATACAAAAGAAATCAAGTTTTGAACTTGAAGGACCCTCGAAAAAGGTGTAAGACCTTGCAGTTGTGTTTGGATCTATAAAGAAGTAGACATGGATGTTTCACATCTATGAAATAGTCGACATGTTGGGAAAGAGTTCACAACAATGTTCAAAGGTTGTATATGACAAGATTTGATCTTTCATAGCGATTTTTAGTCTAGACGGATTGATGTAGCAACCACTACATATAATTTGTTATGTAGTAGTAGAATAAACAAAACAAGTTCTTCTAATAGAATGGTTACCTAGGACGTGTGCATGACACGGTCCAAAGGGTTTTGTTAATTCAAAGGATGCTAAAAGCATATGCAAACTTCAATGGTTGAAGTAAGCATAGCGGAGTTGGAATCTTCACTATGATGAAACTGTTAAAAGAGTTTAATTTCATCGGAGACAATGAAGATGCTTGCATTTGCAAGAAATTAAGTGGGAGCGCTAAGACATGTTTCTAATACATTATGTGGAAGACATATTGTTGATTGGAAATAATGTATCTTTTATTAACACATATTAAGAATTTCATCCCGATGAAAGACTTAGGCAAACCAAATATTTGGCATCAATAGGCGCTAATATGGTTGTGCGGAAGTACATAGACGAGATATTGAATGAATTCAATATAGAAACTACAAGAAAGGTTCTTGTTGCACAGAAAGGATTGAAAGAGTTCAATGTTGATGATATATTCAAGTGTATTGGCACTTGGTAAGTGAAAACAAAGATTCAAGTATAGATTGATACTTGATGTATGAAATCACAAAGAGTATTTATATCAATCATACTGTGATATGTACAAATCCAGGTATGTCCTATGCTATAAATATTATGAGCATATACCAGAATGATTCATAAGATGATCATTGGACGATAGTAAGGATATTCTTATGATCTTTTGGAAGAACTAAGAGTATATTATTTGTAGAAGTGACAAATAGATGATTAGTTCATTGTAAAAGTACTACATTGATACTAGTTTTGTCACAGAGTACAAATTAAGTTTTATCTTAATCTAAACTAAGGGTGGCACAATATAATGGAAAGTAAGTTCCATAATGGATTTGGATGAGTTCCAAAGTTAAGACATTATGACAGATACTACAACAAAAGGCTAAGTATATGACTGCTATAATAGCAGCAAAAGAGGGCATTTGTGTCAAGTAGTTTGTTATCAAACTAGGTGTAGTTCACGAAGGATAGTACTATGAAGATATATTATGCGACAATATTATCAACATGTTTTAACCCCAAAGAACTAAAGGTCACACCAAAGACCAAATTATACAAAGCCATCTCATTAGAGAATGAGTGATGCGTGAGACGCAAAGACATGCAATTACACGGACACGGAAGTGTCGGATCAGAGATCAGTTGACCACTAGCAATCGTGTACATGCAACAGGAAAGCCATAGGTGTTGAATACACAAAGGTTTGAAACTAGATTATTGACTCTAGTGCAAGTGGGAGACTGTTGGAGATATGCCCAAGAGGCAATAATAAAGTAGGTTATTATCATATCTTCATACTTATGATAAATGTTTACATACCATGCTATAATTGTATTAAGAAACATTAATACTTGTGTGATTTGTAAACATAAAGAGTCCCTAGTAAAGCCTCTTGTTAAACTAGCTTGTTGGTTAATATATGATCATGGTTTCCGATCATGAACATAGAGATGTTATTAACAACGGTCATATCATTAGGAGAATGATGTGATGGACATACTCTATAGATAAGCGTAGCATAAAGATCAAGTCATTTCAATAGTTCAATTGCTATATGCTTTCGATACATAGTTATCTAATTCCTTAGACCATGAGATCATGCATATCACCTTTACGGATGGATGCTTTGATGTCATCAAACACCACACCGTAACAGGTGGCTATAAAGGTGGCATTGAGTGTTCGGAAAGTATTGGTTGAAACACATGGATCAAGAGTGGGATTTGTCCATCCATATGACGGATAGATATACTGGGCCCTCTCGGTGAAATGTCATCCAATTAGCTTGCAAGCATGTGACTAGCTCACAAGGGATCACATATCACGGGAACGAAAAAGAGTACTTATCGATGAACGAGGTTGAACTAGGTATGCGGAGATACCGCGATCATAACCTCGGATAAGTAAACTATCGTGAGACAAAGGGAAATTGGTATCATATGTAAGTGGTTCATTCGATCATAAAGTAATCGTAGAAATATGTGGGAGCCATATGAATTTCGATTCCTCTATTGGTTATTGTTGAAGTGTCTCGATCATGTCCGCATAATTCCACGAACCGTAGGAGACACATAAGGATTGACGTTGTTTGAGTAGTTATGGTATTATGAGAAAGAGACCGAATGTTGTTCGGAGTCTCGGATGGGATCCGGATATCACGAGGAGATCCGGAATGGTCCGAGAATAAGATTCATATAAGGAAAGTCCGTTTGAGTTGGGGAATGGTTCGTGTTTTCATCGGAACATTCTAGAAGGTCGGAATGTCCGCACTCGGAGGGGGAAGGGTACATGAATGTGTCATTGTAAGTTGGAATGATTGCATCATGTACTAGGTGTCTTCGCTGTCCAAAATAAAGGATTTATTTAAATCCTAAATTGAAAAGTCAAGCAGCTAGTTTGAAAGTCAAACGGCAATTTTGGGAAGTGGGAAGAGAGGAGGATTGGTGGAGGCGAATTGGAGGAGGGTTCTCCCTTGGGCGCCCCACCAAGCCGACTTGGGAGGGACTCTCCCTTGGCCGCCAGCCCTCCCACCTATATAAGGAGGCGGGGCTCCTCCTAGCACACACAAGTTCCTATCTTCTACCTCCGGTTTAGAGCCGTTTTGGTTTAGAGCTTCTAATTGCTTTAGCCAGCGGTTTAGAGCTTTCTAATTGGTTTAGAGCCTTCTAATTGGTGTGTCTAATTACTAGACCACTAATAGCCTCTCTCATAAGCTCCACCATACTACCGGCTTAAGGCGAGAAGGGATTTCCCTCTACTTGGGTACCACGCGTTGTCTTTGGGAATCGCGAGGAGAGTGCTACAACCTCCGCTGCCTCTTTGGAACAAGGGAGAGGAAGGTCTTCGCCGAGTACCGAGCGTGTGACCGATCATGGAGTGCTGCCGAACGTGGCGCTGGAAGGATCGTCTCTGTGATCTTGAGATCGGAAAGAATACGACTACATCACCCACGAATCTGCTCGTTAACCGCTTTGGAATCTTCGAGGGTGAGTTCCTCTATCGACTCGTTGCTACAATCTAGTAGATAGATCTTGGCTTGTTTGTTTGTATGCGATAGAAAATTTTTGTTTTCCATGCTACGAACCCCTACAGGAAGAATCCGGTGGAGCTCGTCGGCGAATCGGGAAGGTCCTCGCGTCGAGCACCGCGCATCGAGCACCACGCATCGAGCATCGCGCACGGTGAGATAGACGATGTCGCCGGGTGGAGATCGTCGGCAGGGGAGGAATCGTGGAGCTCGTCGGTGGGGGAGGAATCGTGGAGCTCGCCGGCGCGGGAGGAATCGTGGAGCTCGTCGGCGGATCGGAAGGGCCTCGAATCGAGCACCTGCATCGAGCACCTCGCACCGAGCATGGTGAGAGATACGAGCTCGTCGGTAGAGGCGTCGGTGGAACTCGTCGGCGAATCAGGGAGGGCCTCGCGTCGAGCACATTCGTCGAGCACATACATCGCATCAAGCACATACCTCGCATCGAGAAACTCGCGACGAGGACCTGCATCAAGTACTTCGCATTGAGCACCTACATCGAGTCTGGGAGGTTCCGCCTCGAGGTAATCCATGCAAATCCTACCCAATTTGTTTTGCACAAACCCATGTCATGTTCTCCTATCGATTCCTGTCTCATAGGTAACCAGCACTCGATCAGTATGACGATGATGGATTCAAGCTCTGGGGGGAATTGTTTTAGATGCCAGAATTTTCTATGTAGAGAAATTTTGCAAGGCCCATGAAAGTTATACTCGCCGTATGGAACTAGTGTCGATCCGGCTTTTTTTTATCCAGGGGTGATTCAGTTTTTTGTGTAAGAATTAGCAAGTCCGGTGAAAGCATTATCACTCGCTGCATGTATGAGAGTGTCGATTTTTTCTGTGGTTTTCTTGAGGTAATTAGCAAGTCATGGAATTTTTACTTTGCCACGGAACTTATGGCTATCTAGGAGATTCAAAAGTAGTGTCGGAAATGATTTCACGAGATTCCAGGGTTTGTTTGGGGGGAGGGGGGGAAGGTTTTTTTGGGGGTTTCTGAATATTACTTAACTTACACAACTAGATTAAGTGTTCTGTTTTTTTCTGACTGCAATATGACGAAGTTTTCATCTCATAGTTCATCAATTTTTCTTTGGAATCTAATTAACCAAGTTGAATTCAACTAAGTTGCCGGCTGCAGCACAGTAAATAGGTTCCACTTGATAACCAAGCTTGTTTTACTAAACTTTTTTCCGACTTCAATATGACCAACTTAGTTGGCGCCACCTGATAACTAATCTAGTTCCAACTAATTGAAAGAACATTTCTTAATCCCTAGTGTTTTGTGTGTTAGATAACAATACCAAGGATCATTTAATGTGTGTTGAAGTGTTGCAGCTCTCTTTGAGGGAAAAAGGGAAAAGAACTCTGCCTATGGGGGCGGATAATCCGCCCCTCCCTTTGCCCAAGCAGGCGCAAGCCCGGAAGGGGCGGAGTTTGGCGGATGTTCAGCCCGCAGATAATCCGCCTCGAGGCGGATAATCCGCCCCCCCTGCTCATCGCCAAGGCGCAAGCCCCAGAGAGGGGGCGGAGTATTGGCCGGACTTTCCGGCCTGGCCGGATAATCCACCCCCCCTCCCAAGATCTTCACCAAGTTTGGCAGGCGCCAGCCCCAGAGAGGGGGCGGACTTTCCCCCGGAGAATCCTCCCTTGGGGCGGAGTTTTCCTAGGGGGCGGATAATCCGCCCCAAGTGGGGGGCGGATAATCCGCCCCCAAAGTTGTGCAACGGCCAGATCTGGGGAGGGGGTATTTAAGCCAGCCTTCCCCCTCCTGGCAGAACTTCTTGATTCATCTCGAAAAAGACCAGATCAGATCTGAAAGCTTCATCCAAGAGTGCTCCACCTAGATCCACCCAAAGGCCCCATCCCTTGGGGAATCAAAGGAGGAGAACTCGATCTTCATCATCAGCAATCAAGCACTTCATCTCCTCTCCATTCATTTGGAGAACCTTCGATCTAGTATTTCTTGCAAATATCTAGATCCTCGTTTTTGTTTATATTGATAAACCTTGTTCTTGTGGCAGCTTGTTGTCATCTCGGGAGCCCCCAATTCGGTTGTGGGTGTGTGCCCCGATAGTGTTGTAAAAGGCACCGGTTCCCGCCTCGAAGGGATCCAATAGTGGAGAAGGTGGATCAGGCCTCTCGTGGCGAGATCCATCAGAGAATAGGGTGAGGCCTATTGTGGCGTGGTGGTCTTAGAACCGCCCACCCCTCCAACGCAGATGTACTTCCCTTAACAAGGAAGGAACTGCGGTAAAACAAATCCCTGTGTCTCCGTGTGCTCCACTTCGGTTTCCTCTCTCCTCTTTTACGTGCTTAGTAGTTAGAGTTACATATAGGGAAATTCTCGTAGTTGCATATCTAGAGAATTTACTTTGTGTCAAGCCTAAAATTGAAAAAGTATTAAAAATTGGTTAGCACCTATTCACCCCCCTCTAGGTGCCCATACATCCATTTCAATTGGTATCAGAGCCTCGGCTCTTATTTCGGGCTTAACCGCCTAAGAGAAGTATGGGTTCCAAGGTAGATAGGAGTGATGCTCCGGAGGTAGTCACCATGAACGATCTCAAAACGTTGGAAACAACCTTGGTGAGTTCAATGGAGGCTAAGATGGAAGAGATGCGTCAAATGATAATGCGTCTCTCCACATCCGCAGCATCACCTCCATCTAACTCTGAGGATACCACTCCGCAATCCAAGGAAACGGGTAAAACTGTTTCCAAAGATAACAAAGTGGTTGGTGATGATACTAGCAAGAGCTCCTCCTCGAAAAAGGATAGCGGTAAGGATGGATACAATGAGGTTTCTCATGTGTATTCCCCTGATCCGCCTATCCCTCACCCACATATACATAATAGGGGTGATCCACCCAAACTTTCTGCATCTACTTTCTCTCAATGGCAATTTTTGATGAAATCTCATGTGTGCAGTTCCTCCATAGAGTTGTGGAAGATCATCGAAAATGGTCTTCATGTTGGAAACCCCAACAATCTCACAAGAAGAGAAGTGGTCGATAGCCAACTCAATGCTACAGCTCTACACATGATACAGCTTGGTGTGGGTGACAAAGACATGCCACACATTCAGCATCTTAGCACAGCTAAAGAAGCTTGGGATGCCCTCACCGAGCTCTTCATCAGAAATGAAAGTATGAGAAGGAATAGATATGATGCCTTGAGCAATGAAGCTGAAGGATTCTATATGCTGGATGGAGAAGACCACGAGGACATGTATAGGAGGCTCAAGGAAATAGCCACAACCTTCAGAAACCACGGTGCAGCTCATGTTGATGATGCTTGGATCAAGCGCAAGTATGTCAGTGCTCTTATGCCATTTGAGCCCACAGATTTGAAAAGTCTCCAAGGTAGGCATAACTATCACCTCGTGTCATCCAATGAGGTAATGCAAGAAATGGCCGCTTTCAAAGTGGCTGCCAAGAATGCCGAAGATGCTCGTGCTCGAGCTATGGGGATGCAAAAGGGGGTCAACATGGCCTTGAAGACTAGTGTGATTGATCATGATGAATATGCGGTTGAAGGTCTGGACTGTCCCGAGGATATAAAAAGGATCCACGGACAATACTTGGCTCTTTATGCAAGAAACTTTTGGAAAGATCCAGCCAAGGCTAAAGCTGAACTAGATCGCAAGAGTGGAGCCTATGGAAGAAAAGAAAATGGTCCCAAGCTAAGAACATGCTTCAATTGTGGTGACCGGCTGCACTTCATAGCTGAGTGTCCATATCAAAGTAGAGAGGATAATGGAGGAAGACTCATTTTCAAGGATAAATCAAAAGCTCCATGTAAGAAACAGTTTGTAAATAAGAATGCTCGTTTCAAGAAGCAACCAAAGATTGTTCTAGTGGCTCAAGAAGAATATTCATCGGGGAGTGAAGATGAGGACGAGGACGATAGCTCTCAAGAGGTGGCTGCTATAGCCACCACATCTACATCAACATCTCTCTTGACTCTCCCGAAAAACATCATAAACAAGAATGCTACTTGCCTCATGGCAAGAAGCTCTAAGGTAACTTCTTCTAACTCTTCTTTTCCCAAGGCTATGATAGACATGGATGATCCTACTAGTCTTAAGGTTAAATAAGAGATTATTGCTTTGGATTATTTCTACACTAACTTGCAAGGTGAGCACAAAGTTCGTTTTGAAGCTCTTATGGATCAACTGGCCCAAAACGAAGCACTCCTCGAAGAAAAGGGCAGAATTGAAAGGGAGGATGCAATGAAATTGCATCCCTAAAAATGCTCTTGAAGAAGAAGAAGAAGCTCGGGTCTCTCTTGAAGAGAGGCTCGAGTCTATGGAAGAGTCACATGAAGAAATTGTGACTAAACTTGTTAAGGAACGTGACAATGCTGTCACCAAAGCAAAGAAGTTAAAGAAGGAAAGGATTGACTTTGGGGCTGCTCATGATAGACTCTCCGAGGAATTGGAGAAACTTGACAATGCTCACAAGGCGTTGAAAAACGAGTTCTTTATTCTCAATGAGTCACATGATCAGCTTCAAAGTCGATTGGCCAAATATGATACTCCTAGCTCGTCCAACTCAACATATAGTAATAAGAAAATGCTAGTGTGGAAAAAGAAGTGATCAAGGACATCACTTCCAAGGACAAAGGTGTGCTTGATGAGGTCCTTGGCAAGCAAAGGTCAAATCATGGTAAAGAGGGACTTGGGTATGTCACCAAGTCCAAGAAGAAGAAAACCAAGAACAAGACCAAGAATGTGCAATTAAAGACAAGCACCGCTGAGAAGAGTGTCACAAAAGACAAGACTAATAATATTGGTTTTGCAGGGTCTCACAATCCGAATTATGAACTCTTTTGTGATGGCTATGGTGATGTTTATGCTTATTATGTTGGTCCTTTTGATGAATATATTGCTTGGTCTATTTGGGTCCCAAAGACCCTTGTTACTAACATGAAAGGACCCATTGAAAAATGGGTACCTAAAACCAAGAAGTAATTTTCTTGCAGGGTTATGCTTCCGGTGGGTCAAAATGGGTACTGGATAGTGGTTGCACTAGTCATGATAATATCACAGTCTCCTATGGTGATAAGTCTAAATCTCAGGTATTGGGTCTTGGCAAGGTTGTGGTTTCCCACGATATCTCTCTCGTGGACGTCATGCTTGTTGAGACCCTCGGTTACAACCTTCTTTCTATTCGTGCCCTTGGCAAGATGGGTTTTGCTGTTTTTATCGATGATGATTTGGTGGTACTCTTGTGGATCAAGTCTCTAAAGGTCGCTTTCGTTGGATACGTCGAAAATGACCTGTATGTGGTGGACTTCTCGGGGAAAACCACTTCGGGTCCGATGTGTCTATTCGGAAAGGCCGACGTGGGCTGTCTATGGCATCGCCGTTTAGCCCATGTCAACATGAGAACTTTGCAAAGTCTCTAGAAGGGTGGCCACATCCTTGGACTAAAAGACAATGTCTCTTTTGCCAAAGATCGTGTTTGCAGGGCTTGTGTAGAAGGAAAAATGCATGACTCTCCCCACAAGAGGAAGACTATTGTGTCATCAAAGAGGATCTTGGAATTACTTCATGTGGATTTATTTGGTCCTCCTTCTCATGCAAGTCTTGGTGGGAAGAAATAGTGCTTGGTCATTGTCGATAATTACTCAAGATGTACATGGGTCTATTTCTTCAAGCTTAAAAGTGAGACTCAACAAACTGTCATCGATTTTGCCAATGAAGTTCAACGTCAACACAATGTACCTATCTTGGCAACTAGAAGTGACAACGGCTCCGAATTCAAGAACTACACTTTAAATGAGTTTCTTAGCAAAGAGGGGATTAGATATCAATATTCTGCTACGTACACCCCTCAACAAAATGGTGTAGCCGAGAGAAAGAAACGGACTTTGATGGATATGGCAAGATCTATGCTAGCTGAATTCAAGTCTCCTTATAATTTTTGGGCTGAAGCCATATCCACTGCTTGTCACTCATCAAACCGTCTCTACCTTCGAAAGATTTTGGACAAGACTCCATATGAAATACTTACCGGTAACAAACCCAACATCTCATACTTCAGGGTATTAGGGTGTAAGTGTTTCTTTCTTATTAAAGGTGTCCGTTTGTCAAAATTTGAATCCAAGGCTTTAGAAGGTATTTTTGTTGGTTACGGTGCCGAATCCCACACTTATAGAGTCTACAACAAGCTCACTGGGATTGTTGTAGAATCTTGTAGTGTGGAGTTCGATGAAAATAATGGCTCCTTTGTAGGGCAAGTTGATGTTTGTGATGCAGATGTTGAAATACCCCAAGATGCCATAAGAAGAATGGGCGTGGGATTTTTCCGCCCCATTGAGGAACCCCTTGTGGCGGATCGGGAAGGACAATGCTCCACACATGTGGAGCCCGCATCTTCACAAGATCAACAAGCTCCTACTGTTGGAGACAATCCTGCACCAACACCACAATCTGCTGAAGATCACCTGTCCCCTGGACAAGTTGGTAGTCCCAGGCCGGACTATCCGCCCCCTCCAAGGGGCGGACAATCCGCCCTTGGCACTCCAACTCGCTCTAGAGGATCCGAAGGAGAAGTCAACAACTCTGAAGCTCCTAGGCCGGATTCTCCGGCCCCCAGGGGCGGATTATCCGGCCCCGGGTCTCCAACTCCCGTCAGGCATTCTCGGGAAGATGGTTCTGGTACTTCACCTCCCAGGCCGGATAGTCCGGCCCCTCCAAGGGGCGGATTATCCGGGCCTGAAGAAAATGTTCAGCAACAATCTTCTGGCGTTAACGAAGACCAAGATCAAGGGCAGGGCAGTAATCAAGACAAGGATACAACTATTGAATCAACTCCTCCTAGAAACAATAAGGACATTGAGGCTCGTCGCAAGGCTCATGCTGATCGGAACCTTGAACTACGAGGTCACACTCTTGACAAGGTTGTTGGTGATCTACAACGAAGGGTATCCACTAGAAGAGAACTTGCTAGCTTCTGTGATCATCAAGCTCACATTTCCATGGTTGAACCGAAGAAGGTTTTTGATGCTCTTGAAGACCCCGATTGGGTTGTTGCAATGCATGAAGAATTAAATAACTTCGAACGTAACAAAGTTTGGAAGCTCGTAGAAAAACCAAAGGATTGCCGCAATGTTATCGGCACCAAGTGGATCTTCAAGAAGAAACAGGATGAAAATGGCATTGTTGTGAGGAATAAAGCACGACTCGTGGCTCAAGGATTCTCTCAAGTGGAAGGAATTGATTTTGGCGAGACCTACGCTCCTGTGGCTCGTCTTGAGTCCATCCGTATCCTTCTTGCATATGCAGCCCATCATAATTTTAAATTACAACAAATGGATGTTAAGAGCGCTTTCCTTAATGGTCCTCTACATGAGTTAGTATACGTCAAGCGACCTCGGTTTGAGGACCCCAAATTTCGAACCATGTCTACAAACTCGATAAGGCGCTCTATGGCCTTAAACAAGCCCCGTCGTGGTATGAGCACCTTAAAGAGCTTTTTGCTAGATCGTGGATTCAAGTTGGGAAAATCGATCCTCTTTTTACTAAGAAGGTCAATGGGGAGCTTTTTGTATGCCAACTTTATGTAGATGACATTATTTTTGGCTCTACTAACCAAGCTTTTAATGATGAATTTTCAAAGCTTATGACTGACAGGTTTGAGATGTCCATGATGGGTAAGCTGAGGTTCTTTGTTGGATTTGAGATCAAACAACTTAGAGAGGGAACCTTACATCCAAGACATGCTCAAAAGGTTCTCCTTTACCTTTGCGCATCTAGGCCCGATATCGTGTTAAGTGTAGGAGTGTGTGCACGGTACCAAGCTCCTAAAGAAAGCCACTTAGTGGCGGTCAATGAATCTTCCGATATTTGGTTCATTCCCCAAATTTTGGGTTATGGTATCCCAAGGGTTCAAGTTTCTCTCTATGTGGTTACACTGATTCAGATTGGGCTGGTGACAAAGATGATAGGAAATCAACCTCTGGTGCATGTCAATTCTTGGGCAGGTCTCTAGTGAGTTGGTCATCAAAGAGAATGCAATTGTATTTCACTCTCACTCAAGAAGCTGAATATGTTAACACCAAAAGTGCTTGTACACAATTGTTATGGATGAGGCAAACTTTAAAGGAATATGGTGTCAATTGTGACAAAGTGCCTCTATTATGCGACAATGAAAGTGTAGGAGATATGCCCTAGAGGCAATAATAAATATAGTTATTATTATATCTTTGTGTTTATGATAAATGTTTACATTCATGCTATAATAGTATTAACAAGGAAACATTAATACTTGTGTGATTTGTAAACTTAATTTGAAGTCCCTAGTAAAGCCTCTATATAATACTAGCTTGTTGGTTAATAGATGATTGTGGTTTCCCTATCATGAACATTGAGATGTTATTAACAACAAGATCATATCGTTAGGAGAATGATATGGTGGACATACTCCTATAGATAAGCGTAGCATAAAGATCAAGTCATTTTGTTAGTTCAATTGCTATATGCTTTACGATACATAGTAACCTAATTCCTTGACCATGAGATCATGCATATCACCTTTACGGATGGATGCTTTGATGACATCAAACACCACACCGTAACAGGTGGCTATAAAGGTGGCATTGAGTGTTCAGAAAGTATTGGTTGAGACACATGGATCAAGAGTGGGATTTGTCCATCCATATGACGGATAGATATACTCTGGGCCCTCTCGGTGGAATGTCATCCAATTGGCTTACAAGCATGTGACTGGCTCACAAGGGATCACATATCACGGGAACGATAAAAGAGTACTTATCGGTAACGAGGTTGAACTAGGTATGCGAGAGATACCGACGATCATAACCTCGGATAAGTAAACTATCGTGAGACAAAGGGAAGTTGGTATCGTATGTAAGTGGTTCATTCGATTGCAAAGTAATCGAGAAATATGGGAGCCATATGAATTTCCAGATTCCTCTATTGGTTATTGTTCGGAGAAGTGTCTCGATCATGTCCGCATAATTCACGAACCGTAGGGAGACACACTTAAGGATTCGATGTTGTTTGAGTAGTTATGGAATGATGAGAAAGAGACGAATGTTGTTGAGTCTCGGATGGGATCAGGATATCACGAGGAGATCCGGAATGGTCCAAGAATAAGATTCATATAAGGAAAGTCCGTTTGAGTTGGGGAATGGTTTCGTGTTTTCATCGGGAATGTTCTAGAAGGTTCAGAATGTCCGCACTGGAGGGAAGGGTACATGAATGTGTTATATCAAGTTGGTATGATTGCATCATGTACTAAGTGTCATCGCTGAACAAAATAGAGGATTAAATCAAATCCTTGTTTGAAAAGTCAAACGGCTAGTTTGAAAGTCAAACGGCTATTTTTGGGAAGTGGAAAAGGAGGAGGAAACCGAGTTGGGGAGGAGTCCCTCTTCCCCACCGCCGCGCACCACCAAGCCGAGTTGGGGAGGGACTCCCCTCCCTCCCCTTGGCCGGCCGGCCCCTCCACCTATATAAGGAGGGGCAGGGCTCCCTCCTAGAGACACACAAGATCCTCTCCTCCAAACCCTAAGTCACGCAGCCCGCCACTGCCGCCGCCGCCCTAGGGCAAACCGCCGCCGCCGCCTAGCAACCCTAGCCGTCGGCCTAGCCCCCTCCTCGGCGTGTCTAAACCCCAGATCGTCGAGGGAATCTCTGATACTCCACCATACTCGCTCCGGCTTAAGGCGAAGCCCTGCGAGATCTCCCCTCTACTTCCGGTACCACACCGTTGTGCTGCCGGAATCGCGAGGAGAGTGCTACAACCTCCGCTGCTTTTTGGAATAAGGAGAGGAAGGTCTTCGTCAGCACCGAACGTGTGACCGATCAAGGGAGCGCTGTTGAACACGTTTGGAAGGATCGTCTCACGCGATCTTGAGATCGGGAAAATGCGACTACATCACCCACGAATCCGCTCTCGTTAAACACTTTGGAATCTTTGAGGGTGAGTTATTCCATCGACTCGTTGCTACAATCTAGTAGATAGATCTTGGCTTGTTTGTTTGTATGCGGTAGAATTTTTTTGTTTTCCATGCTACGAAACCCTACAGTGGTATCAGAGCCGTGTCTATATGTAGATCTGTTGCACGAGTAGAACACAATGGTCATTGTGGGCATTGATGCTTTTATTGTCGATTGCTTCTTGTGTACTTTGCATATTGCGGCATGTTGGGATGAAGCGGCCCGGGCTAACCTTACATGACATCGTTCATGAGACTTGCTCCACGCTTGACATGCAACTTGTATTGCATAAGTGGCTTTGCGGGTGCCTGTTTCTCCTAGCATAGTTAAGATCCAATTTACAACGGGTGATTAACAATACTAGTATCAATGTTGTGGTTCATGTTCGTAAGTTAGAACGACACTTATTGAAAGCCCCAAACCACGTAAAATATGCAAAGAAAGTAGAAGCGTCTAACTTTGTTTTGCAGGGGTGTGCTGTGATGTGATATGGCCATGATTGTGATTATATTTGATGTATGCAATGTTCCTTATTGTAAGTTGGCAACCGGCAGGAGCCATATGGTTTTCTTTAATTTATGTTAAGACCAACGTGTCTATTCAAAGTAGTTGTAATAGTTGAAGCCGGTGGACGACAACCATGGAGAAGCGTCATTGACCTTGATGCAATGCCGGTGATGATGGAGATCATGTTCGTGCTAGAAGATGGAGATCGGAAGCACAAAGAAGAAAGGCCATATCATATCACATATTATGAATTGCATGTGATGTTAATCCTTTATGCATCTTGTATTGCTTAGTAGACGGTAGCATTATAAGATGATCCCTCATGCACATGAATTTCAAGTCATAAAGTGTTCACCCTTAGTTAGCACCGTTGCTAAAGCTTGTTGTTTTGAAGCACCACGTGATGATCGGGTGTGTTAGATTCCGCAAGTGTATACAACGTGAGCAAGCCAGATTTGCTCACGCGGAAACTAAGGTTTGATCTTGACGAGCCTAGCATGTACAGACATGGTCTCGGAACACGGATCACCGAAAGTTAAAGCATGAATCATATAGTAGATATGATGAACATGTCAATTGTTCGCCATTGAAACTATATCAACTCTCGTGATGATCGGTGTTGATGTGGTGGATTTGGTTCATGTGATCACTAAAACAATGTGATGGATATTGTTTTGAGTGGGAGTTCACCTAGATTAATTTTATTATTAATTTGAACTCAATTTGTCATAAACTTAGTCTAAACTATTGCAAATATGTTGTAGATCAATGGCAGCCCCTACCATCAATTTTAATGCGTTCCTAGAGAAAGAAAAGTTGAAAAAACAATGGAAGCAACTTCATGGATTGGTTCCGAATTTGAGGATTGTCCTCACGGTGGTAATTTGACCTATGTCTTTGGATGCACATTGGGTGACCCACCTGGGTGATCTTCCGATGAAGTAAAGAATGTTTACCTCACTTTCGGAAGACTCGGTACTCCACATTCAGTGTGCTATCTTGTATGGTTTAGAATCAGAGCTTGAAAAGGTTTGAGAATTCAGACCCATATGATATTGTCGAGGATCTCAAATTGATCTTTGAGACTCATGCGGCAATTGAAAGCTATGAGGCTTCGAAAAGTTCTTTAACCGCAAGATGGAAGAGGCATTTCTGTCGGTGAGCATATGCTTAAGATGTCTGGGCACGCAAACAAACTTCAAAGCTTGGTTATAGTGATTCCTAATGCTTTGGGGATTTACAGCGTCCTCCAATCACTACCACCAAGTTACAAGAACTTTGTGATGAACTACAACATGCAAAACATGAACAAGACGTTGCCAGAACTCTTTGCCATGTTGAAATCTGCAGAAGTGGAGATCAAGAAAGAGCACCAAGTGTTGTTGGTCAATAAGACCACCAAAATCAAGAAAGGCAAGTCTAAGCAGAAGGGATACTTCAAGAAGGGTGGTAAGAAAGTTGCCACGCCGACAAAGAAGACCAAGGCTGGACCTAAGTTCGATCTTGAGTGCTTTTGCGCAAGGGAGAAGGTCCTTTGAGCGGAATTGCCCAAAGTACTTGGCGGATTTGAAGAACGGCAACATCAAGAAGAAAGGTATATCTGATATACATGTTATTGATGTGTATCTCACTAGTACCGTAGTAGTGCTGGTATTTGATCTTGGTTCGGTTGCTCATATTTGTAACTCAAAGCAGGTCTAGAATAAACGGAAGCTAGCGAAGAACGAGGTGACAATGCGCGTGGGAAACGGATCAAAGGTTGATGTGATCGTGGTCGGCACGCTACCCCTTCATCTACCATCGGGATTAGTTTTATACTTAAATAATTGTTATTTGGTGCCTGCGTTAAGCATGAACATTATATCAGGATCTTGTTTATTGAGGCGGTTACTTGTTTAAGTCCGAGAATAATGGTTGTTCGATTTATATGAGTAATATGTTTTATGCACATGCACCTTTGATAGATGGTCTATTCTTGTTGAATCTCGATAGTGGAAATACACATATTAATAACATTGAGGCTAAACGTTTGAAATCGAGCGATAACTTGACCTATATGTGGCACTGTCATCTTGGTCACATTGGAGTGAAGCGTATGAAGAAACTCCATTCCGATGGACTTCTTGAATCACTTGATTTCGAATCACTTGAAAGATGCGAAGCATGTTTGATGGGTAAAATGACTAAGACTCCATTTTCTGGTATGATGGAGCGAGCTATGGACTTATTGGAAATCATACATACCGATGTGTGTGGTCCAATGAGTGTAGCATCGCGCGGTGGTTATCGTTATGTTCTTACCTTCACGGATGATTTGAGTAGATATGGGTATATCTATTTCATGAAACATAAGTCCGAAACTTTCGAGAAGTTTAAGGAATTTCAAAGTGAGGTAGAGAATCAACGTAACAAGAAGATTAAATTTCTACGTTCTGATCGTGGAGGTGAATATCTAAGTTACGAGTTTGGCCAGCATTTGAAGAAATGCGGAATACTTTCACAATTGACACCGCCGGGAACACCACAACATAATGGTGTGTCCGAACGTCGTAATCGAACTCTCTTAGATATGGTTCATTCTATGATGTCACTTACAGATTTACCGCTATCATTTTGGGGTTATGCATTAGAAACAGCCGCATTCACTTTAAATAGGGCACCATCTAAATCTGCTGAAACGACACGTATGAATTATGGTTTGGGAAGAAACCTAGATTGTCGTTCCTTAAAGTTTGGGGTTCAAGCCTATGTAAAGAAGTTACAGCATGCTTGAACCCAAAGCGGAAAATGCGTCTTCATAGGATACGAAGGAAACTATTGGGTATACCTTCTATCATAGATCCGAAGGCAAAATCTTCGTTAAGAATGGATCCTTTCTAGAGAAGGAATTTCTCTCGAAAGAAGTGACGGAAGGAAAGTAGAACTCGGCGAGGTTGTTGAACCTTCTCTCGAACTTGCGAGTAAGCGCGACGGAAGTAGTTCTGTGACGCTGCACCAAAGAAGAGAGGAAGCTAATGATGATGGTCATGAAACTTCGATTGTAGTTGCTACAGAGCCTCGCAGGTCAACGAGAACTCGTACCACTCCAGATTGGTATGATCCCGTTATGAATGTCATGTTGGTGGATAACACCGATGACCCTGAGACGTATGAGGAAGCAATGATGAGCCCAGATTCCAATAAATGGCAAGAAGCCATGAAATCCGAGATTGGATCCATGTACGAAAACCAAGTATGGACTTTGGTGGACTTACCGGATGGCCGGAAGGCCGTCGAGAATAAATGGATTTTCAAGAACAAAACAAATGCTGATGGTAATGTTACTGTCTATAAAGCTCGACTTGTCGCAAAAGGGTTTCGACAAATTCAAGGAGTTGACTACGATGAGACTTTCTCACCTGTAGCGAAGCTAAAGTCTGTGAGGATTATGTTAGCAATCGCTGCATATTATGATTATGAGGTATGGCAGATGGATGTCAAAACAACATTCCTCAATGGAGACATTGATGAAGAGTTGTATATGATGCAACCCAAAGGTTTTGTTGATCCTAAAGATGCTAACAAGGTATGCAAACTTCAACGGTCCATCTATGGATTGAAGCAAGCATCCCGAAGGTGGAATCAACGTTTTGATAAGGTAATCAAAAGTTTTGGTTTTATACAAACTTATGGAGAAGCTTGTATTTACAAGAAAGTGAGTGGGAGCTCTGTAGCATTCTTAATACTATATGTAGATGACATATTGTTGATTGGGAATGATGTAGACCTTCTTAATAGTGTCAAGGAATATTTGAATAATAGTTTTTAATGAAAGATCTTGTGAAGCGACTTACATATTAGGCATAAAGATTTATAAAGATAGATCGAAACGCCAAATATCATTGTCACAAAGTACATATTTGGACAAAGTTCTAAAGAGGTTTGGAATGGAGATAGCAAGAAAGGGTTCTTGCCCATGTTGCCCAATACGACCTTGAGTAAAACTCAAAGTCCGACATCGGCAGAAGATAGGGAAAGGATGAGTAAGACTCCCTATGCCTCAGCCATAGGATCTCTAATGTATGCCATGCTATGTACTAGATCCGACATTGCATATGTTGTTAGTTTAACTAGAAGATATCAAAGTGATCCGGGAGTGGATCATTGGACAGCGGTCAAAAACATCCTTAAGTACTTGAGAAGAACTAAGGATATGGTTCTTTCTTATGGAGGTGATGAACAGCTCGTTGTTAATGGTTACACCGATGCTAGTTGGAGCACCGATCCGAATGATTCTAAATCACAATCTGGATACGTATTTATTTTGAATGGCAGCGATTAGTGGAGGAGTGCAAAGCAAAGCGTTGTGGCGAGATCTTCAACTGAATCGGAATACATGGCTGCTTGGAGGCTTCTGAAGCGATATGGATGAAAGAGTTCATTACAAGCTGGGTGTGGTTCCTAGTCTTGGACCCAATGTCTATCTACTGTGATAACATGGGCGCCATAGCCAATGCGCAAGAACCAAGGTCACACAAGAAGCTGAAGCACATCAAGCTACGTTTTCACGCTATTCGAGAACATATCCAAGATGGGGATATAAAGATTTGCAAAGTACACACAGATCTGAATGTGGCAGATCCATTGACTAAACCTCTCCCGAGGGCAAAACATGACCAACACCAAACTGCCATGGGTGTTCGGTATATTACCATGTAATCTAGATTAGATGACTCTAGTGCAAGTGGGAGACTGTTGGAGATATGCCCTAGAGGCAATAATAAATGTAGTTATTATTATATCTTTGTGTTTATGATAAATGTTTACATTCATGCTATAATAGTATTAACAAGGAAACATTAATACTTGTGTGATTTGTAAACTTAATTTGAAGTCCCTAGTAAAGCCTCTATATAATACTAGCTTGTTGGTTAATAGATGATTGTGGTTTCCCTATCATGAACATTGAGATGTTATTAACAACAAGATCATATCGTTAGGAGAATGATATGGTGGACATACTCCTATAGATAAGCGTAGCATAAAGATCAAGTCATTTTGTTAGTTTAATTGCTATATGCTTTCTGATACATAGTAACCTAATTCCTTCGACCATGAGATCATGCATATCACCTTTACTGGATGGATGCTTTGATGACATCAAACACCACACCGTAACTGGGTGGCTATAAAGGTGGCATTGAGTGTTCGGAAAGTATTGGTTGAAACACATGGATCAAGACTGGGATTTGTCCATCCATATGACAGATAGATATACTCTGGGCCCTCTCGGTGAAATGTCATCCAATTGGCTTGCAAGCATGTGACTGGCTCACAAGGGATCACATATCACGGGAACGAGAAAAGAGTACTTATCGGTAACGAGGTTGAACTAGGTATGCAGAGATACCGACGATCATAACCTCGGATAAGTAAACTATCGTGAGACAAAGGGAAGTTGGTATCGTATGTAAGTGGTTCATTAGATCGCAAAGTAATTGTAGAAATATGTGGGATCCATATGAATTTCCAGATTCCTCTATTGGTTATTGTTCGGAGAAGTGTCTCGATCATGTCCGCATAATTCACGAACCGTAGGGAGACACACTTAAGGATTCGACGTTGTTTGAGTAGTTATGGAATGATGAGAAAGAGACCGAATGTTGTTCGGAGTCTCGGATGGGATCCGAGATATCACGAGGAGATCTAGAATGGTCCGGAGAATAAGATTCATATAAGGAAAGTCCCGTTTCGGAGTTGGGGAATGGTTCCGGTGTTTTCATCGGGAATGTTCTAGAAGGTTCCGGAATGTCCGACACTCCGGAGGGGAAGGGTACATGAATGTGTTATATCAAGTTGGTATGATTGCATCATGTACTAAGTGTCATCGCTGAACAAAATAGAGGATTAAATCAAATCCTTGTTTGAAAAGTCAAACGGCTAGTTTGAAAGTCAAACGGCTATTTTTGGGAAGTGGAAAAGGAGGAGGAAACCTAGTTGGGGAGGAGTCCCTCCTCCACCGGCCGCCACACTGCCGAGTTGGGAAGGGACTCCTCCCCTCCCTTGGCCGGCCCCTCCACCTATATAAGGAGGGGCAGGGCTCCTCCTAGAGACACACAAGATCCTCTCCAACCCTAAGCCACGGGCGCCACACCGCCGCTGGCCGCCGCCACCCTAGGGCAAACCGCCGCCGCTTAGCAACCCTAGCCGGGCCTAGCCCCCCTCGGCGTGTCTAAACCCCAGATCGTCGAGGGACTCTCTCATACTCCACCATACCGCCCGCTTAAGGCGGCCACGAGATCTCCCTCTACTTGGAGCCACTACTGCCAGGCCGGAATCGCGAGGAGAGTGCTACAACCTCCGCTGCCTGCTGGAACAAGGGAGAGGAAGGTCTTCGTCGAGTACCGAACGTGTGACCGACTGCCGGAGCGCTGCCGGAACGCAGCGCCGGAAGGATCGTCTACGTGATCTTGAGATCAGGAAGAGTACGACTACATCACCCACGAGAATCCGCTCTCATTAAACACTTTGGAATCTTGAGGTGAGTTATTCCATCGACTTCGTTACTACAATCTAGTAGATAGATCTTGGCTTGTTTGTTTGTATGCGGTAGAATTTTTTTGTTTTCCATGCTACGAAACCCTACAAAAAGTGCTATCAAAATTGCTTACAATCCCGTGCAGCATACAAGAACAAAACATATAGATATTCGCAACCACTTTATTCGAGATCATGTTGCTCGTGGTGATATTGATCTATCCTTTGTGAGCACGAAGAACCAACTTGCTGATATTTTCACGAAGCCTCTTGATGAAGCAAGATTTTGTTATTTGAGGAATGAGCTAAATACCATAGATTCAAGGAGCTTGGCTTGACTACCCTTGCACACTCACTTGCTCTTATTCATGTATTTGGTTTAGATGCGGGCATAGACATAGGGGGAGTGTGGTCCTAATTGATTGGGCCAACCCTCCCCCCATAATGCCAAAAGCAAGTAAAATCATTTCCCTTAATATCATTTTGTGATATGTGGGTCATCGATGAGCATTGGTTTTGAACTCAAGATACATCTTCGCGGTGTCATGCCATGCGCTCCAACATGGTGGCTTCGGCCACCACCCTCTTCCTCAAGAAGAGTTGGTTTTTCATGGGTCTAGTTGGATTTTCCTGCATATCTCATGTTCTTATGGAAAACACACTCAAATTTGGCTTTTGATTGATTTGATTCTTGCGTGATGATGATGAGGAGTGATCTTCAGGGGCGTTAGCTTCGCTCTTCTTCCTTTTTGGCGTTTCGATGCCAAAGGGGGAGAAGTAGTTCTATTAGGTCTCATGGATTTGCAAGGGTCAGGCACAAGCTTTTCGATTTTAGTCGTTTTTATTTGCTTGCTTGTGCCTTTTCTAGCGTGAACTCATTTGCTATTTGTGTTTGTTTATGTAAGACTATGTCGTACTCCACTTTGTTTGGTACTGTGTTTGGTATTCATGGAATTCTAGATTTATCTATTATGGACCTCATGGAATTCTGGAATTATGGAGTATATTTGATGGCATATGGATTCATGGGATTATCTATGTATGCTTTGGCTATATTCTCATCCCGGTGGTATGACCTTGTTTCACAACCCACCTTTGTTTCAATTATCTTTGCTATGGAAGTTGTGCTCTCTCTAGTGTGTGTATTTGTATTCAAATGCAAATTTTAAATATGCACACATCTAGGGGGAGCGCCTTTCATCTTAAGGTGGCGTTAGCCGGTTTCATTGCAAATCCTAGTATTGTCATCTAACACCAAAAAGGGGGAGATTGAAAGAACATTTCTTAATCCCTAGTGTTTTATGTGTTAGATAACAATACCAAGGATCATTTAATGTGTGTTGAAGTGTTGCAGCTCTCTTTGAGGGAAAAAGGGAAAAGAACTCTGCCTATGGGGGCGGATAATCCGCCACCACCAGGGGCGGATAATCCGCCACCACCAGGGGCGGATAATCCGCCTCCCTTGCCCAAGCAGGAAGCCCCGAAGAGGCGGAGTTTTGGCGGATGTTCGGCCTCGCGATAATCCGCCCTCGGGGCGGATAATCCACCCCCCCTGCTCATCGCCAAGGCGCAAGCCCCAGAGAGGGGGCGGAGTATTGGCCGGACTGGCCGGATAATCCGCCTCCCCAAGATCTTCACCAAGTTCGGCAGGCGCCAGCCCCAGAGAGGGGGCGGACTTTCCCCCGGAGAATCCTCCTTTGGGGCGGAGTTTTCCTAGGGGCGGATAATCCGCCCCCAAAGTTGTGCAACGGCCAGATCTGGGGAGGGGGTATTTAAGCCAGCCTTCCCCTCCTGGCAGGACTTCTTGATTCATCTCGAAAAAGACCAGATCAGATCTGAAAGCTTCATCCAAGAGTGCTCCACCTAGATCCACCCAAAGGCCCCATCCCTTGGGGAATAGAAGGAGGAGAACTCGATCTTCATCATCAGCAATCAAGCGCTTCATCTCCTCTCCATTCATTTGGAGAACCTTCGATCTAGTATTTCTTGCAAATATCTAGATCCTCGTTTTTGTTTATATTGATAAACCTTGTTCTTGTGGCAGCTTGTTGTCATCTCGGGAGCCCCCAATTCGGTTGTGGGTGTGTGCCCCGATAGTGTTGTAAAAGGCACCGGTTCCCGCCTCGAAGGGATCCAATAGTGGAGAAGGTGGATCAGGCCTCTCGTGGCGAGATCCATCGGAGAATAGGGTGAGGCCTATTGTGGCGTGGTGGTCTTAGAACCGCCCACCCCTCCAACGCATATGTACTTCCCTTAACAAGGAAGGAACTGCGGTAAAACAAATCCCTGTGTCTCCGCGTGCTCCACTTCAGTTTCCTCTCTCCTCTTTTACGTGCTTAGTAGTTAGGGTTACATATAGGGAAATTCTCGTAGTTGCATATCTAGAGAATTTACTTTGTGTCAAGCCTAAAATTGAAAAAGTATTAAAAATTGGTTAGCACATATTCACCCCCCCTCTAGGTGCCCATACGATCCATTTCACTAATAACTAAGTTTTTCTAGAAATCATAAACTAAGCCGAAGACTGCATCATAACTAAATCGGATCCACCCAGGATAAAGTTGGCTCCCCAACACAGGATTAGTTGGTTCAACCTCACAACCAAGTTGGAACACTAAGTTGGTTGTTTTTCATCCCATAACTAAGTTCATCCCATATTTTCTTTTTGAATCTAACTAAGTTAACTTAGTTGATGGCTGCAGAATACTAAGTTGATTCCTAGAAATAACTAAGTTGATTCCTAGAAATAACTAAGTTGATTTTCCTAGAATAAACTTGGTTATGTTCAGAAACCAAGTTGGTTACCTCCAGGAACCAACTTGGTTATGTATGTCTTCTAATATATATGCAAAACTGGGTTACATACAACTGGGTTATAAACAGGAACCAACTTGGTTATATAAATGAACCAACTTAGTTATAAACAGGAACCAAGTTGAATCAAGTCCAGGAACTCAACTTACAGATAACCAACTTCAGCAAAAAAGTAAAACCCAAACTTATCTGATACAGTAAAAACAACATAACTGAGCACACCCCCCCTATAAAATCCGCTACTTATGGCCCAACCCAAAAGTACACGTAGCAGCGTTATGTTCAGGATCAGAACACAAACCACATAGGTTGATTTTTTTAGCTTGCAAATCAATGCCAGATGGTATCCGTCCTTTCTTCCGCCCTTTAGTGTTAGACCTGGGAGGGTTTAGTATTATAAAATGTTCTCTATTCGGCTCAACCACACCACCCGGGTGCTGAACATAAGACGCACCCGCCCCTGATGTTGTTTGTCTGGCACAGTCTAGTTGTCGAGCAGCAGCAGGGCCAGGTTGCATTGCAGTCGCTAGAGAAGGTGTTTCGTGCATCACCCCCCACACACTTGATGATGTTTGCTGCGCTCACAAAGTAGCTCCACCCGAAAAGGCACCCAAACGAGGACCATGAATTGTTACAGTTGGCGATGCACAAGGCACACACTGGCTTTTAAATGGAGGTGGCGGCGGGGCTGGCATAGGGTCTGAATGACCACGCTGGCTGCTAGGAGGTTTCTGCCGTGGCCCTGTTGGCAAAGGACATGCTGCCGTTGATCGGTGAATGTTAGGAGCTGAAGAAGCGGGGTGATGCACATTAGGGGTTGTTGTTTGTTACGGTGCATTAGGAGTTGTTGTTTGTTGCGATGTGCTGGGAGTTGCAGTGTCATGTGATGCATTAGGGGCGCTGTTTGTGTGGGCTAGTTTCTTCTTTTTACGAACTTTTTTCGATTACGCAAACTCAGCTTTCATCTCCCTGATGTGCCTACGAGCAATAGCTTCTGCATGATTTTAGCCATTTGCACAAACGATCTATACAAGTTTGCAAACCTTAGTTTCTGCCGAGACAGTTCATGCACCACATCATCTTGTACCTGCTCAGAAGGCAGTACCACATCCTCAACTGCTTCCTGAGTCCACCGTTTAAAAATGAACTTTTACGGTAGTGCATAAATACCTACATGCGTGAACACTTTCAACACATGGCAATAAAGGGTACCATCACGCTGGTACATACTAAAAGAAGTCTAGATTCATTTTTTTTACAAACCTAAAACATCTTATATTTTAAAACGGAGAGAGTAGTACATACCTCGTAATCGTACATTCGTCTATCGGGGCCAATTACAAGTGCGAGAGGTTGTGCAAAAAGTGTGTTCGCCGTTTCGCACCAACATTTGCGTTTCCCTAATAAAGTGTGCTCTTTTTATATACTTCCTCTGTCTAGCTTTTATCTAAGTCAAATTTTATTAAATTTGATCAACTTTATAAATAAGTATAACAATATATATTATATTAAAATAATATATTAATAAACTAAATTTAAAAACATATCTACTGGTATCAATTTAAAGTTGTATATTCCTACGTTTTTCTATAAAGTTAGTTAAATTTTACTAACTTTGACTTAGAATAAGATTAGAAGTATAATAGTAGACATTAAGAATGGCAATGGGCAGGGTATAGGCAGGATAGAGCAATATCATACCCATACACGTGTAGTCAATGGGTACAAAATAAGTTTATCCATACCCGTACTCGCGGGTATAATAATTTACCCATACTCATACACATTGGGTATCCGGTGGGTGGATCCAATAGAACACAAGTTATTCACAACTTTACGTTTACGTTTATCAATAATATATATTTGAAAAAAAGACAATTATCTCTACTTAATAATAGGTAGACGAGTACATGAAAGTATCAAAGTTTAGGATTCGAATCGCATACTTGTCCATAGGATTCTTGGCCGCATAGGTTGACACTCTACAGGTAAGTTTGACATGTCAGTTTAAACGGCAAGATATGGATATATCCATGGGTACAAATTTATATACATGCCTATACTCGTAACTTAACGAGTAGGGTATGGATATTACCCGTCGGTATGAAAATGTGACTATACTCTACCTATGCGAGTACGATACCCGCGGATACTCGCACCCATGGGTAAAATTGTCATCCTTAATAGACATGAACCAGTACATTAGGCCAAGGCGATCGGCGATTGAATAAAACTCATCTAGGGTAACGGCCACCACTCCATTTCTGGTTTTCTTTAAAAAAATTATTCCACCTGATTTACAAAAATATCTAAACGTAATAAAAATTATGGATAGATCTTTGGACGATCTAACGATGATACGTACACTAGCACGAGTTAAAGACGTGTCGCCGTCTTCGCCCCTATCTTGTTAGAGCCGGACAAAACTTGTCGTAGTGGAACTTATTATAGTAGACAGACAAAAAGTCGTCGTGCTAAGGTCCCAAGAACCAGCACACCAGAAGATATGGCGTGGAGTATTTTATTATAACTTCAAGATGTAGCCACCGCTTCACTATTCTGAAAAAGGCGCCTACAAACAAGCTAAACAAGAAATGGGAACCCTTCCTCCCACTCGCGAGGGGCCATGGGCCGCACATACAAGGGCCCAAGGCCAACGGAGACGGAACGGACTGGCGGCGTCGCCCATGATAGGGACGAAACCCTAGATGGGTAGCCTCCTCATGATCTCATTTATCTCATATGTCCTCAGCATACCGGTCCGGTCAAAAAGCCGTTTCTGTTTGCGTTGGGTTCTTCAAGACACAGCAGGCCCTTCGCCGCCAAAAGGGTTTCCTTTTTTGTTTAGTCCATTTATTAATGTCTTCTATGGAAAATTGAGATGACAGCTGCATTCAGAAGTTAGAATAAAGTTCTTTTCGCTCCTGTGGCGTCTAGCGTCAACGAAAGACGCGTGAGGTCGTGTATCCGGCAGATCTTCTGTGATTCAGTCGGTTTTAGGACAGTCTCTTTCGATCTACGATATATAATCATTAGGGATGGTTGCTGCTCTAAAGCGTAGGTTCTTTATAGGCTTAGCACGACTTTTCATTTGTCTACTATAACAAGCTTTATTACGATAAGTTTTACCTGGCTTCGGGGATGTAGGGGGCGATGTTGACCACGCTCCTTCCACATGCACTAATGTTTGTAGTTGTTGCCGAGTGATCCAACGACCTATCTATAACATTTGTTACTTTTAAAGCTCTCTGTAATGATATTGATGTTTATTAATAGACCAGTGTAATTTTCACAAGTGGATGTACTCACCTCGTAACAAGAAAAAAGGTAAAATAAAAGAAAAATATAAAAGTGCATGCATGAGCCGTATAACTCGTTCTCTTGTACATGTCCCATACGAAAAACTACGTCTCTGTCCATATAAGGTTAAAAAAATCTCTCAACGCCTACTTTATCAGTGTACATAACCAAGAACGTAGCCAATAGGTATATCAGTACTCTCTCTGACCCCTATTATTTCACTCAAACTTTTCTAGATTTGGATGTATCTAGCACTAAAACATGTCTAGATACATCCGAATCTAGACAAATTTAAATCAACTAATATAGGTCGAAGGGAGTATATATACGCAGAAAGATACTTGTTTTGTTTTAAAATATAAGATGTTTTAACTTTGTGAAAAGAGTATATCTAAATCTATTTTAGTGTTCAGATTCATTTTAAATCTACACGAACCTATACACTAAAAAATCTAAATACACTTTTTTTACAAAGATTTTGAAACGGAGGGAGTACGTTATTATCATTAAAACTATATCGTCCACTTTCACCATAATAAAGATTCTATGATCGATTTCATGAAAACACTACGTGGCGGATAAAAGTTAAAAAACTACATGATAATTAACCATATAGAATGTGTGAAGTTGCACCGGAAAAACATGTGTTTGATAGTCTCTTCATTATGACAAAAATAATACTATATAAGCTTCCTTTCCCCTTGCATTTTGCAAGGTTATCCTTGGTGTAAGGATGACACCTTTGTGAAGGTGCCGCGTTCCAGACTTTATTGTTATGTTAACTTGTACATCTGAATGTACAAGTGCTCCATACATGAAATAAACCAGACATTTCCCATTCAAAGGCGGCTATGCAACCCCTTCATTCACGAGAGAACGCACACAAGCGATTGGGGCTTCCTTCCTCCTGTCGGTGTCGCCGTCGATTTGCCTTGTCTCCTATCGCCTTAGAACGCCTCCACTCGGCGTTTCTAGGTCAAGCTATTTAGCACGGACGGATGTAAGTCAGTTTTCCACTCACCTTTTCATGTCAATTTCCCATTTTAGCTAAACTTCAAAGAAATTTGGCAAAATTTAGACGAATTTATTTAAAATAGGCGAGTTCGTATATATTATGTCAAATTCGGACATATACCCGAATTTTGACTGCATTAGGCTGAAAAAATAAAAAATATACTCTCTCCGACCCATATTACTTGACTTGGATTTGTGTAGATTCACTAGTGGAAACGAGGCCTTTGGTTGAGCCTGAAAATGGGCTTTAACACCGATTTTTTTACGAACTGGTGTTAAAGGGGGACCGTCTGGCGTGACCCGTGCAGCAAAGGAGTTTCTTTAACACCGGTTCGTGGCTTGAACCGGTGTTAAATGGTCATCTCCCTATTAATTTTTGATATATACTATATATTAATGCAGATGAATCGGCAATGGATGTACGGTGACCGCCGTACTTTCGAGTACATTACGGGCCTCCAAAATTTCATCGTTGTGGCTAATGCAAACCGTGGTCACAATGGTTTTATGTGCTGTCCGTGTGTTCACTGTCAGAACAAGAAAGACTACTCAAATACCAGAACCATTCACGCCCACCTGCTTCGATCCGGTTTCATGCCCAGCTATAATTGTTGGACCAAGCACGGAGAAAAAGGGGTTGTGATGGAAGACCACGAATAAGAAGAGGATGATGACAACTATCATAATATGTATCCTGAATATGATGATACTGCAAGGGGGGTAGATAATGAAGATCAAGAGGCAGCAGATGGGCCCGCTGATGACGATCTTGGTCGGGCCATTACTAATGCAAAGAAAGAATGTGAAACTGAAAAGGAGAAGGAGAAGCTGGAGCAGATGTTAAAGGATCACAAAACATTGTTGTATCCAACTTGCGAAGATGACCACAAAAAGCTAGGTACCACACTGGATCTGCTGCAATAGAAGGCAGAGAACGGTGTGACTGACAGCGCATTTTCAAAGTTGTTGGTAAAAATGAAGAATCTTCTTTTAAGAAATAATGAGTTGCCCGATAGTACATACCAAGCAAAGAAGGTTGTCTGCCCTCTAGGATTAGACGTGCAGAAGATACATGCCTACATTAATGACTGCATCCTCTACCGCGGTGAGAAGTACGAGAATTTGGATGCATGCCGGTATGCACGCCTTTGCGGTATAAGATCAGACGAGACGATCCTGGCGATGTTGAGGGCGAGGCCCCTAGGAAGAAGGTTCCTGCCAAGGTTATGTGGTATGCTCCTATAATACCACGGTTAAAACGTCTCTTCAGAAATAAAGAGCATGCCAAGTTGTTGCGATGGCACATGGAAGACCGTAAGAAAGACGCGATGTTAAGACACCCCGCTGATGGGTCACAGTGGAGAAAAGTCGAGCGAGAGTATCCGGACTTCGCACGTGACGCAAGGAACTTAAGGTTTGGTCTAAGTACAGATGACATGAATCCTTTTGGTGAGCAGAGCTGCAGTCACAGCACCTGGCCTATGACTCTATGTATCTATAACCTTCCTCCTTGGCTGTGTATGAAGAGGAAGTTCATTATGATGCCAGTGCTCATCCAAGGCCCGAGGCAACCCGGCAACGATATTGATGTGTACCTAAGGCCATTAGTTGAATAAATTTTACAGCTGTGGGCCAAACCAGGTGTACGTATGTGGGATGAGCATAAAGGGGAGCCATTTGACCTACGAGCATTTCTTTTCGTAACCATCAATGATTGGCCTGCTCTTAGTAACATTTCAGGGCAGACAAACAAGGGATACAATGCATGCACACACTGTTTAGATGAGACTGAAAGTGTATATTTGGATAAATGTAAGAACGTTGTGTACCTAGGGTATCGTCGATTTCTTCCGAACCTGCATCTAGTAAGAAAGAAAGACAAGCATTTCAAACGTCTAGCAGAACCCCGGAGGAAGCCTGTCCTCCGTACCGGTGAGGAGGTATTTGGTATGGTCAAGGACCTAGAAGTAATCTTTAGAAAAGGTCCTGGCAGTCTATCTGTTCCGAATGACGATGCCGGACACGCGCCCATGTGGAAGAAGCAATCTATATTTTGGGACCTACCCTATTGGAAAGTCTTAGAGGTCCGCTCTTCAATCGACATGATGCACGTGACGAAGAATATTTGCGTGAACCTTCTAGGCTTCCTAGGAGTGTATGGGAAGACAAAATATACACCGGAAGCACGGCAGGACCAGCAACGTCTGAAAGACCCTGAAGACAAAAGATGCATCCTGAGAACGAGAAGGGTAAACGATGCCACTTAACTCCTGCCAGCTACGCTCTTACCAAAGCAGAGAAGGAAATCTTTTTTGAATGCCTGAGCAGTATCAAGGTCCCGTCTGGCTTCTCGTAGAATATAAAGGGAATAATAAATATGGCAGAGAAAAAATTCCAAAATCTGAAGTCTCATGACTGCCACGTGATTATGACACAATTGCTTCTGATTGCATTGAGGGGGCTTCTACCTGAAAATGTCCGAGTACCCATTGTGAAGCTATGTGCATTCCTCAATGCAATATCTCAGAAGGTAATCGATCCAGAAAGCCTACCAGGGTTATAGACAGATGTGGCCCAATGTCTTGTCAGCTTTGAGTTGGTGTTCCCACCATCCTTCTTCAATATTATGACGCATCTCCTGGTTCACCTAGTAGAAGAGATTGCCATTCTCGGTCCTGTATTTCTACACAATATGTTCCCCTTTGAGAGGTACATGAGAATCTTAAAGAAATATGTTCATAACCGTGCTAGGCCAGAAGGAAGCATCTCCAAGGGCTATGTAACAGAGGAGGTCATTGAGTTCTGTGTTGATTTTATTCCTGACCTTAAGGCGATTGGTGTTCTAGAATCACGACATGAGGGGAGACTGCGTGGAAAAGGCACCCTAGGATATAAAGCAATGATATGTAGGGACGGGCATTCTCTCAATCAAGCACACTACACGGTTTTACAAAGATCTATCTTGGTTGCCCCGTATATCAATGAACACAAGAATTTAATACGCCTCAAACACCCGGGACAGTCTGATGAATGGATTATAAGTGAACACATGGCGAGTTTTGGCGGCTGGCTACAAAGACTTCTCACGAATAACACCACTATTGGGAATCAGCTGTACTTGTTGGCCAGGACACCATCTTTGACTGTATGTACTTTCCAAGGGTACGAGATAAATGGGAATATATTTTACACGATAGGCCAAGATAAAAAGAGCACCAACCAAAATAGTGGTGTCCGCTTCGATGCAGCAGAAGACAATGGGCAAAAGACCACGTATTATGGGTTCATAGAGGAGATATGGGAACTTGACTATGGACCTAATTTTAAGGTCCCCTTGTTTCGATGCAAATGGGTCAAGCTAACAGGAGGAGGGGTTGAGGTAGACAAGAAGTACGGAATGATAACAGTGGATCTCAACAATCTTATGAAGGTAGACAAGAACTTAGACGAACCATTCGTCTTAGCCAATGATGCGGCTCAGGTTTTCTATGTGAAGGACATGTCTACCAAACCGAAAAAAAGAAAAAATAAGAAAACAGATACATCACACGATGAGCCAAAGAGTCACATAGTTCTTTCAGGGAAAAGAAACATCGTGGGAGTGGAGGACAAGACAGACATGTCAGAAGATTATAATAAGTTTGATGAAATTCCGCCCTTCAGAGTGAAGACTGACCCAACCATCCTGTTAAACAGTGCTGATACTCCATGTTTACGGCCGACGCGATCATAAGATTGACTATATGTATTAATTGAGCCATTTTTGGCACACATATGTATCTCAACATGGAAATCAATGTCATATTTCTTCTGTTAACAGTATATATATTAAATGAGCCATTTTTCTTCCTGCAATTTCTTCCCTCCATTTTTCTTCCCGCCATTTTTTCCCGCCATTTTTCTTCCCGCCATTTTTCTTCCCGCCAGTTCTTTCCTCCAGTTCTTCCCGCCAGTTCTTCACTATATATATATATATATATATAGGGTTGGCCTCCATTGTCATTGCACATCTCTAGACTCATATCTGCAACCTCATCACACTTTCCCATGGCTTCCACCGTAGCACTAACCCCTGAGGAGGCGGGGCGGCGCCTCGAACTACCCCTGCCCGCCGGGCTACTGTGTCCCCGTCGGCTGGATGCTGAGCGCCAGAGGCGTGCCGGTTCCTCCTGTCCCTCTAGGTGTGGAGCGCCAGATGGCCATCACGAACCACTACTACTTCGAGCTCATGCCGGAGCAGCGGAGGAATCCCAGATGGCATCCCGACTATTTCCCTACCTGGGAAGCCTTCTTCATGGATCGGCGTGAGAGGGCGCTCGCCAGGCACGAGGAGGACGGCCCAACTCCTCCGAACTTCAACGAGGACGGCCGTCGGCTATGGTGGCGCGGTTGGACTCTCCAGAGCGTCATGGCCTATGACACTGCCGCCGACTCTAACCTCCGTCTGCACTACCCTCAAGTCCAGCCCACGCGTACTCAGCCTTCAAGGTTCAATGACGGTGACCCCGACGATGACAGCGATGACGGCGGCGGCGAGTACGACGAATACAGTGGAGAGTATTACAGGTGTAGGCAGGAGCATGACTGAATCACTCCAACATTCCGAAACAAGTTCGGCCGATTGTTACTTAATCTAGCCATGTATCTTAATTTTCAGTTCTTTTATGTATCTTAATTTTCAGTCGTGCTTTATGTAACTTACTGTTAGTTGCATTTTGTATTTTAATTCCAGTTCTATCTCCTTCACAAAATGACCTATCTCATTCGAGGTTTCTTGGCTTTTGGGTCAAAAGAAAAATTCCTGCCGAGTCGGCAGGAAGTGGGTCAGATATGAACTACAGGTACATGATACGATGCTCATGATTTTTTACAAAAATCATTTTTTGGTTCACAATATGCTATTTTATCAAAAATCCAATGCAAGTTGAGCGAGACTTGGCCCCGAGCTAAGAATCTTCATGCTCGTTGTTCGACAAAGTTTGACGATAGTTTAAAACGGGGATAAAAAATAAAAAAAGATCGAAACAGTGCGAAACCTTCGAGTGGTGTTATATTATGTGACATAGTTAGAAGGAAAAATCTCAAACTTGGTATATTGATTATGTCTCAAAAAAACCTTCACAAAATGACCTATCTCATTCGAGGTTTCTTGGCTTTCGGGTCAAATGACCAATATTATGGCTAGAATCAAGGCATAGTTTATGATAATATGGCTATATTGTGCATACATGTGCATCATGGCATGGCAAACAATGTTGCAAGAGGAAGTTTTCCTTTTTATCGCACCAAAAAGGCATTTTCCATTTTCCGAGCATAAAAAACGCACGGTTTTGTGAAGCAACCACCAAATGGCTAATTCAAAAAACCACCACCACATTTTACAAAAATACTAGACCATCTTATATGGACAATGTACCAACAGGGGGATCTGAAACCTTTCCGTCCACCTCTGGTGAAAAAGACAAATTCCTGCCGAATCGGTAGGAAGTGGGTCAGATATGAACTACAGGTACATGATACAATGCTCATGATTTTTTTAAAAAAATATTTTTAGGTTCACAATATGCTATTTTATCAAAAATTCAATGCAAGTTGAGCGAGGCTTGGCCCCGAGCTAAGAATCTTCATGCCCGTTGTTCGATAAAGTTTGACGATAGTTTAAAACGGGGATAAAAAATAAAAAAAGATCAAAACAGTGCGAAACCTTTGCGTGGTGTTATATTATGTGACATAGTTAGAAGGAAAAATCTCAAACTTGGTATATTGATTATGTCTCAAAAAAACCTTCACAAAATGACGTATCTCATTCGAGGTTTCTTGGCTTTCGGGTCAAATGACCAATGTTATGGCTAGAATCAAGGCACAGTTTGTGATAATATGGCCATATTGTGCATATATGTGCATCATGGCATGGCAAACAATGTTGCAAGAGGAAGTTTTCCTTTTTATCGCACCAAAAAGGCATTTTCCATTTTCCGAGCATAAAAAACGGACGGTTTTGTGAAGCAACCACCAAATAGCTAATTCAAAAAACCACCACCACATTTTACAAAAATATTAGACCACTTTAAATGGACAATGTACCAACAGGGGGATCTGAAACCTTTCTGTCCACCTCTGGTAAAAAAGACAAATTCCTGCTGAATCTGTAGGAAGTGGGTCAGATATGAACTACAGGTACATGATACGATGCTCATGATTTTTTACAAAAATCATTTTTAGGTTCACAATATGCTATTTTATCAAAAATCCAATGCAAGTTGAGCGAGGCTTGGCCCCGATCTAAGAATCTTCATGCCCGTTGTTCGACAAAGTTTGACAATAGTTTAAAACGGGGATAAAAAATAAAAAAAGATCGAAACAATGCGAAACCTTCGCGTGGTGTTATATTATGTGACATAGTTAGAAGGAAAAATCTCAAACTTGGTATATTGATTATGTCTCAAAAAAACTTCACAAAATGAACCATCTCATTCGAGGTTTCTTGGCTTTCGGGTCAAATGACCAATGTTATGGCTAGAATCAAGGCATAGTTTGTGATAATATGGCCATATTGTGAATACATGTGCATCATGGCATGGCAAACAATGTTGCAAGAGGATGTTTTCCTTTTTATCGCACCAAAAAGGCATTTTCCATTTTCCGAGCATAAAAACGGACGGTTTTGTGAAGCAACCACCAAATGGCTAATTCAAAAAACCACCACCACATTTTACAAAAATACTAGACCACCTTATATGGTCAATGTACCAACAGGGGGATATGAAACCTTTCCGTCCACCTCTGGTGAAAAAGACAAATTCCTGCCGAATCGGTAGGAAGTGGGTCAGATATGAACTACAGGTACATGATACAATGCTAATGGTTTTTTACAAAAATCATTTTTAGGTTCAGAATATGCTATTTTATCAAAAACCCAATGCAAGTTGAGCGAGGCTTGGCCCCGAGCTAAGAATCTTCATGCCCGTTGTTCGACAAAGTTTGACGATAGTTTAAACAGGGATAAAAAAAATCGAACCAGTGCGAAACCTTCGCGTGGTGTTATATTATGTGACATAGTTAGAAGGAAAAATCTCAAACTTTGTATATTGATTATGTCTCAAAAAAACCTTCACAAAATGACCTATCTCATTCGAGGTTTCTTGGCTTTCAGGTCAAATGACCAATGTTATGGATAGAATCAAGGCATAGTTTGTGATAATATGGCCATATTATGCATATATGTGCATCATGGCATGGCAAACAATGTTGCAAGAGGAAGTTTTCCTTTTTATCGCACCAAAAAGGCATTTTCTATTTTCCGAGCATAAAAAACGGACGGTTTTGTGAAGCAACCACCAAATGGCTAATTCAAAAAACCACCACCACATTTTATAAAAATATTAGACCACCTTATATGGACAATGTACCAACAGGGGCGTCGGAAACCTTTCCGTCCACCTCTGGTGAAAAAGACAAATTCCTGCCGAATCGATAGGAAGTGGGTCAGATATGAACTACAGGTACATGATACGATGCTCATGATTTTTTACAAAAATCATTTTTAGGTTCACAATATGCTATTTTATTAAAAATCTAGTGCAAGTTGAGCGAGGCTTGGCCCCGATCTAAGAATCTTCATGCCCGTTGTTCGACAAAGTTTGACGATAGTTTAAAACGGGGATTAAAAAATAAAAAAAGATCGAAACAGTGCGAAACCTTCGCGTGGTGTTATATTATGTGACATAGTTAGAAGGAAAAATCTCAAACTTGGTATATTGATTATGTCTCAAAAAAACTTCACAAAATGAACTATCTCATTCGAGGTTTCTTGGCTTTCGGGTCAAATGACCAATGTTATGGCTAGAATCAAGGCATAGTTTGTGATAATATGGCCATATTGTGCATACATGTGCATCATGGCATGGCAAACAATGTTGCAATAGGAAGTTTTCCTTTTTATCGCACCAAAAAGGCATTTTCCATTTTCCGAGCATAAAGAACGGACGGTTTTGTGAAGCAACCACCAAATGGCTAATTCAAAAAACCACCACCACATTTTACAAAAATACTAGACCACCTTATATGGAGAATGTACCAACAGGGGGATATGAAACCTTTCCGTCCACCTCTGGTGAAAAAGACAAATTCCTGCCGAATCGGGAGGAAGTGGGTCAGATATGAACTACAGGTACATGATACGATGCTCATGATTTTTTACAAAAATCATTTTTAGGTTCAGAATATGCTATTTTATCAAAAATCCAATGCAAGTTGAGCGAGGCTTGGCCCCGAGCTAAGAATCTTCATGCCCGTTGTTCGACAAAGTTTGACGATAGTTTAAAACGGGGATAAAAAAATAAAAAAAGATTGAAACAGTGCGAAACCTTCGCGTGGTGTTATATTATGTGACATAGTTAGAAGGAAAAATCTCATACTTGGTATATTAATTATGTCTCAAAAAAACCTTCACAAAATGACCTATCTCATTCGAGGTTTCTTGGTTTTCGGGTCAAATGACCAATGTTATGGCTAGAATCAAGGCATAGTTTGTGATAATATGGCCATATTGTGCATATATATGCATCATGGCATGGCAAACAATGTTGCAAGAGGAAGTTTTCCTTTTTATCGCACCAAAAAGGCATTTTCCATTTTCCGAGCATAAAAAACGGACGGTTTTGTGAAGCAACCACCAAATGGCTAATTCAAAAAACCACCACCACATTTTACAAAAATACTAGACCAACTTATATAGACAATGTACCAACAGGGGGATCTGAAACCTTTCCGTCCACCTCTGGTGAAAAAGACAAATTCCCGCCGAATCGGTAGGAAGTGGGTCAGCTATGAACTACAGGTACATGATACGATGCTTATGATTTTTTACAAAAATCATTTTTAGATTCAGAATATGCTATTTTATCAAAAATCCAATGCAAGTTGAGCAAGGCTTTGCCCCGAGCTAAGAATCTTCATGCCCGTTGTTCGACAAAGTTTGACGATAGTTTAAAACGAGGATAAAAAAATAAAAAAGATCGAATCAGTGCAAAACCTTCGCGTGGTGTTATATTATGTGACATAGTTAGAAGGAAAAATCTCAAACTTGGTATATTGATTATGTCTCAAAAAAACCTTCACAAAATGACCTATCTCATTCGAGGTTTCTTGGCTTTCGGGTCAAATGACCAATGTTATGGCTAGAATCAAGGCATAGTTTGTGATAATATGGCCATATTGTGCATACATGTGCATCATGGCATGGCAAACAATGTTGCAATAGGTAGTTTTCCTTTTTATCGCACCAAAAAGGCATTTTCCATTTTCCGAACATAAAAAATGGACGGTTTTGTGAAGCAACCACCAAATGGCTAATTCAAAAAACCACCACCACATTTTACAAAAATACTAGACCACCTTATATGGACAATGTACCAACAGGGGAATCTGAAACCTTTCCATCCACCTCTGGTGAAAAAGACAAATTCCTGCCGAATCAATAGGAAGTGGGTCAGATATGAACTACACGTACATGATACGATGCTTATGATTTTTTACAAAAATCATTTTTAGGTTCACAATATGCTATTTTATCAAAAATCCAATGCAAGTTGAGCGAGGCTTGGCACCGAGCTAAGAATCTTCATGCCCGTTGTTCGACAAAGTTTGACGATAGTTTAAAACGGGGATAAAAAATAAAAAAAAGATCGGGTTAGATTCCTTTTTACATGCTTAATATTTCTTATGTTCAAAGTTTTAGGGTTTGTCTATTTTATTTTTGTTTGAATTGAATAATCAAAATTTATATGTATGTGTTTTAATTATTTTGAAAATTTTCATCTAAAGTAAATATAAAATGTTTTTACATGAATGGATAGATATTATTTTTCTGAAAATTATGATATATTATTCACATTTTTCTGAGTTGAAATGAAAAAGATATGAATTTTCTAAATTCATATCCTATTTTTTGAGTTAAAAATGCCCCCAACGCTTTAATGCATGAAATAAATGCCCCCCTTTAATACTGGTTCGTGCCACGAACCGGTGTTAAAGGGGGGAGGGGGTGCGGGCACGAACCGGTGTTAACGGGGGGGCATTTATAACGCCTTCCTCTCTTCCTTCTTCCCCCAGCAAGAACGAAAATCGCGCGCGCAACAGAGGAAGCAGAGGAGAGCCACGCACGCCATCGCCATTCTGCCGTCGCCGTCCAGGCCTCGCCGTCGCCATCCCGCGGGAGCTCCGTCGCCCCCCTCGTAGCCGTCATTGACGTCTGTCCGCCGTGTCCACGAGCCCTCGCCGCGCTGCCGCTGCCGCCTCGCCTCACTGTCGCCTTTCACCTTCACCGTGCATATAACGCCTATCCACCCCTTCCTCGACGATTCTCACCGGGCGCGGCATGCACACCTGCATGTGGTTCCTCTCCACCGGCGCTGTGGTCTGCCACCCCGGCCGACATTGACTTATGTTTTTTTATAGTCATTGACTTATGTTTTTTTTAGAAATACACATGTAAAAATTATGTTCTATTTTGTATTGTATGTTTATTTTGTAGTTGTATTGCATATTATGTTCTATTTTGTAGTTGTATTGCATATTATATTCTATTTTGTAGAAATACACATGTAAAAAATACAACGATGAGAATTATGTTCTATTTTGTATTGTATATGTATTTTGTAGTTGTATTGCATATTATGTTCTATTTTGTAGTTGTATTGCATATTATGTTCTATTTTGTAGAAATACACATGTAAAAAAATACAACAATGATAATTATGTTCTATTTTGTAGTTGTATTGCATATTGTAACTCCCAATGGTGAATTTTGTATAGAAGGTGTACAATATATGTTTACCTAATATAAATTTTGTCGCTGCCTTATTGATGCCAAAGTATAGATGGACCAATTACTTATGGGTGGGAGCTTATACTTGCAGCTTGGCTGATCATGCTTCTCGGAGAGAGTTTATAATTGTTCACAAGCAAATTTCATATCATTGGTGAGCTGCTATATATGGTCCTGGAATTGATAGACCTATTAGGATTGTTGCGGGGTCATATGTTTCCAAACCGAAGGGGTACCGGCGAATCGCAAATAAAATACCACTGGGCCAAAATTTGCAAATAAAATACCATTGAATTCAGTAGAACAAGTGGCATATGTGTATGTATATTTGTATGTGTGTATGTATATATGTATATTGTATTGTATGTGTATTGTATATGCATGTGTATATTTTGTGCCACGCCGACGACCACCGCCACCATTATGCCGTCGACCCTGACCTCCTCTGTCCTCGCTGAGCCCACGTCGTGCTGGTTCGAACGCACACCCCCACGCATCCCGGCCCCGCTCTCGCCCTAGCGCCGCCACCTCTCGTTGTCAATATAGCATTATAATAACCATGCTATGTTAATTAGAAGAAGTAAATGTACCCTCTCATATGAATCGGGGGTTTCTCCAAATTAGGGTTTGGAATGACCAAGCATGTATTAGGGTTACATTTCAATACTTTTAACCTGTCATATCATCATCTTTGCTTGAGCATTTCAATAGATGTATTACTGATATTTGTGTGAAACTATGGATCCACTCAGTAGAAACCTTGAAGATGAAGAAATAATGGAGAACATGATCCACGAGGACACCTCACAATATTATCTGAACTTGGAGGGACATGATGACATCTCAAGTAGTCATGGAGAAGATGACGACTCCGGTGAATGCACTTTAGTGATTACAAAGTCTGTCAAGGTATATGCATGGATTAAGCCTCTGCTGACTTGCACAGATTGATTTGTATATATGTAAATGTATTAATTAATGCTTCTTTCTTCTTTTAGCCCTCTAGATCGACCAGCCAGCAACAATCTTCTTCTACGAAAAAGAGCAAGTGAGGCGCGAGCCATTGGTTGAAAGATCATGCAAAGTTCACGATCGAAGCAGTCCGTGTTGATGGCAGGCCGATGGAGCCCAAGAAGGCCGCAGACAAATTTGTACGTCAGGCTGGAGTTCTTGTTAGGGACCAAATCCCAATCATAATTGAATGTTGGAATAAGCCAAAGAAGGGCGACGGTACCTTTGTCGATGAAAGATCCAAAAAAACGCTTTGGAATTCGTTGTTGGTAAATTTCACCCTTCCGCCAGAGGAGGATGAAAACAAACTGGTTATAAAGGAAAAGGTCAAAGATTGGACTCTAAAGAAGATGGCTGACGCTTTGTGCAACTGGAAAACAAAATTGAACAAATTTGTCAAAGCTCGCGAGACTCCAGATTTCGAAGACGCATATTATGCGAAGATAAGACCTCACTAGCCCGAATTTGTGGCATATAAAAAAGGTGCTATAGCTAAAAAGAGGTCAAAAACCAATACGCTAAATGCCCAGAAGAAGGAATATCACCAGAGGACGGGGTCAGGTGGCTACATATCTCAGAGGCCTAAGTGGGAGGAAGCTGAGAAGGCCCTGCGCGCTAGAGGGATCACACCTCAGACAGATGGGTGGGACCTACATGCAAAGACTTGGTTCTACGGAATCGGGGTAAGGTTGGACCTAGAAATAGGATTGTGTATCTTCCCAACCCTCCTTGCCAAACCCGTCACTGAACTCATCACGGCATACGAGGAAACAGCCGCCAGGACCTTCCATCTCGACAGAGAGAATGACCAGCTCACACGCGCCATCGGTAAAAAAGAACACCCTGGACATGCACGAGGCACAGGGGGTATGACGTGGAAGGATGAGTTTGCCGAGTGGGGCGACTCTTACAGATGGCGCGGCAGAAAAGAAAAAGAGCGTACAGAGCGGATGACACAGATAGAACATGCACTTGTGGCGCTGCAGGCGCAAGTGAATGCACATCAGATCCATCAAGCTACCGGACCATCTCAGCGGCACAAAGAGCCTGCATTAGAAGCTGCCGACGGCCTAGAATCTGCGCGGAAAAGCAGCGTGGCTTCCACGGAGAACGTGCAGCCCACGCTTGAAATGGCGGGTCGTCGATACCCCATGGATGAGATCACAGAGAGCGAACACGCTGATCTGCATGTGAGATTAATGGGCTTATCCATTAAGGTGGTTGTCGGCTATGCCTTACCTTCTGTAGCTGGTGGAACTTACCACTGCTGACCGATTCCAGATGGCTATGCTATTGTCGGGGTGGATGAGGTTGTGAAGGAATATGAGGAAGCACAGCTTGACCATGCTATAGGTGAAGGGGAAACTCAACTCAAATTTGCAGTGAAAACAACCATTCTTTGGAAGAAGGAACACGTCGTGCTTCCAAATTGGAGGCCACTGGCACCCCCGTCGTCTCCACAGCGTTAGTAGTATGAGCCGCTTCAGCCATCTCCTGCGCGGCAGCCATCTCCGGCGCTTTAGCCATCTCCTGCACGGCAGCCATCTCCGGTGCGCCAGCCATCTCCTGCCCGTCAGCCATCTCCGGCGCTTCAGCCATCTCCTCAGCGTAAGCGGAAGAACATTGCCACGAAGAGCATCACTAGCACTGCCACAAAGAAATCCGCAGGAAACCGTACGCCAAAGAGTTCAAAAAACTACGTCCCGTAGCCTTCCGCCAAGCCATTGCCGGTTTTACCGTGTAATCGCAGCGACGAGGAGACCAATAGGATCTCGGAAGAAGAGGTCAAGAAATTCTTTGCACCTAGACGGGCCGAGCCAAAGGAGAAAATAGATCCGGCGGTGGTGGAGAAGTTTTACAAAAATATTTTGAAACCTGAAACCCCACTTGTGCCGAACTCTGGCGCCAAATTTTGAAGGGGATGCAAAGGCGTAGGAGACTAAAAGTAGCGATCGGCACCCGTAAAATAGTTCCCATGCCCGGAGAGCAGGAAAACCAATCATGCGCCCCACTCCAAGTGTTCGACACACGGGACGCTCCTCCCGTAAATGATTACGAGGCAGAGCTACAAAGAAAGGCCAATGAGATGGGGATGACTTACATTGCATACTTGAACATCATGGGAGACAACTTGCCCAAAGGCGATGCCAACCCCATACAGCCATGGAAGTATGGGAAGAATCTCATCAAGAAAGAGGAGCTCAAGAATCTACCAACAAAGATGCGAAGATTGCACAAGTGGTACCTTGATTTCTGCAAGACGAGAAAGGAAGAATGGATCACGACGCATATAAGAGATCAGATTTTCTTGTGCGGAGACGACACGATCACCTTCAACATTCAAGACTTGCATTTTCTATTCAATCAGAAGGAACTCGACAAAGCTGCCATAAGCCTTTATTGTGTGTAAGTACTATTTCTTTAATTTCTATCTCATCTCATTCAATTCATTAATTGCATGTATATATATATGCTCACCATATATTTATATATATACTATTATGCAGGAAAAATGTTATGGAATGCATGAAAGGAGGCCCTTTTGACATTGGGTTCGTTGACCCAAATAGAGTTCATGAACAAGTGGTAAGAGACAAACCCGGGCAAACAGAAGATTTCTTGCTAAGGTCTTTACTGAGACAACAAACCAAAAGGGAAATACTATTGCCTTACAACTTCTCGTGAGTACTGTTACTCTCTCTTGTACATATTCTGTTTTGGCTTACTCGATGTTAAGTTTAACTGATGATGAGTTATGCGTGCGTAGGTTCCACTTTATTCTGCTAGTCATTCAACCTGACTCAGGAAAAGTCCTTTTCATGGACTCGTTACGAAAAGAAAAAGAGCTATGGGCAGACTTTAGAGAGGTGCTCTAGAGGTAATTTCAATCATATTATCGCACTAGATCGGCAACTTTCGTGACAACAAGTAATTAATTACTCCTTTATCCATTTTCTTTGCCGGACAGGGTTTGGAAAAGGTTCACGGGAACTGAATTTGGTGAATGGTCAGAAGAACTAAAATTTGTAGACCAAAATGTAAGTAATACTAGCTAGCTAGGTCTGCGTATCTCTTTGATTCTGCTTCCAATTCCATTATATCATGCTTTATTGATTATTATTTTGATTGAACTCTCTATTCTCGTAAAGTGCGCGCATCAGGGACACGGCAATAACTTATGTGGGTACTATGTTTGCGAGTTCATTCGCAACACGATATGTGCGACGGGCCAAGCCGCACTAGAACAACTTAGAGTAAGTAAACAAAGTACACAACATTATTTTATTACCATCAATTGTGTTGAGTTTTATTCTTATATATATTGACCCCATTCTTCATATATATTCAGATCGAACGGATGCGGGACCAACTCCTACCATTTGACCTCATATGAGCCACTCAAGAGGAATTGGTGGGGTTCATACTTGATGAGGTCATCATGCCTGGTGGAGAACTCTTTAGATATCCACCAAAATGAATGTTGTATATATGCTTGAACGTGTTTGTCTTGTACTTGATGCTTCAACGTTTACGAAGAATACCACACAATGACGATGTTGTGTATAATAATAGTTGCTTAATTATTCATGTACTCGTATGTACCGATGACGATATATGTGTATACCTCTCCCGATCGATTCCCCCTCCCCCTCCCCGTCCCCGCCGCGGCCACAGAAATACGCCCAGAACAGGGCAGGGGCAGAACTCTGCCGCAGCAGAGATTTAGGTCGTTTTCCTGCCGCGGCAGAGATTTATCTCTTTTTCCTGCCGCGGCACAGAACCTTTAACATCGGTTCGTGTTACGAACCGGTGTTAAAGGGGGGGGCTGAGCGCTACGGCAGCCCCACGTGCGCCATCCTTTAACACCGGTTCGTATAAGAACCGGTGTTAAAGGGGGGCTCTAACACCGAAACCGCAATAGCGGTTCTATAACCGGTGTTAGAGGGTCCACCAAACCGGTGTTAGAGGGGTACATGTGCACTAGTGATTCGAATGCATCTAGCACCAAAACTTGTCTAGATACATCCGAATCTAGACAAATCCAAGTCAACTAATATGCGCCGGAGTGAGTAGTAATAACTACTAGGCCGATGCTGATGCCAATGTCGCCGGGCGCGACGTTCACATGTGATACGTCCAATTTGCATCATCATTCTATATCATAATTCTGTTGGAGATATGCCCAAGAGGCAATAATAAAGTGGTTATTATCATATCTTCATACTTATGATAAATGTTTACATACCATGCTATAATTGTATTAACCGAAACATTAATACTTGTGTGATTTGTAAACATAAAAGAGTCCCTAGTAAAGCCTCTTGTTAAACTAGCTTATTGGTTAATATATGATCATGGTTTCCTGATCATGAACATAGAGATGTTATTAACAACAGGGTCATATCATTAGAAGAATGATATGATGGACATACTCCTATAGTTAAGCGTAGCATAAAGATCAAGTCATTTAATATAGTTCATTTGCTATAAGCTTTCTGATACATAGTAACCTAATTCCTTCGACCATGAGATCATGCTTATCACCATCACCGGAAGGATGCTTTGATGACATCAAACACCACACCGTAACTGGGTGGCTATAAAGGTGGCATTGAGTGTTCGGAAAGTATGGGTTGAGGCACATGGATCAAGAGTGGGATTTGTCCATCCATATGGCGGATAGATATACTCTAGGCCCTCTCGGTGGGATGTCATACAATTAGCTTGCAAGCATGTGATTGGCTCACAAGGGATCACATATCACGGGAACGAGAAAAGAGTACTTATCGGTAACGAGGTTGAACTAGGTATGCAGAGATACCGACGATCAAAACCTCGGATAAGTAAACTATCGTGAGACAAAGGGAAATTGGTATCGTATGTAAGTGGTTCATTCGATCGCAAAGTAATCGTAGAAATATGTGGGAGCCATATGAATTTCCAGATTCCTCTATTGGTTATTGATCGGAGAAGTGTCTCGATCATGTCCGCATAATTCACGAACCGTAGGGAGACACACTTAAGGATTCGATGTTGTTGAGTAGTTATGGAATGATGAGTAAGAGACCGAATGTTGTTCGGAGTCTCGGATGGGATCCGGAATATCACGAGGAGATCCAGAATGGTCCGGAGAATAAGATTCATATAAGGAAAGTCCTGTTTCGGAGTTGGGGAATGCCGGAACGCAGCGCCGGAAGGATCGTCTATGCGATCTTGAGATCGGTAAGAGTACGACTACATCACCCACGAGAATCTGCTCTCGTTAACCGCTTTGGAATCTTCGAGGGTGGTTCCTCTATCGACTCGTTGCTACAATCTAGTAGATAGATCTTGGCTTGTTTGTTTGCATGCGGTAGAAATTTTTTGTTTTCCATGCTACGAACCCCTACAGTGGTATCAGAGCCGTGTCTATATGTAGATCTGTTGCACGAGTAAAACACAATGGTCATTGTGGGCGGTGGTGCTTTTATTATCAATTGCTTCTTGTGTACTTTGCATCTTGCGGTATGATGGGATGAAGCGGCCCGGGCTAACCTTACATGACATCGTTCATGAGACTTGCTCCACGCTCAACATGCAACTTGTATTGCATAAGTGGCTTTGCGGGTGTCTGTCTCTCCCATCATAGTATAGATCCAATTTACAACGGGCACTTGATAGTTCAAGCATCAACGTTGTGGTTCCTGTTGGTAAGTTAGAGCGACACTTACTGAAAGCCCCAAACCACGTAAAATATGCAAAGAAAATTAGAGGCGTCTAACTTTGTTTTGCAGGGTTGTGCTGTGATGTGATATGGCCATGATTGTGATTATATTTGATGTATGCAATGTTCCTTATTGTAAGTTGACAACCGGCAGGAGCCATATGGTTGTCTTTAAATTCTGTTAAGACCTGCATGTCTATTCAAAGAAGTTGTAATACTTGATGCTAGTGGATGACAACCATGAAGCGGCGCCATTGACCTTAACGCCACACTGGTGATGATGGAGATCATGTTCGTGCTTAAAGATGGAGATTAGAAGCACAAGAAGAAAGACCATATCATATCACATTTTATGAATTGCATGTGATGTTAATCCTTTTATGCATCTTGTATTGCTTAGTTAATGACGGTAGCATTATAAGATGATCCCTCAAGCACACAATTTCAAGTTTTAAAGTGTTCATCCTTAGTAAGCACCGCTGCTAAAGCTCGTTGTTTTGAAGCACCACGTGATGATCGGGTGTGTTAGATTCTGCAAGTGTATACAACGTGAGCAAGACAGATTTGCTCATGCGGAAGCTAAGGTTTGATCTTGACGAGCCTAGCATGTACAGACATGGTCTCGGAACACGGATCACCGAAAGGTAAAGCATGAGTCATATAGTAGATATGATGAACATGTTGATTGTTCGCCATTGAAGCTACATCAACTCTCGTGACGATCGGTTTTGATGTGGTGGATTTGGTTCGTGTGATCACTAAAACAATGCAAGGGATATTGTTTTGAGTGGGAGTTCAACGGCAATATGATTAAAAGTTGAACAATATTTATCATAAATTAAATCAAAGTGAATTTGCATAGTTGTTGTAGTCATTGGCATCCGTTTACCACCTTGCGCTTAGTTTTAATTGAGATGATAGAACTATAGAATTCTGGTTAGTTACTTTACGAACTGGTATTGTATTGTTTTGAAGTGTTAATCTAAAGTTTAAAAGTCATATTGCAAACTTTCAGTAAGTTCCTGTTACTCCATGAAGTTTAATAATTGGTATTAAATCAAGAGTGACAATTCCAAGTGTTAGTGTATGAGTATCATGTTTGTCTCCATGATTCTTGATATTCAAAGGATTGTCTTAATATCAAGATTATCTAGGATCTGAAAGAGTTGTTTCAGAAACCATGATCTGTGGAAGATATTGTGATATCTGAAACAAAGTTTTGGTTGCAACATGATAGAGTATAATATGGCAAAAGTCATGTTCTCATATTTGATGAGAATTTGCAAAAGGTTGGAGACACTAGTTGTCCTAATCCTCTAAAAGGTTTTGGAGAGCAACATTATACTCGCGATTCACCATTATAAGATAAAAATAGCTTGATCATGGATAATTCCATGATAAAGGTGAATATCTGATGTAGGTAAAATGTTTACTACACCAAGAGATTACTAAAGAAAGGAATTTGAAAGAACACCAAACATTTGATGATGGTGATCTACTTCAAAGTGCAAGTCCAAAGACATTGGTATTTTACTATACATGCTTTGGACTATGTGTCATGTATATGGCTCCACTATTGATATTGATAGATTCTTTCAAAGTAAAAGAAATCTTGAAGAGAATCTCATAAATATATGGCAGAAAAGAAAAGACTAGAATTGTTCAGTTTGGGTATATAGAGGATATACGTGTTATGGCTGTATTCTTTGCTTGTTAAATAATGTGGTTGTTAAGTATTGGATACTGAATTTGTTGGTATGAATCGTCATACGAAACAACAGAATTCATGAACTACAATGGCCTAAGTAACTAGCAAAAGAATATGTGATAATGTTCATTGAGAACAAATAAAGGGTTATTGTGTTCCTTGTTAAACATCAAAGCTTGCCTTCAAGATTTGTTTTATCAGGTATTATGAGAACAAAAGGGTTGTTCAAATAATTGCCGTAATCCATAAAAGATGGATGATTTACAAATCTCGTTGGATAAATCACATCCATAAAACTAGTGCTAAATATGTCGAAAGACAAATTGATTAAAAGATCACTTAGGAAGTGACATCGCTGTTTAAATTATATTGGAAAGAAAACATGAAGAAACTCCATATGGATGGAATTTTGGAGTCTTTTGATTTTGATCAAATGACACTTGTTAAACTTTCCTAGAGATAATTAAAACTTCGTTCATAGGCCAAAAGGGAACGAATGACTAGCTTATTGGAACTTGTACATATTGTTGTATGAAGTCCATTATGTGTAGTCAAGAGCGATGGATTTCAACTTCATATGCTTTCTCCGAAAATTTGAGTGAATATATGAATATTTACTTAATAAGGATGAAGTATGAAACATTTGAAAAGTTCAAAGATTTTCAAGATGAAGTGCAAAATCATTGTAACAAGAATATAAATAGTTTATGATAAGATCATAAAGGAAGATATTTTAGTTACGAGTTTAGCATAATACCTAAGATTTAAGGAATCGTTCCGTGGATTTGCATTTCCCGAAACACCATAAGAGTATGGAGCGTTCGAGATATGTAATTAAACCTTGTTTGACATGGTAAGATCAAAGGTGTAATTCATAAAACTGTCATTATATTTTAAAGATTAAAAGCTTTAGAGACTACCGTTTTTCCACTAAAAAGAGCTCCATCATAATCCGTTGAATTGACACCATATAAAGTTATGGTTTGGGATAAAACCCAAGTTGTCCTTTCTTAAACATTGGTATGCTATGCATAAGAAAGATGTTTGCAACCAACGTCGGATGAACCTGTCTTTGTATGTTATTTCGAATAACTGTTCCTCTATAACATCGGAGACAAAAATGTTTGTCGCTTAGAACGTTAAGTTTCTTAAAGAAGGAATCTTTCGTGAAAAGTTAAGTGGGAGGACAACAGAACTTTGATAAGGTTAAAAGAACCTTAGCTATATGTGCAAAGTTGCGCAGCGCCGAAAAGTGTTCCGGAGGCAGCAACAATGCACATGGCTCACGTGCCTCAAAGGTTTTGGTCACGGAGATCTAAGTTCCTATTAAAACAAGTAGATCGGGTAAACAATCAAATACCAAGATTTGAGAGTTAAATCATTATTTGACAATAATGATCCGACTACATGCAAAGAAGCGATGATGAGCCCTGAATCCATCAAATGGCTTGAAGCCATAGAATCCGTGATAGTTCCATATACGAGAGATCAAGCTTTGAACTTGAAAGACCCTATAGAAAGGTACAAGACCTTACAGTCGTATTTGGATATATAAAGAAATAGACATGGATGTTTCACATCTATGAAATAGTCGACATGTTGGGAAAGAGTTCACAACAATGTTCAAAGGTTGACTATGACAAGATCTGATCTTTCATAGCGATATTTAGTCTAGACGGATTAATGTAGCAACCACGACATATAATTTTTTTTGTTATGTGTTGAATAAACAAAACAAGTTCTTCTAATAGAATGGTTACCAAGGACGTGTGCATGACATGGTCCAAAGGGTTTTGTTAATTCAAAGGATGCTAAAAGCATATGCAAACTTCAATGGTTGAAGTAAGCGTCACGGAGTTGGAATCTTCACTATGATGAAACGGTTAAAAAGTTTAATTTCATCGGAGACGATGAAGATGCTTGCATTTGCAAGAAATTAAGTGGGAGCGCTAAGACATGTTTCTAATACATTATGTGGAATACATATTGTTGATTAGAAATAATGTATCTTTTATTTACACAGGATAAGATTTCATATCGATGAAAGACTTAGGCAAAACCCGAATATTTGGCATCAATGTCTATATGGATAAATTGTGATGCCAATATGGTTGTGCCATAAGTACATAGATGAGATATTGAATGAGTTTAGTATAGAAACTACAAGAAAGGTTCTTGTTGCACAGGAAGGATTGAATAAAGATTTAAGTATTTTTTATACTTGATAAATACAATCACAAAGAGTATTTTATCAATCATGCTGTGATGTGTACAAATCCAGATATGTCCTATGCTCTAAATGTTATGAGCATATACAAGAATAATTCATAAGATGATTATTGGACGATAGTAAAGATATTCTTATGATCTTTTAAAACAACTAAGAATATATTATTTTGTAGAAGTGACAAATAGATGGTTAGTTCATTGTAAAAGTATTACATTGATACTAGTTTTGTCACGAAGTACAAATTAAGTTTATCTCAATCTAAACTAAGGGTGGCACAATGTGATGGAAAGTAAGTTCCATAATGGATTTGGATGAGTTCCAAAGTTAAGACATTGTGACAGATACTACAACAAAAGGCTAAGTATATAACTGCTATTATAGCAGCAAAAGAGGGCATTTGTGTCAAGTAGTTTGTTATCAAACTAGGTGTAGTTCACAGCAGGGATAATACTATGAAGATATATTGTACGACAATATTATCAACATGTTTTAACCCCAAAGAACTAAAGGTCACACCAAAGGACCAAATTTGTACAAATCCATCTCATTAGAGAATGAGTGATGCGTAGAGACGCAAAGACATGCAATTACACACGGACCTGGAAGTGTCAGATCCGGAGATCAGTTGACCACTAGCAATCGTGTACATATGACACCAGAAAGCCATAGGTGTTGAATACACAAAGGTTTGAAACTAGATTATTGACTCTAGTGCAAGTGGGAGACTGTTGGAGATATGCCCAAGAGGCAATAATAAAGTGCTTATTATCATATCTTCATACTTATGATAAATGTTTACATACCATGCTATAATTGTATTAACCGAAACATTAATACTTGTGTGATTTGTAAACATAAAAGAGTCCCTAGTAAAGCCTCTTGTTAAACTAGCTTGTTGGTTAATATATGATCATGGTTTCCTGATCATGAACATAGAGATGTTATTAACAATAGGGTCATATCATTAGGAGAATGATATGATGGACATACGCCTATAGTTAAGCGTAGCATAAAGATCAAGTCATTTAATATAGTTCATTTGCTACAAGCTTTCTGATACATAGTAACCTAATTCCTTCGACCATGAGATCATGCTTATCACCATCACCAGAAGGATGCTTTAATGACATCAAACACCACCAGAATCGGGTGGCTATAAAGGTGGCATTGAGTGTTCGGAAAGTATGGGTTGAGACACATGGATCAAGAGTGGGATTTGTCCATCCATATGACGGATAGATATACTCTAGGCCCTCTCGGTGGAATGTCATACAATTAGCTTGAAAGCATGTGATTGGCTCGCAAGGGATCACATATCACGGGAACGAAAAAAGAGTACTTATCGGTAACGAGGTTGAACTAGGTATGCAGAGATACCGACGATCAAAACCTCGAATAAGTAAACTATCGTGAGACAAAGGGAAATTGGTATCGTATGTAAGTGGTTCATTCGATCGCAAAGTAATCGTAGAAATATGTGGGAGCCATATGAATTTCCAGATTCCTCTATTGGTTATTGATCGGAGAAGTGTCTCGATCATGTCCGCATAATTCACGAACCGTAGGGAGACACACTTAAGGATTCGATGTTGTTGAGTAGTTATGGAATGATGAGTAAGAGACTGAATGTTGTTCGGAGTCTCGGATGGGATCCGGGATATCACGAGGAGATCCGGAGAATAAGATTCATATAAGGAAAGTCATGTTTCGGAGTTGGGGAATGATTGCGGTGTTTTCATCGGGAATATTCTAGAAGGTTCCGGAAGGTCCGGCACTCCGGAGGGGAAGGGTACATGAATGTGTCAAAAAGTTGGAATGGTTGCATCATGTACTAGGTGTCATCGCTGAGCAAAATAAAGGAAGAATTCAAATCCTAGTTTGAAAGTCAAACGCCAATTTGAAAAGTCAAACGGCAAGTTTGCTTGGTGGAGGGAGAGTAGGAAACCTACTTAGGGAGGAAGTCCTACTCCCTCCACCCGCTGGCCAAGGAGTAGGTATTGGAGGAGGACTCCCTCCTCCTAACCGCACCTCCCTCCCACCTATAAAAGAAGGGGCAGGGGTGCCCCCTCTTCCCTACACCTCCAAACCCTAGCCCTAGGCGCCACCACCTGCTGCTGCCGCCGCCTAGGGCCTCCTCCCAAGTCGCCGACTAGGGTTTCCCCAAACCCTAGCCGCCGGATACACCTCTACCCTTGGTGCTTCTAAACCCTAGATCGCCAAGGCACCTCTCTTGCTCCACCATACTCGCTCCGTCTTAAGGCGAAGCCCTGCGAGATCTTCCCTCTACTTCCGGTACCACGCCGTCGTGCTGCCGGAATCGCGAGGAGAGTGCTACAACCTCCGCTGCCTGCTAGAACAAGGGAGAGGAAGGTCTTCATCGAGTACCGAACGTGTGACCGACTGTGGAAGCGCTGCCGGAACGCAGCGCCGAAAGGATCGTCTGCGTGATCTTGAGATCGGCAAGAGTACGACTACATCACCCACGAGAATCTGCTCTCATTAACCGCTTTGGAATCTTCGAGGGTGAGTTCCTCTACCGTCTCGTTGCTACAATCTAGTAGATAGATCTTGGCTTGTTTGTTTGCATGCGGTAGAAATTTTTTGTTTTCCATGCTACGAACCCCTACAAATTCGCCTCTATTCATTGATATATGTCTTAATATCAGGTATTACTTATGTCTTTTCTACTGTTTTTGCATGTTGGATGATTCTTGGAGGATGGACTGTCGGAGTCTAGATTCTGATGGAAAAAGAGGTGTTTTGATGCAATTTCGTGAAGATCAGAAAAATACCATAAAAATACGGGAAAATTATAGCAAGAAGGAGAGGAGAAGAAGGGCCACAAGGGGCCCACACCCCCTAGACGTGGGCCCACCTGGCCCGGCGCCTAGGGCAGGTGTGGCCCACCCGCCTGGCCTCCGACTCCGCCCTCTCGCCTATATCTTCCTCATGGAACCCTAATACCAGGGAGGGCAACCACAGATAGATTTCCGCCACCTCTGCAGGGTGGAAAACACCGAGAGAGAAAGATCTCTCTGGCAGACAGATTTCTGCCGAGGAAATTCCTTTTCGGAGAGGGGAGATCATCGCCATCAACACCATCGTCAAGCTAGGCTTCATCGGGATCATCATCACCATCATCCACACCATCATCTCCACCAGCACCATCATCACCACTCCGTCCCGCTGTAACAATTGTGTTGGATATTGCTTTAGTTCTTAGGGGAAACTTTCCCGGTGTTAATTACTATTGTAGTTAATGCTTGTGAGTGGAACCATTGGATTATTGTTTATGTTTAAATTGTTATTCATCACCATATCGTATTTGATATTGATCCATATGATGTCTTGTGAGTAGTTCGTTTAGTTCTTGAGGACATGGGAGAAGTCATGCTGTTATTAGTCGATCTGTGTTGAGTTATTATTCAATTGTTTAGTATTTAAGTTGTGGTGCTATTCTTCTAGTGGTGTCATGTGAACGTCGACTACATGATACTTCACCATTTATGGGCCTAGGGGAATGCATTGTGTATTTGGCTACTAATTGTGGGGTTGCCGGAGTGACAGAAACCTGAACCCTCATTAGGACACCATTACATAAGGGAGCGTAGGATCTCAGAGTTTAAGGATGTGGTTAGATTTATATCTTAATTACTTTCCTGTAGTTACGAATGTTTGCAGGGGGTTTAATCACAAGTATGTATCAGTCCAAGTAAGGTTGGTACATTAGCACAGGTTCACCCACACAACACTTACAACACCAAAGAAGAGTACTCAGCTATTTGAAGCGAAAGCACTTGACAGAATTCTCATGTGTCCTCGAGAACGTTTGGTCCTTATAAGTATTTCCACCATCTTGTCCTTTGATAAGAAAGGATTGGGCCACTTGCTGCGTTTGTTCTTTATTACTTGCTCTTTGTTTTGTTGCCTTATCAGAAAACCCCTAAAAATCCGTTTGCTAAGTATTTACAGAGATTTCCTGCTCCATACCACTAGTCAACACCTTCTGCTCCTCATTGGGATCGACACTCCTATTTATCGAAAGTACTGCGATACACCCCGTATACTTGTGGGTCATCAAGACTATTTTCTGGCGCCGTTGCCGAGGAGTGAAACGCTATTGAAGAGTGGAACTGGTAAATGAAACTTCTAGTGTGAGTATTGCTTTTTGTTACTGCTTGTTACTTTGTTTCCAATTTGGATAACCCACTTGCTTTTCTGTTTGGGAAAACTACTACCACTGCTAGGGTAGTAGATGAACCACCACCTATTGAGATAGATCCTTTTAAGATACCTACAAGTATTGTTGATCGTGTTATGGATAATTATTATTTTGGGATGAAACTGTCCACCCTGGTGATCATTTGCTTTTTATCCATGAATTATGCGGATTGTTTAAGTGTGTAGGTATTACAATTGAACAGGTGAAGAAGAAGTTACTCTCTATATCCTTGAAAGGGAGAGCTGAAGAATGGTATAAGCTGCTAAAGAATGGACAATCCATGGAATGGGAGGAAATGGCATCTCTCTTTTATTCTAAATTCTATGCTCCCAGTGAGATTCATAAGGATAGAAATCTAATATATAAATTTTGGCCTCGTGATGGAGAGAGTACATCTCAAGCTTGGGGGAGATTGAAGTTACTAATGCTTAAATGTCCTATTCATGAACTCCCTAACAATATCATTATCAATAACTTTTATGCTAGGCTTTCTCTTCATGATAAATATTTACTAGATGCTTCTTGTGCTAGATCATTCACACGTAAGAAGGAAGAAGCCAAATGGGATCTACTAGACCGTATTCAAGAGAACGCCGAAGCTTGGGAGAATGATAAAGGAAGAAAGTCAGGTATAAACTATGATTATGAATGCATTAAATCTTTTATGGAAACTGATGACTTCCATGATATTTGTAATGAGTTTGGTATTGATTCCCAAAGTTCTACCAACTGTTTTAAGGCCTTTGCCTCTTACATAGAAATTCCCAAAAAGAAGTGGAATAAGTACCATGCACCTTATAAAGATGTTGTTAGTCATGTTCTTGTTAGAAGCACTGAAGTTTATACTACTAATCATATTGTGCATGAACCTTATGTTGAGAAAATACCTTTTCCAGCTAAGGTAAAGGAGTATTCTATGATGATTAGTGCAAATAGCAAAAGTGCAAATAAAAACTGTGGAGCCTGTTGAGCAATTGAATATTGAGCCTGTGGTAGCTATTGTGAAAGATCTTGACGCTAGAAATATAGATGATGAGCATATTGTCTTCTGTGAAGACGCTTCTAATGTTATCTCTCATCCTAATAAGGCTAGAAAAGCTAGTGTTCCTGTGCATTCTGTTAAAATTTGATATCATTGCTACTATAGTTTATGTGATATTGGTTCTAGTTCTAGTTCTATTCCTTATGAGCTTTACAGGGAAATTATGCATGAAATTGGTCCTTGTGATCTTGAGGACATTGATGTGGTTATTCATTTTTCAAATAAGGAAACCATTTTCCCTATTGGTATTGTAAGAGATGTGGAGGTTCTCTGTGGTAAGATTAAGTATCCTGCTGATTTTCTAGTGGTAAATTCTGCAGCTAGCAAAACTTGTCCTATCATTTTTTGTAGACCTTTATTGAACACTTGTGGAGCTATTATAGATTGTAAGAAGGAGAAAGTTTTAACTAAGTTTGATGGAGATTCTTATGAGTTTAACTTTTCCAAATTTGCTAAAGCTTCTTGTGAAAATAGCTTGCCTACTAAAGATTTCAGGATGGAACAACTTGCTTCTATTGATCTAGTTTATGAACTTGGACCTCTTTTTGGTGACTATAAGGGGGTGTTTGTTTGGGATTTTTCCAGCTTTCCAGTGGAAAAAGAGGTAAAATCGAACCAAACGATGTGCGTTAGCTGTGGGCTTCGGCGAAGCCAGCGAGTAGAATGCACTATGGAGAGAAAGCACGATTTGAGGTGCTTCGTGTGGCTTCCCGCAGCTTTCCACTTAAAACCAAACCATTTTTTCTATTTTTCCATTTCGTTCATAGTAATACGTCTAAACTGCCACCGAGCCCCTTCTCTCCTCAACTGGGGTGGACCGTTATCTCTGTCTGCTGCATGCTTCTTCGCTAGAGTCTGCTGCTGCCGACTAGCACTAGTCCTTATTCGCTGCTGCTGCTGCCGACTAGTAGTAGTTCTGCATGTACACCCTTGATGCTAATGTAAAAATACGCACATGATTTGCATGCTAGTGTGTGTAGTAGTAGTATTGCAATGTATATTCTTTTGACTTTTGACTTTTTGCGTCGGTCTACAAATCTTATATTTCTTTTGACTTTTTGCATCAGTATACAAATCTTGTACTCCCTCCTATCCATATTAGTTGACTTGGATTTGTTTGATTCAGATGTATCTAGCACTAAAACATGTCTAGATACATATGGATTTAGACAAATCCAAGTCAACTAATATGGGTCGGAGGGAGTATTTCTTTTGACTTTTTCATGTATTATTTGACCAAAATGTGACATATGGTACTTAATAATGACATATGTGTTTATGCACTTTAATAGTAAAGTGTACATATTATATAAATTATAGGGGCATTATAGACAATTATTTAGCACACAGCCAGACAGCCAGCCAAGTTGCCAAACAGTCAAACTCAAAGAAGTAGCTTTCTCTACACAGCAGCTTTCCCTGCATAGCCAGCCACAGCCAGCTAGCCACAGCCCAAACAAACAGGCCCTAAGTATTCTCATTCTTGTGATAAATTTGATTCCTTTGATGGTTATATTGTCAAATTTATTCAAAGTGCTGCTGAAAGTTATTATGAGAGAGGGAAACATGGTTTTATGCATTCCAATAATGTTAAGTTTCCCTGTTTTATGTTGAAAGCTTTGAAGTTGCATTTGTTTTGTCTTCCCATGCTGGTGGCTTTTTGCTTCAACAATTTGTTTTCTCATGATACCCCCATGCATAGGAAGTGGGTTAGACTCAAATGTGTTGGTTAATTTCTTCTTGATGCTCTCTTTCACTTCAAATATATATCTCCTTTGTGAGCATCTTTGAAAGTTTCAAGCCTAACTTAAAGGCATTAAAGAAAAGTACTTGTTGGGAGATAACCCAAGAGTTTGGTTGAGTCTTGGAAGTTATTACCTCAGTAATAACCGCTCCTTATCCTTTTTGTTTTGGTTTTTGTGTCAAGTTCAACTACTTTTGTGAAGTAGGGGAGTTGTGAAAAGTGGCTGTCCTGGGACAGATTTTTGTGTTGTACCGTAAAAATTCGTGAGGGAGCTCAGTATGCCGGATGGAGCTGTATTTTCTGAGCTTGTTCTCCAGGTTGTTACCCAACTTTCATTAGTTCTACACCTTTTGATTTGAGCAACAGAAGGTTTTCGAAAAAATCAATCTTTACCTGCTGGTCTGTTTTGACAAATTTCTACTATTATTTGCATTTGCCTCTTATAGAAGCTTTTGTTTTGATGGATTTTAGTTAAAGTGTGCACCTAAAGGTTAATTGTTTTTTGCTTACACTAATGTTGCCATTGAGTTTTGTGTGAGACCTTGTGAGGAAAGGAATTTCCAGGAGAAGGAGAAAAGGAGTCTGCAGAGTTCGTCTTTGAATAGGTAAAGAAGGTGAAAACAGAAGGTTCATGAAACCCCAATCTTTTTATATTTCTGATGTTTTTAATACATAAGGGAAGTTACGAGACAGAACAGAGGAGGAACCGGAGGCTGGGGTGGCCAAACCCACCCTAGGCGTGGGCCCATCTTGCCCCACGCCTGGAGGGGGTGTGCCTCCCCCGAGCTCCGACTCCGCCTTGTTTCCGTATCAAAACCTTCCTTATGCTCTGAAACTTCATAATATATAACCCCTCAATCCTCCGAGGTTCATGCATCGTGTTCTCATCGTGTTTTCGTTTCGATCTGTTTCTGTCAGGAAAACTTCTCAAGTTTAGAGCACCATGGTCTCCGCCAACGACAAAGGCAAGAAGCTTGAGGAAGACGATCCTCGCAAACCCAAGGAGGAGGAGATTTTGGTAGGTTATGAAGGAGACATGGAGGAGGAAAAACATTCGGACACCCGCACTACCTTCACAAGCATTGGAGTGGTGGCAACCCCTATCAAGCTTAGGAGGACAGCACAAATGTCTACAGGAGGGAAACTTCCACGTCATATCCTCTCTCCACAGACACTTCCTCCTCGTACCACTCGTTCTAACCATGCAGGAAACGAACACTCTAAGAAGGAAGAGTGGAGAAAGAATAACAAGGACTGTGATCCTCGGTCTGAATTGATCATGAGCTTCATTGAGCATAATTCAGAGTTGATTCGTACTCTGGCCTTTGATATTGAGGATTTGAAGAAACTTATTGAAGAGCTTATCAAGAGAACACCACCACCACCGAAGGAGTAATTCGTCATCAGGTTTGGCATCCCCTTGGCTTGTTCCAAGCTTGGGGGGGTGCCGCGGTATCACAATCATTGTCTATTATCTTTTATCTTTTTAGTGGATTCATATCTTTGGTAGAGAAGTTATCTTATAGTTTGGTTTGCATGTGGAAGTATCTCTCTTTTTAGTTGGTTATCTATGTATCCCTTGGTGTGAGCGCCTTTATTGGAATATTAATGAGAAGTTTCATCTTTTACTTTTTGCACCTCTTATTTTTAGTTTGCAATCTCTATTATATGATGGATCTTGTTGACCAGTATTGGTATCACTCTGGGATCATCAAATGGATCTAAATTGGTTTTGGCAAACCGAGTTCTGGTCAGTAGCAATACTTTTGAGGTTTGAAAGAAAAAAGAGAAAAGCTTATTGGTATTTTGTATCATTTATTTTCTTTCTTGTTGGCTCATAAGTTTAGTATTCTCTATTTAAGATCTTTTGTGTCTTCAAGAAAGATTGCATGTTTGGCTTTATTACTTGTATGTTTGCTTGTTTCTTTCAACTCTCTTGCTTGCTACCCAACCTTGCTAGCCAAAAACCTATTTTGGGAAGGCATACTTCTCATGTTTCCAAACTATTTAACCAAAACCTTTGCCATTTGTGTCCACCATATCTACCTAGTAACTTTTGCTATTCCAGGAAAATTCTCAAGCTTCATCTATGTTTTGAATTAAAAAGTATTTTGTTATGTGAAAACTAGTTAGTAAAGCTCTCACGAACTTGATGGCACACCTTATTTTCTTGCCCCTAATAGACTTGAACCATTATGTCATCGAAGTTGTATATGCTTGCATTTATACGTTGGAATTAGCAGAACCGTGCTGTCACGGGGAATGTTTTCAACATTGCACTTGTACTTTGTACACAGTTGATATCGTGCTCTTTTGTCTGTGGATGTCAATGATGTGAAATAAAGAGGGAACTTGTAAGTCCATGGAGTCTGTATTTTGTGTTAGAGAAACGCCTGGCCGCTAGCCTAATCCATGCCTAATCATGGTGGAAACTTGCAGCTTCACCATAGTGAGCTATCTATGAAGCATCCTCAATAAAAATCTATGCATATAGTAAATAAAAAGATCACTAAGATGCTCATTGTTTACTTGCCTTGTCATTTTGGTTATGGGAAAGCTCATGTACCATGTGCAAGGGGTACCCCGTTGGCGGTTCTCTATGATATGCATGTACTTACAATGACAAGAACTTACCGGTGACTAAAGTTGAGTAGCATGAGGAGTGGCCCTCATATTCAAGGGACATGAGATTGCCAACTTATATTTCATCAAGCATATACTTCATATTTGTGCACTTTAACCTTAATCATCTCAAGATGCCTATGATAGGGGAAATGAGGGCTCAAAGCTAGTAAGTACCATAATCTTTTGGAAGCTCTTTATGACTTGTAATCCCTGCTTCCCTCTATAAAGGGACCTCTCTCCTAGCTACCAAGTTGAGTCAATAAGCCTACTTCCTCTCTATCTCCAGCAAGCATTTGAGTTGTTGTGTTGCAAGCATTCATATGGTGATTTATTCAATCATGTTCTTTATCTTCCTTGTTTGCACAAAACTCTTATTTATTTAGTATTACTTTTAAAGCTTTCATTGAAAAACATTTTTGAGCAAAGAGTGCTCCTGTTATAAAACTTCTACAAAAAGCTTTTTGTGAAACCATTTGCCAGATGTTCTCTGACCAGGAACAAGAGTTTGCTAATTCCAATTATGATTTATATTTATGCATCTCTATTGTGACTCCGGTACTTGTTGCAAGCTAAGTTATATAGTGGTGAGTTGCTTGCTTCTATAAGTTTTATAATGGTAAGTGTGATGCTTCTTGTCCGTATTATTTTATCGACACTTCACTCCATAAACCTGTGGACATGTTTACTGAGCTCAGTTTTTGCTTGGGGACAAGCGAAGGTCTAAGATTGGGGGGAGTTGATACATCCAATTTGCATCACTATTCTATATCATAATTTGCCTCTATTCATTGATATATGTCTTATTATGAGGTATTACTTATGTCTTTTCCACTGTTTTTGCATGTTGGATGATTCTTGGAGGATGGACTGCCGGAGTTTGGATTCTAATGGAAAAAATAGGTGTTTTGATGCAATTTCGCGAAGATCATAAAAATACCAGAAAAATATGGGAAAATTATATTTTCCCGGAAGACAGAGGAAGCAAGAAGGGGAGGAGAAGAAGGGTCACAGGGGGACCACACCCCCTAGGCGCGGGACCACCTGGCCCCGCGCCTAGGGCAGGTGTGGCCCACGTGCCTGGCCTCCGACTCCACCCTCTCGCCTATATCTTCCTCATGGAACCCTAATACCAGGGGGCAACCACAGATAGATTTTAGCTGAAGGGAATATGCCCTGAGAGGCAATAATAAAGTGTTTATTATGTGTATTCCAAGTATATGATAGATGTTTATTTTTCATGCTATAATTGTATTAATACGGAAACGTTAAAACATGTGTGTTTAATAAACAAACAGAAATTTCCTAGTTATGCCTCTCTCATAAACTAGCTCGTTGATTAACAAGATGATCAAGGTTTCCTGATCATGGACATTGGATGTTGTTAATAACGGGATCACAACATTAGTGTAATGGTGTGATGAACATTCATCCGAAGTATAGCATTACGATCAAAGTCATTGAGTTTATATTGCTATAACAACTTACGAAGTGATCCTAATCCTTAGACCATGAGATCATGTCAATCACTAACACCGGAAGAGTTTCTTCATAACATCAAACGTCACACCGTAACAGGGTGATTATAAAGATGGATTCAGAACTAATAAAGTGTTATGTTGAGGCTCATGGATCGAGAGCGGAATTTGTTCATCCCGATGATGGATAGATATCCTCTGGGCCCTCTCGGTGATATCACATTGATTAGCTTGCAAGCAAGTGATTTGATCACTAGAATGTTATATCACAGGAACGAGAAAAGAGTGCATGTCGGTAACGAGATCAAACTAGGTATGGAGATACCGATGATCGAATCTCGGACATGTAATATATCGTGAAATAAAGGGATTAAGATACTAGCGTAAAAGGTTCCGACGATCACAAGAAAGTCATCGTTGAATGTGTGGGAGTCAGTATGGGTCTCCAGATCCCGCTTCTGATTATTGATCCGCGAGGGGTCTCGATCATGTCCGCATTATTCACGAACCGTAGGGTGACACACTTAAGAGACACCGACATCCAATTGGAGCAAAAGTTTCATGCCGAAAGAATGAACAAGCGCATGAATTTATTTCACTAGAATCAAACAGGTTTTCGGGTGAAATTGCATAAAGTGGTTATGCATGTGAAATGGAATTCTAGCAAGGGGTTATTTGTGAATGTTTGTCATTAAAGTAATTGACAAAATTCTGAATAAAATAAAAGAGTTTTATTTAATGAGAGTTTTCATTAAATTTGGTGGAAATTTAATGGGAATTTGAGTGGACTTTTGAGTGGAGGAAATTTAAAGGGCATTTTGTGAGTGGAGTGTCCACCCACATGAATGAAGGAGGGAGGAAGCCCCCATGGCCACCCCCCTTGGGTGCCCTCCTCCTATAAAAGGAGCCCTCCTCACTTGTCTCTCACACCTCCTCGTGAAGGATCTCTCTCCCTCTATAATTTATCCCCATGATCTCGGACTAGCGAGATACATGTTCCAGTGGCTATTCGGCAAGAAAGAGTTGTGCTTCACGCATCGCTGGAGCGAGGAGGCGGAGGTTGCTCGGTGCCTCGAACGTGTGTGCAAGCACGGATGCGCTGCTGATTTGCGGCGCTAGGACTTCCTCTCGATCTTGAGATCGGCAAGAGATCGTCTACATCAACCACGAGTTGAACTCGTTAAGCTTTGTCAGTCTTCAAGGGTATGTTCTCTACGGATATACATCCGCCCGTTGTTTGTATCTAGTAGATAGATCTTGGTACATAGTTCCCATCGTAGGAAATTTTTTGTTTTCTATGTCTTGAACCCTACAAAGGGTATCGAGCCGGATCTATGCGTAGATACTTTACACGGGTAGTACACATATGAGTATGTGGGCGATGATGATCATGTTGTTGCTCCTTTGTTGTAATTTTGGATATTGGTGGCATAGTGGGATGAAGCGGCCCGGACAAACTTTACATGTCCTCGCAATGAGACTTGTTCCACGCTTGACATGCAACTAGTTTGCATAAGTGGCTAGCGGGTGTCTGTCTCTCCTACTATAGTCAATATCTATTTTGCAAGCGAGTTGTCAACAATTTGATTATCCTCGTTGTGGTTCATGTTCGTAGGTAAGAACGGTTCTATCTCGAAAGCCCTAAGCCATGTAAAACTTGCAATGGATAAATTAGAGGCGTCTAGTTTAGATTGTTGCTGGGCTAGTGTTATGATATGGTAGTGTTGTAAGTAGAAGTATGAGATGATACTCTTACAACACACATAGCGTTTAAAATCCATAGACCTTGGATTTACACATATAGGTATGATAGTGATCATACCACGATGAACATGATAGAGATCATCTGCGGGAACCATATCATTTCACTAATAAACATATGATGTTTGATAGCATCTTATATTGCTTGTTTAGCGCTTTGTTAGCATAATAAGATGATCCCTCATTTAAATATCAAGATAAGAATGTGTTCTTCCTTTAGTATGCACCGATTATGTTTTCGTCGCTCCAAGACATCACGTGATGATCGGGTGTTCTTGGATCCACAACCATATTTCGGGTGTAAAGCGATTACACACGAATACTAAGGTTCTAACTTGGCGAGCCTAGCATGTCTGAACATGGCCTCTAACACGGACCTAAAGGTTAAGCATGAGTCATATAGTTGATATGATGCCCATTTTATGCTCGCCTTTGAAGCTATACCGACTCACGTGATGATCGGACTTGGTGTAGTGGATTTGGTTCATGTAATCACCAAAAAGGCACGAGGGATGTCGTTTTTGAGTGGGAGTTCATTCGTAATATAGATTAGTTGAACTCAATCTATCATACACTTAGTCTAAACTTTACAAATTCTGTTGTAGATGGCACCACCTGCTTTTAATTTCAATGTGTTCATGGAGAAAGAGAAACTAGCAACGAACGGTAGCAACTTTACCGAATGGGCCATGAATTTGAGGATTCTCCTCTCTGCTGCACAAAATCAATACGTACTAGAAGCGCCGTTAGGCCCCCCACCTTTTGATGATACCCCTGACGAGGAGAAGAATGTTTATCAGACTCGTCAGGAGGACCACAACTTAGTTCATTGCGACATATTGTATGGGCTAGAGCCGGAACTTCGAAAGCGTTTCGAAAACGGCAATGCATTTGATACAATGGGTGAGTTGAAAATGATTTTCGACACACATGCTGCTGTAGAGAGCTACAACGCTTCAGAAAAGTTCTTTAGCTGCATGATGGAAGAGCACAACTCCGTTAGTGAGCATGTACTCAAGATGTCGGGTTACGCCGATAAGATTGTGTCCTTGGGAATATCGATTCCCATTGACTTAGGCATCCATCGTGTTCTGCAGTCTCTGCCACCTAGCTATAAGAGCTTCGTGATGAACTATAATATGCAAGGCATGAAGAAGTCTCTTCCTGAGCTTCTGTCAATGCTTAAAACTGCAGAAGTGGAGATCAAAAAGGAACATCAAGTGTTGATGATCAATAGGAACACTGGTTTCAAGAAAGACAAGAAGGGAAAACGGAAGGGAAGTAAGGCGGCAAGCTGTCGTGCTGAAAAGAAACCCCGAGTTGGACCTAAGTCCGATTCCGAGTGCTACTATTGTAAGGGATCGCCATCGGAAGCGCAATCGCCCCAAGTATCCGCGCATAAGAAGGCCGGCAAGGCAAACAAAGGTATATATGATATACATGTTATTGATGTGTACTCGACTAGTGCTCGCAGTAGCACCTGGGTATTTGATACCGGTTCAGTTGCTAATATTTGTAACTCGAATCAGGGGCTGCGGAACAAGCGACCGCTAGCAAGGGGTGAGTCAAGATGCGTGTCGGCAATGGATCAAGCGTTGATGTGATCGCCGTCGGAATGCTGCCTCTCCACTTGCCGTCGGGATTAGTTATAAACTTGAATAAATGTTATCTGGTGCCTACACTGAGCATGAACATTGTATCTGGATCGTGTTTGATGCGAAGTGGTTATTCATTTAAATCCGAGAACAATGGTTGTTCCATTTATATGAATGAAATCTTTTATGGTCATGCATCGATGATGAATGGTTTATTTCTATTAGATCTCGATGATAATGTTACACATATTCATAATGTTGATGCTAAAAGGATTAAAACTTAATGATGATATATCCGCATATATGTGGCACTGCCGTCTAGGTCATATTGGCGTTAAACGCATGAAGAAGCTCCATTCGGATGGACTTTTGGAATCACTTGATTATGAATCATTTGATACATGTGAGCCATGCCTTATGGGCAAGATGACTAGAACGTCGTTTTCCGGTTCAATGGAACGGGCAACAGATTTATTGGAAATCATACATTCTGATGTATGTGGTCCAATGAGTGTGTCGGCGCGAGGTGGATATCGTTATTTTGTTACTTTCACGGATGATTTGAGTAGATACGGTTATATCTACTTGATGAAACACAAGTTTGAAACCTTTGAAAAGTTCAAGGAATTTCAGAATGAAGTGGAAAATCATCATAATAGAAAGATCAAATTTCTACGGTCCGACCGTGGAGGTGAGTATCTAAGTTACGAGTTTAGCACTCACATGAAAGAGTGTGGAATTGTTTCACAACTCACACCTGCCGGAACACCACAGAGAAATGGTGTGTCGGAACGTCGTAATCGTACTTTATTAGATATGGTTCGATCTATGATGTCTCTGACGGACTTGCCGTTGTCATTTTGGGGTTTTGCACTAGAAACTGCTGCATTCACTTTAAATCAGGCACCATCTAAATCCGTTGAAAAGACACCGTATGAATTGTGGTTTGGAAACAAACCTAAGCTGTCATTTCTTAAAGTTTGGGGATGCGATGTTTATGTGAAGAAACTTCAACCGGATAAACTCGAACCCAAAGCGGAAAAATGCGTCTTCATAGGATACCCTAAAGAAACTATTGGGTATTCCTTCTATCACAGATCCGAGGGCAAGGTTTTTGTTGCCAAGAATGGATCCTTTCTAGAGAAAGAGTTTCTCGCGAAAGGTGTGAGTAGTCGGAAAGGTAGAACTCGAAGAGGTTGTGGAATCTTCTCTTCAAAGTATGGCGAGTAGCACAGTGCCGGAAGTTGTTCTGGAGTTGGCTCCACCTGTTGAAGAGGGAACTAATGATAATGATCATGAAACTCCGAAAGAGAGTACTACCAAACCTCGCAGGTCAAACAGGACGCGTGCAGCTCCCGAGCTGTACGGAAATCCTGTCATGAATTACATGGTTGATGAAAATGATGACCCTGCGACGTATGAAGAAGCGATGATGAGCCTGGATTCCAACAAATGGTTAGAAGCCATGAAATCCGAGATGGAATCCATGTATGAAAATCAAGTTTGGAACTTGGTGGAATTACCTCATGACCGAAAGGCCGTGGAGAACAAATGGATTTTCAAAAGGAAAACTGATGCTGATGGTAATGTGACCGTCTATAAAGCTCGACTTGTCGCAAAGGGGTTTCGACAAATTCAAGGAGTTGACTACGATGAGACATTCTCTCCCGTAGCGATGCTAAAGTCAGTTAGGATTATGTTAGCAATTGCTGCATATTTCGATTATGAGATATGGCAGATGGATGTCAAAACCGCGTTTCTCAATGGTAATATTGAAGAAGAGTTGTATATGATACAACCAAAGGGTTTTTTCGATCCTAAGGATGCTAACAAGGTGTGCAAGCTTCAGCGATCCATCTATGGATTGAAGCAAGCATCACAAAGTTGGAATCTCCGCTTTGATGAGGTGATCAAAGAGTTTGGATTTGTCCAAACTTATGGAGAAGCTTGTATTTACAAGAAAGTGAGTGGGAGCAATGTGGCATTTCTGATATTATATGTGGATGACATATTATTGATCGGAAATGATATAGATCTTTTAAACAGTGTTAAAAGTTATCTAAACAACAAATTTTCAATGAAGGACCTAGGTGAAGCGTCATACATATTAGGCATAAAGATCTATAGAGATAGATCTAGGCGCCTAATAGGGCTATCGCAAAGTACATACCTTGATAAGATTTTAAAGAAGTTTAAAATGGACGGAAGTAAGAAGGGGTTCTTACCTATGTTGCAAGGCAAGACATTGAGTAAGACTCAAAGTCCGGCTTCGGCGGAAGAAAGAGAGATAATGGACAAAGTCCCCTATGCTTCAGCCATAGGCTCTATAATGTACGCCATGCTATGTACAAGACCGGATGTGGCACATGCTATTAGTTTGACTAGTAGGTACCAATCGGATCCAGGTTCGGAACACTGGATAGCGGTCAAGAATATCCTTAAGTACTTACGAAGAACTAAGGATATGTTTCTTGTATATGGAGGTGAAGAAGAGCTCGTCGCTAAGTGTTATGTCGACGCTAGCTTTGACACCGATCCGGATGACTCTAAGTCTCAATCCGGATACGTATTTCTCATGAATGGCGGAGCGGTTAGTTGGAGGAGCTCCAAACAACCTGTGGTAGCGGGATCAACAACGGAGGCCGAATATGTTGCTGCTTCAGAAGCGGCTCAGGAAGCAGTTTGGATGAAGGAGTTCATATCTGAACTAGGAGTGGTGGCAAACGCGTTGGACCCAATGGTGATCTATTGTGACAACAATGGTGCCATTGCCAATGCCAAAGAGCCAAGGTCTCACAAGCATTCCAAGCATATTAAGCGCCGGTTTCACTCCATCCGCGAGCATGTCAAGGATGGAGATATAAAGATTTGTAAAGTACATACGGATCTCAATGTAGCAGATCCGTTGATCAAACTCTCCTAGAGCAAAACATGATCAACACCGAACTCAATGGGTGTTAGATTTATCACCATGTAACTAGATTATTGTCTCTAGTGCAAGTGGAGATCAAGGAATATGCCCTGAGAGGCAATAATAAAGTGTTTATTATGTGTATTCCAAGTATATGATAGATGTTTATTTTTCATGCTATAATTGTATTAATACGGAAATGTTAATACATGTGTGTTTAATAAACAAACAGAAAGTTCCTAGTTATGCCTCTCTCATAAACTAGCTCGTTGATTAACAAGATGATCAAGGTTTCCTGATCATAGACATTGGATGTTGTTAATAACGGGATCACAACATTAGTGTAATGGTGTGATGAACATTCATCCGAAGTATAGCATTACGATCAAAGTCATTGAGTTTATATTGCTATAACAACTTACAAAGTGATCCTAATCCTTAGACCATGAGATCATGTCAATCACTAACACCTAAGAGTTTCTTGATAACATCAAACATCACACCGAATAGGTGATTATAAAGATGGATTCAGAACTAATAAAGTGTTATGTTGAGGCTCATGGATCGAGAGTGGAATTTGTTCATCCCGATGACGGATAGATATACTCTGGGCCCTCTCGGTGATATCACATTGATTAGCTTGCAAGCAAGTGATTTGATCACTAGAATGTTATATCACAGGAACGAGAAAAGAGTGCATGTCGAATCTAGATCAAACTAGGTATGGAGATACCGATGATCGAATCTCAGACATGTAATATATCGTGAAACAAAGGGATTAAGATACTAGCGTAAAAGGTTCCGACGATCACAAGAAAGTCATCGTTGAATGTGTGGGAGTCAGTATGGGTCTCTAGATCCCGCTTCTGATTATTGATCCGAGAGGGGTCTCGATCATGTCCGCATTATTCACGAACCGTAGGGTGACACACTTAAGAGACACCGACATACAATTGGAGCAAAAGTTTCATGCCGAAAGAATGAACAAGCGCAGGAATTTATTTCACTAGATACTGAAACAGGTTTTCGGGTGAAATTGCATAAAGTGGTTATGCATGTGAAATGGAATTCTAGCAAGGGGTTATTTGTGAATGTTTGTCATTAAAGTAATTGACAAAATTCTGAATAAAATAAAAGAGTTTTATTTAATGAGAGTTTGCATTAAATTTGGTGGAAATTTAATGGGAATTTGAGTGTACTTTTGAGTGGAGGAAATTTAAAGGGCATTTTGTGAGTGGAGTGTCCACCCACATGAATGAAGGAGGGGAGGGGGAAGCCCCCATGGCCGGCGGCCACCCCCTTGTGTGCCCCCCCTCCTCCTATAAAAGGAGCCCCCCTCCTCACTTGTCTCTCACACCTCCTCGTGAAGGATCTCTCTCCCCTTCTAGAATTTATCCCCCATGGTCTCGGACTAGCGAGATACATGTTCCCGGTGGCTATTCGGCAAGAAAGAGTTGTGCTTCCGCTGCATCGCTGGAGCGAGGAGGCGGAGGTTGTTCGGTGCCTCGAACGTGTGTGCGAGCACGGATGCGCTGCTGATTTGCGGCGCTAGGACTTTCTCTCGATCTTGAGATCGGCAAAAGATCATCTACATCAACCACGAGTTGAACTCGTTAAGCTTTGTCGGTCTTCAAGGGTATGTTCTCTACGGATATACATCCGCCCGTTATTTGTATCTAGTAGATAGATCTTGGTACATAGTTCCCATCGTAGGAAAATTTTTGTTTTCTATGCTGCGAACCCTACATTAGCCGCCTCTGCGGAGCGGAAAACACCGAGAGAGAAAGATCTCTCTGGCAGACAAATTTCTGCCAGAGAAATTCCTTCCCGCAGAGGGGAGATCGTCGCCATCAACACCATCGTAAATCTAGGCTTCATCGGGATCATCATCACCATCATCCACACCATCATCTCCACCAGCACCATCATCACCACTCCGTCCTGTTGCAACAATTGTGTTGGATATTGCTTTAGTTCTTAGGAGAAACTTTTCCGGTGTTAATTACTATTGTAGTTGATGCTTGTGAGTGAAACCATTGGATTATTGTTTATGTTCAGATTGTTACTACTACAGAATAGTCTATCAGTGACAAGCTCAAAAGGCTCATTAGTGACGGGCAAAGCGCCTGTCACCGGTGACTAGTCACTGGTATGATGGTACTAGTGACAGGCAAGTGCCTGTCACTAGTACGTGTATTAGTGACATGTATTTACATGTGTCAGTCACTAGTAAATGTATAGTAGTGATAGGCAAAAGACATGCATGTCACCGGTTATGATCAAATGCAACAGCCTTGTGCGGTTTTATAGTGACGTGCTCATTATCTTGCTCGTCAGTGGTTTGAATTTCAGTAATAATAAAATTAAATGCATCCATGAATATTTCAAATAGCACAATAAGATGTACCAATGATACATTCACATAACCCAATATAAACTAATATTTACATGTATAACATACTAAAATAAGAACTTACAATCTATCATAGACTAACGATGGATAGTTTATAGATCGGTTATCTAGCAAGCAGTTTGAACTCCAAAGAACAACACCACAATGATACATGTATTATGGTCATATGCATAGTTGCAAGTTCCGTTCACTATTCTACATTAGCATTATCTTGTTGAGATCCAAATTCTTTCGTTGTGTCTTCCTTGCATGTACCTGAATCGCGCATGACATTGATAGCGTGCCTAACCTGATATAAACAAGGAAATAAGCATATAATTATAAGCAATGTCATGAGGTGGATAAGCACTAGTTGAAGAAGAAAGCGATTCTAAATAAAAAAATCAAATAGTGGCATAAAAATCAGCTTTCTCTATTATTTGTCCCTAAGTGCAGAAGAGTGGATTGAGCAACGAGGAGGTAAACCCTGCAAAGGTAGATAGTAGTATATAAATATTTCTTACAAAACATAGAATAACGATCAACATCACGAAATGGAGGCGGTCTATATTGATTCATATATTTTAAGATAAAAATTCAAAAATGTTTATAGGTCATTTTGCTTTTGTGCGTAAGTGGTAAGTTAGAAAAGAAATGCAATAGGTCAATAGAAGGCATCGTTATTATTTCCTGTCATTGTGCTTCTGCCATAGGTCTTGTGGAGCTAAAAACTATATTTTACTTCTCATAAAGCGTATTATCAATATGAAATAATAATGAAACTGAATAAAATAGATGAAACTGTTTTAAGGTGGCTTATTGCAACGAGAGTTTTTGCTGAGTAAGTCATGTATGTTTCTTACCAAATACGTACCTTCACCGGTCCCTGACAAAGTGCTTATTGCCTACTTGTGTGGTGTTTATGACAATAGGTCAACAGCCACCTGCAGCAAAAGGAAGCCATAAATCGTTGTCTTTCCACAAACAAACCAAGGGCAATGAGATAATGACTATCGACCCATATAAAAATAAATAGCCCCTTCATCTAGAAATAACTGACTTGGATTTGTCTAGATTCAAATGTATCAATACACTACAATGTGTCTAGATATATTCGAATCAAATCAAACTCAAGTCTAGATATATTCAAATGTATTTCTGGACGGAGGGAGTACAAAATTAGCAAGAAAGGAAGAATATGAGAAGAGAATGCAGCTCATACATACGTGCATGCTCGTCGGCGCATTTTCCAGGCTCAAGTTTTTGCATTTCCTCTGATCCACTCCAGTAAAGGACCCAACAACGGATCACTGCAGAAACATATCAACAAAGAACATGACAGAGAGGAGAAAGGGAAGAAAGCTCACTGAATCCTGTAAAGGCCACGGACTTGACTTCCCACCCAGTAGAATTACCGGTTCCCAGATGGAGTAGCCACTAGCGAGCATGGACCTGTCACATCAGAAAAATCTAAGCGAGAAAAAGTAGCATGGGGATTAGGAATAGAGAGATTGACCAGACAGAGATCGAGATCTCTTTTGGCAAAGGCTGGTGTGATCCTTAATATACCGGCGGGCGGATCAGCACACAAATTACCTGGCTCCAGCGCATGACAATTCGAGGAGGTCAGCTGATGAGGCCCATCGGCCGCCAGAGTTTCTGCGTTATTGAAACACAGCCGCCTCCTATCCCTAGATTGGCGACGTCACTTCTTTCTATTCTTCCTAAATTAACGAAAGATCTTTTACAACAGCTAGCATACCACTGAATGCAAACACGAAACAAAATAAAGCTAACTCCATCTGGGCCACTTCAGAAGAGCTCTCCTCGCTCTGCCGGATCGAGAGCCCAAGGCCGCCCGCGCCGCAGCATGGCACCTCGCCTCCTCGCCCACATGAGGATGAGCGATCTTGAGGCTTTCCGTCGCTGATTTGTTCAACCCACAACCTGAGAGGAAAGGGATGGGGATTTCCGTGAATTGGGCAGTTTCTAGGGCGAGCAAGTCTGGCTGATGGTTTCTTCTCGCGTATACTTTCTCGTGAGGGCTCACATCAACCTGGCTTCCACCTCAGCCCGTAGCATTATCGTGATCGGAACGGTGAAGTCTAAAGAGTTGTTATAGGTATTTAATTCGTTGCGAGATTAGTGGATTTTTTACCATGCTTCGGCGGTATTAGGCCATATAGTTTAATTATTAGAAGCACTTTTTGGCGAGATTATCAGGAAGATTGAGGGCAACGAGATTGGTCGTGTTTAACCACATTTTGGAGATACTCTGAAATGTTCATTTTTAATAATTAGATGGTTGAGATGCTCTGATGTGCTCGGCCAAAAAAAATTGTCATTATTATTGGTGACAGATTTATAGAGATGCCCGTTATAAAGGAATTTGTCCTTTTAGCTGGCCTTCATTAAAAATACTAGTAGTGACGGGTATACTTTAATACTATCACTAATTGTGGCTATACCAGTGACAGACATTTGTAGATGTCCGTCACTAAGTAATTTTTCCACTCAAACTATCTTCGCAAAAAATACTAGTGACAGTCATTTTTGTATGCATGTCACTAGTGTTTTTTACTAGTGACAGTCTTATTCTTACCCGTCACTGATAATATTAAATAATGACGGGCCTAGTTTAGCCAGTCACTAGCCACCTGGAGGCTCTAAGCCTTTCTGCGGGACAGAAAACACCGAGAGAGAAAGATCTCTCTGGCAGACAGATTTCTGCCAGGGAAATTCCTCCTGAAGAGGGGAGATCGTCGTTATGAACACCATTGTCAATCTAGGCTTCATCGGGATCATCATCACCATCATCCACACTATCATCTCCACCAGTACCATCATTACCACTCCATCCCGCTGCAATAATTGTGTTGGATATTGCTTTAGTTTTTAGGGGAAACTTTCTCGGTGTTAATTACTATTGTAGTTGATGCTTGTGAGTGGAACCATTGGATTATTGTTTATGTTCAGATTGTTATTCATCACCATATCATCTTTGATCTTGATCCATATGATGTCTTGTGAGTAGTTCGTCTAGTTCTTGAGGACATGAGAGAAGTCATGTTGTTGTTAGTGGATCTGTGTTGAGTTATTATTCAATGGTTTAGTATTTAAGTTGTGATACTATTCTTCTAGTGGTGTCATGTGAACGTCGACTACATGATACTTCACCATTTATGGGTCTAGGGGAATGCATTCTGTATTTGGCTACTAATTGTGGGGTTGCTGGAGTGACAGAAACCTGAACTCCCGTTAGGACACCGTTGCATAAGGGAGCGTAGGATCTCAGAGTTTAAGGTTGTGTTAGGTTTATATCTTAATTACTTTACTGTAGTTATGGATGTTTGCAGGGGGTTTAATCATAAGTATATATTAGTCCAAGTAAGATCGGTACATTAGCACAGGTTCACCCACATGCGGTGACCCAGCATACCACTGCATGATGTAGTATACTATAGTCGTTGACATAACACCAATGAAATACCATTCATTAGTATTACATCCCTCAGAATGGCACAACAGAAACACAGCGGGTCCAATACATGGATAAAGGTTACAACTCACTCTTTACATAAGATCCAGAGAACATTCTAGGTTTAAGATAGAGAAGATTTCTTACGGAGAAGAATCAAACATAAACAACGCAAGAATGATTATACTATTAAGTCTACTATTCAGACTAAGAGGTTGGCATTGTTGCTATTGCAACACACTAAAGAAATAGGTTCTTTGGCTAGAGATAGTATTCCTATCTAATCAATAACTTCCGTCTTCACTTGAGTTGAGGTTTATGTTAACTTCCTTGTCCTTATTGAAGAGCTTTAGCTGGTTTTGATAAGTCCTGGAGCATAACTTGATGAAGACATCGTCTTAATGGCTTCAGAATCTAGCAAGGGTTAAGAAGATACTTTGAGTACGAGCGTACTCAGCAAATTCACTAGAAAAGGAGTGTTTGATGCACTATATCTACAGCCACAGACTATAGGTCGTAGGCTATGCAAGTTTTCATAAACATTTCTTTAAAGGTTGCTTTTATTCTGAAAAGCTATGTCCGTCAGCCTTCATGGGTTTACCAGAACCTTCATGGGGTTCCTTTCCCGCCGCGTTAGCAGCTCCTTCCTAGAACAGGGAGTAACAAGTTACAGTTCTTACACGCTGTAGAGGTGCGTTACTTTACCCATGAGAGATCAACTCTTTGTTGCACAACCGGGCAGCTTATTCCCGTCCACAATTCCCTGATGTGGGGCCTAGAAGATGATCCAAGCCAATCACTGCCCCCTTCACGATCTCGCATGCCTCCTTGGTGTACACCATGCCCACATAAAGAATTACGTTGATGGTTTGTACAAACCGTTAGATGCCAGAACTATCGTGGGACGATGAGGGTTCCCACTCATATGCTGCATATCCTCTACGAATTACCAATTAATATGCACGCTACGAGGATAACAGCCATGACCTGCACATCCGGATTCATGCGAGAGGAAGAAGATACAACTGACTTCTCTGTCCCATTCCAAATCTCATGGTCAACGCGTAATATACGGTGCAAGAATCACTGGCGACATTGGTTGATAAGTCCTAGGTGATATAGTTATAAACAGTGGTATTCCAACTGTTAGACTTAATAGATTAACTAATCACCCTAGATCAGTAATCAATAGTGCTCATTATTATTAAAAATAGTGTTTTCTGACCTTTTTCAAATGCAGGTGAAGACAACACTGGATTCGTAAAATACTTTATAAAAAATAAACAAAGGACATGAGCAAGTGTGAACTTGCCTTTTGTGATTGCAAGATTATGCACTCACGGTCTTCGAGTCAGTATAAGATCCAAAATCTGAAATCAGCATCATTGGTCCGGTAAGGACTAATGTTTAAAGAAGCAATATGCTTTTATGCATAAGTAATGTGATGCACGTTCTAAACGCAAATCCCGGGAATAACGTTGTCCTACGGTTTGGATTCTGAAAATGGTTACTTTGGAATGTGTGGTCCTTTTAGATAAGTTTTATGGTTGTACTTTTATTGGAGTTTATGAGTGGTTGTAAACAACACATATGTAGGAATAAAGTATACATACTTATGACATACTAGTTAGGATTTCTTATACAAGAGTTCTTATTTAAAGTGGCAAAAAGGATAACCTTCGAAGAAAAGGTTTCTCTTCTAAGGTCTAAACAACTTTGGGGTTAGTTAGTGGTGTTTGATGTTATTTGTTTGCTCAAATGGTTTGGCTTGAGTGGCTTTATAGTTTTAACTATTTCAAACCAAAGTTAACTATAAAACATATAGTAATGTGTATGCTATTGTATTTAGACTCTTGGAGACTAAAGTTAACTTTAAAATATAGATAGTTTTGAAAGTATAGTACTTATACATTGGTATCTTGTATATCTGAAAGGTATTCTTTAAGTTATTTAAGAATGGTTATTCTTTTACTTGGGATAATGGTTTCTTAATTCTATGATAAAGTAATATCATTTACCTTTTATATATAAGTGAGTAGAGTTTATAATTCCAGATATATTTTCACTTAACTACCTTTGAACTTTCTATAGTGGTGTGGTAATTGTTGTTATTTGATAATTTAAAGTAAATGGAAAGGATCTGATTTATTCACAAGATGTTCTTTAAGGTTTTTATTATGTATTGGAATCCTTTGAGAATATAATCTTCACTTAGAGTTGAAGATAGTTTAATACAAAGATGTTTATAATGTTTTAAACCATTATGGCTTTATATTATTAATATTTAAGACTAATACTATTTATTAGACTTATTTGACACATTTTAGAAATATTAATAAATTTTGTTTATCCTTATATGAATTATTAATAAAGTAAATAAGTTTAAATTTGAGTTATTAAATTATTTGAATTTTTAATTAACTCAAAAGTAAAATATTAATTTTTTAATACATAGATATTATTTTTGTGGTCATTTTGGTATCTTACATTTATATTTTTGTGATTTATAAATAATAAGATATGATTTTTATAATTCTTATTGCTTTATAATTACTTAATAGATAACAAATATTTAATTAAGTGAACTAATAATACATGATTATAGTTTTAAACTAGAATTCTTATTTTTCTAAGATTTTTGGTATTTTATTTATATTATTAACATTTATCATTATAAAGATATGAATTATTAAAGTTTTATTACTTATAAAACCTTTATTAAATAACATTTATTTAAATAATCATCATAATAATCGTTGATAATAGTTTTAAGTGGTAGATTTTATTTTTTTGAAAATTTTCATATATTATACATATTTTTCTGAATTATAAATCAAAAGTTATTAATTAAACAAGATTTAATTATTTATTTGATTTCTGGAATAATATTAATTGAATTATAACATTTTATTTATTTCTAAGCAGAAATTTACTTTTTACACCACGACCAGAGCTAGCTCCAGTCACTGACCTATGGGCCATTGGCCACCTCATCTCTTAGGTGAAAGAAATGCATTTGTTACTGACCCCCTCTTTACTTACTATCGATGACATGTGGGCCCTAGGCCACGTTATTTGCCACGTTAGCAAAGACCAGTCAAACGAGCTGACGTGGTATGATCATGACGCAATGATGGCGTCAGTACCACCACCGCCGTCGGTGAGTGGTCACCGGCGACGATCTACGGCACCCCTGCAAGGGAAATAGGTCTAGTTCGAATCAGCGCAACCTACTGAACCGAATAGTGGCAGCGCCGCTCGGAAATGGTCATTGGAGCTTCAGCTCCGACGAGCTCCGACGGTGGCCGACGGTGGCATGTGATGAAACGACGATTAATAACGAGATCCGACTATTAAACCTTACTGGGAAGTTCAGGAACTCACCCTGACGATGATTGAGTGGTCGGCGAGGACAGGCGCAGTCGGAATCGAGCTTCCCGATGAGGATTCCGATGAACTGCTGCGAAGGGAAACGACCAAATTCACCCGCTCTAGTCCTCCCCTTGATGCAAGCTTCTACCTAGAGGATCTACGGAGGACGACACTTCTCCATGACGGCTCAGAATGGTGTGGGGAGACGTGGTTCGACGACGAGAGGTGGCTCCGGTGAGCTAGGGTTCGGTCTAGTTCGTATCTGATAGGATAAGGAGGAATTGGAGATAGGAATGGAAGCAATGCGTCGCGGTGGCCTTCTTATCCCCTCCTGGCAACGACGACGAGTATCTTGGCGCAAGGACGGCGATGACGGCATCGAGCGGCGGCGAGCTCCGCCAGCGAGCTATCTGTGTGCGTGACGGTGACGACGATGATCGTTTTGCGGATAACCCCCTGACGTTTTATTTAGCTCAACCCGCGGTCCTCTCTCGACCCCACTTGTCAGTCTCAGATGGAAAAGAACCTAGGCTGGTGCTGGAATGTTGTGGGCGGCACATAGGCGTCAGATAAGTATAAGTGTGTTGGGCTGCGGCCAGGTTTGGTTTTTTATTTGTTTTATCTTTTTTTCTATTTTCTGTTTTCTTATTCAGATTTGAATTTGATTTATATTTTGAATCTGTCTTTGTATAATTTGTTTCCTGGATATTTACAACAACAAAAAAATATACCTAGTCTCATTTGTGAATTCTTATTATATCCTCTTTTTGTATTTCTTGTATTTACTTAATGTGATCCCCCTTGGTAATATTTTATATAAACTTTTCTTATTATTTTTCTATACTTATTTTAGTTAGAGAATTATTGAATGATATATTTTTTATTTGCTTATCAACTTAATTTTAGTAAGCTCATAGTTTGAATAGAAACTTTATATATAAGTATAATGATTTTATACCATTATTTGATGCATGAAATATAAAGACATTGGTATGGTGATTATTACTCCCATTAATTTGGAAAATAGCAATATATGTGCTAAACAAAGAATTTTAGGGTTTTGAATTATGAGTACTACCCTTGACTTTAGGGTTTGGTATAAGCTTAGATTCCTTTAAAAGTTAAGATTTAATGGTTGAGCATATTGCCTTATGTATATAGTATTTGATGAAATCTTCCTTTTTAATAGGAAGTTGGAAATTAGAGTGTTTTATAGAAGTGAATATACTTAAGCACATATAGTTATGATGGTTGAAATTAACAGAGATGTGCTTATGTAATTTGCTATAGAAAAATATTTCTATTAAGTGTTATAGGTATCAGATGATGGATTAATGGTATAAGATGGATATTATGTTTGAGTTGAGATTTAGAGTTGATTGCTTACTAAGATTAAATAGGAAAATGATTTATAACATATAACTATTTTTCACAATCTTGGATCTCTAATTAAGGAATTCCTTTCCTAGATAGAATACTTCTTCCTATCCATCATCATGATTAACATGATGAGCTTTACCTCACCAAACATTCTTATTCACTTTTTATTCTTCTAAACTCATGGATGAATCCAATGAGTTTGATACAAGGTACTTCATAGCTTTCTCATATCCTTGCTTGGTTGTATTAACTATTCTACTGTTGATAATCTTCCATCCAAGCAGTAGTTCCTTTACCTTCACTCACAATTTTCCTTAATATTCCATCACTGATCTTTCTCTAAGGTTGATTATCTTTTAAGATGAATAACACTACTAATATTTAATCATGTTTTATCCACCAATACCACTTATTCATGACATAAGTACTTAATCTTGGTGAATAAGGCTTGATCATTATAATCTGTTGATCCATTATGGTTTAAATTTCTAGTTGGCTAATCAAGGCCATTATCAATACAACCTTGTAGTTGTGTTGAAATTATCTTCTGTTTAGCTCTATTGGAATAAGAGATATAATTCATTATATATACCTACTTGTTCCCATAGGACTACTCCTCGTAACTATCTCCAGACTTCCTTGCAATCTTCTTTTCTATCAAGGAAGGATTTAGCTCCATCAACTATCTTATTGATTGGATTCTTTTCAATCATCTTTATCAAATGAATGACATCTAAAACTAGCATCACTATTTACCTCTTCTTAGTTGTTTCTTTGTAGACACTTATTTATAAATTGTGTTATGATCAAATACTTGATAGTTTGAGAATGGATAAATCAATAGTTGATTTCTCAACATTGATTAACAACAAATATTGAAATATAACTCAATAGGGATGATAAGGATTGATATGGAATTTAAGATATATGGTGAATTATCTAAGCTTAGTTCCTTTCCTACTCCATAAGGAGTAGGGTTGGGTATCACCATGATACTCATGGTATATGCAGATGAGATTAAGATATAGTTGCTACATGCTTATTATTTGTGTTATATCCTTAACTTGGTACTTATGAGTGATTATAATGAATACTATAATATAATCACCTAATGATCAAATATATTTCACATTATATTAAGGTTTAACTTACAGTACATTTGATCTATCCTTAGATCAAAGCTCCCTTACCCAAAATGAGGTTTTAGCAAAAGTCTTATTGAAACTCATCACAGTCCACTTGATGATCTACTTCAATTTCATCAAGCTAAGAGAAGATTCAATCACTTTGACAAATTTTGTTTTAAAAGCGCGAAAATTATTCGGATTTTCTATGGATGGATGCAATGCACACATCTGGGTTCAGCTTATTTCTAGACTCTAATACTGGGATGTTACACCACACAACACTTACAATACCAAAGAAGAGTACTTAACTATTTGAAGCGAAAGCACTTGACAGAATTCCCATGTGTCCTCGAGAACGTTTGGTCCTTATAAGTATTTCCACCGGCTTGTCCTTTGCTAAGAAAGGATTGAGCCACTTGCTGCGTTTATTCTTTATTACTTGCTCTTTGTTTTGTTGCCTTATTAGAAAACCCCTAAAAATCCGTTTGCTAAGTAGAGATTTTCTATTCTATATCACTAGTCAACATCTTCTGCTTCTCGTTGGGATCAATACTCCTATTTATCGAAAGTACTGCGATACACTCCAACGACCTATCTATAACATTTGTTACTTTTAAATATCTTTATACTGATATTGATGTTTATTAATAGACCAGTGTAATTTTCACAAGTGGATGTACTCACCTCATAATAACAAGAAAAAGGGTAAAATAAAAGGAAAATATAAAAGTGCATGCATGAGCCGTATAACTCGTTCTCTTGTACATGTCCGATACGGAAACTACGTCTCTATCCATATAAGGTTAAAAAAATCTCTCAACGCCTACTTTATCAGTGTACATAACCAAGAATCGTAGCCAATAGGTATATCGCTACTCCGCCCCCCGACCCCCTATTAGTTGACTCAAACTTTTCTAAATTTGGATGTATCTAGCACTAAAACATGTCTAGATACATCCGAATCTAGACAAATGTGTCAAGTTGCACCGGAAAAACATGTGTTTGATAGTCTCTTCATTATGACAAAATTAATACTATAAGCTTCCTTTTCCCTTGCATTTTGCAAGGTTATCCTTGGTGTAAGGATGACACCTTTGCGAAGGTGCCGTGTTCCAGACTAACTTGTACATATGAATGTACAAGTGCTTCATACATGAAATAAACCAGACATTTCCCATGCTCATATTGGTTACAACAGAATTCGTTTATCCCTTGCAACCATTTTCCATAGAATAGGATTCCAAGACCATCATATCCACATATAATCCAACCCAAGTGCTAAATCGTGCTCGGTGGCTGGTTTGTCGAAACGAGCCACTGTTTCACGTCCGTCCGATTATCCATAATCAGCGCGATTCGGGAGAGCTGCGCGTGACCGTCCCGACAGATTCTACCTGAGGGCCCCACCTTCTCCACGAGCTTTCTCTCTCCCTCGTTCCCCCGCGGGCGTTCCCCATTTCCTCTGCCTGGGCCAGAAGCTAGGGTTCTTGTGGCTACTTTTCCGACGTGTGTGTGTGAGCCAGGAGATCGACGGAGATTGACCCGCGCCGCTAGTGGTTGCTGCTCGGCGACGAAGATCTAGAAGCGCGGAGTGCGTCGATTTCGTCGACCGAGAGCTCCGAGACGGGACTTCAGCAATGACGTCTTCTAGATCGTGTTTTTTGGAGGTTTGCACTTGCGCTCAAATCCCCCCAATCCCCCTGTCAAGAACGATTTTGCCAAAAATCCATGTAGTGGATTCCATTTTCGGCTTATTTGTTGGATGGATTTCATCTGTTCTCGAAACCCCTTCTCGATCCCCCATGTGGTTTGCTCAGCTGCTATCTGGGATAGTTTTCCCCTTTTGTTTTGTAATGTTTTGTGGTATGCCCAGAAACTACAGTGAAGTTAGATCAAGACAGAGCATGGACACATAGGGATTTCCAACGATTCGTTTAGATCCTCTGTTTCTTACGGCTACATGCACTAGAGGCACTCGTTGCTCCCTGCATAGCAAGTTACATAAATAAGCTAAGTTTTTCACAAATAGTGTTCTTACTAGGGAACGAGTCATGGCGACAGGCCGCCTGTGGCGAAAATACTTTTAGTTTAAGCGTTTAATCTGATAGCTCACACATGATGTAAGATAATGGACAGTATGGGTGCTAGAAAGTTCTAGATAGATTAATTTATAGTAGATTAGAAAGTTCGAGTGCTAGAAGTCTGCAGACAGGTGCATTTACAACAGATTACAGAGTACATCCTAGTTGAGTACATCATATAGCTAAAGAGGGGAGAAGACTTCTCTGCATTGCTGTATGATACTGCTGGCAAATAGAACTACTTGGTCTGCACGATACTGCCCAACAGGGTCGGTGATTCTAGCCTGCTTCCGTGCTTCTAGTGGTTCAGTTGTTGATCATCTGCGGCACCGGGAGCGAGAGAACCGCCCCGGTGATATAGGGTCCGTCAGCATCTACATCGTCTTGCGGATCGGCGTTGCCGTCGCTCAGCGTTTTTGCTGCCTGATCGAAAATGTCGATACTGACTGTTGGGCTGCTGTCGGAGGAAAGATCTGAAAGGGTGTTTACTATTCTATTTTTGTCATTAGCTTCGACATCTATGGCATCGACATAGAGCTTATATCTGTATGTGTCAGCAATATAGTTTAATAAAGGGAAAAAATAAGTTTATCTGTGTGTATTTATCTGCAGACGAAAAGGGATACTTCTGCTGAGACTCTGTCTTTCCACACCTAGGACACCTGCATGTGTTTCCATATGGTGCCATTCCTTTCCGGCAATCTTTGCATGAGTGGAACCAGCAGCTCTGTGGCTCGTTTACTTGAGTGACCAGCTTCTTTGCCTAGAAAGATGGGTAGTGCATATAGCGTGAGTACATAGTTTTAAAATGAATTGTTGATAGTTTTGTAGACTGAAAAAAAATAACAACAGAAGGTTTGAATGAAAGCCTCACGATTATGTTTTCTAGGTATTCGTTTCCTAACGCCTATAGTGTTGTCGCGGAAGGTTTCTGTTGTCATGGAAGGTTCAGCTGCTAACACATCGTGGCCATCCCATTCGATTATATAATGCTGCACTTCAATGCTGCAACATGGTCGGGACATTAGCAACATTGTAGCTTAATATAGTGTAAAAGATAGCCGTGTCAGCTTATAATCTGACTAACCTGTTATGGAGAGATTCAGCTTCAGGAATAGACGGATTGAAGTGCCAGTGAGTAAGAGAAGTGCTTAAAAATGGACCATACCGACCATTGTTTAAAAATGGACAGATTAAGTTTAAGTTATTTTTTCTTTCTATGTAAGTTCATTTCTTACATGCACTAAGTTGAGGTTTATTATCATAGCTAAATTGCTAACATAATACATTTTTCTTCTAAAGTCTGAGTTGTTTTCTGTGAATAAACTAAATTGCTTTTAACATATATAATAAGTTGCTTCATATAATAGCTAAGAATGGACCATTATTTTTAAAATGGACAGATTAAGTTTAAGTTACTTTTTCTTTCTATGTAAGTTCATTTATTACATACACTAAGTTGAGTTTTATTACCATAGCTAAATTACTAACATAATTCATTTTTCTTCTAAAGTCTGAGTTGTTCATGTACCCATAGCTAAATTGCTTCAAGCATATGTACTAAGTTGCTTCATATAATAGCTAAATTTTGTTTTAAAAATGGACCATTGTTTTTAAAATGGAAAGATTAAGTTTAAGTTACCTTTTCTTTTTATGTAAGTTCATGCCTTAAATACACTGAGTTGAGTTGTATTACCATAGCTAAATTGCTAACATAATTCATGTTTCTTCTAAAGTCTGAGTTGTCCCTGTACCCATAGCTAAATTGCTTCAAGCATGTTTACTAAGTTGCTTCATAAAATAGCTAAATTTTGTTTAAAAAATAGACCATTGTTTTTAAAATGGACAGACTAAGTTTAAGTTACCTTTTCTTTCTATGTATCTTCATTTCTTACATACACTAAGTTGAGTTTTATTACCATAGCTAAATTGCTAACATAATTCATTTTTCTTCTAAAGTCTAAGTTGTTCATGTACCCATAGCTAAATTGCTTGAAGCATGTTTACTAAGTTGCTTCATATATAGCTAAATTTTGTTTTTAAAATGGACCATTTTTTTTAAAATGGACAGATTAAGTTTAAGTTACTTTTTCTCTATGTAAGTTCATTTCTTACATACACTAAGTTCAGTTTTATTATCATAGCTAAATTGCTAACATAATTCATTTTTTTCTAAAGTCTGAGTTGTTCCTATACCTATAGCTAAATTGCTTCAAGCATGTTTACTAAGTTGCTTCATATAATAGCTAAATTTTGTTTCAAAAATGGACCATTGTTTTCAAAATGGACAGATTCAGTGTAGGTTACTTTTTCTTTCTATGCAAGTTCATTTCTTACATACACTAAGTTGAATTTTATTACCATAGCTAAATTGCTAATATAATTCATTTTTTCTAAAGTCTGAATTGTTCCTGTACCCGTAGCTAAATTTCTTCAAGCATATTTACTAAGTTGCAGACAAAATCAAATAAGTTACTTTTAGATCTCTGATTACCCTTTTTCTTGCTATTTTTTTCAGGTTTTTTCTAGCAACAATGCCAATTTACAAGTGTATGCCGGCATCATCAGAAAGCTACGGGAGAAAAGTTCATCGGGACAGAACATGTGCGTTGCAGTATGTTGTACAAATGAAACAACAACCAGTGTCTACTTACACCCGCTAGCTATAAATGTACCTAAGGCAACCCCTCTTTTTGCAAAGTGTTTGTCCGCAATAATAGTTTGTGTTCAATACTAGATTGTGTTGCAGTACTTATCCATGCAAAGCCTACTATATGTGTGAATCTTTTCTAATACGCACTGTATATATCGTGTAAAAAATGTACAGGCCAAACTATGACAACTAACTAAGCTGCTGCAGGTGGTCCTAGGATTTTTGAAAACACCAGGTTTGGTTTTCGATAAGTGCCATCAGCTTTGTTTTATCAAAACAACTGGCTATGAAAACATATGGAAGTAATTTGTGTCAGATTCTGTGGCCCCACTATCCTCCATGATACTGGTCAGGTATTGTGTTGTATCTAACATACAACCAAGTTGTAGACATACATTCCATAGTTGCTTTTTCACCAAACTGCTAGTGTTTTGCTTCTGTGCTGGTACTGGTCAGGTTTTGTGTAGATCTATCATACAATCAAGTTGTTACAGACATGCCATAGTTGTGTTTTCAAAACTACTAGTGATGCTGATGTGCTGGTACTGGTCAGGTTTTCCAAGTTGTTGCAGATATACATGCCATAGTTGCTTTTTTTAAACTACTAGTGTTTGGTGCTATGCCGGTATTGATAGACAATGATTTGTTCTTGAAAAATAGATTTTCACATGGATCCTAATGTACAAGTATATAGAATTTGCCCTAGATCCAATCTGAAGAAGTTTGTAGAATTTCTAGTAGAGATCTGAGGGGAGGGGAGATTTTGTCTTGAGGAGGAAGGGCCCACGAGAGAAATGGAGGGAGGTGGGAGTCACGTGGTCTGGGGAGGAGGTGGTTGACGCGTTCGCGTGATTTTAGGATTACTTGGGATAAGTTCTTTCCATTTCCGGATTGGTTCTGCTGAGAGAATACTTTCCTTTTTGGGCGATGGCTGGTTTATACTAACCAGCCACCGATGGCTAACTAGACGTTCCCTAATCCAAAAAGTATACTATTGAAAGCAAACTGTTTCACTCTAGATGGAATCACTACGTGCAGCCTGTGATTAATCTTCCCCGATTGCTCAAAAGGGCACGATCAGCACCACTCCGCTGTGGCTAAAATCATTCCCTTCATTCACGAGAGAACGCACACAAGCGATTGGGGCTTCCTTCCTCCTGTCGGTGTCGCCGTTGATTTGCCTTGTCTCCTATCGCCTTAGAACGCCTCCACTCGGCGTTTCTAGGTCCAGCTATTTAGAACGGACGGATGTAAGTCAGTTTTCCACTCGCCATTTTATGTCAAGTTTCCCATTTTAGCTAAACTTTAAACAAATTTGGCGAAATTTAGATAAATTTATTTAAAATACGCGAGTTCGTATATATTATGTCAAATTTGGACATATACCCGAATTTTGACTGCATTAGACTAAAAAAATAAAAAAATATACTCCCTCCTATCCATATTACTTGACTTGGATTTGTCTAGATTCGAATGCATCTAGCACCAAAACATGTCTAGATACATCCGAATCTAGACAAATTCAAGTCAACTAATATGCGCCGGAGGGAGTAGTAATAACTATTAGGACGATGCTAATGCCAATGCCGCCGGGCGCGACGTTCACATGTGATACGTCTAATTTGCATCACCATTTTATATCATAATTTGTCTCTATTTATTGATATATGTCTTATTATGAGGTATTACTTATGTATTTTTCACTGTTTTTGCATGTTGGATGATTCTTAGAGGATGGATTGCCGGAGTCTGGATTCTGATGAAAAAGAGATGTTTTGATGCAATTTCGCGAAGATCAGAAAAATACCAGAAAAATACGGGAAAATTATATTTTCTCGGAAGACAGAGGAAGCAAGAAGGGGAGGAGAAGAAGGGCCACAGGGGCCCACACTCCCTAGGCGCGGGCCCACCTAGCCCCGCGCCTAGGGCAGGTGTGGCCCACCTGCCTGGCCCCCGACTCCGCCCTCTCGCCTATATCTTCCTCAAGGAATCCTAATACCAGGGGGGAGACCACAGATAGATTTCTGCCGCCTCTGCGGGGCGGAAAATACCGAGAGAGAAAGATCTCTCTGACAGACAAATTTCTGCCGGGGAAATTCCTTTCCGAAGAGGGGAGATCGTCGCCATCAACACCATCGTCAAACTAGGCTTCATCGGGATCATCATCACCATCATCCACACCATCATCTCCACCAGCACCATCATCACCACTCCGCCCCCTGCAACAATTGTGTTGGATATTGCTTTAGTTCTTAGGGGAAACTTTCCCGGTGTTAATTACTATTGTAGTTGATGCTTGTGAGTGGAATCATTGGATTATTGTTTATGTTCAGATTGTTATTCATCACCATATCATCTTTGATCTTTATCCATATGATGTCTTGTGAGTAGTTCGTCTAGTTCTTGAGGACATGGGAGAAGTAATGTTGTTATTAGTGGATCTGTGTTGAGTTATTATTCAATGGTTTAGTATTTAAGTTGTGGTGCTATTCTTCTAGTGGTGTCATGTGAACGTCGACTACATGATACTTCACCATTTATGGACCTAGGGGAATGCATTGTGTATTTGGCTACTAATTGTGGGGTTGCTGGAGTGACAGAAACCTGAACCCCCGTTAGGACACCATTGCACAAGGGAGCGTAGGATCTTAGAGTTTAAGGCTATGGTTAGGTTTATACCTTAATTGCTTTCTTGCAGTTGTAGATGCTTACAAAGGGGTTTAATCACAAGTATATATTAGTCCAAGTAAGGTTGGTACATTAGCATAGGTTCACCCACACAACACTTACAACACCAAAGAAGACCTGCTTTCCTGCTCCATACCACTAGTTAACACCTTCTGCTCCTCGTTGGGATCGACACTCCTATTTATCGAAAGTACTGCGAGTATCTTGCTTGTAAGTGCAAGAGGAGCTTGCATTGAATGTGACTTAGACTTTAGCATGACATGCTAGGTGTTGTTTTGACCTTATGCTTAGTGATTATTGTTATAGCATGTCTTGTTCCAAACAATTGGGATTGCTTAGTGTGTCTTGAAGAAATTATGCGTTGTTTTAGCATGCAAAAGCATAGTATTGTGGTATTCTCCTTTGATGTTTTGCTTGGGTTGACTTGGCACATGCTCACACCATATTATGACTATGAACAAGTCACCATATCCTCTATGATCATTTAGTCCTTGAATTGTAGTTCCACTCTTTGCTTTTATTAGTAATGCTTTGTTGCACTGCATGATTATGACCATTATTGCTCTCTTATTTGGTTGCTCCCAGTCTTTTACTAGCCTCCACTTATATGAGTGAGATCTACTCATGCTTCCAACTCCCAAGAAACCAAGTTATTCTAAAGTGTCCACTATAAACTCCTATGCATGGTGTGTTACACCATTCCAAAGTATATTATTGTTTTCAACTATCTTCCAATTAAAAACTATTTTGTTATGAGAAAACTTATTGATTAAAGCCCTCATAAACTTGATGGCACACTTTATATTCTTTGCCCCTAATAAACTTGAACCATTGTGTCTTCTATGTTGTATATGCTTGCACTTATACGTTGGAATTAGCAGAACCATGCTGTCATGGGGAACGTTTTTAACATTGCACTTGTACTTTATACTCAGTTGATACCATGCTCTTTTGTTTATGGATGTCACCGATGTGAAATAAAGAGGGAACTTGTAAGTCTATGGAGTTTGCATTTTGTGTTAGAGAAACTCCTGGGCCGCTACCCTAAGCCATGCCTAATCATGGTGGAAACTTGCAACATCACCATAGTGACATCTATGAAGCATTCTTCCTATAAAAAAAGAGACACATTGAGAAAAGAGGAAAGAGAGAAAAAAAAGGCACCATATTCCCATGGTAAATAAGAAGATTGCTGAGATGCTCATTGTCTGCTTGGCTTGTCATTTTGGTTATGAGATAGCTCCTGTACCATGCGCAAGGGGTACCTCGTTGGTGGTTCTCTATGATATGAAAATACTTACAATGACAAGAACTTGCATGTGACTAAAGTTGAGTAGCATGAGGTGTGGCCCTCATATTCAAGGGACTTGAGATTGCCAACTTATACTTCTTCAAGCATATACTCCATCTTTGTTCACTCTAACCTTAATCACTTCAAGATGCTTATGATAGGGGTAATGAGGGCTGAAAGCTAACTAGTACCATGATTTTTGGAATCTCTTTTTGAAACTTGAAATCCCTGCTTTCTTTAAAAAAGGCCTTTCTTCCACCATTATTTGAGTCTCCACCTTCTACCTTTAGGCACCATTAAGAGAGCATAGTTGTCATTCTGTGTGCAGTGTTCCAAAGCTTATTGATTGATGCATATTGTGATATTACTTGTTCTTGTGCTACTTGTTCTAGTCACCCTTGTGAATTTTGAAGGTGTCCTATGCATCTATTTTCTACTCCATGAGGGACAAGCCCATTGCCACTATGCCATGTTTTCTGTATGTAAAAAAAACAAACGTTTTTCAATGCATATTATTCATGATCTTTGTTTGTAGCTTGACATGTTGCATGCATAGTTCCTATGTCCTATTGTTAGAACTCCATCTTTCATGCACATGTTTAGAGTTCTTTGATCCCAACTTTCAATGCTTGCAAATGGTTAGATCTTCATTGTGAGGGTGCATGTCACCTAAAAAATTATTCTTTTTATCACTTACTTACTCGAGGACGAGCAGGAGTAAGCTTGGGGATGCTTGATACGTCGGAAACGTATCTATAATTTTTGATTCTCCATGCTTGTTTAGTAACTTTGCTTTGCTTTGTCTACACTTTGAGGTGCTTTTTACATGTTTTATGGTACTAACCTATTAACAAGTTGCAACAGTGCTAGTTGCCTGTTTTCTGTTGCTTTTGGTTCCAGAAAAGCTAGTAACAGAATATTCTCGGAATTGGACGGGACAAATGTCAAAGTAAATTAATTTCCGTGGGGAACAAGAAGTCCAGAGAGGAGACGGAGAGGCGTGCCAGGCAGCCACACCCCCCTAGGCGCGGGTGGGCCCTGCCCCGCGCCTAGGCATGGTGTGGGGCCCCTGGCCACCTCCTCGGCCTCTCCCTTCGCCTATAAGAATCTGTAGGGTTTCGTAGCATGGAAAACAAAAATTTTCTACCGCATACAAACAAACAAGCCAAGATCTATCTACTAGATTGTAGCAACGAGTCGATGGAGGAACTCACCCTCGAAGATTCCAAAGCGGTTAACGAGAGCAGATTCTCGTGGGTGATGTAGTCGTACTCTTTCCGATCTCAAGATCGCGTAGACGATCCTTCCGGCGCCGCGTTCCCGCAGCGCCCCGCGATCGGTCACACGTTCGTACTGACGAAGACCTTCCTCTCCCTTGTTCCAAAGAAAATGGAGGTTGTAGCACTCTCATGATTCCAAAGACAACGGGCGTGGTACCTAAGTAGAGGGAAATCCCAGGCTTCGCCTTAAGCCTTGTAGTATGGTGGAGCTTATGAGAGAGGCTATTAGTGGTCTAGTAATTAGACACACCAATTAGAAGGCTCTAAATCAATTAGAAGGCTCTAAACCGCTGGCTAAAGCAATTAGAAGCTCTAAACCAAAACGGCTCTAAACCGGAGATTAGAGGTGGAACTTGTGTGTCCTAGGAGGGAGCCCTGCCCCTCCTTATATAGGTGGGAGGCTGGCGGCCAAGGGAGGAGAGTCCTCCCAAGTCGGCTTGGTGGGCGCCGCCAAGGAGGAACCCTCCTCCATTCGCCTCCACCAATCCTCCTCTCTTCCCACTTCCCAAAATTGCCGTTTGACTTTCAAACTAGCCGTTTGACTTTTCAAACTAGGATTTGAATAAACCCTTTATTCCGGACAGCGAATACACTTAGTACATGATGCAATCATTCCAACATGCAATGACACATTCATGTACCCCTTCCCCTCCGGAGTGCCGGACATTCCGGAACATTCTAGAACATTCCCGATGAAAACACCGGACCATTCCCCAACTCAAACGGGACTTTCCTTATATGAATCTTATTCTCCGGACCATTCCGGATCTCCTCGTGATATCCCGAATCCCATTCGAGACTCAACAACATTCGGTCTCTTTCATAATACCATAACTACTCAAACAACGTCAATCCTTATGTGTCTCCACGGTTCGTGAATTATGCGGACATGATCGAGACACTTCTCAACAATAACCAATAGAGGAATCTGGAAATTCATATGGCTCTACATATTTCTACGATTACTTTGCGATCGAATGAACCACTTACATATGATACCAATTTCCCTTTGTCTCACGATAGTTTACTTATCCGAGGTTATGATCGTCGGTATCTCTGCATACCTAGTTCAACCTCGTATCGATAAGTACTCTTTTCTCGTTCCCGTGATATGTGATCCCTTGTGAGCCAGTCACATGCTTGCAAGCTAATTGGATGACATTTCACCGAGAGGGCCCAGAGTATATCTATCCGTCATATGGATGGACAAATCCCACTCTTGATCCATGTGTTTCAACCAATACTTTCCGAACACTCAATGCCACCTTTATAGCCACCTGTTACGGTGGTGTTTGATGACATCAAAGCATCCATCTGGTAAAGGTGATATGCATGATCTCATGGTCTAAGGAATTAGATAACTATGTATCAGAAAGCATATAGCAATTGAACTATTGAAATGACTTGATATTTATGCTAAGATTATCTATAGGAGTATGTCCATCACATCATTCTCCTAATGATATGACCCTGTTGTTAATAACATCTCTATGTTCATGATCAGGAAACCATGATCATATATTAACCAACAAGCTAGTTTAACAAGAGGCTTTACTAGGGACTCTTTTATGTTTACAAATCACACAAGTATTAATGTTTCCGGTTAATACAATTATAGCATGGTATGTAAACAATTATCATAAGTATGAAGATATGATAATAACCTACTTTATTATTGCCTCTTGGGCATATCTCCAACAGTCTCCCACTTGCACTAGAGTCAATAATCTAGTTTCAAACCTTTGTGTATTCAACACCTATGGCTTTCCGGTGTTGCATGTACACGATTGCTAGTGGTCAACTGATCTCCGGATCTGACACTTCCAGGTCCGTGTGTAATTGCATGTCTTTGCGTCTCTACGCATCACTCATTCTCTAATGAGATGGCTTTGTATAATTTGGTCTTTCGGTGTGACCTTTAGCTCTTTGGGGTTAAAACATGTTGATAATATTGTCGCACAATATATCTCCATAGTATTATCCCACTGTGAACTACACCTAGTTTGATAACAAACTACTTGACACAAATGCCTCTTTGTCGCTATAATAGCAGTCATATACTTAGCCTTTTGTTGAAGTATCTCACAATGTCTTAACTTTGGAACTCATCCAAATCCATTATGGAACTCACTTTCCATTATATTGTGCCACCTTTAGTTTTAGATTGAGATAAACTTAATTTGTATTTTGTGACAAAGCTAGTATCAATGTAGTACTTTTACAATGAACTAACCATCTATTCGTCACTTCTACAAATATTATACTCTTAGTTCTTCCAAAAGATCATAAGAATATCCTTGCTATTGTCCAATGATCATCTTATTAATCATTCCGTATATGCTCACAACATTTAGAGCATAGGACATATCTGGATTTGTACATATCACAGTATGATTGATATAAATATTCTTTGTGATTTCATACATCAAGTATCAATCTATACTTGATTATTTGTTTCACTTTACCAAATGTCAATACACTTGAATATATCATCAACATTGAACTCAGTCAATCCTTCGTAGGCGACAAGAAACTTTCTTGTAGTTTCTATATTGAACTCATTCAATATATCATCTATGTACTTTTGGCACAACCACATTAGCGTCTATTGATGCCAAATATTTGGGTTTTGCCTAAGTCTTTCATCGGGATGAAATTCTTAATATGTGTTAATAAAAGATACATTATTTCCAATCAACAATATGTCTTCCACATAATGTATTAGAAACATGTCTTAGCGCTCCCACTTAATTTCTTGCAAATGCAAGCATCTTCATTGTCTCTAATGAACTTTTAAACTCCTTTAACAGTTTCATCACAATGAAGATTCCAACTCCGTGATGCTCACTTTAACCATTGAAGTTTGCATATGCTTTTAGCATCCTTTGAATTAACAAAACCCTATGGACCGTGTTATGCACATGTCCTAGGTAACGATTCTATTAGAAGAACTTGTTTTGTTTATTCAACTACCATATAACAAATTTATATGTAGTGGTTGCTACATTAATCCGTCTAGACTAAATATCACTATGAAAGATCAAATCTTGTCATAGTCAACCTTTGAACATTGCTGTGAACTTTTTCCCAACATGTCGACTATTTCATAGATGTGAAACATCCATGTCTACTTCTTTATAGATCCAAACACAACTGTAAGGTCTTACACCTTTCTCGAGGGTCCTTCAAGTTCAAAACTTGATTTCTCGTGTATGGAACTATCACGGATTTTATGGCTTCAAGCCATTTGACTTGAGTCAGGCCCATCATCGCTTCTTTGCATTTAGTCGGATCATTATTGTCAAATAATGATTTAACTCTCAAATCTTGGTATTTGATTGTTCATCCGACCTACTTGTTTCAATAGGAACTTAGATCTCCGTGACCACAACCTTTGAGGCACGTGAGCCATGAGCACTTTTGTCGCCTTCTAACACTTTTCTACTGCAAGAACTCTCGCACATATAGCTAAGGTTCCTTTAACCTTATCAACGTTCTATTGTCCTCCCACTCATCTTTTCACGAAAAATTCCTTCTCAAAGAAACTTGACGTTCTAAGTGACAAACACTTTTGTCTCCGGTGTTTATGGAGGAATACTTAATAGTAATACAAAGACAGGTTTATCCGACTTTGGTTGCAAACATCTTTCTTATGCAAAGCATACCAATGTTTAAGAAAGGACTACTTGGGTTTTATCCCAAACCATAACTTTATATGGTGTCATTTCAGCGGATTATGATGGAGCTCTTTTCAGTGGAAAACGGTAGTCTCTAAAGCTTTTAATCTTTAAAATATAATGGCAGTTCTATGAATTATACCTTTGATCTTACCATGTCAAACAAGGTTTAATTACATATCTCGAACGCTCCATACTCTTATGGTGTTTCGGGAAATGCAAATCCACTGAACGATTCCTTAAATCTTAGGTATTATGCTAAACTTGTAACTCAAATATCTTCCTTTATGATCTTATCATAAACTATTTATATTCTTGTTACAATGATTTTGCACTTCATCTTAAAATTCTTTGAACTTTTCAAATATTTCACACTTCATCCTTATTAAGTAAATATTCATATATTCACTCAAATTTTCGGAGAAAGCATATGAAGTTGAAATCCATCGCTTTGACTACACATAATGGATTTCGCACAACAATATGTACAAGTTCCAATAAGCTAGTCCATCGCTCCTTTTGGCCTATGAAGTTTTAATTATCTCTAGGAAAGTTTCACAAACGTCATTTGATCAAAATCAAATAGACTCCAAAATTCCATCCATATGGATTTTCTTCATGTTTTCTTTCCAATAATTTAAACGGCGATGTCACTTCCTAAGTGATCTTTCAATCAATTTGTCTTTCGACATTTTAGCACTAGTTTTATGGATGTGATGTCTCCAATGAGATTTGCGAATCATCCATCTTCTATGGATTACGGCAATTATTTGAACAACCCTTTTGTTCTCATAATACCGATAAAACAAATCTTGAAGGCAAGCTTTGATGTTTAACGAGCAACACAATAACCCTTTATTTTGTTCTCGATGAACATCATCACATATTCCTTTGCTAGTTACTTAGGCCATTGTAGTTCATGAATTGTGTTGTTTCGTATGACGATTCATACCAACAAATTCAGTATCAAGTACTTAAGAACCACATTGTTTAATAAGCAAAGAATATAGCCATAACATGTATATCATCTATATACTTTAAACTGAATAATTCTAGTCTTTTCTTTTCTGCCATATATTTATGAGATTCTCTTCAAGATTTCCTTTTCTCGCTTGAAAGAATCTATCAACATCAATAGTGGAGTCATACATATGACACATAATCCAAAGCGTGTATAATTAAATACAAATGTCTTTGGACTTGCACTTTGAAGTAGATCACCATCATCAAATGTTTGGTGTTCTTCCAAATTCCTTTCTTTAGTAATCTCTTGGTGTAGTAAACATTTTACCTACATCAAATATTCACTTTATCATGGAATCGTCCATGATCAAGCTACTTTTAGCTTATAACGATGAATTATGAGTATAATGTTGCTATCCAAAACCTTTTGGAGGATTAGGACAACTAGTGTCTCCAACCTTTTACAAATTCTCATCAAAATATGAGAACATGAACTTTGCCATATTATACTCTATCATGTTGTAACCAAAACTTTGTTTCAGATATCACAATATCTTCCACACATCATGGTTTCAAACAACTCTTTCAGATCCTAGATAACCTTGATATTAAGACAATCTTTGAATATCAAGAATCATGGAGACAAACATGATACTTATATACTAACATTTGGAATTGTTACTCTTGATTTAATACTAATTATTAAACTTCATGGAGTAACCGAAACTTACTGAAAGTTTGCAATATGACTCTTAAACTTTAGATTAACACTTCAATACAATACGATACCAGTTCAGAAAGTAACTAACCAGACTTCTATAGTTCTATCATCTCAATTATAACTAAGCGCAAGGTGGTAAACGGATGCCAATGACTACAACAACTATGCAAATTCACTTTGATTTAGTTTATGATAAATTGAGTTCTAATTAATAATTAAATTAATCTAGGTGAACTCCCACTCAAAACAATATCCCTCACATTGTTTTAGTGATCACCTAACCAAATCCACCACATCAAAACCGATCATCACGAGAGTTGATATAGCTTCAATGGCGAACAATCAACATGTTCATCATATCTACTATATGACTCATGCTCTACCTTTCGTAATCCGTGTTCGAGGCCATGTCCGTACATGCTAGGCTCGTCAAGATCAAACCTTAGCTACCGATAAGCAAATCTGGCTTGCTTACGTTGTATTCACCATGAATCAAAGACACCCGATCATCACGTGGTGCTTCAAGCAAGCTTTGGCAACGGTGCATACTAAGGGTGAACACTTTAGAACTTGAAATTTATGTGATGAGGGATCATCTTATAATGCTACCGCTGCTACTAAGCAATACAAGATGCATAAAGGATTAACATCACATGCAATTCATAATATGTGATATGATATGGTTTTCTCTTTGTGCTTCCGATCTCCATCTTCAAGCACGAACATGATCTCCATCATCACCGCATAGCATCAAGGTCAATGACGCTTCTTCATGGTTGTCGTCCACCAGCTTCAACTATTACAACTATTTTGAATAGACACGCAGGTCTTAACAGAAATTAAAGACAACCATATGGCTCCTGCCGGTTGCCAACTTACAATAAGGAACATTGCATACATCAAAAATAATCACAATCATGGCCATATCACATCATCAGACACCCCGCAAAACAAAGTTAGACGCTTCTACTTTCTTTGCATATTTTACGTGGTTTGGGGCTTTCAATAAGTGTCGTTCTAACTTACGAACAATAACCACAACATTGATACTAGCAATGTTTAATACCCGTTGTAAATTGGATCTTTACTATGCTAGGAGAAACAGGCACCCGCAAAGCCACTTATGCAATACTAGTTGCATGTCAAGCGTGGAGCAAGTCTCATGAACGATGTCATGTAAGGTTAGCCCGGGCCGCTTCATCCCAACATACCGTTAGATGCAAAGTACACAAAAGCAATCTACAATAAAAGCATCAACGCCTATAATGACCATTGTGTTCTACTCAGGCAACAGATCTACATATAGACACGGCTCGATACCATCAGAGGGTTTCAGAGCATGGAAAACAAAAATTTTCTACCGATACAAACAAACAAGCCAAGATCTATCTACTAGATTGTAGCAACGTCGATGGAGGAACTCACCGAAGATTCCAAAGCGGTTAACGAGAGCAGATTCTCGTGGGTGATGTAGTCGATTCTTTCCGATCTCAAGATCGCTAGACGATCCTTCCGCGCCATAGCGCTCCTGGCCTCCATGGGTCACACGCTGTACTGACGAAGACCTTCCTCTCCTTGTTCCAAAGGCAGCGGAGGTTGTAGCACTTCTCGCGATTCCTAAAGACAACTGGCGTGGTACCTAAGTAGAGGGAAATCTCAGGCTTCGCCTTAAGCAAGTAGTATGGTGGAGCTTATGAGAGAGGCTATTAGTGGTCTAGTAATTAGACACACCAATTAGAAGGCTCTAAATCAATTAGAAGGCTCTAAACCGCTGGCTAAAGCAATTAGAAGCTCTAAACCAAAACGGCTCTAAACCGGAGATTAGAGGTGGAACTTGTGTGTCCTAGGAGGGAGCCCTGCCCCTCCTTATATAGGTGGGAGGGCTGGCCGGCCAAGGGGAGGAGAGTCCCTCCCCAAGTCGGCTTGGTGGGGCGCCGGCCAAGGGAGGAACCCTCCTCCAATTCGGCCTCCACCAATCCTCCTCTCTTCCCACTTCCCAAAATTGCCGTTTGACTTTCAAACTAGCCGTTTGACTTTTCAAACTAGGATTTGAATAAACCCTTTATTCCGGACAGCGAATACACTTAGTACATGATGCAATCATTCCAACATGCAATGACACATTCATGTACCCCTTCCCCTCCGGAGTGCCGGACATTCCGGAACATTCTAGAACATTCCCGATGAAAACACCGGAACCATTCCCCAACTCCGAAACGGGACTTTCCTTATATGAATCTTATTCTCCGGACCATTCCGGATCTCCTCGTGATATCCCGAATCCCATTCGAGACTCAACAACATTCGGTCTTTCTCATAATACCATAACTACTCAAACAACGTCGAATCCTTATGTGTCTCCTACGGTTCGTGAATTATGCGGACATGATCGAGACACTTCCTAACAATAACCAATAGAGGAATCTGGAAATTCATATGGCTCTACATATTTCTACGATTACTTTGCATCGAATGAACCACTTACATATGATACCAATTTCCCTTTGTCTCACGATAGTTTACTTATCCGAGGTTATGATCGCTGTGATCTCGCATACCTAGTTCAACCTCACATCGATAAGTACTCTTTTCTCGCTCCCGTGATATGTGATCCCTTGTGAGCTACCACATGCTTGCAAGCTAATTGGATGACATTTCACCGAGAGGGCCCAGAGTATATCTATCCGTCATATGGATGGACAAATCCCACTCTTGATCCATGTGTTTCAACCAATACTTTCCGAACACTCAATGCCACCTTTATAGCCACCCTGTTACGGTGTGGTGTTTGATGACATCAAAGCATCCATCTGGTAAAGGTGATATGCATGATCTCATGGTCTAAGGAATTAGATAACTATGTATCAGAAAGCATATAGCAATTGAACTATTGAAATGACTTGATCTTTATGCTACGCTTATCTATAGGAGTATGTCCATCACATCATTCTCCTAATGATATGACCCTGTTGTTAATAACATCTCTATGTTCATGATCAGGAAACCATGATCATATATTAACCAACAAGCTAGTTTAACAAGAGGCTTTACTAGGGACTCTTTTATGTTTACAAATCACACAAGTATTAATGTTTCCGGTTAATACAATTATAGCATGGTATGTAAACAATTATCATAAGTATGAAGATATGATAATAACCTACTTTATTATTGCCTCTTGGGCATATCTCCAACAGAATCCACCGATGAAGAAACCCTAAGTACCTGATCAATATTCCACGAAACCTTCTGTAGCCGCCGCCACCGTCGTCCCTAGATTGGGGGATCTGAAGTTCTTCCCGGAACCCTGCCGGAGGGGAGATCATCCCGGAGGCCTTCTCTCCGGTATGATGCGTGAGTAGTTCCACCTTGGACTATGGATCCATGTAGTAGCTAGATGGTTGTATCTCCTCCTTTGTGCTTTGATGTATAGATCTTGTGAGCTCCGTTCATGATCAAGATCTAATCTATTTTTAATCATGCATGTTGTGTTTACGGGGATCCGATGGATATTGAGATTATTATGTTGGTTTGATTAATGGTTTTGTCTTTATGATTCTATCATGTCTGTGTTGTTTGTGATCTTGCATGCTCTCCGTTGTTAGTAGCTATCTTGGCCAAGTAGTTGCTAGTGACTCCAAGAGGGGTATTTATGCTCGATAGTGGGTTCATGCCTCTAGTTTCCCAGGGAAGTGACAGAAATCTCTTCGGTTATAGATGTGCTGTTGCTACTAGGGAGAAACCAACGGTCTCTTGTTCATGGAACATGTGGAATGTTTACCTTACACACTTTGCTTAAAGCAGTTGTCTGTTGCTTGCAACTTAATACTGGAGGGGGTTCGGATGATAACCTGAAGGTGAACTTCTAGTCATAGATGCAGTTGGATGGCGGTCTATGTATCTTGTTGTATTGCCTAATCGAATCGTATAGGATCTTTCTGAATAGTAATTGCATTGTTATTCCTTGCTCAGTTCCTATCAATTGCCCTTCTGTATTTTATTTACCCTTCATGCCATGTTGTTTATCTAAGGAGAACACCTCTAGTGAACTATGGACCCCGGCCCAATCTTTACCATTGATACATCTTCCACTGTTACTTGTTTACTTGCTACAAACCATCATTACCTTCCACACCATACATTTAATCCTTTGTTACAGCAAACCGGTGAGCTTGACAACCTCACCGTTCGTTGGGGCAAAGACTTGAGTTTGTGTAGTGCAGGTCTCCATGTTGTTTGCAACACCTGTAGTGCAGGTCTCCACATTGTTTGCAACACCTGTGCGAGTTCCTTCTTCAGAAGGGTTACTTGACTTGGATTTGTCTAGATTCGAATGCATCTAGCATCAAAACATGTCTAGATACACCCGAATCTAGACAAATCCAAGTCAACTAATATGCGCCGGAGGGAGTAGTAATAACTACTAGGCCGATGCTGATGCCAATGTCGATGCCGCCGGGCGCGACGTTCACATGCCGAAGTTGTGATAGAAGCATGTGTAGTCAGCGTCCCGGGTCCCGTCGTCGCCACCGTCATTGTTGCTCGGCGGTTGCGGGGGACGCGGGCTGCCCTGGCCAGCATCGCCATAGCGCCACGGCTGAGACGAGGGACCGACCTAGTCGTTGTCGTCGAGGACGATGAGCGGCGCATCTTGGTAGGCACGCTCCCGGCGAGCGCCATGGGCAGCCTTGTGCTTAGCCTGTTCCTGATGACGCCAAACACGGTTGGCCTCCTCGCGCTCTCAGTCCGCCTTGGACCAGGCGCAGGCGTCGGGGGCCTACATGGGCGGCACGTCGTTCAGGGAGCCCTCTAGCACCATTTTCAGGATGAAGGCGTCCTCATCGATGGGAACCGCCCAATCCGCCGGCTCGGCCTTCATTGGTGACGAGGCCGCGTGAGCACGTCCTCGGTGATTAGCGCATCGGCGACGAGTGCATCAATGATTCCACCTCTCGCTTCACCAGCCAGAGCGGAGGCGTGGCGACTATGTCGGCGCCGAGCCAGACGAGCGCGATGCCCGAGGCGAAGGACGAGGAGCTTAGGCCGCCCATCCTCCTCGGCAGCCAGTTCGTCGCCAAACGGCGCCGGGCGGGCGATGGTGGCGACCGAGGAGGGTAGCCCAGCTTGGGGCGGTCTCCGGCGGCGATGTGCTCGAGGACAACCGCGAGCTTCTGGCCTGGAGCGCTCCACCACCGACGGCGTGCCGCAGCGTTGTGCCGCTTCGGCAGCGTGCCTGCATCGTCATGGGCGGCCAGTTGCTGGTTTTGGCGCTCGACGAAGAAATTCTCCTAGTACGGTAGGTTGCCTGGGTCTTTGGCGAGCTACGGATCCTCCATGGCCGCGATGGCCGCCTGGATCTCCTCGACCATGTCAGCGCCCTCAAGCACCGGTGGCACCGGCACGCCGCCGGCGTCGAGCCTCCAGGTCGGCGGGCACCGGAAGTCCGGCGGCGCCATGTAGCCGGCGTCGTGAAGTATCTGCGCCTCCCGAAGCCGTTCGCCGCCGCCGGGTCGCCTGGGTACCTCTCTGCCATAGCTGCCGCCGAGCTATTCTTCTTGTCGCCGAACATGGAGTTTGTGGTTCGGGGAATGGGAGGTGAGAATGTGTGCTCTAGGAACCGGTGAGGGCGCCGGCATTTATTGCCGAAAGAGGAAAGGGCGGCGAAGGCAGGAGGGGTATAACGGCGTGGGCGGGAAAAAAGGAAACGGCGGGAATGCGGGCCGGCGGTGGCGCGCCATTATAGCGACACATGGCCAAAGAGACGAGAAGACATTGCCCGGCGGTCCGTCGCGGGAGCCGAGACGACGGGATGAGGACGACTCGGCTTCACACACAGACACGGCGGGGCCACGCGCGGTTTTTTTTCCGCCAATTCCGCTGCTTCCGGCGTTTCCAGGAGGTTCCCAACTCCTCGGGTTCGGTCTGTAAACGCCATATGAAAATTAGACCAAATCCGGTGTAAATAGGCGTTATGGGAATGTGAGACGAATTTTTGTCGTCCGGATAAAAAATTCAGCCTAGAAACTCGGATGGAGATGCTCTTAGGACCGTGAAGGCTCGGTGGATTCCTATCCTTGCCACGGCGGTTTTGGTTTTTGATGTTTTTCTTAGTTTGGTTAGAGTTTGAAGATGGAATAATGTACTCCTGTCTAGCCAATGTGCCGGCGATGCGTCCAACGTCATGGGAGGGCGTGTGGAGGCATGTTTTTGGTGTATCTCGTTAGATTTGGTCGATGTTCTTTCTGATTTTTTTCGTTAAAAATAATTGCTACTCTCATGTGCTGGGTATTTGGGAAATTAGCACGATGATTTTTTATATGTCTATTATAAAAGTTTTGCGCAACTCTAGTAAGGGCGGGCAGGAATGACAGTACACCTTTAGCTTGTCGAGTGCTCGTAGTCATAGGTGGCACTGGTACAAAGACATGTTTATAATTTTTATTATTTTTACATTTTCTTGTACTACTATTAAGGATCGGTGGACTTTTTATAAAAGAAAAACGCCTATGCATTTTCTGTCTAACTTTCAGGTACTCTGCACGAGCTAACGACAGCAAGTTGATTGTACCGTGTTTCTGAAAAAAACGACAGCAAGTTGATTAATCGATTTTGTTTAAAGAAAAGATCTCACATTGAATGCACACACACCAATCAACCCATGATTGATGCGTGCAAACTGACATTCTAACTGACACTTAATTGCGGCAAGTTTCGATCCCAACTTTGCAATAGTACAATTGCAAGAATTCGCACCCGTAAGGAATAGTGACGAGCCTTTAGTATGACGTTGTCATCATTGAATCGCTCAACGGCACATTTGGAATGTGATGTGATTAATTAAAGATGAACATTGCATGTTGTCCCTTGATAGGATGCACAGATCATACATTGGCACACTAGAAGCCTACTACGTGTCACCCGGATCAAAACTTATGATCTGATCCTGGGTCCCTAAGTCGCCACGTGTCTTCTAAAAGACACAAAATCCTGCTTTTGTTATATTAAACCTATTTTCTAATACATAATATCCCTTTTTTGTAACATCATTGCCAAAAAATTGAAAAAAAAGACGATTCTCACCGAAGACCTTGTTGGAGAACTGGTAGCGGGAATATTATGTTATTGTAGCAAAAATGCCTATTCCTGAGACTTTCTAGCTAAAATTTTGAAATATTGTAGCAAAATTACACAACTATTGTAGCAAAACATAAATGCTCTATTGTAGCAAAACTGACTACACTGGAGCATCACCAGAGAGTCTCGTCGGAGACCTTGTAGCAAAAACATTTACTAATATAGCAAAGGAACAAAAGAGATGTAGCAAAAAGTTTATGTTGTTGTAGCATCATAGCAAAAAATCAAACCGACGAAGTCCTGAGATGGGTCTTTGTCATGCAAAATGATTGTACCAAAAAGATTCTTCTTGTGTTGCAAATGCAGATAACGAGTGTAGCAGAAATTTCTTGTGATGTTATATCGCCGTCCTCATCACCCGCAGCATCTAGGAAGGAGCTCGAAAGGGCAAAGGAGATGGTGTCGTCGGTGACAGGAGCAGAGGAGCATCGCCGACGAGGTAGATGCCAAGATGTAGGAGCTTGGTGAGGGACGGCTTCTCACATGCGGTTAGGGTCTTGCCAGCCAGGATAGAGGCCACGCGGAGATGAGGTCATGCGCCGACGAGCCATTCTTGGTTGCACGCTATTGCGGAGATCACTAGAGAGGCGCATCACCGGAGAGGGGCCGAGCCGAAGACGTAAGGCGGCTGGCCGAGGATGAGCTGGCATTGAGAGAGGAGGGCGGCATCGGTGCATAGGTAGGACGACGGCAGCGCACGGCTTGGACAACGGCGACACGCTTGAATTTTCATGGCATGGGGCAGTTCATAGGGTAAAAAGGAGGATGAGATAAGGTACGTGCCTACCACGTGAACAACAACCGCGCGCGTGTGTGTCGACAATCGTTTGGGGGAAGGCAATCATTCCCTTGACACTACATACTCCCTCCTTGACATACCATATTATAACGCATACAAGGTTTTTAAGAAGTCAAACTTCAGCAAATTTGAGTTGAAGAGGACATATAACCATCTATTGGAGCCTGTAGAAGAGCATGAAGAACTAGAAGGTGAGGAGATGGAAGATGCAGATGGCCTTAGCAACTCTCATGCTTCTTCTGAAGAGAGTGGTGGAGATATTGAATGCATGACCTGTTAGCATTGTCAATGAAGCAGTGGTGGCTCTAGGAGTGCCAACTAAGATAATTCATGTTGGCTCTTCTCAACCTAATGTTGTCTCTACTCAAGAAAGTCTGGGATCCTTGCAAATGGAGGATGATAGTCTCGTGAGTGATAGAGATGATGGGGAGAATGAAATCATGAGGAGTTCCAGGAGAACAAGGTGATGCACACATTAGGATTGAAGAGAGGGTTACTAAACAGGCTAATGCTAGAGATCTTTTAGGTACTAACTTAACCTCATATAATTCCTTTGTTGTCCTTGATAATGATGACATCATGTATAGAGATCTTTAGATTTGTGTAGATCCTATTACCTTTTCTTTATAAAAAATGATGCTTTGAAAGATGTGGAGGTTGCCAAACATAGTCTAGAGATAAAGTCTATTGTTAGAAAGGAACAAAAGACTGATGATCTAGGTGCTACTTTATTATTGGATTGGGAAAAAGAAGATGATGAAGAGATATTTACTCCTATCATTTAAAAAACAGTTGAGATTTGCTTGTAAGTCCTATTAGGTTGGAGGAGCACATGTCATATGTAGTGCTGCCTCGTTGAAAGTGTACAATAATCACCCTATGAGTGGAGTTGTGAAAGGAACCTGAGAGAGGAGTAAGAACCCTAAATTTTTATGATATAAGCCATTTTAAACTATAGAGGAGTTGGTAAGAAAGGCATGGTAGTGTATTTGTCTGACTTGTCCAGATCTTAGGTAGTGGATTTTATTGGTTTGCAAGAAACCATGAAAAAGACTATTCTATTTATTTTCTTAGGAGGATTGATCCTATGAATCAATTCTCCCGGATTTGGCTTCCTTCTATAGGCAAGTCTGATGGGATCCTTGGTGGACTAAAGAATGATAGATTTGTGAATTGTGGAACAATGGTGGGATGCATTCATGTAAAAATGATTGTCTCTGATTTGAAACTACAAGTGAGATAACAATTTGTAATGGTTTATGGAACTGATTAGGAGGAAAAAAAGCAGGAGTTCCTAATGGAGCTGGCTAGTGTTTGTCAAGATCAATCTCTTCCTCTGTTTGTAGGGGGAGATTTCAATATTTTAAGTTTTTCTTGTGAAAAAAATAAGATTTTCAGAGTAAATCAATGGAGTGACCTTTTTTAACTCTATTATCAATGCCGGTGGTATGAAAGAGTTGGAAATGTCAAGCAGGAAATGAACTTGGTCCAACAATCAAGGTATTCCTACATTAGAGAAACTCAACAGAATGCTTGTTATGGAAACTGGGAAAATTTGTTCCCTTTAACTACTATGTCAGATCACAATCCTCTGATCATTTACACTATGGAAGGTCAGATTCTTTGCAGGAGACAATTCAGGTTTGAAAAGAGTTGGATCAGGGAGCCAAATTTTATGGACATAGTAGTGAATAAAATCTGGTCTAAACCAGTAAAATCTTAGAATGGGTTGGAAAGGGTTCATATCAAGCTGGAAAATGTCAAGAATAACTTGAGGCTGGGGGAAAATGTTAGAGTTGGCAATTATCTTATGATCTTCAATTCTTTAAAGAGTTGGAGGAAAATGGTGTATTGGACAATGACCAACTGGCAAGAAAAAGTCAGGTTCAAACGAAACTGATGAATATTTATGAGAAAGAGGAAGAATATTGGCAACAAAGATCCAAGGAAAAAATGGCTACTTAAAGGGAACAATAACACTGAATTTTTTCATAGAATTGCAAATGGGAGTAAGAGGAAGAAGAGGATGTTTTCTCTGCAACATAACCAGAACATTATTCAGGGGACACTACACCCGTTAGGGCATGCCACTACTTTTTACAAGAAATTGTTTGGCCCTATTGCTACCTGTTCCACCAGACTGAGGAGTGATGTGTGGGTGGATAATGTTAAACTGAATGATGATGATAGAGCTATGATGGGTATACCTTGTTCTGAGGAAAAAATCAAGAATGTGATTGATTAGATGGAGAAGAACAAAGTTATTGGGCCAGATGGGATCCAAGTGGAGTTTTATTAAGCTTGTTGGCAAATTATCAAAGAAGACATGATGAAAATGTTCAAAAAATCATGCTCATAAATTTGACCTAGAAAGGATTAAGTTTGGGATAATTACTCTCATCCCAAAAATGATGAGGTTGATATCATTTAGAAATATAGGCCATTTTTCCTGCTACAGGCGTTTTTCAAAATCTTCACTAAATGTTTGACCATCAGAACATAGCATATGATGAGTAAACTCATTAGCCCTTGTCAGACTACTTTTATTAAAAGGAGATACATGTAGGGGTTCGTAGCATGGAAAAAATTTCTACCGCATGAACATACACAAGCCAAGATCTATATACTAGATTGTAGCAATGAGTCGATTAGAGTACTCATCCTTGAAGATTCCAAAGCAGTTAACGAGAGCAGATTCTCGTGGGTGATATAGTTGTTCACTTGCCGATTTCAAGATCGCGTAGACGATCCTTCCGGCAGCGCTTCCGCAGTCAGTCACACGTTCGGTACTCGATGAAGACCTTCCAATCCTTTGTTCCAGCAGGCAGCAAAGGTTGTACTTCTCTCCTCGCGATTCCGGCAGCACGACAGCGTGGTGTTAGAGTTAGAGGGGAAATCCCGCAGGGCTTCTCCTTAAGCCGGAGCGGGTTATGGTGGAGTAGTAGGGTTCCCGGTGTCTAGGGTTTAGAATCCTGAGAGGAGGAGGCGGGGCCGACGGTGACTAGGGCGGCGGCAATCCGGCGGCGGCGCTGGTGGGGGCGGCGGCTTGGGGGGCTTGGGTTTGTGGTGGTGTTGGGGGCACCCCTCCCCTCTATTTATGGGAGGGAGGGGCAACTAGGGGAGGGGAGTTTGAATCCTTCCCCAACTCCCTCTCCTCCTTGGCGCGTGGTGGAGAGAGAGGAGGTTTCCTCTCCTCTCTCCACCAGGAAACATTGTCCCAGTTTGACTTTTCAAACTTGCCTTTTGACTTTCAATTTTGGAGTTTAATTTCTTTCTTTCAAACGCCCATCCAAGTGACCTAGGACATGATGCAATCATTCCACTTAGTCATGAAGCATTCATGTACCCTTTCCCTTCCGGTCCGGTGAACCTTCTAGACCCTTCTAGATCATTCCGGTGAAAACACCGGAATCATTCCCGAACTCCAGAATTGGACTTTATTTATATGAATCTTATTCTCCGGACCATTCCAGATCTCCTCATGATATCCCGGATCCCATCCGAGACTCCGAACAACATTCAGTCTTCCTACTTATATTCCATATCTACTAAACAACATCGAATCCTTAAGTGTGTTTCCCTACAGTTTGTGAATTATGCAGACATGACCGAGACTCTTCTCCGATCAATAATCAATAGAGGAATATGGAAATTCATATGGTTCCCACAGATTTCTATGATTAATTTGCGATCGAATGAACCATTTACATACGATACCTATTTCCCTTTGTCTCGCAATATTTTACTTATCCGAGGTCTGATCGTCGGTATCTCTGCATACCTAGTTCAACCTCATTACCGATAAGTACTATTTACTCATTCCTGTGATATGTGATCCCATGTGAGCCAGTCACATGCTTGCAAGCTAATTGGATGACATTCCACCGAGAGGGCCCAGAGTATATTTATCTGTCATATGGATGGACAAATCCCACTCTTGATCCATGTGCCACAACACATACTTTCCAAACACTCAATGCCACCTTTATAAACACCCAGTTATGAAGTGGTGTTTGATGTCATCAAAGCATCCATCCGGTGATGGTGATTAGCACGATCTCATGGTCGAAGGAATCAGGTTACTATGTATCAGAAAGCTTATAGCAAACAAACTAATGAAATGGCTTGATCTTTATGCTACGCTTATCTATAAGAGTATGTCCATCACACCATTCTCCTAATGATATGATCTTGTTTTTAATAACATCTCAATGTTCATGGCCAGGAAACCATGATCATCTATCAACCAACAAGCTAGTATTATAAAGAGGCTTTACTAGGTACTCCAATAAGTTTATAAATCACACAAGTATTAATGTTTCTGGTTAATACTATTATAGCATGAATGTAAACATTTATCATAAATACAAAGATATAATAATAACTACTTTTATTATTGCCTCTAGGGCATATCTCCAACAGTCTCCCACTTGCACTAGAGTCAACTAATCTAGATTACATGGTAATATACCGAACACCCATGATGGTTTGGTGCTGGTCATGTTTTGCCCTCGGGAGAGGTTTAGTCAACGGATCCGCCACATTTAGATCTGTGTGTACTTTGCAAATCTTTACGTCACCATCTTGGACATGCTCTCGAATAGCGTGAAAACGCAGCTTGATATAGCTTCTTGTGTGACCTTCGTTCTTCCGCATTGGCTATGGATTCCATGTTATCACAGTAGATAGACATTGGGTCCAGCGCACTGGGAACCACACCGAGCTCTGTAATGAACTCTTTCATCCATATCGCCTCTTGTGAAGCCTCCGAAGCAACTATGTATTCCAATTCAGTTGAAGATCTCGCCACAATGCTTTGCTTTGCACTTCTCCAGTTCATTGTTGCACCATTCAAAGTAAATACGTATCTAGATTGAGATTTAGAATCATCCGGATCGGTGTTCCAACTAACAACGGTGTAACCATTAACAACGAGTTGTTCATCACCTCCATAAGAAAGAACCATATCCTTAGTTCTTCTCAAGTACATAAGGATGTTTTTGACCGATGTCCAATGATCCACCCCTGGATCACTTTGATATCTGCTAGTCAAACTATCATCATATGCAATGTAGGGTCTAGTACATAGCATGACATACATGATAGATCCTATGGATGAGGCATAGGGAGTCTTACTCATCCTCTCTCTATCTTCTACCGTAGCAGGACTTTGAGTTTTACTGAAGGTCGTATTGGGCAACATGGGCAAGAACCCTTTCTTGCTATCTTCCATTCCAAAACTCTTTAGAACAGTCCAAATATGTAGTTTGTGAGAATGATATTAGGCGTCTCGATCTATCTCTATAAATATTTATGCCTAATATGTAAGAAGCTTCACCAAGATCCTTCATTGAAAAACTATTATTCAATAATCTTTGACACTTTTAAGAAGGTTTATATCATTCCCAGTCAACAATATGTCGTCCACATATAGTACTAGGAATGCTACAGAGCTCCCACTCACTTTCTTGTAAATACAAGCTTCTCCATAAGTTTGTATAAAACCAAAACTTTTGATCACCTTATCAAAATGTTGATTCCAACTTCGGGATGCTTGCTTCAATCCATAAATGGACCGTTGAAGTTTGCGTACCTTGTTAGCATACTTAGGATCGACAAAACCTTTGGGTTGTACCATATAAAACTCTTCATCAATGTCTCCATTGAGGAACACCATTTTGACATCCATCTGTCATATCTCATAATCATAATATGCAGCGATTGCTAACAAAATCCTCATAGACTTTAGCTTTGCTACTGGTGAGAAAGTCTCATCGTAGTCAACTCCATGAATTTTTTGAAACCCTTTTGCGACAAGTCGAGCTTTATAGACGGTTACATTACCATCAACATCTGTTTTCTTCTTGAAAATCCATTTGTTCTTGACAGACTTCCGACCATCCGGTAAGTCCACCAAAGTCCATACTTGGTTTTCGTACAAGGATCCAATCTCGGATTTCATGGCTTCTTGCCATTCATTGGAATCTGGGCTCATCATCTCTTCCTCATATGTCTCAGGGTCGTTGGCGTCGTCCACCAACATGACACTCAAAACAGGATCATACCAATCGGGAGTGGTACGAGTCCTCGTTGACCTGCGAGGTTCCATAGTAACTTCAACCGAAGTTTCATGATCTTTATCATTAGCTTACTCTCCTATTGGTGTAGGCACCACTGGAACTTCTTCCGGTGCTATGCTACTCTCAAATCCGAGAGAAGGTTCGACAACCTCATCAATTTCTACTTTCCTTCCAATCACTTCTTTCGAGAGAAACTCCTTCTCTAGAAAGGATCCATTCTTGGCAACGAATTTTTTTCCCTCGGATCTATGATAGAAGGTATACCCAATAGTTTCCTTCGGGTATCCTATGAAGACGCATTTTTATGCTTTGGGTTCAAGCTTGTCGGTATGTAACTTATTTACATAAGCTTCGCAAGCCCAAACTTTAAGAAACGACAATTTAGGCTTCTTCCCAAACCATAATTCATATGGTACTGTTTACCTAGTTCAACCTCGTTACCGATAAGTACTCTTTACTCGTTCCTGTGATATGTGATCCCTTTTGAGCCAGTCACATGCTTGCAAGCTAATTGGATGACATTCCATCGAGAGGGCCCAGAGTATATCTATCCGTCATATGGATGGACAAATCCCACTCTTGATCCATGTTCCTCAACACATACTTTCTGAACACTCAATGCCACCTTTATAACCACCCAGTTATGAAGTGGTGTTTGATGTCATCAAAGCATCCATCCGGTGATGGTGTTTAGCATGATCTCATGGTCGAAGGAATCAGGTTACTATGTATCAGAAATCTTATAGAAAATGAACTAATGAAATGACTTGATCTTTATGCTACGCTTATCTATAGGAGTATGTCGATCACACCATTCTCTTAATGATATGATCTTGTTGTTAATAACATCTCAATGTTCATGATCAGGAAACCATGATCATATATCAACCAACATGCTAGTATTATAAAGAGGCTTTACTAGGGACTTTAATAAGTTTACAAATCACACAAGTATTAATGTTTCTGGTTAATACTATTATAGCATGAATGTAAACATTTATCATAAACACATAGATATAATAATAACTAATTTTATTATTGCCTCTAGGGCATATCTCCAACAATACATTTGTGATGGAGTCAACCTACTTCAACCTTCAGGAGATTCTAAAGGAAGCCAGGTTTTAAAAATAACAGGGGATTTTCCTTAAAGCTTGACTTTGAGAAATCTTATGTTAAAGTTAAATGGGACTTCCTTTTTGACTGTTGTGTGAAGAAAGGTTTTAGTAGTGATTAGCTGATTTGGTTGAAGAATGTTGTTGCCGAGTGCACTTTGCGTGTGAAGATCAATGATGACTTGGGACCTAGTTTTGGTAGTTTCAAAGGAGTTAGAAAGGGGGACCCTTTCTCCCCATTCATGTTTACCTAATAGGAGAATGTCTGGCTAAGATGGTGAAAAATGCTCAATGTAGTGGTTTATTCACATGTCTGGCTAATAATATTTTTGAAAATGGGATTTACATTCTTCAATATGCAGATGATACCATATTGTTTATTAAATAGGAGTTGGAGGGGGCTAGAAATTTAAACTACTGCTATATATCTTTGAATCTATGTCAGGTTTAAAGATAAACTTTGAAAAAGTGAGATTATGGTTCTTGGGGATAATGAGAAGCTTCTAGAATACAATGATATGTTTAATTGCCAGAGGGGGGAATGGCCTATCAAGTATCTAGGGATGCCTATGTGTCATATGAGATGTACCATAGCTGAAATGCCTTTTCTAAAAGACAAGCTGAAAAAGATGGAAGGTTGTATGGGGAACATTCTATACATTAGAGATAGGATGATTAGAGTCTTTGCTTGCACATCAAGTGTGGCAGTTTATGCCATGTCATTGATGTTGTTGCCCAAGTCTAATATAGAAGATATAGAGAAGCCAACACTACAAGAAAAGTTGGCTTTTACCACAGATGGTTTTCATGGTTGAAGGCTTGTTTCTCGTGGTTAAAAAGTCTTCTAAGATAGATGGGTTCCATAGTAAGAGCCCCGTTACCAAACAATCTACGACAGATTTTTTGCGACCGTGGCAAATCGCACCCGTCAACCACGAAAATTCGTGTCGTGGTAGATGTGTTTCACCAACCCCATTGACTCCTGACGTCATGCAAACAGTCACATGGCAAACACTGTTAATGGCCAGCTACTACCATTAACGATGACAAAAACCATGGTAAAAGATAGACCCATGCGAGGCCTGCTAAATATTAAGTGGGCTAGCCCACAAGAGAAGCCCAATAATAAGATAGCACATTACTGTCTCGTCCTGCTGGAGGCCTGGTCTACTTAGTGGGGCCCATCACTTCGAGCCCAAATGCGGCATGTTAACTTTCCAGCCCGTTACTATTTTGGCCTTCATAAGGTCTAACTTAGACAGGTACTGTACAACCCATTAGCGGCTTGCACCCTTTCGGTCTAGTACTGTTTAGGCCTATAGAAGGCCCGTCACTATTCCTAAAGCCCGTCGCATGCTGCCCATTAATGACCCCTTTGTGTGGAAGTCCATTACTGTTCTAGCCTTTACCAATCTAGCCTTTCATTGTTCAGGCCTGTTAAGGATTTGACATGTACTCTTCAGGGCTTTTACTGTTCATCAGAACCCATTCGTAGTGTCCCTTTGTGGTCTTTTTGAATTGTGTCCTATTACTGTTCTGGCCTTTTTATATTATGGATTATTACTCTTACGTCCTTTTATTGTTTGGGCCTGCTACTATTTCGCTCTTTTTAAGGTGCATGCCAACCACAACGATCAGAAAGGTACATTCTTTTACTGTTCATTGTTGGGCCAATGTAGAATGAGCCGGTAACAAAGCCCAACACTATTACCTTTTCGACCTAGCTTCCCTAGTTATGGTATCGCTAGGTAGGTACATCGTCAACTAATTGCCTACATGGTCAATGTGATTTACCTACATAATACATTAGCTGGAAACTTCTTAAATTATTACATATTATCAAGAAGGGTAAGAAAATTCAGCATTTCAGTTGCGAATTGAGATTGAGCCCATGGATAGCATAGTCCTCCATTTGCTTTATCAATCTATCAACTGCATCTTCTTTTAAGAGTGAGAACTATATTGGGAAACAACCTTCATACATGATCTTGTAGGCCTCTCTTTGGCGAGAAAAATAATTACAGTCTAAAACTATGTAATAACAAGTTAATACAACAACCAAGGCAAATAAACAACCATGTTCATTGTCAAAGAATTTGAAACTACTCGTTTGACTAATATGACAAGAGCTATGAACTAGAGTTTACTACAGGTCCATAATTCAATTATTGACCAATATGTTAAACAAACAGGACAAACAAGCATTAAACAAATGTGTCTACAATGAAATGAGCAATCAAGCAATGTGTCTCTTAAAATTTCAGAATATATAAACTAGCTAGGACATTTCAACAAATATATATGGAAGTAGTTGTATATCGTGGAATATAAGAGACGTTGGGTTACTTAGAATTTGCGATGGAATACAAAATGGCATGTAGTTACTCGGTAGCTAAGAATGAACTAGAAAGAAATTATAATGGCATCTAATTGCAATAACTCCACGTGTACCAACTCATTGGGACTCCAAATGCATAGTGTTGTAGCAAGCGTCTTTTCCCCACAAGGGTGACTCGAGGGTTTATATCGAACTCTTGGGGAATTGGCAAAAAGTATCTTTTTCTTATCTTCTCAAGCAAGATACAAAATAAAGTTTTTGCCTTGTGTCCCCAACTCCACCGTGTGGTTGCAAAGAGCAAGGTTTCATATTAGTAATATGATAATAATAAAACAAATAAAGTAAAACAATAAAGTAAATGCAATAAATAAAGGTCTTTTTGTTGGTGTTTGCAAGAAAGAAAGTATTTTTGTGTGTTTTTAGATAATGAATTGTAGAAAACATAAACGATAGCAGTAATGTTTGAAGGTTGTTTCTTATCATAAAAGTTGGACCGGGGTTCATGGGTTCACTTTAAAGCTGGAATGGACATAAATTAATTCATCATCAATATTATATTGGTCATCACTATGTGTTTGATAAGCATTCATATGGGCATCATGTTATATCATAGAGATAATGCAACACATATCTTGTTGGGGATATACTTTTTGGGTATACCCACAGGAGTCGCTGACCAGGGTGGCTCACCAATGGGTTAGAGCTTTGCTTCACATGCAGCCCAGTCAAAGAAAGAGGAGGAGCCAGTTCCAGCTGCGACAAGGCCCAGAAGAGTTACCAACTTAGGCATGTAGTATTACTTGTAGTCCAAGCTGTATCTAGTTACTGACTCTGTAACATAGTCGGATAGGTCTCTCCTATAACCCTAGGCCTCGGTAACTATATAAATCGGCCCTATGGGAGCCTTTAGGGCAATAACCACAATCACAACTCGCACAAGCGAACCTCTCTTGTAATCCGCTGTAACATCCGGCTTATGCTGATATATTACTGGGTTGCTAGCAGGAGTAGGAACCGATCACCACAGTCGGATCTGAACCTGGGTAAACTTGTGTTCACTGTTCCAAGAACATCCGACGTCTCACAACCCATCTTATAAACGCCGTCAGGACCCCCTATGGCGTACTTGTCGACAATCCGACGACAGTTGGCGCCCACCGTGTGATGGGTGCCTTTTGGAGCTTCGTTCCAGGCGGAATTTGTGCGTGCAGGAATTGGCAAAATAATTGCCATGGGTCGCGTGGTCTACGCTAGTGATGTCCCTCTCGTTCATCTCGACGAGACCTGGATTCCGGCTAGCAATCCCGTGATAACCTACATGATCATGTCAATCAGCGAGATCAATATCTACCTCGGTTCCGCTGAACCCGCCCAACCCACCCCTGAGGTGATGACCATGGCGGAAGAAAAATCCGGATCTGCTCTATCCGTAGAAGCGGAAGAGTTCAAGATCCTAGAAAAAATCGAACCCACCCAGCCCACTCCTGTAGTGGAAGAAGTGGTGGAGGCAAAATACGGATCTGATCTCCTTGTCGAGATCGGATACACGGACGAAGAATACATCTGCTATGGATTCGGTCCTACCAACACCTTAGCAGAAAAAGTACTCTTCGGGAATAAGATAAATAAGATGACAAAACACCCCTACATCGATTACAAAGCAATCACTAATATCAAAGAAAGCTTTGAGATGGAGGAGGCGAAAACCCAACCGTGCCACTACCTCAAGAACACGAACAAGAAGAAGCACTGTTTCGTATACCACATAAGCTCTGGATCGGACTCCGTTGATGCTGGTAATTCGTCAAAAACGTATCTATAATTTTTGATGATCCATTCTTGTTTAGTATCTACTTTGCTTTGTCTACACTTTGAGGTATTTTTATATCTTTTCTGGAACTAACCTATTAACAAGTTGCCACAGTGCCAGTTGCCTGTTTTCTTCTGTTTTTGGTTCCAGAAAGGCAAAAAATCAATATTCTCGGAATTGGACGGGACAAAAGCCAAAGTAAATATTTTTCCATGAGGGACACGAATCTAGAAGACGAGATGGAGACGACCTGCGAATGGCCCGCCTGGCAGTGGTGTAGCCCCGCCGCGGCCTGGCAGGTGTGCGCCTCGCCGCCTCCGCCCTGCCTCTTCGCCTATAAGAAGCCCCCGATGCAGAAACCCTAAGTACCTGATCAAAACTCCACGAAACCTTCTGTAGCCGCCGACATCGTCGTCCCTAGATCGGGGGATCTGAAGTTCTTCCTGGCACCCTGCCGGACGGGAGATCATCCCGGAGGCCTTCTCTCCAGTATGATGTGTGAGTAATTCCACCTTGGACTATGGGTCCATGTAGTAGCTAGATGGTTGTATCTCCTCCTTGTCCTTTCATGTATAGATCTTGTGAGCTCCGTTCATGATCAAGATCTAATCTATTTGTAATCATGCATGTTGTGTTTGCGGGGATCCGATGGATATTGAGATTATTATGTCAGTTTGGTTAATGGTTTTGTCTTTATGATTCTATCATGCATGTGTTGTTTGTGATCTTGCATGCTCTCTGTTGTTAGTAGCTATCTTGGCCGAGTAGTTGCTAGTGACTCCAAGAGGGGTATTTATGCTCGATAGTGGGTTCATGCCTCTAGTTTCCAAGGGAAGTGACATAAATGTCTTCGATTGTAGATGTGCTGTTGCTACTAGGGAGAAAACAACAGTCTCTTGTTCATGGAACAAGTGGATTGTTTACCTTACATACTTTGCTTAAAGCAGTTGTCTGTTGCTTGTAACTTAATACTGGAGGGGGTTCGGATGATAACCTGAAGGTGGACTTCTAGTCATAGATGCAGTTGGATGGCGGTATATGTATCTTGTTGTATTTCCCAATCGAATCTCATAGGATCTTTCTGACTAGTATTGCATTGTTATGCATTGCTCAGTTCCTGTCAATTGCCCTGCTGTAATTTGTTTACCCTTCATCCCATGTTGTTTATCTAAGGAGAGCACCTCTAGTGAACTATGGACACGGTCCAATCTTTACCATTGGTACATCTTCCAATGTTACTTCTTACTTGCTGCAAACCACCATTATCTTCCACACCATACGTTTAATCCTTTGTTACAGCAAACCGGTGAGTTTGACAACCTCACTGATTCGTTGGGGCAAAGTCTTGAGTTTGTGTTGTGTAGGATTCCACGTTGCTTGCAACACCTTTGAGACGTTTCCTTCCTCCTACTGGTTCGATAACCTCGGTTTCTTACTGAGGGAAAACTTGCTGCTGTGCTCATCACACCTTGCTCTTGGGGTTTCCAACGAAGCGTCCCACGATAGTACTGGGCGCCATCATCAGCTAGAGCCGGGAACGATTCTTTTCTCGATGCAATCGAAGAAAATGCCGACTTACATGAATCCCCTTAGGAGTCAATAACTTCGCAGGAACTTCGGGACTTCGAGAAGGAGATGGAGGAGTACGAAGAAGAATACGCCTCCAAACCAATGCAAGGTGAGCCGGAAACTCCTCCTAGTCCAGATGATAGCATGGATGAAAACTACACCTCGCAGGATGACATGGAAATCAGAGATTCGTCTGAGGTCCACAAGCCAACTACTACGGAGAGCACCGACAGAAGTTTATCTCCCGGTACCGGACCAAAATCCTTCTTTTCCCCCGGTACGCACGTTAAGGCTACTGGGCGGTCAAAGAAGAAGAAGAAGAACCAAAATCCGACACCAGCAGAATCGGACGTCGAGGAAACCAACAAAGAAAAGGTTGATGAAGAGATCGAGATGGAGAATCAGGACAGAGATCCGATTAATACCATGCCGATCGACCCTCCCGTGGATGGACACGTCGTCACCAAGGGTGCACGTGAAATATACGGAGATGTTCTCACAATTCCAATCCCAACGACTTCGGATATCACTCCAGATGCGCTGGAGAAAAGGGCTGAGGACCTGGAAAAGCACCATTTGTTTTTAATCGAAGAAGCCGCGCGCATCATCGAGCTTAAACATCAGTTAGATAGTGATCCTTCCAAATATCAATCTGATTTCAAGCGACCACCAAACAAAACAAGGGGAGGTCTGGTTCTTCCTAACAAGAACCCGGATATCCACAGAGATCTATTCGACGGAAACACTAGAGAGAAGATCCTAGTCTACATCACGCCTCAAGAGAATGCTATAGCGGCTCGAGCTATCCTTGCCAACAATCCGTCTCCTGAGTAGGTCCGGCAATGCGTTATGTTGCTAGACAAAGGATTGAAGCAGCAGAAAATGGCCACGTCATTCAGTGGCAAGCTTGCCTCAAAGTCGGAATTTTGCCACACTGGCGTCGACCAAAGCGCTGAAGAAATACCCCGCAGGGATATGGATCAATGCCATCGTCCCCGGGGAGAAGAAGAAAATTCAAGGACCAGCTCAAACGGCCATTCTCGCAGGCCCGCATGTGATTGGGCAAGAGTCATTCCGGCTGCGTCCAAGGATGCCATCAGGCCAATGGTCCCCCATCAGGGCCATCGTTGGCAAAACAACCACCATAGAGAAGACCCGGAAGTGCGCTGCCAGCAAGAACAAGATCGACTAATAATGCCACCACCAGGTCGTCCGGCTGGTAACGCCGGACGAAGAGATGATCCGGACCGTCCTGAATCAAGTAGGGATGAAGCCCGAAGAAATCAACATCGGAGTCATCATAATGAGGCTCCATAACCACCACCACCGTGTAACCCAGCCGGAAATAATCCACCAGGGCCACCATTGCCTCCAGGCAGCGACCATGAAGGATCCCACCATAGCCATGGAAGCCGCAGGGGCGAAGGCGACAATGGTGAGAGGAGAAGCAGAAATCCGACTCCGCCGTGCAGAAGCTGCGAGCCTCCAAGGCGTAGATCTCTCTCGCCAAACGACGCTCGCCACGGCATTGAGTGAAACATAGAAGAATGATGGTATGAGTAAAAAGACGTGTACTTGGGACCCAAGTGCTTTGGCCCATGCATCCATCAAACAAAATTTCCGGTTGACTTTAGTATTGCCAAACACATCCAACCCTACGACGGTGCGGCCCGGCCAGATACTTGGCTCCAAGACTTTTTCCAGGCTTGCTGCATTGCCAAAGGAGGAAACAGCCTGGTCGCAGTCTGATATCTCCCGTTAAGATGAGGAAGATGACTCGATCCTGGCTCAATGAACTACCAGAGAATTCAATTCATAACTGGTATGATATGCAAAGTGGGTTCTTTTCAAACTTTGAGGGAACATACAGGAGGCCCTGCACAGTCGGAGACTTGCAGCATTGCACCCAAAGACCTGGAGAAACTTGCCGTGATTACCTCAAACGCTGGATCGACACAAAAAACTCCTGCGAGGGAGTAAACAAGAAAACTGCGATTGAAGCTTTCATTGCAGGACTCCCAGTCGGACTTTTACGTCATAGACTAAAGCGTGACCACGTCACAGATTTGGGAGAGATGATAGAGACAACAAGAAAATATGCTGATGCCGATGATGATTCAAAAGTGCTTACCACACCATCTTCGGGCATTTGGCTTACTGGGCGTTCATGGCTCGTCCCTGTTACATATACAACATGATAAAACTTCCATGTCCAAAGGGCGTCATCACCATCCAGGGAAATCCGAGGAAAGCACGAGCGTGAAATGAAGGATCTGCTGCCTTTGCCAAAGCCGTGCTACACGCCCAGGAGCACTAGGAGATCAAGAAGACCATCAATCAGTCCGAGATGCCCTTTATGAAGAACAAGGTGCTGAAGCCAAGCATACAGTTCAAGGCGTCGAAAGATATGAAGAAAACGTTGCTAAAGGAAGATGATCCCTCCATGACAACAAACATAGGGGTAGGCTTAGACCTCGCATAGGAAAGCGCGCTCGTCGAGTTCCTTAACGCTAATAGTGATATCTTCGCATGGCAGCCTTCTGACATGACCGGAGTACCTAGGGAACTTGCCGAGCACTCTCTTAATATGTACCCTGATGCTAAACCCGTCAAACAGTCCCTACGCCAGTTTGGTGATAAAAATCGCAAAGCAATAGCCAAGGAATTAGCCCGACTAGAATTAGCCAGATTCATAACAGAGGTCATCCATACAGATTGGGTGGCAAATCCTGTACTCGTCCCTAAAAAGGACACTATTGATTTAAGGATGTGTGCTGATTGTACGTCTTTGAACAAGGCATGCCCAAAAGACCCGTTCCCTTTGCCAAGAATCGATCATATTATCGACTCAACGGCAGGGTCAGAATTACTCTGTTTTCTCGACGCATATTCCGGATATCACCAAATACCGATGAAAGAATCAGATCAAATTAAGACGTCTTTCGTCACTCCTTTCAGAACCTTCTGCTACAAAACTATGCCTTTTGGCTTAAAGAACGCATGAGAAACATATCAACGTACTATGCAACGTTGTCTCAATGATCAAATCGGACGCAATGTCCATGTATACGTAGATGACATAGCAGTCATGTCCAAAAAGAAGGGAACTTCAATTTCCGACTTGGAGGAAACATTTGCTAGCCTACGAAAATTTAATATGATGCTAAATCGAAAGAAGTGTTTCTTTGGAATTCCAGCCGGAAAATTGTTAGGTTTGATCATCTCTGAGCGAGGCATAAAGGTGAACCGGGACAAAATTAAGGCTTTACTCAACATTACCAGGCCGACTCGCCTGAAGGACGTGCAATGTATCACTAGTTGCATCGTAGCAGTGAGTCGGTTCGTCAGCCGGCTCGGAGAACGAGCCGCACCTTTATACAAACTCTTCAAGAAAACTGACAAATTTGTCTGGACCTAGGAAGCTGATACTTCCCTACCAAGTTTGAAAGAATTACTTTCAAATCCACCAGTTCTCGCAGCACCAGAACCTCAGGAGCCTATGTTACTTTACATTGCAGCAACCAACAAGGTTATAAGTGTGGTAACAGTAGTGGAGCGCGAGGATGAAGGCCAAGAGAATAAGGTACAACGTCCAACTTACTACCTGAGTCAGGTTTTGACAGAGTCTAAAAAACAGTATCCACACCATCAAAAGCTAGCCTATGGAGTGTTCTTCGCATCCAGAAATCTACGACAATACTTTCAAGAGCATAAGATCACAGTGGTGAGTACTGCTCCCCTGCGAGATATAATCAACAATCATGACGCCACAGGACATGTCGTAAAGTGGGGAATAGATCTTGCAGCTTTCTACATAGAGTACAAGCCGTGTACAACAATCAAGTCCCAAATACTTGCCAATTTTGTCATTGATTGGACAGAGAAGGCAGAAAACACGAATCCGCCAGACTCAGAATTTTGGACCCTTCACTTTGACGGATCAAAAGCACAAAGAGGCTCGGGGGATGGCGTGGTGCTCAAGTCACCCCAAGGATATAAGCTGTTCTATGTGTTACAAATACACTTCACGACAACCAATAATATTGCCGAGTATGAAGCATTGTTACATGGAATACGTGATGCGTCTTAGATCACTATAGAGCTTCGTTGGGATACCCCAACAGGAAGGTGTGATGAGCACATCAGTAAGTCTCCCCTCAGTTATGAAACCAAAGTTATTGAACCAATAGGAAGAAGGAAATGACTCCAAGGTGTTGCTAACAACTTGGAACCTGCACAACACAAACTCAAGACTTTGCCCCAACGTATAGTGAGATTGTTAATCTCACCGGTTTGCTGAAAACAAAGGACTAAATATATGGTGTGGAAGGTAATGATTGCTTGCAGAAAGTAAACAGTAACAGTGGATGATGTATCAATGGTAAATATTGGACCGGGGTCCATAGTTCACTAGAGGTGTTCTCCTTAAGATAAATAACAGAACATGCTAGGTAAACAAATTACAGCGGGGCAATTGACAGGACTGAGCAAGGCATAACAATGCAATACTAGACATTCATGATCCTATGAGATTTGACTGGGCATTACAACATTATACATATACCGCCATCCAACTGCATCTATGACTAGTAATCCACCTTCAGGTTATCGTCCGAACCCCCTCCAGTATTAAGTTTCAAGCAACGGATAACTGCTTTAAACAATATGTGTAAAGTAAACAATACAATTGTTCCATGAACAAAAGATTGTTGTTTTCTCCCTAGTAGCAACAACACATCTACAATCTTAGAGATTTCTGTCACTTCCCCAGATTCAATTGAGGCATGAACCCACTATCGAGCATAAATACTCCCTCTTGGAGTCAGTAGCTGATGGCTATACGCGTGGTTGACGTGGAGCCTGTTGGGAACCCCAAGAGCAAGGTGTGAAACAGTACAGCAGCAAGTTTTCCCTCAGTAAGAAACCGAGGTTATCGAACCAGTAGGAGGAAGGAAACGTCACACAGGTGTTATAAGCAACACGGGACCTGCACAACACAAACTCAAGACTTTCCCCAACGAATCAGTGAGGTTGTCAAGCTCACCGGTTTGCTGTAACAAAGGATTAAATGCATGGTGTGGAAGGTGATGGTTTGCAGCAAGTAAACATGTAACAGTGGAAGATGTATCAATGGTAAATATTGGACCGGGGCCCATAGTTCACTAGAGGTGCTCTCCTTATATAAACAACATGACATGAAGGGTAAACAAATTACAGCAGGGCAATTGACAGGAAGTGAGCAACGCATAACAATGCCATACCAGACAAAAAGATCCTATGAGATTCGATTGGGCAATACAACAATATACATAGACCGCCATCCAACTGCATCTATGACTAGAAGACCACCTTCAGGTTATCATCCGAACCCCCTGCAGTATTAAGTTGCAAGCAACAGACAACTGCTTTAATAAAAGTGTGTAAGGTAAAAAATCCACTTGTTCCATGAACAAGAGATCATTGTTTTCTCCCCAGTGGCAACAACACATCTACAACCGAAGAGATTTCTGTCACTTCCCTTGGAAACTAGAGGCATGAACCCACTATCGAGCATAAATACCCCCTCTTGGAGTCATAACAACTACTTGGCCAAGATAGCTACTAACAACGAAGAGCATGCAAGATCACAAACAACACAGACATGATAGTATCAAATAGACAAAACCATTAATCAATATGACATAGTAATCTCAATATCCATCGGATCCTCACAAACACAACATGCATGATTACAAATAGATTAGATCTTGATCATGAATGGTGCTCACAAGATCTATACATGAAAGCACAAGGAGGAGATACAACCATCTAGCTACTACATGGACCCATAGTCCAAGGTGGAACTACTCACGCATCATACCGGAGAAGAAGGCCTCCGGGATGATCTCCCCTCCAACAAGGTGCCGAGAAGAGCTTCAGATCCCCACGATCTACAGACGACGGTGGTGGCGGCTACAAAAGGTTTCGTGGAGTTTTGATCGGGTGACTAGGGTTTCTGCATCGGGGGCTTCTTATAGGCAAAGAGGCGAGGCTGGGAGGCGGCCGGAGGGCCCACACCCTACCCAGGTGCGGGGTAGGGCCCACCCTCTCCTAGGAGGGTGTGGTGGCCCTGGCTCGCCTCTCCATCTCTCCTCTAGACACCGTGCCGCCCACGGTAAAATATTGACTTTGGCTTTTGTCCTGTCCAATTCCGAGAATATTGATTTTCTGCCTTTCTGGAACCAAAAATAGAAGAAAACAGGCAACTGGCACTGTGGCAACTTGTTAATAGGTTAGTTCCAGAAAATATATAAAAACACCTCAAAGTGTAGACAAAGCAAAGAAAAGTAGATACTAAACAAGCATGGAGCATAAAAATTTATAGATACATTTACGACGTATCAAGCATCCCCAAGCTTAACTCCTGCTCGTCCTCGAGTAGGTAAGTGATAAAATAATAATTTTTGAGGTGACATGCACCATCAAAACCAAGATCAAACCATTTGCAAGCATTGAAAGCTGGGATCAAATAACTCTAAACATGTGCATGAAAGATGGAGTTCTAACAATAGGACATAGTAACTATGCATGCAACATGAAAGGCTACAAACAAAGATCATGAATAACATGCATTGAAAAACGTTTGTTTGTTTCACATATAGAAAACATCGCATAGTGGCATTCAGCTTGTCCCTCATAGAGTAGAAAATAGATGCATAGGAAACCTTCAAAGTTCACAAGGGTGACTAGAAACAAGTAGCACAAGAACAAGTAATATCACAATATGCATCAATCAATAATTTTTGGGACACTACACACAGAATGGCAACTATGCTCTCTTAATGGTTCCTAAGGGTAGAAGGTGGAGACTCAAATAATGGTGGAATAAAGGCCCTTCACAAAGGGAAGCAGGGATTTCAAGTTTCAAAAGGAGCTTCCAAAAATCATGGTACTTGTTAGCTTTCATCCCTCATTTCCCCTATCATAAGCATATTGAAGTAATTAAGGTTAAAGTGAACAAACTATGGAGTATATGCTTGACAAAGTATAAGTTGGCAATCTCAAGTCCCTTGAATACGAGGGTCACACCTCATGCTACTCAACTTCATTCACCTGTAAGTTCTTGTCATTGTAAGTACATGCATATCATAGAGAACCGCCAACGGGTACCCCTTGCACATGGTACAGGGGCTATCCCATAACCAAAATGACAAGGCAAGCAGACAATGAGCATCTCAGCGATCTTTTTATTTACTATGTGCATAGCTTTTTATTGAGGATGCTTCATAGATAGCTCATTATGGTGATGCTACAAGTTTCCACCATGATTAGGCATGTCAGGCTAGCGGCCCAGGCGTTTCTCTAAAACAAAATACATACTCCATGGACTTACAAGTTCCCTCTTTATTTCACACCAGTGACATACATAGACAAAAGAGCATGATATCAACTTAGTACAAAGTACAAGTGCAATGTTGAAAATGTTCCCTGTGGCAGCACGGTTCTTCTAATTCCAACGTATAAGTGCAAGCATATACAACATAGATGACACAATGGTTCAAGTTTATTAGGGGCAAAGAATATAAAGTGTGCCATCAAGTTTGTGAGGGCTTTAATCACTAAGTTTTCACATAACAAAAAGACTTTTTAACTGGAAGATAACTAAAAACAAGAATATACTTGGAATGGTGTAACACACCATGCATAGGAGTTTATAGCGGACACTTTGGAATAACTTGGTTTCTTGGGAGTTGGAAGCATGAGTAGAACTTACTCATACAAGTGTAGGCTAGCAAAAGATTGGGAGCAACCAACTAAGAGAGCAATAATGGCCATAATCATGCAGAGCAACAAAACATTACTAATCAAAGCATAGAGTGGTACTACAAGTCAAGGACTAAATGATCATATAGGATATGGTGACTTGTTCATAGTCATAACATGGTGTGAGCATGTGCCAAGTCAACCCAAACAAAGCATCAAAGGAGAATACCACAATACTATGCTTTTGCATGCTAAAACAACGCATAATTCTTTCAAGGCACACTAAGAAATACCAATTGTTTGGAACAAGACATGCCACTGCAATAATCACTAAGAATAAGGTCAAAACAACACCTAGAATGTCATGCTAAATTATAAGTCACAGTCAATGCAAGCTCCTCTTGCACTTTCAAGCAGAAACTTTCTACTCCTTTCCAACACCAAGCAACTTATTTGAAACAACACAGCGAGAACGGGGGTCCAAACTACTTTATTCAAGCAAACTAAACAACTAAGAAAACCAAACGAAAACTAAGATGCTCCAAGAACAACACAACTTGTGCAAGAAACAATAAAAACGAAGTGTCTAGACAGACTTGAGCTTTTTATTGATAAAGAAGGGGATGCCTTAGGAATCCCCAAGCTTTGATGCTTGTACCTCTTGGATATTTCTTGGGGTGACATCGGGTGGAATCCCCAAGCTTGAGCTTTTGTACATTCTTCATCTCATTACATCATGCTCTCTCTACACCTGAAATTTTTCCTTCATACAATCTTCATTAGCAACATTAGTGTAATCAAAAGATAATATACCTTTAGGCAAAGCTTTGAAACAACAAAAATTTTCACTAAAAACACAAGATACTGTAGCAACTACTTCTCAATTCACCTAAAGAGAACTCAAAAAGGAATCAATAAGAAGCAAATGCAAATAATGGCAGAAATCTGTCAAAACAGACCAGCAGGTAGAAACAGATTTGTTCGAAAATATTCTGTTGCTCAAATAAAAAAGTGTTGAGCTAACGAAAGTTAGCTAACATACTAGGGGATTTATTCGTAAATTTTCAGGTCAATCCGACTTATAGAGACTCCTCACGAATTTTTATGGTAGAGGACAGAAATATTTTTCGGGATAGCAACTCCCCAAATCTTACTTCCCTCTCATTAGAGGTCATTCTTGGCACAAAAAGCAAACAAAAAGGATAAGGAGAGGTCATTACTGAAGTAATAACTTCCAAGACTCAAGGAAACTCTTGGGTTATCTCCCAACAAGTACTTTTCCTTAACGCCTTTAAGTTAGGCACAAGAAGCAATAAGAATCAAGTATTTTCAAATGAAGAATTGAGATCAATACTTGAAAAATCTTCAACTATGATAGGTATCTCATCCAAATGAGTCTTGGAGGATCCTTTATCATCTATCTTTGGTTTACTACTTTCATCAAAAGGATTTTTAGGAACAATCCAATCAAAATTCTTTTCAAAGGCTTCATGCATTCCAACAATCTTAAAGGGTATGGGTACCTTAAATTCCTCTCTAGGCTTAGTTTTATCAAAAGCACCCACAACATCTACACATGATCCTAGCATATTAAAACACTCAAAGATCTTTTTTGGCTTCCTTAGCAACATCATGTAACTCTTTGAGTAAAGTTTCAAGAATAAATTCTCTCTTTTCAGCATTCTTTTCTTTCTTTAGCTTTAGGAACAAAATTTGCATCATGGGGTTAAGGCTAACAAACCTAGCCTCCAACATATGAACTAAAGAAGCTGCAGAAATCTCATAATTAGGAGCAAGCTCTGCTATAGATTTATCCTCAATATACTCATGCTTGCTAACAAAATTAAAGAATTCTTCAATATTCTCTTTCCCAATTATGGAGCCACTACCTATTGAAAGGTTTTTTAGGGTGAACTTGGGGAGCAACATGGTGTTCTCATCAGAGTTCATTTTGGAAAAGGTGGGCAAGCCAAAAACAGCAGCAGCAGCTAGAGCAGGAACTAATTTTTTTGTGTTTTTGAATAAGGAAAGTAAACCAAACTAAACTAATTTTTTTGGAGTTTTTGAAAAGAGGCAAACAAAACCAAGCAAAAGAAACTAAGCAAACTAAAAACAAAGCAAAGAGAAAGGAAGTGGAGGACTCCCCTTGTGAAGACGTCGTTAGCCTCCCCGGCAACGGCGCCAGAAAGACTTGATGGATATACGCGTGGTTGACGTGGAGACTGTTGGGAACCCCAAGAGCAAGGTGTGAAGCAGTACAATAACAAGTTTTCCCTCAGTAAGAAACCGAGGTTATCGAACCAGTAGGAGGAAGGAAACGTCACACAGGTGTTGTAAGCAACGCGGAGACCTGCACAACACAAACTCAAGACTTTGCCCCAACGAATCAGTGATGTTGTCAAGCTCACTAGTTTTCTGTAACAAAGGATTAAACGTATGGTGTGGAAGGTGATGGTTTGCAGCAAGTAAACATGTATAAGTGGAAGATGTATCAATGGTAAAGATTGGACCGAGATCCATAGTTCACTAGAGGTGCTCTCCTTAGATAAACAACATGGCATGAATGGTAAACAAATTACAGCAGGGCAATTGACAGGAACTGAACAAGACATAACAATGCAATACTAGACAAAAAGATCCTATGAGATTCGATTGGGAAATACAACAATATACATAGACCGCCATCCAACTGCATCTATGACTAGAAGTCCGCCTTCAGCTTATCATCCGAACCCCGTCCAGTATTAAGTTGCAAGCAACAGACAACTGCTTTAAGCAAAGTGTGTAACATAAACAATCCACTTGTTCCATGAACAAGAGATCGTTGTTTTCTCCCTAGTGGCAACATCACATCTACAACCGAAGAGATTTTTGTCACTTCCCTTGGAAACTAGAGGCATGAACCCACTATCGAGCATAAATACCCCCTCTTGGAGTTACTAGCAACTACTCGGCCAAGATAGCTACTAACAACAGAGAGCATGCAAGATCACAAACAACACAGACATGATAGTATCAAATAAAAACCATTAATCAATCTGACATAGTAATCTCAATATCCATCGGATCCCCGCAAACACAATATGCATGATTACAAATAGATAAGATCTTGATCATGAATGGAGCTCACAAGATCTATACATGAAAGCATAAGGAGGAGATACAACCATCTAGATACTACATGGACCCATAGTCCAAGGTGGAACTACTCACGCATCATACCATAGAAGAAGGCCTCCGGGATGATCTCCCCTCCGGCAGGGTGCCGGGAAGAGCTTCAGATCCCCCAATCTAGGGACGACGGTGGCGGTGGCTACAGAAGGTTTCATAGAGTTTTGATCGGGTGCCTAGGGTTTCTGCATCGGAGGCTTCTTATAGGCGAAGAGGCGAGTATGGGAGGCGGCCGGAGGGCCCACACCCTACCCAGGCGCGGGGTAGGGCCTACCCGTGCCTAGGGGGGTTGTGGTGGCCCTGGCTCGCCTCTCCGTCTCCCCTCTAGACTTCATGACGCCCACGTTAAAATATTGACTTTGTATTTTGTCCCGTCCAATTTCGAGAATATTGATTTTCTGCCTTTCTGGAACCAAAAATAGAAGAAAATAGGCAACTGGCACTTTGGCAACTTGTTAATAGGTTAGTTCCAGAAAAGATATAAAAACACCTCAAAGTGTAGACAAAGCAAAGCAAAGTAGATACTAAACAAGCATGGAGCATCAAAAATTATAGATACGTTTCCGACGTATCAGTAGCATCTACTTGGCCAAGATAGCTACTAGAAATGGAGAGCATGCAAGATCTCAAACAACACAGACATGATAGAATCAATAATCATAAGACATGATAGAATCAATAATCAATCTAACATAGTAAACACAACATGCATGATTACAAATAGATGATCTTGATCATGAACGGATCCCACAAGATCTAAACATGATTGCACAAAGGAGGAGAAACAACCATCTAGCTACTGTATGGACCCATAGTCCAAGGTGGAACTACTCATGCATCATACCGGAGGCTGGCATGGTGATGAAGAAGGCCTCCGGGATGATCTCTCCCCTTCGGCGGGGTGCCGGGAAGAGCTTTAGATCCCGCCGATCTAGGGACGATGGTTGCGGCGGCTACGGACTGTTTCGTGGAGATATGATCGGATACTTAGGGTTTTGGCATCGGGGGGTTTATATAGGCGAAGAGGCGAGACATGGAGGCACCCGAGGCAGCCACACCTTGTGGTGGCTTGCTCTAGGGTGCGCCCACGCCACCCTAGGGTGTGGCGGCCTCGTCGCCCTCCTCCGGTCGCCCTTCGGTCTCTGTGTTCTCCTCGGTGAAATACTAACTTTGGCTTTTGTCCTGTCCAATTCCAGGAATATTTCCTTACTAGATTTTCTGAAACCAAAAATAGTATAAAATAGGCAATTGGCACTATGGTATCTTGTTAATAGGTCAGTCCCAGAAAATATATAAAAATACCTCAAAGTGTAGACAAAGCATAGAAAAGTTGATACTAAACAAGAATGGAACATAAAAAAATTTAGATACGTTTACGACGTATCAAGCATCCCCAAGATTAACTCCTTCTCGTCCTCGAGTAGTAAGTGATAAAAATAATAATTTTTTAGGTGACATACACCATCACAATCATGATCAAACCACTTGCAAGCATTGAAAGCTAGGATCAAAGTAATCTAAACATGAGCATGAAAGATGAAGTTCTAACAATAAGACATAATAACTATGCTGCAACATGAAAGGATACAAACAAAGATTCATGAATAATAATGCATTGAAAGACGTTTGTTTGTTTCACATACAGAAAACATAGCATAGTGGCATTCAGCTTGTCCCTTATGGAGTAGCAAAACATAAATGCAAAGTACACCTTCAAAGTTCATAAGGGTGACTATATACAAATAGTTCAAGAACAAGTAATATCAACATTATGAATCAATTAATAAGTTTTGGGACAATGCACATAGAACTAAGAATGACAACTATGCTCTCTTAATTGGTGCCTAAGGATAGAAGGTGGAGACTCAATATAAAAGTGGAAGAAAGGCCCTTCAAAGGGAAGAAGGAATTTCAAGTTTCATAAAGAGCTTCCAAAAATTATGTTACTTGTTAGCTTTCATCTCTCATTGCCCCTATCATAAGCATCTTGAAGTGATTAAGGTTAAAGTGAACAAAATATGGAGTATATGATTGACAAAGTATAAGTTGGCAATCTCATGTCCCTTGAGTACGAGGGCCATTCGTCATGCTACTCAACTTTAGTTACCGGTAAGTTCTTGTCATAGTAAGTATATGTGTATCATAGAGAACCTCCAATGGGGTACCCCTTGCCCCATGAAACAGGAGCTATCCCATATCAAAATGAGAAGGAAACAAATAATGAGCATCTCAGCAATCTTCTTATTTACCATGGGAAAATGGTGCTTTTTCTCTCTTTCCTCTTTTTCTCTTTTTCTCTTTTTTTCTATCTCTCTCTTTTTTTATAAGAAGAATGCTTCATAGATTGCTCACTATGGTGATGCTGCAAGTTTCCACCATGATTAGGCATGGCTAAGGCTAGCGGCCCAGGAGTTTCTCTAACACATATACATAACTCCATGGACTTACAAGCTCCCCTTTTATTTCACACCGCTAACATTCATAAACAAAAGAGCATGATATTAACTGGGTAGATATTTACAGGTGTTGAAAGCATTCCCGTGACAACACGGTTCTGCTAATTCCCAACTTATAAGTGCAAGCATATACAACATAGATGACACAATGGTTCAAGTTTATTAGAGGCAAGAAAAATAAAGTGTGCCATCAAGTAGCTTTAATCACTAATTTTTCACATAACAAGTTTAATTTGGAAGATAGATAAAAAAATAATATACTTGGAATGGTGTAACACACCATGCATAGGAATTTATAGTGGACACTTTGGAATACTTGGTTTCTTGGGAGTTGGATGCATGAGTAGAGCTTACTCAATATAAGTGGAGGCTAACAAAAGACTGGGAGCGAGCAACTAAGAAAGCAATAATGGCCATAATCATGCAGAGCGACAAAACATTATCAACTAAAGCATAAAGTGGTACCACAAGTAAAAAACTAAATGATCATAGAGGCTAAGGTGACTGGTTCATAGTCATAACATGGTGTGAGCATGTGCCAAGTTAACCCAAACAAAGCATCAAAGGAGAATACCACAATACCATGCTTTTGTATGCTAAAACAACACATGATTCTTGCAAGGCACATTAAGAAATCTCAATTGTTTGGAACAATTCATTCTACAACAATAATCACTAAGCATAAGGTCAAAACAACATCTAGCATGACATGATGAAGTCTAAGTCACAGTCAAAGCAAGCTCCCTTTTATATCACTATAAGCATGAAGCCTTTCAAATCCTTTCCAACACCAATCAACTTATTTGAAACAACACAGTGAGAGCGGGGGCAATGTCAACACCCGAATTTTTAATCCCAGATGCCTCTTATGCCATACATCGCAATCCCAGGATTACCATTTTTGCGAGACATAACAGAATTGGATACCATAGTCCATCATCCATTACAAACCATACATAAGGTCTTACACAAAAAAGGATCTCATGATCCAGTTCTTAATACAACTCAAGCAGCGGAATACGTAATAATAACGGTAGCGTACGCGAAGCTCCATCTTCGGGGTCACAGGCAATGCTGACAATGGGAGATGATCCTAGTTGTCGTAACCTTCTTGGGGTCCATCCTCCAGGTACTCCTCTTCATAGTCTGGCCACGGGAATAGCTAGGGACAAAGCCATGAGTACTCTTTAAGTACTCGCAAACTAATACTAACAGTTAAGGGGTTTTTCGTAGTGGGACACTAAGCTCTAGGGTTGTTTTGCAAAAAGCCAGATTTACCTCTACTAAGTTCAGAAGCAAGAAAGCTAGTTGATGTTTATAACACCTAAGTGGGAACTTGTATCTCATATCACAACTCTTCTGTGGTCAAGTCAAAGCCTCAAGTCATTTCACAAGTCATTTTGAAAACATCTGACGGGGGAACAGTATGGCCACTCCAACTGTCCATAACCGCGGACGCGGCTATTCGAATAGTTTGACACTCTGCAGAGATTGTACACTTTCACCACAACATTCAATACATCCGTCAGGAACAAATCCTGAATTCACCATACTCAGTATGCGGATAATAAATCCTAACCTTTAAATTACACGCCCTAGTATAAGCACCTCTCCTGTGAGTTTGGCCTCCCAACCATGACCAACTGTCATCTTGGGTACTGCACATGTGGACAATCTTCACAAGGTAGCCTCAGCTCAGACCTTGGTCGTGAGGGAACTAATACTAAGGTATATTAGTTTCCAGTCAAGCCCTACCCAATCTTCGGGTATTGTGGTTGTACGGAAAAATTGGAATGGTATCGCATCCAGACAACCATCAGTTTTATAAAGGGGCTAAGGCTCATGCCTCAACATTTTCATCACCAAACTCATCTGGTGTTTGGAAACACATGTCAAAACATCTCAGTAGAATGATCCATCATTCTAAGGTTTTCATAACCATTTTTCCACAAGTATTCCCATCTAAAGTTGATCAAGTTTTATTCTTAGCACTAGCATCTACAAGTGGGGGTAAGCACTAATGAGGGGTGGTAAACAAGTGGAGTTTCAACTAAGTAATACCTCATACCTTAGGATGTCATCAAGATTATCTAGCTTAGGCCAAATTTTATGCTCTTTATGCAACGTTCAAATATCTTTCTAGAATCTACAAGTTACTTAAGTACACTCTAAGGAAGTAGCTTTGATAAAGAAATAAAGTAGAAAGCTTGCAAATAAAACTAGGATTGGGTTATCAAGTGAGTATGATCACATATGCTTAGGGCATATAGTAGGCATGGTAATAAGCAAGTATTGGCTTGCATCAATATCAGTATAATCTTGCTAAATTGCAAGTGTTAGCTTGCCTTGTGCAGAGCAGTGGTTGAAGTTCTCCTCGGCTTCTTCTTCGTAGTATCCTCCTTCCTCCTCGTATCCTTGGTCGGTACTAGCGTCTATAAATAAATACGAGGTACACAATCACCAAACAATACTTAACTACTTGGAATCATCACACAAAAGGGTCCTATAGATGATCTAGCATCATCACTAACATTACAAGATTAAAGCTTGGTTTAATCCCTTTTATTTTTAGAAAAGTAATTTCTACTCATTGAAAAACTACTTAAGATTTAATATTCTCCAAACCAAACATGGGATCATGTTCAAACCTGTCATCACCACATATTTTAGTCCATGGGAATGTTATTTAAAGTGGTGTCACAATTTAATAAGGTTTTACCCTTTTATTTTAATTAAATAAAGTGACTAGAAATGCCTATGTGGCATTCTTTTATTACTTGGTCATTATTTCTGTAAGTAAACCTATATATTTTTATATATTCGGAAAGGTATGGTTAAATGCGATTTTTGAGAGTTGGAATCAACTCAAAAGCTATTATGGTTTAAATTTGAAAAATGTTTGAATGCAGAAAAGCTTCCGCCTTGTTATATTTACCAAGGATGATCTACAGATCCAAATTATTTAAATCAAACGGGCTTGGATTCAGCATTTCAAGACCTTTCTAACAAAATTGGTTTCATTCAATTTGGTTCACTGAATCAATATGGGTTGATTTTTGAATCTAGGTGTAGAAGTGTGTTTGAAATAAAATGGAAAAAGGTTAAATTCAAACAACTGGGCTGCGCGGGAAACGATACTGGGCCGTCCTGCTAAGCACGACGCTTACGCGGGCTGGTTAAGTTGCTGCCCCCACGCGTCAGTGAGACGAGGGGTGCGAAGCGGTACAGGGCATGTGAGCCATGGGATCTTTTTCTAATCTAACGGCTGAGGGTCGTCGTCCACGTCGGGCAACGCCGGCGAGACTGAAACCTAACGCCGCAGGTGGGGGTCGTCGGGGGCTCACCGGGGCTCAGGCGAGGGTCGGCGGGCGAACGACGAAGTCGACGACGGCGAACCTCCTGGTACCGGCGGCTTCTCCTGCGGCGGCTCCAATCGCTGGCCCCCTTCTTCTCCAGCAGCGGCAGGCTCCGGTGAAATTCTGGCAAAGCGCTGCTCGCCTTGCTTCGGGACTGAGGTGGAACGATCAGTGAAGAGAAGGGAGTGAGATGGTGTGCTCAATTCGGCTGGGGGTGGCCTCTATTTATAGTCGCGACGACGAGACTGAACGGGATGGGCAGGCAACAGTGGCGACATGGCTACGGGCTGCTAGAGGCATGGCCGGTGATGGCGATCGCTTGGTGGTCTCCTGGCGATGCTCTACGGCTTTAATACGCGCGTAGGGGCGGTGGCAAATGGTCTAGAACACACGATGCTCTGCGCGGCCGAGGCGGCGTCTTCGACGGCGAGCGGTGGCTGTGGGGCATGGGGCAGTGAACAGGGATGTCTGGTGGTCTCCTGGGCCGGTGGTGATCGTGTATGCACGCGGAGAGGGCGGCGCGCGGTCTGTGGGCGTGTGTCGAGGGCAGCACTCGGGCACATGCTCGACATGGTTGTTGGCGAGCTAGACACGGTCTGTGCGTGTGGTCCAGGGGTTGGCAATGCTCGTGGCTGGGACAAGGAGTGGCGGTGGACGGTGGGATGCCTCCCAGACAAGGTTGGCACGACTAGTTTCTCTCCTAGCTTGTTGTCCACACTGGGGTGACATGGTGAGCTTCGGCTGTTCACCATTGATGGCATTGCCAAGCTTACAGTGATGCTAGATGTTTGCAAATGAGCTATATGATCTACTAAAGCCTAGTTGTAACCAGAGAGGGAACAAGTTAGGCTCAAATCACTGCTCCAAATAGTGTTTGGATTTTGGAAGATTTGTATCTACAAGGTGTTTGATGAAATGGCCGCAAGAATTCAAGTTTTGAATTTTGAAAAGATTTTTGGTGGGTGTGCTAGGTTGGTGCTGGTGAGTCTGTAGATGCTTGGGTTTTGAAAGTTGAGCTTGTTTGAGTGGTTTTTGAAAATGTGGGATCTTCCCATATGATAAAGGTTCAATTTTGAACTGTCCTTTAAACTATGCATTTGAATGTTTCTGGATGATCACAAGGTGGGCCTTAATACTTTGTTATGAGTACTATTAAGGGGTGAAAAGATCCCAACAAGTTTCTGTTAAGTTCTGAAAGTTTGGGACAGACAAAGTAGGCATGGGAGTTAAATTGGTCAAAATGACCATTCACTCATTTTGTTTGTTTTTGATTTATTTGCCTTTGGGAAAAGTCTGGGAATTGTTTAGATGATGTTTAATTCACCTAATAATCTTTTTGCAAGCAAAGAAACACATAAACAAGGCAATTCAAAAGAATTCAAATTGGAATGCATATACACATGAATGCTTTCCCATTTTATTTTAGAAAACTTTTTGTTAACCCTAAATTTGATGATTAGAGTTTGATGATCCAAGTTTAGTATTTTTGGGATGTTACAAACCTTCCCCCCTTAAACAAAATCTCATCCTGATTTGAAAAAGGATGAAAAAGATTACCTAGGATTTGAAGAGATCGGGAAACTGCGTCCTGATGTGATCTTCGCGCTCCCAGGTAGCTTCCTTTTCTGTGTGGTTACTCCACTGAATCTTGAGAAACTTGATGCTTCGGTTTTGGGTAGTTCTGAAGGCTTCTTCCAAAATACGGATGGGTACTTCGAGATATGTGAGGTCATCGTTGATCTCTATGGTCTGGTGATCGATATTCTTGAACACTTCGGTCTTCTCGGGGATTTCGAGACACTTGCGAAGTAATGAGATATGGAACACATTGTGCATGGCCGACATCTCTTCGGGTAGTTCCAATTGATACGACACTTCTCCTCGACGGTTCAGAATCTTGAAAGGTCCGATATATCTGGGGGCTAACTTTCCTTTGAGTTGGAAACGCTGCATTCCCTTCAATGGCGACACTTTCAGATAAACAAAATCTCCTATGTTGAAGGCGAGGTATCGACGTCTCTTGTCGGCGTAACTCTTCTGTCTGGACTAGGCTTTCTTGAGGTGCTCACGAATCTTGTGAACCTTCTTCGCTTCAGAGGATGTCGGGTCCGAAAATCTGACTCTCTCCTACTTCCGACCAGTTCAAAGGGGTGCGGCACTTCCTTCCGTACATGAATTCAAATGGGGCCATTTGCAAACTAGCCTGATAACTATTGTTGTATGAAAATTCTGCAAACGGCAGACAGTCTTCCCACTTGGATACATATTCCAACACACAGGCTCTCAGTATATCTTCAAGTATTTGATTTACTCCCTCCGTTTGTCCATCGGTCTGAGGGTGATAAGCGGTGCTGAAATCTAGGCGGGTTCCTAAACCTTCTTGGACTTTCTTCCAGAATATCGAGGTAAACTGAGTTCCTCGATCCGATACGATGTTCTTGGGGACTCCATGCAAACTAACTATTCTAGCGATGTACAACTCTGCTAGCTTCGAACTCTGATATGTGGTCTTTACGGGAAAGAAATGGGCGACTTTGGACAATCTGTCCACTATGACCCAGATAGAGTCATTTCCCCTACTAGAAGTAGGAAATCCGGTGATAAAGTCCATTCCAACGGAATCCCATTTCCATTCCGGAATCTGCAAGGGTTGCAACAATCCAGCGGGTCTTTGATGTCTTGCCTTAGCTCACTGACATATATCACACTTGGCGATATAGCTTCCGATTTCTCTCTTCATCTTATGCCACCAAAATTGCTCTTTCAAATCCTGATACATCTTAGTTCCTCCGGGGTGGATAGAATAAAGAGTATCATGAGCTTCCTTTAGAATCACTTCTTTTAACTCAGAATCTGCTGGTACACAAAGGCGTCCTTTGTACCACAGAACTCCTTCTTTGTCTTCGGTGAATCCGGGTACCTTGCCTGTACTGATACGATGCTTGATTCCATCGTTACTAACATTTCCCTTCTGCGCCTCTTTGATCTGACTGATCAAAGTGGGTTGGAGTTCTATGCTAGCCAAAAATCCTTCACTCACTAATTCTATTCAAAAATCTTCCATCTCTTTGTGCAAGCTTGGTTGCTCCTTAAAAATCATAGAGTTCAAGCGGCACGGCAATCTGCTAAGGGCATCTGCTACCACATTGGCTTTACCAGGGTGATAGTGAATGTCTAGATCGTAATCCTTGATTAGCTCAATCCATCTTCTCTGTCTCATATTCAGCTCCTTCTGAGTGAATATATACTTCAGACTCTTGTGATCCGAATAAATCTCACAACGGTTTCCCATGAGGTAATGCCTCCATGTCTTGAGGGCTAGAACTACGGCTGCTAGTTCGAGGTCATGGGTTGGGTAATTTTGCTCATGTTGCTTTAGTTGTCGAGATAGATAAGATATGACTTTGCCTTCTTGCATTAGCACACATCCGAGACCGATCTTGGATGCGTCACAATACACGTCGAAGGGCTTCATGATATCCGGCATGATCAAGATTGGGGATGAAATCAATCTCCTCTTGAGTTCTTGAAAACTCTCTTCACATTTGTCGGTCCATTCAAACTTCTTGTCCTTCTTCAGCAATTGGGTCATGGGTCTGGCGATACTCGAGAATCCTTCTACGAACTTGCAGTAGTATCCTGCCAATCCGAGAAATGCACGAATTTGGGTTTGAGTGGTTGGGGCTTGCCAATCTTCTACATCTTTCACTTTTGCAGGGTCAACGACAATTCCTCCAGCTGATACAATGTGACCGAGGAATCCTACCTCCTGTAACCAGAATTCATTTGCTAAACTTGGCATACAACTGATGCTCTCTAAGGGTTCCCAGAATGGTCCTTAGGTGTAGCTCATGTTCTTCTTCTAATTTGGAATAAATCAGAATGTCATCGATGAAAACAACGACAAACTTATCCAGGAAGTCCATAAAAATCTTATTCATGAGATTCATGAAATAAGCGGGGGCATTGGTTAATCCAAAGGACATAACGGTATACTCGTATAATCCATAACAGGTGGTAAAGGAAGTCTTTGGAATATCCTCTGCGTGAATCTTGAGTTGATGATAGCCAGTCCTAAGATCAATCTTAGAAAACACTCTGGCACCGGTCAACTGATCAAACAAATCTTCTATCTTGGGCAAGGGGTATTTGTTCTTGATGGTGACATCATTCAACTTCCGATAATCCGTTCACAAACGGTTACCTCCATCCTTCTTATCCACAAATAAGACAGGCGATCTCCATGGTGACGCACTTGGTTGAATCAATCCAATTTCCAGGATGGCATCCAGTTGCTTCTTTAGTTCCTCTAGTTCCGACGGGTTCATACTATATGGTCTCTAGGCTATGGGTCGTGTTCCGGGGATTAGTTCGATGATAAACTCGATATCCCGATCTAGGGGCATACCGGACAAAACATCTGGAAATACATCGGGGTATTCACAGACTATCCGGACTGGGTCAATGGTAGGTTGGGCTATACTCTTGTTGCACTTGAATTGGCGAGGTAAGGTTTCGGATATATGCTCGACTGATATTCCGGCTGTACTGGTCATGGTGATGGCTTTCTTGGCACAGTCAATCATTCCTTTATGTTTGGACATTCAATCCATTCCTAGTACTACTTCCAAACCTTTAGTTCCGAGTACTATAAGATTAGCATAAAAATCTATGCCATGGATTCGGATAGGGACGGCTTTGCAAATTTGCCTAGCCTTGGTGGTTGATCCGGGAATTTGAACGATCATAACATGCTTCAGTTTGGTTGGTTGAATTTTACTAGTGCATGCAAATTCTTCGGTGACAAATGAGTGCGATGCACCAGAATCAAACAACACTCTAGCAAGTACTGAATTAACAGAAAACATACCCAACACGACGTCTGGCGCTTCCTGAGCTTCTTCAGCATGCATGAGAAAAAGACGGCCATTGCGGTTGAGCGAATTCCCTGGGCAAACCTTCTTCCAGGCTGAACACGACGCTGCGGTTGAGCTAGGGCATTGGCATTGGGTGCTGCGACATTCTTTTTGTTGGGGCACTCGTTGGAATAGTGGCCTTTATTTCCATAGTCATAACAAGTTACGTGCGACTTGTCCTTTGCTGCTATTGCTTCCAGTCCTCGGGGCAGTGTTGGTGTTGGCAGTAGCATTGTTGTTATTGAACTTGGGTGGGGCACGGTTGAAATTGCTAGAGTTGCCGGGGTTGTTGTGATTGCCTCCGGGCCTAGGGTTTCCACGGCTGGGATAGGTGGGACGGTTCATCGGGGGTCTGTTGGTTCTCGGGGCAAATTCTGGAGATGGGTTAGGGAGATACTTTGGGGTCTGATGGGTTCCTGGCTGATGCATCATGCGATGCTTGCAGTTCTCATTGGCTTGGTTGATCTTTCCTTCCATCTGGATAGCAGAGTCGACCAGGGCTTCAATATCAGCAAAGGGGATATTGACTAACACAGTCTGCATCTCATCATGCAGACCATTCAGGAATCTTTCTTTCTTCTTGGCTTCGGTGTCGATCTCATCCGGGGCATACCTAGCTAATGACAAAAATTTGTCACGGTATTCCACTACAGTCATCCTTCCTTGCTTCAGTTCTCTGAAATCGTCTCTCATCCTCTTGATCAAACCTGGTGGCACATGGGTTCTGCTGAACTTGACCTTAAATTCTTCCTAGGTCATCATCTGTCCTCTGGTCAGTGCGCGAACACTGTTCCACCATGCCCTGGCATCTCCGGCTAGATAGTGGGTGGCGAACAGAAATTTCTCGTTCGCTTCCAATCCGGCAACTTCTAGGTTATTTTCCATGGTTTGCAACCAATCATTGGTGTCTAGGGGTTCTTCTGACTTAGTGAAAACAGGTGGGTTGGTATTCTGGAAATTCTTGAGCTTAGATCCATGGTTGTCCTGATTTCCTTGGCCTTGGTTGTTGTGGGCTAGCTAGGCTATTTTCTGAAGGGTGGATAGGTTGGCTTGACGTTCGGCTCTTTCGGCTTCGCGGTCAGAAACCAACATTTGCAGGATCAGCAACATCGGGTCCGGGGATGAACCACTTCCTCCGCGTGGCATCTGAAGATTGAGATAGATCATGAGAAAAGAGGGAAATTTCTAAGGTTTCGGGACTTTGAAAAGTTTTTAAAGTTTGACTCAGATTTTCTAGCAACTTGATTTTCATTCATTCATTCACACGATACAACACACACCACAAAACTAGAAAACAGATGGTTTTAAGAACCATTCTGGAATATGCGATACAGTGGGACCGAATACTACTCACTACGCTAGTGCTCAAGTGCTACTCCTCCTTGGAATCGGTGGCTTCATCATCTTCATCATCATTGATGAAGGCGAAATTGTAACATCCCAAAAATCATGTTTAAAACTCATGCATATCATCCATGCATCCATGATCATATAGAATTCATTTCAAACAAAACAATTCAAAAACAGGAGCATATGAGCTCATTATTTTATGTGATCATCATTTGAAACAAATGCTACTCTTTCTATGAGAGGTTGTGGTTCATGAAACCAAACTTTGTGCCTTGTTGTCTTCAGATTGTGTTGCTAGATTTCTAAAGGTTCAAACCAAGATTTCAAAGCAAATACAATTTGAAAACCAATTTCAAAACCAAATTGAAACAAGTGTTATGTCACTGTTATTTTGTCTTTCCAAAAATGACCAAGCCAATTCAAAGTGACCACATGGTTTTATGCCTAGAATTGTGACTGTTGCACACTACAAAAATCCTGAAAAGATTTGAATTCAAATAGAGTTTGAATTCATTTGAAAATCATTCAAGAATATCAAATTAGAAAAATAAAAGGAGTAAAGAAAAGGAAAAGGGCCGGTGCTACTATATTCGCCCAACAAATAACTAGCCCAAATTAGCCCACCCGGTCCCCTCTCTCTCTCGCACGCGCAGACGCACCCACGGAGTCACTGACACTCGTACCCCACTCCCTCTCTGTTCTATTCACTGACAAGCGGGCCCCGTCCACGTCGTCATCGTCTTCCCCCGATTCCGCGCACGAACACCGCCGCTGGCCGTTGCTGCGTTGATTCCGCAGCGTAATTGCCATTGATTCGCTGAGCATTTCTTGTCGAGCCTCTGCCTACTTAAGCCCCTCCCTCTCGTGGCCATTTCCCCTCACCCAATTTCCTCTCCACGCCACCAGGCTGCTCGCAACTTGCCAGACACTGCCGCTGTTCCGACGACCTCGCTGACGAATTCCGGTGAGCACCGTGCCCCCCTCTGCCCATGGTTCATACTAGCATGCTCTATAGCTCCGTGCGCATCTACTAACACCTTCCTTTTGCTCGCGCATGGTCTGTAGCCTCGGCAACGACAACGACTGAGCGCCACCACTCTCTGCTTGAACTCCGGCGACCTCTCCCCGTAAGTACCAGCCGCCCCTTGCCCTCTATCTGTTACGCCTAGGATCCTTAGCCTCTTGCGCGTCTAACGATGCCTTCCTCTTGTATTAGCGCGACGCAGAACCTCGCCAACGTCGTCTAGCAGTCGTACCCGACGCGTTCGCGAACTCCGGCGAGGAATCCCCGATGACTCCGAGCACCCCTTGCCAATCCACCACCACGTTGAGCTTCACCTCGTCACTGCGGTTCTGGTGAGCACCCTCTCCCCTCCCCGGGCGACCTAGAACGCCGGCACCACCGCTGACAGACACGCCGCCGCCAGTCGTCGCCGCTAGCGCCGCTAGGCTATGGTCAAAGCAGTAGCAGCCGTTAGATGTAGATCTTGCGGTTTAGATTAGATCTGAGCGAAACGTTTTCTTTGAATCTGGCGCGTTGGATCTAACTTGATCTGACGGCACGGAAGTGTGATCCTGAGTGAAACGGTATCAGCCAATAGGATAGCGCCGCATGGCTAGGGTTTAGTTTAAAAACAGAATATGAAATCTGATTTATATCCAAATTTGATTTAGCTATAACTTTTGATTCCCACGTTAGATTTTGGCAAATTTTATACCGTTGGAATCAGGAGAGCAAGCCCTTTATGTTTATGCAATGTGTTTAATGTTTAGGTTCTGTTAAAATGATTTTATTTGCATAAACTTGTGTAGGGCTTATTTGAGCATATGATTTATTCAGGAGTTAATTTAGGGTTTAAACTATTGTTGTGTGGCAAGTTTTTGACTTGTTTAAGATTCAATACTATGCACTTGCTTGGTTGAGTTATAAAAATCATCACTTAGCATCTTGCATGCATACATATATATTTTTGGTTGAATGTATCTTGTATGTGATTGTGGCTATATTCTATGTGTAGATTTTGGTGCTAGTGATTGTGATTGTGAAGAGTGCTACTCTCCCAACTATCAAGGCAAGTGGTACTTCATGAATATTTCTATCCCTATATTTTTATACAAGCATTAGAAATATTTTGCTAAGTCTTGCATGTTACTATTTTTGCCAAATGCCATGTTGGAAAATCCTAAGTAGTTGTAGAATTGCTAGGAAATTTCTAAGTTAAATTACTATCTATTCCATGCTTAGCCTAGCTAGTAGCAAACAAGGGTTGGTGAAATATACATGCTATGATGAAAATATTTCTAAGTCTTTGGACTTATGTTTTTCTTAATAAAACAACTAAGTCAATGAATCACCTGGGTGGAATGGGACTTGATTGGTGGTTTTGGTTGAGTGGTTACACAAGGCCCATGGCTATGGTTTACCTTGTGTATCTCACTTGTGGAAAGCCACCCAGGAACAAAGGGATTTTAGAGGCCAAGTGTTGAGAAGCTTCTAGTGCAGCCACTTGGCAATATGGGCTCTGCCTGGATCACATAGGTTGCTAGAACTTAGCCATTTGGACAGTTGGTGGTAGTGGGATTGATAGGTTGGAGCGCGTCCATTTGGTCTAAGGGAAGGCTTCTGAAAGGTCTTGTCTTGGTGAAACCAAGTCTGGTGGGGAAAGTGCACAACCTCTGCGGATGGAAAAATCTAAGTACTTAGCCAAGTCCATGGTAATGGACAACTTGAGCATCAAGACATGAAAGCTATCAAGAATCTCATCATTCCAACTTCTAAGTAAAAACTTGTGCGTGAACAAGGGTGAAGGACCTCAATGTCTATTGGTGGTTCCTTGGGTAAAATTTTGACAAAGAAAAACTTAGTGATTTCAACTAATAGGCAAAACCTATTTTGAGCAAAGCAAGCCAAGCTACACTTAGCCAAATTTGCATATAGTATCTAGACCACTTAAAAATATACTAAGGTATCACTTGCCAATACTATTCCAAAGTATTGACCCACTGTGGCTGTAACTTGTGATGTTGCAGGTTACTCTGATGAGGATTAGGTGTCATGAGTCTACACTCAACATGTTTGCCTGTGGCACATGAAGATGAAGACTTATATTTATTTACTTATTCCAAACTTTTGTAATAGGCCTGTGGCCTTTGAGTTGTAAAGACTATGTTTATCTCTGGAATGGATGTAATAATGACCTTTGTATCTGTGTACTTCATCTTAAACTGTGGATGCTAGCAATGATCCAGGGACTAGCATTGCAATCACAGGGATCCTTTTCCTTTACAAAGGAGGGATCTTACAGATGGTATCAGAGCACTGTGTTTCCTGTAGGATTATGACCCTAGGATTGGAAACCACTAAGGAAAATTTTTCCACAACTTCTACACTTGTCTATTCTTCTCGTAAACTTTTCTAATCTTCTTTCTCATCTCTATTTGTAGATGAATTCCATAAACGAAGCCGTAAGGAAAGGACCACTCATGACCATGACTTTGGAGTGTGAGACAGAGTTTCCCAAAGCTCTCAAGGACCTCATGGTGGCAATGGAAATACATGGTGCAGCTGTGTACAAAGGCTTCCCTGTGATGGATGAAGGAGTTGAGTACTGGTGGGTGCAACTTCACTTGTACAAAAACAAGGAAGACAACCACAAGGAAACATGATTCTGCATGTACACCAACACTGTGGTGCACACCACAATCTTTGAGTCAGCAAGGGATGCAGCTTGGAAGACTATCAAAGAACTTAGTGCTAGAGTGAAGTGCAGAATGCTCAACCTCCAAAAAGACTTAAAGAAAGAGAAGGAACATACCCAAGAGTTGGAGGCTACCAACCAAACCTTAAGAGGAGACATTATAGACTTAGTGATGGAGTCATGTGAGCAAGATAGGCTGATTGCTTCTAGAAACATTGTGTTAGCCAACAAATCCAGTGAGATAGGATTGTAAATGTACTTCGTTAGTTGGACCACCACTTATCACCTTATTTTCCAAATGTTGCTTTAAAATAAGATTGAACCTTGATTGATGTAATGGTTTCATGTATGCATGACTTGTGTGTTTTGCTTTCCAAGGATATGTATGTGATGTTTTGCCTTATGATGTAACTTAAATTGTGTTGTTCTAACTTTTCTATCTTATAAATAGATGCCTATTACCATCAGCACTGTTGAGGAGTTCCAGGTTACTCGCTTTGGTCCTCTTATCGTTGATCTTACTACTTTGCTCAATCTCCCTCTTCCCACCATCACGGTGCATCCCCTCACCAAGTTTGAGAGGAAGGACCTCTGGGGCTTCAAGGTCAACCAGCCTGGACGTCAGACTGAGCCTACCACGGAGGCCATTGTATTCAAGCTCATGCACGATGACAGGGAGAGAGGCCTTGAGGTAGTTACGCAGGATCTGATAGGACGTCTGCTAGGGATACACTCCCGACAGGTTAGAGGTACCCACTTTCACGTCTTCGGAATATGTGATGAGGATGGAGAGTCCATCGACTTCGAGGACGATTCGAGGGACGCAACAGAGCCGATTCGTCTGTACCTCCAGGACTTAGAGTCTCTCATTAGACACGTGGACACCGACAGGACCAACGTCATGCTCAGCAGTGACGAACTTCAGGTGCAGCTTCGCGAGAAGGACAAGCTCTTCGCGGAGCAAGACGAGATAGTCAAGGAGATGGAGGCGAAGTTCGAGACCTAGGACAGGAAGTTCAAGAGTCAGGAGAAGCGTGTCCAGGATAGGAACAAGAAGATCCGAGACATGACTGAAGAACTGCAGTCCAAGGACTTCGAGCTCGAGCAGCAGCAGACGGTGATTGAGAGGCTTCGTTCCCATAAGAGGGATCTCAAGGCCAAGATAGAGACCTTGACCACTAGCATCGAGGAAAACAAGACCGTGATGGAGAACGCAAGTCTTACCTTTGTCGAGGAGGAGATTGATGCCGAGGAGTAGATTTGACTACTCGTTTATCTTTTGTTATCATACTTGTTATTTGAGAACTTGTTATTGGACCATCCGACATGTGGATGGCTTGCTACTTGTGTGTTTTACTTTGTGAACTTGTTATCTTGTTGTTGAACTTTTATCTTTGTGTTGCATTCTTGTGTTTGCTTATGTGATGTAATGTGCATGATAACATCTATGGGTATCTCATTCTTATCTCTATTGAACAAACCACAGATGCCTCCCCGTCGTGCAAACCCCAACCCCAACAACAACAACATCACTCCAGAAATGCAACAAATGATGACCGCTCAAACTCAGCTAATGCAGATGATGACGACGTTCATCCAGAACCAAAACAACAATAACAACAACAACAACAACCCAACGGGTTTGATATGCTCACCAGGTTCTTGAGATTGAGGCCAGCAAAGTTTTCGGGGACGACTGATCCCATGGTGGCCAATGATTGGCTACGTTCTGTGAACAAGGACTTGGTAACCGTGGGCTGTACGGATGCTGAAAAGGTCAGATTTAAAAGACATCCGCCGGAAGGACCAGCCGCCACTTGGTGGGACAACTTCTAGATCACCACTCCCATAGATGAAGTAACATGGGCTATCTTTGAGGATGGCTTCAGATTGCTCATATCTCATCGGAGTGATGAGTCCGAAAAGAAAGAGTTCCATAATCAAGTAGCGCCACCGCAGATGGCTGAATATATTGAGGAGTTCAACAATATGATGCGTTATGCACCGGATGAAGTTGACACCGATGCTAAGAGAAAGGAAAAATTCTTGAAGGCTTGAATGATGAGCTGAATCGCAATTGGTCGTGGCCTATGTTCCCACTTATCGCCGCTCAGGACAAGGCTGCTATTTTGGAGAACAAAATAAAGCAAGTTGAGAGTAGAAAGAGGAAGCACTCCGACAAGCACAACTCGGGATCGTCTCACAAACGATCTCATTATGATGACAGCGGAAGCTCAGGATCCCACAAGCGTGGGAAATTCAACAAGCACCACAACCACAACCGTCATGACAACAAGCATCATCGCAGTCATGACAACGACAAGTACAAGAACCACAAGAGTGGACATAAGAGCCACCACAGTGGTAGTGGAAGTGGAAGTCAGCCTGTTAAGAGAGACATCAGTCAGGTTGAATGCTTCAAATGCAAGAATATGGGGCATTATGCAAATGATTGCCTAGAAAAGAAAGTTGAAGGACCTAACAAGCCCAACCCTTTTCAGAAGGGACAAGTTAACCACATCAATGTGGAGGAGGTCTATGAGGAGCCTGATGCTGTTGCTGGTAAGTTCAGACTCAATTCTATTCCAGCATTTGTTCTTTTTGATACTGGAGCATCACATTCATTCATATCAAAAGCATTTGTTGATAGAAATGAGTTTCCAACTGAAAACATTGGGTGTCCAATAAAAGTTAGTTCTCCGGGTGGAGATATGATAGTAAGTCTTGGATGCCGGGATCTAGTAATAGAGTTTGGAAAGCATAAATTTCTAGTGAGTCTGATAATCCTAGATTCCCAAGGACTGGACGTAATATTGGGAATGGATTGGATGGCTAAGTATGAAGGAGTACTAGATTGTGCCAATCGTACTGTTGCACTCACAACCCCGGAAGGAAAAAGAATTAAATTCAAGACCAACTTTGAATCCAAAGGAAGTAAGCTAAATTCTCTTAAGGGGGTTAGCATGGACAGTGTGCCAATTGTGAGTGAGTATCCGGATGTGTTTCCGGAAGAATTACCGGGAATGCCACCAGATAGAGATGTGGAGTTTCTGATAGATTTGGTACCAGGGTCTGGACCAATAGCAAAGAGACCGTATAAAATGTCAGTTGATGAACTGAAAGAACTCAAGAAACAACTTGGAGAACAGTTGCAGAAAGGATTTATTCAACCAAGTTGTTCATCTTGGGGAGCCCCAGTCTTGTTTGTGGAGAAGAAGGATAGAAGTCAAAGGTTATGCATAGATTACCGTTCACTCAACGAGGTAACTATCAAGAACAAATATCCTTTGCCTAGAATCAATGACTTGTTTGATCAGCTAGAAGGAGCTTGTGTGTTCTCAAAGATCGATCTAAGGTCAGGCTATTTTCAACTCAAGATAAGAGAACAAGACATACCTAAAACAGCATTCACTACAAGGTATGGATTGTATGAGTATACCGTAATGCCTTTCGGCTTGACAAATGCTCCAGCATACTTCATGAATATGATGAACAAGGTGTTCATGGAATTCCTTGACAAGTTTGTTGTTGTTTTCATCGACGACATCTTAGTCTACTCCAAGAGCAAAGAAGAGCATGAAGGACACTTGCGTTTGATACTTGAGAAATTGAGAGAGCATAAACTTTATGCCAAATTCAGCAAGTGCGAATTCTGGTTGGATAAAGTGGGATTTCTTGGTCATGTTATGACAAAGGATGGTGTAGCAGTTGATCCTGCTAAAGTTTCAGCTGTGACTGAATGGGAATCTCCCAAGTCCGTGAAAGAAGTTCGTAGTTTCCTTGGCTTAGCAGGTTACTACAGAAGGTTCATTGAAAATTTCTCAAAGGTAGCTAAGCCTATGACTGAATTGTTAAAGAAAGACAATAAGTTTGCTTGGTCTGAAGGTTGTGAACTCAGCTTTCAGGAGGTGAAGAAGAGACTTGTGAAAGCACCAGTCTTGTGTCTGCCAGATTTGGAAAAAGATTTCCAAGTATATTGTGATGCATCTCATCAAGGTTTGGGTGCAGTACTTATGCAAGACGGTAAAGTAGTGGCTTATGCCTCGAGACAACTCAAAACTCATGAGGTGAACTACCCTACTCATGACTTAGAGTTAGCCTCTGTCGTCCATGCACTCAAAACATGGAGGCACTATCTTTTGGGAAAACGTTGTGAAGTGTTCACAGATCACAAAAGTTTGAAGTATATCTTCACTCAGAAGGAAATCAATATGAGACAAAGAAGATGGCTAGAACTTATCAAGGACTATGACTTAAGTTTGCAATACCACCCCGGTAAAGCAAATGTTGTAGCAGATGCTCTAAGCCATAAGGTTTTTGTGAATGGCCTTACCAAAGGAGAATTGCCAGATAATCTATGTACTCAATTTAGAAAACTCAGATTGGAGATTGTGCCTGAAGGACATCTCATGTCTTTGGATGTTCAACCCACTTTGTTGGACAAGATCAAAGAAGCTCAGAAGGTAGATAAAGAAATCGAAGAGATTAAAGAAAATATTGGCAAAGGAAAAGCCAAAGAGTTCCATGAAGACGAACAGGGTACTTTATGGCATGGGAAACGTATCTGTGTTCCACAAGATCCGAATCATGGAAACTGATTTTGCAAGAAGCACACAACTCACCATATTCCATTCATCCGGGTAACACCAAAATGTACATGGACATGAAGGAAAGATTTTGGTGGAATAATCTCAAGAAGGACATCGCCGAACATATTGCTTTGTGTGATGTGTGCAGTAGAGTGAAAGCGAAACATCAGAAACCAGCTGGTTTGCTTCAACCACTACCTATTCCTGATTGGAAGTGGGACAAGATTGGTATGGATTTCATTACCGGATTACCAAGGACCCGGTCAGGATAAGATTCTATTTGGGTAGTAGTAGATCGCCTAACTAAAGTGGCTCATTTCATACCCGTGAAGACAACCTATACAAGTGCTAAGTTAGCCAGAATCTACATGAGTAGAACTGTATGTCTACATGGAGTGCCCAAGAGTATTGTGTCTGATAGGGGAACTCAATTCACTTCCCATTTTTGGAGACAGTTGCATGAGTCATTGGGAACGAGGTTGGAATTCAGTATTGCCTTTCATCCTCAAACTGATGGACAAACAGAAAGGACTAATCAAATTCTTGAAGACATGTTGAGGGCATGTGCCCTAGACTATGGAGCCAGTTGGGATGAAAGTCTGCCTTACGCAGAATTTTCTTATAACAACAGCTATCAAACCAGTATTGAGATGGCACCATTTGAGTTTCTCTACGAAAGAAAGTGTACCACCCCATTATTATGGAATGGTGTGGGAGAAAGAAGTTTATTCATCCAGATCTTATCAAAGAAGCCAAAGAGAAGGTCAAGTTGGTTAAGGACAGGTTGAAGATAGCACAGTCCTGACAGAAAAGCTACGCAGATCCTAAGCGAAGAGAAGTCACCTATGAAGTTGGTGATAGAGCTTATCTTAGAGTGTCACCACTTCGTGGAGTGAAGAGATTCGGAGTCAAAGGAAAATTGGCACCAAGATATGTTGGGCCATTCAAGATTCTGAGTCGCAAAGGAGAAGTTGCCTATGAAATTGAACTGCCAGAATCTCTGTCAGCTGTCCACAATGTGTTTCATGTGAGTCAACTTAAGAAATGTCATCCAGGAATGGAAGAAACTTCTTTGAAGGATACTATACCTTTGGAGGAGGTTCAATTGGAAAGTGATCTCACCTATGAGGAGAAACCTATCAAGATTCTTGAGACTGCAGAAAGAGTCACAAGGACTAAGACTATCAAGTTTTGCAAAGTGCAGTGGAATCATCATTCCAAAGAGGAAGCAACATGGGAAAGAGAAGATGATCTTCGGAAAGACCACCCTCACCTATTTGCTAGCCAATCCGAATCTCGAGGGCGAGATTCACCTTAAGGGGGTTAGATTTGTAACATCCCAAAAATCTTGTTTCAAACTCATGCATATCATCCATGCATCCATGATCATATAGAATTCATTTCAAACAAAACAATTCAAAAACAGGAGCATATGAGCTCATTATTTTATGTGATCATCATTTGAAACAAATGCTACTCTTTCTATGAGAGGTTGTGGTTCATGAAACCAAACTTTGTGCCTTGTTGTCTTCAGATTGTGTTGCTAGATTGCTAAAGGTTCAAACCAAGATTTCAAAGCAAATACAATTTGAAAACCAATTTCAAAACCAAATTGAAACAAGTGCTATGTCACTGTTATTTTGTCTTTCCAAAAATGACCAAGCCAATTAAAAGTGACCACATGGTTTTATGCCTAGAATTGTGACTGTTGCACACTGCAAAAATCCTGAAAAGATTTGAATTCAAATAGAGTTTGAATTCATTTGAAAATCATTCCAGAAAATCAAATTAGAAAAAGAAAAGGAGTAAAGAAAAGGAAAAGGGCCGGCGCTACTATTTTGGCCCAACAGCGAAACCAGCCCAGCTAGCCCACCCGGGTCCCCCCTCTCTCTCTCGCACGTGCAGACGCACCCACAGAGTCACTGACACTCAGACACCACTCCCTCTCTGTTCTATTCGCTGACAAGCGGGCCCCGTCCACGTCGTCATCGTCTTCCCTGGATTCCGCGCACGAACACCACCGCTGGCCGTTGCTGTGTTGATTCCGCGGCGTAATTGCCATTGATTCGCTGAGCGTTTCTTATCGAGCCTCTGCCTACTTAAGCCCCTCCCTCTCGCGGCCATTTCCCCTCACCCAATTTCCTCTCCACGCCACCAGGCTGCTTGCAACTCGCCAGACACTGCCGCTGTTCCGACGACCTCGCTGACGAATTCCGGTGAGCACCGTGCCCCCCTCTGCCCATGGTTCATACTAGCATGCTCTACAGCTCCGTGCGCATCTACTAACACCTTCCTTTTGCTCGCGCATGGTCTATAGCCTCGGCAACGACAACGACTGAGCGCCGCCACTCTCTGCTCGAACTCCGGCGACCTCTCCCCGTAAGTACCAGCCGCCCCTTGCCCTCTGTCTGTTACGCCTAGGATCCTTAGCATCTTGCGCGTTTAACGGTGCCTTCCTCTTGTCTTAGAGCGACATAGAACCTCGCCAACATCGACTAGCAGCTGTACCCGACGTGTTTACGAACTCCGGCGAGGAATCCCCGACGACTCCGAGCGCCCCTTGCCAAGCCACCACCACGTTGAGCTTCACCTCGTCACTGCAGTTCTGGTGAGCACCCTCTCCCCTCCCCGGGCGACCTAGAACGCCGGCACCGCCACGACGTAAACGCCGCCATTGCCGCGCTAAGCGCCGCTAGGCTATGGTCAAAGCAGTAGCAGCCGTTAGATGTAGATCTTGCAGTTTAGATTAGATCTGAGCGAAACGTTTTCTTTGAATCTGGCGCGTTGGATCTAACTTGATCTGACAGCGCGGAAGTGTGATCCTGAGTGAAACGGTATCAGCCAATAGGATAGCGCCGCGTGGCTAGGGTTTGGTTTAAAAACAGAATTTGAAATCTGATTTATATCCAAATTTGATTTAGCTATAACTTTTGATTCCCACGTTAGATTTTGGCAAATTTTATACCGTTGGAATCAGGAGAGCAAGCCCTTTCTGTTTATGCAATGTGTTTAATGTTTAGCTTCTGTTAAAATGATTTTATTTGTAGAAACTTGTGTAGGGCTTATTTGAGCATATGATTTATTCAGGATTTAATTTAGGGTTTAAACTATTGTTGTGTGGCAAGTTTTTGACTTGTTTAAGATTCAGTACTATGCACTTGCTTGGTTGAGTTCTAAAAATCATCACTTAGCATCTTGCATGCATACATATATATTTTTGGTTGAATGTATCTTGTATGTGATTGTGGCTATATTCTATGTGTAGATTTTGGTGCTAGTGATTGTGATTGTGAAGAGTGCTACTCTCCCAACTACCAAGGCAAGTGGTACTTCATGAATATTTCTATCCCTATATTTTTATACAAGCATTAGAAATATTTTGCTAAGTCTTGCATGTTACTATTTTTGCCAAATGCCATGTTGGGAAATCCTAAGTAGTTGTAGAATTGCTAGGAAATTTCTAAGTTAAATTACTATCTATTCCATGCTTAGCCTAGCTAGTAGCAAACAAGGGTTGGTGAAATATACATGCTATGATGAAAATATTTCTAAGTCTTTGGACTTATGTTTTTCTTAATAAAACAACTAAGTCAATGAATCACCTGGGTGGAATGGGACTTGATTGGTGGTTTTGGTTGAGTGGTTACACAAGGCCCATGGCTATGGTTTACCTTGTGTATCTCACTTGTGGAAAGCCACCCAGGAACAAAGGGATTTTAGAGGCCAAGTGTTGAGAAGCTTCTAGTGCAGCCACTTGGCAATATGGGCTCTGCCTGGATCACATAGGTTGCTAGAACTTAGCCATTTGGACAGTTGGTGGTAGTGGGATTGATAGGTTGGAGCGCGTCCATTTGGTCTAAGGGAAGGCTTCTGAAAGGTCCTGTCTTGGTGAAAGCAAGTCTGGTGGGGAAAGTGCACAACCTCTGCAGATGGAAAAATCTAAGTACTTAGCCAAGTCCATGGTAATGGACAACTTGAGCATCAAGACATGAAAGCTATCAAGAATCTCATCATTCCAACTTCTAAGTAAAAACTTGTGGGTGAACAAGGGTGAAGGACCTCAATGTCTATTGGTGGTTCCTTGGGTAAAATTTTGACAAAGGAAAACTTAGTGATTTCAACTAATAGGCAAAACCTATTTTGAGCAAAGCAAGCCAAGCTACACTTAGCCAAATTTGCATATAGTATCTAGACCACTTAAAAATATACTAAGGTATCACTTGCCAATACTATTCCAAAGTATTGACCCACTGTGGCTGTAACTTGTGATGTTGCAGGTTACTCTGATGAGGATTAGGTGTCATGAGTCTACACTCAACATGTTTGCCTGTGGTACATGAAGATGAAGACTTATATTTATTTACTTATTCCAAACTCTTGTAATAGGCCTGTGGCCTTTGAGTTGTAAAGACTATGTTTATCTCTGGAATGGATGTAATAATGACCTTTGTATCTGTGTACTTCATCTTAAACTGTGGATGCTAGCAATGATCCAGGGACTAGCATTGCAGTCACATGGATCCTTTTCCTTTACAAAGGAGGGATCTTACAGAAATCATCCTCATCGGTGAAGAAATCCATAGCCCGATCCTCCAGAAAATCATCATCATCGCTGAGATAGGAGTAGGAGTCTCCATGAAGATCCTCTCCTGCATTCTCCCTTTCCTCCAACTACATGTCTCTCTCGTGGATGGTCTCCTCCAAAGCAGAGATACAGTGGCGAAGACGGGCAATGATGCACTCCTTCTTGTCGAGCTGACGGCAGCGAGACTTGCGATCCTTTGCTAGCATGGCGATGGTTTGGTCCTTCGTCTTGATGATAGTGGACTTGTGGTTGGAGTAGTCACGACAGTTATCCAACTCCTGCTGACGATCGTACATCATGAAGCTAAGGTGGTCCAATTGAGTCTTCAACTCAGGGTGGTATGGGGCTTCCAGTGGTTGTCCATTAGCATCACGTCTTGTGCAAAACTCAAAGCGGGTTCCCTTGATCTGATTGATACTCTGCCCACACAGACGGGCAAGACTTTATTGCATGGCCCTGGCAAGTCCATCGAGCCAGTTGTTCTCTCTTAAGGTAAAATGAATTCCCTCAGCAGTGGGAGGTTCAATCTTTCCTCGGACACTTGCAACAATTATCCACTACAGATCTTCTCCTCCTTGATCATTGAGATGAGGTCCGAAGAACTCGGGGTGCGGACGCTCCAGAAGTTCCGAAAGCTGGTCCAAATCCCTCTCAAAGATAAGGTGTCCTCCATTTCCCAATTGGTAAAACTTTTTGTACTTCACGTCCATCTAAAAGAATATAAGATGAGTAAGTTAGTAGAGTGATCAAGTGTGTCAAATTTTTATGTATTTTGCAAGAGTTTTTGAGGAACATGAATTTTCATGAAAGAATCAAGGTGATAAGAATGGGAATAAGTTTTTGTAAATATTTGTTTCTTTTGGTTTTGAAACTAAGTTTTTGATTCAAACGTCTAGTCTAACTAGGGTCTCCTATGGTCAGGATGGCTCTGATACCAACTTGTCAACACCCGGATTTTAATCGGATGCTGTTATGCCATACATCGCAATCCTAGGATTACCATTTTTGCGAGACATAACAGAATTGGATACCACAGTACATCATCCATTACAAACCATACATAAGGTCTTACACAAATAAGGATCTCATGATCCAGTTCTTAATACAACTCAAGCAGTGGAATACGTAATAATAACGGTAGCGTAGGCGAAGCTCCATCTTCGGGGTCACAGGCAATGCTGACGATGGGAGATGATCCTAGTTGTCGTAACCTTCCTGGGGTCCATCCTCCAGGTACTCCTCTTCATAGTCTGGACACGGGTATAGCCAGGGACAAAGCCATGAGTACTCTTTAAGTACTCGCAAACTAATACTAACAGTTAAGGTTTTTTTTGTAGTGGGACACTAAGCTCTAGGGTTATTTTGCAAAAAGCCAGATTTACCTCTACTAAGTTCAGAAGCAAGAAAGCTAGTTGACGATTATAACACCTAAGTGGGAACTTGTATCTCATATCACAACTCTGCTGTGGTCAAGTCAAAGCATCAAGTCATTTTGAAAACATCTGACGGGGGAACAGTATGGCCACTCCAACTGTCCATAACCGCGGACGCGGCTATTCGAATAGTTTGACACTCTGTAGAGATTGTACACTTTCACCACAACATTCGATACATCCGTCAGGAACAAATCCTGAATTCACCATACTCAGTATGCGGATAATCAATCCTAACCTTTCAATTACACGCCCTAGTATAAGCACCTCTCCTGTGAGTTTGGCCTCCCAACCATGACCAACTGTCATCTTGGGTACTGCACAGGTGGACAATCTTCACAAGGTAGCCTCAGCTCAGACCTTGGCCGTGAGGGAACTAATACTAATGTATATAAGTTTCCATTCAAGCCCTACCCAATCTTCAGGTATTGTGGTTGTATGGAAAAATTGGAATGGTATCGCATCTAGACAACCATCAGTTTTATAAAGGGGCTAAGGCTCATGCCTCAACATTTTCATCACCAAACTCATCTGGTGTTTGGAAACACATGTCAAAACATCTCAGTAGAATGATCCATCATTCTAAGGTTTTCATAACCATTTTTCCACAAGTATTCGCATCTAAAGTTGATCAAATTTTATGCTTAGCACTAGCATCTACAAGTGGGGGTAAGCACTAATGAGGGGTGGTAAACAAGTGGAGTTTCAACTAAGTAATACCTCATACCTTAGGATGTCATCAAGATTATCTAGCTTAGGCCAAATTTTATGCTCTTTATGCAACCTTCAAATATCTTTATAGAATCTACAAGTTACTTAAGTACATTCTAAGGAAGTAGCTTTGATAAAGAAATAAAGTATAAAGCTTGCAAATAAAACTAGGATTGGGTTATCAAGTGAGTATGATCACATATGCTTAGGGCATATAGTGGGCATGGTAACAAGAAAGTATTGGCTTGCATCAATATTAGTATAAGCTTGCTAAATTGCAAGTGTTAGCTTGCATTGTGCATAGCAGTGTTTGAAGTTCTCCTTGGCTTCTTCTTCGTAGTATCCTCCTTCCTCCTCGTATCCTTGGTCGGTACTAGCGTCTATAAATAAATACGAGGTACACAATCACCAAACAATACTTAACTACTTGCAATCATAACACAAAAGGGTCCTATAGATGATCTAGCATCATCACTAACATTACAAGATTAAAGCTCGGTTTAATCCCTTTTATTTTTAGAAAAGTAATCTCTACTCATTGAAAAACTACTAAAGATTTAATATTCTCCAAACCAAACATGGGATCATGTTGACACCTGTCATCACCACATATTTTAGTCCATGGGAATGTGATTTAAAGTGGTGTCACAATTAAATAAGGTTTTACCCTTTTATTTTAATTAAATAAAGTGACTAGAAATGCCTATGTGGCATTCTTTTATTACTTGGTCATTATTTCTATAAGTAAACATATATATTTTTATATATTCTGAAAGGTATGGTTAAATGTGATTTTTGAGAGTTGGAATCAACTCAAAAGCTATTATGGTTTAAATTTGAAAAATGTTTGAATGCAGAAAAGCTTCTGCCTTGTTATTTTTACCAAGGATGATCTACAAATCCAAATGATTTAAATCCAACGGGCTTGGATTCAGCATTTCAAGACCTTTCTAACAAAATTGGTTTCATTCAATTTGGTTCACTGAATCGATCTGGGTTGCTTTTTGAATCTAGGTGCAGAAGTGTGTTTGAAATAAAATGGAAAAGGTTAAATTCAAACAACTGGGTTGCGCGGGAAACGATACTGGGCCGGCCTGCTAAGCATAGCGCTTACGCGGGCTGGTTAAGTTGTTGTCCCCACGCGTCAGTGAGACGAGGGGGTGCGAAGCGGTACGGGGAAATGTGAGCCATGGGATCTTGTTCTAATCTAACGGCTGAGGGTCGTCGTCCACGTCGGGCAACGCCGGCAAGACTGAAACCTAACGCGGCAGGTGGGGGTCGTCGGGGGATCACTGGGGCTCAGGCGAGGGTCGGCGAGGCGGGCGAACGACGAAGTCGACGATGGCAAGCCTCCTGGTACCGGCAGCTTCTCCTGGGGTGGCTCCAATCGCTGGCCCCCTTCTTCTCCAGCAGCGGCAGGCTCCGGTGAAATTCCAGCGAAGCGCTGCTCGCCTTGCTTCGGGACTGAGGTGGAATGATCAGTGAAGAGAGGGGAGTGAGATGGTGTGCTCAATTCGGCTGGGGGCCTCTATTTATAGTCGCGACGACGAGATCGAACGGGATGGGCAGGCAACGGTGGCGACATGGCTACAGGCTGCTAGAGGCATGGACGGCGATGGCGATCGCTTGGTGGTCTCCTGGCGATGCTCTACGGCTTTAATGCGTGCATAGGGGCGGTGGCAGAAGGTCTAGAACACGTGATGGTCTGCGCGGCCGAGGCGGCATATTTGACGGCGAGCGGTGGCTGTGGGGCATGGGGCGGCGAACTGGGATGTCTGGTGGTCTCCTGGGTCGGTGGTGATCGTGTATGCACGCGGCGAGGGCGGTGCGCAGTCTGTGGGCGTGTGTCGAGGGCGGCTCTCTGGCGTATGCTCGGCATGGTTGCTGGCGAGCTGGGCACGGTCTGTGCGTGTGGTCCAGGGGTTGGCAACGCTCGCGGCTGGGACAAGGAGTGGCGGTGGACGGTGGGCTGCCTCCCAGACAAGGTTGGCACGACTAGTTTCTCTCCTAGCTTGTTGTCCACACTGGGGTGACATGGTGAGCTTCGGCTGTTTATCATTGATGGCATTGCCAAGCTTACAGTGATGCTAGATGTTTGCAGATGAGCTAGATGATCTACTAAAGCCTAGTTGTAACCAGAGAGGGAACAATTTAGGCTCAAATCACTGCTCCAAATAGTGTTTGGATTTTGGAAGATTTGTATCTGCAAGGTGTTTGATGAAATGGCCGCAAGAATTCAAGGTTTGAATTTTGAAAAGATTTTTGGTGGGTGTGCTAGGTTGGTGCTGGTGAGTCTGTAGATTCTTGGGTTTTGAAAGTTGAGCTTGTTTGAGTGGTTTTTGAAAAAGTGGGATCTTCCATATGATAAAGGTTCAATTTTGGACTGTCCTTTAAACTATGCCTTTGAATGTTTCTGGATGATCACAAGGTGGGCCTTGATACTTTGTTATGAGTACTATCAAGGGGTGCAAAGATCCCAACAAGTTTTTGTTAAGTTCTGAAAGTTTGGGACATCCAAAGTAGGCATGGGAGTTAAATTGGTCAAAATGACCATTCACTCATTTTGTTTGTTTTTGATTTATTTGGATTTGGGAAAAGTTTGGGAATTTTTTAGATGATGTTTAATTCACCTAATAATCTTTTTGCAAGCAAAGAAACACATAAACAAGGCAATTCAAAAGAATTCAAATTGGAATGCATACACACATGAATGCTTTCCCATTTTATTTTAGAGAAGTTTTTGTTAACCCTAAATTTGATGATTAGAGTTTGATGATCCAATTTTAGTATTTTTGGGATGTTACATCCAACTAATTTTTTCAAGCAAACTAAGCAAACGAAAACTAAGATGCTCCAAGAACAACACAATAATGCATGAAACAATAAAAACAAAGTGTTTAGGAAGACCTGAGATTTTTATTGATGAAGAAGGGGATGCCTTGGGCATCCCCAAGCTTTGACGCTTGTACCTCTTGAATATTTCTTGGGGTGACATGGGGTGGCATCCCCAATCTTGAACTTTTTTCCATTTTTCATCTCATTACATCGTTCTTCCCTTACACATGAAAATTTTCCTTCATGCAGAACTTCACACAATCTTCATTAGCAACATTAGTGCATTCAAAAGATAATAAACCTTTGGGGTTTAGTTTTAAAACAAAAAATTTCATTAAAAACACAAGCTACTATAGAAATTCCCTCAAAAAGTTCAATTTACCCAAGAGAACCCAAAAATAAATCGATAAAGAGGCAAATGCAAATAATGGTAGAAATCTGTCAAAACAGACCAGCAGGTAAAAACCGATTTTTTCGAAGACCTTCGGTTGATCAAATCAAAATATGTTGAACTAACGAAAGTTAGCTAACAACCTGGGGATTTATTCAGAAAATTACAGCTCAATCCGACATACAGAGATTTTTCACGAATTTTTACAGCCAAGCTCAAAAATCTGTTTCGGGATAACACTTTCCCAAATCTTACTTCCCTCTCATTAGAGGTTATTCTTGGAAAAAAAATCAAATAAAAAGGATAAGGATAGATTATTACAGAATTAATAACTTCCAAGAGTCAAGAAAACTATTGGGTTATCTGCCAAGAAGTACTTTTCTTTAACGCCTTTAAGTTAGGCATAAGAAGCAAGAATTAAGTATTTTCAAATGAAGAAGCATTAACATCAAATTTCTTGCTCCTACCTTTCTTACCTTTCCTCTTATCTTTAGGGAAAGTATGATTCCTTATTGGAGAAGCAAAATGCATAATGCCTTTTCCCACATCTATTATTGCTCCAAGGTGTTTTAGTAGGGATCTTCCAAGTGTAATTTGTCCTTTTCCTACACATTCAGTAACAAGATAATCAGTAGACACCACTTTCCCTAAGATCTTTGTAAACACTCCTTCAGCTATTCCAATGGGTAATATAGTTGCATTATCGGTAAGAGATATTTCTTCTCCTCCTTCAGAACGTCCCCAAAGATTCAAAGACTCATAGATATCTTTAGGCATAAGACAAAATTCAGACATGATATCACAACGAGCATCAAAAGTTTCATTGTTTATAGCAACTTTTATTGTAGGAAACCATTTTGAAGGCTCAAAATTTATTGGAACATAATTATGGTGCTCTCTAAGCATGGTATAGCAATCTTTCAAACTAGTTGTACTGGTCTCCAGAGTGTTCAACCTAGCATAGATGTTTATAAAGGAAGAATCAGACTTGCTAGGCAAATTATAAATTGCCATCAACTTCTTTATGGCATCCAAAGCTTCATCCTCATTACATTGGTAAAATCTTTTCCTGCTATAGGATCCAAAGCATATCTATAACAAAGAGCAAGACCATGGTAGAAACTGCTAAGAACCAAGCCTAGAGTTATTTTAGGCTCAGTTTTTCCATGTGAATAAGAAATTCTAGACCAAGCTTCTTTGAAACTCTCTTCACTTCCTTGTTTGAAAGTAAAGATGCTTTCCATAGGTGACACAATGATTGGAACAACACTAGACATGGTAGCAACTAAATTAGGAACTAATTTTTTTATGTTTTTGATAAGAAAAAGCTAACCAAATAAAACTAATTTTTTTTGGAATTTTTGACAAAAATAAGCAAGCCAAACAAAGAAAAAGAAACTAAGCTAAATCAAAACAATGTAAAGAGAAAGGTTGTGAAGGACTCCCCTTATGAAGCCATCCTTAACTCCCCGGCAACGGCGCCAGAAAATGTCTTGATGCGGCTCAGATCACTGTAGAGCTTCGTTGGGATATCCCAAGAGGAAGGTGTGATGAGCACAGCAGTAAGTATTCCCTCAATTATGAAACCAAGGTTATTGAACCAGTAGGAGGAAGGAAACGACTCCAAGGTGTTGCTAACAACTTGGAACCTGCACAACACAAACTCAAGATTTTGCCCCAACGTACAGTGAGGTTGTCAATCTCACCGGTTTGCTAAAAACAAAGGATTAAACGTATGGTGTGGAAGGTAATGATTGCTTGCAGAAAGTAAACAATAACAGTGCATGATGTATCAATGGTAAAGATTGGACCGGGGTCCACAGTTCACTAGAGGTCTTCTCCTTAAGATAAATAACATAACATGTTGGGTAAACAAATTACAGCGGGGCAATTGACAAGACTGAGCAAGGCATAACAATGCAATATTAGACATTCATGATCCTATGAGATTTGGTTGGGCATTACAACAATATACATAGACCGCCATCCAACTACATCTATGACTAGTAATCCACCTTCAGGTTATCATCCGACCCCCCTCCAGTATTAAGTTGCAAGAAATGGATAACTGCTTTAAGCAATGTGTGTAAAGTAAACAATACAATTGTTCCATGAACAAAAGATTGTTGTTTTCTCCCTAGTAGCAACAACATATCTACAACCTTAGAGATTTCTGTTACTTCCCCACATTCAATAGAGGCATGAACCCACTATCAAGCATAAATACTCCTTCTTGGAGTCACTAGCATCTACGTGGCCAAGATAGCTACTAGAAACAGAGAGCATGCAAGATCTCAAACAACACACATGATAGAATCAATAATCATAAGACATGATAGAATCAATAATCAATCTGACATAGTAATCTCAATATCCATCGGATCCCCGCAAACACAACATGTATGATTACAAATAGATGATCTTGATCATGAACAGAGCTCACAAGATCTAAACATGATAGCACAAAGGAGGAGAAACAACCATCTAGATACTGTATGGACCCATAGTCCAAGGTGGAACTACTCACGCATCATACCGGAGGCTGGCATGGTGATGAAGAAGGCTTCCGGGATGATCTCTCCCGTCCGGCAAGGTGCCGGGAAGAGCTTCAGACCCCCCCGATATAGGGACGATGGTGGCGGCGGCTACAAACTGATTCATGGAGATCTGATCGGGTACTTAGGGTTTTCGCATCGGGGGGTTTATATAGGCGAAGAGGCAAGGCAGGGAGGCACCCGAGGCGGCCACACCTGGTGGCGGCGCGCCCTAGGGTAGGCCAGCTCCACCCTAGGGTGTGGCGGCCTCGTGGCCCTCCTCCGGTCGCCATTCGGTCTCTGTGTTCTCCTTGGTGAAATATTGACTTTGGCTTTTGTCCCGTCCAATTCCGAGAATATTTCCTTACTATCTTTTCTGAAACCAAAAAGAGCAGAAAACAGGCAACTGGAACTGTGGCATCTTGTTAATAGGTTAGTCCTAGAAAATGTATAAAAATACCTCAAAGTGTAGATAAAGCATAGCAAAGTTGATACTAAACAAGCATGGAACATCAAAAATCATAGATACGTTTATGACATATCAATATGCATGGCCAAAAACATTGGCATAAAAAGACTCATGTGTTATGGAGACTCGGATTTAGTAGCTCAGCAATTAATCAACATCTGCAATACAAACATGCACATGTCAGCCTACAAAGCTATTGCGGATGAGTTATCTAAATCTTTCGAGTGTTTTGAGGTTCAACACATCCCTCGAGCCGAAAATGAGGAAGCATATGCTCTATCAAGGATAGGCTCTGCACGGAAACAAGTCCCGTATGGCGCTTTTCTAGAGCATTTAAAGTTCCCCTCCATAACCGGAGTTGATGTGGACTATTCGACAAAATCCGACTCACCTTTAATAACAGTTCTGGTTGTAATTCCTAGCTGGACAAAACCCTATCTGGATTTCCTGATAGATGGAAAATTACCCGAAGACGAAGTCCTGAGCCGGCAGATCATACGACGAGCAAAAGCCTACACAATAGTAAATGGTGAGCTCTATAAGCAGAGTGTTTCTGGGGTTTTTCAGCAATGTATTTCTCCGAAAAAAGAGTGAAAATCTTACGAGAAATCCACGAAGGCGAGTGTGGTCACCACGCTGAAGCCAGATCCTTAGTGGCAAAAGTTTTTAGACACGGATTCTTTTGCCTTACAGCTAAGGCAGATGCCGATAAACTGGTCAAAACGTGCAAACGCTGCCAAAAGTACGCTCGTCAGGCACATGTTCCGGCTGATCAGCTGCGGACAATCCCTATTACATGGCCATTTGCGGTCTGGGGGCTTGATATGGTAGGGCCATTTTGCACGGCAGGATTTACTCACCTACTAGTGATGGTGGATAAATTAACAAAGTGGATTGAGGCTAAACCCGTAACAAGTTGTGATGGAGCCATAGCCAGAAAGTTCGTCGAGGACGTGATCATCCGATTCGGATATCCGCACAGTATAATTACTGACAAAGGGAACAATTTTTCCATGGGGGAACTTGCCAAATTCTCTGAGGAGCAAGGGATCCGACTTGATATTGCATCAGTCGCGCATCCACAAGCTAATGGACAAGTTGAAAAAACTAACAGTCTTATTTTACAAGGACTCCAACCTCGCCTCGAGGCACCACTTTGTCGTTCCGCGGGGGCTTGGGCGGAAGAATTATCGTCTGTAATATGGAGCTTACATATAACTTCTAACAAATCAACTGGATACACTCCTTTCTTCTTGGTCTATGGTGCAGAAGCAGTTTTTCCAAGTGATCTAATTCATCAGTCTCCACGAGTCAAAGCGTATATCAAATAAGATGCAGAAGTTTCCCGACAAGACGATCTCAATATAATCGAAGAAGTTCGCGTCATTGCTGAGCAGAGATCTATAGCCTATCAGCAGAAGTTGCGCAAGTATCATAGTCAGAGAGTATAGAACCGTTCTTTCAGGAAGGGTGTCACATCCCAAGATTTTCCAAATCTTGTAATGTGAAAAAAATAAATGAATAAAATAAAACTTGATTTTCAGGGTGAGAAGAAACTTTTTGAATCCATTTGGAAACTTTCAAAACCCATCTGGATCAAATAAAATCCTAAAGGGATTTAAAAAGGATAATTAAGCAATAAAGCTAAAAAAATATATTTTGAAATTACTATTTTGGATCTTTTAATAAAAAGATTTGGTTTTCAAATAAAGAGGAAGAAATATAAATAAGGATTATTTTGTGAGCCAAATTAAACCTTGGCCAAGCTTTTGAAATAAAACATTTTGATTTGATCAAAAGAATAAAGATTTATTTAAAGAAAATAATAGGGATTTATTATTACCCAATTTTGTTAAAATAAAGACTTTCCCTTTTAAATAAAACATTAAAACTTATTATATTATTTTAAATAAGTTTTCCAAGTATTTTATATTCCCAAATAAAACCTACTGAAGTGTTTTTGGTTCTATTTTTAGATTTCAAAATAAAGATTTTAATAAAACAAATCCTATTTGATTTAATAACTAAGGTCCATCTTATTTAATTACTAAAGGACCCTAAAATAAAAATGTTATATTATTTTAAACAAGTTTTCCAAATATCTTTTATTTTCAAATAAACCCTACTGATTTGGTTTTGAAAATATTTAGTTTTCAAATGGAGATTTTATTAAATAAATCAAAACCTATTTGAATTAATAATTAAGGTCTATTTTATTTAATTATTAAATAGATCCTAAAAATAATAAAAAAATATTTTATTTTGGGAATTGGTTTATGTTGATGAACAGAACCAAATTCAACACAAAGTATGGTGAATGTTTTGAATTGTTTGAATGTTTGAATTGTTGATTGAAATTCAAAACAGAAAATCAAAAGAGAAAAAGAAAAAGTTTCAAAACAGAAAAAAATAGAACAAGGACCCAGCCCAACAAATTGGCCCAACAAGACCCAGTCCAGCCCACCTACTCTCTCCCACGGCGAAACGTTTTCATCAGAGAGAACTCATGAGCAACGACATGTGGACCTTCCTCACTCCCCTCTCCTGTTCATCGTCTACACCGCGACCAGTTCTTCTCCGCCCCTGCTGTTGATTCCTCCGGTTTAATTCGTCTTAACGCGACCACCATTACTCGCTTTGATCACGCAAGCTTAAATGCCCCTGCCTCCTCTCCATTTCCCCTCTGTCTCCTCCCCCAAGTGCGCCCCCAGGCTGTCGAATTTCGCCAGACACCGCCCACTGTCCGACGACACTCCAGCGACGATTCCGGCCGTGTCCTTCCACCCCTTGCCTCCCCGACCAAGCTCACACCTTCCCCACTCCCAGGAGCATCTCCCTGTACCTCCCATTCAACCGCGGGCGCCCCAGAACCTCGACTCTAACAACCATCGGCGCCAGCTCCGGGTTCTTCTCCGACGACCCCCCCGGTAACACCGACCTCCCCTTCATCTCAGGATGATACTCCTACGCTCTACTCTCTCTTGCGCCTAATGCACCCTTCGTTTTGTCTTTTTCGTGACTGTAGCCTCGCCAACCACGACACCAGTGCGTGCCGATGTCGTCCTAAACTCCGGCGATTGCCCACCGAGCGCCTTCGACGGAGACGACCACGTTGAGCACCAGCATTCCACGGCGATTCCGTGAGCATCTCCCTACTCCTCTCGCTTCGCCTTCGCCTAGCACCAGCAGCCAGGCGCCACTATCGTCGCGCCGCCAGTTCTTGGCAAGGCATTAGGAGCCGTCCGATCCAGATCCGAGGCACGCGATTGATTGACTTATCGAAGGGGTAAGATCGATCCTGTGCCGCACGTTTCACTTTATATCCTGCAGTCCACGTTGTTGATCCGAACGAACCGGTATGACCCAATGGGAATCAGACACGTGGCTCTGAGTGTGAGTTAAAAACAGAAACATTTCAATATGATATGTGATTTTGAAAATTGCACAACTTTAGTTCCACACGTCCAAATTTTGCAAATTTTATATCAATGGAATCAGTGGAACAAGCCCTAGCCAACCATGCCATTTGTTTAGTAAAAAGCTTCTGACAAAATGGTTGTTTTTGCAGAAACTTTTGTATGCTTGATTAGATTGTAAAAATTGTTCAAAAATGATTTTGGGGATAAAATCTTTTGCAAATGGTGTGATTTAAACCTACTGACCATAGGAAACACTTTCTGGTTTCAAAAATGTATTTGGAGAAGCAAAAGAATGATTCTTTGATTTAAAACCATTTCTAGTCAAATAAAAATATGGTTTATTTATTAAAAATGGTTTTGGAAGAAAACTTTTAGGAAATGTTTTGTTTTAAACTCTCTGACCGCAAACACCAAGTTTTATGGTTTGAAAACATATTTTGCGATTTCTATAGATTAATGCCTTAGTAAAAACATTTTTACACCACATAAAATGATACCTTGTTTTGAAAAATGGTTTATAAAGTGAAATCTTTTGAAAATGACTTGGCCACTTTAAAAAATGACCATTAGGTGCTTTCAAATGTTTATGACCCATTAGGAACCACTTTTCCAAATAAAACAAAGCTTGGCATGCTTGCATGCATTACCTTGACTTTATCATTTTATGTGATGTTTTGCTTGATTGGTAGATTGAGATTGTGCCTTGCTTGATTGATTTGTAGTGACTTGAAGAATGTGATTGTTGCAAGGACAAGGAGTGAACTTATACCCTCTACCAAAAAGGCAAGTGATGCTTCATACTTTTGTCCCATTACTTTCACTATGCATTAGTGATTTTCTAAGTAAAACTTGCATGGAATTTTGCTAAGTATAAATCTAGCTATAGGAAAACCTAGTAGATGAAAACCTTAGTAGAAATTTTCCTAAGTTAAGATTCCTACTACTATCAAGCTTAGCCTAGCTAATAGAAAACAAGGGTGGAAATATATTCACACTATGGAAAAATTTCTAAGTCTGAGGACTTGTGTTTTTGGTGTAATAAAACAACTAAGTTAATGAATCACCTGGGTGGAATGGGACTTGCTTGGTGGTTTTTGGTTGAGTAGTTCACAAGGCCCATGTCTATGGTTGACCTTGTGTATCTCACTTGTGGATGGCCACCCAGGAACAAAGAGATTTGAGATGTCAAATGTTGAGAAGCTTCAAGTGCAACCACTTGGCATTATGGGCTCTGCCTGGATCATATAGGTTGCAAGAACTTAGCCATATGGACAGTGGGTGGTAGAGTTTGATAGGTTGGAGCGCGTCCATTTTGGTCTAAGGGAAGGCTTCTGAAAGATCTTGTCTTGGTGAAACCAAGTCTTGTGGGGAAAGTGCACCACCTCTGCAGAGTGTAAAATCTAAGTACTTAGCCATGTCCCTGGTAAAGGACAATTTGAGCATCAAGACATGGAAGCAATCAAGAATCTCATCATTCAAATTTCTAAGTCAAAAACTTGTGGTTTGAACAAGGGTTAAAGGATCTTCAATCTTTGATTGAGAAAAATGATTTTGTCAAGCAAAAACCTAGTGTTTTCAAAATGATAAGGAAAATCTATTTTGAGCAATGCAAGCCTCAACTCCACTTAGCCAAATGCATATAGAAGATAGAATCCACTATACTACCATAGTATCACTTGCCAATACAATTCAAATGTATTGACCCTTGTGGCTGTAACTTGTTATGTTGCAGGTTTGAATGATTTAGTGAGGTGTATTGATTAGGATTACAAAGTCTACAACCAACATGTCTGCCTGTGGCACTTTGAAGATGAAGGACCCCATGCTTATAGATTTTTTGCTGCAATGTAATGTAATAGCCAAATGAGCTATGTAAGATGTAATAAAATTATGTTATTCCTGGTTATAAAGTTGTATTATGACCTTTGTTTCTTGATATTACATCTTAACTGTGGATGCTAGCTATTGATCCAGGGACTAGCATTGTAAACACAGGGGACTCTACCTTAATAAAGGTTGGGACCCTCTACAGATTGTATCAGAGCATTGTGTTGCCTGTAGGATTTGTAGCCCTAGGATTGGACAAAACCCCTTAGAAAAATAGGAGTTAAATTTGTTCAAAGTTATTTACAAACAATCTTGTAGACTCTTTCCTCAACCATTTTGGTTTCAACTCTACATCTCTTCGATTTTCAACTTGATGGAAAAACCTACCCCATGGACAAAGACTTCACCATGAGCAAAGGACAACATCAACTCTAATGACTTCAACATCTTCAACTCTAATGACTTCAACATATTCAACTCTAATGACTTCAACATCTTCAGCATGTTCACCAAGGACTTCAACCAAGGTTATCACTAAGGACAAGTGAGACAAGAAATCTTGCTCAAGATTTGAAGACTAAGGAAATACAACTTGGAAAGAGCCATCATCAACTTTGAAGTTTTTGTGACCAAGAGTTTTCCCAAGGAAACCATGATCTCATGTAGAAAGAAGAATCAATCAAGAAGGATGGAAATATCACAAGTAAACCATATAGATGGACCATCATATTTAGTTTAAGTCAAACCCACCAACTTATGTGGTGTAACAAAAATATTTTTGGTTGCCTAAAAATATGCTTGAAACTTGTTGTTTGAGTGGAATGTTTGTTTGTGATTGCTTGCACATTGCTTGTGTGAATTGTGATGTGTGTGATTAGAATTATTCCCTTAGAAATATTTTGCCTATTCTAATCCCAATTCAACCCAAACAGATGACTTCTCCAAGAAACTCCAACATCAAGGATGATAACAACAATAACAACCAAGAGGACAACATGAAAGAACTTATAGCAACCCAAAACCAGTTGAGCCAAGAGACAACTTAGCTTTTAGCCAACAACAATGGACTAGACCCAGCCATACAAAGGATTTTGAAACTTCAATCCCAATTGTTGCAAGGATTGGTTACTCAAATGATCAACATGAGAGAAAACTTTTCCCAAAGAGCTAATGACAACAAGGATGACAAAGATGTTATTTTAGAAGGAACCCAAGCTAGCAATACTTGTGGAGACAAGGATCATGCATCCAAGGATCATGAAGATCAATGCCCCAAGAAGAGAGAAAGATTTCCCACCTTTGAGGTGAGATATGAAGAACATGAACTAGAAGAACTCCTAGCTTTGGAGAGACCCAAAAAGAAGAAGGATATTACTCAAGTGCAATGTTACAATTGCAAAGAGAAGGGACACTATGCCAGTGATTGCCCAGAAAAGAAGAAGAACCAAGGAAATAAACAAGAAGAATTGTTACCCAAGGAAAAGAAAGATATTAGCCAAGTGTGGTGCAACAACTGCAAAGAACTAGGACATTATGCAAGCAACTGTCTAGAAAAGATGAAACACAAGATAAACAAGCCTATGAGGGATCTCAGCCTTGTAACATGTTTCAAATGCAAGGAGCTAGGCCACTATGCAAACTTCTGTCCAGGAAAGTTACATCAAGATCCCAAGCAAGCCAAGATGTAAACTAGTAGGAAAAATTTTAAGGGTGGTAGTACCCTAGATGTTTTGAGCCTACTTGTAACCCTAGCCTTCCCAAATCTCGGGACGAGATTTATTTTAAGGGTGGTAGCCTGTCACATCCCAAGATTTTCCAAATCTTGTAATGTGAAAAAAATAAATGAATAAAATAAAACTTGATTTTTAGGGTGAGAAGAAACTTTTTGAATCCATTTGGAAACTTTCAAAACCCATCTGGATCAAATAAAATCCTAAAGGGATTTAAAAAGGATAATTAAGCAATAAAGATAAAAAAATATATTTTGAAATTACTATTTTGGATCTTTTAATAAAAAGATTTGGTTTTCAAATAAAGAGGAAGAAATATAAATAAGGATTATTTTGTGAGCCAAATTAAACCTTGGCCAAGCTTTTGAAATAAAACATTCTGATTTGATCAAAAGAATAAAGATTTATTTAAACAAAATAATAGGGATTTATTATTACCCAATTTTGTTAAAATAAAGACTTTCCCTTTTAAATAAAACATTAAAACTTATTATATTATTTTAAATAAGTTTTCCAAGTATTTTATATTCCCAAATAAAACCTACTGAAGTGTTTTTGGTTCTATTTTTAGATTTCAAAATAAAGATTTTAATAAAACAAATCCTATTTGATTTAATAACTAAGGTCCATCTTATTTAATTACTAATGGACCCTAAAATAAAAATGTTATATTATTTTAAACAAGTTTTCCAAATATCTTTTATTTTCAAATAAAACCTACTGATTTGGTTTTGAAAAAATTAGTTTTCAAATGGAGATTTTATTAAATAAATCAAAACCTATTTGAATTAATAATTAAGGTCTATTTTATTTAATTATTAAATAGATCCTAAAAATAATAAAAAATTATTTTGTTTTGGGAATTGGTTTATGTTGATGAACAGAACCAAATTCAACACAAAGTATGGTGAATGTTTTGAATTGTTTGAATGTTTGAATTGTTGATTGAAATTCAAAACAGAAATCAAAAGAGAAAAAGAAAAAGTTTCAGAATAGAAAAAAATAGAACAAGGACCCAGCCCAACAAATTGGCCCAACAAGACCCAGTCCAGCCCACCTACTCTCTCCCACGTTTTTTTTCATCAGAGAGAACTCATGAGCAACCGACATGTGGACCTTCCTCACTCCCTTTCACCCGACCAGGACCCCTCCTCCTGTTCATCGCTACACCGCGACCAGTTCTTCCCGCCCTTGTTGATTCCTCGGTTAATTGCCTTAACGCGGCCACCATTACTCGCTTTGATCACGCAAGCTTAAATGCCCCTGCCTCCTCTCCATTTCCCCTCTGTCTCCTCCCCCAAGTGCGCCCCTAGGCTGTCGAATTTCGCCAGACACCACCCACTGTCCGACGACACTCCGGCGACGATTCCGGCCGTGTCCTGCCACCCCTTGCCTCCCCGACCAAGCTCACACCTTCCCCACTCCCAGGAGCATCTCCCTGTACCTCCCATTCAACCGCGGGCGCCTAACCTCGACTCAACAACCATCGAGCCCGCGCCTGGTTCTTCTCCGACGACCCCAGAACACCGACCTCCCCTTCATCTCAGGATGATACTCCTACGCTCTACTCTCTCTTGCGCGTCTAACAGACCCCCCGTTTTGTCTTTCCGTGACCTGTAGCCTCGCCAACTACGACACCAGTGCGTGCCCGACGCTGTCCTAAACTCCGGCGAGCGATTGCCGTCCACCCCGAGCGCCCCTTCGACGGAGACGACCACGTTGAGCACCAGCATTCCACGGCGATTCCGGTGAGCATCTCCCCTACTCCTCTCGCTTCCTGTTCTCGCTGTTACGCCTAGCCAGAGCACCGCCGCCGTGCGCCACCGTCGTCGCGCCGCCAGTTCTTGGCAAGGCATTAGGAGCTGTCCGATCCAGATCCGAGGCACGCGATTGATTGACTTATCAAAGGGGTAAGATCGATCCTGTGCCGCACGTTTCACTTTATATCCTGTGGTCCACGTTGCTGATCCGAACGAACCGGTATGACCCAATGGGAATCAGACACGTGGCTCTGAATGTGAGTTAAAAACAGAAACATTTCAATATGATATGTGATTTTGAAAATTGCACAACTTTAGTTCCACACGTCCAAATTTTGCAAATTTTATATCAATGGAATCAGTGGAACAAGCCCTAGCCAACCATGCCATTTGTTTAGTAAAAAGCTTCTGAAAAAATGGTTGTTTTTGCAGAAACTTTTGTATGCTTGATTAGATTGTAAAAATTGTTCAAAAATGATTTTGGGGATAAAATCTTTTGCAAATGGTGTGATTTAAACCTACTGACCATAGGAAACACTTTGTGGTTTCAAAAATGTATTTGGAGAAGCAAAAGAATGATTCTTTGATTTAAAACCATTTCTAGTCAAATAAAAATATGGTTTATTTATTAAAAATGGTTTTGGAAGAAAACTTTTAGGAAATGTTTTGTTTTAAACTCTCTGACCCCAAACACCAAGTTTTATGGTTTGAAAACATATTTTGCGATTTCTATAGATTAATGCCTTAGTAAAAACATTTTTACACCACATAAAATGATACCTTGTTTTGAAAAATGGTTTATAAAGTGAAATCTTTTGCAAATGACTTGGCCACTTTACAAAATGACCATTAGGTGCTTTCAAATGTTTATGACCCATTAGGAACCACTTTTCCAAATAAAACAAAGCTTGGCATGCTTGCATGCATTACCTTGACTTTATCATTTTATGTGATGTTTTGCTTGATTGGTAGATTGAGATTGTGCCTTGCTTGATTGATTTGTAGTGACTTGAAGAGTGTGATTGTTGCAAGGACAAGGAGTGAACTTATACCCTCTACCAAAAAGGCAAGTGATGCTTCATACTTTTGTCCCATTACTTTCACTATGCATTAGTGATTTTCTAAGTAAAACTTGCATGGAATTTTGCTAAGTGTAAATCTTGCTATAGGAAAACCTAGTAGATGAAAACCTTAGTAGAAATTTTCCTAAGTTAAGATTCCTACTACTATCAAGCTTAGCCTAGCTAATAGAAAACAAGGGTGGAAATATATTCACACTATGGAAAAATTTCTAAGTCCGAGGACTTGTGTTTTTGGTGTAATAAAACAACTAAGTTAATGAATCACCTGGGTGGAATGGGACTTGCTTGGTGGTTTTTGGTTGAGTGGTTCACAAGGCCCATGTCTATGGTTGACCTTGTGTATCTCACTTGTGGATGGCCACCCAGGAACAAAGAGATTTGAGATGTCAAATGTTGAGAAGCTTCAAGTGCAACCACTTGGCATTATGGGCTCTGCCTGGATCATATAGGTTGCAAGAACTTAGCCATATGGACAGTGGGTGGTAGAGTTTGATAGGTTGGAGCGCGTCCATTTTGGTCTAAGGGAAGGCTTCTAAAAGATCTTGTCTTGGTGAAACCAAGTCTTGTGGGGAAAGTGCACCACCTCTGCAGAGTGTAAAATCTAAGTACTTAGCCATGTCCCTGGTAAAGGACAATTTGAGCATCAAGACATGGAAGCTATCAAGAATCTCATCATCCAAATTTTCTAAGTTAAAAACTTGTGGTTGAACAAGGGTTATCACTATGGTGGCTCATCACCATGGTAAAAAACCATAGTGATCATCTCCATATCACTATGGTGGCTCATCACCATGGTAAGGGCGGTCTGTGCAGCGGTCTGAGCATAGGAGATCTTCCAGTCTTCGATAAGCTTTGGAATCTCCTTGGCCTTGTCCCTCACCTCTTGCACTGGCATCTTATGCAAGTCAAAAAGTCTGACCAACTCGCTAGCCTCTTCAAGAGTCTGGCAGAAGTCCAAAAGAATATCTCCAACGAGCTTTATGCGCTCGAGGCGAGGTTCGGAGGTAGGAGAGTCGGAAAGGTTCAGAGGGTCTCGGAAAGAACCAAAAATTAAAATTTGACGTGAAAGAAAGTCGGAAATCTTACCTAGCACGGGGTTGTTCCATTGAGCACCCTCCTCTCGGAGGCTTTTCAGTTCCTTCTTTGTGGCCTGGGCTAGATCCCTCTGGCTATCAAAGTCCTTCTTGAGATCATCTAATTGTTTATCTCGGAGGGCTATCAGCTTCTCGAGCCTCACGGTCTCCATGTTGCTTGACTCCAGGACGACGCTTATGGATTTCTCCGATTCAGTCTTAAGCTTTTCAAGCTCGTCCCAGAGCTCGGCATTCTCCATCTCCAAGACCTTGAAGTTCTCGGATTGCTCCACCATCTTGCTAGATTCGCACAACAATTTTGCAAAGGAAGAAATATCAGTCGGATAGAACAAATTTGACTATGACAATAACTAAATGACAAATAGGAAGTCGAAAAAGTTTACCTTCTACTTCATCTTTCTCAACTTTCTGCTTTGAATTCTCAAGGAGCAAGGCCTTGATTTCCTTGCGTTTATTGCATATATTCTTGAGCAATTACTGGTTGGAAGATGCCATTTTCTGTAATTTTAGAGACAGAATACCGTCAGACGGCTACTAAGACTCGGGCTGCAAATTTAACTAGGTAAAAATACAGCACGAGCCTTGGGGGCTACATTACATCGTTATTTTGCATCCTATAAGCATAAACTCGGATTCAACGATGTTTATCCGAATTTATGCTTGGGGGCTAGAGGATATGAGAATAAACACCACAAATAAGAATCGGAAACTTACAATGTGTTCTAGGTGCAGCTTCTCAAATCTGAGTTTTGTGTTATGAAACACTTTCTCGGCAAGGGACAGGGAGGGAACGTCCATCGCTGGGAGTTCACCAGACTCAATCTTTGCATCCTGGACAAAATATTTGGTCCAGGAGGCTGACCAGCTTCACGTCCTCCATCTCGTAGCTCGCTGCATCTGGAGTGAGGGTTTGCTTCTCAAGATTGGACTGAGCCAGCTTGAGGATCTCCTCCTTTTTCTTCTGTTTTAATCCGGAGACAACAGAGCCGACCACTTTATCCAATTGTCCTATAGACATTACCATGGTATCATTACCCTTGACAGGTTCACCCTTGTTAGTTGCCTGGCTACCAATAGTAACCAGGGCTTTCGAGGTGGTATTGGCGTCGGGGACGGTAGAACCAGCTTCAGGAGAGGCAGAAACCTCTGGTGTTGATGACGGGGCACTGGTTGGAGTTGGCGGTGGCATTGCTGGGGAGATGACAAGCTTATGATGACATTGTTGCTTGCCCGGCTTGCTGTCTCGCTTCACTTTGCTCTTCAAAACTGCTTTTTCTCTGAAACACATAAAATCCAAATACCAGGTGTGCTTCGGAAAGAAAGAAAATGTACAAAGTACTGAAAACATTAGCAAGGTGCTTACTTTATAACTACTGGCAACACTTGGCTGCCAGCAGTGATAACTTGCGCTTCTTGGAAGCGGAGGCAAGAACTTCTTGCACCTCATCATCCTCCATCGCCTCCGGATCATCTAAGAGATAGCCCTCTAGTGGAGCTAGCTTAGACTCAGAGAGTTTCTCGAGCTGACAAAGTCAAAAAAGTATCGATGAAAATAGATTCGGAGGAAGAAATAGAAAAGAATGATAAAACGCAAATGTAGAGTCAAAATATTTACCAGAGTCAGAGGACGAGTAGACGTGAGCATCTTAAGGGAGACATCCGGAACTTTTTGTTCCACTCTCTACTTGATCAAAAACTGCATGCGGGTCTTGTAATCCTTCACCGGAATCCGATTTGTACTGACCCGCAGGCTGTCCTTCTTGTCGTCGGTGATGGTGTGCATAAGGCTATCTCCATGATGTTGCAGGGGATGGATCCGGCGATCCAGCTAATAGTGGATCAAGTCGGATCCACGGATGCCCATATGCTTCATCAAAAACTCAATCTGCCTCTTGGCGAGGATCAAGATATCCGATAGTTCCGGCGCCTCCGCGTCCCATGACTCTTGGTGGGGAGCGGCACCGTCGATGAAGGACGGAAGACCTTCCGCCTTTCCAGGAGCCAAAATATCCTTGTTGTAGAAGAAAGTTCCGACCCAACGTTTCACTAGCGTTAATCTTAGGATAAACTCGGTTTCTCCTAAGGACTAAGCTAAGAGTGCCAGTGGTGTAAGGAACACCGACACTGATGGAATTCTTCTGAGTACCATAGTAGTACTGGAAAAGGGGTTATACTTGGCCTAATGCCAAGAAATGCCTCACACAAAGCTGCATGAGTGCTAAGCTCTAGCAGGGAGTTGGGAGGAAGATTATGGAGCTGCACATCGTAGTATTTGAGGACCTCGATGAAGAAGTCCGATGGTGGCAGACTGAGGCCACGGTCAACATGCGTGCCGAATAGCACTCGCTCGCTATCACGCGGGATAGGAGTGGCATGTCTAGCGGCGCTCCGCCACGCGCCAGCGACGAGGTAGCCCTCGTCCTCCATGACCTGGAGCTCAGTGTCGTCCATGACGCTCGGGACCCAGAGGCCCCACATATTCCTTTTGTTCGCCGTTGCCGAGCACGTCACCGCCGCTCGAGAGCTAGATGTAGATGCCATCGCTCTTGGGGAAGATGAAGGATTGGTGAGGGGAGGAGTTTTTCTCGTGGTGTGTAGATGAGAGTGGGTGCGGAGGGCTCGAGGAGTACGAGGAGGAAATAAGTGAAAATGGTGGAGAGATGAATCTGGGAGAAAAGGGTTTCTCCTCTCTTTTATTTGCCTCTACACCAAGATTCGTCCTTCAATCGCGCGATTTACGCCACGCGTATAGGATAGAGGGAGGTGGCTTCCTCGCGACTCCTCTATCCCCTCGATTCTCGCGTGAGGATTAAAATGGTGCTATGTTCCATAGGGAACGGACCCACCAACAGTCGTGTTGACGGGACTCCTGTCAATGACAGGACTTGGCCTAAAAGGTTGTCATCCAGCACGCCACTGTTTGAAATACGGCTCATGTTTCAAACTGAGCAAGGAAAATACTAAAAGTCAGAATGAAATATATTCGACTCAGACGACTCGGAATCCTACACTATTGAAAGAAGTTTTTGGGAACCCTTCAAGATTCCCAAGACGAAGAAACCATCAAGCTAGACGATTTATCTGACTTTGGATCTTGGAGACTTCCAGGGGATACTGTTGGGGATATACTTTCTGGGTATACCCACAAGACTCGATGACCAGGGTGGCCCACCAATGGGTTAGAGCTTTGCTTTACGGGCGGCCCAGTCAGAGAAAGAGGAGGAGCCAGTTCCGGCTATGACAAGGCCCAGAAGAGTTACCGACTTAGGCATGTAGTATTACTTGTAGTCTAAGCTATATCTAGTTACCGACTCTGTAACATAGCCGGATAGGTCTCTCCTGTAACCCTAGGCCCCGGTGACTATATAAACCGGTGCTATGGGAGCCTTTAGGGAAATAACCACAATCACAACTCGCACAAGCGAACCTCTCTTGTAATCCGTTGTAACATCCATCTTACGCGGATATATTACTAGGTTGCTAGCAGGAGTAGGATCCGATCACCACTGTCGGATATGAACGTGGGTAAACTTGTGTTTATCGTTCCTGGAACATCCGACGTCTCACACCCCATCTTATCAACGCCGCCAGGACCCCTATGGCATACTTATCGACAATCCGACGACATCTCTCTTATACTCCTTTAGAAAGGGAAAACTCCAAGCAATCTAGAATTAAGAATTAACAGAGTATAGCCTTAAGTACTTTGACATGATGTTTTAATCACAAATATGCTATCCTGAACAAACAAGATTATCAAGGTGTCACTAGATAATTATAGCACATGAATTCACTTAATCCCTAGTGAGGTAACAAAAGAAAGGTAGAAACCTTAGTAGATCTTGAATTTGCTGTCACTATTAAATCACCACCACCATGTTACTCCATCTAATACACACTTTTCCCCACAAATGTTATTTCATACAAGTTGGATCGAAATAGGAAATTAAGAAAGGGGTACAACGTATGAACGTATCTATACATTTTACACATAGATAGATTGCAATCTAAACTATCAAATCATATAATAAAGATCCACCACATAGGAATTACATATATGACCATAATCATGTAGGGCAGCTCATATGGTAATAGATCTATGAAGAACAAGAGAGAGATCAAGCTACTGCCACAAACCCATAGTATAGAGCTAGAGTACTCCCTCTTCATCATGGTGATGAAGTTGGAGATGTTAGAGAAGGTAGATATCCCTATGGCTGCAGCTCCGGTGGAGTTTTCCCCTCCAATATTTGCTAGTTCTGACTCCTTTTTGGTGTTTCTATGTCTTTGCGGTGCTCTCCTCGAGGATGCCCCAGGAGACCATTTTTATAGAATTTTTAGGCCAAACCTAGTCGGTGGGTGCAAGATTGAAGCGAATCAAATGTCCGATGACCAGAAGTGGGTGGGTGGTGCGTGCACTAGGGTAGGCCGCGACACTACCATTATTTTAGGCCTCCGAGCCTCCCTCGTGAGGTCCAAGCACTACAGATTCTTCTCTTCCCGAAATATTGGCTTTTCTAGAATCTCAGCTCCATTGGACTTTGTTTAGGTCCGTGAAAAATCAAAATACACATAACTAGGATTTCCTATCCTACAGAGTTATAACCAAAATAAAGGGGATCATTGATAAATACCCAAAAATCAATATAAAACATGGTTATTGAATTATAAATGTTGTAGAGATGTAGGAATATGTGTCAATAAACTAAAAAGTACATGTATGCATTTTACATGCATCAGCATCATACGTGAACTTGTAGAGTAGGGAATGCAAACCACGAATGAACTACACAGTAGAGGATAGTTGTGTCATTGCTTAGGATGAACTGTCATCAAATACGAAATATAATGGCATCATTTGTGAACCTATAGAACAAGCTATACAAACCGGCATGTTTAGTGTTCCATTTTGAGCTCTATGCAAAGAAAAACAAAATAGTTAGTGTTGCTGCTTTTGAAGAATCGGATGGCAACAAAAAAATTATAATCGAATTAGTACGAAGTGTTTAAACGGGTACTACATGATAACAAAATGATGCCAGCGAAAAAATAATAGCAGGAACTTAGCACAAGACGAATCGGATAGAAGTCAGTAATTGTAGAGAAGGGAATCCACACTAGTATTTTCCAATGACTTCAGATTTTTCAATAACTACACAATAGCAAGCAATTACTTTTGTATGGAGTAGCTAAGAATATGTGCATGACAAAATAACAAACATGTGCATGACTTGAAATTTTTATAGCAGGTGATGCAAACCAACATGTATAGTGATCTTGTATCGAGCATAAAGATGAAGCATGCATAGTGAATTGGTATGCACTAGCATGAATACAGAAATGCAGTTCACTGCAATAGGCTTGAACCTTATATACTATTAACAAAATACAACGAGTTGGAGATTTGGTTAACTTGGTCAGATCGGCGTATAAGCATCATTCGTCTCTGTGAACGTGGTGTCCAGCTCACCGAGGGTACTGACGTTGTGGTGGTTGTTGGCATTGGGGAAGCATATCTTTGGGCAGTTGATGTCGGCTTGAGCGTGGTGGATGACAGCATCGCTGAGGTAGAATTGGTGAAGTGCATGGCGACGCTGGTGAAGCGGCTCTAGTACGTTACGGTTGGGGTAGATGCTGGCGGCAGGGAAGCACATCTTGGGCAGTCAATGTTGGGAATATTCCCTAGAGGCAATCATGTATGATGATATTTCCCATTGTATTCATAAATTTATTAAGTAGTCCTTGTATAAACATCTGATGTGTATCATTGAATATGTGATTCGGTTGTGGAACTATACATTCATGTTGTTTGTACTAAATATCCTTGGTCATTGAGGTTGTGCTGGACACACAACTTAGACCAATGTGAAAGTTGGATTGATGACTCGGTTCCACTTGTCATGGGCATGGAGATGCTATTCCAACTTATACATATTCGTCTAAAGAGTTTAGCAAGTCGGATTGATCCAAATTGAGGTACAACGAACAAGTTGTCATTTGTATATCTCAATCAATGTAATCCTTAGACCCGAGGTTATTGCACAGTCCGAGTTGAGGATCACCGACTTAGGTTCTGTCAAACGCTGATCCGTAACTGGGAAATTATAAAGGCAGAGTTCGGGTCGACTGAGAATCAAGTTGTGTGATGTGAATAACCAAGATGGGATTTTGCCTCTCCACTTGGAGAGATATTCTCTGGGCCCTCTCGTGAGATATTATTCGAAAAGCATGGCCATGCACGACTCGGTTAAGTGTTAACCGAGGCGATCGACTAAGATTTAGTCGGGTGAATCACTTATCTCGGATCGAGAAGAGAGTCGGACTATTTAAGGGATGACGAATATTTGCCTATAGTCTGACAAGGTATATCGTGAGGCAAAAGGGACTCGGACGCAAGTCGCATTCATAAGGCAAGTCGTCATGACTCTTTGGTACTTGGGAGTCGACACGTTCTGCTAGGAGCCGCTACCGACTGATCGATTTAGAGTCGGACTCCAATCGTGTCCAAGTAGCCATGAGCCTGCGGGGTCACACACTTAAGAGCGGGAGCAAGTTCGGATTGGATCTGGACCAGAATCTGGTTGGGTTGGATCCAAGCCGGATTAGGACTGAGTTAGTGAGTTAGACTCATGGTGACTAGTGTTATATGGGCTTTAATGAATGGACCGCGCGAGCAGAGCCCACGTTCACTCCCTATATATAGTGGAGCACCGTAACCCAGAAAGGTTAATCGTTGTTCGGTTAGGTCATTCCATGTGTTGGAAACCCTAGCTCCACAGCAGTCCTACCGTCGTATCGAACCTAGTAGTTCGCCGCTGGTGCTCCTCCTTGTACGTGTGGATACCAACAGAGGTGTCGTACGATCAGCACCAGGACGATCAGATCGCAAAGGACTGCACTACATCAACTGACACGCTTCACTAGTAATCCGCAACTGCGCGTCTAGTGGTAAACCTCGTGGCCTTCTACCTCAGCTAGATCTTGGGATCACCATGTTAGAAGTGAAATTTTTGTTTTATCTCTACGTGGCCCAACAGTGGTATCAGAGTGATAGCTTCTGGTTTTAGGCTCGAGATCTCGCATATGTGATATGTGGTTGGCTGTAGATAAGATCTATATGCTGTTTGGTGGTCGATCTATGAGATAGATCGGTTTTGTACGAGGTTGATTGGATCAATTGTACTCGGGGAATGGTAGATCTGATTTCCGTGATCATACTGCTGAGGTCGTGGAACGACATACCCCTACCGGTCGGCTTCCGCCATCGGGGTAGACTGTGACACGTAAATCCAGAGGCGGTGATCGAAGATCAAAAAGTTTGATCGAATCGGAACAATGGTCGGAATCCATGTCCGGATCATAGATGAGATCTACGTTTTCGGAGAAATCATCGGGCGTTGCCCCTTCGATCCCCGCCCGCTATCCGGCTAGCAGGATCACCGGTTTCACCCTGTCGTAGCGCCTTAGATGTCGTTGCGAGTCTCACAACACCGGTAGATATTGTATCTATGCATAACTTGTTTTGCTGGAAGTTGTGAATGGTATGGTTCATGTGCATGTGATGTATGTGTGTAATCCATATGTGATCTGCGAATCATGGTTTTTGTCAGATGGCTGGAGCCTAGGTGCTATCATTTTATTGTATAACAACCTGCGTGTCAGATTCTCTATGTAATTTACTTTACTAAGCTAGTGTAGCTGTTTGGAGAACCCAGAAGGCATGCAAGGCGTTGTACATGTCAGCGGCATGGTGTAAGATGGCAAGTGACAAGAGTTGGCACAAGTCGGATTACAGGCTTTGTGGAGATGGAGATCGCCATGAAGAGAGCCATACCATTTCGCATTATAATTGCTTTATTTTGTGTTATTGTTATGTCTCTGTTTTACCTCTATTAGATAGTCGGTAAAATTTAATCCCTCAAAGAAGGTCTAGTCGGTTTTTCCGCCAGTGTTTGCACCATCAAAAGTCGGACATTTTTGGTAGTGGGCTCATAAAATTGAGGTGCTGCCAATTCTTTCCGACTAGGTGGGTTCGAGTCGGAATCTTACTGCAGAAACACTCGGTAAGCTAGACGGGTCTATCACAACGGTTGTGGGGCTCGGGGAAAGGTCGTATGGGAGCCGGGGCATATGATGCCACCCATCCAACAGGAGTCGTATGAGATACGATTGACAAGGAGTTGTCTACCTAGATCACTTGGCGGCTAGCGGTGATGCTAAAACTCACTAGCCGACTTGCTTATTTAGGATCCTGAATCACTAAGCAACCATCAGAGGGGTGTTGGTTCTAGTGGGAGCATAAAATATTAAAATGTTTAATATGCTTGCTATTTTATGAATACATGTCTTAAGTGTTTTGCATATTTTCTGTTGTAGATCATGGCACCAAGTAGCAGTCACTCTCAGATATCCGGTTTTGCGTTGAGAACTATCCTTGAGAAAGATAAACTGAACGACACTAATTTTACCAACTAGTATCGAAATATGAGAATTGTTCTCAAACAAGAAAAGAAGGACCATGCCCTAGACAACCCACTTCCAGATGAGCCGAATGAGAATGCGACTGTCGGTGCCACCAATGCCTACCGTCGGGATAAGGATGGGTCCACGGATATTAGCTGTCTTATGCTTGCTCACATGGAACCGGACTTGCAAAAGTAGTTCGAGCATGTTGAGGCCTACGATATGATCGAAAGCCTCAAAAGTATGTTCTGTGCTCAAAGTAAGACTGAGAGGTATCAAGTCTCTCAGGCTTTGCTGAGTTGCAAACTTAAGGATGGTGATCCACTGAGTCCGCATGTGATCAAGATGGTTGGTTATGTGCAGTCTTTGGAGAGGCTTGGCTACCCCATTAGCGAAGAGTTCGCTACGGATATAATTCTGAACTCTCTTCCTATTGTATATGGGCAGTTCATTTCGAACTACCACATGCATGGTATGGATAATAAGCTCACTGAATTGCATGGGATGCTCAAGCAGACAGAGGCGGATCTCAAGAAAGGCACCAGTCAAGTGTTGATGGTGCAGAATAAGGCTAAGTTCAAGAAGAGTTCTTGGACTAAGAAGAAGGCTAAGTCAGGAGGAAAGCAGGCTTAGGACCCGGTCTCAAGCGCTTCCTCAGGGACTAAGCCATCTCCTTCAGCCGGATCCACTTGCTTCTACTGCAAGGCGGATGGCCACTGGAAGAGGAACTGCAGGAAGTATTTGGCTGATAAAGCCAAGAGTGGAGGTATGACTTCCGACTCAGGTACACTTGTTTGCAATGTTATAGACATATATCTTGCTGATGCACCTAATAGTTCTTGGGTATATGATACCGGATCAGTTATTCACATCTGCAACTCGTTACAGGGACTGGTAAGAACTAGGAGCGTAGCAAGAGGCGAGGTTGATATTCGAGTCGGCAACAAAGAAAGAGTTACTGTGTTGGAAGTCGGCACGATGCAACTTCATTTACCTTCCGAATTCATTATGGAACTGAATAATTGTTATTATGTTCCAGTGCTCAGTCGAAACATTATTTCTGCTTCATGTTTGATGAGGCAAGGCTATGAGTCGAATATCAAGAATAATGGTTGTTCTTTGTATTTGAATGATATGTTTCACGGCTTTGCACCCGTCCAGGACGGGTTATTTATTTTGAATCTTGATGGTGAGTCGGTTTATAACATAAATGTTAAAAGGTTGAAACCAAATGATCTGAATATGACTTACTTTTGGCACTGTCGGCTTGGTCATATAAGTTGGAAACACATGAAGAAGCTCCATGATGATGGACTCCTAACTTCGTTCGACTTGGAGTCGTTCGAGACATGCGAATCTTGCCTACTCAGCAAAATGACCAATACACCTTTTGCAAAGAGCTGCGAGAGGGCGTCCGACTTTTTGGGACTAGTACATAGTGATGTATGTGGACCAATGAGCACGATAGCCAGGGGTGGTTATGAGTACTTCATTACCTTACTGATGATTTGAGTAGGTATGGATATATATACTTGATGAAACATAAGTCGGAAGCCTTTGAAAAGTTCAAAGAATTCCAGAATGAAGCACAGAATCAACTCAGCAAGAAAATAAAGTTTCTTCGGTCGCACCGAGGAGGCGTGTACATGAGCCATGAGTTTGATGACCATCTCAAAAGTTGTGGAATAGTTCCTCAACTTACTCCGCCAGGAACGCCACAAAGGAATGGTGTTTCGGAAAGGCGGAATCGAACCTTGTTGGACATGGTACGGTCAATGATGAGTCGAACAGATCTGCCTTTATCATTTTGGGGTTATTATCTAGAAACAACGGTGTTCACACTAAACAGAGTACCATCAAAATCCGTAGATAAGACACCTCATGATATGTGGACAGGCAAAAGGCCGAGTTTGTCTTTTCTTAAGATTTGGGGTTGTGAAGCATTTGTCAAGCAACTTCAGTCGAACAAGCTTACGGCCAAGTCGGATAAGTGTATTTTCGTGGGGTATTCGAGGGAAACCTTGGGTTACTAATTCTACAACCGAGAAGAGGGCAAAGTGTTTGTCGCTCGGAACGATGTCTTCCTTGAGAAAGAGTTTCTCAGTCGGGGAGTAAGTGAGAGCACGGTGCAGCTCGAAGAAATTCGAGAGGAACCGGCTAGTAGCGAGTCGTTAAAAACCTTGGAGGTTGAGCCGGTCATGGCAGCTGAGCCGGCAGCAGCACCTATACTATGAAGATCAGCAAGATTACGAAGTGTTCGTGATGTGTTAATGTTAGACAGTGATGAGCCGGCAAATTATTCGGAAGCGATGGTGGGATCTGATTCCGAGTCATGGCTTGGAGCCATGAGATCCGAGTTAAAGTCCATGGATGAAAATCAAGTTTGGAACTTGGTTGATCTGCCAGACGGTGCAAGACCCGTCGAGTGCAAATGGGTCTTTAAGAAGAAAACTGATATGGATGGAAATGTTTCCGTCTATAAAGCACGCCTTGTCGCGAAGGGGTTCCGACAAGTTCAAGGAGTTGATTACGACGAGACTTTCTCGCCCGTAGCGATGCTTAAATCAATTCGGATCATGTTAGCTATAGCAGCCTATTTCGACCATGAGATATGGCAGATGGATGTCAAAACGGCTTTCCTTAACGGAAATTTAACCGAGGACTTGTATATGATACAACCCGAGGGTTTTGTCAATCCCGCTAATGCTGACAAGGTATGCAAACTTTAGAAATCCATTTATGGGTTGAAGCAAGCATCTTGGAGTTGGAACATTCGCTTTGATGAGGTAGTCAAATCGTTTGGCTTCATCAAGAGTGATCATTATTCTTGTTTATACAAGAAGTTTAGTGGGAGAAAATTAAACTTTCTAATCTTATATGTGGATGACATATTATTGATTGGAAATGATGTCCAGATGTTGCAAGAAACCAAGGAATCATTGGAAAGGAGTTTCTCAATGAAAGACTTGGGTGAGGCAACATACATCCTCGGAATCTGGATCTATAGAGATAGATCAAGGAGGCTCATTGGATTGAGTCAGAGTACTTATTTGGACAAAATGTTGAAGAAGTTCAACATGGAATCGTCTAAGAAGGGGTTCTTACCGATGTCCCATGGTGTAAAACTTAGCAAGACTCAGTGTCCTTCGACAACTGATGAGCAAAGTCGGATGAGTGCGATTCTGTATGCTTATGCAGTTGGATCCATCATGTATGCCATGATTTGTACTAGGCCGGATGTTTCATATGCTCTAAGTGTTGTGAGAAGATACCAGTCTGATCCTGGAGAAATCCACTGGACAGCGGCTAAAAATATCCTAAAGTACTTGAGAAGGACTAAGGATATGTTCTTGGTTTATGTTGGTGAAGATGAATTCAGTGTAAAGGGTTAGACGGATGCGAGTTATCTTACCGACTCTGATGATTCTCGTTCGCAATCCGGATACGTGTTCATTATAAACGGAGGTGCTGTGAGGTGGAAGAGTTCCAAGAAAGAGACCGTGTCTGCATCTACAATAGAGGCTGAGTATATTGCCGCCTCAGAGGCAGCAAAGGAAGCTATTTGGATGAGGAATTTCCTCATGGATATTGGTGTGGTTCAGGGCTCATCCAATCCGTTAGACGTGTATTGTGACAACAATGGTGCTATTGCATAAGCCAAGGAACCTAGACAACACCAGAAGAACAAGCACATACTCATGCGGTACCATCTGATTCGCCAGTTCGTGGATCAGGGTGATATCAAGTTATGCAAGGTAAACATGGATGCAAATATTGCAGATCCGTTGACAAAGCCGTTACCACAGCCGAAGCATCAGGCGCACCTGAGAGCCATGGGCATTAGATGCTTAGACATGTGATGTCGGAAGATTGACTCTAGTGCAAGTGGGAGACTGTTGGGAATATGCCCTAGAGGCAATCATGTATGATGGTATTTCCCATTGTATTCATAAAGATATTAAGTAGTCCTTGTATAAACATCTGATGTGTATCATTGAATATGTGATTCAGTTGTGTAACTATACATTCATGTTGTTTGTACTAAATATCCTTGGTCATTGAGGTTGTGCTGGACACACAAATTAGACCAATGTGAAAGTTGGATTGATGACTCAGTTCCACTTGTCATGGGCATGGAGATGCTATTCCAACTTACACATATTCGTCTAAAGAGTTTAGCGAGTCGGATTGACCCAAATTGAGGTACAACGAACAAGTTGTCATTTGTATATCTCAATCAATGTAATCCTTAGACCTGAGGTTATTGCATAGTCCGAGTTGAGGATCACCGACTTAGGTTCTGTCAAACGCTGATCCAGAATCGCGCTTATAAAGGCAGAGTTCGGGTCGACTGAGAATCAAGCTGTGTGATGTGAATAACCAAGATGGGATTTTGCCCCTCCACTTGGAGAGATATTCTCTAGGACCTCTCGTGTGATATGATTTGGAAAGCATGGCCATGCACGACTCGGTTAAGTGTTAACTAAGGCGATCGAGTAAGAGTTAGTCGGGTGAATCACTTATCTCAGATCGAGAAGAGAGTCGGACTATTTAAGGGATGACGAATATTCGTCTATAGTCTGACAAGGTATATCGTGAGGCAAAAGGGACTCGAACGCAAGTTGCATTGGAAAGGCAAGTCGTCATGACTCTTTGGTACTTGGGAGTCGGCACGTTCTGCTAGGAGCCGCTACCGACTGATCGATTTAGAGTCGGACTCCAATCGTGTCCAAGTATCCATGAGCCTGCGGGGTCAGACACTTAAGAGAGGGAGCAAGTTCGGATTGGATCTGGACCAGAATCTGGTTGGGTTGGATCCAAGCCGGATTAGGACTGAGTTAGTGAGTTGGACTCACGGTGACTAGTGTTATATGGGCTTTAGTGAATGGGCCGCGCGAGCAGAGCCCACGTTCACTCCCTATATATAGTAGAGCACCGTAACCCAGAAAGGTTAATCGTTGTGGGTTAGGTCATTCCATGTGTTGGAAACCCTAGCTCCACAGCAGTCCTACCATCGTATCGAACCTAGCAGTTCGCCGCCGGTGCTCCTCCTTGTACGTGTGGATACCAGTAGAGGTGTTGTACGATCAGCACCAGGACGATCGGATCGCAAAGGACTGCACTACATCAACCGACGCACTTCACCAGTAATCCGCAACTGCGCGTCTAGTGGTAAACCTCGTGGCCTTCTACCTTAGCTAGATCTTGGGATCACCATGTTAGAAGGGAAATTTTTGTTTTATCTCTACGTGGCCCAACAGTCAATGACTCATTCAGTGCCATGGATTGGAAAGTTGGGAAAGGAGGTGCGGTGACCCAGCATACCACTACATGTGTAGTACACTATAGTCGTTGACATGACATCCACAGAACACTGTTCCGTAAATATCACATCCCTCAAAGTGGTACAACAGAAACATTGCGGGTCCATATTATAAACATTCACACATTATTATTATTACAATACCAGAAGTTCAAGCCTTCAAAAGGATTCAACTTACAAACTAAAATATAAAGTTTTCAGCGGAATTTAGAAGTAACAACTCCAACTAGGAGTTGAACTCAGCTGCTTATTCTATAGAGTTCATGCTGCCCAGCTCCGTTGGTTACTACTAACTAGGGTACTTAGTTGGATTCGTTATTATCGACACCATAGCGGATTTCGTAATATACTCCTTCAACACCTCTAGACAGGTTAGGTTCCTCATAGAACACATCTTCTTGACATTCAGCTGCATACATTGGCACGTCTTCAGGATCCTCAGAGTCTAAGCAAGGGATCAAAGGAAAGGATGAGTAACAGCGTTACCCAACAAGTTCATTATATGCAAGGTGGGAAGTTTGATGCTCTAATTACCACCTCGGATTATCAATCCTTGGCACTATGCAGTTTTTGTAAATCTTTCTTCAAATATTGATTTTATTATGAAAATCTATGACCATCAGCCTTCATAGGTTGACAGGAACTTTCATGGAGTTCCTTTCCTGCCGCGTTCATAGCTCCTTCCCGGAACAGGGAGTAACAAGTTACAATTCTTACACTCTGCAGAGGTGTGTTACTTTACCCATGAGAGATCAACTCCTTGTTGCACAACCGAGCGTACTTTCCTGTCCATAATTCCATGATGTGGGGCCCAATAGTTGTTCCAAGCCAATCACTGCCCCCTTCGTGACCTTGCATGCCTCCTTGGTGTACACCATACCCACATATTGAATTACGGCAATGGTTTGTACAAACCGTTAGATGCTAGAAATATCGTGGGACGATGAGGGTTCCCACCCATATGGTGCATATCCTCTACAAATTACCAATTAATATGCACGCTACGAGGATAACAGCCACGACTTGCACATCCGGCTTCATGCGAGAGGAAGAAGATACAACTGACTTCTCTGTCCCATTCCAAATCTCATGGCTAACGCGTAATATATGGCGCTAGAATCACCGATGTCAGGGGTTATTAAGTCCCTAATTGATCATCATTGTTGCAAGTAGAACCCTAAGTTATATTGCTCCATTATATCAACACTTAGGATGATATCTATGATTTCTTTATTTGTGAAAATATTATTTTCTTTCTTTGGAGTATAAATGATAACACACAATTTGCAAATACTTTGATAAAGACTCTTCAAAGGATATGAGCAAGTGATGAACTTGCCTTGTGATTGCAAGGTAGTGAAGTCTGATGCTTGCACTGGACCTTGAGCTTCTATGTCTACAAAAACATCATTATTGCCTGGTAAGGACAATATTTAAAGAAGCAAAATGATTATGCAGAGTAATGTAATGCATCATTTAGCTTTATATGTATCCTCCCCCATTTATTTAATTTATAAAATTCTTTTAATAGTAAAGAATTTATAAATATTAATTTTTTAATATTTATTGAATAGTGTATTCTTTTATTTTATTTTAATTTATTTGTATTTTATTTAATTAATAATTCCATAAATAATTATTATTAAATACCAAAAATTGATATTAAATATTTGTTTAGTATTTTTATAAATACTACAATATTAATATATAATGAAAGTGATTTTTATTTATCTTTATCATCTTTCAAGGATTTTGTAAAATTCCATAAGGAATATATATTACAAAATTCTTAATAAAATTTATATATCTAAAATTTTATCTCTTAATTTATTTGGATAGTTTGGATTGTTGTGAATCGAAAAATGTTTTATTTATAATTTTTGGACTTTTATTTTCTAGAATTTATTTAAGTTCAGGGGCATTTTGGTCTTTTTCCATTTATTAAAACGGGTTCTAAATGATCTGGGCTGGCTATTTGGGTTTATTGGGCCCTTGTGGCCCAGTAGGGCAAAGACAAAACAATACCCCAAAGGGGTATTGGCCCAACCCAACCAACACTCTCTATTTATCTCTCGAGCTCACCTCTCTCCTTCTCCTTCCTCGACCCCGTGGTCAGCGATGCTGTCGCCAGCGATTCGCGCCGCCGTGGACCTTCCTGGCCGCTGCCGTGGTGCAGGATGAGGTTGTAGGCCTCGCTCTACCCTCCTGTCCAATTGGATTTGGACCTGGAGCCCCCTGTGACCAGATCAATGCCGTCCCGAATCCTAGGGTTTGGGGTTGGCGTTGATTTGACGCCGCCGCTGCTGTCGTGTGCCGTGAGGTTGCTCCTCGCCCCCGGGCGTGGCTATGGTCGCCTCCGTGGCGATGTGTGGGTTGCAGCGCCCCCTTGGGGGTGCTCCCCGTGCCGCCATGATCGTCGGCCCCTCTGCTTCCTCTTCTATCCTACAGCAAGGACCTTCGGTGAGTGGTTCCTCTCCCTCTCATGCTCTCTGTGCTAGGCCCTCCCATGCTAGATGTTGGTAGTGGCCTTCCTGGTTACTGTCCTGTCTTGATTAAGATGATTGGTTCTGTTTAGGGTTCAAATCCCTCTATTGATTAAATATTTGATGAATTGAATCATGTGTTGATGATCCTTGAACCTGTTAGGTGGTGACTTGCTGTGTATTACTGCTGATGGTTAGCTGTGGTGATGCTAGTGGTTTGTCAGATGGTTCTTTGGATTAATTTTTATATGATTCAATTAGTAAAGTTACTTTAGAAGCAATACTTGGGAAATCCAGTGGTTTAATAACTCACCACTATCATTACTTGGTTAATGACAATGGGTGTTGTGTGATGAATTCACTGTCTTAGTACTGTTGGCTTAAGATTTCATATATAGATTGAGATCAAAATGATCTCCTACAGTGAAAATATGTATATGATTTTCCTGAATATGATTCCTATGATGTCAAGAAAATGATGTTTATAGTTAGTTGTGGTGTAACTATGAAGATTGGATGCTTAACCTGCTTAGTTTAGAACTATTCTTGTGACACCATCTTTGTATGGCACACAAGATTAGATTCTAATACTTGGTTTGGTCTTATTCAAGCTTTAACATTAGTTTGCATTATAGATAAGTGGAATCCTCTTTCCTTGCATCCCTAGAACCATTGATGTTGGTCTGAGGTTTAGGGATTTAAACTTCTATCTTGTTGATTCACATGGATTGGTTCTGGTAGTGATACCAGCTACTATTTCTTGAATCACAGTTGGGGAAAGATGCTTGTAAGCTTGATAACTTATATAGATCCATAAGATTAAATCCTAAGGTGCTACTCTAATTGAAGTGATGTGCCTAAAGGTTTAGTTCTTGGCTATATTCATTCTGGAATTGAAATATAGCTTGATAGCTTAGATCAATGATGTTGTCCTAAGATCTAAGTTGGATCTTTATAGTTTTCTGATTGCTTTTAGTGTTTAAAGTTCAGTGATGGTTTCACCCCACTTGGGTGTTTTCTGAGAATTTGAATAAAAGACAGATCATGTATGCTTGTCTAATCTTAGACAGATAGATCATATAATGGTCTATTTACTCACAACTGTCACTTGATATGGGGTTTCCTGTGGTTGATCTTGTGGTAGCTTGATCTAATGCTCTCCTGGTATTTCCAGCTCCTAGCTTATCCTTGATCTAGCCCTTCACCTCCTGCTCCTGTTGGCTTGATCTTGGTCTTGCTATCCACCTGATCTACCCCCTCCTTATGTCACCATTTTGGTGATGTGATCCAAGGTTTTGATTTGGTGGAATCTTGCTAAGCGTTGGCTTGGTGTAGCTGTTGGCTACCGTGCTTGGTGTGTAAGAACAATGGAATGGTGTGGGGGATTGGTTTCCCACTGCTGTGTTGATGGTTTTGTTTGATTGTGCTGTTGTTGTGGTGCTGACAGCACACCCATGCAGTTTGGTGTGTGTGCTGCCTGTGTGCCTGCTGCACAGGTTGTGGATATGTTCTGAATTTCAGAGTTACTTTCATCAGGTTACCATTTACCTGGCTGGTGAAACTTGCCCCTCCTTGCTGTTTATTTGACTTATCGCTTAAAATTATGAAAGATATATTCTTTCATATTGGTGAAACTTGCCCCTTTAAATTACCCAATGATGAACCTTGATCAGTGCACTTCACTGTCAAGTCTGAGAGTAATATCCTTTTTTACTTTAACTTTCTTTCTTTTGTTTATGTTTATTTTGCAGGTACCAGATTTGAAGATCAAGACCTTAGTTTAGGTTTTTCTTTTTTAATTATAGAATATTCACTTATAAAAACTCTCTGATTCAAATGTAATCTTTAATTTATTCTTTTGTACTTTTTATTTTTTTATTATTTTTTAATAAAGATTGTACTATTATCAATAAAGAAATATTATTCTTTTATTTATTTACTATTGTAAAGATTGTTACTTATTTACTTAGGTTGCAATTTTGTAACTCATTATTGAATGAAGTTTTAGAATATTCATTTTATTGATTATCTTCTTTTATTTAAAGTTTGAGTTATTATTGGTTAATTCTTAATTAAATCAAATACTCAAATATCATTCAAAAACCTTTTGAATTATAATTCAAACACTCAAGTTTTAAATTCAAATTTCATTTCCCAAAACACTCTATTCCACAAAGATCATATCAAAGTCTATAGCAATCATCCTTCAAGACTATACCTAAGCTCAAAGCATGAAAGTAACTTTGATCAATTTAGGTTTTTATTTAGCGAAAAATTTACCCACCTTTTTACAGATGAATGCATGCAACATCTCAAATTCCTAAATCTACCCTTCATTAGTTCCTAAATGCTGGGATATTAGAGGAGGTCAGGTGTAGTGGAAGACGGACTTGGTGACCTAGATCAGGTGCACTAGAAGTCAGTGAAGCGACAACGGTGTGTAGGATGAAGACCGCATCTAATGCAACTCCGATACACTGTTGGGTAAGGAGTGTATGGTGTCGAGTTCTGACGGGCAAGCCAGCAAGAGAAGTGCGGTGGGAGGTTCTGGTTGTTGCGGGTGGTGGTGGAAGAGGCAAGAGACTGTGAGCGGGGCTATGTTTTTTTTTGAGTATTTTGTTTTGTGTGCGTTAGAAAGAGAGGTATCGGGACACAGATTATTGGTACTAGTACCTACTGATACTCGCATTTTGTATCATCATAATAGCACCATATAGGACTAGTTTATATTGTTATTAGCATTGATATATCATTGTTTATGCAATTTTTTGATGATTTATGAGACTTTCCTACAAAGTCCCTTAATTTTGTATTTAATTTCTGGGAGGCATAAAACCTATTTTTTCGTTTTTTTCTGTTTCAGGGACTTTATAGACACCAATTAATTTGAGGAAAAATACCACGGGAGTTATTCATCACGAGAAGGACAATGGGCCTTGGAAGCACGTGGGGGGATCCACGAGGGTTGAACGAACCCAGGTGGCGCATGCCCACATGCCAGCTATGCCACCTAGGCCCATTCAGGCCTTGAGAATCATTTCGGCCTCCCCTTTTGTAACATCCCTAAAATCATGTTTTCAAAGATTGCATATCATACATGGATGCATATAATTTAGAGATCATTTTCCAACTCATTTCAAGAAAACAGAAGCACTTAGTGCTATTATTTTATGTGAGCAAACATTAATCAAATACTACTCTCAATTGAGAGCATAAGTGTTTTAAACCAAGTTTTGTTTGCTTCCTTGTTGTTTAGATTGAATGTAGAGTGTGGACAAAAATTTACAAAACAAATATGGTTTCAAAACCATCTTCAAAACATTTCCAAATCAAGTGCTATAGCACTATTTATTTTGTTTATCCAAAGGGACCAAGCAAGTACAGAGAGACCACATGGTTTTATGCCCAAAAGTATGATGGTTACACTTTACAAAAATCCAGAAAATATTTGAAATTCCAATGCCTTTGAATTTGATTGAAAATCATTCCAGAAAATCGATTTAGAAAAAGAAAAAGAGATAAGAAAGAGAAAAGGGCCGGGCCAAAGAATTGAGCCCAAAGAATGCACGATCCCACTAAGCCCACACGGGTTCCCCCTCTCTCCTTCTCACTCATAGACGAACCCGCTGAGAGACTGACGCCAGGACCCCACCCCCTCTCTGTTTTATTCGCTGGCAGGTAGACCCACTGCCATGTCAAGCTCGTCGTCAATCTCGCGCTGGAGACCTGCTCGCCGTGGCCGTTTCTTCCCTGACGCAAATGCGCTTAATTGGCGTTGATTTCTCACGAGATTCTCGCCCCTGCTCCGCCTACTTAACCCCCACCTCTCTGTGACCATTTCCCCTCACTTAGCACCACCTCTCCGCCACCAGGCTGCCCGCAATCATCCTCACACCGCCGCAGACAGAGCTCACTCCGGCGATCGATTCCGATGAGCCCCGTGCGCCCCTTACCCTCTGGTTCATACGAGCCGCTTCACAGCTTCTTTGCGCACCTTCTGACCCCACTGGTTCATCCTGTACTGCCCCAGGTCGTCGACTTCGTCCAACGCTGCGAGCTCCCGACGACACCCTCAACTCTGGCGACCAAATTCGGTGAGCCCCTTGTTCCCCTTCGCCTCTGACTCACACGATGATGTTCGCCATAGTCTTGCGCATCACGTGATGCCGTTTGTTCGTGCTAGGGAGACCAGGAGCGTCGCCAACGTCGCCGTCCACCCAAGCCCGACGCCGCCCGCAACTTCGACGAGCTCCAGCGACCAACTCTATGCGCCCCTTGCCAAACCACCGCCACCTTGAGCATTAGCAGCACACTGCGAGTCTGGTAAGCCCCTTCCCCCTCTCTCGCGTGACCTAGATCGCCGGCAGCTACTCTGACAGAGGCGCCGCCGCCTGTCGCCGCCGCCAGCGCCGCCACTGGATGGTCAAGGTGTTGTGCGCCGTTAGATCTAGATCTTGCGGATACGATAGAACGTGAGCGAAGCGTTAAGTTTGGATCTGAGCCGCGCGATTAAGTTAGATCCAGCGGCTCAGAAGCGTGATCCAACGTGAAGCGGTACGGGCCAATCAGATTAAGACGCGTGGCTAGGGTTTAGGTTTAAAAAACAGAATTTGAATCTATTAGATGTTTGATTTTGTTTTGGCTATAACTTTTGATCCACACGTCCAAATTTGACAAATTTTATATCAATGGAATCAGGAGAGCAAGCCCTTTCTAAATATGCAATGTGTTTAATGTTTTGATTCAGTTAAAATGGTTTTATTTACAGAAACATGTGTAAGGCTACTTTGAGTATATAAATTGTTTAGGAAATGTTTTAGTGTGTGAATAAGTATTGTTTGGCAAGTTTTGAACTTGTTTATGAACCAGTACTGTACACTTGCTTTGTTGAGTTTTTTTAAAAAAATCATCACATATCATATTGCATGCATTCATATATTTTTGTATGTATATATTTTGTATGTGATTGTGGCTATGATTTTATGTGTAGATTTTGGTGCCAATAGTGATTGTGATTGTGAGGAGTGTAGCTACTCTCCAAACTACCAAGGCAAGTGGTGCTTCATGATATTTTATTTTAAGATCCCTCCTTTATAAAGGAAAAGGATCCCTGTGATTGCAATGCTAGTCCCTGGATCAATGCTGGCATCCACAGTTTAAGATGAAGTACACAAATACAAAGGTCATTATTACAGCCATTCCAGAGATAAACATAGTCTTTACAACTCCAAGGCCACAGGACTAATACAAGAGTTTGAATAAGTAAATAAATAAAAGTCTTCATCTTCATGTGCCACAGGCAAACATGTTGAGTGTAGACTCATGACACCTAATCCTCATCAGAGTATCCTGCAACATCACAAGTTACAGCCACAGTGGGTCAATACATTGGAATAGTATTGGCAAGTGATACCTTAGTATAATTTAAGTGGACTAGATACTATATTCAATTTGGCTAAGTGTAGCTTGGCTTTCTTTGCTCAAAATAGGTTTTGCCTATTAGTTGAAAACACTAAGTTTTTCTTTGTCAAAACTTTCCCAAGGAACCACCAATAGACATTGAGGTCCTTCACCCTTGTTCACCCACAAATTTTTACTTAGAAATTGGGATGAGGAGATTCTTGATAGCTTCCATGTCTTGATGCTCAAGTTGTCCATTATCATGGACTTGGCTAAGTACTTAGATTCTTCCATCTGCAGAGGTGGTGCACTTTCCCCACAAGCCTTGATTTTCACCAAGACAGGACCTTTCAGAAGCCTTCCCTTAGACCAAATGGACGCGTTCCAACCTATCATCCCACTACCACCAACTGTCCAAATGGCTAAGTTCTAGCAACCTATGTGATCCTGGTAGAGCCCATATTGCCAAGTGGTTTCACTAGAAGCTTCTTAACATTTGGCCTCTAAAATATCTTTGTTCCTGGGTGGCTTTCCACAAGTGAGATACACAAGGTAAACCATAGAGATGGGCCTTGTGTAACCACTCAACATAAACCAAACCTTCCATTCCACCCAGGTGTTTTATTAACTTAGTTGTTTTATTAGGCAAAACACAAGTCCAAAGACTTAGAAATATTTTAACATAGCATGTATATTTCACCACCCTTGGTTGCTGTTAGCTAGGCTAAGCATGGCATAGATAAGCATCTTAACTTAGAAATTTCTTAGCAATTCTACAATTACTAGGATTTCCCAACATGGCATATAAGCAAAAATATAGCATGCAAGTCTAACAAAATATTTCTAATGCTTAGTAGGAAACATAGGAATGAAAATATCATGAAGCACCACTTGACTTGGTAGTTTGGAGAGTAGCTACACTCCTCACAATCACAATCACTAGCACCAAAATCTACACAAAGAATTGTAGCAACAAATCACATACAAAATATATACAATCAAAAAAAATATGCATGCATGCAAAATGATAAGGGATGATTTTTAAAACTCAACCAAGAAAGTGTACAGTACTGATTCCTAAAAAAGTTAAAAACTTGCCAAACAACATTTATTTAAACCCTAAAGCAATTCCTAAACATTTCATATACTCAAATTAGTCCTACACAAGTTTCTGCAAATAAAACCATTTTAACAGAAGCAAAACATTAAACACATTGCATATTTAGAAATAGCTTGCTCTCCTGATTCCAACGGTATAAAATTTGTCAAATTCTAACGTGGGGATCAAAAGTTATAGCCAAAACAAAATTGAATATCTAATAGATTCAAAACCAGTTTTTAAAACAAAACTACTGCCATGCATCTTAATCTAACTGGCCCGTACCGCTTCGCGTTGGATCACGCTTCTGAGCCGCTGGATCTAACTTAATCACGCGGCTCAGATCCAATCTCACCGCTTCGCTTATGTTCTATCGTATCCGCATGATCTGGATCTAACGATCCTGAGCAGCCTGACCATCCAGTGGCGGTGCTAGCGGCGGCGACAGGCGGCGGCGTCTCTGTCAGAGATGCTACCGGCGTTCTAGGTCACACGGGAGAGGGGAAAGGGGCTTACCAGACTCGCTGCGTGCTGCTGATCCTCAAGGTGGCAGTGGTTTGGCAAGGGGCGCACGGAGATGGTCGCTGGAGCTCGTCGGAGTTGCGGGCGGCGTCAGTTGCTTGCTGTCGAAGATGTTGCCGAGGTTTCGCGTCGTCCTAGTAAGAGCCAGAAGGTTTAGGAGACGCGCAAGGGTCTGTCGAACAAGTCGGTACCAAAGAGGAGGCAAGGGGCGCACTGGCTTTACCTGAATCACACGTCGGAGTCGAGCGGCGGCTCAGGTGCTTGCGGGTGAGAACGAGGACGTCGGTATGGGTCATGAGAAAGCAAACAGAGGGCATTAGCAGATGCGCAAGATCATGCTGGTTGAAGTGGTTTGAACGAGAGGCAAACGGGCGGTCTGTGCTTACCAAGATTCGTCGCCGGAGCGCGTCTGTCTGCGGCGGCGCAAGTGCGATTGTGGGCAGCCTGGTGGCGATGTGGAAGCGCTAAGTGAGGGGAAATGGTCGCAGTGAGGTGGGGGTTAAGTAGGCGGAGCAGGGTCGAGGATCGCGCGGTGAATCAATGGCAATTAAGCGCGCAAAGCAGGTAATGGCGATGAAGCGGCGCGCTGCTGCGTGATTGACAACGGCGACATGGTCGCAGGTCCACTCGCCGGTTTAAACAGCGAGGGTGGGGTCCAGCGCCGATGACTGTTGTCTGCTTACAGTGAGAAGGAGAAAGGGGGAACCCGGGTGGGCTAAATGGGCTGGATCCGTTGCTGGGCTCAATTGCTGGCGCTGGTCTTTTTCTATTTCTTTTCTCCTTTTCTTTTTCTGTTTTGATTTTCTAGAATGATTTTCAAATCCAAATCAATGAGTTTGAATTCAAAACTTCTCCAGGTTTTTATACTGCAAACCTTGTATTCCTAATGTGTGACAAACACTACTGTCCAATCCATACACTTTGATCAAGTGAAAATAAAAATAAAACCAAGCCTTTATGATATATATTCAATAGGCATAATTTTGGTTTTATTGTTCATTTTGTTTTGAAACTTGTTCAACTTTTTGGTGGTGCCTAAGTTTGATTAAACAAACTTTACTGAATCAGAACAAGTATTCTTCTCATTGGAAGATAACACTTAAGGCTTAGAGCAAGCTTACATAAAATAATAAGCACAAATGCTTCTGTTTTGAAATTGATTTGTTTGAAATGAAATTCATATGCTCATGGATGCATGGATGATATGCACAAGTTTGAAACATGATTTTGAGGATGTTACATTTATCCCTATGTTTTCTACTAAGCATTAGAAATATTTTGTTAGACATACATGCTATATTTTGCTTATAAGCCATGTTGGGAAAAATCCTAGTAGTTGTAGAATTGCTAGGAAATTTCTAAGTTAAGATGCTTATCTATGCCATGCTTAGCCTATCTAGTAGCAACCAAGGGTGGTGAAATATACATGTTATGTTAAAATATTTCTAACCTCGTTCCCAATGACTCATGTAGCTGTCTCCAAAAATGGGAAGTGAATGGAGTTCCCCTATCAGACACAATACTCTTGGGCACTCCATGTAAACATACAATTCTACTCATATAGATTTTGGCCAACTTAGGACTTGTGTAGGTTGTCTTCACGGGTATGAAATGAGCCACTTTAGTTAGGCGATCCACTACTACCCAAATAGAATCATATCCTGACCTGGTCCTTGGTAATCCGGTAATGAAATCCATACCAATCTTGTCCCACTTCCAATCAGGAATAGGTAGTGGTTGAAGCAAACCTGCTAGTTTCTGGTGTTCCGCTTTCACTCTACTACACACATCACACAAGGCAATATGTTCGACGATGTCCTTCTTGAGATTATTCCACCAAAATCTTTCCTTCATATCCATATACATTTTGGTGTTACCCGGATGAATGGAATACGGTGAGTTGTGTGCTTCGTGCAAAATCATTTTCCAAAGCTCCGGATCTTGTGGAACACAGATACGTTTCTCATGCCATAAAGTACCCTGTTCGTCTTCATGGAATCCATTGGCTTTTCCCTTGCCAATCTTATCTTTAATTTCTTCAATTTCCTTATCAATCTTCTGGGCTTCTTTGATCTTGTCCAACAAAGTGGGTTGAACATCCAAAGACATGAGATGTCCTTCAGGCACAATCTCCAATCTGAGTTTTCTAAATTGGGCACACAAATCATCTGGCAATTCTCCTTTGGTAAGGCCATTCACAAAAACCTTACGACTTAGAGCATCTGCTACAACATTCGCTTTACCGGGGTGGTATTGCAAACTTAAGTCGTAGTCCTTGATGAGTTCTAGCCATCTTCTTTGTCTCATATTAATTTCCTTCTGGGTGAAGATATACTTCAAACTCTTGTGATCTGTGAACACTTCACAACGTTTTCCCAAAATATAGTGTCTCCATGTTTTTAGTGCATGGACAACAGAGGCTAACTCTAAATCATGAGTAGGATAGTTCACTTCATGAGTTTTGAGTTGTCTCGAGGCATAAGCCACAACTTTACCGTCTTGCATAAGTACTGCACCCAAACCCTGATGAGATGCATCACAATATACATGGAAATCTTTTTCCAAATCTGGCAGACACAAGACTGGTGCTGTCACAAGTCTCTTCTTCAATTCCTGAAAGCTGAGTTCACAACCTTCAGACCAAGCAAACTTCTTGTCTTTCTTTAGAAATTCCGTCATGGGCTTAGCTACCTTGGAGAAATTTTCAATGAACCTTCGGTAGTAACCTGCTGAGCCAAGGAAACTACGAACCTCTTTCACTGACTTGGGAAATTCCCATTCAGTCACAGCTGAAACTTTAGCAGGATCAACTGCTACTCCATCCTTTGTCATAACATGTCCAAGAAAACCAACTTCATTTAACCAGAATTCACACTTGCTGAATTTGGCATAAAGTTTATGCTCTCTTAACTTCTCAAGTATCAAACGCAAATGTCCTTCATGTTCTTTTTTGCTCTTGGAGTAGACTAAAATGTCATCGATGAAAACGACAACAAACTTGTCAAGGAATTCCATGAATACCTTGTTCATCATATTCATGAAGTATGCCGGAGCATTGGTCAAACCAAATGGCATCACGGTATACTCATACAACCCATACCTTGTGGTGAAAGCTGTCTTAGGTATGTCTTGTTCTCTTATCTTGAGTTGAAAATATCCTGACCGGAGATCAATCTTTGAGAACACACAATCTCCTTCTAACTGATCAAACAAATCATTGATTCTAGGCAAAGGGTATTTGTTCTTGATAGTTACCTCATTGAGTGAACGGTAATCTATGCATAACCTTTGACTTCTATCTTTCTTCTCCACAAACAAAACTGGAGCTCCCCAAGATGAAGAACTTGGTTGAATAAATCCTTTCTGCAACTGTTCTCCAAGTTGTTTCTTGAGCTCTTTTAGTTCATCTACTCACATTTTATATGGTCTCTTTGCTATTGGTCCAGATCCTGGTACCAAATCTATAAGAAATTCCACATCTCTATCTGGTAGCATTCCTGGCAATTCTTCCGGAAACACATCCGGACTAACCCCCTTAAGAGAATTAAGCATACTCCTTTTTGCTTCAAAGTTGGTCTTGAATCTGATCCTTTTATCTTCTGGAGTTGTGAGTGAGACAGTATGGTTGGCACAATCTATCACTCCTTTGTACTTAGTCATCCAGTCCATTCCCAAAATGACATCCAATCCTTGGGAGTTTAGAATTATCAAGTTAACGGGAAACTTATACTTCCCAAACTCTATGACTAGATCATGACATCCTGAATTCACTATCATTTCTCCGCCAGGAGAACTTACTTTTATAGGAAACCCAATAGTTTCTACCGGTAGTTCATTTCTTTCAACAAATGCTCTTGATATGAATGAATGAGATGCACCAGTATCAAAGAGTACAAATGCTGGAACAGAATTGAGTTTGAACTTACCAAAGAACAAAGATCGTGCTCCTCATAAATTTCCTCCACATTGATGTGGTTAACTTGCCCTTTCTGGAAAGGGTTGGGCTTGTTGGGTCCTTCAACTTTCTTTTTTGGGAATTCATTTGCATAATGCCCCATCTTCTTTCACTTGAAGCATTCAACCTGACTAATGTCTCTCTTAGCAGGCTGGCTTCCACTTCCACTTCCATTACCACTGTGGTGGCTCTTATATCCACCCTTGTGGTTCTTGTACTTGTCATTGTCATGACTACGGTGATGCTTGTTGTCATGACGGTTGTGGTTGTGGTGCTTGTTGAATTTCCCATGCTTGTGGGATCCTGAGCTTCCACTGTCATCATAATGGGAACGTTTGTGAGACGATCCCGAGCTGTGCTTGTCGGAGTGCTTTCTCTTTCTACTCTCAACTTGTTTCATTTTGTTCTCCAAAATAGCAGTCTTATCACAAAGAGACTGATAAGTGGGAACATAGGCCACTGATAGTTGCAGATTCAGTTCATCATTTAAGCCCTCAAGGAATTTCTCCCTTCTCTTAGCATCGGTGTCAACTTCATCCGGTGCATAACGCGCCAGATTGTTGAACTCCTCAATATATTCTGTGACGCTACGGTGGCGTTGCTTCAAGTTATGGAACTCTTTCTTTTTCAGACTCATCACTCCAGATGAGATATGAGCAGTACGAAAGCCATCCTCAAAGATAGCCCATGTCACATCTTCTATGGGAGTGGTGATATGGAAGTTATCCCACCAAGTGGCGGCTGGTCCTTCCAGTAAATGTGCTGCGAATCTGACCTTTTCTGCATCAGTACATCCCACAGTTACCAAGTCCTTGTTCACAGAACGTAGCCAATCATTGGCCACCATGGGATCAGTTGTTCCTGAGAACTTTGCTGGCCTCAATCTCAAGAACCTGGTAAGCATGTCAAAACCTGGTGGGTTGTTGTTGTTGTTGTTGTTATTGTTGTTGTTTTGGTTCTGGATGAACGTCGTCATCATCTGCATCAGCTGAGTTTGAGCTGTCATCATTTGCTGCATTTCTGGAGTGATGTTGTTGTTGTTGGGGTTGGGATTGGCACGACGGGGAGGCATCTGTGGTTTGTTCAATAGAGATAAGAATGAGATACCCATAGATGCTTTCATGCACAATACATCACATAACAATCACAAAGCATGCAACAAAAAGGATAAAGGTTCAACGACAAGATAACAAGTTCGTAAAGTAAAACACACACAAATAACAAGACATCCACATGTCGGATGGTCAAATAATAAGTTCCCAACAACAAGTACGATAATAGATGATAATTGAGTAGTCAAATCTACTCCTCGGCATCAACCTCCTCCTCGACCAGGGTTAGACCTGCATTCTCCATTACGGTCTTGTATTCCATGACATTGGCGGTCAAGGTCTCTATCTTGGCTTTAAGAGCCCTCTTCTGGGAACGAAGCCTCTCAATCACCATCTGCTGATGCTCGAGCTCGAAGTCCTTGGCCTGCAGTTCTTCAGTCATGTCCCAGATCTTCTTGTTCCTATCCTGGACTCGCTTCTCTTGACTCTTGAACTTTCTGTCCTGGCTCTCGAACTTCGTCTCCATCTCCTTGACTATCTCATCTTGCTCTGCGAAGAGCTTGTCCTTCTCACGAAGCTGCACCTGAAGTTCGTCATTGTTGAGCATGACGTTGGTCCTGTCGGTGTCCACGTGCCTAATGAGAGCCTCTAAGTCCTGGAGGTATAGACGAATCGGCTCTGCTGTGTCCCTCGAATCGTCCTCGAAGTCGATGGCCTCTCCATCCTCATCACGCTCATCAAGACGTGGAAATGAGTACCTCTAACCTGTCTAGAGTGTCTCCCTAGTAGACGTCCTATCAGATCCTGCATGACTACCTCAAGGCCTCTCTCCTTGTCATCATGCATGAGCTTGAAGATGATGTCCTCCGTGGTAGGCTCTGTCTGACGTCCGGGCTGGTTGACCTTGAAGCCCCAAAGGTCTTTCCTCTCAAACTTGGTGAGGGGAAGCACCATGATGGTAGGAAGAGGAAGATTGAGCAGAGTGGTAAGCTCAACAATACGAGGACCAAAGCGAGTTCCCTGGAACTCCTCAACAGTGCTGATGGTAACATTAGGCATCTATTTATAAGATAGAAAAAGTTAGAACAACACAATCTAAAATGAAACACAAGGAAAAGCAACACATACATATCCTTGGAAATCAAAACACACAAGTCAAGTCATACATGGATCCATTACATCAATCAGGGTTCAACTTATTTTTAAAGTAACATTTGGAAAATAAGGTGATAAGTGGTGGTCCAACTAATGAAGTACGTTTACAATCCTATCTCACTGGATCTGTTGTCTAACACAATGTTTCTAGAAGCAATCAGTCTGTCTTGCTCACATGACTCCATCACTAAGTCTATAATGTGTCCTCTTAAGGTTTGGTTGGTAGCCTCCAACTCTTGGGTATGTTTCTTCTCTTCTTTTAGGTCACTTTGGAGGTTAAACATTCTGCACTTGACTCTATCACCAAGTTCTTTGATGGTCTTCCAAGCTGCATCCCTTGCTGATTCAAAGAATGTAGTGTGCACCACTGAATTGGTGAACATGCAGAATCCTTTTTCCTTGTGGTTGTCTTCCTTGTTTTTATACAAGTGAAGTTGCACCCACCAGTATTCAACTCCTTCATCCATCACAGGAAATCCTTTGTACACAGCTGCACCTTGTATCTCTAATGCAACCATGAGGTCCTTGAGAGCCTTGGGGTATTCTGTCTCACACTCCAAAGTCATTGTCATTAGTGGTCCTTTCCTTACAGCTTTGTTGATGGAGTTCATCTACAAATAGATATGAGAAAGAACATTAGAAAAGTTTTACGAGAAGAATAGACAAGTGTAGAAGTTGCTGAAATTTTTTCCTTAGTGGTTTCCAATCCTAGGGTCATAATCCTACAGGCAACACAGTGCTCTGATACCATCTGTAAGATCCCTCCTTTATAAAGGAAAAGGATCCCTGTGATTGCAATGCTAGTCCCTGGATCAATGCTAGCATCCACAGTTTAAGATGAAGTACACAGATACAAAGGTCATTATTACAGCCATTCCAGAGATAAACATAGTCTTTACAACTCCAAGGCCACAGGCCTAATACAAGAGTTTGAATAAGTAAATAAATAAAAGTCTTCATCTTCATGTGCCATAGGCAAACATGTTGAGTGTAGACTCATGACACCTAATCCTCATCAGAGTATCCTGCAACATCACAAGTTACAGCCATAGTGGGTCAATACATTGGAATAGTATTGGCAAGTGATACCTTAGTATAATTTAAGTGGACTAGATACTATATGCAATTTGGCTAAGTGTAGCTTGGCTTACTTTGCTCAAAATAGGTTTTGCCTATTAGTTGAAAACACTAAGTTTTTCTTTGTCAAAACTTTCCCAAGGAACCACCAATAGACATTGAGGTCCTTCACCCTTGTTCACCCACAAATTTTTACTTAGAAATTGGGATGAGGAGATTCTTGATAGCTTCCATGTATTTATGCTCAAGTTGTCCATTACCATGGACTTGGCTAAGTACTTAGATTCTTCCATCTGCAGAGGTGGTGCACTTTCCCCACAAGCCTTGATTTTCACCAAGACAGGACCTTTCAGAAGCCTTCCCTTAGACCAAATGGACGCGTTCCAACCTATCATCCCACTACCACCAACTGTCCAAATGGCTAAGTTCTAGCAACCTATGTGATCCTGGCAGAGCCCATATTGCCAAGTGGTTTCACTAGAAGCTTCTTAACATTTGGCCTCTAAAATCTCTTTGTTCCTGGGTGGCTTTCCACAAGTGAGATACACAAGCTAAACCATAGAGATGGGCCTTGTGTAACCACTCAACATAAACCAAACCTTCCATTCCACCCAGGTGTTTTATTAACTTAGTTGTTTTATTAGGCAAAACACAAGTCCAAAGACTTAGAAATATTTTAACATAGCATGTATATTTCACCACCCTTGGTTGCTGTTAGCTAGGCTAAGCATGGCATAGATAAGCATCTTAACTTAGAAATTACAACTACTAGGATTTCCCAACATGGCATATAAACAAAAATATAGCATGCAAGTCTAACAAAATATTTCTAATGCTTAGTAGGAAACATAGGAATGAAAATATCATGAAGCACCACTTGCCTTGGTAGTTTGGAGAGTAGCTACACTCCTCACAATCACAATCACTAGCACCAAAATCTACACAAAGAATTGTAGCAACAAATCACATACAAAACATATACAATCAAAAATATATATGCATGCATGCAAAATGATAAGGGATGATTTTTAAAACTCAACCAAGCAAGTGTACAATACTGATTCCTAAACAAGTTAAAAACTTGCCAAACAACATTTATTTAATCCCTAAAGCAATTCCTAAACATTTCATATACTCAAATTAGTCCTACACAAGTTTCTGCAAATAAAACCATTTTAACAGAAGCAAAACATTAAACGCATTGCATATTTAGAAAGAGCTTGCTCTCCTGATTCCAACGGTATAAAATTTGTCAAATTCTAACGTGGGGATCAAAAGTTATAGCCAAAACAAAATTGAATATCTAATAGATTCAAAACCAGTTTTTAAAACAAAACTACCGCCACGCGTCTTAATCTAACTGGCCCGTACCGCTTCGCGTTGGATCACGCTTCCGAGCCGCTGGATCTAACTTAATCGCGCGGCTCAGATCCAATTTTACCGCTTCGCTTATGTTCTATCGTATCCGCACGATCTGGATCTAATGATCCTGAGCAGCCTGACAATCCAGTGGCGGCGCTAGCGGCGGCGACAGGCGGCGGCGTCTCTGTCAGAGATGATACCGGCGTTCTTGGTCGCGTGGGAGAGGGGAAAGGGGCTTACCAGACTCGCTGCGTGCTGCTGATGCTCAAGGTGGCAGTGGTTTGGCAAGGGGCGCACGGAGATGGTCGCTGGAGCTCGTCGGAGTTGCGGGCGGTGTCAGTTGCTTGCTGTCGAAGACGTTGACGAGGTTCCGCATCGTCCTAGCAAGAGCCAGAAGGTTTAGGAGATGCGCAAGGGTCTGTCGAACAAGTCGGTACCAAAGAGGAGGCAAGGGGCGCACTGGCTTTACCTGAATCGCATGTCGGAGTCGAGTGGCGGCTCAGGTGCTTGCGGGTGAGAACGAGGACGTCGCTCTGGGTCATGAGAAAGCAAATGGAGGGCATTAGCAGATGCGCAAGATCATTCTGGTTGCAGTGGTTTGAACGAGAGGCAAAGGGGCGGTCTGTGCTTACCAAGATTCGTCGCCGGAGCGCGTCTGTCTGCGGCGGCGCAAGTGCGATTGTGGGCAGCCTGGTGGCGATGTGGAAGCGCTGAGTGAGGGGAAATGGTCGTAGTGAGGTGGGGGTTAAGTAGGCGGAGCAGGGGCGAGGATCGCGCGGTGAATCAATGGCAATTAAGCGCGCAGTAACAACGGTGAGGTAACGGCGGAGCGAGCGGTGCTGGCGCGCGTGATTGATGACGAAGGCGACGTGGTCGCAGGGTCCACTCGTCAGCGGGTTTAAACAGCGAGGGGTGGGGTCCTGGCGTTAGTGACCTGTTGGGTTCGTTTGCGAGTGAGAAGGAGAAAGGGGGAACCCGGGTGGGCTAACTAGGCTGGATCCGTTGCTGGGCTCAATTGCTGGCGCTGGCCTTTTTCTATTTCTTTTCTCCTTTTCTTTTTCTGTTTTGATTTTCTGGAATGATTTTCAAATCCAAATCAATGAGTTTGAATTCAAAACTTCTCCAGGTTTTTATACAGCAAACCTTGTATTCCTAATGTGTGACAAACACTACTGTCCAATCCATACACTTTGATCAAGTGAAAATAAAAATAAAACCAAGCCTTTATGATATATATTCACTAGGCATAATTTTGGTTTTATTGTTCATTTTGTTTTGAAACTTGTTCAACTTTCTGGTGGTGCCTAAGTTTGATTAAACAAACTTTACTGAATCAGAACAAGTATTCTTCTCATTGGAAGATAGCACTTAAGGCTTAGAGCAAGCTTACATAAAATAATAAGAACAAATGCTTCTGTTTTGAAATTGATTTGTTTGAAATGAAATTCATATGCTCATGGATGCATGGATGATATGCACAAAATTGAAACATGATTTTGAGGATGTTACATTTATCCCTATGTTTTCTACTAAGCATTAGAAATATTTTGTTAGACATGCATGCTATATTTTGCTTATAAGCCATGTTGGGAAAAATCCTAGTAGTTGTAGAATTGCTAGGAAATTACTAAGTTAAGATGCTTATCTATGCCATGCTTAGCCTAGCTAGTAGCAACCAAGGGTGGTGAAATATACATGCTATGTTAAAATATTTCTAAGTCTTTGGACTTGTGCTTTGCCTAATAAAACAACTAAGTTAATGAAACACCTGGGTGGAATGGAAGGATTGGTTTATGTTGAGTGGTTACACAAGGCCCATCTCTATGGTTTACCTTGTGTATCTCACTTGTGGAAAGCCACCCAGGAACAAAGAGATTTTAGAGGCCAAATGTTAAGAAGCTTCTAGTGCAGCCACTTGGCAATATGGGCTCTGCCAGGATCACATGGGTTCCTAGAACTTAGCCATTTGGACTGTTGGTGGTAGTGGGAATAATAGGTTGGACCGCGTCCATTTGGTCTAAGGGAAGGCTTCTGAAAGGTCCTGTCTTGGCGAAAATCAAGGCTTGTGGGGAAAGTGCACAACCTCTGCAGATGGAAGAATCTAAGTACTTAGCCAAGTCCATGGTAATGGACAACTTGAGCATCAAGACATGGAAGCTATCAAGAATCTCCTCATCCCAATTTCTAAGTAAAAACTTGTGGGTGAACAAGGGTGAAGGACTCCAATGTCTATTGGTGGTTCCTTGGGAAAAGTTTTGACAAAGAAAAACTTAGTGATTTCAACTAATAGGCAAAACCTATTTTGAGCAAAGCAAGCTGTAAGATCCCTCCTTTGTAAAGTAAAAAGGATCCCTGTGATTGCAATGCTAGTCCCTGGATCATTGCTAGCATCCACAGTTTAAGATGAAGTACACAGATACAAAGGTCATTTATTACATACATTCCAGAGATAAAACATAGTCTTTACAACTCAAGGCCACATGCCTAATACAAGAGTTTGAATAAGTAAATAAATATAAGTCTTCATCTTCATGTGCCACAGGAAAACATGTTGAGTGTAGACTCATGACACCTAATCCTCATCAGAGTAACCTGTAACATCACAAGTTACAGCCACAGTGGGTCAATACTTTGGAATATTATTGGCAAGTGATACCTTAGTAAAATTTAGGTGGACTATATTACTATATGCATTTTGTCTAAGTGTATCTTGGCTTGCTTTGCTCAAAATAGGTTTTTCCTATTAGTTGAAATCACTAAGTTTTTCTTTGTCAAAACTTTTCCCAAGAAACCATCAATAGACATTGAGATCCTTCACCCTTGTTCACCCACAAGTTTTACTTAGAAGTTGGAGTGATGAAATTCTTGATAGCTTCCATGTCTTGATGCTCAAGTTGTCCATTACCATGGACTTGGCTAAGTACTTAGATTTTTCCATCTGCAGAGGTTGTGCACTTTCCCCACCAGACTTGGTTTCCCAAGACAGGACCTTTCAGAAGCCTTTCCTTAGACCAAATGGACGCGCTCCAACCTATCATTCCCACTACCACCAACTGTCCAAATGGCTAAGTTCTAGCAACTTATGTGATCCAGGCAGAGCCCATATTGCCAAGTGGCTGCACTAGAAGCTTCTCAACACTTGGCCTCTAAAATCCCTTTGTTCCTGGGTGGCTTTCCACAAGTGAGATACACAAGGTAAACCATAGCCATGGGCCTTGTGTAACCACTCAACCAAAAACCACCAAGCAATTACCATTCCACCCAGGTGATTCATTGACTTAGTTGTTTTATTAAGAAAAACATAAGTCCAAAGACTTAGAAATATTTTCATCATAGCATGTATATATTTTACCAACCCTTGTTTGCTACTAGCTAGGCTAAGCATGGCATAGATAGTAACTTAACTTAGAAATTTCCTAGCAATTCTACAACTACTTAGGATTTCCCAACATGGCATTTGGCAAAATAGTAACATGCAAGACTTAGCAAAATATTTCTAATGCTTGTATGAAAATATAGGGATAGTAATATTCATGAAGTACCACTTGCCTTGGTAGTTGGGAGAGTAGCACTCTTCACAATCACAATCACTAGCACCAAAGTCTACACAAAGAATATAACCACAATCACATACAAGTCATATACAAGCAAAAATATATATGCATGCATGCAAGATGCTAAGTGATGATTTTTTAAACTCAACCAAGCAAGTGCATAGTACTGAATCACAAACAAGTCAAAAACTTGCTAAACCAAGTTTATTTTATACTAAAACAATTTCCTAAACAATTTCTATACTCAAAATTGTCCTAAACAAGTTTCTACAAATAAAGTCATTTTAACAGAAGCTAAACACTAAACACATTGCGTAAACAGAAAGGTCTTGTCTCCCTGATTCCAACGGTATAAAATTTGCTAAAATCTAACGTGGGAATCAAAAGTTACAAGCAAATCAAATTTGGATACAAATCTGTTTTCAAATTCTGTTTTTAAACAAACCCTAGCCACGCGTCCTAATCTTACTGGCGCGTACCGGTTCGCGTTGGATCACGCACGCGAGCCGTAGGATCTAAGTGGCGATGCATGGTTCAGATCAAAACGTAACGCTTCGCTAAGTGGTTCTATCACGCGCGTTGGATCTAGATCCAACGGCTCTCGATCAAACGACCAAGTTCTGGCGGCGCGCGGCGACGGAGAGCGGCGGAGCGCTTTGTCCGTGGCGGTGCCGGCGTTCTAGGTCGCCCGGGGAAGAAAGAGTGTGCTCACCAGAATCGCAGGGTCAAGGCGAAGCTCAACGTGGAGGTGTCTTGGCAAGGGGTGCTCGGAGTCGTCGGGGATTCCTCGCCGGAGTTCGTGGATGCATCGGTTACGGCTGCTGTCGACGTTGGCGAGGTTCTGCGTCACGCTAAGTCAAAAGGAGGGCACCGTTAGATGCGCAAGACGATGGGGATCCTAGGCGTATCAGACAGAGGGCAAGGGGCGGCTGGTACTTACGGGGAGAGGTCGCCGGAGTTCGTGCAGAGAGCGGCGGCGCTCGGTCGAAGTCGTTGCCGAAGCTACAGACCATGCGAGAACAAATGGGGTATGTCAGTAGATGCGCAAGGAGTTGCTGAGCTTGATAGCATGAGTCTGGGACAGAGGGGGACACGGTGCTCACCAGAATTCGTCGGCGCGGTCGTCGGAGCAGCGACGGCGTCGAGCGAGTTGCGAGCAGCCTGGGGGCAGGGAGAAGGAATTGGTTGAGGGGAAATGGCCGTGAGAGAGAGGGGATTAAATAGGCAGAGGCTCGACAATAAACGCTCAGTGATTCAATGCCAATTACCTCGCGGAATCAAAGCAGCAACAGGCAGCGGCGGAGTTCGTGCGCGGAATTTTGGGGAAGACGACGATGACATGGAGAGGGCCCGCCACAAGTAAACAAACCAAGGGAGGTGGGGTCTGGTGCATCCGCGCGTGCGAGAGAGAGGGAGGTGGCCCGGGTGGGCTAGTTGGGCCGCGTCTGTTGCGGGGCCAAATTCCTGGCGCCGGCCCTTTTCCAATTCTTTTCTCTTTTCTTTTTCTGTTTTGATTTTCTGGATTGGTTTTCAAATGAATTCAAACTCTGTTTTAATTCAAATCTTTTTGGGGTTTTTGTAGTGTGCAACAGTCACAAAACTTGGCATAAAACCATGTGGTCACTTTGAGTTGGCTTGGTCATTTTTGGAAAAACAAAATAACAGGGACATTACACTTGGTTTGCAAATGTTTGAAAATGGTTTTTGAAACCATTTCTATTTTGTAAAATTTTGTTTAAATTCCACACTCAATCCAATCAACAAGGGAGACAAACAATCTTGGTTTAAAACATTCAAGCTCTCAAATGGGGATGGCCATTTGATTTAAGTTTGCTCACATAAAATGATAGCACTATGTGCTTCTATTTTCTTGAAATGAGTTTGAATTTGATCTCAATTATATATGCATGCATGAATGATATGCAACTTTGAAATCATGATTTTAGGGATGTTACACAAGACTAAGCTACACTTAGCCAAATTGCATATAGTATCTAGTCCACCAAAATTATACTAAGGTATCACTTGCCAATACTATTCCAATGTATTGACCCACTGTGGCTGTAACTTGTGATGTTGCAGGTTATTCTGATGAGGATTAGGAGTCATGAGTCTACACTCAACATGTTTGCCTATGGCACATGAAGATGAAGACTTTTATCTATTTACTTATTTAAACTCTTGTAATAGGCCTGTGGCCATGGAGTTGTAAAGACTATGTTGTCTCTGGAATGACTGTAATAATGACCTTTGTTTCTGTGTACTTCATCTTAAACTGTGGATGGTAGCATTGATCCAGGGACTAGCATTGCAATCACAGGGATCCTTTTCCTTTATAAAGGAGGGATCTTACAGATGGTATCAGAGCACTGTGTTGCCTGTAGGATTATGACCCTAGGATTGGAAACCACTAAGGAAATTTTTTCAACAACTTCTACACTTGTCTATTCCTCTCGTAAACTTTTCTAATCTTCTTTTCTCATCTATATTTGTAGATGAACTCCATCAACGAAGCCGTAAGGAAAGGACCACTCATGACAATGACTTTGGATTGTGAGACAGAATTTCCCAAGGCTCTCAAAGTCCTCATGGTTGCAATGGGAATACATGGTGCAGCTGTGTACAAAGGCTTTCCTGTGATGGATGAAGGAGTTGAGTACTGGTGGGTGCAACTTCACTTTTATAAAAACAAAGAAGAGAACCACAAGGAATCAGGATTCTGCATGTTCACCAATTCAGTGGTGCACACTACATTCTTTGATTCAGCAAAGGATGCAGCTTGGAGGACCATCAAAGAACTTGGTGATAGAGTCAAGTGCAGAATGTTAAACCTCCAGAATGACCTAAAGGAAGAAAAGAAACAGACCCAGGAGTTGGAGGCTACCAACCAAACCTTAAGGGGAGACATTATAGACTTAGTGATGGAGTCATGTGAACAAGATAGACTGATTGCTTCTAGAAACATTGTGTTAGCCAACCGATCCAGTGAGATAGGATTGTAAACGTACTTCGTTAGTTGGACCACCACTTATCACCTTATTTTCCAAATGTTCCTAAAAATAAGTTGAACCTTGGATGTTGTAATGGATTCATGTATGCCTTGTGTGTTTTGATTTCCAAAGATATGCATGTGATGCCTTGCCTTGTGTTTTATCTTGAATTGTGTTGTTTCTAACTTCTTCTATATTATAAATAGATGCCTAATGTTACCATCAGCACTGTCGAGGAGTTCCAGGGAACTCGCTTTGGTCCTCGTATTATTGAGCTCACTACTTTGCTCAATCTTCCTCTTCCCACTATCATGGTGCTTCCCCTCACCAAGTTTGAGAGAAAAGACCTTTGGGGTTTCAAGGTCAATCAGCCCGGACACCAGACAGAGCCTACCACGGAGGCTATCATCTTCAAGCTCATGCACGATGACAAGGAGAGAGGCCTTGAGGTAGTCATGCAGGATCTGATAGGATGTCTGCTAGGGAGACACTCTCGACAGGTTAGAGGTACTCACTTCCACGTCTTTGGTAGACGTGATGAGGATGGAGAGGCCATCGACTTCGAGGACACCTCGAGGGAGACAGCGGAGCCGATTCGTCTATACCTCCAGGACTTAGAGGCTCTCATTAGGCACGTGGACACTGATAGGACGAACGTCATGCTCAACAATGACGAACTCCAGGTGCAGCTTCGTGAGAAGGACAAGCTCTTCGCGGAGCAAGATGAGATAGTTAAGGAGATGGAGGCAAAGTTCGAGAGTCAGGACAGAAAGTTCAAGAGTCAGGAGAAGCGAGTCCAAGATAGGAACAAGAGGATTCGCGACATGACTGCAGAACTGGAGGCCAAGGACTTCGAGCTCGAGCATCAGCAGACGGTGATTGAGAGGCTTCGTTCATAGAAGAGGGCTCTCAAAGCCAAAGTAGATACCTTGACCACCAATGTCGAGGAATACAAGACCGCTATGGAGAATGCAGGTCTTACCTTTGTTGAGGAGGAGGTTGATGCCGAGGAGTAGTGTTGACTACTCATTTATCATTTACTATCATGCTTTATTTGTGTCACAATGACCATCCAACATGTGGATGGCTTGTTATTGGTGTGTTTACCTTACAAACTTGTTGTCTTTGTTGTTGAACCTTTATTATTGTGATGCATGTTTTGTGATTGTTTATGTGATGTATTGTGCATGAAAGCATCTATGGGTATCTCATTCTTATCTCTATTGAACAAACCACAGATGCCTCCCCGTCGTGCCAATCCCAACCCCAACAACAGCAACATCACTCCTGAGATGCAGCAAATGATGACGGCTCAGACTCAGCTGATGCAAATGATGACGACGTTCATCCTGAATCAGAACAACAACAACAATAATAACAACAATAACAACAACAACAACAACAACAACAACCCACCGGGTTTTGACATGCTTACCAGGTTCTTGAGACTGAGGCCGGCAAAGTTCTCAGGAACAATTGATCCTATGGTGGCCAGTGATTGGCTACGGTCTGTGAATAAGGACTTGGTAACTGTGGGCTGTACTGATGCAGAAAAAGTCAGATTTGCAGCACATTTGTTGGAAGGACCAGCAGCTACTTGGTGGGATAACTTCCAGATCACCACTCCCATTGAGGATGTGACATGGGCTATCTTCGAAGATGGTTTCCGTACTACTCACATCTCATCCAGAGTGATGAGTCTGAAAAAGAAAGAGTTTCATAACTTGAAGCAGCGCCACCGCAGCGTGGCAGAGTATATTGAGGAGTTCAACAATCTGGCGCGTTATGCACCGGATGAAGTTGACACCAATGCTAAGAGAAGAGAGAAATTTCTCGAAGGCCTGAATGATGAACTGAATCTGCAGCTATCAGTGGCCTATGTTCCCACTTATCAGTCTCTTTGTGATAAGGCTGCTATTTTGGAGAACAAAATGAAGCAAGTTGAGAGTAGGAAGAGAAAGCAATTCGACAAGCACAGCTCGGGATCGTCTCACAAACGTTCCCATTACGATGATAGTGGAACCTCAAGATCCCACAAGCATGGAAAATTCAACAAGCACCACAACCACAACCGTCATCATGACAACAAGCATCATCGTAGTCATGACAGTGACAAGTACAAGAACCACAAGAGTGGATATAAAATCCACCATAGTGGTAGTGGAAGTGGCAGTGGAAGCCAGCCTGTCAAGAGGGACATCAGTCAGGTTGAGTGTTTCAAGTGCAAAAAGATGGGGCATTATGCCAATGATTGCCCAAAAAAGAAAGTTGAAGGACCCAACAAGCCCAACCCTTTTCAGAAGGGACAAGTGAACCACATCAATGTGGAGGAAATCTATGAAGAGCCAGATGCTGTTGCTGGTAAGTTCAAACTCAATTCTATTCTAGCACTTGTTCTTTTTGATACTGGAGCATCACATTCATTCATATCAAAAGCATTTGTTGATAGAAGTGGGTTTCCGACTGAAAACATTGGGTGTCCAATAAAAGTTAGCTCTCCAGGTGGAGATATGATAGTAAGTCTTAGATGCCGGGATCTAGTGATAGAGTTTGGAAAGCATAAGTTTCCAGTGAGTCTGATAATCCTAGATTCCCAAGGACTGGATGTAATTTTGGGAATGGATTGGATGGCTAAGTATGAAGGAGTTCTAGATTGTGCTAATCGTACAGTTGCACTCACAACCCCGGAAACAAAACGGATTAAATTCAAGTCTAACTTTGAATCAAAAGGGAGTAAGCTAAACTCTCTTAAGGGGGTTAGCATAGACAGTGTGCCAATTGTGAGTGAATATCCGGATGTGTTTCCGGAAGAATTACCGGGAATGCCACCAGATAGAGATGTGGAGTTTCTTATTTATTTGCTACCAGGATCTGGACCAATAGCAAAGAGACCATACAAGATGTCAGTTGATGAACTGAAAGAGCTCAAGAAACAACTTGGAGAACAGTTGCAGAAAGGATTTATTCAACCAAGTTCTTCATGTTGGGGAGCCCCAGTCTTGTTTGTGGAGAAGAAAGATAGAAGTCAAAGGTTATGCATAGATTACCGTTCACTCAATGAAGTGACTATCAAGAACAAATACCCTTTGCCTGGATTTGTTTGATCAGCTAGAAGGAGCTTGTGTGTTCTCAAAGATTGATCTTCGGTCGGGTTATTTCCAACTCAAGATAAGAGAACAAGACATACCTAAGACAACTTTCACCACAAGGTATGGATTGTATGAGTATACCGTGATGACATTTGGTTTGACCAATGCCCCAGCATACTTTATGAATATGATGAACAAGATGTTCATGGAATTCCTTGATAAATTTGTTGTCGTTTTCATCGATGACATTTTAGTCTACTCCAAGAACAAAGAAGAGCATGAAGGACATTTGCGTTTGATACTTGAGAAGCTTAGAGAGCATAAACTATATGCCAAATTCAGCAAGTGTGAATTTTGGCTAAATGAAGTTGGATTTCTTGGACACGTTGTGTCAAGAGATGGTGTAGCAGTTGATCCTGCTAAAGTTTTAGCTGTAACTGAATGGGAATCTCCCAAATCAGTGAAAGAAGTTCGTAGTTTCCTTGGCTTAGTAGGTTACTACAGAAGGTTCATTGAGAATTTCTCCAATGTAGCTAAGCCTATGACAGAATTGCTAAAGAAAGACAAGAAATTTGCCTGGTCTGAAGGTTGTGAACTCAGCTTTCAGGAATTGAAGAAGAGACTTGTGACAGCACCAGTATTGTGTTTGCCAGATTTGGAAAAATATTTCCAAGTATATTGTGATGCATCCCATCACGGATTAGGTGCAGTACTTATGCAAGACCGGAAAGTTGTGGCTTATGCCTCAAGACAACTCAAAACTCATGAAGTGAACTACCCTACTCATGATTTAAAGTTAGCCTCTGTTGTCCATGCACTCAAAACATGGAGACATTATCTTTTGGGAAAGCGTTGTGAAGTGTTCATAGATCACAAGAGCTTGAAATATATCTTCACCCAGAAACAAATTAACATGAGACAAAGAAGATGGCTAGAACTCATCAAGGATTATGACTTAAGTTTGCAATACCACCCCGGTAAAGCAAATGTTGTAGCAGATGCTCTAAGCCGTAAGGTTTTTGTGAATGGCCTTACTAAAGGAGAATTGCCAGAAGATTTGTGTGCCCAATTTAGAGATCTCAGATTGGAGATTGTGCCTGAAGGACATCTCATGTGTTTGGATGTTCAGCCCACTTTGTTGGACAAGATTAAAGAAGCACAGAAGATTGATAAGGAAATTGAAGAGATTAAGGTAAGGATTGGCAAGGGAAAAGCCAAAGGATTCCATGAAGATGAACATGGTAGTTTATGGCATGGGAAACGTATCTGTGTTCCACAAGATCCGGAGCTTCGGAAACTGATTTTGCAAGAAGCACACAACTCTCCGTATTCCATTCATCCGGGTAACACCAAAATGTACATGGATATGAAGGAAAGATTTCGGTGGAATAATCTCAAGAAGGACATCGCCGAACATATTGCTTTGTGTGATGTGTAGTAGAGTGAAAGCAGAACATCAGAAACCAGCAGGTTTGCTTCAACCACTACCTATTCCTGATTGGAAGTGGGACAAGATTGGTATGGATTTCATTACTGGATTGCCAAGGACCCGGTCAGGATATGATTCTATTTGGGTAGTAGTGGATCGCCTAACTAAAGTGGCTCATTTCATACCCGTGAAGACAACATATACAAGTGCTAAGTTGGCCAAGATCTATATGAGTAGAATTGTGTGTCTACATGGAGTGCCCAAGAGTATCGTGTCTGATAGGGGAACTCAATTCACTTCCCATTTTTGGAGACAGCTACATGAGTCCTTAGGAACGAGGTTGGAATTCAATACCGCTTTTCATCCTCAAACTGATGGACAAACATAAAGGACTAATCAGATTCTTGAAGACATGTTGAGGGCTTGTGCCCTAGACTATGGAGCCAGTTGGGATGAAAGTCTGCCTTACGCAGAATTTTCTTATAACAACAGCTATCAAGCCAGCATTGAGATGGCACCATTTGAGTTTCTCTACGGAAGAAAATGTACCACCCCATTGTTATGGAATGGTGTGGGAGAAAGAAGTTTGTTGAACTTATCAAGGAAGCCGAAGAGAAGGTCAAGTTGGTTAAGGACAGATTGAAGATAGCACAGTCCCGACAGAAAAGCTACGCGGATCCTAAGCTTAGAGAAGTCACCTATGGAGTTGGTGATAGAGCCTACCTTAGAGTGTCACCACTTCGTGGAGTGAAGAGGTTCAGAGTCAAAGGAAAGTTGGCCCCAAGATATGTTGGACCATTCAAGATTCTGAGTCGCAAAGGAGAAGTTGCTTATGAAATTGAATTGCCAGAGTCTTTGTCAGCGGTTCATAATGTGTTTCATGTGAGTCAGCTTAAGAAATGTCATCCAGAAATGGAAGAAACTTCTTTGAAGGATACTATACCTTTGGAAGAGGTTCAGTTGGAGAGTGACCTCACCTATGAGGAGAGACCTATCAAGATTCTTGAGACTGCAGAAAGAGTCACATGGACTAAGACTATCAAGTTTTGCAAAGTTCAGTGGAACCATCATTCCAAAGAGGAAGCAACATGGAAAAGAGAAGATGATCTTCGGAAAGACCACCCTCACCTATTTGCTAGCCAATCCGAATCTCGAGGGCGAGATTCACCTTAAGGGGGTTAGATTTGTAACATCCCTAAAATCATGTTTTCAAAGATTGCATATCATACATGCATGCATATAATTTAGAGATCATTTTCCAACTCATTTCAAGAAAACAGAAGCACTAAGTGCTATTATTTTATGTGAGCAAACATTAATCAAATACTACTCTCAATTGAGAGCATAAGTGTTTTAAACCAAGTTTTGTTTGCTTCCTTGTTGTTTAGATTGAATGTAGAGTGTGGACAAAAATTTACAAAACAAATATGGTTTCAAAACCATCTTCAAAACATTTCCAAATCAAGTGCTATAGCACTGTTTATTTTGTTTATTCAAAGGGACCAAGCAAGTACAGAGAGACCACATGGTTTTATGCCCAAAAGTATGATGGTTACACTTTACAAAAATCCAGAAAAGATTTGAAATTCAAATACCTTTGAATTTGATTGAAAATCATTCCAGAAAATCGATTTAGAAAAAGAAAAAGAGATAAGAAAGAGAAAAGGGCAATTGAGCCCAAGAATTGAGCACGCAGCCCACTAAGCCCACCCGGGTTCCCCCTCTCTCCTTCTCACTCACAGACGAACCCGCTGAGAGACTGACGCCAGGACCCCACCCCCTCTCTGTTTTATTCGCTGACAGGTAGACCCACTGCCACGTCAAGCTCGTCGTCAATCTCGCGCTGGAGACCTGCTCGCCGTGGCCATTTCTTCCCCGACGCAAATGCGCTTAAATGGCGTTGATTGCTCGCGATATTCTCGACCCTGCTCCGCCTACTTAACCCCCACCTCTCTGCGACCATTTCCCCTCACTTAGCACCACCTCTCCGCCACCAGGCTGCCCGCAATCATCCTCACACCGCCGCAGACAGAGCTCACTCCGGCGATCGATTCCGGTGAGCCCCGTGCGCCTCTTCCCCTCTGGTTCATATGAGCCGCTTCACAGCTTCTTTGCGCACCTTCTGACCCCACTGGTTCGTCCTGTACTGCCCCAGGTCGTCGACTTCGTCCAACGCTGCAAGCTCCCGACGACACCCTCAACTCCGGCGACCAAATTCGGTGAGCCCCTTGTTCCCCTTCGCCTCTGACTCACACGATGATGTTCGCCATAGTCTTGCACATCACCTGATGCCGTTTGTTCGTGCTAGGGAGACCAGGAGCGTCGCCAACGTCGCCGTCCACCCAAGCCCGACGCCGCCCGCAACTTCGACGAGCTCCAGCGACCAACTCCGTGCGCCCCTTGCCAAACAACCGCCACCTTGAGCATCAGCAGCACACTGCGAGTGTGGTAAGCCCCTTCCCCCTCTCCCACGCGACCTATAACGCCGACAGCTACTCTGACAGAAGCGCCGCCGCCTGTCGCGCCGCCAGCGCCGCCACTGGATGGTCAAGGTGTTGTGCGCCGTTAGATCTAGATCTTGCGGATACGATAGAACGCGAGCGAAGCGTTAAGTTTGGATCTGAGCCACGCGATTAAGTTAGATCCAGCGGCTCAGAAGCGTGATCCAACGCGAAGCGGTACGGGCCAATCAGATTAAGACGCGTGGCTAGGGTTTAGGTTTAAAAAACAGAATTTGAATCTATTAGATGTTTGATTTTGTTTTGGCTATAACTTTTGATCCACACGTCCAAATTTGACAAATTTTATATCAATGGAATCAGGAGAGCGAGCCCTTTCTAAATATGCAATGTGTTTAAAGTTTTGCTTCAGTTAAAATGGTTTTATTTACAGAAACATGTGTAAGGCTACTTTGAGTATATAAATTGTTTAGGAAATGTTTTAGTGTGTGAATAAGTATTGTTTGGCAAGTTTTGAACTTGTTTATGAACCAGTACTGTACACTTGCTTTTATGAGTTTTAAAAAAAATCATCACATATCATATTGCATGCATTCATATATTTTTGTATGTATATATTTTGTATGTGATTGTGGCTATGATTTTATGTGTAGATTTTGGTGCCAATAGTGATTGTGATTGTGAGGAGTGTAGCTACTCTCCAAACTACCAAGGCAAGTGGTGCTTCATGATATTTTATCCCTATGTTTTCTACTAAGCATTAGAAATATTTTGTTAGACTTGCATGCTATATTTTGCTTATAAGCCATGTTGGGAAATCCTAGTAGTTGTAGAATTGCTAGGAAATTTCTAAGTTAAGATGCTTATCTATGCCATGCTTAGCCTAGCTAGTAGCAACCAAGGGTGGTGAAATATACATGCTATGTTAAAATATTTCTAAGTCTTTGGACTTGTGTTTTGCCTAATAAAACAACTAAGTTAATGAAACACCTGGGTGGAATGGAAGGATTGGTTTATGTTGAGTGGTTACACAAGGCCCATCTCTATGGTTTACCTTGTGTATCTCACTTGTGGAAAGCCACCCAGGAACAAAGAGATTTTAGAGGCCAAATGTTAAGAAGCTTCTAGTGCAGCCACTTGGCAATATGGGCTCTGCCAGGATCACATGGGTTGCTAGAACTTAGCCATTTGGACAGTTGGTGGTAGTGGGAATGATAGGTTGGAGCGCGTCCATTTGGTCTAAGGGAAGGCTTCTGAAAGGTCCTGTCTTGGTGAAAATCAAGGCTTGTGGGGAAAGTGCACAACCTCTGCAGATGGAAGAATCTAAGTACTTAGCCAAGTCCATGGTAATGGACAACTTGAGCATCAAGACATGGAAGATATCAAGATTCTCCTTATCCCAATTTCTAAGTAAAAACTTGTGGGTGAACAAGGGTGAAGGACTCCAATGTCTATTGGTGGTTCCTTGGGAAAAGTTTTGACAAAGAAAAACTTCGTGATTTCAACTAATAGGCAAAACCTATTTTGAGCAAAGCAAGCCTAAGCTACACTTAGCAAAATTGCATATAGTATCTAATCCACCAAAATTATACTAAGGTATCACTTGCCAATACTATTCCAATGTATTGACCCACTGTGGCTGTAACTTGTGATGTTGCAGGTTATTCTGATGAGGATTAGGAGTCATGAGTCTACACTCAACATGTTTGCTTGTGGCACATGAAGATGAAGACTTTTATCTATTTACTTATTTAAACTCTTGTAATAGGCATGTGGCCATGGAGTTGTAAAGACTATGTTGTCTCTGGAATGACTGTAATAATGAACTTTGTTTCTGTGTACTTCATCTTAAACTGTGGATGCTAGCATTGATCCAGGGACTAGCATTGCAATCACAGGGATCCTTTTCCTTTATAAAGGAGGGATCTTACACCTTTTGATAGACAACATGGTATCTCCCGAAAACCTACGTCATATTTTTTCAACGATCTATAGAGGCGGTGGTAAGAGACTTCTCCTACTCCGGGAGAGGCCATATCCGCCTCCGAAGATGGGGAAATTGAAGACACCTTCATCACCACACTCCTTCTTGATGTAGGGGGATGTATCTTATAACACCCTCGAATTGACCCTATGCAAGTTTTTGCGATTTCCTCCAAACATGCATAGAAATGATTCAAAGATGCCCACCAGGTACTTGCATGCAGGTAGAAAACAAAGTAATACCATTACACAACAGTCCATGATGGAACCCGCATAAACATATATACAACAACGACTCAATGAGTCAAGAATACAAATATACAATACAAAGATCCAAATCACCTTGAAAACAATACACATTCGAGTATGGATAAGATCCAAATTACCTTGAATAAACAATGACGTCCATAACCCTGTCTAGGCCAAGCCGGAAGGGTAACCCTGCTAATGACGGCGATCTCAAACATGCTAAACAAAAAGGGGTGTCGGTAAAAAGCAAAGTAAAAAGAGAGTGGTGACTACCGAGGCCAGTACACAACGAGTCTTAGAATCCAGCGGCTCTCGCCTACATGGGTATGGTGGACTGAAGTGGCAGCAAAGCATGCACTAAACAACCTATAGAGGCTCAATATGATTGGCGGCTATTAGAGAGGTATAAGAAAAACCTATTCGAAACCAACCTGATACTAACACCAAACATACCCATCCTCGTTGTTTCCCCTCGAGACCAAACGAGGAAGTCCTTCTGGGGAAACGCACAAAGTTGGTAGTTTTATTTTTCATCTCATGGTCGTTATCCAACTTACTAGTTGATACCTTCGATCCGGATTCACGGATGTAGCATAATAGCTTTTTACCTAAAATACCTAGGTTTAATCGAACCTTGGAAAGCAATGCTAAAAGTAAATAAAAAAGGAGACGTCCACAAGAATTTGTTTCTTTGTTTTACCTAATTTACCGGACCAATCTTGTTTACTTTTTATAGTGGGTTGAATCAATGGATGGATATAGGCCAGGGTTGAAGATACACCTGCAGCTGCACATCATATGGAATAAAAGATAATAATAATAATAGTCATGTATAATGTTTGAATGGAGATAATCTCTTGTGGGAAACACATCCTAATATACTAAAGCCCCCGTGATGCAGCGGGCATAGCAATAACCTTTTAATCCAACTGAGTGCACACCAAAGCCACGGACTACAAATGATTATTAAGTGATGAACACAGATTAAAGCATTAAGTGGTGATGTTGTTGTGATCCCAAATGGGGCGCTAAGTGAAGAACGTACTACCCTTTCTGTCACTAGGGTTCCTTTGAGATCGCCGCTAGTCAAGTATCTCACCTCAAGCCTTTATCAATCTATGGGATCTTGGGTACCTATAAGTCCACAGATCAAGACAAGAGACAAAGAAACAAATGTTACAAATCTCAACTGCAAACAAAATACAATACTCCCATGATTATATGAACGTAGTTGCTGCGAGGTTTCTCCCCAACCCGCAACCCGTGAGGAATACTAAATCATAACAAATATATCAAGGATAGAAAACATTGTGCGAAATACTTAGATTGAAATCAAATATCCTTACAATGGTCACCAAATCACAAGGAGATCTAAAGTACAAAGTAATGGCTATGGCTAGTGGAGGGATGGATGGTGGAGTGGATGAAGAATGGTGTGGATCTCCTTTGGTGTTGTGGATCCCCTAAAAACATAGTTTCATGTCCTAAGTAATATAACAATGAAGTTCCTTATTTACGCCCACACCAATACATTAAGTCTATCAAAAACACTTCTAATCCAATCATTGTTTTTCAAGAAAAATCCATAGAGCAGTAAGGAGACCATGCCAAGGACTTGTTATGTGGATATTCAAAGATATATTTTTCTTTTCATTCTTTTCACGGATTGCTTGATTGTTTATTTTGCAAGTGTTTACACAACCTTCGAGAGTACCAATACTTTTGCCCATACATTGACACTGATGCCAATCATGTCATCAACTCATAGCTGAAATTCGGGGTTATATCATAGATCGTTCAAAAGCTAGCGGAGTTGTTGGCATCCCAAAGGTGTGCACTAGAAACATAAATAGCAAAAATTTTCTTTCTCTCTTTTTTATGAGCTAGTACCACGGTTTGATCCACAAAGTTAGCTTTGGCATGTATCACAATTACCACTATACTTTAATTCAATCAAACAAGTCCTTTCAAGAGTGCCGTCAAGACTATAAAAATATCTATGGGGTTTAGTATCTTCAAGGATATACTCTCAAGAAAATCATTCATCAAACAAGTCGTAAATTTCAGACTTTTTCTTATTATACTTGTTTAGAATTATTATTTCCAAGGAAAGACTCGATTAGATAAGAGAACTAGAGCAAGACCTTCAACAACTAACCATCATACTAATAAAAAGCTTTAGTTTAACTAAATTAAATTACTCCCACATGCATATAATCTTAGCAAATCTACCAACTAAGATAAACAACTCAAACTTCAAAAATGGGAGACATAGAACATACCTCTTGAAAGATCACGGATGCCGCCGAGAGGGGCGGTGTGAATAGGCGGTTTAAAATTTTTATGAGATGGGCTTAACAATGGCAGAATAAAAGTAGTGTTTTCTTTTGTCAAGCACAAATCCTATATATACTAAGGTTCACCTATGTGCACCATCAACTTATGCTAAGCAAGACAAGCAACAATGTGATAGCAAGATAGATTACTTCAAGCACAAAGGCTATCACAATGTAAAGTGCATAAGTAAAGAGCTCGGGTATAGAGATAATCAAGGCACGCGGGGGCGACAATATTTTACCGAGTTCCTTCCAACATGGAAGTACGTCTTGTTGGAGGGGAGGGCGGTACTAAGACCACCAACGCCACAAGGGGCCTCACCCTATTCTCCTGCGAACCCGCCACACGGCAAGAACCCGATCCACTATACGGTGGCCTTCAAGGTGGCGACCAGAACCTTTACAAACTTTTTGAGTAGACCTCCACAACACTTGGAGTCTCCCAACACAATCCCGAAGCTTTATAACCAATGTCCGAGCTCCAAGACCGAACACTTACACACAACCGTCTAGGGTTCCAAGGACCCAAGAGGGACAAGCTCCAATGAATTCACGAACCAAATCCTCCGAGGAGAACTCAAACCAATGCACTTAATGCAAATGGCAAGAACACCAAAAAGATGCTCCAATACATCACTCTCAACTTCCAACAAAGCTACTAAACCTATTGGGGGAACAAGAGAAGAAGAACACAAAGAGAACACAAATCCTCAAAGATCTAGATCCCAAATATTCACTCACAAAGAGATGAATTGGTTAGGTCAAAATGTAGATCTAGATCTCCTCTCTCTACCTGTCAAATATGAGCAAGAATCATTTGAGGGAGGGAGAGAAATCAAGATCAAGAGGGACTGAAACAATGACGCAAAGCTTGAGCAAAAGGGGAAGAAGTAATTAAAAAAGACAAAGGAAGGAGGCTTAAATAGGGCCCATGCCAAATCTGTCCGTTAGGGCCTATTTTCCTAATTGGGCCGGCTGTACCGGATGGGTCCGGTACTACCGCACCCGACCAGACGCAAAAAGCAAGCGAGGGCGCTGGCGCTAGGAGATCAGCGAGCGAGAAGAAAGAGCAGTGCGAGCGGCAGGGGATCGGGGTGCTAGCAAGTGGGGGATCACGCGGACGAGCGAGAGCTGGAGCGCGTGTGGGATCCAGCATCGGGAGCGAGCAGTGGTAGAGGGAGCAATCTGGGCTGCTCGGAGTGAGCATCAAAGGCTCCAGATTACCCTGCCCAAGGCGATAGTACTGCTGGCCGATAGTGCCGGTTTACCACTGCAAGGCATAGTGGGGAGGGGCGCGCGCAGAGTGGGCCAGTAGCGCGCAGCGATACTACCGCTCGGCCCAAGACCAGTTTTTTTCTTTTTAAACAAAATAAAAGGAAATATTTCGAAATACAATAATTTGAGTTAGGAAGCTCCGATTGACCCGAAACCAATTTTGTTGGAAAGAGAACGACAAGAGCTACCCAAACCAAATGCAATAACTTGTTCACTTTTACTTGTTTTTATTTACTTTTCTGCATTCAACCCAAAAACCTTTCAAACACCCTTTACTTGAAATCAAAAGCAGCTTACAAGTATCCTTTGGTAGATAGTGATGAGGGGTGATGGCTCCAAAAAGCGCCATCTTTCTACGCGTTTAAACATTGGTTTTCGTCAAGCAATTGACATTATTATCTCTTGATTTTCCACTAATGACTAATTATTGCAAAGATATGCAAATCCTTCCTTTGATTTATGTTGTGTAGGAAATCACACTTTTATTGCGAAATCTGGAGTCATACATGATGTTTTTAGGAAGTATTGGCGACCAAGTAATTCTGGAGTTAATACCAGGCGCCAGCCAGCATAACGCCAACTAATATGGGCACAACCCACCCGTACTGACCTGACCATATGGGGTGGCGGCGGCTTCATCTCATCAAACCCTACAATTTTCGTGAAGACACCTATATATTTTGAGGTCCTGCCGCTGCACAGAGGGCCGCCATTCTCAGATTGCATCACGACAACACCAAAGGAGATCCACACCATAGTTCATCCCTTCCATCCCCCATCCTCTCTATTATCTATAGAAACTACTTTGTACTTGAGATCTCCTTGTGATTCAGCGACCAATGTAAGAATATTTGATTTAAATCTAAGTATTGCATAATGTTTTCTATCCTTGATCTTATTGTTATGAGTGAGTAGTCCTGATGGGTTGTGGGTTGGGTAGAAACTTTGCAATGTTTATGTGTATCTAATCTATAGGAGAATTGTGTATTGGTTTGTAAGAGGGATTTGTATCATTTGTTTCTTTGTCTCTTGCCTCGATCTTTGGACTTGAAGGTACCCAAGATCCTGGAGATTGATCAAGGATTGAGGCAATATAATTGGCAAGCGGCAATCTCATACGAACCTCGGTGACAGCAAGGGTAGTACGGTCTTTGCTTAGTGCCCATTCGGAACACAACAACATCACCACTTAATGCTTTGATTTGTGTTTTGCACTTAATAATCATTTGTAACCCGATGCTTCACGGTACACTCGGTTGGATCAAAAGACTATTGTTATGCCTGTGGCCTATCAGGGGCTCTAGTATATTACGATGTGTTGCTCACAAAAGATTATCTCTATTGGAACCTTACACATGAATGTGCTTATTTTTATCTTTTATCCCATATGATATGTAGCTACAGGTGGATCGTCAATGCTGGCCTATCTCCATCCATTGATTCAACAACAATATAAAGTCAACTAGATTGGTCCGATAAACAAAGATAAAATAAAAAAACAAAGTCTTGTAGACGTGTCCTTATTTTTATTCCTATTAGCATTGTTTCCCAAGGATTCGATAAACCTAGGTCTACTAGGGAAAAAGCTATTGTACTACATCCGTAATCTGGATTGAAGGTATCAACCCTTTTTCTGGCGCCATTGTCGGGAAGCAATTCACTATCCTGGTGAGGTCACTAGAGACCTTGTTTTTAGATTTAATTTTTGTTTGTAGTTTATTTCTTGTTATTAGTTTACTTTCTTGTTATCTATTTGGAAGCCCAAAAAAATTAGTTACTTATTTATTTGTTTGTCTTACTTTAAAAATACCAAAAAGAAAAGAGCCATGGCTCAAAATAAACTTGGGGATTACGCTGCTCCCAATGATTATTTTATTCGTGCACCTATTACACATCTCGCTGTTGATGCGAAAGCATATGAGATTAATCCTAAACTTTTGAGTTTGGTTCCAGAACCAATTTGGAGGATCATCTTCTGAAGATTCAGGTTTGCACTTAAATATATTTACTGAAATTTGCGACATGATGCGTATTAAGGATGTTGATCCAAACGCTGTTAAATTATGATTGTTTCCATTTTCTCTTAGAGGAATGGCTAAGGACTGGTTGCTAGCTCTACTTAAGGGCACTATCACATCTTGGGAGGAATGTACTAATATCTTTATGACTAAATTTTCCCCCAACTAAAACTATGCAACTTAGGTCTAATATTACATGTTTTAGACAAGAAAACTGCGAGCCACTAGCACTTGCATGGGAAAGGATGAAAGAAGCTGTAATGAACTGTCCTAGTCATGGGATGGAAGAATGACCTATATTACATTTATTTTATAATGGCCTTAACCCAATGTCTAAGTCTATGCTAGATATTATAGCAGGAGGAACTATCATGGGAAAGCAGGTGAGTGTTGCAAAGAAACTACTTGATGATATGCAAAACAACCATGCTCAATGGCATGCGGAAAGAACCTCAAAAAGGGTGACTTCAATCACTGAGGTAAACAAAGAAGATCTTACTACAAAGGTATATGAATTACTTAATGCAGTAAAGGGTAAGGAAGATACCCAAGTTAATGCTATATCTACCGATGTTAATGATGTTAATTTTATATCTCGTAGTCCTTATAATCCCGCATGGAAAAATCAAAACTTTGCTACTAATGTTCAAAAACATTATTCTAGTCCTACAGAAGCTCCTTATAATAACTTTGATAATCATAATGGAGCAAACCATGGTAATCTCTTGTTTGAACATACTATTAGAAATTTTATGCAAGCTCAAACCGAGAAAAATAATATGCTTATTAAAATCACGGAGAACCATGAAACTAGTATTGGTAAATTATCTAATCAAGCCATTGCAATTAGAAATGATGTGCAGACTCTACAGGAAACGACAAAGACCATGGAAGCTCAATTGGGAAAGGTAGCCGAGAGCCAAGCTCTCATACTTGCAAAATTTGCTGAAAATCCCAAGCCAAATCCGGTGGAAGACCTCAAGATGATAAGAGTCAAAAATAATCCTGAAGAGCTAGATTATAGCAATGCACCAACACCCAAATAATAACATGGAAGATCTACTAAAGATGATCACCATCAAGAATCTCGGTATTAAAAAAGGTAACAATGCAACCTATCAACAATTTATTTAAGTAGCATAAAGTTAGAGAGTTAGAAATGGAGTATAAAAGACTAGCTGATAAGCTTCCTACTAAGCTAGATGATATATTTGAGCCCACCATTAAAATTAAGATTGGGGTTAATGAGATATCTGCAATTTCTGATCTTGGTGCAAGCATCTCAACAATTTCCAAAAGCTTATTTGATAAACCAAACTTGGGGCCATTTGCAACTACTGAAATTAATGAGACTCCATATAGCTGATTCAACATTTAAGCAAACTCCTGGGATAGAAAATATAATAGTAGAAATTAAAGGCTGTCCCGTACTTATTGATCTAGTTATTGTAGACATTCCCGAAGATCCCATAGCTCCTATAATTTGCATGAAGGGAATGTGAGAATAGGACTACCATCTAGAGATCATTTTATAGTCGACTTCCCTATGAAGAAGAAGACCAAGCTTAATAATGATGATAGTATAATCATGCTGAAAGCTAATTACTTTGGAGTGGGTGCTCCACTCATTAAACCTAAATGATCACCATCTAGGTCAAGCTAATTGACCTTAACTAGAAGCTCTTCATGGGAGGCAACCCATGTGAAATAAAAAGTTTTTATTCGTGTGTTAGTTTAGTTTGTTTTGTTTTGTTTGTTTTTAAGAAAAGAGTGTTTAAGAAGATCTTTAGAGAGAGAAGAATAAATGAAGGTAATCCTTGATTTTATATTTTGCTAACACATGGCCTTAAGGTATTGATGATTTTTACAAAGCCTATGATGTGCAAAGGCGTGCGAAGCTACTAATCATTTTCTTAAGATTTTAAAGCTTTCAGGTGGCATAACGACCACTAGTACGGTTGGAAATGCCCGTATCGCACACGCCCGTACCACATCGAGGCACTAGAAAATACAAGTCTCAATTTTTTTCTAAGGACACATGCATCATAATGACCACTGGTATGGCCGGACGCGGTTGTACCGCCTGTGCATACCGTATCCTCGAGAAAACATCATAATTTAATGTAAGATCCCTCCTTTATAAAGGAAAAGGATCCCTGTGATTGCAATGCTAGTCCCTGGATCAATGCTAGCATCCACAGTTTAAGATGAAGTACACAGAAACAAAGGTCATTATTACAGTCATTCCAGAGACAACATAGTCTTTACAACTCCATGGCCACAGGCCTATTACAAGAGTTTAAATAAGTAAATAGATAAAAGTCTTCATCTTCATGTGCCACAGGCAAACATGTTGAGTGTAGACTCATGACTCCTAATCCTCATCAGAGTAACCTGCAACATCACAAGTTACAGCCACAGTGGGTCAATACATTGGAATAGTATTGGCAAGTGATACCGTAGTATAATTTTGGTGGACTAGATACTACATGCAATTTGGCTAAGTGTAGCTTAGGCTTGCTTTGCTCAAAATAGGTTTTGCCTATTAGTTGAAAACACTAAGTTTTTCTTTGTCAAAACTTTTCCCAAGGAACCACCAATAGACATTGGAGTCCTTCACCCTTGTTCACCCACAAGTTTTACTTAGAAATTGGGATGAGGAGATTCTTGATAGCTTCCATGTCTTCATGTTCAAGTTGTCCATTACCATGGACTTGGCTAAGTACTTAGATTCTTCCATCTGCAGAGGTTGTGCACTTTCCCCACAAGCCTTGATTTTCACCAAGACAGGACCTTTCAGAAGCCTTCACTTAGACCAAATGGACGCGTTCCAACCTATCATCCCACTACCACCAACTGTCCAAATGGCTAAGTTCTAGCAACCTATGTGATCCAGGCAGAGCCCATATTGCCAAGTGGCTGCACTAAAAGCTTCTTAACATTTGGCCTCTAAAATCTCTTTGTTCCTGGGTGGCTTTCCACAAGTGAGATACACAAGGTAAACCATAGAAATGGGCCTTGTGTAACCACTCAACATAAACCAATCCTTCCATTCCACCCAGATGTTTCATTTACTTAGTTGTTTTATTAGGCAAAACACAAGTCCAAAGACTTAGAAATATTTTATCATAGCATGTATATTTCACCACCCTTGGTTGCTACTAGCTAGGCTAAGCATGGCATAGATAGCATCTTAACTTAGAAATTTCATAGCAATTCTACAACTACTAGGATTTCCCAACATGGCATATAAGCAAAATATAACATGCAAGACTAGCAAAATATTTCTAATGCTTAGTAGAAAACATAGGGATAAAAATATCATGAAGCACCACTTGCCTTGGTAGTTTGGAGAGTAGCTACACTCCTCACAATCACAATCACTATTGGCACCAAAATCTACACATAAAATCATAGCAACAATCACATACAAAATATATCCAAACAAAAATATATGAATGCATGCAATATGATATGTGATGATTATTAAAACTCAACAAAGCAAGTGCACAGTACTGGTTCATAAACAAGTTCAAAACTTGCCAAACAACATTTATTTAAACCTTAAAACATTTCTTAAACAATTCATATACTCAAAATAGCCCTACACAAGTTTCTGTACATAAATTCATTTTAACAGAAGCAAAACATTAAACACATTGCATATTTAGAAAGGGCTTGCTCTCCTGATTCCATTGATATTAAATTTGTCAAATTTGAACGTGGGGATCAAAAGTTATGGCCAAAACAAATTCAAACATCTAATAGATTCAAAATCTGTTTTTTAAACCTAAACTGTTGCCACGCGTCTTAATCTGATTGGTCGTACGCTTCGTTGATCACGCTTCGAGTCGCAGATCTAACTTAATCGCGCGGCTCAGATCCAATCTTACCGCTTCGCCCAGGTTCTATCGTATCCGCAGGATCTAGATCTAACGGCGCTCAACACTTTGACCATCCAGTGGCGGTGCTGGCGGCGGCTACAGGCGGCGGCGCCTCTGTCAGAGTTGCTACCGGCGTTCTAGGTCGCGCGGGAGAGGGGGAAGGGGCTTACCAGACTCGCCGTGTGCTGCTGATGCTCAAGGTGGCGGTGGTTTGGCAAGGGGTGCACGGAGATGGTCGCTGGAGCTCGTCGAAGTTGCGGGCGGCGTCAGTTGCTTGCTGTCGAAGACGTTGCCGAGGTTCTGCATCGATCTAGCAAGAGACAAATAATTTAGGAGATGCGCAAGGGTCTGGCGATCAAGACTGTATCCAAGAGGAGGCGAGGGGTGGTCTCATTTTACCTGAATCGCACGTCGGAGTCGAGCGGCGGCTCAGGTGCTCGCGGGTGAGAACGAAGACATCGCTCTGGGTCATGAGAAAGCAAACGGAGGGCATTAGCAAACGCGCAAGGTCATGCTGGTCATGGTGGTTTGAACTAGAGGCAGGGGGCGGTCTGTACTCACCGAGATTCGTCGTCGGAGTGCGTCTGTCTACGGCGGCGCGAGGGCGATTACAGGCAGCCTGGTGGCGGAGAGGTGGTGCTAGGTTAGGGGAAATGGCCGCGGTGCAGAGGGGTTTATGTAGGCAGAAGGAGAGCGGCGATTAAGCACGGAATCAAGGGCAATTAAGCCCGCAGTGACTGCGGCGAGGTAACGACGTAGCGAGCGTCGCGGCCGCGCGTGATTGACGAGGACGACGTGGTCGTAGGGTCCACTTGTCAGCGAGTAAAACAGAGAGGGGGTGGGGTCCTGGCGTCAGTCACTCAGTGGGTTCATCTGCGAGTGGGAAAGAGAGAGAGAGAACCCGGGTGGGCTTAGTGGGCTGAATCCTTTGTTGGGCTAGATAGGTGGCGTCGGCCCTCTTCTATTTCTTTTCTCCTTTTCTTTTTCTGTTTTGAAATGATTTGTTTGAAATGAAGATCATATGATCATGGATGCCTGGATGATATGCATGAGTTTGAAACATGATTTTAGGGATGTTACAAATCTAACCCCCTTAAGGTGAATCTCGCCCTCGAGATTCGGATTGGCTAGCAAATAGGTGAGGGTGGTCTTTCCGAAGATCATCTTCTCTTTCCCAAGTTGCTTCTTCTTTAGAATGGTGGTTCCATTGAACCTTGCAGAACTTGATAGTCTTAGTCCGAGTGACTCTTTCTGCAGTCTCAAGAATCTTGATAGGTTTATCTTCATAAGTGAGATCACTTTCCAATTGAACCTCTTCCAAAGGTATAGTGTCATTCAAAGAAGTTTCTTCCATTTCTGGATGACATTTCTTAAGCTGACTCACATGAAACACATTATGGACAGCTGACAAAGACTCGGGAAGTTCAATTTCATAAGCAACTTCTCCTTTACGACTCAAAATCTTAAATGGTCCAACATATCTTGGGTGACACTCTAAGATAAGCTCTATCACCAACTTCGTAGGTGACTTCTCTACGCTTAGGATCTGTGTAGCTTTTCTGTCGGGACTGTGCTATCTTCAATCTGTCCTTAACCAACTTAACCTTTTCTTCGGCTTCTTTGATAAGTTCTGGTCCGAACAAACTTCTTTCTCCCACACAATTCTATAACAATGGGGTGGTGCATTTTCTCCCGTAGAGAAACTCAAATGGTGCCATCTCAATGCTGGCTTGGTAGCTGTTGTTATAAGAAAATTCTGCATAAGGCAGACTTTCATCCCAACTGGCTACATAGTCTAGGGCACATGCCCTCAACATGTCTTCAAGAATCTGATTAGTCCTTTCTGTTTGTCCATCGGTTTGAGGATGAAAAGCAGTACTAAATTCCAACCTCGTTCCCAATGACTCATGTAGCTGTCTCCAAAAATGGGAAGTGAATTGAGTTCCTCTATTAGACACAATACTTTTGGGCACTCCATGTAGACACACAATTTTACTCATATAGATCTTGGCCAACTTAGCACTTGTATAGGTTGTCTTCATGGGTATGAAATGAGCCACTTTAGTTAGGCGATCCACTACTACCCAAATAGAATCGTATCCTGACCGGTTCCTTGGTAATCCGGTAATGAAATCCATACCAATCTTGTCCCACTTCCAATCAGGAATAGGTAGTGGTTGAAGCAAACCTGCTGGTTTCTGATGTTCCGCTTTCACTCTACTACACACATCACACAAAGCAATATGTTCGGCGATGTCCTTCTTGAGATTATTCCACCAAAATCTTTCGTTCATATCCATATACATTTTGGTGTTACCCGGATGAATGGAATACGGTGAGTTGTGTGCTTCTTGTAATATCAGTTTCTGAAGCTCCGGATCTTGTGGAACACAGATACGTTTCCCATGCCATAAAGTACCCTGTTCGTCTTCATGGAATCCTTTGGATTTTCCTTTGCCAATCTTTTCCTTAATTTCTTCAATTTCCTTATCAATCTTCTGGGCTTCTTTGATCTTGTCCAACAAAGTAGGTTGAACATCCAAAGACATGAGATGTCCTTCAGGCACAATCTCCAATCTGAGATCTCTAAATTGGGCACACAAATCATCTGGCAATTCTCCCTTAGTGAGACCATTCACAAAAACTTTGCGGCTTAGAGCATCCGCTACAACATTTGCTTTACCGGGATGGTATTGCAAACTCAAGTCATAGTCTTTGATGAGTTCTAGCCATCTTCTTTGTCTCATGTTAATTTCTTTCTGGGTGAAGATATACTTCAAACTCTTGTGATCTGTGAACACTTCACAAACTTTCCCAAAAGATATTGTCTCCATGTTTTGAGTGCATGGACAACAGAGGCTAACTCTAAATCATGAGTAGGGTAGTTCACCTCATGAGTTTTGAGTTGTCTCGAGGCATAAGCCACAACTTTCCCTTCTTGCATAAGTACTGCACCTAATCCGTGATGGGATGCATCACAATATACTTGGAAATCTTTTTCCAAATCTGGCAAACACAAGACTGGTGCTGTCACAAGTCTCTTCTTCAATTTCTGAAAGCTGAGTTCACAACCTTCAGACCAAGCAAATTTCTTGTCTTTCTTTAGCAATTCTGTCATAGGCTTAGCTACCTTGGAGAAATTCTCAACGAACCTTCTGTAGTAACCTGCTAAGCCAAGGAAACTACGAACTTCTTTCACTGACTTGGGAGATTCCCATTCAGTTACAGCTGAAACTTTAGCAGGATCAATCACATAACATCTCCTGACACAACGTGTCCAAGAAATCCAACTTCATTTAGCCAAAATTCACACTTGCTGAATTTGGCATACAGTTTATGCTCTCTAAGCTTCTCAAGTATCAAACGCAAATGTCCTTCATGCTCTTCTTTGCTCTTGGAGTAGACTAAAATGTCATTGATGAAAACGACAACAAACTTATCAAGGAATTCCATGAACACCTTGTTCATCATATTCATAAAGTATGCTGGAGCATTGGTCAAACCAAATGGCATCACGGTATACTCATACAATCCATACCTTGTGGTGAAAGTTGTCTTAGGTATGTCTTGTTCTCTTATCTTGAGTTGGAAATATCCTGACCGGAGATCAATCTTTGGGAGCACACAAGTTCCTTCTAACTGATCAAACAAGTCATTGATTCTAGGCAAAGGGTATTTGTTCTTGATAGTCACCTCATTGAGTGAACGGTAATCTATGCATAACCTTTGACTTCTATCTTTCTTCTCCACAAACAAAACTGGGGCTCCCCTAGATGAAGAACTTGGTTGAATAAATCCTTTCTGCAACTGTTCTCCAAGTTGTTTCTTGAGTTCTTTCAGTTCATCAACTAACATCTTGTATGGTCTCTTAGCTATTGGTCCAGATCCTGGTAGCAAATCAATAAGAAACTCCACATCTCTATCTGGTGGCATTCCCGACAATTCTTCTAGAAACACATCCGGATATTCACTTACAATTGGAACACTATCTATGCTAACCCCCTTAAGAGAATTTAGCATACTCCTTCTTGCTTCAAAGTTGGTCTTGAATCTGATCCTTTTATTTTCTGGAGTTGTGAGTGAGACAATATGGTTGGCACAATCTATCACTCCCTTGTGCTTAGTCATCCAGTCCATTCCCAAGATGACATCCAGTCCTTGGGAGTTTAGGATTATCAAGTTAACGGGAAACTTATACTTCCCAAACTCTATGACTAGATCATGACACCCTGAATTCACTATCATTTCTCCGCCAGGAGAACTTACTTTTATAGGACACCCAATATTTTCTACCGGTAGTTCATTTCTATCAATAAATGCTCTTGATATGAATGAATGAGATGCACCAGTATCAAAGAGAACAAATGCTGGAACAGAATTGAGTTTGAACTTACCAGCAACAACATCAGGCTCCTCATAGATTTCCTCCACATTGATGTGGTTCACTTGTCCCTTCTGAAAAGGGTTGGGCTTGTTGGGTCCTTCAACTTTCTTTTCTAGGCACTCATTTGCATAATGCCCCATCTTTTTGCACTTGAAACACTCAACCTGACTGATGTCCTTCTTGACAGGCTGGCTTCCACTGCCACTTCCACTACCACCGTGGTGGCTCTTATATCCACTCTTGTGGTTCTTGTACTTGTCATGGTCATGACTACGATGATGCTTGTTGTCATGATGACGGTTGTGGTTGTGGTGCTTGTTGAATTTCCCATGCTTGTGGGATCCTGAGCTTCCACTATCATCATAATGGGAACGTTTGTGAGACGATCCCGAGTTGTGTTTGTCGGAGTGCTTTCTCTTCCTACTCTCAACTTGCTTCCTTTTGTTCTCCAAAATAGCAGCCTTATCACAAAGAGACTGATAAGTGGGAACATAGGCCACTGATAGCTGCAGATTTAGTTCATCATTCAGGCCCTCGAGAAATTTCTCTCTTCTCTTAGCATCGGTGTCAACTTCATCCGGTGCATAACGCGCTAGATTGTTGAACTCCTTAATGTATTCAGCCACGCTGCGGTGGCGCTGCTTCAGATTATGGAACTCTTTATTTTTCAGACTCATCACTCCAGATGAGATATGAGCAGTACGAAAGCCATCCTTAAAGATAGCCCATGTCACATCTTCTATGGGAGTGGTGATCTGGAAGTTATCCCACCAAGTGGCAGCTTGTCCTTCCAACAAATGCGCTGCAAATCTGACTTTTTCTAGATCAAGACAAATTTACGCTACCAAGCCCTTGTTCACAGAGCGTAGCCAATCATTGGCCACCATGGGATCAGTTGTTCCTGAGAACTTTGCTGGCCTCAATCTCAAGAACCTAGTAAGCATGTCAAAACCCGGTGGGTTGTTGTTGTTGTTGTTATTGTTGTTGTTGTTGTTGTTGTTGTTTTGGTTCTGGATGAACATCGTCATCATTTGCATCAGCTGAGTCTGAGCGGTCATCATTTGCTGCATCTCAGGAGTGATGTTGTTGTTGTTGGGGTTGGGATTGGCACGACGGGGAGGCATCTGTGGTTTGTTCAATAGAGATAAGAATGAGATACCCATAGATGCTTTCATGCACAATACATCACATAAACAATCACAAAACATGCATCATAATAATAATAGTTCAACAACAAAAACGACAAGTTTGCAAGGTAAACACACCAATAACAAGCCATCCACATGTTGGATGGTCATTGTGACACAAATAAAGTATGATAAATAAATGATAAATGAGTAGTCAACTCTACTCCTCGGCATCAACCTCCTCCTCAACAAAGGTAAGACCTGCATTCTCCATAGCGGTCTTGTATTCCTCGACATTGGCGGTCAAGGTCTCTACTTTGGCTTTGAGAGCCCTCTTCTGAGAACGAAGCCTCTCAATCACTGTCTGTTGATGCTCGAGCTCGAAGTCCTTGGCCTCTAGTTCTGCAGTCATGTCTCGAATCCTCTTGTTCCTATCTTGAACTCGCTTCTCTTGACTCTTGAACTTTCTGTCCTGGCTCTCGAACTTTGCCTCCATCTCCTTGACTATCTCATCTTGCTCTGCGAAGAGCTTGTCCTTCTCACGAATCTACACCTGGAGTTCGTCATTGCTGAGCATGACATTGGTCCTATCAGTGTCCACGTGCCTAAGAAGAACCTCTAAGTCCTGGAGGTATAAACGAATTGGCTCTGCTATCTCCCTCGAAGTATCCTCGAAGTCGATGGCCTCTCCATCGTCATCACGTCTACCGAAGACGTGGAAGTGAGTACCTCTAACCTGTCGAGAGTGTCTCCCTAACAGTCGTCCAATCAAGTCCTGCATGACTACTTCTAGGCCTCTATCCTTGTCATCGTGCATGAGCTTGAAGATGATAGCCTCCGTGGTAGGCTCAGTCTGACGTCCGGGCTGATTGACCTTGAAACCCCAAAGGTCTTTCCTCTCAAACTTGGTGAGAGGAAGCACCATGATGGTAGGAAGAGGGAGATTGATCAAACTAGTAAGCTCAATAATACGAGGGCCAAAGCGAGTTCCCTGGAACTCATCAACAGTGCTGATGGTAACATTAGGCATCTATTTATAAGATAGAAAAAGTTAGAAACAACACAATTTAAGATAAAACACAAGGCAAGGAATAACATGCATATCTTTGGAAATCAATCACACACATGGCATACATGAATCCATTACAACATCCAAGGTTCAACTTATTTTTAGGAACATTTGGAAAATAAGGTTATAAGTGGTGGTTCAACTAACGAAGTATGCTTACAATCCTATCTCACTAGATATGTTGGCTAACACAATATTTGTAGAAGCAATCACTCTTTCTTGAGGACATGACTCCATCACTAAGTCTATAATGTCTCCTCTTAAGGTTTGGTTGGTAGCCTCCAACTCTTGGGTATATTTCTTCTCTTCCTTTAGGTCATTTTGGATGTTGAGCATCCTGCACTTGACTCTATCACCAAGTTCTTTGATGGTCTTCCAAGCTGCATCCCTTGCTGATTCAAAGAATGTAGTGTGCACCACTGAATTGGTGAACATGCAGAATCCTGATTCCTTGTGGTTGTCTTCCTTGTTTTTATACAAGTGAAGTTGCACCCACCAGTACTCAACTCCTTCATCCATCACGGGAAAACCTTTGTACACAGTTGCGCCATGTATTTCCATTGCAACCATGAGGTCCTTGAGAGCCTTGGGAAATTCTGTCTCACACTCCAAGGTCATTGTCATGAGTGGTCCTTTCCTTACGGCTTTGTTGATGGAGTTCATCTACAAATAGAGATGAGAAAGAAGATTAGAAAAGTTTACGAGAAGAATAGACAAGTGTAGAAGTTGTTGAAAAAATTTCCTTAGTGGTTTCCAATCCTAGGGTCATAATCCTATAGGCAACACAGTGCTCTGATACCATTTGTAAGATCCCTCCTTTATAAAGGAAAAGGATCCCTGTGATTGCAATGCTAGTCCCTGGATCAATGCTAGCATCCACAGTTTAAGATGAAGTACACAGAAACAAAGGTAATTATTACAGTCATTATAGAGACAACCTAGTCTTTACAACTCCATGGCCACAGGCCTGTTACAAGAGTTTAAATAAGTAAATAGATAAAAGTCTTCATCTTCATGTGCCACAGGCAAACATGTTGAGTGTAGACTCATGACTCCTAATCCTCATCAGAGTAACCTGCAACATCACAAGTTACAGCCACAGTGGGTCAATACATTGGAATAGTATTGGCAAGTGATACCGTAGTATAATTTTGGTTGACTAGATACTACATGCAATTTGGCTAAGTGTAGCTTAGGCTTTCTTTGCTCAAAATAGGTTTTGCCTATTAGTTGAAAACACTAAGTTTTTGTTTGTCAAAACTTTTCCCAAGGAACCACCAATAGACATTGGAGTCCTTCACCCTTGTTCACCCACAAGTTTTACTTAGAAATTGGGATGAGGAGATTCTTGATAGCTTCCATGTCTTCATGCTCAAGTTGTCCATTACCATGGACTTGGCTAAGTACTTAGATTCTTCCATCTGTAGAGGTTGTGCACTTTCCCCACAAGCCTTGATTTTCACCAAGACATGACCTTTCAGAAGCCTTCCCTTAGACCAAATGGACGCGTTCCAACCTATCATCCCACTACCACCAACTGTCCAAATGGCTAAGTTCTAGCAACCTATGTGATCCAGGCAGAGCCCAAATTGCCAAGTGGCTGCACTAAAAGCTTCTTAACATTTGTCCTCTAAAATCTCTTTGTTCCTGGGTGGCTTTCCACAAGTGAGATACACAAGGTAAACCATAGAAATGGGCCTTGTGTAACCACTCAACATAAACCATTCCTTCCATTCCACCCAGGTGTTTCATTTACTTAGTTGTTTTATTAGGCAAAACACAAGTCCAAAGACTTAGAAATATTTTATCATAGCATGTATATTTCACCACCCTTGGTTGCTACTAGCTAGGATAAGCATGGCATAGATAGCATCTTAACTTAGAAATTTCCTAGCAATTCTACAACTATTAGGATTTCCCAACATGGAATATAAGGAAAATATAACATGCAAGACTAGCAAAATATTTCTAATGCTTAGTAGAAAACATAGGGATAAAAATATCATGAAGCACCACTTTCCTTGGTAGTTTGGAGAGTAGCTACACTCCTCACAATCACAATCACTATTGGCACCAAAATCTACACATAAAATCATAGCAACAATCACATACAAAATATATACAAACAAAAATATATGAATGCATGCAATATGATATGTGATGATTTTTAAAACTCAACAAAGAAAGTGCACAGTACTGGTTCATAAACAAGTTCAAAACTTGCCAAACAACATTTATTTAAACCTTAAAACATTTCTTAAACAATTCATATACTCAAAATAGCCCTACACAAGTTTCTGTAAATAAAGTCATTTTAACAGAAGCAAAACATTAAACACATTGCATATTTAGAAAGGTCTTGCTCTCCTGATTCCATTGATATAAAATTTGTCAAATTTAAACGTGGGGATCAAAAGTTATGGCCAAAACAAATTCAAACATCTAATAGATTCAAAATCTGTTTTTAAACCTAAACTGTTGCCACGCGTCTTAATCTGATTGGCCGGTACCGCTTCGCGTTCGATCACGCTTCTGAGCCGCTGGATCTAACTTAATCGCGCGGCTCAGATCCAATCTTACCGCTTCGCCCAGGATCTATTGTATCCGCAGGATATAGATCTAACGGCGCTCAGCACTTTGACCATCCAGTGGCGGCGCTGGCGGTGGTGACAGGCGGCGGCGCCTCTGTCAGAGTTGCTACCGGTGTTCTAGGTCACGCGGGAGAGGGGGAAGGGGCTTACTAGACTCGCCTTGTGCTGCTGATGCTCAAGGTGGCGGTGGTTTCGCAAGGGGTGCACGGAGATGGTCGCTGGAGCTCGTCGAAGTTGCGTGCAGCAAGTCGGCTTTATTTCGCGAAAGCGTTGAGGTTCTGCGTCGATCTAGCAAGAGCCAGATGGTTTAGGAGATGTGCAAGGGTCTGGCGATCAAGACTGTATCAAAGAGGAGGCAAGGGGCGGTCTTATTTTACCTGAATCGCACGTCGGAGTCGAGCGGCGGCTCAGGTGCTCGCGGGTGAGAACGAAGACGTCGCTCTGGGTCATGAGAAAGCAAACGGAGGGCATTAGCAAACGTGCAAGGTCATGCTGGTCACGGTGGTTTGAACTAGAGGCAGGGGGTGGTCAGTACTCACCGAGATTCCTCGCTGGAGTGCGTCTGTCTACGGCGGCGCGAGGGCGATTGCGGGCAGCCTGGTGGCGGAGAGGTGGTGCTAGGTGAGGGGAAATGGCCGCGATGCAGAGGGGTTTATGTAGGCAGAAGGAGAGCAGCGATTAAGCACAGAATCAAGGGCAATTAAGCCCGCAGTGACTGCGGCGAGGTAACGGCGTGATTGAATGCAAGACGACGCGTCGTGAGGGTCCACTTGTCAGCGAGAAAAACAGAGAGGAGGTGGGGTCCTGGCGTCAGTCACTCAATGGGTTCGTCTGCGAGCGAGAAAGAGAGAGAGAACCCGGGTGGGCTTAGTGGGCTGAATCCTTTGTTGGGCTAGATAGGTGGCGCCGGCCCTTTTCTATTTCTTTTCTCCTTTTCTTTTTCTGTTTTGAAATGATTTGTTTGAAATAAAGATCATATGATCATGGATGCATGGATGATATTCATGAGTTTGAAACATGATTTTAGGGATGTTACATTTAAGCAAACATACTAGCTGTGTAACGACCAGCCATACGGACGCACGCGACCGTACCACGCGCCTATACCGAGTTCACGCTGGAATGGTTCCGCTGACCCCAAGGTTTGTCACTCGTTATGGGAGGGACCTGGTCGTACTGCCTGCCCGTACCACACACCCGACTGCCATATGAACACAAGAGAGGTAACCTAAAATTCCCAAAACACTATTCTCTTTCTTCTTTCTTCTACCTCCAAACTCCACACTACCTTCATTGGATCATCAATTCTACTTGTTATTTCCTTGATTCCTTGCACCCAATCTATCTAAGTTATGTTTCTCCTCCGATCCCCAACTTATTTGTATCCAAACCTTGCTCAATCTTTCACCATTATCAATCTAGACTTAGATCTTGTTCTTGAGCTAATCTTGATGTTGAGCATGTTTAGATAGTTTTTAGAGGAGATTCTTTTGTAACTAGTGTAGAGGATCATATATGCTATGTTTCCATTGGATCAAATTTTTGATTAGCTCTATTTATTATTTTTGTTATTAGATGAATACAAGGAATCGTATACGTGTGATGGCTACAGCGCAATCCGCACCACCCGTTGATACGCTAACCGCCGAGTCATTTGGAATCGAGTTTGCCGAGGACTTTCAGATGAACCATTTCAACCATCTCAAGCTCCGACAAATCAAGTCCACTAAGTGGGCGTGTCCCTTGATCCTGAACCAACTTGGTCTCCGTGCTGATTTTGATTTTCTATATAACAATGTTGGTTTGTATGAATTTGTCTTTCAGGATTGTGCCACATACCACCGCTTGACGCTTGAGTTTCTCAGCACTGTGACGCACATGGCGACATCTCACTACTGTCCCAAGGAGAAACTTCCTGGAGTTGATCGCATATACTTCTGACCCATGAACCGTGAGTACTTCTTGACACTCATCCATTGGGCTCACTACTTTGGGTTTGCCAACAACACTACCACCATACGCTCCACATCTTTTATTGTAAATCTTACACCCTTGGGATACTTTAATAGAATGAGAATTTGTGGAAACACAACCAGGGGAAACCAAATTGATCATCTTGTTGTTCGTTATTTGTTCTATGTTATTGCTAACACCTTGCAGGCACGTGGTGAGTTTACTAGAGTTAATGAGGAGGACATGATGGTCCTCTCTAAAGCTGCAATTCCTAACTGTAATTTGACGCCAAATTTGGGAACACTTATTTTGTTTTATCTTCACCATCGGGGGATTGAATCTCGTGGTCCCATATGCATAGGAGGAGTCATAATCATGCTTGAACAAGCGCTCCATGTCAACCTAGGTAACATCCAACTGTTGTCTGGAAACTGCCATCTTGTTTTTTCTACTCTTAGATGTTGTTGTATGATTTCAAGAATCGATGGTAGATATTTCATCGATATACCTAGATAGGATCACTTGATCCTTGCTCATTTCCTAATGGTCTCTTCTTTATTGAGGAGGGACGTTTGCGTTATGATGCGTAGGTTGAAGCAAGTCTACCACAACAAGAAGTATATGTGGATGGAGAAGAGGAAGATGAAGGAGTGGAACAAGAAGGGCCCGGACAAGATGTGCAGCCACCAAACTACTATACCACCTACAATGATATCTATGTCCTTGAAGGAAATATCCAAAATATGAACAACCTCTCCATCAACCTTCGAGATGCTACCGCCAACCTCGCCACTCAGTTCCATGATTGGAGCAGCCAATGGAACATGGGTAACTATCCACCACCACCACTGCAATGAGCAACAAAATGGCATGCAAAAGCCTAAGCTTCAGGATGTGTCACTAGGATTTTTTTTGTAGTAACGAGGTTGTACTCTAGCTCCTTGTGAGATTTGAAACACTTGCGTTGGTCTGTTCCAACACTTTGCTTTTGCGTTTTAGTTTGGTTTTGTTTTAGTTTGTTTCTGTTTGCTCTAGTCTTTGTTTGTTTTTGTTTTCCTAGTCACTTGCTTGGCCGCAAGTACTTTTACATTCTTTAAACCCCATCCTCAAAAATACAATTTTCCCCTTTTTCCTTTTTTCGTGGAAGTGGATTTAAACCTTTCCTCTTTGCTTCAATATTATTACAAGAGTGATTTTTCTTGAGTTTTGAAGGAACACATCCTTATAAGGAAGAAGATTATGAATTCACTCATGAGAGGTATGTCCTATGTCTCCCACTTTTGAAGTTTGATATTTTTATCTTAGTTAATTGATTTGCTAAGATGTTATGCTAGTGGGAGTGATTCAAAGTAGTTAGAGTAAAGCTTATTATTTGTATGAATGATTAGTTGTGGAAGCTTTTGCTCTATTTCTTGTAGCTAACCGAGTCTTTCCTTGGAAATAAAATTTCCAAACAAGCACAACAATAAAAGGTCTGAAATTTTATGACTTGTTTGATGTGTGATTGTCTAGAGAGTTTACCTTTGAAGATACTTAACCCCATAGACGTTCTGATAGACTTGACGACACTCTTGAAAGGAGTTCTTTGATTGAAATGAAGTCTAGTGGTAATTGTGATTTCATGCCAAAGCTAACCTTGTGGATCAAACTGTGATACTATTTACAAAGTTCTATGTTTACCATGCATACCTTTGGATGCCAACAACTCCGCTAGCTTTTGAACGATCTATGGTGTAACCCCAGATTTCGGCTATGAGTTGATGACATGGGTGGCATACGTGTCACCATATGGTAAAAATTATTGGTACTCTCGAAGGTTGTGCAAACCATTTGTTTAAAAGAATCACCCAATGATCCTATTGAGAAATATCCTTGCAAGAAGGAAGAAAAAAGAGAAAAAGAAAAGATAAAAGATATGATGATCCGCATAACATGTCTTTGGCATGATCTCATTACTACTTTATGAATTTACTTGAGAAGCAATGATTGGAATAGTAGTGTTTTAGATAGTCTTGATTTACCGATATGGGGATCAATAAGACACTTCAATGTTATACTACTTTGGACATGAACTCTCTTACTCAATATTGCTATATTAAACATTCTAGTGTTCCTTGGCAAGCTGAGAGTTAACTAGAGGAATTGGATTGATTTTTACACTTCTAGTTATTTATATTTATATTAAACTATACTTTGATTATCTTGAGTTATCAAAGCTTGTATAGTGTTCTTAGCATCTCTCCAACTTTGATGAGCTTTTAAATATGGAAAATGTGCTAGAAACATATGGTTACCGATCGTAAGTGAATTCATACTCTCGTTGTTTCAAGTTTAAACGCTGAATTCTTTATAGTTCTTTTGTTTCTTCTTGCTCGAGGGTGATCAAGGTTTGAGCTTTGGGAACGTTGATAGATCTAAAAAGCACCATCTTTCTCCATATTTTAACATTGTTTTTGTTCAAGCAATTGACATTATTTTCTCTTGATTTGCCACTAATGACTAATTATTGAAAAAACATGCAAATCCTTCCTTTGGTTTACGGTGTACAGGAAATCACACTTTTATTGCAAAATCTTGAGTCATAAATGATGATTTTGAGGAAGTTTTGACGACCAAGTAATTCTGGAGTTAATACAAAGCACCAGCTAGCGTAAAGATCACTGGTACGGGCGCACCCCTCCAGTATCGCCCGACCGTACAGGGTGGCGGCAACTTCATCTCATCAAACCCTACAATACTCTTGAAGGAGCCTATATATTTTGAGGTACCTGCCTCCACAAAGAGGTCCGCCATTTTCTGATTGCATCACAACACCACCAAAGGAGATCCACACCATAGTTCATCCCTTCCATCCCCCATCCTCTCCATTAGCCATAGATATTAATTTGTAGTTGAGATCTCCTTGTGATTCAGCGACCATTGTAAGAATTTTTGATTTCAATCTAAGTATTACACAATGTTTTCTATCCTTGATATTATTGTTATGAGTGAGTAGTCCTCACGGGCTGTGGGTTGGGGAGAAACCTCGTAGCGTTTATTTGTATCTAATCTATGGGAGAATTGTGTATTAGTTTGTAAGAGGGATTTGTATCATTTGTTTCTTTGTCTATTGCCTCGATCTTTGGACTTGTAGGTACCCAAATTCCCGGAGATTGATCAAGGCTTGAGGTGATATGCTTGGCAAGCATCGATCTCATATGAACCTCAGTGACATCAAGGATAGTACGGTCTTAGCTTAGTGACCCATTCGGGATCACAACAACATCAACACTTAATGCTTTGATATGTGTTTTACACTTAATAATCATTTGTAACCTAGTGCTTCGCGGTGCAGTCCGTTGGATCAAAAGACTATTGCTATGCAGGTGGACTCTCAGGGTCTCTAGTATATTAGGATGTGTTGCCAACAAAATATTATCTCTATTAGAACCTTACACATGAATGTGCTTATTTTTATCCTTTATCCCATATGATGTGTAGCTGCAGGTGGATCTTCAACCCTGACCTATCTCCATCCATTGATTCAACCACAATATAAAGTAAACTAGATTAGTCCGGTAAACAAAGGTAAAATCGAAAAAACAAAGTCTTGTAGATGTGTCCTTATTTTTTTCCTATTAGTGTTGTTTCCCAAGGATTCGATAAACCTTGGTCTACTAGGGAAAAAGCTATTATACTACATCTATAATCTAGATCGAAGGTATTAAAGGTCATAAACACCCTAACCAAATAGCTCTCTTTTGGTTCGATACTCTTATTTAGAAACTTGCTACAATTGATTTGTGCACTTGTAGTCATCACCTGGAAACTTGCATGACCCTGAAGGGGCCTTCCCACATCGATGAAAGCTTGTTGAGTCCTTCTCAGGAGAGTATCCTCCATTTGACGAGGTCACCAACCTCAAGCGTGCAGGGACGGATGTTGTGGATGTGGTAGCGACCCAGGCCATGCTGGTACCGGGCGGCATGGACAGTAGCACGGCAACGAGCCTCCTCTAGGAACAGAAAGTCATCCTCCCACTGGTCGTCTTGGTGAGTATCGTCAAAGACGAGTGCTCTTGGAGAAGTTTGTGTCAGCTCAGTAGGGAGAAACGAGTCTTCCCCATAGACAAGTTAGAAGGGTGTTTCATCGGTGGGCTTGGTCGCCGTGGTGCGGATTGATCAGAGCACAGATGGGAGCATGTCGATTCAACCCTTGCCCCTAGCCTCGAGCTTGTTGAACCTTCTGGTTTTGCGGCCCTTGAGTACCTCATCATTGGCGTTCTCAGCCTAGCCTTTGCTTCATGGGTGAGCGACAGAGGCCTAGAAGATCTTGATGCCGAGGCTCATGCAGTAGGACTTGAACAAGCCGCGGGTTAACTATCTACCATTGTCGGTGATGATGTTGTTGCACATGCCAAAGCGACACACTAATCTCTTGATGAACTTGACAGTGGATCTTGTCAGGATGGTGCAAACAGGCTCCACCTTCGCCCACTTAGTGAACTTGTTGATGGTGATGTAGGGGTAGCGGTAGCCCTCGAGCGGGTGAGGGAAAGGCCCAAGATGTCCAACCCCCAGACCACAAATGATCATGAGAGTGGAATGTTGTGGACCTCTTGTGCCGGTTGATGTACCTGCTTGGCATGGAATTGGTAGGACTCGTATGCCTTGACGAGCTCGGTAGCATCATGGAGTGCTGTTGGCCAGTAGAAACCACTACAGAAAGCCTTACTAGCGATAGTGCGCAACGAGGAGTGGTGGCCACACTCTCTAGAGTGGATGTCGATGAGGAGCGCATGTCCTTCCTCTGCAGAGACGCAGTGCAACCCCATTGGGGCCCCTGTAGTAGAGGTCTCCATCCACCACGCAGTAGCTCTTGGAGTAGCGAGCTATGCGCTTAGCCTTGGAATCATCCAAGGGGAGAGTCCCGGTCTTCAGGTAGTCCTTGAGCTCGTTGATCCATCTTGTAGCTTGGTGAGTAATCGCCATCATGCACGGGACACAATCTGGAGCGCCTTTTGCGGATGCAGACGAGAGTTTCTTGGCGAGCGAGATGTCGCTAGTGGCTAGTGTCTTGATCGATGGCATCAACAAACTCTCCTCAAAAACACCTGAGTGTTGTGGCTCATCCTTGGAAGAACGCCTGGTGAGGTCTTCGGCCTCCATATTGTCTCCACGAGGAGTGTGCTTCAACTCCATGTCAAGGAAATGCTTCTCGAGCTTGCGCACCTCCTCCAGGTAGGCATCCATGTGGACGCACTTAGCTTTGTAGCACTTGTTGGAGAAGTTGATGAGAAGCTATGAGTCTCCCTATATGACGATGCGCTTGATGTCGAGAGCGATCGCAGCTCTAAGCCTGGAGAGGAGGCCCTTGTACTAGGCGATGTTGTTGGAGACCTTGTCTTCTTCCTTTTTTGAAGGTAAATAGTGGGGGAAATCCCCACTGTAATTTTTTATATTATAAAATATGAGTATTTACAAGAGATGAGAAGTTACAGGAGGCACAGAAAAGGTTCAAAAAGGGATACAAAAGAACTAGACTTGAGACTATAGCCACTCCTTAAAGGTGCCAACATGCTTATTTTTTATTCTATAAGACACCATTATCAGTTCTTGGTAATATATTGCCTTCTAGATCTCAAAATTTGGTCTTTGGATATTAAAGATCTTATTGTTCCAGCTCTCAAAACTTGGTCTTCTCATCTTCCTTGAAGAGGAGCTGCACAACATAGTAGAGTTTTTCTCCTGTTGGTGAGGTGAGAAATGCGCTAGCCCCCATGCCTGCTTGTGGGATGCAACATCAAAGTTCACGGACCAGTGTCCAGGATCCACCTTCCCTGGTAGTTATGATTCTTCCTCGGAGAGGTCTTCAGCGATTGGATTAGTCCACTCCGCGGTAAAATCTGCCAGGGCCGTACTCTTTATGGTGCTTGTGGTGTGGAATGTTAGCTCAAATGGTTGTAGTTCGATGGCCTATTCCGCCATGCAGCCTGTGGCATTGGGTTTGCACATAACTATCTCCAGAGGGTACTTTGTGAAGACCTTGATGTGGTGGCCTTGGAAGTATTGTTGTAGATTACTGTAAGCGATGATGAGCATGTAGAGAAGATTCTACTACATGCTGTAGCGCTCGCGTGCATCCCGCAGCATTGTACTGACGAAGTAGACAGGGTGTTGCATGAGGCTTGGATCCTTAGGCGTCGAAGCTTTCTCCTCACAAGGCTTGTCCAGCAGCTCACCGAGGTTTTCCTTCTCAAGTATCTCGGTGAGGCTCTCCTCCTCGACGAGGATAGCGACCTTGGTGGGCAGAACAGGTGTGCCTCCTTCATCAAGAGGCTCGGGGCTTGGTAAGGTGAAGTTCTTCTCGGAGATGACTGGCACCTCTTGATCCGCAATGAGGACCGCCCTTGAAATTTGTGGAGTGGCTGCCAAGTACAACAGTAGAGGCTCGCAGGTCTATGGAGCGACCACGATTGGAGCGCTGGTGGGATACCTCTTGAGCTTCTCGAAGGCGACATCAGCTTCTGGAGTCCACTAGAAGGTTCCTAACCACTTCATTATCTTGAAGAAGGGCAAGTCCTTCTCGCTGAGCCTAGAGATGAAGCGACAGAGAGCGGCCTGCATCCCAGCGAGCGCTACATGTCTTAGAGCCGCTATGGGGGCCATAGTTCTTCAATGGAACGAACGTTGTCGGGGTTTGCTTCTGTGCCCCGATGCGAGATGAAGAACTTGAGGATCTTGCCTAAAGCCACCCGGAAGACGCACTCAGCAGGGTTCAACTTGATGTTCACCTTGTGCATATTGACAAAGGTCTCCTCGAGGTCCGCAACAAGCATGTTCTTCTTGTGAGCCTTGACAACGATGTCGTTGACGTATGCCTCAACATTTTTTCTCATATGCTCGCCGAGGGCGATGTGATGAGCCTCTGGAAGGTAGCTCCTACATTCTTCAGGCCGAAGGGAATGCATTTGTAGCAGAAACACACCTCAAGGGGTGATGAACAATGTCTTATCCTCATCCTCCTTTGCCATCTTGATTTGGTGGTAGCTTGTGAACGTATCCAAGAAGCAAAGGAGATCACAACCCACCATGGATTCCATGATTTGTTTGATGTGCGGCAGCGAGTACGGGTCCTTAGGGAAAGCCTAGTTGATATCAGTGAAGTCGATGCAGATACGGCCTCCGCCGATGACCTTGGGAACCACCACAGTGTTGGCGGGACAATCAGTGTACTTAACCTCACGGGTGATATCATCCTTCTTGAGATTCTCTACCTCCTGGACGAAAAAATTCGGCTTCTCTGGTGCCATACGACACAACTTATGTTTCACGGGATTCGTAGAGGTACACACTGCCAAGTGGTGCTCGATCACCTCCCTGGATACACCGTACATATCTGACGGTGTCCATGCAAACATGTCAGCATTTTCCCACAGGCAGACGACGAGCACACTATCCTACTTGGGAGGAAGGTGGCCACCAATGGTTACGGTAGCCTCCGAGCCACTAGTGTCCACTATCACCTTCTTAGTCGTGGCCCATTCTAGAGAGGATACCTACTTCTTCCTCACGAGGAGTATGATGTCATCCTCGTCAACAGGGTGTGTGTGGCAGCGGCAGCCTTGTCGACATGCTCGATGGAATGCACCACATCCTTCTCATCACCATGGATGGTGATGGTATCGTTGCACCCCGGGAGCTTGACGAGGTTGTAGGCATGGTGGGTTACCACCATGAACTTCACTAGCGTGGGGTAGCCGAGGATGGCGTATTAGGGAAAACCTATGTGTGCCATGTTGAAGTCCATGTGCTTGGTGCGATAGTTGTTGCGGAACCTGAATGTGATAGGGATTCTCACCTACCCCAGGGGCATGGTTGTTCCTTCAGTCACTCCCGAGAAGGGCCTTGTAGGCATTAGGCACTCGTAGGGAACTTGCAGCTTCTCGAATGTTTCCATGGAGATGACATTAAGTCTTGCCCCTCCGTTGATGAGCGTCTTGGTGACTGCGACATTGTTGATGGCGTGCACACCATAGGAAGGGTGCACATGGTCTTTGTGGAGTTCGGGTGTCTGCTGGCATCAAAGGAGATGGGGAATTGAGACTACTTGAGCTTTGGGTCTTCAACTGGGGGAAGGATAGCGGCTATCTTGCGGATGACCTTCTTGAGCTAAAAGTTGGAGAGGGGAGCCTGAGCCCCACTAAGAATACATGCCATCCTTCTCGGCTCCTAGTAGCCCCTCGCCCGCCTCTTCCTCGAGGAGGTTATTGTTTCCCTCGCTGAGGTGCGGTTGGGCAGCATTGGCCTAGTGGTTCGGCTGGTAGTCATTGTTGTTGCGGTTGTTCCAGTGGCTACTGCCACGGCCACCTCTGCTATCATGGCCACGGTTTTTGTTGCGGTTCCTCTAGTTGCCATGTCATCGCTAAGCTTCTTGAGCTTGAAGAAGTTATCGGTGTTGTGGGAGTGCATCTTGTGGAAGATGCAAAAAGGATGATCGTCCTGCTTCATGTTGTCGCTGCCATGCTAGTACTTGTTCTCTGGCTCTACGCGGGTATAGCCTGAGTCTTGTGCTTGGGCTCCTTGTTCTTGCTCTTGGCGGGCGCAGAAGTACTTGCAGCATTGTGGTCGTTGTGCTTGAACAGGAGTCCCTCCTCAACCTTGGCACACTTTTCTACCAGTTCGAAGAGCTGGACAACCAAAATGAGATCATCATTCATGGCAAGCTTCTCGAGTGTCCTGACATCGGTGACACCCACTGAGACGATGGAGATGATGGATGTGTCGGTGACCCGCGGGATCTTGTTGCGCACCTGACTGAAATGCTGGATGTACTTGTGAAGTGTCTCGCCAGGATGCTAGCGCACATCACGAAGGTCGTTGCGAGTGAGAGGAGCTTGTACGGGCCCTTGAATTTGGCGACGAACTTCTCGCACAGATCCTTCAATGAGTAGACGGATTCCTCAGGGAGGTTTTTCATCAGCCAGGAGCGAGCTGTGTCCTTGAGGGACATTGGGAACCAATTGGACATGACCTTGTCATCACCGCCCGTAGCTTAGACACCCACGGTTTAGAGCTGCATGAACTCGATGGGATTCTCTTTGCCGTTGTAGCGTGGAGGTAGATCCGAATTGAACTTGAGGGGCCACACCACGGTGCACAGCTCCTTGGTGAATGTGAGGCAGCCATTGCTGGACTCAGGGGTGCCATCAGCGAGGGCAGCACCATTAATTTTTCCTGTTGCCAAGGCCTCGGTGATGGTGCGTTCGAGGCATCTGTGCTGGTGTTCGATGGCCATGCGTCAAGCCTCCAGAGACCTATGGATGATCTGACAGCTAGGGGTTGGGGAGTCATGCATCGAGGAAGCACCATGGGAACGAGGAGGCGCCATTACTAGTCCTTGCATAGCACGGTTGTTCCCTACGCCTCCACCAGCTGAAGGTGGTGGAGGAGTGTCGTGCGCGTCCACAGTCAGCAAGCCTGGAAGCAACTTTGTCACCTCATCGATAGAGCTAAGACCTTCGGTAGAGCTCGTCCGCTACCTCAGAGTTTCCCACTCGAGGACTATGGCCATAATGCCCTACAACCACAAACACTGGGAGCCATCTAAGCTGGTGCCCACAAAAGGATCGCGAAGAGTAGAGATCATCGACATCAGGAATGAGGGAACGATGTTAATCTCCCAAATTGACAGCCACACCACGAACATTGTCCTATCCCCCAGGTTCGTCAGTTCAGGGGCATGCGGATCGCTATAAGTGAAGCTTTGCTCGCTGCCTCTATTGCATGAGATCCTTCTAATCTATTTTGTTGTAATACCTATATACTAGTCTATTTTGTTGTAATACCTATGTACTAGTACTTTTTCAGATCGACCGATCGAGTGCAGAATATGGTCTCTCTTTCCTTTTAAATCATGACCTTGCTACAACTTATTGAGTTTCAGTATCTGCATTGCTGAATCTATCAATTCTTTTGGTTATTATCTATACTACTGAATTGGTCACTTTAAAATGCTACTGAATCTGTCAACTGGTGTTGAATATGAATTATGAATCTGTCGATATTTTTTCTGACTTATTATGTACTATTGAAGATTTCAAATGCTACCGAATCTATCAAAAGTTATGTCATTGATGCATGGCTGTTTACACTAGAGCTTTGGCCTTTCTGTCACCGGAACCGTCGGGCGTGTTTTGGAGAGAGATGAGAGGGGTAAAGATACAACACAATTTCACCAATTGAAGTCATTGGTCGGTCCAATATTATCGTGGCTGGAGTATGTATCCCTGGTGACGAGGGTTCGACTCGTCAATGCCCATTGTTATGGACTTGGGTTTTGGAGAAGATGGGGATGCTGGATATCGCGAGACGGTTAATAGACACGCAGCAAGGGGACACGAGTTTTACCCAGGTTCAGGCCCCTAGAGGTAAAACCCTACTTTTGCATGTCTGTTCTTGATTACGGTGGAACCAAAGGTTACATGGGTGCGCAGATGCGATATGGCATGAGGTGTGTGTATGAGGTGAAGAGAGATCCTCCTCGTCGTGCCCTCCTTGCCCTTATATAGAGAGGCCAGGTCCCGAGGTAGGTCGAGTCAGTTACAAGTTAGGTTTCACCCTTGAATATTCTATCTATGTCTTGATCGTGTTCTCTAAAGACTCAAACTTTTGCTAGGCTTGGGCCACCCGGAGTCTCCTTGGGCAGCAAGTCTTCAAGTGGGCCTTCCTTGGGTTGGACCAGATATACCATGTCAGTAGCCCCCGAGTATTCAGTCGAATCATAGATTCGGCTGGGGACTCTATAATCTTTCGGGTGCTTCTCATTCGAACCCGTCTTTCGAGTAAATACGTTAGTTCATAGGGATTGTTGATACGTGTGCCTGACTCGCCCGACGAATCAGGGTCAGTTAATTGTCATAGGACAAAACAACATGATCTTCTTCAGACTCGAGTCCTCGAACTCGAATCCGGAACAAATGCTGGTGTAATTCGACTCAGGCCGTTGAGGTCTTATAGGAGTCGAATTCCAGATTTTTTAAGTCATGTACCCAACACGTCCGTCGGGATTTTCTTCGTGCGTATTGACATGGTATTTTACTGGTAGAGTGTAGTCTGGTGCATTACCAGGCCATGAGATGATACATGTAGGGCTTATCTTTGTGCCGTAGACACAACATCTGAAGTTTTATCACCACGGAGGTGTTTCGAGTAACCAAGGAGACTGCTTCTCACTTAGCGTTATTTTGGGCAAAGTTGCCAAAAAGTTCTTGTTATTTTGATCCAAAGGATCTCATTCGAATAATTCATAGGGTGTGAAACCAGCGCTCCCTATGGGAGTAGCCCCCGAGTGTCTGTTCGAGTCGTAGACTCGAGCGGAGACTTTAGTTATGCAGATGTTATCCACGTCTGTCACATCCCAAGATTTTCCAAATCTTGTAGTGTGAAAAATAAATGAATAAAATAAAACTTTGTGAATTTTCAGGGCCAGAAGAAACTTTTTGAATCCAATTGGAACTCTTCAAACCAATTTGGATCAAATAAAATCTTAAAGAGATTTAAAAAGGTAAACATTTGATAAAGGAAAATAAAATATTTTGGAATTACTATTTTGGATCTTTTAAATAAAAGGATTTGGTTTTCAAAGGAAAAATAAATTTTGATAAGGATTATTTTATAAGCCAAAAGAAAACTTGGCCAAGCCTTTGAAACAAAATATTTCTATTTGGGAAAATTAGTAAAAGTTTATTTAAATAAAGTAATAAGGATTTAATATCCAAGTTTTATTAATAAAGGTATTACTATTTCCAAAACATCAAAACTTATTTAATTATTTATATAAAATAAGTTTTCCAAGTATTTTATATTCCCAAATAAAACCTACTGATTTGGTTTTGAAAATAATTAGATTTCAAAAGGAGTATTTAAATAAAACAAATCCTATTTTGATTTATTAAAACAAGGTCTATTTATTAAAACAAATCCTATTTTGATTTGCTCACCATCATCTCCTGCATCTGCCAAGATTTTCCTCGTCATGAGTGCTCGCAATGATGACTTCATCTTCGATCGAACTACGCCGCCGTCTGGCCTCCAACTCCGACGAGCCCCATGTAGTTTCCGACCGCTTTCCTCTCGTTCACGCACACACCTACACTGTGTCCTTGCGCGTCTGATCATGCGTTTCGTTTGGCTCCTAGTGATCCCTAACACCGTCCTCGACGACGACTGAACGTGGCCGAGGCGCAGCCCACTCCGCGAGCAATCGCTCATCGCCTGGCGCCTTGCCGACGACCGAGACGTTGAGCTTCCCCAGGCTCCTGCGAACACGGTGAGACTACTCCCTCCCTCTCTTGCTTCCTACTTCGCCAGCGCCGCCACCATCTGACCGCACCGCCGCTCGTCGTTGACCTTGCGCCGCCAGTTCCAGGCTAGTGGATAGGAGCCGTTCGATTTAGATCGAACAGACGCGATAGAATCACTTAATAGCGAAAGGGTACGCGTCCTGCGCCGTGCGATCTACCTAGATCCAATGCACCGCAGAGCCTGATCCGGCCGAACCGGTACCAGCGAATAGCGTTGCGACGCGTGGCCAGTTCTTATTTAAAACAGAAGTTTGAAATCTGTTTAGTATGTGATTTTGAAAACCCTATAACTTTTGATCCACACGTCAAAAAATTACAAACTTTATATTGTTGGAATCAATGTAACAAACCCTAGCCAACCATGCAATTGGTTTAGTAAATAGTATCTATTAAATTGTTTGTTTTTACAGAAACTTTTGTATGCTTGTTTAGGTTAGAAAAATTGTTCAAAAATGTTTTTAGGGTTAAAACCTTTGCAAATTAGTTTGTGGTGAACTTACTGACCCTAGGAACCAACCCATGGTTTTGAAAATGGATTTGGTAAAGTTTAAGATGGATTAATTGGTTTAGCCCATTTCTAGCCAAATAAAAATAATTATTTTGTTATGGAAAATGTTTTTGGATGTAAAAACTTTGGGAAATGATTTAGAGCAAACCTACTGACCCTAAAACACCAAGTTTTGGGAAACAACAACTTATTTGGTGAACCACTTAAAGTTGTTGCTTTGATAAAAATGTTTTTCACCACATAGAATGAGGAATGAATTTAAAAATGGTTTATGGATAGAACCCTTTTGCAAATGACTTTGCCACTTTGGAAAAATGACCATTTTGAACCTTACCAAGTTTAGAAACCTAGTGGAGACCATCTTTGCAAATAAACCTATCTCTTGCATGCTTACATGCATGACTTAGATCCCATTGTTTTATGTGTGTGTTATGTTTGATTGACTTTGGTTGGAATGCTAGTTGATATTGTGTTTGCTTGATTGACTTGTAGTGAAGTGTGAAACTAGCAAGATCAAGAAGTGAACCACCATTCCCTACCAAAAAGGCAAGTTACACTATCATCTAAAAGACCTATTATTTTCATTATACTTAGTGGATTTTGAAACATGCATGAAAATAATTTTATACTTATGCTATGCTAAATCCTAATAGGATACCCTATACATTCCTTAGTGAAAACAATGTAGTTGTTACATGCTTAGCCATGCTATATTTTGAAAAGAGATTCATGTTGAGATTTTTATGGAATTGAGAAAAGGACTTGTGTTTTTATATAATAAAACAAGGACTCAATGAACCACCTGGGTGGACAAGGATACTTTGAGTTTTGGAGAAGGTGGCAACAAAAGGAACCATGTCTATGGCAATCTCTTTGTGTTGTGCTCCAAAGGAAACCACCCAGGAAACTTAGAGATTGAACATGTTTCTCCAATTGTGGCTTTCGTGTGCAACCACATGCTATTTATGGCTCTGGCTTAGTCAACTACATTGGGAAGACCCATGCATTGTCTTCAGTTTACTGGACATGAGGACCTAGAATCCTACATGGGTGCTGAAGACAAGCTAGCAATGGTGTATGGGAGGACCCTCTAGAAAGACTTCGTTACATTCTCAATCTGCCGGTACTCCATCTTGGTGAGCACTAATCCAGTGGCCACTGGTGGCAACAAGATGGGATTGTGACATGTGGGTAAAGTGTGCAACTTCTGCAGAAGATAATAAAATCTAAGTACTTAGCCGTGTCCCCGGTTATGGACAATACTGAGCAACTAAAGTTTGAAGCTATGGGAAATCTCGACATTCTAATTTCTAAAAGAAAACTTTTAAAACTTGATGCACTTGGGGGTACCAAGGAGATCAAGAGATTTTGCTAAAACTTGATGCACTTGGGGGTACCAAGGAGCACAAGAGATTTTGATAAAACTTGATGCACTTGGGGTTACCAAGGAGCTCAAGAGATTTTGATGAAAACTTGAACACTTGGGGTTACCAAGGAGTTTTTTTTTGATAATAACTTAAACCCTTGGGTTTTGCCAAGAAGTTTTCAAAGATTTTGATCAAGGATCAACCCATTTTGAAAAGATAGGATAAACTATTGCTTTCTGCAAATGAACCCAAAACTCTACTTAGCCAAATATGCATGTAAAGATAGGATCCGCTTATATTCAACTTAGTAGTGAAACTTGCCAATACAATTCAAATGTATTGACCCTTGGGGATGTAACTTGTAATGTTGCAGGTTTGATTGATTTTAGTGAAGATTGATTGATTAGGATTACAAAGTCTACAACCAACATGTCTGCCTGTGGCACTTTGAAGATGAAGGACCCCATGCTTATTGTTATTCCGCTGCAATGTAATGTATTAGCCAAATGACCTATGTAAGATGTAATAAAAATTATGTTATTCCTGGTTATAAAGTTATATTATGACCTTTGTTTCTTGATATTACATCTTAACTGTGGATGCTAGCTATTGATCCAGGGACTAGCATTGTAAACACAGGGGATTCAACCTTATATAAATAAAAGGTTGGGACACTCCCTCTACAAATGGTATCAGAGCATTGTGTTGCCTGTAGGATTTGTAAACCTAGGATTGGACAAAACCCTTAGAAAAATAGGAGTTGTATTTGTTCCAAAACTTATTTACAAACAATCTTGTAAACTCTTTCCTCAACCATTTTGGTATTTGATTCTACTTCTCTTCTATTTCAACTTGATGGAAAAACCTACCCCATGACCAAAGACTTCACCATGTGCAAAGGACTCCATCAACTCTAATGACTTCAACTTCTTCAACTCTAATGACTTCAACATCTTCAGCATGTTCACCAAGGACTTCCAACTTGGATATCACTAAGGACTACAAGTGAGACAAGGAAATCTTGCTCAAGATATGGAGACTAAGGGAATGCAAAAGTTAGAAGGAGCCCATATCACTTGAAGTTTAGTAACCAAGGAGATTTTCCCAAAGAAACCATGACCTCATGTAAAGAAGAATCAACCAAAGAAGGATGGAAAGATCACAAGTAAACCCTATAGATGGACCACCATATTTTGTTAAGTCAAACACACCAACTTATGTGGTGTAACAAAAATATTTTGTTGCCTAAGTATGTGCTTGAACTTTGTTGTTGAGTAAAAAGTTGATTTTGAATGCTTGCACATTGCCTGTGTGAATTGTGATGTGTGTGATTAGAATTATTTCCTTAGAAATATCTTGCCTGTTCTAAATCTCCATTCAACCCAAACAGATGACTACTCCAAGAGACTCCAACATCAAGGTTGATGACACTAACACCAACCAAGGGGACAACATGAAAAAGCTCATAGCAACCCAACACCAGTTGAACCAAATGACAACTCAATTCATAGCCAACACCAATGGTGAAGATCCAACCCTGCAAAAGTTTTTGGAAGACCAAGCCCAATTGATGCTTAAAGTGACTGATCAAATGGTCAACATGGAAGAAAACTATTCCAAAAGAGTTTGTGACAACAAGGATGACAAAAATGTTATTCTGGATGGAGCCCCAGCTTGCATTATTTGTGGAGACAGGGATCATACTTCCAAGGAGCATGGAGATCAATGCCCCAACTGTGAAGAGAAACATCCTGTTGGACAATGCCCCACCTCTCAAGCTACTTGCTACTTATGTGAAGGAAACAACCATGTTCCTATCCAATGCCCCATCTATTCCATTGTTGAACAAAGGAAACAAGGTGGAGTGCAACAAATGATTGCAAACCATCAAGAAGGATCCAAGTCTACCAAGAAGGTTGATGACAAAGGAAAAGGACCACTTATACCTCCAAGCAAAACAACCCAATTCAAAGGATCAAATAAGAGGAATATGAATTTTCTAAGGAGCAATAAAAGGTCCAAGAAGCATGTAGACATTCCTACCTACCAGATAACATATGAACAACATGAACTAGATGCACTCCTAGCTTTGGAGAAACCCAAAAAGTAAAAGAAGGACAAAAGCCATGTGCAATGTCATAAATGTAAGGAAATGGGACACTATTCCAGTGAATGCCCAGAGAACCAGAAGAATAAGGAAATTGGCCAAGTGGTGTGCAACAACTACAAAGAGCTAGGCCATTATGTGGCAACTTGTCCACAAGAGATACGTAAAGAACTCAAAGACATCAACTGTTTCAATTGCAAGAACCCAGGACATTATGCAAGCAACTTTCCAGAAAAGATGAAGAACAAGTTGAACAAGCCTATGGAGAAACTCAACCTTGGCCCATGAGTCAAGTGTGGAAAACAAGGACACAATGCAAATGTTTGCCCAAAGAAGTTCCCCAAGATTCCAAGCAAGCCAATATGTAATTTTGTTTGAAAATTTTAAGGGTGGTAGTACCCTAGTTGTTTTGAGCCTACTTGTAACCCTAGCCTTCCCAAATCTCGGGACGAGATTTATTTTAAGGGTGGTAGCCTGTCACATCCCAAGATTTTTCCAAATCTTGTAATGTGAAAAATAAATGAATAAAATAAAACTTTGTGAATTTTCAGGGCCAGAAGAAACTTTTTGAATCCAATTGGAAATCTTCAAACCAATTTGGATCAAATAAATTCCTAAAGAGATTTAAAAAGGTAAACATTTGATAAAGGAAAATAAAATATTTTGGAATTACTATTTTGGATCTTTGAAATAAAAGGATTTGGTTTTCAAAGGAAAAAGAAATTTTGATAAGGATTATTTTATAAGCCAAAAGAAAACTTGGCCAAGCCTTTGAAACAAAATATTTCTATTTGGGAAAATTAGTAAAAGTTTATTTAAATAAAGTAATAAGGATTTAATATCCAAGTTTTATTAATAAAGGTATTACTATTTCCAAAACATCAAAACTTATTTAATTATTTATTTAAAATAAGTTTTCCAAGTATTTTATATTCCCAAATAAAACCTACTGATTTGGTTTTGAAAATAATTAGATTTCAAAAGGAGTATTTAAATAAAACAAATCCTATTTTGATTTATTAAAACAAGGTCTATTTATTTAATTAATAATGGACCCTAAAATAAAATTATTTTATTTTGATCTTTGAATTTTGGTTTATGTTACTGAACAGAACCAAATTCATAGTTGCAAAGTTTGGTGATTGTTTGAATTGATTTGAGTATTGTTTGGTTGTTTGAAATTTCAAAACAGAAATTGGAAATAGAAAAAGAAAAGGTTTCAGGAAGAAAAAAAATAGAAGTCGGACTCAGCCCAACTGGCCAAGCCCAACAAGACCCAGTCCAGCCCACCTACTCTCTCCCGCGGCGAAACGTTTTTCACTCAGGGTGGACCCTTCCCTCACTCCTTTTCTCACTGACCAGCCGATCCCACCCTCCTGTTCATCGTCCTCACCCGCGCGACTTCTTCTTCCCAAACCACGTCGCCGTTTCTGCTGTTGAATGCGCGCTTGATTCCTCCTTAACCACGCATTGATTCAGCCCGTGACTGCGTGCACTTAAGCGCCTCTCCTCCCTCTGTCATTCCCCTCAAATGCCAACTCCTCATCGCCACCAGGCTGCTCGGAATCGTCCCCAAACCGCCACTGTCTCCGACGCGCTCCGGCGGCAATTCCGGCCACCACCGCTAGCCCCACTGCCACCAGAGCACACAATCTTGCTCACCATCATCTCCTGCATCTGCGATTTTCCTGCCATGAGTGCTCTGCAGCGACGACTTCATCTTCGACTGAACTACGCCGCCGTCCGCTCCAACTCCGACGAGCCCCACAGGTAGTTTCCGACCGCCCCTTCCCCTCTCGTTCACGCACATACCTACACCGTGCCCTTGCGCGTCTGACCATGCGTTTCGTTTAACTCCTAGTGATCCCTAACACCGTCCTCGACAACGACTGGACGTGGCCGAGGCGCAGCTCCACTCCGACGAGCAATCGCTACTGTCCCTGAGCGCCCCTTGCCGAGCCGACCGTACGTTGAGCTTCCCCAGGCTTCTGCGAACACGGTGAGACTACTCCCTCCCTCTCTCGCTTCCTACTTCGCCAGCGCGGCCACCATCTGACCGCACCGCTGCTCACCGTTGACCCTGCGCCGCCAGTTCCAGGCTAGTGGATAGGATCCGTTCAATTTAGATCGAACAAACGCGATAGAATCACTTAACAGCGAAAGGGTACGCGTCCTGCACCGTGCGATCTACCTAGATCCAACGCACCGCAGAGCCCAATCCGGCCGAACCGGTACCAGCGAATAGCGTTGCGACGCGTGGCCAGTTCTTATTTAAAACAGAAGTTTGAAATCTGTTTAGTATGTGATTTTGAAAACCCTATAACTTTTGATCCACACGTCTAAAAATTACAAACTTTATATTGTTGGAATCAGTGGAACAAACCCTAGCCAACCATGCAATTGGTGTAGTAAATAGTATCTGTTAAATTGTTTGTTTTTACAGAAACTTTTGTATGCTTGTTTCGGTTAGAAAAATTGTTCAAAAATGTTTTTAGGGTTAAAACCTTTGCAAATTAGTTTGTGGTGAACTTACTAACCCTAGGAACCAACCCATGGTTTTGAAAATGGATTTGGTAAAGTTTAGGATGGATTAATTGGTTTAGCCCATTTCTAGCCAAATAAAAATAATTATTTTGTTATGGAAAATGTTTTTGGATGTAAAAACTTTGGGAAATGATTTAGAGCAAACCTATTGACCCTAAAACACCAAGTTTTGGGAAACAACAACTTATTTGGTGAACCACTTAAAGTTGTTGCTTTGATAAAAATGTTTTTCACCACATAGAATGAGGAATGAATTTAAAAATGGTTTATGGATAGAACCCTTTTGCAAATGACTTTGCCACTTTGGAAAAATGACCATTTTGAACCTTACCAAGTTTAGAAACCTAGTGGAGACCATCTTTGCAAATAAACCTATCTCTTGCATGCTTACATGCATGACTTAGATCCCATTGTTTTATGTGTGTGTTATGTTTGATTGACTTTGGTTGGAATGCTAGTTGATATTGTGTTTGCTTGATTGACTTGTAGTGAAGTGTGAAACTAGCAAGATCAAGAAGTGAACCAGCATTACCTACCAAAAAGGCAAGTTACATTATCATCTAAAAGACCTATTATTTTCATTATACTTAGTGGATTTTGAAACATGCATGAAAATAATTTTATACTTATGCTATGCTAAATCCTAATAGGATACCCTATACATTCCTTAGTGAAAACAATGTAGTTGTTACATGCTTAGCCATGCTATATTTTGAAAAGAGGTTCATGTTGAGATTTTTATGGAATTGAGAAAAGGACTTGTGTTTTTATATAATAAAACAAGGACTCAATGAACCACCTGGGTGGCCAAGGATACTTTGAGTTTTGGAGAAGGTGGCAACAAAAGGAACCATGTCTATGGCAATCTCTTTGTGTTGTGCTCCAAAGGAAACCACCCAGGAAACTTAGAGATTGAACATGTTTCTCCAATTGTGGCTTTCGTGTGCAACCACATGCTATTTATGGATCTGGCTTAGTCAACTACATTGGGAAGACCCATGCATTGTCTTCAGTTTACTGGACATGAGGACCTGGAATCCTACATGGGTGCTGAAGACAAGCTAGCAATGGTGTATGGGAGGACCCTCTAGAAAGACTTCGTTACATTCTCAATCTGCCGGTACTCCATCTTGGTGAGCACTAATCCAGTGGACACTGGTGGCAACAAGATGGGATTGTGACATGTGGGTAAAGTGTGCAACTTCTGCAGAAGATAATAAAATCTAAGTACTTAGCCGTGTCCCCGGTTATGGACAATACTGAGCAACTAAAGTTTGAAGCTATGGGAAATCTCGACATTCTAATTTCTAAAAGAAAACTTTTAAAACTTGATGCACTTGGGGGTACCAAGGAGCTCAAGAGATTTTGCTAAAACTTGATGCACTTGGGGGTACCAAGGAGCACAAGAGATTTTGATAAAACTTGATGCACTTGGGGTTACCAAGGAGCTCAAGAGATTTTGATGAAAACTTGAACACTTGGGGTTACCAAGGAGTTCAAGGAGTTTTTTTTGATAATAACTTAAACCCTTGGGTTTTGCCAAGAAGTTTTCAAAGATTTTGATCAAGGATCAACCCATTTTGAAAAGATAGGATAAACTATTGCTTTCTGCAAATGAACCCAAAACTCTACTTAGCCAAATATGCATGTAAAGATAGGATCCACTTATATTCAACTTAGTAGTGAAACTTGCCAATACAATTCAAATGTATTGACCCTTGGGGCTGTAACTTGTAATGTTGCAGGTTTGATTGATTTTAGTGAAGATTGATTGATTAGGATTACAAAGTCTACAACCAACATGTCTGCCTGTGGCACTTTGAAGATGAAAGACCCCATGCTTATTGTTATTCCGCTGCAATGTAATGTATTAGCCAAATGAGCTATGTAAGATGTAATAAAAATTATGTTATTCCTGGTTATAAAGTTATATTATGACCTTTGTTTCTTGATATTACATCTTAACTGTGGATGCTAGCTATTGATCCAGGGACTAGCATTGTAAACACAGGGGATTCAACCTTATATAAATAAAAGGTTGGGACACTCCCTCTACAACGTCAATATGTTTTCGATTGCACAACCAGCGCTCCCTATGGGAGTAGCCCCCGAGTCCGTAGTGGAGTCGCAGACTCGACGTAGGACTTGAAGATTTCTTCAGGACACATTTTTTACCATTGTAGTTTCTCAGGTGTGCGACCAGCGCTCCTGATGGGAGTAGCCCCCGAGTAATTGGTTGAGTCATAGACTCGAGTAAGTACTTGTTTGTTAAGTCGAAACTTTCAAGTTGTTGCTGGCTTTTCTTTGATGACATCATTGCTAAAGATTGGTGAGCTCAATCGTCTGCGGCAGCACAACTAATGTGACAGGATGACTGTGGGTCCCACCGTCTGACTTGAATTTGACTAGTCATGCGTAATCGTGGTGAAAATTGTGGTGTCTCCTCGATTCCTGTGCGTAGGGTTGCATGTTTGTGATGGTTTGGTCGCGTGCTGACACGTGTACAGTGAGATGCAAGGCACGCGTTAGGGATTCTGTATCAACGGCTCCGCTTCGTCATCCCTGTTCTTTTATATTATGGTAAAAATAGAGGCAGTTTTACCCCTTCGCCATTTCCGTTCATCTTTCACCATTGCTCCCATTTCTAGAGCTTCTGCTTGTGCTACGCACTGGACATCCTCCGTGCGTTTCCTTCGTCTTTCCTTTGCTTGCATCGCCACGCTCGCTACACTAGCAAGATCGGAAATCCTAAGAAGAGCTCCTCCGCTGCAGCGGGCTCGAGCGCCGCTGGCGTCGCCAAGAAAATCGCTGCTCCAAGCCACAACACCGACAGCGGATGGTGGCATACTGAGATGAGAGAGGCGGATTTGCGCAAGCTTCATGAGTCCGGCCTAATCTCTAAGAAGAAAGGCGACGCCATCCTTCCTAATCAGTAGGTAATCCCGCGTCCACCCGAAGGGTTTCGGGTTATGTTCTACGCCTTTGTTGTTTGTGGTATTTCATTGCCCACCCACGAATTTCTTTGTGGGATTCTTTTTCTCTATGGGCTTCATCTTCATCATCTGTCACTCAACTCTCTTCTCCACATCGCCTGCTTCATCACTCTTTGCGAGTGCTGGCTCGGTATCGAGCCTCACTTTGGCCTCTTCCGGAGACTCTACTCTGTGAAGAGGCAATCTGGCACCGGTGGTGTTTATCCACTGGGAGGGTGCGGGATTTCCATCCGCCCCTCTGTCTAGTTCTTCTCCTTTTATCTCTGCGGGTCCGTCCAGTAGTGGCAGCGCAAATGGGTCTACATCCGCGACGTCAAGCTGGACGACCAACACTACCCTTCGACTCCACCCAGAAGATCAACCGAAGGCGTTCATGGTCGAACGACATTTTGGAGGGTGAATCCGAAGAGGTGGAGAAGCTCTATATGCGGGTGGAGCACCTTCAGCTGATTCCAGGCAAAGAGGTCAACGGTGTTGATATTATTCGCACCTTCCTCAAGCATCAGGTGCAGCCTCTCCAAGCGAGGGCGCATCCGATGTTTTGTACTCTGGCGCCAACGACCCAACAAGAGTTATGTCAGAGGAGATCTCTTCGGCTGACCTTGACAGGGCGCTTCGACCCTAGTTGAAGCACAAGGCCGATGAGGATTAGCCAGGGAAGTCTCTGACTTCACCCTTCAGCGCGAACAAGGAGGTTCCTCAGGTGAAACCTGTAGTGGCATGTAATGCTTGTTTCATTTTCTCATTGTTTGCTTTTTTCTTTGACTGATCTTTACTTGTGTTGCTGACTCGCAGAACTTCAAGGTAGCGGGTATGATGCCGCCCCTGCCCGAGCAGTTCGAGGATGCGCAAGATGGTGGGGACGCGGAATCTGAGTCTGAGCTCCCCCCTGCTCAGTCGCCAACCACCGAAGCCCCCGAGCAGAGGAAAGGGTTATCTCGAAAGAGGTCTCGGAGCAAAAGTTCGGATGGGGTGACGCTGCCAACACCAAAGGGTCCCTCCTTCCTTGAACAACATGGCGGGGATGAGGGTGCAACCTCCCCCATTGCGGTTGTGCCTATTCGGGCCATGGCCCCTCAACCGCCGACCAGGAAGATGAAGAAGAAGAAGAAGAGGAAGAAGAAGAAGGAGGCTCCTGTCTTCAACTTATCAGACATACCAACGTAAGTTACTCTAATCGCATCTTGTTATGTTGTTGACATGCTAAGTATTTGGTTGTTGTTTATTTGGTTCCTCGTATATGCTAGCAGGAATCCTTCGAAAGAGTCCCTCGATGAGGAGCCCAAAGAGATGTTCGGGGAGTCGAAGCCCACTTCGTCGTTCCCCAAGATGGTGGCCAACTCCAACGATGATAATTCGAGCTCCCTGTGGAAAGGGGATCGTACAATCATTGCTCGGAAGACACAATCAAAACCTTTCGAGTCCTCAGTTGACCATGTAAGTACTTTTTCTCTTTTGCATGGGCGAGCCCTCGAGCCTTTTGTTCATCAGGTGTGTTGCTTCTCTTGCAGCCCTTTGTTCGTGATGCCAATCGTCTGATCCAACATATTTCTTTGGAGGGTGACCTCAAACAGCTCCGAGGTGCGTAGGTTTCTTTTGTTCGATTGCAAGTGCTAATAGAAAATTTTCTTGTGTTGATATTTGACCGCCCAATGATGTAGATGAGAACAACGACGCCCTCCGCAATCTGAACGCACTCGAAAAGAGTATCGGACAGGCGTAGAACAAAGCAAAGGATGCTGCAGGGGCCCTCCAGTGCCAACAGAAAGAGGCTGAGGACCATGAGCAGCAACTCGCGGCTGTCGCGACGTCATGAGAGAAGTCCATGGCTGAAAAGCTTATGGCTGCTGCCAAAGCAATATCCAGTAAGCCATCTTGTTCTTCCTTAGAGTTGGATATTCTTCGGGTGTGGTTCCTTTTGTCTCATTTGAAAGTTGTGCCTATTCTGGCAGATGCTTCTGGTGTTATGTTTGATCTTAGCGCCCTAGAGCATGGGGACCCCCTGGCAGACGCTATTGTGGTGATCGAAGATCGTTGTACCTCTGCCATGGAGTCACTCGACAAGGACAAGAAGGTCCTCGCCCACTTCTACAAGGAGATCAACCCGAAGGGCATTTCCCTTGAAGATGTTGACTCCCTCGCAGACGGTCTGACGGATGATGCTCCGGCGAAGTATAAGCGGACGCAGAAAGGGGTTGGTGCCGCGATGGGACTGGCAATGTCGATTGCGTCCGGCGATCAGCTAGATCTTAAGTAGGTTACATCCACAATGCCGATGATGACTCCCTTGCCTCCTGCTGCAAGCATTTTGGTCCTAAACTGATAGATCTCCTGGCCAACTACTCGCTAGAGCAGCAATGAGTGGCCAAGGCTAAATAGTCTGGATCCGAAGATGCTCCGGATGCTGCCGCCTAGGTCTTTCTGCCGTGTATCTTGCTTAGTTTAGTTTCTTTCTCTTTTGCGCATGTAATGCTTTTGAGCTGAACAAGTGTCACTCTGCCACGTCATGTCTTTATTCGTGTAAATATGAATGCATCTTTTGACTGTTGTCGAGTGTCGTGATTTTGATGTTTACTTGTGCACCCTTAGGGTCCTTCGAGTGCGGATCCAGTGGTTTTGCCTTCTCCTGCATTTGGCGCTCGTCCCTTGCTGGGTGAGGCGTTGCAGTTGCCATTTATGCGTGATCGCATAAAAATTCTGGAGAAGGACGTTCTCAGCATCCATGGTCATGCGGATGTTTGGAAGTCCAAGGCCGAGCGGGCCACTACTAGGGAAGAGTTTCTTCTTGAGGAATTTCGACAGGTTGGCGAGCAACTCCAATGTAAGTCACCCTGAGCCTTTGTCCTTTCGACACTGCCAGGCGTTTTATGTCACCTCACTTGCTGTATTATGAAGTTGTAAATCTTCTTCTAAAGGAAGAGAAAGAGCATGTTGCAATTAGAATGAACTGCTTGACGTAACAAGAGTTAGAGGTCGGCGGCTTCGTTTGGATGGACCGTGACCGAGCGATTGTCCTTGCGACGGTGCAAGATCGCGTTCATCAAGTTCTTCGGATTCTGAAGCGGGCAAGGTCGTCACTCGCAGCGATCTATGCCATGATGTTCCCCCTGGACTCTGCACCTCTAGCTTCTTGGGCTTGCTTGGAAAATTCCGTGATACAAGCCACGTGAAGGAGCTGGTGCACCATCAACTAGTGGCAGGTGTGAAGGCAGCCCTATCTCTGGTTCGACTGCATCGCCGTGATGTCGACCTTGCGGAGATAGCATCTAGGCCACCTCCTCCTCTGGGTGGTATGGCGTGGGATATGTGTCCACATTACGCAGCGGTGGCACAATACTCTGAAGAGATTATGGATGTGTTTGAGGAGCGGTCGAACGTCCTGCTCCAGCATAGTTGAATCCTGTAAGTGAAAACAAAATAATGTCAAGTCTGTATATTACCGAGTGGGCTTGTAGTGCCCTTATAAAGTTGTATGTATTGGCACGTAGTGCATTGTTTGGTTATAGCCTATGCATGTCCTTTTCGTTAGCCTGACGTGGTCAGCTACTCAGGTTATATGTGTTGTTGTCAATCGACGAAGTCGTATGGTGAGGAGCAACCCCCAAGCATATTTTAGCGATAAAAAGATGTAAGAGAAAAAAAATTTGGGCCAAGGAATTTAGTTTTTATTCATCGTAATGTAGGAGGTATAGTGTTCGGCTGAATAGCCTGCCTGGGTAGCCTTATTGAAAGTAAAAGACAACTAGGGGGAGAAGCATCGCTGTTTTGCAACATTCCAGGGGTTGGAGTATTCGACTCCTGACTCGACTTCCTTTAGGAGGTAGGCGCCACCTGGGATTACTTCAGTGACGATGTAGGGTCCTTCCCAGGGTGACTCGACCTTCAGGTGCCCTTCCTGCTTGAGTCACAGAACAAGGTCTCCTTCGACGAAGGACCTTGGACGTAGCCGACGGCTGTGGTTGTTGTGGAGACTCTGCTGATACACTGCTAAGCTGGCCGCAGCGATGTCGCGTGCTTCATCCAGCGTGTCGACGGTTTCTTCGAGTGTGGACGATGATTCGGCTTAGTTGTATGCGACCACCCGAGGGGCCTTGTAGCATACCTCGACAGGTAGCATGGCTTCGGCTCTGTGCACCATGAAGAAGGGCGTGTAGCCAGTTGAGCTGTTTGGCATTGTGCGCAGGCTCTAGAGAACGGAGGGTACTCGTCCACCCAGGATCCTGTAAGCCTTTCGAGTGGGCATAGCAGGCACTTCTTGATGCCATTGTCGATGAGACCATTGGCCTTTTTGACATGCCCATTGGTATGTGGATGCGACATGGATGCATAGGTGAGGTTGATCCCGAGGTCTTCGCAGAAGCCTCGGAACTCCTTCGAGGTGAAGTTCGATCCGTTGTCGGTGATGATGTTGTGGGGCACTCCAAACCTATAGACAATGGTCTCGAAGAACTTGATGGCTGTGGCGCCAGACTGGTTGGTGACGGGCATGGCCTCGATCCACTTCGAGAATGTGTCGAATGCCACCAGGAGGAAGACATGTCCCCCCGATGAGGACTTTGGCAGTTTGCCGATCATGTCGAGTCCCCACTGGGTGAAGGGCCAGGCCACTGGGATGGGACATAGATCTGATCCTGGCATGTGCATCTTGTTGGTGTACCTTTGGCAGGCCTTGCATCTCTGCACAATGACCTTGGCATCGCGCATCCCCGTTGGCCAGTAAAAGCCATCTCGCAGAGATTTGGCACCGAGGGCGCGACTACCTGCGTGGTGGCCGCAGATACCCTCATGGATGTCAAGGAGGAAGCTTTTCCCATCAATGTTGGTGACGCACCGCTGGAGCACACCCGATATGCTACGTTTGTATTAGCTCACCGTTTATGATGATGAAGGCCTTTGATCGGCGGGATATGCGTCGGGCATCCGTCGGGTCCTCAGGCAGCTGCTTTCTTATCAGGTAGCAGAGGTATGGCTGGTTCCACGTCTGCTCGACCGCCATGACCTGCATGAGGCTCACTAGTTCGACCTCCGTATCGAGCTTTTCGGGATCCTCTGCCTTCTCGGGTGGCGTAGCCCCCGAGTGTCCTATGGCTTTGGTTGTGTTCTTCGGGAATTTCCATTTGATGGAGGGCACACAAATTTGTTTGAGGAACACACCTGGTGGTAATGGGGCGTAGGTGGAGCGGATGATGGCTAGTTTTTCAGCCTCTTCATTGCTTTCCCTACCAACATGCTGAAGTTCACAGCCGTCAAAGTCCCCTTCGAGTGAGTTGTAGAGCGCACGGTATGCGATCATGTTGGCGCTATGGGTGTCACACTCGTTCATCGTTTGTTGGACGACGAGGTTGGAGTCACCGTAGATGACGAGGCGTGTGGCACCGCACACTTTTTCCATCCTCATGCCATGTATGAGTGCCTCGTATTCGACCTCGTTGTTGGATGCACGGAACTTCATCCGAAGGACATATCTCATCTTGTCCCCTTGAGGGGACGTCGGTATTACGCCGGCTCCTGCTCCTGCCTCGCGCTTAGAGCCGTCGAAGTGCATTGTCCAAGACTGGGACATGTCCGAAGTGTCCAGCAACTGGAGTTCCATCTAGTGGACGAGGAAGTCAAGGAGCACCTGAGACTTAATGGCGGTGCGCCGCTCGTAGATGATGTCTCAAGGAGATGTCTCGATGCCCCATAAGGCTACTCGCCCCGTAGCTTCGGGGTTGTTCAGGATGTTCAATAGCGGGGCATCGTTGACGACCACAATCTGATGCTCCTGGAACTAGTGGCTCAACCGACGCGCCGTCATGAATACGCCATAGGTGAGCTTCTGGTAGTGGGGATACCTTTGCTTTGTTGGGGTCAGTACCGTGCTGAGGTAGTAGATTGGGCGCTGCACCCCATTGGTCTTGTCGTCTTCAGGCTGCTCGACCACGAGAGCTGTGCTGACCACCTGGTGCGTGGCTGCGATGTATAGCAGCAGAGGCTCCCTCTCCCTTGGTGTTACCAGCACGGGTGATGTGGAGAGCAGGCGCTTGAGGTCTTTGAATGCCGCATCCGCCTCGTGTCGTGGTATTGCCGACGAGTACGCCATGGAGGGGTCCTCACAGTGCGTGTTTAGAGACGTGGGGTAAGGCGGACGGTTGACGGGTATAATGTAACACAGCTTACCCAGGTTCAGATCCCACAACGGTGGCGGAATCCTACTCCTACTATAAATCACTATAAGGGCAATACGCCGAGTTACAGAGATAGGTTCGCTGTGCGAGGTTGTATGAATCGATACTAGGTTGTCTATGATCATGCCCTAAAGGATCCCATAGACCCGACTTATATAGTCGCCAGGTCCTGGGGTTACAGGGAAAAGTCCTAGCCGGACAGGTTACAGAGTCCTACACCGTCTATTACTAGTCTTGTGTATCTTGCACTCCAAGGCTCCGGGTACGTCGGTGACTCCAACCGTAGCCTTCCTTTATCCGGCATGGCCCTCCCTTCTGGATCCATCTAACTGGGCCGCCCAGCAGGCCATAGGCCACGCTACCAACTGTGGGCCACCCGGGTTAGCCGGATAAGGGACATGCTATAGGGATACCCATATAGCATATCCCCAATAGTAGCCCCCGGAGAACTTCGAGATCTTGCGCCGTCTTGCCTCTTCATGTGGAATGCTCCATCTAGATGGATGTCGGCAAATCGTCAAGCAACATCTTGTAGTCCTCCCAAAGAACCCTGCAAGTCTTTCTCCATCTTCAACTTTATAAGCTAGAAAAATGCTGACTCTTCCATCGTACTCTTCCATAGTCGGATTGGATCCGTCCATGCCGGAATCTTCGATGTGACGGCTCGTCTGCCTATGTCAGCTAGGGCGACGTAGGCTTAGGTCAGCGACGCCTCGTAACTCACACATGCAGAGAACATAATCATATCCGATTTTCCCGCGCGAGCGATACGAACCGTTGGCGGCGACGGTTGGAGACGTGGCGAAATTTCCGCGCACGTTCGCGAACACGTCGTCTACGCGGCAACCGTCTGATTAAGCTGCACGAATCTTGACGTTGAGGATGATAAATAGTAACCGTGGGGAAATTTCCACTTTTTACCTCATTCTCCTCACATCATCTTCTTCCTCCAGCCGCGCGTCTCCTCGAGCTCTCCGCGAGAAACCTCGAAAAAACCCTAGCTCCCATCTGCACTAGCCGCACCCAATCTTCACCCCATGGCTAGCAGCAGCACCTCCCCATCAATGGCGGCGTCGAGCGAAGCCGCGGCGAAGCCGGCGAGCTCTGACGTCATGCCCCCAGAGGGTTTGGTCATCCCCGCATCGGCGGTGATCGAATCCACCGGCGGCGACCCAAATTTGGCGGCGCTAGATCCACTGGAGGAGGAACCAGACTCGCACAAGGGTGACTGGCGCGGTTCGGACATCACCGACCGCGATATCCAAGAGATGTTCGTCGAGTGCTACCTCCCCGCGACGGAGGGGCTTGCCTGGCGGGCGGCGCTGGCCGGCGAGGTGACACCTTCTCCCCAAGACGGAGAAAAGGTGTACCTCAAAGATCAACTGGTACGCGGCGTCTCCCTGCCTATCTCCAACTTCTTCCTCTCCGTCTTAAACCACTATAGGGTGAAGCCCCAGAGCCTTTCCCCCAATAGCATCTTAGTGCTTAGCAACTACGTGGCACTTTGCGAGGGATAATTAGGGATAAGGCCTAGGTTAGACCTCTTTGTGTACTTCTTCACTGTCAAACGTGAAGCCGGACATAGCAAGGAAGAGCTTAGGAACTGCGGCACCATAAGCTTCAAGATTCGACCTGGCCGGCGGTTCCCCGACATCGTCGGCCACGAGTCCTGCAAGAATTGGCAACAGACATACTTTTACGGCCTAGACGTTCCGCTGGTTGGCTGAGAAGTGACGTACCCGGACTTCGTGGATGGAGCCGCCGCTGAAGTTTCCACATGGAGATCCCAAGCCTCCCTTCCCTCCGACCTCGACGCTTCTCGTGCTATAAGGCGGATCGAATGGTTTGTAGAGACGGGTTTTACCGGCTTGGACCTAGCCATGTGCTGGTTCATCAGGCAAATCCAACCTCTGCAGTACCGCGCGAAGTACATGCACGAGTATACCAGCGACAGAAGGGATAGTCTCCGCATCTCCGTGGAAAACTTCTTGAGCGACTCCGTCAAGCTCCGCCTCAAGGACATCGTCAAGGTGAAGGATAAGAAGCGTGGCTTCACCATCACCTACGACATGTTCGTAGACGGCAAGTGCCCAAAGGTAGGTATTTATTTTCCGTGTACGACATATTCTCCAGTTTTTCCATCTTGCAAATACCATCTTATCTAACACGGTGATTTCTCACTTAACAGCTTAGCAATCTAGATGAGGGAAACCTGTATGCCCAAATATACGATCCAAAGATGAAGGAAGTCACGGTCGTGTCCGACGATGAGGTCCCGTTGGCGCGAAAGCGGAAGAGCTCCACCTCTGACGCTGCCAACAGAGGCAAGAAGAAGAAGATGGAGGGTGGAGCCTCTAAAAAGACTACCGCCACCCTGGAGGCGGAGAAAAGAAAAGCCATTGGGATCCCTTTTGCTAAGGCACCCCCACTTGTGTAAGCTTCTTTTCTTTCGACATTGTCTATTCATCTGTCTTGATCCTGTACTTATGCATTTTGCATGTCTCAGGAAGAAAGCCACGACCAGCCTCAAGAAGACCTCCAAAACATCGGGGGCTTCTCGAAATATCAAAGATATGCTGCATCGCGATGCCTCCCCCGCCATTTCCCCTGCTACTCCTGCCGTCAAGCCCTCGTCTCCTCCGACAAGATCACAAGCTAAGGATGCATCAGGCCCTTCCGCCATGGAAGTGGACTCTGGCGCCTCTACGGAGCTTGCTATTGTCGGCGAGTAGGCAACGCAGGAGAGTACGGCCCATCAGATGGTTGAAGCTCCGGCTAAGGATGCCATCGGTGGCAGCAAGGCGATGGTGGAAGCTGGTACTTCTGCCGAAGGAGGCTCCCTTGCTCCCCAGAAACCCTTCGAGTTTCCAAAGATAGTCTACCCGGCGCTCACGCCGAGTAGCACAACTCTGGTTCCTGGAGGAGTACCGACATCCCCGACATGCGGTCTTGAGGAGCTCCTCTGACAAGCAGACATCTTGCAAGGAAACAACATTTCCTTTGGCAAGCTGCTGGCTGAGAGCGCTACCAATCTCAAGATCATTGCACTGGTAAGTTTTATTTGCCTTTTTCCATTTCATATGAGTATCCCACTATAGCCCCCGAGGATGTAGACGGAAAACCATGGGCTTTTGCGTCTAGATGCTCTAAGAGTGACTAAGATAGAAAACTTCTCACTGTAGCCCCCAAGCATTTAGATGGAATGGAATGTTCCGACTAGATGCTTTAAGAGTAGCATACGCAGTGTTTATAAATTTCAGTACTGTAGCCCCCAAGCTTCTAGTTGTAACTGAATTAGTTCCAACTAGATGCTCAAAGAAAGCTAAGCATATAGATGAGTTAAAAAAATTATACTGTAGCCCCCAAGCCTCTAATCAAAACTGAATTAGTTCCGACTAGATGCTCAAAGAAAAGCTAAGCATGTTGCTAAGTAAAAAACTCTCGGTGTAGCCCCCGAGCATCTAGGTGGATGATTTCCGGCTAGATGCTCCGAGCAGACTAAGCAACGTTTTAACTTTATCCTTTTTTCCACAGAACGAGAATGCTCGGAGGGGCATGGCCAATGATAAGTACCAGAAGATGCGTGCAGATCTTGAAGCCGAAAAGGGTAAAACTGCATTCTTGAAGTAACAGATCATCAAAAACAAGAGTCTGTTTTCTTTTTTGCGCATTCCATCTTGTTTTTGTGCCTACATTCTCCCAGTACTCACTGTGTACTTTGCTTTCTCCGACTTTGCAGAACATGTTGCCAAGGCCAAGGACATTGTCGAGCAGTCCAAGCACATCAAGCAGCTGGACAGCGAGAACAAGATCCTTAAGGAGGAGAGGAAAGACATGCTGAAAATGCATGAGGATTCGATGAAAGCCCTGCAGGACTCCACCACCGCGGAAATCAATCGCTTGAAGGAGGAGCTTGCGATCTTAAAAGATCAGAAGCAAGCTGCCGATGAGCAAAATCACCGCCATAGCGAGGCGTATAAGCTCCTCCAACAAGAGAAAGAATCCTTGGCGGATATCCTCTGGCAAGCTGAAGCCAGCATCTTCAGTAAGTTTTCTCTCTCTTGGATTTTTTGTAGTCCGGATACTTTGAATTGTTTGAACTCACGCACTCTTTTTCGGAATTTTCAGCTCCTCTGGGTTTGACCCGTTCACCTCCTCCGGCCAAGGAATGCATGGTTCTTGCCGGCAACTTTATCAACACTACCATCACGCAAGCCAAGGAGATCGCCAAGCCCCTCCAGATAAATATCAAGGCATCTGATTCTACGGTGAAGTACTCGAAGATTCTGCACCGAGCCCCCGAGCGTATCACGAGCTGGAAAGCTTCTTGTGTACAGGCTGGCGCAAGGATGGCGCTGTCGATGGTGAAGGCACACTATGAGGATGCCGACATCGATACGGTGACCTCTGGCATTCCCGGCGCCGACGATGATGGCAAAGAGATTAATCATCAGGCCATCCTGTCATTGCTCGCGGGTTATGACACCAGAGTTGCCGACTTGGTGGATGTCGACGTCTTCGTGCCGATGAACACTATTGATAGCGGCAACCATAGCTCCTCCGAGTCACTTAACACCGCCGACTTTGAGGGTGGTTCTCCTGTTGTTGATGAAGCTGTGTCCAAGTCGCCTGCGCCAAAGGAATGAAAAACAACTTTGTAATATTTGTTTCACCTTTGGTGCGCATGTGGAAAAACTATGTATGTAACTTAAGGCGAAAAACAATGTTGCATGTCCTGCTACTTAAGAACTAGGTTCCAACATGTATATATTTTTTAAGCAAGTGTTGGCTTATCCATTACTTTGATTCTTATGCTTGACTTTTCGTGAGTCGGAAGACTCGCTGTCGGAACCATGCATTTAGGTGATGATGCCCAATGGCATCGTCAATAACCCGAGCGCAAAATCGCCGACAATAAGTGCCGAAAGTCACTACTCCAGAATTCACATAAAAATGACAAAGAACGTGTAGACCAGAAAACTTAAGCTAACGCCTGTAGGAGGAATTTTCATAAGTGAAAACACGAGACTTGTGCATAAAGGTTTTACATGATCCAAAAATGAACACTAAAGGAGGTAAAAGACTCAGAAATATGAGTGAACCAGAGAGCTTTATATCATTGATCATATAAGAGATATACAATTAGATAAAAAATGCTAAGTGTAAAAAGGACGTAGTTATGCTATGTTCCATGGCCGATCAAGCTCCGGGTAGTCATCATCCGGGTCATGTCGCTTACGCTTATGATCCTCGTTGGGTCTATCCTTTAGTTCATGATTGTCAACAAGGTAGTAAGACCCATTGAGTAGCGCCTTGCTTATGATGAACGGTCCTTCCCATGGCGGGGATAATTTGTGTGACTTCTTCTGCTTAAGTCGGAGCACCAGATCCCCTCTTTAAACGAGTGATGCCGTACGCGGCGACTATGGTAGCTGCGTAACTTCTGCTGGTAGATGGTGGATCTTTGGCATGCCAAAACTCGCTCCTCCTCGAGAAGGTCCACATCTAGGCGTCTGGATTCTTCAGCGTCATCCTCGTCGTAGGCGGCAACTCTTGGTGCATCGTGGAGGATGTCGGAAGGCAGGATGGCTTCTGCTCCATATACCATGAATTAAGGGGTGTAGCCGGTGGATCTGTTGGGTGTAGTTTGTAAACTCCATAGCACAGATGGCAATTCTTCCGCCCAAGCTCTAGCTGCTCTATGTAGCGGTGCCTCAAGATGTGGCTTGATTCCCTGCAGAATTAATCCATTGGCTCGCTCAACCTGACCATTGGATTGTGGGTGTGCCACAGATGCAAGGTCAAGTCAGATGCCTTTATCCCAGCAATAAGCCTCCACTTCTCCGAGTGAGAAATTGTTGCCGTTGTCGGTGATAATGCTGTGTGGGAGACCAAATCTCACCACTAGATCTCGGACAAACCTGAGGGCAGTTTCCCCATCAAGCTTTCTAATGGGTTTAGCTTCTATCCATTTGGTGAATTTGTCAACTGCTACAAGCAGATGCGTAAACCCACAAGGTGTCGTCTAAGACTGTCCCACCATGTCCAGCCCCCAGACTATAAACGGCCAAGTTATTGGTATTGTTCGCAGTTCTTCAGCATGAACATGTGGTTGTCAGGCGTAATACTGGCATCCCATGCATGTCTCAACCAGCTTGTCGGCATCCGCCTTCGCGGTCAGCTAGTAGAATCCTTGTCGGAATGCTTTCGCGACCAACGATTAAGGAGCGGCGTGATGCCCGCAATCTCCGAGATGGATTTCACGTACGATTTCCATACCTTCTAGCTGGGAAACACACTTTAGGTATACACCAGTAGTGCTCCTTTTGTAGAGTTGCCCATTGATTATGGTATAACCCTTTGCTCGTCGTACTATTTGCCGTCTTTCGACTTTATCGTCGGGCAAAGTTCCGTGTTCGAGGTATTCCATGAACAGTTTTGTCCAAGCCGGGGGGACCTTAGTCACCATGTTGATGAAAGAGTCGGCTCTGTCCGGGTTGTCGATGTCGCCCCCCTTCACGGATGGTGTGCGCAGGTGCTCTAGGAAAACTTCTGGCGGAATTCGCTTGCGCCCTGATCCAAGTTTAGACAGCAGATCAGCCACCTCGTTTTGTTCCCTAGGTACATACTTGACTTCGTAGCCCAAGAAGCTCTTGGCTATCTCATCCACTTCGTCTCGATATGCTGCCATCATAGGGTTTCGCGCATTCCAGGTGCCCACCACCTGCTAGGCAACCAAGTCGGAATCTCCACAGCAAACTATCCGCTTGATGCCAATATCCTTGGCTACACGTAATCCGTGAATGAGTGCTTCATACTCCGCCATGTTGTTTGTAGCCTCGAAGTGGATTTGTAGAACATTGTGTAGCTTGTCTCCTGTTGGTGACTGTAGCAATACACCAGCCCCCGAGCCGTTGAGCAGCTTTGATCCGTCAAAGTGCATCACCCAATAATCTGGTTCCGGCAACGGAGTAACATCTGGCGCCTCCATCCAATCTTCAACAAAATCCGCCAAGGCTTGTGACTTGATAGCGTCGCGTCTCTTGTAGGTGATCTCAAAGGCGGCAAGTTCAATGCCCCAGTTCGCGACCATTCCTGTACCGTCGCTGTTATTGATAATGTCGGACAGTGGAGTCTTGCTCACCACTGTAATTGGGTGCTCCTGAAAGTAATGCCTCAGCTTCCGAGAAGCAAGGAATACTCCATAAGCTATCTTTTGGTAGTGCGGGTAACCCTGCTTGGACTCTGTCAAGACCTCGCTCACATAGTAAACTAGTCGTTGAACTCCGTTCTCATAGCCTAGTTCCTTCCGCTCTACCACAACGACGATGCTGATAACCCGTTTGGTTGCCGCCATGTAAATTAACAGGGGCTCTCCAGGCTCGGGTGCTGCAAGGATGGGCGCTGAGGAAAGAATCTCCTTGAGATGCTTCAATGCTGCATCTACTTCGTCCGTCCACGTGAATTTGTCCGCTTTCTTTAGCAACTTGTACAGTGGCAGGGCCTTCTCTCCAAGTCGGCTGAAGAATCGAATAACTGCTGCGACACAACCTGTTAGTCGTTGAATGTTCTTTAGGCAAGTCGGATGGCTTATGTTTAAGATGGCCTTGATTTTCTCCGGGTTGACCTCGATTCCACGTTGGGAAACGATGAAGCCCAACAATTTGCCTGCTGGAACCCCGAAGACGCACTTCTTAGGGTTAAGCATCATGTTGTATTTCCGGAGATTATCAAAGGTTTCTTTTAAGTCGGAGATTAAGTCATTTGACTTTTTAGACATCACCGCGATATCGTCCACATAAGCGTGAACGTTCCGACCAATTTGGTCGTGGAGGCAACGTTGCATTGTCCGCTGGTACGTAGCACCTGCGTTTTTCAGCCCAAAGGGCATCGTGACATAGCAAAACGTGCTGTATGGGGTAGTGAACGAAGTGCCCAATTGGTCCGACTTCCTCATCTTGATCTGATGGTACCCTGAGTATGCATCGAGAAAACACAAAAGTTCCAAGCCAGCCGTCGAGTCAATGACTTGGTCAATGCGAGGCAAAGCAAACAGATCCTTGGGACATGCTTTGTTCAAGCCAGTGTAATCAACACACATTCTTAATTCATTGGTTCCCTTTTTGGGGACAAGTATAGGATTGGCCACCCATTAGGTGTGAAGGACTTCTCGGATAAATTTGGCCTTAAGTAACCTAGCTATCTCTTTGCCAATGGCGCATCTCTTCTCATCTCCAAAGCATCGTAGAGGTTGTTTCACTGGTTTACATTTTAGATCAATGTTTAAGCTGTGCTCGGCAAGTTCCCTAGGTACACCTTTCATGTTGGCAGGTTGCCAGGAAAATATGTCCCTATTCTCACGGAGGAACTCGACGAGCGTGCTTTCCTATTTGGGATCTAGGTTCGTCCCAATGGTGACGGTCTTGGAGGCATCGCCTACCACAAGTTCCACTGGCTTGGTCTCGATAGCGGCCTTGAACGCAGGAGCGGAGTCGGAGATCTGCTTCTTCGACGCGGGCATCTCTGAGTCATCGACCTTGCTCTGGATCTCTTTGAATTCTTGACATGAGAGGACAGCTTCTGCAACGGCTGCTTCATTGATCTCCCAGTCCCTTGCCTTGGTAAAGCTTCCGGATACGGTGATGATACCGTTTGGTCCGGGTATCTTGAGTTTGTTGTAGACGAAGCATGGCTTGGCCATGAACGTGTGGGATATGTCACGGCCGAATATGACGTGGTACACGCTCTTGAAGGGGACCACCTCGAAGGTCATGTGCTCTTGGCGGTAATTATTAACATCGCCAAAGGCAACCTGAAGTGTAATGCACCCAAGGGACCGAGCCTCCCGACCAGGAACTACGCCATGGAAGATGGTGTTGGTTCGCCTTAGGTTTGCCTCCGTCAAGTTCATCTTCTGCAGTGTATCCAGGTACATGATGTTGATGCTGCTTCCACTATCCACCATACACTTGGTGAACTCCACGCCGTTAATCAAGGGGTTGATGACCATGGCGTACTGGTTCTCCGTGGGCACAAGGTCTGGGTGGTCCGTCCTGTCCCAAGTTATTGGAACTTCTGACCAGCGCAGGTACTGGGAGACTGGGGGTGAGTGGCCATCAGTATCCTCAGAGAGGTCTTCTGTTGTCGGACGGTGGGGGTGCCAAGGAAAGTGTGGTAGACTGGAGCCTTCTTTGCGAAGGGGTTCTTGCCCTTGTCGCCGCTCTTGGCGGCGTGCTTGGGGTCAACGTCTTCGTCCATGTCACTTGAATCCTTGGACTCCTCCTCCTTCTTCTTCCCCTTGACCTTGCCTCACGGTCTGTTCTTCCGACTTCGCTTGTAGCCGGACTCCGGGTCTTCCTTGAGGTCGTTGACGAACTTGAAGTGTCGATTGGTATGGGTGGCCATGCCATTGGCATCGAGGTGTACGAGGCACGGCATATCGCGGTACTCTTCATAGGTTTGGGGAACACGAAGCGGCGCCGAGGTGGTTTCACTTCCTCGTTGCTGCCCACGTCCAGATCCCCTTCCTCGGCCACATTGTCCGCCTTCTCCTCGTCCTGCAAAAGTCATAGCGACCATGTCGGTAGATTGCTTTTCTTCTAGAGCGGTTTTCCGCTTTGTACTGCTGTTCCTTCGAGCTTGCGTTGGAACGGTTGTTGCCGGCAAGGAGCCACGAGCATCGTCGTCGGCCGCTGCGAACTCACTAGCCAACTGAATCATCTGGTTCAAGTCAAGCTAGTGATTGTCCTGCAAGCGCTTCAGCTTATGTCGGAGCAGCGTGCCCCTTTCCAACCCATTGATGAAGGCGGCCATGGCGGTTCGAGCGCACTCTGCGCAGGAATTCTTCATATCCAGCCAGCGGGAGAGGTAGGCGCGAGATGTCTCGTCTTTTTCTTGCACGCACCGCTGTAGATCGCCCATAGTGCAGGGACGCTTGTATGTACCCTCAAAGTTCTTGGTGAACGCTTCTTGCATGTCTAGCCAGTTGTAGATAGATTTCTCCGGCAAGTCGTTGATCCATTGACGGGCCCTGCCCGCCAACATTAACGGGAGGTACTTGACGGCGACGTTGGGGTTGCCTCCAGCAATCTCCACCACGTTGTCGTAGTCCTGCAACCATGTGGCTGGCTTGGCGGTGCCGTCATAGGGCTTGATGGTCTTGTCAATCCAGAAACCTTTGGGGTAAGTTGCGGACCGTATTGCAGGTCCAAAGCAACGTGGTCCCAGGTATGGTCCTTCCTGGGCCTCGTGGATCTTGTCGATCCGCGAACGTGCATCGTACGGCTCCGGGTTCTTCTTTTTGTCAACAGGGGATGGGCTGCGTGAACGACACGGGCCTCCTCCGCCATGGTGACTGCTTGGTGGTGACGGAGGCGGAGGTGGCGGTGGGTTAGCTTTCTTGTTGTTACCCTCCTGCGACGCCTCACGCCTGTCATGGTTGCTTGTCGGACGTGGAGGGTCATGGCGTGACCTTCTCTTGTGCCCTTGGTTGTGCTCTTCGTCATGACGGGTTTGCTCCGTGTTGTTGCGGATGACGATGCCGCACTGCTTTGGTGGGGGCATATCCGCACGATGGTGAGTCTTGTAGTCTTCGCGATGTCGGGGGGATCGGGGCGATGGCCATGGGCGACGAGGTCGGGACTTTTCTCCATGGTCGGAGGATATGGGGATAGCATCCTTCCTGTTGCGCGCATCCCTCCGTCTTCGTTCTGATGAGCCCGTCTGGGATCCGACATCAAGAAGAGATATGTCCCTTGGCGGCTTGTACTGGCTAGATTGGTAGAGAGCTGGGTCAGACTCAAGCCTCTGAGAGGTGGCCTTTTCCTGTTGCTTCACCGCCTTGGCCACTAGGTCATAGACCTGTTCCACTGCCTCAGGCAATCTATCCTGCTCCAGAAGGGTCTTGGCAACGGCGAGGTTAAGGAGTGGGGTGGGAATCACCTGCTTGCCTTCACTGTCAATGTATGGCTTGGCCTGCGCCGGCTTCGAGGGAGCCCATCCTAGGTTGCGCCGTACACCAGGATCGTTGATGACGCGAGCTGGAGCTTTCTTAGCCTTCTTTTGCTGTAGAAAAGTCTTGTACTCGGCAAGTTTGCGGTGTTATTGTTGCTCGGGCCGGTGCCGAGTTCCTGCGGCTGCTGCACTGGGTTAGGCGGAGGACGCATGACTTTTGCGCGATCGTCGTCGACCGCAACAAGTGGCCCCTTCCCCTTTTCCAGTGCTGTAGGCGGAGCTCGTCCGGGTTGATCTTCATCCATTGCCGTCCCAATGGTGACGAACACCCCTCGGGACGTGACGGTGTTGTTGGCTTGCTCGTCACGCGAGTACTCCTCCTCCATCTCCTCCATAGTGGAGTCTAGGTCTTCTAGACTGAAGTCTATCTCCTCTGAATCTGCACTGAAATCAGCATAAAGCGCCAATGATGTAGTCGAGGGTGCGTGACTTCCTCGATGACGGGCGGTGGAGGTGCAACGCCTCGACGATGACCGGGGTGGTGGTGCTGCGACGATGGCAGCGGAGGCGGTGGCGGCTGCTGAATCGAGGTTCTCCGTCTTCGAAGCGTCTGGCTCTGGCCGTCGACTTCCGCATAGCTGTTGATGGTGCTCACCATCTCCTCGAGGGTAAGGCGTCCTGTTGCCTGCTGCCGTCTTAAAGAATGTCGGAGAAGCGTGCCACGGTCCAGTACTTCCACGAAGTGATACAAAGAGTTGTCATCGGGGTAGTGGGCTAGATCGGCTCGTATACGGAGCCACCTGGCCAGGTAATCGCGGGGGTTTTCGCCTTCTCTCTGAATGCAGCGCGCCATATCGAAGATGGTAACCACGCCGATGAACTTGGATCTCTGTTGTCCAGACGCACGGGCGAAGCTAGTGGATTTGCAGTGATCTTCCACCTTTATATCCTGCACAGGGGCGGTTTGGGTGGGCTTTGAATTTTTCCGATCTTTGTCGGCAAACTCCGAGGAGAGATCCAACATCGATCCTTCCGCAAACGTATCCTACCCATAGGCAGTCCGTGCGGGCCTTGGTGCTTTCCGATCTTTGCCGGTAAACTCCGAAGAGAGATCCGGCATCGATCCTTCTGCGAGCGTATCCAGCCCGTAGGCGGTCCGTGCGGGTCTTGATGCTCCTCCGACTCCCAGGGAACTAGTTCCCGAGTTGGTTTCACCGATGAAGAGGTGGATGTCTCCGATAGGAACGATCGAACACCACGTGGGGTTTGTCTTCGCCGGGATCCAGAACTCGTCGGGAGGGACGATCAGAACGTTGCCGGAGAAGAGAACGCGACCGATGGCTACGGTTTTGCCGATTCCTGCGAAGATCTTGGTCCTCGCCCGCTGAAGAGCCTGAAGCGCCTCTTGCCCCATGGTGGGAGCCAACTGTCGTGGTATTACCGACAAGTATGCCATGGAGGGGTCCTCACAGTGCGTGTTTAGAGACATGGGGTAAGGCAGACGGTTGACGGGTACGAGGTAACACAGCTTGCCCAGGTTCAGATCCCACAACGGTGGCGGAATCCTACTCCTGCTATAAATCACTATAAGGGCAATACGCCGAGTTACAGAGATAGGTTCGTTGTGCGAGGTTGTATGAATCGATACTAGGTTGTCTATGATCGTGCCCTAAAGGCTCCCATAGGCCCGAATTATATAGTCACCAGGTCCTAGGGTTACAGGGAAAAGTCCTAGCCGGACAGGTTACAGAGTCCTACACCGTCTATTACTAGTCTTGTGTATCTTGCACTCTAAGGCTCCAGGTACGTCAATGACTCCAACCGTATCCTTCCTTTATCCGGCATGGGCCTCCCTTCTAGATCCATCTAACTGGGCTGCCCAGCAGGCCATAGGCCACGCTACCAACTGTGGGCCACCCGGGTTAGCCGGATAAGAGACATGCTATAGGGATACCCATATAGCATATCCCCAACACCTCGGCTGTCCAATCGAATTTGTCGGCCTTGCGTAGCAGCTGATAGAAAAGAAGGGCTTTCTCGCCCATGTGGCTGATGAACCTGTTGAGCACCGCGATTCGCCCGGCCAGTTGCGGGACTCCCTTAAGGTTCTTGGGCTTCTCCATGGCTAGTATAGCCCCAATTTTCTTCGGGTTTTCCTCGATGCCATGCTGAGAGATGAAGTACCTGAGTAACTGATCAGACGTGACGCCGAAAGCGCACTTATCCAGGTTCAGCTTGATCTTGTAGCAATCAAGGTTGTCGAATGTTTCACGGAGGTCGTTGATGAGCGTTCTGGCCTCCTTGGTCTTAATTACTATGTCATCAACATAAACTTGAACGTTGTGACCAATAAGGTTTTTCAGACATGCCTGCATGCATCTCTGGTAAGTAGCACCGTCATTGACGCCTCCTCTTTAAATTCATGGCGCTTGACACCGTCGTTGAAGGCATCGATTTCCCTCTCCTCAGAGATGTTTGCGGCGGAGTTCTTGATGATAGACCAGCACAATATGTATGAGCGGATGGATTCATTGGACCACTGGCAGCAAGCCCATAAATCTTCGATGGAGGCTGGCCGCTTGCTGGTTCCCTTGAAGTTGAGGATGAAGTTGTATGCCAGCTCTTCCTAGATGTGGATGGAGCCGGAGGGGAGACTGCTGAGCCAGGCCCTGGTTGCGCCTATCAGCTGCAGCTGAAGGCACTACATGGATGTGCTTTTGGTCCCGCCATGGAGTTTTAGCGATGACAGGTGGTCATCAAGCTAAGTTTTCGGCTCCTGCACACCGTCAAACTTCAGTTTGTCCAAGGGGAGCTTGAAGTTCCTCGGCATCCATGATTGCCGGACGGCCCTGCTGAAGCACCTGGCGCTGCACACCTCCCCGTTGTCATCTTCGGACTCAGTTGAGCATGCACACTTGGCACGTGACTTGTTGATCTTGCACTGTGTGAGCTCGCTGCGAGTGTCGTAGTTGCTGCTCCTGCGTCGTGGGCTCTGACGGCGTTGAGGCAGGTCATGCTCTTCCTCCTCGGATGAGGATGTGCGGCTTCGAGTGAACTTTACCGCGACCTTTTTCTTCGGCTCCGTAGGAGTCTTGTCATGGAGCGCAGCTCCGACGAGCCTGTGTCCTGCGAGTGTAGATTTGTGGATCGCATTCCTTGGATCCCCTGCCGGTGGCGGGTTATATGCAAGGTAGGTGGTCGCCGCCATGACCACGGCTTGTGGCGTCTTGGGCATGACGTTGCCCTGGGAGTCCATCGTCATGAAGGACATGTCGAGTGCCTTGGTGGCCTCGTGTCGCGCGGTAGGGTCCATGTATCCAAGCATGAACGATATTTTCCACCGTAGTAGCCCTTCAAGGTGGAGCCACATACGGAGAGCATAGCTCGCCGCACGCTTGACTCGTTGGCCCTACGCTTGTTGAGCTCACTTTGCTGTTGGATCTGTCGATTGTGCTCCTCAATGAGGAGCCAATGATAGCCCATCAGCATGTCGCGTGGGGCGTCAATGGGTAGAGGGTGAGTGCCCCGCACGGCGTTGCGCACCCTCTCCCAATACTTGTCGGAGAAGTGGATCTCATTGCGGACACGGTGTATACCCTCCGTGCGCTGAGGCGCCCGAGTCCCATTGGGATTTGGCGGGGGTGCCCCGTTTCCTCCGTTTTCGTCCTGAGGTTTGGGTGGTGGGTTTGGTGGCGGGTCATCTCGTCGTTGGCATCGCCGTTGTGGATGGTCACGCACATGTAGCGCGGGGAGGGATTGTTGCTCCCGCAGCTCTCAGATCCGGAACCGTAGGTTCCTTCCTCCATAGAAGGGTCGTAGAGATCGGAGTTGCAGGTATTGCTGTCATCCGAATCGTTCGTCAGTGACGACATGCGCGGAGCGTTGATTGGTGGGACCCATGAGGCAGGCCTGATTGATGGAAGTGGCACCCGCTCTGGGAGGCAGAGGGTGCTGGTCTTGCCCACCTAGAGGCAGAAGCTCCCGAACAGCATCTCGACTCCGTCACCTACGGACTCGAAATCTTTGCGGGTGGCGGGCGAGTGGGCGGTGAAGTCAAAAGTGCCGAAGAGGAGGTGATTCTCCATCACCGAGGAATCATAGATCGCTCCGGATGGGACCTTCATGACCGCACGATCAGCGTCCCTAGTTCCCACAGACGGCGCCAATTGACGAGGGTTCGACTCGTCAATGCCCATTGTTATGGACTTGGGTTTTGGAGAAGATGGGGATGCTAGATATCACGAGACGGTTAACGGACATGCAGCAAGGGGACACGAGGTTTACCCAAGTTTAGGCCCCCGGAGGGAAAACCCTACTCCTGCTTGTCTGTTCTTGATTACGGCAGAACCGAAGGTTAACAGACATATGCGATCTGGCGTGAGTTATGTGTATGAGGTGAAGAGAGATCCTCCTCGTCGTGCCCTCCTTGCCCTTATATAGATGGGCCAGGTCCTGGGGTAGGTCGAGTCGGTTACAAGTTAGGGTTTCACCATTGAATATTATATCTACATCTTGATCATTTTCTCCAAGGACTCAAACTTCTGCTAGGCTTGGCCCACTCGGAGTCTCCTTGGGCAGAAAGTCTTCAAGTGGGCTTTTCTTGGGCTGGACCGAATATACCAATGTTATGCACCTGTAGGGTATATCCATGTCACCTGGTTCTTTAGATTTTTCGCATGGATATCTTTCAAACAAATTATCATTTTTTTCCTCCCTTGATGAGGTCTTTGTTTCAAATCCGGCTGAACCATAGTACAACGCAATATTTACTTTTTTAGGGGAACACAATTTTTATTAACGAGGAGATGAAAGCTAGCCTATTTGGCCCTTCTTTAGCCCAAAAAATTTAGTTCCACCTTTTTGGGGTCAGGGAACTGCTGATCATAGCCTAGTGAAATTTGAGAAATGAGCTCATGAAGCATAGCCTATGAAGTATAGTACATGTAGAATAGTCCAAAATCTGTTTGATTCGGGCTTTTTGGCATTGCCCCTGCCTCTAAAAAAACTCCACGTACCCATGTTTTTAAGAAATTACTCTATTATTAAGATGCTAGGAGCTCTGCCCTTTTATTTTAAGAGATGAACACGGGAACACGAAATCCTTTTAAGGATACTAATACATAAGTTATAGGTACTACAAAAGGTTTAATGAAATGTTTTCATTAAATTCTTTTAGTGTAGTGGCAATGCAAACAGTTTACATGTATTGATGTCTTTAGTTCAAATCCTTTATGCATACATATAATTATTTTGGGTCTACATTTTTTTCTTGTAGCAATATTGCTTTAAGGAGAGACTGACACCGGAAACCCACCAGCCTGCAGCGTCCCTCGAGTTTAATGGGCAGGATTGAAAAACACAACTGTTAAGTACTTGTATAGAGAGGCTGGTATGAGGGAGCCACCGGCCAGAACATACACGGCTGCATCAAGATATGTTAAGAAGGTCGAAGTAACAAACGCGGCCGAAAGAAAAAGTTCAACATAGACATGTTTTTTGTACATAGAGGCTGACATCAGGGACCCATCAGTGAGAACATACATGGCTGCTTCATCAAGCATGGTTGGCAAGGGAAAAACAGTGACCGTGACCAGAAAAAAGAAGACCAAGACAGAAAAGTTTCTTATCCAGAGACGCTGACAATGGGGCCTAGCAGAAAGATCATACACAACTGCTCCATCGAGCAACACCACGAAGGTCAAAACGGCGAACGCGGCCAAAAAAATTGTCCAACATACAAGCATTTCCTGTACAGAGGAGGCTAACATCAGGGATCCAGCATCGAGACTAAACGGTTGATGAAGCGAGAAATATTATCAAGTTCGGAACAGGGAGGCACAAGGGAAAATAGATAGCCCATCGTACACTCGTTTTTTTTTAATGAGTTTCTGATATGTGGGACCCACTAGCCTAAAAAAAGGCTGATGCATCGAGCAACGTTATCAATTTCGAAATGTGGAGGCATGAGTGAAGAAAAACTAGCATACACACGATACTTATAATAAGAGGTTGACATATGGGACCCAGCAACCTGAATAAACGACAGATGCATCGAGCAATACTATCAAGTTCGGAATAGGGGAAGCGCAAGCGAAGAAAAAAATTCCATCATACCATGATTCTTGTAATGAGCGAGAGAGACTGACATGGGGGACCCAGCAGCTTGACTAAACAACATATGCATCAAACAACGTTATCAAGTTCAACAGGAAGGCGTGATCGAAAATTATGGTCCGTTGGAGACACTGACATTCGGGATGCACACGCCTCAAAATATTTCAGTGAATCAACATCATGCGATGAACGAAAAATCTTACTTATGCCAAGCACCGATCAAGCTTGTTCTACGTTTTTAACGATTTCCTTGTAGAGGTCCGCAAACACGAAAAAAAAAGTTTTTCATCTACCACGGTCGAGCTAACGAAATCGTAGTAGAAGACGCATCTTCTACAATCCTTTCTCGATGGACCAAACTGTTGCGGATGGTAAGATTTCTTGTAGTGCAACTAGAGTTTTCTTTTGGTTTGGAGGTGCTAACGAAAAGATATCATCTTATCAAATGGAAGTTTTTCGGAAAAAAAAGGAGGATTAGGGGTCAAAAAATTGCTTAAGTTTAATATCAGTCTTATGTGTACGTGGTGGTGGAGATTTGCGGTTGAGGAAGGGCCTTGGCAAGATTTTATGAGGAGAAAATACTTGGGATCTAAAGGCATCTTTGGTGTGAAGAAGAAACCCAGAGACTCAGCCAATTGGAGTGACATGCTGCTGTTCAGGGATATATACTTGAAAGGTAGATTCATGGTGGTGGGGAATGGGAAGAGGACCAACTTCTGGGGTGATGCTTGGTTTGGAAAATGCCATTAAAAGATAGTCATCATGAACTGTTTGATATTTGCACTAATCTAGAGGCTTCGGTGGCAGAAGCTGCAGAGTCTGATTGGAATTTCCCTGTAAGAAGGTGGCCAACTATCAGATCGCAGATACAGGTCAGAGAATTGTAGATAGCTTTGGGTGATGTATCTCTATCTGAAGTGGAGGACATACCTAGATGGAGATGGTCAAAATCAGGCCAGTTTATAGTAAAATCTACCTACAAACAATTTTCCAATAATGGCGTTGACAGATCTTTAAACACATGTGAAAAGCTAGAATTCTTTTGAAGATCAAGGTCTAGCTTTGGTTGGCTTGGCACAACGCCATAGCAACCAACGATAATATGATTAGAAGAAACTGGGCTGGGGACCCAAAGTGTGGCTTTTGTCAGCAAAATGAAAAATTCATCATCTCTTCTTCACCCGTGTGGTAGCAAAATATGCCTGGCCTGTTTTTGCTCAGTCTATGGGAGCTCCTGATCGCCCAGGATCTTTCTCACAATATTTTTTGTGGGTACCTCAGTTTTTACCTATCAGTAGAAACGTACAGATCACTGCCTTAGCTGCAATTTGCCGGGCAATTTGGAAGCTAAGGAATCGGGCATGTTTTGATAAGAAGTTTATCAATTCTCCTGTTGACCTTATTTGTTTTGTTTGTGTTCCTGAATTATTGGCCAGGTCTCCACTCGTAAAAGGAGCAGATTACTATGCGCGAGCATCTTTCAGAACAATGCCATGGAAGGTGCGGCGACGACTGATACTGAAAGGAACAATGTCCCCATGCTGGAAGCTCCGGAACATAATGTTCCAACCAATGAAGGCAACAGAAATGATGCTGCTATGGAGGAAGAAGACCGAGTGGACAGTCATGTCTGTGTCTGGTGGATCTGCCTTATCTGTTGGTTGGGTGTTGTTGATGATCCGAAAATTTTGTGATAATCTAGTTGTTTCTTTTGATCTAGTTCCCATCTTGCTGAACACTAGTTGTTGCGGTGATCCTGTCCACCTCTTGTTTCATTTTTCTTTCTCTAGATGGGCTGTTATAAACCCTGAACTATGTTACGCTTTTGTTGTAGTTGTTCCGCTGTCTCTCTGATAATGGAACCCAACCCTGGGAGGGTTGTATGAACAAAAAAACTTTATCAACTTTGACAAAATTTATTAAAACAATTACATATATACAATACCAACTATGTATCATGATCAATCTAGTGGCATTGATTTGGTATCCTAGATTTTTTTTCGATAAAGGGCGCCTTTACTACTTAGAAAGTAACTTACACCCGGCCTCTGCATAACTAGATGCACACAGCCGTCATCAATCCACATGGTCCGACATAAAAGAAAAGATACAGGCGAATTACATATGAAGCTGAGCAAATGCAATAGCGCCTAGGGTGCATAGGGCAAGTCTATCCAAAGATTATGCTGTCATCCATGTCTGGTAAAAAGATCCCGTGTCGTATCCTCCAGCCTCGTACACACCTCTATGAAGAGGTCGTGATATTCCGCACGATGCAAAGTCGACCAAGCCCGAAGGGTATGAGTACACCTGTAAAGAACCTGCAGAACCGAACAGTTTATATCATTAAAAACCTTATTATTTCTACATAACCATAGCGACACAGGTTTATCAACAACCGGCAAGTCAATCAAGAGTTCACGAAGCCAATCTGCTTCGACAGTAGCTGTATCTAGTGCTATGAGTTCTGCTTCTATTGTTCACCTCGTTAAGGTGGTCTGCTTGCAAGACTTTCATGAAACAGCGCCACCACCATGAGTGAATACATATCCACTTGTGGCTTTCAACTCATCAGCATCAGATGAACACGATGACACGATCTAATTGCTCTGCTTGATTTGGGTCTGTCCACCATATCATTCTCCTAATGACATGATCTCATTATTAATCGATAACTCATGTCTATGGTTAGGAAACCATAACCATCATTAATCAATGAGCTAGTCCATATAGGCGTACTAGGGACACGGTGTTTGTTCATAAACCACACAAATATCAAAGTTTCTGCTTAATACAATTCTCGTATGGAATATAAACTTTATCATGAACAAGAATTATAACAATAACATCTTTATTATTGCCTCTAGGGCATAATTCCAACAGTCTCCCACTTGCACTAGAGTCAATAATCTAGTTTACATCTGGCAACAATCTAACACCCATGGCATTAAGGTGCTGATCATGTTTTGCTCGTGGAAGAGGTTTAGTCAACGGATCTGCGACATTCAGATCCGTATGTACTTTGCTAATCTTCAGATCTCCATCTGTTATATAATCTTGAATTATATGAAAACGGCGGTTGATGTGCTTGGTCTTTGGATGATATCTTGGTTCCTTAGCCAGTGCTATGGCGCCAGTGTTGTCACACAATATCTCCAGTGGGTCCAAGGCACTTGGAACCACACCAAGCTCAGTGATGAAGTTCCTGACCCAAACTCCTTCACTTGACGCTTCTGCAGCAGACATGTATTCCGCTTCTACTGTAGATCCCGCGATCACGCTTTGCTTGCAGCTTCTCCAGCTCACAACTCCTCCATTCAAAATATAAACGTATCCTGTCTGAGATTTAGAATCATCCTTGTCGATGTCGAAACTAGCGTCGGCGTAACCTTTTACGACGAGCTGCTCATCACCTCCATAGACCAAGAACATTTCTTTAGTCCTATTTAAATACTTTAGGATGTTCTTTATGGCTGTCCAGTGTTCCATTCCTGGATCACTTTGGTATCTGCTCGTCAAACTAAGAGCATTGGACATATCCGGTCTAGTACACAGCATGGCATACATGATAGAACCTATGGCCGAGGCATATGGCACTTTGCTCATAGTTTCTCTATCGTTTACCGTAGCTGGAAACTGAGCCTTGCTCAATATCTTACCTGACAACATGGGCAATGAACATTTCTTTGCTTTATCCATTCTGAACCTTTTCAGAACTTTGTCCAGATATGTACTTTGGCTTAAAGGCTTTAGGCGTCTTTGTCTATCTCTATAGATTTTGATGCCTAATATATAAGCAGCTTCTCCTAGGTCTTTCATTGAAAAACATTTGTTCAAATAACTCTTCACATCGTTAAGCATACCAATGTCATTTCCAATAATCAATATGTCATCCACTTATAGTACTAAAAAGTCACCGAGATCCCACTCACTTTCTTGTAGATAAAGCTTCGTACCAATTTGGAACAAATCCAAAGCTCTTGATCACTTGATCAAAACGAAGGTTCCAACTCTGAGATGCTTGCTTCAGTACATAAATGGAACGCTGAAGTTTGCACACCTTATCAACATCCTTAGGATCGACAAAACCTTCGGGTTGCATCATATACAACTCTTCATCAATGTTGCCATTGAGGAATGCGGTCTTGACATCCATTTGCCATATTTCATAATCATCAAATGCAGCAATTGCTAATAAAATCCGAATGGACTTAAACATCACTACGGGAGAGAAAGTCTCATCGTAGTCAACACCATGAACTTGTCGAAAACCTTTCACGACAAGTCGAGCTTTATAGACAGTAACATTACCATCCGCGTCCATTTTCTTCTTGAAAATCCATTTGCACTCAACAGCCTTTCGGTCGCTAGGAGGGTCCACCAAAGTCCATACTTGGTTTTCGCTCATGGATCCCAATTCGGATTTCATGGCCTCTAGCCATTTCTTAGAGTCTGGGCTCATCATTGCTTCCTCATAGTTCGTAGGTTCACTGTTGTCTACCAACAAGACAGTTAAGACAGGGTTACCGTACCACTCAGGAGGGGCACGTGACCTTATCGACCTGTGACGTTTAGCAGCAACATCGTTCGAAGTTTCATGATCCTCGTCATTAGCTTCCTCTCTTGTTGGTGTAGACGACACTGGAACAATTTGAGGTGTTGCGCTACTCTCCAACTCGAGAGAAGGTTCAATAACCTCGTCTAGCTCTACCTTCCTCCCACTCACTTCTTTCGAGAGAAACTCCTTCTCAAGAAAGGATCCGTTCTTTGCAACAAACACTTTGCCTTCGGATCTGTGGTAGAAGGTATACCCAATCGTTTCCTTATGGTATCCTATGAAGACGCATTTCTCCGCTTTGGGTTCGAGCTTGTCCGGCATCAACTTCTTGACGTAAGCTTCGCATCCCCAAACTTTAAGAAACGACAACTTAGGTTTAGCACCAAACCACAGTTCATACGGTGTCGTCTCAACGGATTTAGATGGTGCCCTATTTAAAGTGAATGCAGCGGTTTCTAATGCATAACCCCACAATGATAACGGAAAATCCGTAAGAGACATCATTGATCGCACCATATCTAATAGAATTCGATTCCGGCGTTCATACACACCATTGTGCTGTGGTGTTCTGGGTGGCGTGAGTTGCGAAACGATTCCGCTTGCTTTAAGATGCGTGAGATAATCATAACTCAAATATTCACCTCCACGATCGGATCGTAGAAATTTAATTTTCCTGTTATGATGGTTTTCCACTTTGTTCTGAAATTCTTTGAACTTTTCAAACGTTTCAGATTTATGTTTCATTAAATAGATATACCCATATCTACTTAAGTCATCAGTAAAAGTGAGAAAATAGCGATATCCACCGCGCGTCGAAACACTCATTGGTCCGCATACATCGGTATGTATGATTTCCAACAAGTCCGTTGCTCGCTCCATTATTCCGAAGAACGTGGTTTTGATCATGTTGCCCATGAGGCACGGCTCACACGTGTCAAATGATTCAAAATCAAGAGACTCCAAAAGTCCATAAGAATGGAGTTTTTTCGTGCGTTTTACACCAATATGACCTAGATGGCAGTGCCACAAATAAGTTGAATTATAACTATCTACTTTGCATCTCTTAGCCTCAATGTTATGGATGTGTGTTTCATTGCTTTCGAGATTCAGAAGAAATAAACCATTCACAGCAGGTGCATGACCATAAAAGATGTTATTCATATAAATAGAACAACTATTATTCTCTGATTTAAATGAATAACCGTCTTGCAATAAACACGACCCAGATATAATGTTCATGCTCAACGCAGGCACATAATAACACTTATTAAGGTTTAAAACTAATCCCGAAGGTAAAACTAAGGAGAGTGTGCCGACGGCCATCACATCAACTCTTGATCCATTGCCAACGCGCATCGTCACCTCATCCCTTGCTAGCCGCCGTCTATTCCGTAGCTCCCGTTTGGAGTTACAAATATTAGCAACTGAACTAGTATCAAATACCCAGGCACTACAACAAGCGCTAGTAAGGTAAACATCAATAACATGTATATCAAATATACCTTTAATGGTGCCAGCCTTCTTGTCCGCTAAGTACTTCGGACAGTTGCGCTTCCAGTGACCCTTGTCCTTGCAATAGAAGCACTCAGTGTCCGGCTTAGGTCCAGACTTGAGCTTCTTCTCAGCAGGGGCAACGCGCTTGCCGCTGCCTTTCTTGAAGGATTTCTTTGCACACTTACCTTTCTTAAAGCTAGGGGGCTTGTTGACCATCAACACATGATTATCTTTCTTGATGTCCACCTCCGCAGCTTTTAGCTTAGCGAAGAGCTCAGTGATCGTATCAGTGGAACCAATCTGATTGTGAGTAACTACAAAACCTTTGTAGCTAGGAGGGAGTGATTGCAGAACGCTGTCAATCTTGAGCTCTTCTGAAATCTTGCAGTCCAGTTGCTCAAGACATTGAGTGTAGCCCGACATCTTAATGGAGTGCTCACTAACGGAACTCCCTTCCTCCATCTTGCAGTTAAAGAATTTCTCAGAGATCTCATATCTCTCAGAACGGGCCTGAGTCTGAAACATGGTTTTTAGTTCCTCAAGTATCTCAAAGGGCCGGGCGAACTCCTCAAAACGATTTTGAAGGTCCGATTCCATAGCAAACAACATGGTACTCTTAATCACTCCATAATCATCTTTGCGTGATTGATAAATAGCTTTTTCATCAGCCGACGCATCAATAGCAGGGGCATCACCTAGCGCTTTCTCAAGGACATAGTCCTTTTGTCCGCTAGCGAGAATGATTCTCAAATTGCGGAACCAGTTGGTGAAGTTAGACCCATTATTCTTAAGCTTTTCTTTCTCAGCAAAAACGTTGAAGTTGAAGTTGGACTTAGCCATTTGATCTACAAAATTTGCAAGTACAATTTAGACTATGTTCATGATAACTAGTTCAACTTAATCAAATTACTAGATGAACTCCCACTAAATTCAACATCCCTCAAGTTGTTTAGTGAACACGATCCAAATTCATCACACCTAATCCGATCTTCACGAGAAGAGATGTGGTTTCAATGGTGGAAAACAAAGTGTCGATCATATCATTCATATGACTCATGCTTAACCTTTCGGTTCATGTGTTCCGAGGCCATGTCTGTACATGCTAGGATCGTCAAGTCAAACCCAAGTATTTCCGCGTGTGCAAAAACTGGCTTGCACCCGTTGTATGTGAACTAGAGTTTATAGCACCCGATCATCACGAGGTGCTTGAACACAACGAACTTTCGCAACGGTGCATACATGGGGAGAACACAATTTTATCTTGATCTTTAAGTGAGGAATCATCTTATAATGCTACCGTCGCAATCTAAGCATAATAAGATACATAAAAGGATAAACATCACATGCATATAATTTTATGTGACATGGTATAGCCAATCTCCGCGCAATGATCTCCATCTTGTGCGCGCCAGCATGATCTCCATCACTCCACCATGATTGCCTCCACCACGAATAGCAACTACAACTATTGCTAACTACTTAGCGATAAAGTAAAGTTATTACATGGCGTATAAGAAGTTGACACACAGGTCATACACAATTATAAAGACAATCATATGGCTCCTGCCGGTTGTGTACTCATCGACATGCAAGTCGTGAAATATTACAAAACATGATCATTGCATACAACATACACATCATATCTTGGGTCATACCATATCACAAAACACTCCCTGCAAAAACAAGTTAGACGCCTCTACTTTGTTGTTGCATGTTTTACGTGGCTTATGTGAGTAACAAGCTAAGAACGATTCTTACCTACGGAAATCCACAACGGTGATATTATGGTTGCCAACATCTGGTGTAAATCCCATGACTACTATAGTGAGAGAAACTGGCATCCACCAGCCGCATGTGTGGAACAAGCCACACGTCAAGTGCGGAGCCGGTCTCGCGAACGAGGTCGCGTAAAGTTGGCCTGGACCGCTTCGATCTCACTATCCCGCGTCATAAGAGGTACACAACAAGACGCTTGCAATAGAAAACATCAACGCCCGCAACAAGCATGTTGTGTTCTACTCGTGAAACACATCTACGCATAGATCTAGCTCTGATACCACTAAAGGGTTTCGCAGCATAGTAAATCAAAAAAATTCTATGGATGCGAACACGAAAGCCAAGATCTAATCTAGGATATGCAATCAACGAGAGGGATAGATGAGATCTTCATACCCTTGAAGAAATCAAGACAGTGAAACGCTCAATGTAACGAGCGTGAGTGATGTAGTCGAACTAGCCTTCTCCTCCTCGCGATCCGATCCGATCCAACGCCGCAAGTGGCGATGCCTCCGAGAGATGCACACGTACGGTGTCGCGACGTCTCCTCCTTCCTTGGTCCAGCAAGTGGGGTGGAGAGATAGATTGGATCTACAGCACGACGGCGAGGTGCAATGGTGGAGAGTTTCACAAGGTGGCTTCACACAATGATCGAGAGAGAGAGAGGTGGAGGGAAGCAGCTGGCGGCTAGGGTTTGGGGTGAGGGGAGGGTGCGCCCCTGCCCACCTTATATAGGGGGATGGCCGACCCCCTTGCCCCCTCCTCCAAGCCCTAGGGCGGCGGCCCCAAGGGTGGAGTGGGGGGCAAGTCTTCCCCCCTTCTAGAAGGTTTCCTAGGGTTTCCCCTAGGGTTTTGGCCGGCTGGGCTATGGGTCCTTGTACCCCTGGCCCAATGCGGCTAGGGCACTCCCTCGTAGGCCCATGCACCCCTCCGACAAGTGGGGCCACGTTGGTCCCACTCCGGAAGCTTCTAGAACCTTCTGGTATAATACTGAATACTCCGAAACGATTCCGAAATCCAAAAACTGCTTTCCTTTATATGAATCTTATTCTCCAGACCATTCTGGAACCTCTCGTGATGTCCTGGATCTCATCCAAGACTCCGAACAAAAACTCACAAACCAATTATCCTGTAATATCCCTAAAATCATGTTTCAAACTCATGCATATCATCCATGCGTCCATGATCATATAGGATTCATTTCAAAAAAAACAATTCAAAAATAGGAGCATATGAGCTCATTATTTTATGTGATCATCATTTGAAAACAAATTCTACTCTTTCCATGAGAGGTTGTTGTTCTTGAGACCAAACCTTGTGCTTTGTTGTTTCTGAATGAGTTGCTTGATTGCTAAAGTTTAAACCAAAATTTCAAAGAAAATATAATTTGAAAACCAATTTCAAAACCAATATAAAACAAAGTGCTATGGCACTGTTTATTTTATTTTTTCCAAATGACCAAGCCAATTCAAAGTGACCACATGGTTTTATGCCAAGATTTGTGACTGTTGCACACTACAAAAATCCTGAAAAGATTTGAATTCAAATAGAGTTTGAATTCATTTGAAAATCATTCCAGAAAATAAAATCAAAAATAGAAAAGGAATAAAGAAAAAGAAAAGGGTCGACGCCAGACTTTGGGCCCAACAACGAAACCAGCCCAACTAGCCCACCCGGGTCCTCTCTCTCTCTCACGCGCAGAAGCACCCGCAGAGTCACTGACGCCAGGACCCCACCTCCCTTCTGTTTATTTCGCTGACAAGTGGACCCGTGACCCCGTCGTCGCCGCCTTCGCTAATCACGTTCTGCCGCTCACACGCCATTACTATTTCGCCGCATCCCGCGCGTTGATTCCCTTGATTCATGAGTAACTCCACGCCCGCCCGCTATAAGAACCTCTCGCGGCGGTCATTCCCCACCGACACCCTTCGCCACCAGGCTGCCAGTATTCGCTCTTGCGCCGCCGTAGACAGAACCTTCTCCGGCGACCAATTCTGGTAAACCTCATGTGCCCCTTCCTCTCTGGTTCATACGAGCAACTTTGCAACTTCCTTGTGCACCTCCTGATCCCCTTTGCCCGTCTGTTTGTGATCCAGAGCTTCGTCTTCGACGAGCACCGTGAGCAACCGACGCCGTCTCCAACTCCGGCGAGTGATTAAGGTAAAATCCGACAGCCCCGTGCCTCCCCTTTGACGCTGACTTGTTCGCCTGACCTATGCGCACACACTGATGCCCTCCGTTTGCGTTAGGGCGAAGCAGAACGTCGCCAACGTCGCCGACCACCTGAACCCGACCCTGTCATCCACTCCGACGAGATCCCACGGCCACTACAGCGTGCCCCTTGCCAAGCCACCGCCACGTTGAGCTTCACCTCGTCACGACGGTTCTGGCAAGCATCATCTTCCCTCCCCGGGCGACCTAGAACGCCGGCACCGCCACTGGCAGAGCGCTCCGCCGCTCGCCGTCGCCGCGCGCCGCCAGACCTTGGTCGTTTGATCAAGAGCCGTTGGATCTAGATCCAACGCGTGCGATAAAATCACTTAAACGAAGCGGTACGTTAGATCTGAGCCGTGCGCGTTCACTTAAATCCAACGATCTGCGTCGATCGATCCGCCCGAACCGGTATGGGCCAATAGGAAACAGACGTGTGGCAATGAGTTAGATTTAAAACAGATTTTAAATCAGATTTTAGTTCAAATTTGTTTTGTTTTTAACTTTTGATTCCCACGTTAGATTTTGGCAAATTTTATACCGTTGGAATCAGGAAGACAAGCCCTTTCTGTTTATGCAATGTGTTTAATGTTTAGCTTCTGTAAAAATGATTTTATTTGCAAAAACTTGTTTAGGACTAATTTGAATATATGAATTGTTTAGGAAATTGCTTTAGTGTCAAATAAACTTGGTTTAGCAAGTTTATGACTTGTTTATGATTCAGTACTATGCACTTGCTTGGTTGAGTTTTAAAAAAAAAATCATCACTTAGCATCTTGCATGCATGCATGTATATTTTGATTGTATATGACTTGTATGTGATTGTGGCTATATTCTATGTGTAGATTTTGGTGCTAGTGATTGTGATTGTGAAGAGTGCTACTCTCCCAACTACCAAGGCAAGTGCTACTTCATGAATATTTCTATCCCTATATTTTTATACAAGCTTTAGAAATATTTTGCTAAGTCTTGCATGTTACTATTTTTGCCAAATGCCATGTTGGGGAAATCCTAAGTAGTTGTAGAATTTCTAGGAAAATTTCTAAGTTAAGTTACTATCTATGCCATGCTTAGCCTAGCTAGTAGCAAACAAGGGTTGGTGAAATATACATGCTATGATGAAAATATTTCTAAGTCTTTGGACTTATGTTTTTCTTAATAAAACAACTAAGTCAATGAATCACCTGGGTGGAATGGGACTTGATTGGTGGTTTTGGTTGAGTGGTTACACAAGGCCCATGGCTATGGTTTACCTTGTGTATCTCACTTGTGGAAAGCCACCCAGGAACAAAGGGATTTTAGAGGCCAAGTGTTGAGAAGCTTCTAGTGCAGCCACTTGGCAATATGGGCTCTGCCTGGATCACATAGGTTGCTAGAACTTAGCCATTTGGACAGTTGGTGGTAGTGGGAATGATAGGTTGGAACGTGTCCATTTGGTCTAAGGGAAGGCTTCTGAAAGGTCCTGTCTTGGTGAAACCAAGTCTGGTGGGGAAAGTGCACAACGTCTGCAGATGGAAAAATCTAAGTACTTAGCCAAGTCCATGGCAATGGACAACTTGAGAATCAAGACATGGAAGCTATCAATAATCTCATCATTCCAACTTCTAAGTAAAAACTTGTGGGTGAACAAGGGTGAAGGACCTCAATGTCTATTGGTGGTTCCTTGGGAAACGTTTTGACAAAGAAAAACTTAGTGATTTCAACTAATAGGAAAACCTATTTTGAGCAAAGAAAGCCAAGCTACACTTAGCCAAATTTGCATATAGTATCTAGTCCACTTAAAATATACTAAGGTATCACTTGCCAAATATACTAAGTACTGACCCACTGTGGCTGTAACTTGTGATGTTGCAGGTTACTCTGATGAGGATTAGGTGTCATGAGTCTACACTCAACATGTTTGCCTGTGGCACATGAAGATGAAGACTTATATTTATTTACTTATTCAAACTCTTGTATTAGGCCTGTGGCCTTTGAGTTGTAAAGACTATGTTTATCTCTGGAATGGATGTAATAAATGACCTTTGTATCTGTGTACTTCATCTTAAACTGTGGATGCTAGCAATGATCCAGGGACTAGCATTACAATCACAGGGATCCTTTTCCTTTACAAAGGAGGGATCTTACATATCCATTTTATCCTAGCGTCGAGACACGTTAAGTGTGTGACCCTACGGGTTCGAGAATATGCATACATGATCTTCTATCAATAATCAACAGCGGGATCTGGAAACCCATATTGAGTCCCACATATTCATCGATGATCATATCGGATGAACCACGATGCCAGGATTCAATTAATCCCATATATATATTCCCTTCGTCACGCGATATTTTACTTGCCCGAGATTCGATCGTTGGTATCAGCATACCTAGTTCAATCTCGTTCACAGCAAGTACTTTACTCGTTCTGTAATCTGATATCACTTTGTGATTAACTCCTTAACCACGTGCTTGCAAGTGGTGTTGATATCGATTACGAGTGGGCACGAAGTATATCTCTCCGACTCGGGAGGGACAAATTCCATCTCAATACATACAACCCAACAAGTACTTTCCGATCACCTGAGAGACACCTTTATGATCACCCTCTCATAGGATGACGTTTGATGACCTCAAAGCTTTCTTCCGATACCAGGGAGTTGCATTATCTCGTGGTCTAAGGAATACAATATTTGAGATAGGAAAAAGCTTCGCAAAGATGAACACGATGACACGATCTAATTGCTCTGCTTGATTTGGGTCTGTCCACCATATCATTCTCCAAATGACATGATCTCATTATTGATCGACAATTCATGTCTATGGTTAGGAAACCTTAACCATCATTAATCAATGAGCTAGTCCATAGAGGCGTACTAGGGACACGGTGTTTGTTCATAAACCACACAAGTATCAAAGTTTCCACTTAATACAATTCTAGCTTGGAATATAAACTTTATCATGAACAAGAATTATAACAATAACATCTTTATTATTGCCTCTAGGGCATAATTCCAACATTTAATGTGGTGTAGAGCCTCATCTTTAGTTTTCAAAAGATATACATAGCAAAATCTAGTAGAATCATCAATCAACGTCATGAATTATTTCTTTCCACCTTTAGTCAACACACCATTCATCTCACATAGATCTGAATGTATAAGCTCCAGTGGTGCCAAGTTTCTTGCTTCCTGCACAGGCTTGTGAGGCTTACGTGGTTTCTTAGCTTGAACACACTCTTGACATTTAGAGCCTTTGGCTAAAGTGAAACTCAGAATTAAATTCATCTTAGCTAGCCGTGTCATACAACCAAAATTAATGTGACAAAGTGATGAATGCCAAATATCGGTATCATTGTCAGGGGCACAAATATGGTTCACAACCTTCTTACAAAAATCTGATAGGGAAAAACAGAACAAACCGCCGCACTCATAACCTTTACCAATAAATTGTCCATACTTAGAGATGACTACTTTATTGGACTCAAATACCAACTTAAAACCTTCTTTGCAAAGAAGGGAACCACTAACGAGATTCTTATTTATTGAGGGCACATGCTGCACGTTCTTTAGCTGCATGATCTTTCCTGAAGTAAACTTCAGATCCACCGTGCCAACACCACGAACAGAAGCATGCGATCCATTTCCCATCAAGACAGAGAGATCTCTTGTGACCTGATAAGAAGAAAACAAAGAGATATCAGCACACACATGAATATTAGCACCGGTGTCGATCCACCAATCTGTAGATTGACAAATTGACAAAACAGTAGGTAAATTACCATACCCGGATGCCCCCTTATCATTGTTGCTCATAGTCACGTTGACAGACTTAGAGTTCTGTCCATTTGGATTCTTCCTTCCTTTGTGTTGCTTGCAGTTTGGAGCCCAATGTCCAACCTCGCCGCACACAAAACAGGGATCCTGTGACTTGTCCTTCTTATTCTTTTTGAAGTTGGTAGTACGAACAACCTTAGTCTTCCCCTTGAACTTATTGTGGAAGTTCTTCTGCACCACATTGGCGCTTGACTGGGGTACCTCGGCGCCCTTTGGGTGTGGTTATTTTGCCTTTGCCTTTTCCTCAAGGTCCAGAAACCCAATGAGATTCTCAATAGACGTCTCTTGCCTCTGGTGTTTGAGGTTAGTGGCAACACTCCTCCAGGATTGAGGAAGCTTTGCAATAATGCATCCAGCAACAAATTTGCCGGGCAACGCACACTTCAGGAGCTCAAGTTCTTTTGCAATGCACTGAATCTCATGAGCCTGTTCAACGACAGAACGGTTTTCAACCATCCTATAGTCATGAAACCGCTCCATGGCATACAGTTCACTGCCAGCATCAGTAGCATCGAATTTTGCTTCGAGTGCATCCCACAGTTCTTTGGCATTGCGCATATGTAAATATGCATCCACCAACTTGTCCCCAATGATGCTTATGACACATCCCACAAAGAATATGGTGGTCTCCTTAAATGTCTTCTCCTGTTCAGGAGTGATCGTTCCTTCAGGATTACCAGCCGATACCCAGAAGGCATCCATAGCCATCAACCAGAGGGTACACTTGGTTTGCCAGCGCTTAAAGTGCGCACCCGTAGACGGATTCGGTTTCAGACAAGCGGTAAAGCCTTGACGCGAAAACAGCCTAAAATAAGGTTTTTGGATTGTTGAAATAATTAGCAGTTTTCGCATTAATTTAATCCAAGTATAAATCATGACAAAACAATTTCCAAGACTAAATAGCATACGCATAGTAGACATGCACCATACAGGCAAGTGAAAACCTAGCACATCTACGCATACTGCAATACAAGTGATCATCATAGGAAATAGCAGGAGGGCAAAGAACACGTACGAGTTCGTCGATGGTATGACCAACGTCGCAACAGAAGTGGAGCCACCACCAGCGGCAGCGTCGTCAGACATGGCGATGAAGTCGAGAAAGCCGAACGAGGAAGAGCTTGAGCAGTCGTGTCTAGACGCTCCCCAAAAACCTTATCGCCTCTCTCCTGATGCAGGATCAGAGAGACGGGGTTCCGGAGGCCTGCTCTCACGGACGACCGTGCACGCAGCCGGCGGGATGGAGTAGCAGAGGGCAGCACAGAGAAATAGAATGGCGATGCGCAGGTAGGCAGATGCAATCTAATTGCTGGTAACTGCTATGGTTCGCGTCTGCCTTCTTATATAGTGCGAGTCGCGTCCATAATGACGAATTAATGACTCATAATTAATACACAATTAATTTTCCCAATCAGCAAAATAAAGCTCGGCTCGGCGAGATTCCATAACCAGCAATGTGTCGTGTTAAATGAGGCGTGGCGTGGCGTGGCGACGCAAGCGGCGTCAGAGGAGGAATGCGCGAGGGCTTCTCTTCTTCTCACACCTTAGTGAGTGGTGCAACACTCTACTATATAAGGTGGTCCAACTCCCCTTCCACTAGCAATGTGGGACTAAACTTTGGCACCACTAGCACACACATGAGCTGCCATGATAATGGGCCAAAGAGAATTTCAGAATTTGTATTTGTTATGGTCCAAAAGCCCAACATCAAATATGCCTCAAATTCCAACATATAATGGCTATCGCTCCGACCCTAAGAAGATTTTTGTACTTGTTATCAATACCATGTAACCAATTCCAAAAAATATTGGCAATACTACATGGTGGATACAAGCCTGAAGCTGCTTGGGTGATTGACCATATAGACCGGGCAAAACTATATTGGAAAAATAGGTGTTTGATTGTCTCATCATGGTGATAGAACACACACCCAGGATTTCCATGCCAATTTCTCTTAATAAGGTTATATTTTGTAAGTATAATCCCACGACGAAGATACCAAACAAAGATTTTGTTTTTAAGTGGTATCTTCATCTTCCAGATCATCCTATTATATACCACTGGAATAACTGGCTGGATTAAAGCATTATACAAAGAGCTAACAGAAAAGGACCCGTTCTTAGTTAGGTTCCAACGAAATTCATCTGGCTCTTCCGACAATTGTACATGTGCCAGACGCTGTAGCAACATGATCCAAGAGTCAAGTCTAGAACCAATTAAATCCCTTCTAAACGTTATATTTTGCGGGAATGATTCGAGCACCATGGCAACCGTTTCCTCCTTATAACGAACAATGGAATATAACGAAGGATATGGTTCTCGAAGGGTAGCATTATCTAGCCATTTATCCTCCCAGAACCTTATCTGCGTCCCATTATTAATAGAGAAAGTCCCAAAGTGTAAAAAAATGTTTTTTTGACGCCATCAGACCAGCCCAAAAGTGAGAGTCACCAGGTTTCCAAACCATTTGGGACAAAGCCTTTGAACCAATATACTTTATCTTAATAATAGTTTGCCAAATCCCTTCCTCATTTAATAACTTATAGAGCCATTTACTAAGGAGGGCTGTATTCTGAACCTGTAGATCATGAATACCGAGCCCACCCTGTTCTTTGGGTCTACACAAAACACTCCATTTAGCCAGCCTATACTTATTTTTCTCATTATCTCCCTGCCAAAAGAATCTTGATCGGAAGTAATCCAACCTTTTTAAGACACCTTTTGGTAGTTGAAAAAAAGAAAGCATATACAAAACCATATTACTAAGGACTGAGTTGATGAGTACCAATCTCCCCCCTATAGATAGAAGTTTGCCTTTTCAGCTACTCAAACGTATCTGTAATCTTTCCTCGACAATTTTCCACTCTGCATTTGTAAGCCTTCGGTAGTGTACCGGAATGCCCAAATATCTGATCAGAAAAGTGCCGTGATAACAGCCGAAGAGTTCAGTATAAATACCAACCTCCATCTGGGCCTCGCTGAAACAAAACAATTCACTTTTATGGAAATTAATTTTTAATCTAGAAAGCTGCTCAAAAGCCGAAAGTATGAGTTTCAGATTTTTGGCTTTTTCAAGATTATGCTCCATAAAAAGAATTGTATCGTCTGCATATTGAAGTATAGATAACTCCCCATCTACAAGGTGGGGGATCACACCTTCAATTTGGCCATCAGACTTAGCCCGCTCAATCAAAATGGATAACATATCAGCTACTATATTGAAAAACATTGGCAATAATGGATCTCCTTGTCTTAGCCCTTTCTTAGTCTGAAAGTAGTTGCCAACATTGTCGTTGACTTTTATGGCAACACTACCTCCGACTACAAAGCTTTCAATCAAGGAACACCATTCCGCTGAGAAACCTTTCATTCTAAGAGCTTGTTGTAGAAAAGACCAATTAACTTTGTCATAAGCTTTCTCAAAATCAATTTTTAGAATTACCCCATTCAATTTCTTTCTATGGAGTTCATGAACCGTTTCATGAAAGGTATCCACACCGTCCAAAATGTTTCTACCTTGCATGAAGGCAGTTTGTGAAGGCCTAACAACATGATCAGCCACAGATTTTAACCTGATAGTGGCAACCTTGGTAAAAATCTTGAAGCTAATATTAAGAAGACAGATCGGTCTATATTGTTGAATCCGTTCTGCTTCATTAACTTTAGGCAGTAAGATGATTTCACCAAATTTCAACCGAAATAGTTCAAGTTGACCCTCATGTAAAGCACTAAACATGTTCAAGAGATCAGGTTTGATTACATCCCAAAAAGTTTGATAGAACTCAGCGGGAAAACCATCCGGACCAGGTGCCTTATTATGCTCCATTTGGAAAACAGCTAATTTGACTTCTTCCTTAGAATAAGGAGCAATCAGATAGTTGTTTTCCTCCACAGAAACTTGGGGTACATCGTTAATTTGGGATTCATCCATTGAGAAAGTGCCTTCCTCCGGATCCCCAAACAAACCCTTATAATAATTCGTAATGTAAGACTTTAGCTGCTCGTGTTCTTCAATCAACTCATCATTATGCCTTAAGGAATGAATATATTTCTTCTTGTGTCTGCCATTGGCTACACTATGGAAGTATCTAGTATTCGAATCCCCATACAAAATAAATTGTGATTTAGAACGTTGATACCACTTGAGTTCCTCCTCGCGTAGTAACCGGGCAATCTCCGCATTTGATTGGCTTTTCAGCTCAATTTCCTGTAGAGTAAGCAACCGGGTTTCTGCTAAAGCTTCGAGTTCATCAATAGTAGCTGAAAGTCTAAGTTTTTCTTTTTTGAGAATACCAGCGGTGTGACGCGCCCAACCCCCGAGATGTTTCCGTGTCAAACGCACTTTATTATTCCATCTCTGGATTGGGTTATCACCAGCAACCGGCCTTTCCCAAACTGCTTTCACCATATCATGGAAGCCATCACGAAGCAGCCATCCAAGCTCAAATTTGAAAGGATGGCCATAACGTGGTGATGGCAAACCAATGGTTAGAAAAATGGGAGCATGATCAGACATAGCTTCAATACGTTTTAGAGCGCGTACGGAAACTAGAGGGAAGTGGGCTTCCCAATCTGAGTCCATCAGTACATGATCAATTTTTTCCGTATGTTGGTTCCGATAAAGAATTAGCCCAAGTAAATTGTCTACCAATCATGTTTACTTCCTTCAAGTCAAGACTGTCAATGACAACGTTAAAAAGGAAGGGCCAATGATCGTCGAAGCGGCCTTTGCTCTTCTCAAATGGGAACCGAAGCAAGTTAAAATCCCCCTATTAGAATAGGGTACGGATTATCTTTTGCTAAGTTCACCAATTCTCGAAGAAAATCTGCCTTGAAAGCCTCTTGAGCAGCACCATACACAGCAACCAGACTCCAGACGAAATTATCGGCTTTGTTACGGATGTGAAGTTTTATATAAAACTCCCATCCGCAACAGCTAATATATCCATGGTGTCTACTCGCACGCCTAGTAAAATGCCCCCAGACTATCCCTTGGGTGGATGAGAATGCCACATAAAATCTATACCACCTGATAGGCGATCTAGTATAGTTTGTGAGAATTCTCGTCTCCCGTTTCAGAGATAGCCACAAAATCCAAATTGTGTTCCCTAGAACATAATGCAATGTGTAAATGTTTAGCCAAGTCTCGAAGACCTCTGCTATTCAAAAATATGCCATTCATTGGGAAACAATAATAGATTTAGGCGCAAGATCTCGTTTGCGAGATTTATTACATTTTTTCCAGAAGTTGATTTACGACCAGAAGTAGTTAGCTCATAGATTGAGCTTAACCTATCCTCGTCCAAACCAACTTAAAGAACTTCACCTACTAGATGAGATAGAATCTGACCATCTGTTGAGATGTCTGTATCCTCATCATCAGAGTAGGTGGGAATGTAAGAGGCCGAGGCTTTTGGAACAACCGTTAACCGGTCAAATTCCATCCGCTTCAAGACCTTAGAAGAAATTGAAACATCATTTGCATTCTTTCCTAAACTAATACCAATAGAATTAAGATTAGAATTAATGCAAGTTGATGAAAAAGGAATAAAAGACTTGGAAGAAGAGGGATTACCAGTCGTGTCGAGATTCTTCTCCGCCTTCCTGCGCATGGCCTTCTCCAAAGAGTCCATATCCGTAGCCGAAGCACCGTCGGCGCTCACCGGATGTCTTGCACTCCTGCGCAACACCAGCACCGCCGAGACCGTGAGCGAAGTCGCCGCAATGACCTGCTCCACAGCTGAATCCATCGGTGAACCCAGCTCGACCAGCGTCATATCCATCGTCGACCGACCGCCCTGGCCATGCTATGGCCCAAGACCATCGGTATCCTGGCCCATCGCCGAAGACTCCTGAGGGGGTGACGTCCGCCCGACAGATGGCGAAGAAGACCAAGCCGCAGTCGGCGAGGCCGAGTGTGTCGGAGGAGGCGAGGCTGACTGGCCCACAGCAGGCGAGTCCGTGAGCGTCACCGCACCCAAAAGCGCAGATGCGACGGAGATGCCTGGTGAAGAGGGCTGCACCGTATTCGGTGCAGAAGAAGAGGCCAGCGAAATAGACTCATCAGAACCGGACGCTATAGCGTTGCCAGACAGACCACCCAAGGCCAAAGATGCAGCAGTAGATATCAGACCAGGCCACTGAAAGTAAGAGCGAGAGCACCGTGCAGCAGCAACAATGGCTTTACCCCGTGGAGTCTGAGGGCTAGGATTGAAAGGTGTGACCGCAACCACTGGCATAGTAGAAACCTTGTTGACCTGAGGACCTCCCACAGCTAATTGGGAACCCACATTATCAATCTCCATATGATTCCCCTGAGTCCGAGTGGTGGTATCATCAATAGAGGGGTCCCTCTCCTTCTATCCAGTACCATCGGCCTCACCTGAATCATCTCCCTTACGCCTCCAGAACATAGGGATGAAAGTAGGATCAGGGACGAAGTCAGGGGACTCCGGGCGAAAATTAAAGTCATAACCCTTCAACTTCAGAGTAGCAGTAGTACCAATTTAAGGACCTGTAGCATCCACACATTTCTGCAGCGCATTTGGATTCATCATTGCCATACAAATACACACAATATTGCGACTATACAGCGTCGGCAAATCCACATCCACTGTCGTACCCAGAAGAGAGCCTACCGCCCACAAGCCATGAAAGTGTCGAATGGTATGAGGGACACCCTCCACATGAACCCACACCTGAGGTAGAGAAAACTTCGGCTGAATATCCTGCATCTCCCAAACACTGATAACAATCCGCGCATTGTGAGAAGGGACCGGCATCTGAATGCCGTCGACACGCTGCAAATCCGCAAAAGAAGGGAAGCATACAAGAAAGGAATCATCACCATGCGGAAGGGCCTCTCATTTCCACTGAGTACTGAGAGGGCATATCCGTGTCATTTGAGACTCAATGACAGCCACAGGCACCACCGCACCCACCACAGTCACCTTAGCCGTCGGTGTACACTTTGGAGCCAATTCTGCCTTGAAAATGCTATCAGGCAATTGATTGAAAAGAGTATCTTCCGTCCCATTCCCTACCATGATCATCGAAGGCTTGGGCAATTTCAATGTTGGACAATTGGCAGTGGGATGAGCAGAATTGTTACAAACTAAGCAGTAATGTTGAACCGGGCAGTTTTTGGAAGAATGAGTATCTCTAGAACATTTCCAGCACTTCGCCATCTTCTTTGTCTTGTTCAGATCAGTCTGAATAGAAGAATCCACTACAGCCACTGTGGGTGTTGAGACAGCAGAAAACAGCGGCGGTGGCATACTCACGGTAGGAGGCACAAACATCATGCCCGGTACCTGGGACATCTGCGGAGGCTGAAACTGAGACTAAAAAGGCTGTTGCGTAGGCACCGCCGGTGGCTGTGACTGAGGTACCTGCACATTCTTCTTCTTTCTTTTATTCCGAGTCACCACAGGATCGGAAACAGTAGTGGGTGGTTGCGCAAATTGCAGGAACATATGTGCATATTGCTGAGGCGGAATTAAAGGCGGGAGACAGGCCTATTGAAGTTCATCGTTGGCTGAAAGAACTGCCCCGGAGGCTGTGCCGCGAACCCCGAAGGACCCGTAGGTCTGAACAGGGGCTGAAGAGGTCTGAACGGGATTGTAATCCCTGGCTGAACACCTCCTGGCAGAGAAGACGCCGGCTGCTGCAACGTGGGAACAGTTGCGGGAGCCGCAAGCCCTCCTCCCACCGGAGCAGCAGGCCCTCCACCCACCGGAGCAGCAGGCCCTCCTCCCACCGGAGCAGCGGCCGACGTAGCGACTCCATGTCCTGCCGTCGCCAAGGACCGGGGTAAACCGTCCATGACAACACGAGCAAACGACCCCGACGACCAGGGGCACCGGGCGATTGGCACGTAGATCGATGAGGGCGTTGGCGGCGTAGAAGCAGGGACCGAAGGCAGGTTTGGCGATGACGAACAAAAATCAGAAGTATCGAAGGGAATAGGTCTCCGCAAGCGAACCGATCTGGGAGCCGACCCAGTTCCCGTTCGGTCTCCTGCATGGGTCCGATCGCTAGAGGCAAACCGACCGGAGGGCTCCTGGGGACTCGTAACAGAGGGCCCACCCGTCTCCGCAGACTTCGCCGCGATCGGGGGAAGGAAAGCAACGAGCACAGGCGGCGGCGTGATCCGCTTTCTCGGCAACGGACCGCGCCAGGGCCCCATGCGTGGCTTGTGCGACAGTCTCAAACCCGTCAGCGATGACGACGAGCACCGCCGGTCCCCCACCGCTGCGGCAGATGTCGGGGGTGAGAGAGATCTTACCCTAGCCATCTCCCCATGCCCCGACGACCGATTCCGATGGAGAGAAATGGCCCCAGACGGCCTCTGCCCCTTCTGAAGCTCCTAGTAGCGCGAGGATTGGGATGGATACCCCGCCTCCTCCCAAAAGGACTGCAGCGCACTCCGGCGATCCTTCTGATGCGACACCGTCGTCCATTCATGATCCTCCAGAACCTCCTCCGCCACAAGGATCACGACGTGATCCTCGCCGAGGTCCGCCAGCCCGCCAAAACGGCTGCCAGGGACAGCCACCGTGTCCGGCATGCGGCCAGCAGTCCGCTCCTCCAAGGCGGCGGAGGCAGAGGCGTCGTTCGGAGGCGTTGGTCGACTAAAAGAGAGTCTGGTATATCACAATACTTAGTTCTTGACTTTAAAAAATCCTATTTGCACTACATTTTGGCAAGGGAGAGAGTATATCACAATAATATACTTTTTTTTCTGGTTCGGGGTCACTACTTACTGAATTTGATGCACAACTAATTCAGAACTTGTCCATACATTATGTTTTCATGCACCTCCATCAACCATGGCGTCACCGTACGTAATGAGCTTGAATCAAAATAAACTTGGCACACACATATGCATGCGCACCTCAGAACTTGCAAGATCCATATTACAAATAATCAAAACATAGAAGTAGGCAGTTCTTTTGTTCTTACACACAAACAAGGAAGGACTAGGTATTAAATAAGGGACACGCGAGCACCTGATCAGGTGGGAACGCGCTGCCCTGCAGGTGTACTTCCCATGTAGAGCATGCTTCAGCAGCACACACATTTTATTGGTTTCTCATGTTTGGGCCGCGATCGATGGATGAGTAGCCAGCTGCTAGCTCAAAGAACCCAGCCCAACATGAAGCTGTTCTCCCCTCCTGGGGCGCTGCTCCTCGGAATGTTATTGGCTGCCTGATCAGCAGCCGCAAACTGATGAGGATACCTGGTATATACATATACAGCAACATGATCAGCTCCTATGCTTGTCCTGCATATATTTTCAGCTTACAAGCCCAATGAGGCATTCGTGAGAAGTTGGTCGATCGTACGTACCCAATTTGCAGAGTGGGATCACAATCCATAGCCCCTGAGTGATTAGGCTGCTGCTGGTTCTGGTGGTGCTGCTGCTGCTGCATGTGATATGCGGCGGCGCCTTCGTCGACGACGGTGCCAGCAGCCCAGGTGATCTGCTGCATGGCCCTGTAGTTGTTGCTGCTGCCGCCTTCGGCGTCGAGCTACAGAATCGGCAGCCGAGAAGGAAAGCAAAGTTTAAAAATGAAAAAACAAAATTCCTAGTAGCAGCATATATATTTCTCAGTATTATGTGTACATTAATAACCTTGTGCTTGAGTTGCCTGTTGATTTCCCCCAACTGGCGCTCCTGCATACGGTATTGCACATGGTACAATGGATCGTAATGTTAGAAATATCGCCAGAGCCTTTTGTGGAAGCAAGGATATATATTTCTGCCACAGGAACGTGCAAGCCGGGCCCATGCCGCGCGAGTATATGCAGTCAAAGGGTCTAGCTACCAAATGCGCTTGCGTTATCTCCTAGCCGTCTACAGTAACAGTACATTGGCAAACCTACGGCGGTCGTGCGTATAGTAGAAGCAGTAGATTACTGGCTAGCACTTGTAGAGCCACGCTGACATACGTACGCCCATACTTCTATACCACATGACTGACAGATCAGGGAGTCACAAAATATATAGGTATGTATCTTACCTTCCTGCGAAGTTCCTCCACTTGCTCCATCATAAGTTGTGTCTGCGAATAAAATGGGTGAGTATATTGAACTGCTAGTCCATTTCCAAAAAAATTGAACTGCTAGTGTTTCGTGAATAACGAGTTGTAATAAACTAATTAAACAAACAGAGTTGCCTTCTGTTTGAGAACTTTCTAACGGTCATGTATGTGTACAGCTTGGTGGCCATGATCCTTGCTTTATCCTATACTATTTACTAGTCTTTGTGTCACAAAATATAGGACATATTTTGACTTAATAAGACAAAGCTTCGATCAGCCATCAACTTGCGAATATGCAATCCTGTGTCCAGTAAAATTGAAGTCATTGTATTCTTATATCTTATAGTAAAATGTACTCCTTCCGTCCCAAAATGTAAGACGTCTAAGTTTTAGTCAAAAGTCAACATCTTTTAAGTTTGACCTAGTTTATACAAAAAAATACGAATATCTGCAATATCGAATGAATATATTGGGAAACTATACTTTATGGTGAATCTATTGATGTTGATTTGATATTGTGAATGTTTATATTTTTACATATAAATTTGGTCAAATTTAGAATATATTGACTTTTACCTAAACTTAGGCGCCTTACATTTTGGGACGCAGGGAGTATAACAATCACTTTCCTTTTTTTTAGTTTTTAAATTTGAACAACGTTTGCACATAAGCAATGATATTAATTCTATTCTTAGTTTTTGTGAGCTAGCTAGCTGATGCGATCTCTCAATGGATCCATATGTTGCTAGATTGCTTGTCATGCCAATTGGTTTCATACAGATGAATAAAATATATGAGTTGAATATATTTGAACCTTCCGCTGTCTAGCTTATTTTTTTCAAGAAAACACAAAAACAATTGTGGTCCAAGGTCAAAGCATAAACCTTTCGCTGCCTAGCTTGTGACAGAGAACATTCTAGCTGTTTCTCCAGCTGCTGCAGTTCTTTCACGCTGAGCGGTCCAAGGTCCTCCCCAAGCAAGTGTCTGTTTAAATTATGCATTAGGCAGATCATTATTATATAAATATATATATTTCAGTCACTTTTGAATTTACATAGTGCAATTGAGACGTGTAGCTAGAAGTGAAATGATACCTCTGAGTGCGCTGCAAAGCTTCGAATTTTGCCTTCAGCTTTGACATTTCCTGGTACCAGCTCTTAAGAGAAGAAATATACAGACCCATTAAGTTACATAACAAGAAGACATACCATATGTTAGCTACATACAATAGTGCAATACAAGATAATCTTTGTCGAGGCTCAGAAGTATGCTTATGTACAAATAAGCTGCTGAAGCATGCAACATGTGCCATGTACCAACATGTCATTGACAACATGAAAGGCAAATAAGGGATCCTTTAACTCTCATTGGCAAAACTGGTTGGTAGTTATTAGAAACGGTGTCTTGTGATGAAACAGAATGCAAGGTGTATATATTAGTCCAAAGAGTTCAGGCATAGAATGGAGTAATAAAAACTAGAACGAAAGGAGCTACATCCGGGTGCACTAACGTTGGCATTCCCTAAATTTCCGTCCTTCAGATTTTTGGGGAGATCATTTACCAAAAAGTTACCTTAGAACAACATATTTTAAAATATAAAATAACAGTTTTTTCTTTGCTCCATTTTTTTGGGGTATATATGTTGGTAGTACTACTCTCAATTGAGGTCCGGATTATATGATCAAATATAATCAACACTACAAAGTGAATAATTTACAATATATATTCACTAATTATGTTTTCCTATGAACTTCACATGAAATATGATGATGGATTTGACTATAACTCTCATCACATAAAATAGGAGGCCAGTTTACACTGCCTATATTTCTCACTTCATGGGCTAGCATTAATGTACAAAATATGACAAAATAGGGAAGATGAATTTTGGGCCATGTGCATATGATTCTTTAGGTGTGGAAATTATGTACAGTATATAAGTATAGTCAACGTTATGTAGACAAGGCATGTAGTAATGTCCACTCCTAGTGTCTGGCTGTCATATAAAAAGACATCCTTGTGTCAATTGCCCAGTGTCCAAAAAACAAGGCAATATAACTGTGATTTCCAGTAACATGTATTCTGATGTTCGTGGGCATGTATATCTGATAGGGATTCAGGACCTAGTAGGATTGTGTTTATAAGTGTTGAGAAACCTCATATGTGAAAAGAAAATTAACAAATAGGAGAAATGAGATGAAAGCGTGGGGTGGTATACAACCACCAGTTGGTGTGTATATATACGTACCTGAGTTTCAGACAGTGCACTACCAGAATCTTGAGCATTGTAGCAGCAGTGTTGGTACCTTTCTAGTGTCTTAGTTGTGCTGCACAGGAAATTTAATTTACCCGTAAATATCTCACCTATGGAATTTCAAACTTGTATACTGAAGTAGCAATCATACTTTATAACTAGCTAGAGTATATAACCTCTTGATTCATATGGTTAATTAGAAACATTAAATATACTTTTGATATTCAAGCAATATGCATGTGCCCCAGTTTTCAAACTGTTGTCTAACTATTAGGCTACTAAGAATGCAGAAAAAATTGAATATAAAGTATGGAGAGTATGTTCTTTTATTTTTCCACATTCATTAGTCAAATAAGTTGAAATCTCAAGTTTTAACGCATATAAGAACTACTCCAAAAGTTTGTAATTAAATTCTTTGAGTTACAAGTGTTACTAAGTTACACACACAATTTCCATAAATCATATACTATAGGTATAAAAATATATATTAGATTTTGGACCAACAATGTCCTTCATATCAGCAGCTTTAATCCTTAATTGTTATGAAATTTAATATGTTAGTCCAAGAAATGAAGTATATATCCAGCGAGCCTGGTCATCAAAATTGTGAAACTTTTCATTTAAATCTTGTTAATTTACATTTCATCCCTAACACTCCACAATTTTCCCAGCCAGTGCACAAAATTCCTAGAATGTGCTGATACTCCAAAAAATAAGTACAATAGGAAAGATATTTATTCACAAACTTCGGTGATATGATAACAAACAGCCAATTATTTCCTTGTATGGAATATGAATAAATCATGAAACCATTCAAACAGTTGCACCTATATTAGCACAAGAAAAGAAATTTATTCTCCAGGCAAAATGATTTTTTATTGAAACAGTACACGTAAATGTTGTCCTCAAAGAAAGTGCACTTGTATTTCGCAGATGTTGAGTTGTTATCTTGTTAGGAAAATCATATCCTGCAGATTGGCCAAATGAAGGTATTTTGTAACATGGAAGAAAATATAAACGATAAGATATCGAATGAAGCTATTGTAAATTAATGGTGTAAGCGCATGATAATGAAGTATAACACTCAAGGTCTATCGAAACTAAACTTTAGCATTTAGGTCTCTTCGATGAGTACCATATATAGTTGAAAGTTTAATTGTTTGGTCAAAATACCTTCATATGATGTGATCAGTGATTCTAGCATGAAAAATATACTATAATCAGATCTGTATTGAATTTCTTGAGAGCACATGTTGCGAAGTTTCTGACCACATTAAGGAAATACTAGTATAGATTTTTAATCCAACTCCTATTAAGGGGAGTCATTAATTTATAAAGCATCACCTCGTGGTGGTATAAGACAGGCCAGCCTTATATAGACACAAAGACCAGGAAGTATGAAGAAGAAAGATAAAAGAAACAATCACTAAAATACTATGCCCTATCTAAGAACAATTGCAACTAATAAGAAAGTAATTACTTGTTCCATCTGGTCTTACGCCTACAGCTCCTTTAGCTGATTACCGTCATGGAAAACTTGGGAAGGATTAATTGGCGACCTAAGATATGGTGCTTCAATATACCATTTAGGAAAGTTAAAAACTAGAAGCTATTTACATACGTTATAGCTATATATATATAGGCATTAGCCAATACTGTTTTTTTTCGAAATACTGAAGTTGTCGTCCAAAGCTGATTCCAAGGTCCAAATGTACAAAAAAAAACTTCCTTGGAAGAAAAGAAAAACATAATTAGATCTGTCATGTGAAACAAATGCTGATCACAAGAGAAGATCACAACATATTCCCTAATTCAAGCTCCATGTGGAGATACCGAATGTACAGAAAAAAAAGAATTATTTGGTACAAAAATAAGAAAAGAAAAATAGAAACAGATCCGCCACATGAGTATAAGAAAATGTTAGTGTACAAAATTAAATATTCCCTAAAAACAAATGCTATTGTAAAAAATTAACAGGGAGATCAAGCAATGTGTTGGATCTGTAAGGAATGAAGGGCAGCATAAAATGAGGAAAGGAACAAGAATAACAAAAGCAAAATAGTATTGCTTTCCGAGGACAGCTTTTGACCAGACTACCATAACAGGAAACTGATGCGTGCTTGAGAATAAGATCAATTTTGGGAAGAAAGACATTGAAGTTACTTTTGCTTAAATTTCACAAAGCCAAACTGAGGATACATGAGGAGAACCTTAGCGAAAATGGACCAAGACAGGAAAAAGAGATAGCGAAAGATGAGTGAGCAAGAAAAAGGAATAAGCTATAAGGGGGAAGATCTTATTAGCTATAGAAATGAAATTATGAATCAGCGGTTCTTCCCAAACAAACTAGATCTAGCAAGATGTCTTCAGAATAAAAGCATGAAATTAAGTCTAGGCAGTTTCCCTTTCTAAGCAATATAGCAAGAAATCCAAGGGAAAGGTGATGCAGAAGGGTAAAAGAACAAAGACCCAAATTCCATGACGCCATTACTCAGATCAGGCTAGATCGACTGGCACTGCCCCAAGAGCAGGGCAAAACAAATACCAAATCGAACGTTTTACACAGTATTTTAATACCCCGGATCAAAATAGAAAGAACACAGCTTCCCTTTCCCCTCAGAGCCCCGCGACTTCTCTATTCTTCAACACAAAAACAATCCTACTTCAACTAGTTGAGCAATTTATTAAGGTGTTCTCTGACACAAGGCACACACACACACACGCCAGAACGGAGGATGGCTAGCTGTTCCGGAGAAGCTGGAAGAAAGAGGTAAAGGGGTTGTAGGGCTTGTAGATCTGCGGAAAAGATGTGTCATGCTAGTTAGGGATCGACGTCTCCGGGTTATAAGAACACCTCGCCATGCCCCTATGGTAGAGTACGTAGCGGGGAATAAAATAACTTTGCGTAGCTCCGAAACGGTCCGCTTAAAACCAGGAAACACCACCAGAGAAAGGAATCAGCATCGCAGCAGCAAATAGGAGTTGTAGAAAGAAGCAATTCATGCAAAAAAGAAAGAAAGAAGCAATTGTGCCGATGAAACAGCAGATCTACATGCGCAGGAACATGAATTAGTGGATGATGCCTTCAATTAATCGGATGAGCATATGTGTGTATACCCTGCGCTGCCGAACTCATAGAGCTTGCCGCGGCTGGAGAAGATGATGAGCGCGACCTCGGCGTCGCAGAGCACGGACAGCTCGTAGGCCTTCTTGAGGAGGCCGTTGCGGCGCTTGGAGAAGGTGACCTGCCGGTTGATCTTGTTCTCGATGCGCTTCAGCTCAACTCTCCCCCTCCCCATGATCTCCTCCTCCTCCTCCTCCCAGCCCTCCAGCAGGCAAAGCACTAGTGATTGATCAGCTCCGCCGTGCTCTTCCTAGCTAGCTAGCTAGCAAGCTTTGCTCCGGTGGTTCTAATGCCACCTACTAAACCACAGGGCTGGACTGAGCTTGTGCAATGATGATGCACATATAATGAACCGAGGAGAGGAGGGGGACGAGAGGGATATTATTAGTGGATGGCAAGGAAAAGGGGAAGCAAGGGGGAGTACTGTACCGTTACTGTAGCTCGGTGCTGGTTTCTTGCGTCGTCAATCTCCCTTGACGCATCCCTGTCTCTCTCTCGATCGACTTTAAAGTTGGGTAACTTTGGAGCGGGAGGGGTCAGTTACCACAGGTTTACCCTAACTGGGAAGCACGGGCCAGAATGGGGGCAATCCAATGCTGCGCGCCCCACGCCACAAATATACACGTTGCTCTGCAGGGGCGATGGATGCATGTGCTGCGATATACACCAGGGAGGGGGAGAGCCGCTCCATCCTACCCCCGGCCCTCCTAGACTTAACCCGAACTATGTATGTTGCCACCTACTGGTCCCATTTTGGTCCACCCGCCGTCCGGTGGAGGACGCCCCAAAAATAAGGAGGCAGGGACTTCCCGGCTTAAGCCCATGGCAAGATCTGTTTCATCTAGTAAACCCTAAAAACGGTTGGCTGCTACGTAGCTAGTACTTGGTCTTCCTTTAGTCCGGCTTGCTAATACCTGGTTGCCTCGGATTTTTCGTAAATCTCCCGACCACCCTAAATTGCACGGATGCTCATCTCAAAATTGCATTGTCAAACTCCAATGACATGTATAGCACAATTAATGTTGGTGTGCAAGATCTTAGATAGCTCTTTTTGTTTTCAAGAATACAACACATGACATGTATTATTCTATGGAAGAAAGGCTAGAAGGACATCCATAGCTCTGTGCCTCGACTCTTAGCTTCTATTTTGACGGTCACTCGCTAGTAGAAAACAGGCTATCCGTTCGCGCTCCTAACAACATTAGTCCCGGTTGCGCCACGAACCGGGACTAATACTGGCATGCGTCCCGGTTCGAGCGGGCACGGTGGCCGGAGGCATGCGTCCCGGTTTGTAAGGGGTCATGCGTTCCGGTTTGTAACACAAACCGGGACTAAAGGTTGGGCGTCACCCACGTGGCGTGGCACACACCTTGGTAGGGTCATTTCTGATGCAACTATTATCATATGTTTCCTGAATACAGTGATACTATAATGGAAGACAATGAAGAGGAAGGAGGTGAAGAACGGGCATCAGATGAGCCCGCTGATGAACTTTGTAGGGTCATTTCTGATGCAAAGCGAGACTGTGAAACGGAAAATGAGAAGTTGAAGTTAGAGGGCATGTTAGAAGATAAAAAAAATTGTTGTACCCAAATTGCGAAGATGGCAGCACAAAGCTCGGTACCACATTGGAACTGCTGCGATGGAAGGCAGAGTGTGGTCTAACTGACTCCTCATTTGAAAAGATACTGAAAATAATGAAGCCGGAGTTTCCAAAACATAACGAACTTCCCGAGAGTACGTACGAAGCAAAGAAGACTCTCTGTCCTCTAGGATTAGATGTGCAGAAGATACATGCATGCATTAATGACTGCATCCTCTATCGCGGTAAGGAGTATGAGAATTTAGATAAATGCCCGGTATGCAATGCATTGCGGTATAAGATCAGACGAGATGACCCTGGTGATGTTGAGGGAGAGCCCCTCCGGAAGAGGGTTCCTGCTAAGGTTATGTGGTATGCTCCTATAATACCAAGGTTGAAACGCATGTTCAGAAACAAAGAGCATGCCAGGTTGTTGCGATCGCACAAAGAAGATCGTAAGAAAGACAGGAAGTTGAGACACCCTACTGATGGGTCACAGTGGAGAAAAAATAAGAGAGACTTCCTGGACTTTGCAGGTGACACAAGGAACTTATGGTTTGGTCTAAGTACGGATGGCATGAATCCTTTTGGGGAGCAGAGCTGCGGTCATAACACCTGGCCCGTGACTCTATGTATCTACAACCTTCCTCTTTGGTTCTGCATGAAGCGTAAGTTCATTATGATGACAGTGCTCATCCAAGGCCCGAAGCAACCGGGCAACGACATTGATGTGTACCTTAGGCCATTAGTTGAAGAATTCTTACAGCTGTGGGGCAAACCAGGTGTACATGCGTGGGATGAGAACAAACATGGGCCATTTGACCTACGAGGGTTGCTTTTCGTAACCATCAATGATTGGCCTGCTCTTAGTAACCTTTCAGGACAGACAAACAAGGGATATAAGGCATGCACGCACTGTTTAGATAAGACTGAAGGTACATATTTGTATAAATGCAAGAAGGTTGTGTACCTGGCGAATCGACGATTTCTTCCGACCAATCATCCCGTAAGAAAGAAAGGCAAGCATTTCAAAGGTGAGACAGATCACCGGAAAAAGCCTGAACTCCCTACTGGTGATGATGTATTTGGTATGGTCAAGGACATAGAAGTAATCTTTGGAAAGGGTCCCGACGGTCAATCAGTTTCGAACGACGTCGCTATTGGACACGCACCCATGTGGAAGAAGAAATCTATATTTTGGGAGCTGCCATATTGGAAATTCCTACGTGTCCGCTCTTCAATCGACGTGATGCACGTGACGAAGAATCTTTGCGTAAACCTGCTAGGATTCCTAGGCGTGTATGGGAAGACAAAAGATACACCAGAAGCACGGGAGGACCAACAAATTATGAAATACCCAAAGAACATGTATACACAGAACAAGACGGATAAAGGGCGTCACTTAAGTCATGCAAGCTATGCTCTTACCAAGGCAGAGAAGCAAATCTTTTTTGAAGTCCTTTACAGTATCAAGGTGTCGTCTGGCTTCTCATCTAATATAAAGGGGATACTAAATATGGCAGAGAAAAAGTTCCAAAACCTGAAGTCTCATGACTATCACGTGATTATGACGCAGTTGCTTCCGATTGTATTGAGGGGCTTCTACCGGAAAATGTTCGAGTACCCATTGTGAAGATGTGTGCATTCCTCAATGCAATATCTCAGAAGGTAATAAATCCAGATATTCTGCCAAGGTTACAGAAGGATGTGGTACAATGTCTTGTTAGTTTTGAGTTGGTGTTCCCACCATCCTTCTTAAATATTATGACGCATCTCCTGGTTCACCTAGTGGAAGAGATTGCCATTCTCGATCTTCTATTTCTAAACAATATGTTCCCCTTTGAAAGGTTCATGGGAGTCTTAAAGAAATATGTTCATAAACGTGCTAGACCAGAATGAAGCATCTCCAAGGGATATGGAATAGAGGAGGCTATTGAGTTTTGTGTTGACTTTATTCCTGACCTTAAGCCGATTGGTGTTTCTAACTCGCGGCATGAGGGAAGACAAAGTGGAAAAGGCACGCTGGGAAAGAAAGCAATAATATGTAGGGACGGGGATTCTTTCACTAAAGCACACTACATAGTTCTACATAATTCCACCTTAGCAGCTCAGTATATCGAGGAACACAAGAATATTATACGCTCCAAAAATCTGAGGAATCCTGACTCATGGGATACAGATGAACACATGAAGTCTTTCGGTGGTTGGATGCGGACACATCTCTTGAATGACAACACTGTTGGAGATCAGCTATACTTGTTGTCCGCGTCACCATCTTATACTATATTGAATTTCCAAGGGTACGAAATAAATGGGAATACATTCTACACGATCGCCCAAGATAAAAAGAGCACCAACCAAAACAGTGGTGTCCGCTTTGATGCAATGGACGAGAATGGGAAAAAGGACACATACTATGGTTACATAGAGGAGATATGGGAACTAGACTATGGAGTCTCTTTTAAGGTCCCTTTGTTTCACTGCAAATGGGTCAACCTGAATGGGGAAGGGGTAAAGATAGACCAGTTGTACAGAATGATAACAGTGGATCTCAACAATCTTGGTTATAGAGATGAATCATTCGTCCTAGCCAATGATGTGTCTCAGGTTTTCTATATGAAGGACATGTCCTCCAGACCGAAAAAAGAAAAAATATGCAAACGAATACATCATATGATGAGCCAAAGTGTCACATAGTTCTTTCAGGGAAAAGAAACATCGTGGGAATCGAGGACAAGACAAACATGTCAGAAGATTATAATAAGTTTGATGAAATTCCGCCCTTCACAGTGAAAACTGACCCAAGCATTCCGTTAAGTAAAGAAGATGCTCTATGGTTACGTCTGAAGCGATCATAAGGAAGGACATATGCCAAGAAGTTCATGCTTATATTGTGTACCTCTAGTTCATGTCTGGCCGGTCGGCTGCATATTGTGAACCTAAATGTCATGAGACATGATAGCTCATTTTGTGAAGGATATCTTATGATGTTTGCAATTTTCCAAGTTTAATAAATGTATTGAGTGTTAGTCTCGGTTTTGTGGCTTGACCGGGACTATATATAGGGGGCCTTTAGTCCCGGTTTTGTAGTCTCGGTTTTTAATATTAATAAATGTCTTAAGTGTTAGTCCCGTTTTGTGGCTGGACCGGGACTAAAAGGGGCTTTTAGTCCCGATTCGTAGAACGACTTTCCCGAACTATGAAGAAGTTGTCCTGATTCGTACTTACCATTAAGATCTGATCTCCAAATGCGCGTGGTCACATATTAGGAGTGTTTATGACTTTTGTTGGAGATGCCAAGGATCGGGCTCACGGCATCTCCTCAAACTGGTCGAGTGGTGTCCTGCTCAAGACACCATCTTGCAGCTTGTAACTTCTCTAACTAGATCAATACAACTGGGAGCTAACTAATTTCACATATTAGGGAGTGCATCTATGACCAGTTTCTTGGAGATGTCGGAGGACTGGGATCCGGCGGCATCTCTCTGAAACTAGTCGTAGTCGTGTCCCTGCTCTCGCACACCATCTTGCAGCTTGTAACTTCTCTAACTAGATCAATACACCTGGGAGCTAACTAATTTCACATATTATGGAGTGCCTCTATGACCAGTTTCTTGGAAATGCGAGGATCGGCCGCGGCATCTCTCGAAACTGGTCGTAGTGGTGTCCCTGCTCTCGAAAACCATATTGGAGATGCCTCAATCTGGCTGGAGGACTGGACTCACAAGGATGCCTATTTATAGTACAAGCAGCTCGGCATAGTGTCAACACTTATGACATAATATCGACACTCACCCCTATTATTAGTGCTGACTCGTGTTTTGTCCCGGTTGGTGTCTCCAACCGGGAGTAAAGGTTCATCTTTAGTCCCGGTTGGTGAAACCATCCGGGACAAGGTACAAGCCGCACGACATAATGCCGACACTCACCCCTATCATTAGTGCTGCCTGGCCCAGCCTGCCGAAATCCCTCCAACCGGGACTAAAGATGAACCTATCATGTTAGAGGTTTCATGGCTTTCGGTCCAAATGATCAAGCCATTTTCCATTTTCCGAGCGCAAAAAACGGGTCGTTTTGTGAAGTAACCACCAAAATGCTATTTCAGAATGCTACCGTCCCATTTTTCTAAAATACTAGACCACCTTACTTGGACTATCTCCCAACCGGGACATCTCAAACCTTTTCGTTCATCCCGGGTAAAAAGGACAAATGTCTGCCGAATCGGTAGGAAGTGGGTCTGTTTTGTACTACAGGTACATGATCTAACGCCCGTGATTTTTTGAAAAAATAATTTTTAGACTCGCAATATGTGGTTTCTTCAAAGATCTAATGCAAGTTCTAACGATGCTCATCCCTTATCTTCATGCACGCCGGTTCGACCATAGTTAGAAATTCAAAAAATTCAAAACGGGCATAAGAAATTCAAAAAAATCCAAACAATGTAAATCCTTCGCATGGTGTCATATTATGTGATATAGTTGCAAGGAAAAATACTAGACTTGGTATATTGATCATGTCTCGAAAAATCCTTCACAAAATGACCTATCATGTTCGAGGTTTCATGGCTTTCGGTCCAAATGACCAATGTTATGTGCTGAATCACGGTATAGTTTGTGATGATGTGCCCATATTATGCATGTATGTGGACATTGGTATGGAGAACAATGTTGCAGGAGGAAGTTTTCCTTTCGTCACACGGAAAAGCCATTTTCCATTTTCTGAGCGCAAAAAACGGGTCGTTTTGTGAAGTAACCACCAAAATACTGTTTCAAAATGATCCATCCCATTTTTCTAAAATACTAGACCACCTTACATGGACTATCTCCCATCTGGGACATCTCAAACCTTTTCTTCCATCCCGGGTAAAAAGGACAAATGTCTGCCGAATCGGTAGGAAGTGGGTGCGGGTTGTACTATAGGTACATGATCTAACGCCCGTGATTTTTTGAAAAAAAACATTTTTAGACTCGTAATATGTGGTTTCTTCAGATATCCAATGCAAGTTCTAACGATGCTCCTCCCCTATCTTCATGCACGCCGGTTCGACCATAGTTAGAAATTCAAAAAATTCAAAACAGGCATAAGAAATTTAAAAAAATCCGAACAATGTAAATCCTTAGTGTGGTGTCATATTATGTGACATAGTTGCAAGGAAAAATACCAGACTTGGTATATTGATCATGTCTCTAAAAAACCTTCACAAAATGACCTATCATGTTCGAGGTTTCATGGCTTTCGGTCCAAACGACCGATGTTATGTGTTGAATCACGGCATAGTTTGTGATGTTGTGCCCATATTATGCATGCATGTGGACATTGGTATGGATAACAATCTTGCAGGAGCAAGTTTTCCTTTTCGTCGCACAAAAAAGCCATTTTTCATTTTTCGAGCGCAAAAAACGGGTCGTTTTGTGAAGTAACCAACAAAATGCTGTTTCAGAATGCTACCGTCCCATTTTTCTAAAATACCATACTTGGTATATTGATCATGTCTCAAAAAAACCTTCACAAAACCCTAAACCCTAAACCCAAGTTTCTTCCCGCCATTTCTTCCCGCCATTTTTCTTCCCGCCATTTCTTTCCACGATTTCTTCCTGTAGTTTTTTCCCGCCATTTCTTCCCACAGTTTTCTTCCTGCCATTTCTCAGTACATATATGTAGGATTGGCCTCCATTGTCATTGCACATCTCTAGACTCATATCTGCAACCTCATCATTATTTCCCATGGCTTCCACCATACGACTAACCCCCAGGGAGGTGGAGGCGCGAAGCTCGAACTACGCTGGCCGTCGGCTGGATGCTGAGCGCCGGAGGCATGCCGGTTCCTCCTGTCCCTCTAGGTGTGGCGCGCCGGATGGCCATCACGAACCACTACTACTTCGAGCTCACGCCGGAGCAGCGGAGGAATCCCAACTGGCATTCCGACTATTTCCCAACTTGGGAAGCCTTCTTCGGGGATCGGCGTGAGAGGACGCTCGCCAGGCACGAGGAGGAAGGCCCACCTCCTCCGAACTTCAATGAGGCCGGCCGTCGGCTATGGTGGCACGACCGAACTCTCAAGAACGTCATGGCCTACGACATTGCCACCGACTCTAACCCTCGCCTGCGCTACCCTCAAGTCCAGCCCACTCGTACTCAGCCTTCAAGGTTCAACTACGGCGACCCCGACGACGACAGCGACAACGGCCGCGGCAAGTATGATGACTATAGTGGCGAGTATTACAAGTGTAGGCAGGAGCATGACTGAATCCCTCCAACATTGCAAAACAAGTTCGGTCGATTGTGACTTAATCTGGCCATGTATCTTAATTTTCAGTTCTTCTATGTATCTTAATCTTCAGTCGTGCTTTATGTAACTTAGTGTTAGTTGCGTTATGTACTTTAATTCGAGTTCTATCGTAATAAAATTTTCTTCCCGCCCATTATTTCCCGTCCTTTTCTTCCCGCCCATTAATATATAAAAAATATAAGTTAATTCAAATCCAAATTAAAAAGGGAAAATGGTTTTGAAATAGTTATTCAAATCCAAACACTTTTTATGTTTAAAGTTTTTCTAAATTCCAAATTAATATTCAAAAAATATAAGTTAATTCATTTTTAATTTTAAATGGTTACATTAATTATTTTTAAAAACAAAAAATGGTTTTGAATTACTTATTCAAATCCAAACACTTTTTATGATTAAAGTTTGTCTAAATTCCAAATTAATATTCAAAAAATATAAGTTAATTCATTTTTAATTTTAAATGGTTACATTAATTATTTTTAAAAACAGAAAATGGTTTTGAATTAGTTATTCAAATACAAACACTTTTTATGTTTAAAGTTTTTCTAAATTCCAAATTAATATTCCAAAAATATAAGTTAATTCATTTTTAATTTTAAATGGTTACATTAATTATTTTTAAAAACATAAAATAGTTTTGAATTAGTTATTCAAATCCAAACACTTTTTATGTTTAAAGTTTTTCTAAATTCCAAATTATTATTCAAAAAACATAAGTTAATTCATTTTTAATTTTAAATGGTTCATAGTTTAAATGGTTACATTAATTATCTTTAAAAACAGAAAATGGTTTTGAATCAATTATTCAAATTCAAACACTTTGTATGTTTAAATTTTTTCTAAATTCGAAAGTAATTATTATTTAAAAACATTATAAATTTAAACCCGAAAGTAAAAAATAAGGCGGGAGGAGAGAGAAAATTGCTGAAAAAATTTGAAAACAGAGTCATACGTCCCGGTTAGATCCACCAACCGGGACTAAATACCCCTGCGCGCTCCCCTTGGACTGATGAAACAAAAGTGGAGTATACGTCCCGGTTGGTGGCTCCAACCGGGAAGTATGACCCTTTATTCCCGGTTGGAGCCACTAACCGGGATGTATACTCCCTCCTTTATAACTTGCACGCCTCTTCTTCTTCTTCTTCTTCCCTATCTCTTTTCTCTACTTCTTCTCTGCTTTCATCGACGACGCCGCCCCCGATCCCCACGACGTCGACAGGCTGCCCGCGCCCGCCGTCGTCGTCTGTGCCGCCGCCTCTGCCTCCTCGCCGCCGCCTCCTTCCTCCGTCTCCGGCGCACGCCCTCTGTCTCCGTCTCCGGCCACGCGCCCTCCGTATCCGTCGTCCTCGCCACACGCGCTCCGGCCGCCAACACCGCATGCTCCGGCCACCACCGCCCCCGTGTCCAGCACCAGCCTGCCGCCTCTCCCTCTCCTTCCCCGACCGCCGCCCGCGTCCACCGCTGGTACCACCCGAGAGAAGGGCTCCTTTACTGTGTATATATGCATGCATGTATATGCATGTAGATGTATATTTTTTTACATGTGTAGATGTATATATTTAGATTTTAGGTGTGTGTATGCATATATTATTTTAGGTGTATGTATATATTATTTTAGGTGTATATTATTCTAGGTGTATGTATATATTATTTAGATTTTAGGTGTATAGTTGTTAGATGATTTAGGTGTATATTTAGATGATGTAGATCCCGACGCGCGCGCACTAGTGATGATTTTTAGTTGATATTGATCCCGACAAGACAGGAGACGTCGCCGCCGCCTCAGCCGTGCTGCCCGTCACTGTCTGCCGCCATGCATCGTCATGCGTTCTCTCCCTCTTTCTCCCCCTCTCGTGCGTTCTCTCCCTCTCTGGCCAAACCCTAGCCGGCCCTAGTAGCCGGCCATCGCCGCCGTTCCCGGCCTCCCCTAGACCATCTGGTGGTGCCAGCAGCTCTGCCTCGGTCCCTTGTTTCGTCCCACTAAAGGAATCAAGCCCCGACCCCGACAAAGCTCGCCGCCATCGATTAGCTCGCCTCGCCTCGCCTGGATTCCACGAGCCCACGTCGAGCACCGTGGTGAGCTTCTGGTGCTCAGGGCGCACCCTCCATTTACCTCCTAGATCTTCGTAGCCGCCACGCACCGTTCGTCTGTGTGCTTCGTCGCCGCCGCTCGTCGCAGGCCTCGCTCTGGTGACCCTAAAGGGGCGGCGCCGCCACTATGTGGTTCCCCTCATCACGCTATTTCCAGCGCACCCCTCCGCGCGTGTTGGAAGAACATCGATACCCCTCATATACATGCGAGTTTGACGATACACCTTTGCTAGGGCATTCCGAACCCTCTTAAATCGACATGCATTATGGTTACTGCGTAGTATCTAATCTGACATTTCATACATATTGTTTGTGCATTGCATTATGCCATGTCTTGAATTGTCGCCTTTATTTCCGATATTGGTTCTTCGCGATAGGATCCGAGCCCGAGGGCAAGCGTAGCCTCTCATTCTGAACCTATTACAAAGTATCTACTTTATCGCTATGATGCATATGATTCCAATGTGGTATTTTGTCAGTAGCTAGAGTTACCTATCTACTACATAGTTTCCTTTTTGTAGCTAGGTTTATGGTTTAGGGTTTCTCTTCATTTTTATTATTCTGTATGTATATATTAGGGTTTCTCCGAATTAGGGTTTATATCTCTCAACACCCTACCTAACATTCTCTCTTAGCCGCTTTGACTTATCCGTTTTTCCACCTATGCAGAAAATATGGACCCACACGACAGAGACGAAGAAAAGGAAGAGTTGATCCAAGGTGTGATCCGCGGGGAAGAAAATTTAGATGTATCGACGTTTCTGAACAACTCCGGTGAGGGTGATCCTCTTTTTGCGGGAAGAGACGACTTGTTTGAGGTTGAAGGTGATGCCTTCCGTGAGGGAGAAGGCGATGCCTTGTATGATCGAGAATACGACCGCTCCGGCGAGGTGCATGTAATATAATTAATTAATTAATTAATCATTTGCTATCTATATAGAAATAGTAACGATGATCTTTCTTCTTTTAGCCCTCCGGATCGAACAAATCTACTGAAAAGAGCGGACGAGGCCCAACCAAAAAGTTGGAAGACCATGAGAGGTTCAGGATCGAAGATATCGGTGAAGACAGCAAACCGACGGCTCCCGAAGTTGTCGCAAACAAATTTGTGGCACAATGCGGAGTAATCGTTAGGGACTTCATCCCGATCACCATTCAAAATTGGAATAGGCCTGCTGATGCGGAAGAAGAGGGAACGTCTTTATTTCTCCCTACCATGGCCAAAGATTTACTGTGGAAGAGGCCCATGGTTAATTTCAAACTACCGAAGATAGAGCTGGATCCAAATGCGGAGGATCCAGTTGAGGACGCCTTAGAACATGCGCGAGCCATGGAGATGAAGGTCAGGGAGTGGGCTATGAAGAAGATGGCCTAGTGTTTCACCAACTGGAAGAAAAGATTGCACCTTGAATATGTCGTGAAAGAGAAGACTCCAGATTTCGAGAAGATTCAGTTTCAGAAGATAAAACCATTCTGGGCTGAGTTTGTGAATTACATGACATCAGAAAAAGCTAAGAAAATCTTTGCAACGAATAAGCTGAATGCTGCTAACAAGAAGTATCACCATACTATGGGCAAGGTGGCTACAGGGCTGGCATTCCTAATTGGAAGAAACTTGAGGATGAACTGCGTGCTAAAAAGATCATCCCAGAGACAGACGATTGGATCAAACGTGCAAAGAATTGGTTTTACGGGCATGGGGGCACGTTGGACTCGGAAGGGAAGTGTATATATAGCATACGACATAAAGAAGACCCCTTGCCAATTTAGAAGATGAGAAAAGGGCTGAGGACCTGGAAAATCACCGCTTGTTCCTACTCAAAGAGGCCGCACACATCATCGAGATGAGGTAGCAGTTAGATAGTGATCCTACCAGATATCAGTCAGATTATAAAAGACATCCAAACAAGACAAGTGGAGGTCCGTTTCTTGCTAACAAAAATCCGGATATCCACAAAGATCTATTCGTCGGAAAAGATGGAGAGAAGATCCGAGTCTACAGCACGCCGATGGAAAACGCTGCTGCATCTCGAGCCATTCTCGCCAACAATCTGTCTCCGCAGCAGGTCTAGCAGTGCGTCGTGTTGCTGGACAAAGGATTAATACAGTAGAAAACAGCCGCGTCATTTAGTGTCAAGCTAGCCTCAAAATCCGAGTTTTGCCACACTGGCGCTGACCAAAGAGCTGACGTAAGGATTCACAGGGATACGGCTCAGCGCCATCGCCCCCATGGAAAAGAAGAAAATTCCAGGACAGACTCCAATAGCCACTCTCGCCGGCCGGCACGTGACTGGGCAAGATTTATTCCGGCTACAACCAAAGACGCCATTAGGGAAATGGTTCCTCATCTGAACCATCGTCGGCAAAACAATCGCTATAGAGAAGACCTGGAAACACGTCGCCAGTGAGAGGAGAAAGATCGGCTAAGGATGCCACTTCCGAGCCGTCCGGCTGGGAACGCCGGACGAAGAGATGATCCGGATCGTCGTGAATCTAGTAGGGACGATGCCCGAAGAAACAGGCATCAGAGTCCAAAATGAGGCTCCACCGCCACCACCAAGAAACCCAGCCGGAAATAATCCACCAGGAGCCCCATCGCCTCCCAGCAGCGACCACGAAGGATCATGTCATAGCCATGGAACCGCAGGGGCGGAGGCGACAATGGTGAGAGAAGAAGCAGAAATCCGACTCCACCGCGCAGAAGTCGTGAGCCTCCAAGGCGCAGATCTATCTCGCCAAACGATGCTCGCCATCGTATCGAATCAAATATAGAAGCACGGCGGTACGAGGAAGAAGATGTGTACGTGGGACCCAAGTGCTTTCCGGTTGACTTGGGTCAAACAAAATTTTCGGTTGACTTTGGCATCGCTAAACACATTCAACCCTACGACGGTTCAGCTCGGCCAGATACTTGGCTCCAGGATTTTTTCCAGGATTGCTGCATCGCCAAAGGAGGAAATAGCCTGGTTGCAGTCCGATATCTCCCACTGATGCTGAGGAATACGGCTCGATCGTGGCTCAATGAACTGCCAGATAATTCAATTCATAACTGGTATGATATGCAAAGTGTGTTCTTTTCAAACTTTGAGGGAACATACAGGAGGCCCTGCACAGTCGGAGACTTGCAGCGTTGCACCCAAAGACCCGGAGAAACCTGCCGGGATTACCTCGGACGCTGGATCGATACGAAGAACTCCTGCGAAGGAGTAAAGGAGCAAACTGTGATAGAAGCTTTTATTGCAGGACTTCCAGTCGGACTTTTACGTCACAGGCTGAAGCGTGACCACGTCACAGATTTGGGAGAAATTATAGAGATGGCAAGCAAGTACGCTGACACCGATGACGATTCAGAAGGGCTGCTAAATATTCTGGCCAATCCTAATGCGGCCAAACAGCCAAACCAAACTCAGAAGTGCAAGAACACCTCAGACGAAAATCTGGCTCCGGACAACGCAGCTGTTAACGCAACATTCGGATCTGGAGGACGAGGATGGCATGGAGGCGGATGTGGTAGAGGCCGAGGAACTTCGCGAATCTAGGGCAGAGGAGACCTGCAACCTGGAAGAACCTATACCTGGGCCGACATTGCCAATAATCTCCGTGTCCACCACCTGGATAGTAATAGAGGATCTGCCCATACAAATGCCGAGTATCGTTTTAATGACGACATCAAGAAAGACGAATCTGCTGGCTACATGGCCAAGCGACAAAAAGGAAAGAAAAACTCTGAGAAAGGAAAGGAGCCCAAGGATGATTCCGACATGGAAGAAGCGGAAGCTGCTATAGAGCCCAAGTCGGATGGAAAGAAGACTTTTCTAACTAAGAAAGATGCATACGTCTGCTTTCTTGGATCCCAACCATCTAAGGACAAAAAGGCGGTTCTTCGTTAGCTCAATGCCACGGTTCTGGTGGTCCCACAGTTTCTGGACTGGTCAGAGGTGATCGTTCAGACCACTCGAGGAAAACACATCGTCGAGGAAAATACCCTCTGGTCGTTAATCCTCTTATTGATGGCTATGAGTTCTCAAAAACACTCATGGACGGTGGGAGTAGTATCAACATCCTCTACATTGAGACACTCCACCGCATGAAGCTACACGAGAGCCAGTTGAGTTACAGCAGTGTAACTTTCCATGACATTGTACCAGGAAGACAAGCAAATTCTCTGGGTGAGATTACTCTGGACGTGACATTCGGAACCCGAGATAATTATGGGACCGAGCCACTCTCCTTTGAGGTGGTACCGTTCAAAAGTTCTTACCACGCTATCTTCGGGCGTCTGGCTTACTGGGCATTCATGGCCCGTCCCTGTTACATCTACAACATGATTAAACTTCCAGGTCCAAAGGGCGTAATCACCGTACGAGGAAATCCGAGGAAGGCACGAGAGTGCGATGAAGGATCTGCTGCCTTCGCCGAAGCCGTGCTGCACGCCCAGGAGTACCAGGAGATCAAGAAGACCATCAACCCGCCCGAGATGCCCGCTACAAAGAAAGAGGTGCTGAAGCCAAGTTTGCAGTTCAAGGCGTCGGAAGAGACAAAGAAGACGTCGCTGAAGGAAGATGATCCCTCCAATACGACGAACATAGGGGTCGGCTTAGGCCATGCATAGGAAAGCGCGCTGGTCGAGTTCCTCAAAGCTAATAGTGATATCTTCGCATGGCAACCATCTGACATGACCGGAGTACCTAGGGAACTTGTCGAGCACTCTCTTAATGTGTACCCAGACGCTAAACCCGTCAAACAATCCTTGTGACGGTTTGGTGATGAAAAGTGCAAAGCAATAGCCAAGGAATTAGCCCGCTTAGAGCTAGCAGATTTCATAACAGAGGTCATCCATACAGATTGGGTGGCAAATCATGTACTCGTCCCTAAAAAGGACACCAATGATTTAAGGATGTGTGTTGATTACACCGCTTTGAACAAGGCATGCTCAAAAGATCCATTTCCTTTGCCAAGAATCGATCAAGTTATCGACTCAATGGCAGGGTCGGAATTATTCTGTTTTATCGACGCATATTCCGGATATCACCAAATACCGATGAAAAAGTCGGATCAAATTAAGACGTCTTTCGTCACTCCTTTCGAAACCTTCTGCTATAAAATTATGTCTTTTGGCTTAAAGAACGCAGGAGAAACATATCAACGTACCATGCAACATTGTCTTAACAACCAAATCGGACGCAACATCCATGTATACGTAGACGATATAGCAGTTATTTCCAAAAAGAAGGAAACTTTAATTTCCGACTTGGATGAAACGTTTGCTAGTATACGAAAATTCAACATGATGCTAAATCCGAAGAAGTGTTTCTTTGGAATTCCAGCCGGAAAATTGTTAGATTTCATCGTCCCTGAGCGAGGCATAGAGGTGAACCGGGACAAAATCAAGGCTATCTTAAACATCACCAGGCCAACTCGCTCGAAGGACGTACAACGCCTCACTGGTTGTATTGCAGCAGTGAGTCGGTTTGTCAGCCGGCTTGGTGAAAGAGTCGCACCTTTGCATAAACTCTTGAAGAACACCGATAAATTTGTCTGGACTCCAGAAGCCGAAACTGCCTTGCAAAGTTTGAAAGATCTGCTTTCAAATCCACCAGTTCTCGCAGCGCCAGAACCTCAGGAACCTATGTTACTCTATATTGCAGCGACCAATAAGGTCATAAGCGTGGTAACAATAGTTGAGCGCGAGGAAGAAGGCCATGAACATAAAGTGCAATGGCCAACTTATTATGTAAGTGAGGTCCTGACAGAATCAAAGCTACGGTATCCACATCATCAAAAGCTAGCCTATGGAGTATTCTTCGCGTCCAGAAAGCTACGCCATTATTTTCAAGAGCATAAGATCATAGTGGTGAGCACAGCTCCCCTGTGAGATATAATCAACAATCGCGATGCCACAGGACATGTCGCAAAGTGGGGAATAGAGCTTGCAGCCTTTGACATTGAGTACAAACCACGTACAACAATCAAATCCCAAATTCTCGCCGACTTTGTTGTTGATTGGACAGAAACGGCAGAAAACTCAGGCCCTCCAGACTCGGAATTTTGGACCCTCCACTTCGACGGATCAAAAGCACGAGGAGGATCGGGGATGGCGTGGTGCTCAAATCAACCCAAGGAGATAAGATGTTCTATGTGTTGCAAATACACTTCACGGCAACAAATAATATTGTTGAGTACGAAGCACTGCTACATGGAATACGCATGGCCAAAAACATTGGCATATCAAGACTCATGTGTTACAGAGACTCGGATTTAGTTTCTCAGCAAGTATCCGATATCTACAACGCAGATAAACACATAGAAGCTTACAAGGCTATCGTGGATGAACATCCAAATCTTTTGAGGGTTTTGAGGTTCAACACATCCCTCGAGCAGAAAATGAGGAAGTAGATGCACTTTCAAGAATAGGCTCTACGCGGAAACAAGTACCGGATGGAGCTTTTTTAGAGCATTTAAGGGTCCCCTCCATAGTCAGAGTTGATGAGGACTATCCGACGAAATCCGACTCACCTTTAATAGCAGTTCTGGCTATAATTCCCAGCTAGATAAAACCCTATCTGGATTTCCTGATAGACGGAAAATTACCCTAAGACAAAGTCTTGAGCCGGCAGATTGTCCGACGAGCAAAAGCCTACACTATAATAAATAGTGAGCTCTATAAAAAGAGTGTTTCTAGCATGTTTCAGAGATGTATTTCTTCGGAAGAAGGAGTGGAAATCTTAAGGGACATCCATGAAGGCGAGTGTGGTCACCATGCTGCAGGCAGATCCTTAGTGGCAAAATCTTTTCGACACGGATTCTTTTGGCTTATAGCTAAGGCAGATGCCGATAAACTGGTCAAAACATGCAAGGGATGCCAAATGTACGCTCATCAGGCACACGTTCCGGCTGAACAACTACGAACAATCCCTATTACATGGTCGTTCGCGGTCTGGGAGCTTGATATGGTAGGGGCATTTCGCACGTCAAAATATGTATTTACTCACCTACTAGTTATGGTGGATAAATTTACAAAATGGATTGAGGCTAAACCCGTAACAAGTTGCGATGGAACCACGGCCAGAAGATTCGTTGAGGACATAATCATCAGATTTGGATATCCGCATAGCATAATTACTGACAATGGGAGCAACTTTTCCATGGGGGAACTTGCCGAATTCTGCGAAGAACAAGGTCTTCGACTTGATATTGCATCAGTCGCACATCCACAAGCCAATGGACAAGTCGAAAGAACTAATGACCTCATTCTACAAGTAATCCGACCTCGTCTCGAGGCACCGCTTCGTCGGGCTGCGGGGGCTTGGGCGAAAGAATTACCGTCTATGAGATGGAGCTTACGTATAACTCCTAATAGATCAACCGGCTATACTTCTTTCTTCTTGGTCTATGGTGCAGAAGTAGTTCTTCCGAGTGATTTGATCCATCAAGCTCCACGAGTCAAAGCGTATATCGAAGAAGATTCAGAAGTTTCTTGGCAAGATGATCTCAATGTAATTGAAGAAGTACGCGTTGTTGCTGAATAGAGATCTACAACCTATCAGCAGAAGTTGCGCAAGTACCATAGTCAGAGAGTGCAAAACCGTTCTTTTAGAAAATGTGATTTGGTTCTCCGACTTGTGCAAAAGAGAAAGCACAAACTTTCACCAATTTTGGAAGGACCTTTTATGATTAGCAAAGCTCTGCATAATGGGTCATATTATTTAACCGACATGAGACTAGTCAAGGAAAGACCTGATACACAGAAAAGGAAGAGAGCTGGTGGCAGCATAGACCTGGATGAAATAGACCGTCCATGGAATATTGCACAGGTACGTCTCTTATATTCTTAGTTATATTTCCTTGTAATCATATATGTACATGTTCAAAGTGAAATAAAGTATTGGTTTCCTCATATTGTTATCTCTGAGACATCTTTGCCATCTTATTTCCAAAAGAGCATGTAATTTTTTCAAAAATCCCAGAATGCTTGAAAGTACTTTATGTTCATGTTTGTTCTGGTTATGGATTTTGAATGTCTAAAAAATGTTACCTTAGGGTACAAAGTTTAAAATATTGTCTGTACTTTGATTCTTTATCGGATTGCTTAGACACGGGCATTTTCCGAGTAATGAGTTGTTGCTACTAGAAGCTGGCTTTATTTCCGAGTTTACACCGGTTTAGCAATTGCACTCCGTTGCTCGGCAAAGTTTCCGTGCTAAAGGTTGGCCGACCCATAAAAGGGACGAGGCAGAGAGCCAGATAAACCGATAAGTATAGGCCTAAAAAATGCAAGGTGCTTCAGAAATCTTTCAAGCACATGCATAAAAATATACAAAAAAGTGCTAAGATAAGTAAAGGCATCAGTTTTTATAGAACAGCACAAAATAAACATTGTATCCATCATTACAATGCCATAAGTTTAAGGTAATGCATAGAAATTGTTTATGATGCAGGCGATGCTGATGAAGTAGGTAGAACACTAGAATCAACAGCAGTATCGCCCTCGATCTCAGACTCGGAAGCATTGCTGATTTCTGGCTCTTGAGGCAAAGGAGGCGTGGCGACAGATTCAAAGAATGGCGTCGTGTATTTGGTCATCTCCGTCACCCGACAAGCGTAACTTGCATAAGATTCTTGGATTGCCTTGATATCTTGCGGGTCACCCTCATCATCCTCCTCGGCAATGCCCTTAGTGACGTGCCAGATTTCCATCTCGCTATGATGGCTCATCACCATGGTCAGAGATGTTTGTGCAGCAGTCCGAGCGTAGGAGATCTTCCAGTCCTCGATCAACTTCGGAATCTCCTTAACTTTGTCCCTCACCTCATGCACTGACATTGTGTGCAAGTCGGAAAGCTTGACAGCTTCGCAAGCCTCTTCTAGAGTTTGGCGGAAATCGAACAAGACATCTCCGACGAGCTTAATGAGCTCGAGCCGAGGTTCAGAATTGGAAGAGTCATTAAGATTCAGGGGGGCTGGGAAAGAATCAAAAAGTCAAGATTCGGCTGAAACAAAAGTCGAAAAGAAAACAACACAAAGAAAAGATTCAGAAATCTTACCAAGCACGGAGTGATTCCATTTAGCATGCTCCTTGCGGAGGCTGTCCAGTTCACTTGCTGAGGCATGGGCAAGATCCTTCTTGATATCAAAGTCCTTTTCTGAGATCAGCAAGCTCCTTATCTCGGAGGGCTAGGAGCTTCTCGAGCCTCACGGTCTCGTGGTTGCTTGACTCCAGGACATCGGCTATGGATTTCTTCGATTCAACAGTTAGCGTCTCAAGCTTTTCCCGGAGTTCAGCATTCTCTGCCTACAAGACCTTGAAGTTTTTGGCCTGCTCCACCATCTTGTTGGATTGGCATAACAATTCTGCAAAGACAAAAATATCAGTCGGATAAAGCAAGTTTGACTATGACAAAACATTTAACTGACAAAGAGGAAGACGGAAATGTTTACCTTCTGCTGCATATTTTTTAACTTTTAACTTTGAATTCTCAAAGCGCAAAGCTTTGATTTCTTTGCTCTTATTGGAAATATTCTTGAGTAATTCCTGGTTGGAAAATGCAATTTTCTGTAAGTTTAGAGAAGGAATACCGTCAGACGGCTACTAAGACCCGGGCTGCAAATTTAACTAAGTAAAATTACAGCACGAGCCTTGGGGGCTACACTACATCGTTCTTTTGCAACTTAAAAGCATTAACCCGGATCCAGCAATGTTTATCCGTCTTCATGCTTGGGGGATAGAGGATATGATAATAAATGTAAATAAGAATCGGAAACTTACAATGTGTTCCAGGTGCAACTTTTCAAATCCGAGTTTGGTGATGTGAAACACCTTCTCGGTAAGGGTGAGGGACGGAACATCCGTCGCTAGAAGTTCGCCAGATGCGACTTTAGCATCCCGGACCAAAATTTGGTCCAGGAGGATGACCAGCTTGACGTCTTCCTCCTCTTGGCTCGCTGCCTCTAGAGTCAGGGTTTGCTTCTCAAGACTGGATTGAGCCAGCCTGAGGATCTCCTCCTCTTTCCTCTTGAGACCAGGGACAGCTGAGTCAACCACTTTAGCCACTGTTCCTGTGGTCATCACCATGGGATCATCACCCTTGACGGGTTCACCCTTGTTAGTTGCCTAGTCATCAACGGTGACCAGGTATTTTGAGATCTTGCCAGCATTAGGGGATGCAGAAGCTCCTTGTGCTGACGGAGTAGTGGATGGGGTCGACGGCGGCACATCAGGGGAAATTACAAGCTTCTGCTGACGCGTCTGCTTGCCCGGCTTGCTGTCCGGCTTTATCTTGCTCTTCAACACTTATTTAGCTCTAGAACACGGAAATCCTAAAATTTAGGTGTCCTATGGAAAGAAATAAAGGTACATGAGTACTAAAAATAGAAGGTAAGGTGCTTACTTTTTAATTACTGGCAGCACTTGGCTACCAGCAGCGACAACTTCCTTCGCCTTACGCTTCTTGGAGGCGGAGGCGGCAACTTCTTGCACCTCATCATCCTCCGCCGCCTCCGGGTCGTCTGAAGCATAGCCCTCTAGTGGAGCTAGCTCGGACTCGGAGAGTTTCACGTGCTGACAGAGTCGAAAAAGCATCGATAAAATAGAGTCGGAGAAATAACCGAAGAGAATGACGAAACACAAAAGTAGAGTCAAAATATTTACCGGAGTCAGAGGACGGTTGGACGTATACATCTTCATGGAAACTTCTGGAACTTTTCGTTCCATTATTTCCTTGACCAAATATTGCATGAGGGTCCTGTAGTCCTTCGGCGAAAGCTGGCTCGGGCTGATCTTCATGTTGTCCTTCTTGTCGCCAATGATTTGGTGCATAAGGCGGTCTCCGTGGTGCTGGAGAGGATGAATCCGGTGCTCTAGCCAGCAGTGGATCAACACTACAAGGAATGTGTCAGCCTATGAAGTTTTGGTAGTGACCGTGAATGAAATCGTCATAGATTTATGACGATTCTACACCAGATGGTCGCAAGTTGTTTGGGAGGGCCAAATCCTTAATAAACTATGACGATTTTGTAAAAAATGTCGTAATTTCTGTTGACAAAATCGTCATAATTGCTAGACAGATCGAGATATAATAGAAATACAAGATCAACCGTAGGATGTGAACATAATAAACGGATGGGATGATGCACCGTGGAAATTTGGTGTGGATCGATGACCTGGCATACATAGCGCGCACACGCGGCAAATATTTCATCATCGCGCGCACACTCAGCGAATATTTTGGCGCACGCCAGATCCCCCGTCGCCATGACTAACCCTAACCCTTATCTCTTCCCCGCCGCCACACCACGCCCATATCCATTCCCCTTCTCCTCCCTTAGAGGATCAATCCTAGGCCCGTGGCCATGGAGAGCAACGAGATCCCACGCCCTGATCCCACACCACGCCCTGATCCCCTCCACTTACAGCGCGCCCTGATCCCCTCCATCCTCACCTGATCTCCTCCGCCCTCCCAACGAACCACCATCGGCTGGGCCTAGGCTTCTGGATAGCCATGGAGAGCGACAAGAGGCTAGCCCTGTCCTCAAGGTCGGCGACCTCTTCCTATACCTATTCCTCAAGGTCCTCAACCCCGGCGCGACTCCTCCTTCGGAGTCTGCAAGGTGTGGAGCTAGCTCATCCTTGGTTCCCGCATGTTCCCTAACGCGTAGGAGTGGTGACCCTCGATGGCCTCCGCCTCACCCGCTTCCTCATGTTTCCTCACCGCCATCTCGGATGCTGGCCGCACCAACGGATTCGAGGATGCGGAGGTCCTACCCATGGATGCCAAGGCCGAGCCCATCGACCCCAGATCCGTGGCCCATGGTAACTCCCACTTCCGCTGGCTTCGCCTCCACCTCCACCACGAGCGAAGAACCGCCTCAAGCCGTGGACCACACCGACAAGTCCATCTTCAACGCAGGAGGGCATCTGCGTATGTTCTTCAGTGTTTTCATCGCCCTTTTCTTCCCAACATGTACAGCAAATCTCTCGCTCTTTATTTCTTGTTTCCTCTTTCAAGTACAACTACATGGATGCTTTGGTACTGGTACTTTTATAAGATCTGGCAGAAACATGTCTTCAGCTTAATAAGAGAGCAATAGTATTGTTGATTCATCACTTCATGCTTTTTTCCTTCTTCATATATATGCTTACATCCTAAACTGTCTTCACTATTTTCTAATAGAATGCAACGGATTAGTGTGTGCTTATTCTCATATTCTTGGATTTATACAGTTTCTGCAGTTAAACACACTGTTGAACTTGTCTTAGGGTTTTGAATTTGTGTTCTAAATATAGATCTCTTTATTTTCTTTATATTTCTGTGTAACCGTGACACAATCTTGCTTAATAGACGATAAGTACCAGATTTGATGATTGCTATGGTATCATATTGTGTCGAATTGTGTCTGTAACACGTTTATGTTTTCTTGACAATGTACATCTGTTCTATGCATAATACAATGTGTTTGATTGGATTTTGTGCAATTTAGGGTTGTAACAAGTGTTGTTGATACTGCTGCATACTCATTTAAATACTCATTTAATATGATTTGATCATGCATGATTATTCTGCTTCAATATAGGGTTCACAAGCATTACTGTTATTCATTTGCTTTCTGTAGCTTTGGTATTCATACATATGTTTAGTTTTAATATTAGTAGTACAACATCCTGACATTAATTGATGTAGTTTCATTCCTATTCTTTCTATGTACAAGCATAAATCATACAACTTCTATTTCTTGCCTTAATTGAAACGACCCTACCATGATGTTTTGTTTTGATATCTAGGATTCCTTTTGATTCAGGATTACTTGTGTGTATGTTCTGCTAGCCCGGTGAGTCTCACAGGCATGCTTAACTATGTACTACTTGAGATGGTTAATACATTGATGTTCTGTAACTTGAGACATCTTCTACGTGGAGGTGCTCTGGAACTTATACTTAGAGTACAACTTTTTACTGATTGTACTTTACTGCATTTCCTTGATATAGTCTGGAGATGTTTAATATTACCTTTTGCTTTTGTAGATTATCATTATATGGTAGTATTCTCCATGGGCCCTATATTGACTAGGATTTTCACATGTTACTTGATATAGACTAGGATGTACCTGATATAGACTAGTTGCTCTTGCAAATGTAAATGTTGACACCTCTTTTATGCAGGAAAGTGGCCAAACCTGTTATGGCTACAGAGGAGCAGGCAGCGCCGAGGCAAGGCGGCATTGAGCAGCGGAGCTGGCTAGGCTAGTGGTAGCTTACTGTCGAGAGGTGTCACCGGCAAATATTGTTGAGGGTCTTTAAGTTGCAAGTTCACATGATTGTGTTCACTTTATTCAGATCACCATTTTCAGAATAATTTGCAACCTGCCATCTAATTATATCTGCATTTTTATCTATTTGTAAACTATACCACTATTATTTATTTCTAATGAACCATGCATGTTTCAGCTATTATGCTCTCACGGGTAAACACCTATCTATTCATAACTTTGTCCTTATACCAAACTAAAGCACATATGTGATATCTTGATCTGATTTCCCTTAATGAAAAAATGGGCTCTATTATTTCCTTCGTCATAGTTTTATGAATGATCAAACTTGACAGTTGTGTTGTCCATTTTTTGTATATCCTGCTATTATTGTTGTGTATACTCACTAGCCTGAGAGCAGATCATGGAGGACGAAGTGAACATCAGTTTTCCCAAGATCACCTCCGCCTTCACCTCTTTCACCTCTCCAGTGGCAAGATCATCGACTGCTGCATCGGCATGCTCAGTGGTAAGGTACTCCAGTCCCATACTCACTCGGTGGTGATGCTACTGAAATAGAAACAGTAGAACTTAGTGATGCTACTGCTGCGTCTACTTGGGTAATAATAGTAGAATTAGTTCCCCAAATAGTTTACTCCAATACATAGTTATCGGCTGTTGAAGTGGTGATTTGAATAACATATCTCATTGCAGTTGAAGTACTAGTCAATATTCAATTAAATGTCTGTTATTTGTCTATTTACCTCATGATACCTTTATCTACCTTTCTATCCCTCATATGTTGTGCTACTATTTGGGTGCTGCTGTTTTTCATCTTTTACCTACATAATGGTTTCAGTAGACTTACTGTTTAAATAAAGGCTTTAACTTATCAATTCTATTGATGCTTAACTATAAGGATGACACCTCAATCGATAGTCAGAATGACATGGAGGTGATCTAGAACCTCTACTTGGAGTATTTTTTATGCATCTGTCATGTTTGCTGAAATGCTTAGCTTCTACTAGATCAGACTAGAAATGGTTCGAGGAAAGTAGCAAGTCTGAAATATCTAGGTTCCATTGCATAATCGAATTATACAATGTTTAGAAACTAGAAATAACTCTGTGATTCTGCACATATGGTCCTCATTTTTTGTAGAGTTCCTTTGTGATGTTGAAGATATGGTCTGAATATATTTGTATTAGGATGTTGTTATTTCTCTATGATGTTATTTTATGGTCACCATTTCATGTTACTTTCTGTTTGGTATCTATGATGTAAGTGATACTGATATCTGTGTAAATTGTATGGGAATGCAAGCTACATGATGGGGTCGTGTTGTGCCTTGCTTCCGCAACAAGTTACATGCGAGGTACGGGTGGGCCTGGGCGTCGGCGCCTACGCCTCCTGCTCACCATTGACTCCCGAAGGCGGTGGCCGGGCTGGTGGTGTAGCGCGATCCGACGGGGCGGGATCTAGACGCGCTCCACGTGCTAGTCTAGGCTGTGACAAGCCCCTCGCCAAGTGCTTAGACGCCGATGTCGACGAGTTCATTGCCTCCGACCCCGCCTACGCCCCAGGTATCTGTCTATCCTACCCTCTCCACCTCAGGTTCTACTAAATTGTTGTTGCTTCTAGGATTTTGTTGTTGTTGTTGTGTATTATTAAAACTCCTTAATTACTCCTAATTGAGTTATGGTCATTTGTAGTGTACCTTTCCAATAATCTCCTGCTATACCCCTTCTATGCATTTTCATAAGGTGTCATCCTGTAACATATTTTCACTCATTTACATGAGTTGCAGGCTAAACATGGAAGAACTGAAGGCTTCATACTTAGCAAAGAGTTGATATTCATATTTTTGTGGCCGTGGGTGATTTGTACTATGGGATGTTTGTAATATACTACACAGTACTTGTGTAGCTGTTTTCTATTCATAGGTTATCTGAATTACGTCTGATTGTAATATATGTTAGAATTATTGAATGTGATTTGAGATGCACTTACCAAAATATTTGTGTAATGCATGTGTGTTTATCGAAATGCTACTTGGGATGTTAAAAGCCACGGCCTAAAAAATAGGAGCAGCTTACAATTCCTGGAAAAGTCGATAAAAATAAAAGGAGCTAAGACGGTATGCCCTAAAAATAAAAAGGCCACGGCCCTAAAAACAGAAAGGCTAAAATGTTGGGCCTGGCCCAAGTAGCAACGAGAACTAATAAGAAAATATTAATTGACTGAATAGTTGGGCTTGGCCCATATAATTTTTAAAATGGACCGGGCTGATTATGTGCCACGTAGGCTCAGCCACGTAGGATCTGACCTGGTGAGGCCAGTTTTCCCATGACGATATCGGATCGTCATAATAGTTATGATGATCTCATATCGTCATAGACGATTATGAAGATTTCACTAAAATCGTCATTATAGTTCATTTGCGACGCTCAGCTTTTGACGATTTTAAAATCGTCATAGAATCGTCATAAACGGACTATTGTGACGATTTTGTGACGAAAATAGAGGGTCATATATAGCCATATTCCTTGTAGTGCAAGTTGGATCCACGGAGACCCTCATGCTTCATCAAAAATTCGATCTGCCTCTTGGCGAGGATCAAAACATCTGACAGCTCCGGCGCCTCTACGTCCCATGAATCTTGGTGGGGAGCAGCGCCGTTGGCAAACGTCGGAAGACCTTCCGCCTTTCCTGGAGCCGGAATATCCTTATGGCAGAAGAAAGTTCCGGCCCAGCGTTTGACGAACTCACTAGCATTAATCCTAGGATAGATCCGATTCCTCCTAAGGACTAAGCTAAGAGTGCCGGTGACATAAGGCACACCGGCACTGATGGAGTTCCTCTGGGTACCATAGTAGTACCGGAAAAGGGTGAGACTTGGCCTAATGCCAAGAAACCCCTCGCACAGAGCTGCGTGAGCATTAAGCTCAATCAGAGAGTTGGGAGGAAGATTATGGAGTTGCACACCATAATGGTTGAGGACATCGACGAAAAAGTCTGACGGAGGCAAGCTGAGGCTGCGGTCGACTTGAGTGCCGAACAACACCCTCTCGCCGTCGAGAGGCGCGGGGATGGCATGTCCTGAGGCGCTCCGCCACGCGCCGGCGATGATGAACCCCTCATCCTCCATAACTTGGAGCTCCGCGGTATCCATGGCGCTGGGGATCCAAAGACCCCACATCTTCTTCCCGTCCACCATCGACAAACCCGCCGCCGCTGTTCCTGAGGACGAGACAGATGCCATAGTTCTTGGAGGAAGAAGGACTGGTGGGGGAAGGAGAGATTTTTTCTCAATGGTGTGCAGATGGGAACTAGTGCAGAGAGCTCGAGGAGTACAAGGAAGCAATGAATGAATCGACGGAGAGGTGAATCTAAGAAGAAGGGTTTTCTCTCCTCTTAATTTGTCTCTGCGTCAAGATTCGTGCGGTGAGACGCACGATTATCGCCATGCGTATAGGAGAGGGGGAGTTAGCTTCCTCGTGACTCTTCCGCCCCCTCGATTTTCATGCTGGCATTGAAACGGCGTTCTGTTCCGTAAGGAAAGGACCTACCAACGGTCGTGCTGATGGAAATCCTGTCAGTGACATGACCTGACCTGTAAAAGTTGTTAGACAACACGCCGCTGAAAAATCCGGCTTCTGTTTCAAATCAAGCAGGGAAAAGACTAAGGTCGTAGTAAAATATATCTGACTCGACTGACTCGGAATCTCACATTATTGAAAGAAGTTTTCGGGAACCCTTCAAGATTATCAAGACGAAGAAACCATCAAGCTAGACGATTTATCTGACTTTAGATCTTGGAGACTTCCGGGGGCTACTGTTGGGTATATACTTTCCGGGTATACCCACAGGACTTGCTGACCAGGGTGGCCCACCAACGGGTTAGAGCTTTGCTTCACGGGCGGCCCAGTCAGAGAAATAGGAGGAGCCAGTTCCGGCTATGACAAGGCCAAGAAGAGTTACCGACTTAGGCCTGTAGTATTACTTGTAGTCCAAGCTGTACATAGTTACCGACTCTGTAACATAGCCGGATAGGTCTCTCCCTGTAACCCTAGGCCCCGGTGACTATATAAACCGGCCCTATGGGAGTCTTTAGGGCACAACTCGATACACAACCACAAACAACTCGCACAGGCGAACCTCTCTTGTAATCCATTGTAACATCCGGCATACGCCGACATATTACTGGGTTGCTAGCAGGAGTAGGATCTGATCACCACAGTCGGATCTAAACCTGGGTAAACTTATGCTCACCGCTCCTGAAACATCCTTCGTCTCACACCCCATCCTTCCAACGCAACTAGGACCCCCTATGGCGTACTTGTCGACAATCCGACGATACTCTGCGCATCCTCATCAAGGTCTAGGCTGCAATCTAGGAGCGAGGCTTCCTCCATCACCTCTTACACACTTGTTCGTCTAATCTTATGTTTTCCTCATATTTTTATTGCAATATATTAGTATTTTCCATGGCAGCAAGAGTTTTTTCATTATATTTAATAACATGAGCATTATCACTAAATTCTTTTATGCAAATTTGGAGGATAATATCTATGTGTCCTTTCATTACACGAGCATCATGACTAGTTTCAAATTTTTGATTTATAAGAGAGCCTAGCTCATGGGGTCTAGCATAGGCAATATATTTCTCAACTTGTTCTATATCATGGCATAAAAATTTACACTCTTAATAAGAAGCAATAATAGGATCAGTATTATACTTACATTGATATTGAGAGTGTTTATAGTCTCTTTTAGTGTAACAAGTTATATCATGTGATTCACAAAAGTCAATAGCAAATTGATTGAGATCTGTAAGCAATTTATCCATTCTATTTCCTTCTTTTATTGATCTATATTCATAGTAGGCTTCCAACATTTTGACATGACCTATTGGTATGAGGATTCCAAGTTTCTCCATATTTTAGCATGCATATTTAGAGGTTATACTAATTTTTATGTGTTTTTAAGGAAAATTTAAAAAGACTAAAAACAAGACAAAATAAAATACTTTAAAATCTAAAAGGAGAAGAAAAAGCTCACAGTGGTGCAACCTCTCCATGCTTGGGTTCTTGCATAAGTTCATGAAGATGACCGTGCCAAAAAATGTTTGGCAGTTGCAATGGAAATAACTTGCTCTTCAAACTTGATGAGGATACAGTTATGATGTACCTTTGTTAATTCCCCAGCAACAACGCCAGAAAATAGTCTTGATGGCAACAATCGTGGCCCCTTTTCGTTGGGACTCCAAGTGCAGAATGTTGTAGAAATTTTCTTTTCTCCACAAGGGTGACTCAAGAGTTTATATCGAACTCTCGGGGAATTGTTTGTGGAAGGGTATTTGTCTTCTCCTCTTAAAGCAACTTGTAAAGTAAAATAATTTGTCTTGTCTCCCCAACTCCACCAAGTGGTTTTCGTATTAGTAATATGAAATAAAATATGAAATAAACTAAAGTAAATAAAGTAAAGTAATACAAACTAGATGATATGGAAGATAGTATAGTTGTTTTTAGGTTTTTATAAGTGATTGCAAGTAGGGAAAGTATTTTTGTATTTTCGAAATAATAAATTACAAAAATTATAAAGGATAGTAGATGCAATGGAAAGGTGTTTCTTATGATAAAAATCAGACCGTGGTTCACGAGTTCACTTGTATACTCTCTTTTTAAGTTGTAGTAATCACAAAACAATTCATCAATGATAAAGATTCATGGAAATTATATAAGTGTTTGATAAAGGAACTAATATGGGCATCATATTCTAATATAGAGATGGAATACATCTCTCTTATACTCCTCAAAAAAGGGAAATCTCCATGCAATCTTGAATAAAGAACAAATAAGAGTATAGCTTTAAGCAATATTATATGATGTTTGAAATACAAATATGCTACCTTGATCTAACAAGGTTATCACACTGTCACATGATAACTATAGCACATGATTTCACTTTATCCCTAGTGAGGCAGCAAAAGAAAAGGTAAAAACCAAAGTAGATCTTAAATATTATTTGTCACAATTCAATCTCTACCACCATGCTACTCCTCATACAAGTTCTTGCATACAAGTTGGATCAAAACAAGCAATTAAGAACGGGGTGCATGATATGAATCTATCAAAACATCTTACACAAAATAGATTCCAATCTCAAATATCAAATCATAGAGCAAAGATCCACCATATAGGAATTACAAATATGACCATAATCATGTAGGGTAACTCATTTGGTACTAGATCTATGAATAACATGGGAGAAATAGATCAAGCTACTGCCACAAACTCATAGCCCGAAGGTGGACTACTCCCTCTTCATCATGGTGATGATGCCGAAGATGTTGGAGAGGGTGGAGATATCCCCGGAGGTGGCTCCAACGGAGTTTACCCTCCAATCTTCACTGGATCTGACTCTATTTGGTGGTGTTTTCTTCTTTGGTGTGCTCCCTCTCGAGGAATTCCTGGGGGGGTGTCCTTATATAGGGATTTTTAGGCCAAGAGAACTCCGTGGGCGAAAGAATTAAGGTGGTCGAATGGCCGAGGAGCAAACGATCATGGGTGGCGCGCCCACCTGGGCTGGACGCACCACCTGGGCTCATTTGGGCCTCTTGGCCCTCCAGGTGAGATTCTTGTGCTCCAGATGCTTATCATGGATAAATATTGGCATTTTTAAAAGTGTGGGTCCATTTGATTCCGTATTGGTCTTGAAACATGAAAAACATTGAAAAAATGGTTTTTCTGCCCTGTCGGGTTATAGACAAAATAAAGTGAATCATTAGTAAATCTTCAAAAATCAATACTCCCTCCATTTCTTGATATAAGGTGTATAGTTTTCTGTAAAAAATTCCAAAATATAAGGTATATGGTGGGATTGTGGGATTTTTTTTACATAATTTAGGAGTCAAACTGATTTGGAGAGATGAGATACCGAGATTTCCATATTTTCCTCTATTCTCACATCGGTCACCTACATGTATTAACATCTAAAAGTATCGATTTTTTTCCTTTTAGCCTATGCGCTAATATTCGTGCAAGAAAACTATACACCTTATATCAAGGAACAGAGGGAGTATAAAACATGGATATAACATTATATGTGATGCAAATATATGGGAAAATATTTTAACAAACTACAAAGTTTATGTATGCATTTTACATGCATCAGGGACGAGCTGACATTTGTTTTCGAACCATTTTTGTCGATAGTGAAAAAACCCTCCATGCCAACTTCAAATTGGTAGACTCTGGCAAATTATTTACATGTACTTCCAATAATAATGGTTACACCATTGTTCGTTAGTTACCCTAACGGCGAAGTTGAAGTCCTCATCTGTAATGAGATCAACCCTAAATGTTTTTTCTCGGAAGTGTCGATGTTATATTTTCTAAGAAATGACGTTCTTGCATAGCATAAGATGATCTGATCAAAAAATAGGTTGATACAATTTGGTTAAAAAATACTGAAAAATTTAATATAGCAAGTGTTTGTCAGATTACTCTATATAGCAAATATTTGTCAAGAGAAAGTGTCCTACTTTGGATATATGCAATGCGCTTGTCAGATTACATTATAGCAAGTTAACTAACTCTATATATTATTAAATAGATACTTAGTTTTATATAGCAAATTACTCCATGCACTAAACCACATAATTACTAAAACTCCATGCTGGCCCTCCTAGTTAAGATCACATCCCACACAACATTTTCAAAAGTAGTATCATCGGAACCTCTAGCAATCAAACATAAATGAAGCAATTCTAATTAAGCTTCAAAATATATCCTATTGTGTAATATTAATATCCCTCACGTAGGGTTAGATCAAATTGTTCAGTCTTGAGATTCGCGGCCCCTCACAAGCCCTTGGTGTCTGATCACTTCTGATAGGACTATGAACTCAAACACTCGAATTAGTATCAAAATAAGGAACTTTGAAATTATTATACAAGTGAGAGATGAAGAATTAACTCTATGTTCTGGGCCGTCGACCTTGTCCACTTAGACATGACTACCAGATGGATCTGCGTAGTTCACGTAGGGGGAGGGGAGGGGAAAGGAGGGAGAACGACGGCTGTGCGGATGGGAGGCAGCGGTCGGAGGTGGACGGTAGGCAGTGCTGCAGGATGAGTGATCGGGTTCTTTGGGTGATGGTGGATATGGGGATGGGAAGCTGAGTAGGCTGGTGGGGGAGAAGTATAGGAAGAAGATGTCACTGAACCACACGTCACTAGTATATCTATAAACTGGTGTCATATTTAGAGGTGTTTAATGGGGGAAATGGTAATATATAACTTGCAGCTCATCAAGAATAAAACTTTTGCATGTTCTCATATTTTGTCCATATGAGTAGAGAGAAGGACAAGTACGCGAATACACAAAATTACCATGTTTATCTTTGAAGTGAGTTTTCCCATTAATGTATTATCTCTATCTCTCTCTATATATAAAAATATATAGTCATATTTTTCATTTTATGTAAGTTTCCTTTTTATTTAGGTTGAACTAGGTCTTAGGAACAAGATCCAACTAAATATGAGTAAAAATTGTGACAAAAGTTGGTTTCGGTCGCTTCTAACTATGAGCTTTTGACTTTAGTACCTAGAATCTTCCCGCGAGATAGACAAGAATAAGTGTAATAACTTTAGTGATGTGTATTTTGGGTTTCACTCCTTAAATGAAACTTGAATAACATATTAGGATTCCATGTACAACCACTACAGGAAAGATTCGATGCTCCCACGGTTGGGTGCCGTCGGCACAACGCCATATAGCCGTCCTCACAGGATGTGTCGACGATGGCCGTCAGCGTAGCCCCTCGGCCGTCGGCATAGAGGACCCCCTCGGCATAACGCCATATAGCCGTCGTCACAGAATGTGTCGACAGACGTTTCGTAATGGCCCAGCCCTGGAGCTACGCCGACGGCCAAGCCGTCAACACAGGCCTGGAGGTCGTCGTCACAGCCTTAATTAATTTATTTTTTAAAAAATAATTTTTTAATCTTTAAATTTGACTCGTTAATCTCTCACTTTCAACATTTTTAATACTATTTACACTTAATTATTGATTAAATTGCAGTCTTAGTCAAACTTTTTGGTCGGTCATCCATCCTCACTATTCCACCCGAGCACGCTTAACTTCCTCGTTCTTTCAGAATCTCTTTCCGCAAAGCAATTTATACATTGTTGTTAATACTATGATATCAATCCTGTTAACTCTTGTATCATCATGTCACATGTTTGTATATTTTGAAATTACAAACAATAATTTAAGTAAACAACAATGAATAAATAAATATATTATTGAATTCAAATAAAAATATAATAATTTTATTTTATTGTATTTTTCTATTTAATATAGAATAATTAATATCTTTAAATCTGTAAATCGGAATTTGACAAATAATATATCTAAATTAATTAGAAAAATGAGAGGAATCCAAAAATGATATCAATATCAACTTATCACAAACTATGCCATAACTCTTACCATAATTTCATTTTTTTGTTTAAAACGACACACATAAAGATTCTTAGCTCGGGGATGAGACTCACTAAACTTGAATTGGATCTCTAATGAAACAATATATTTTGAACCTAAAAATGATTTTTTAGAAAAATCATAAGAATCCGATCATGTACATGTAGTTCATATCTGACCCACTTCCTGCCGATTCGCCAGGAATTTGTCTTTTTTTACCAGGGATAGACATAATGTTTGAGATCCCCTGTTAGGACATTATCCATGTAAGGTGGTCTAGTATTTTTGAAAAAATGTGGTGGTAGCATTTTGAATTATCGATTTGGTGGTTGCTTCACAAAACCGCCCGTTTTTTGCACTCGGAAAATGGAAAATGGATTTTTGGTGCGACGAAAAGGAAAAATTCTTCCTGAAACATTGTTCGCCATCCCATGATGCACATGTATGAGCAATATGAACACATTATCACAAATTACGTCTTAATTCTAGCCATAACATTGGTCATTTGACCCGAAAGCCAAGAAACCTCAAACGAAATAGGTCATTTTGTGAAGGTTTTTTGAGACATAATTAATATACCAAGTTTGATATTTTTCCTTATAACTATGTCACATAATATGACACCACGCGAAGGTTTCGCATTGTTTGGATCATTTTTGAATTTCTTATGTCCGTTTTAAACTATCGTTAAACTTTGTTGAAGGGCGGGCATGAAGATTCTTAGCTCGGGGATGAGACTCGCTAAACTTGAAGTGGGTCTCTGATGAAACAACATATTGTGAACCTAAAAATGATTTTTAAAAAAAATCATGAGCATCCGATCATGTACTTGTAGTTCATATCTGACTCACTTCCTCCGATTTGGTAGGAATTTGTCTTTTTGACCAGGGATAGACATAAAGGTTTGAGATCCCCTATTAGGACATTATCTATGTAAGGTGGTCTAGTATTTTTGAAAAATATGGTGATAGCATTTTAAATTAACCATTTGGTGGTTGCTTCACAAAACCGCCCGTTTTTTGCACTCAGAAAATGGAAAATGGCTTTTTGGTGCGACAAAAAGGAAAACTTTCTCCTAAAACATTGTTCGTCATCCCATGTTACACATGTATGTACAATATGGACACATTATCACAAACTATGCCTTAATTCTAGTCATAACATTGGTCATTTGATCCGAAAGCCAAGAAACCTCGAACGAGATAGGTCATTTTGTGAAGATTTTTTGAGACATAATCAATATACCAAGTTTGATATTTTTACTTCTAACTATGTCACATAATATGACACCACCTGAAGGTTTCGCATTGTTTGGATTGTTTTTGAATTTCTTATGTTTGTTTTAAACTATCGTTAAACTTTGTCGAAGGGCGGGCATGAAGATTATTAGCTCGGAGATGAGACTCGCTAAAATTGAAGTGTATATATGATAAAATAGCATATTGTGAACCTAAAAATGATTTTTGTACAAAATAATGAGCATTCGATCATGTACCTTTAGTTCATATCTGACCCACTTCCTACCGATTCAACATGAATTTGTCTTTTTCACCAGGGATAGACCAAAAGGTTTGAGATACCCTTGTTAGGATATTGTCCATGTAAGGTGGTCTAGTATATTTCAAAAATATGGTGGTAGCATTTAGAATTAGCCATTTGGTGGTTTCTTCACAAAATCGCCCGTTTTTTGCACTCGGAAAATGCAAAATGGCTTTTTGATGAGATGAAAAAGAAAATTCCTCCTAAAATATTTTTTGCCATTCCATGATACACATGTATGCATAATATGGACACATTACCACAAACTATGCCTTTATTCTAGCCATAATATTGGTCATTTGACCCGAAAGTCAGAAAACTTCGAATGGAATAGGTCATTTTGTGAAGATTATTTTGAGACATAATCAATATACTAAGTTTGATATTTTTCCTTCTAACTATGTCATATAATATAACACCACACGAAAGTTTCACATTGTTTGGATCGTTTTTAAATTTCTAATGCCCGTTTTAAACTATATATAATGTTTTATGTTTCACTTAATTTTTTTACAAATGTGTTATATTTGAGTGTAAATAGATAGATCTTATTTTCTGCAAATTTTGATATATTATTTGTATTTTTCTAAATTAGAATGATTTAGTTATGATTTTTCAAAAATTAATAAGGTAAAATTAAAAATAGCTATGGCTAAAATTAAATGGAAAAAAACTGGAGGCCTACGCCGACGGCCTAGCGTCGGCACAGACCCACCAATTTTTTTCCAAAGAGGTACGCCTACGGCTAGGTCGTCGGCACATCCTGGCTACCTTACGCCGTTTCCGTCGCCGTGTCTGAACTGAGGCTACGCCAAGGGCTGTACATACGCCGAGGACCACCATACGCACAACCCTCTCTACTACACTGACGGCCGCGCTACGCCGAGGCTACCCTTGGCCCCGTCATCTATGCCGACGGCCGGGCTAGGTGGTTGACCGAGGGAGGCTGCTACGCCGACGACCCTAACATTTGGTTATTGGCGTAGCCAGCCGGCCGTCAGTGCCTCTGAGTTTTCCTGTAGTGAACAAGGGCCAATTTACGATGGTAAGGTATTAACGTGATGAATTCATGTGTGTTCCCTTTAGATGCCACCCCGGAACGAAACACATTATATTTTCCTCAGAAATGGTGATTTTATATGACAATCCTATTTTTATGTTAATCTAAGTCACATGAACAATACCAATTTAAAAATAGGTCAAGTTGTGGAAATATTTGATCCAGAAGCTTCAAGCTAGGAGTTTTTCACTTTAGTCCCCGAAATATTTTTACGATATATATACATGTGAGTTTATGAATAAGTGCCACTTCAATGTTGTGTATTGTATTTTAATATTTATACCAACCTTTAATAACTATGTTAGAATTCCATGTCGAGAAAGACCGGTTTTTGCCGGTTTTCTGTTTGAATTCATGTGTGTCGCATGCCCCTTAGATCGAAACACATACGCGAGATCTTTATCAGAAGTACCGGCGATTCTATATGAATTGTCTCTTTGTTTATGTTAAGCTAAGTCATGGGAATAATACCAAGTATCAAAAGGATACCAAGTTGTGATAGTTTTGGATTGGTCTCATCAAAGTGGGTGTTTTCCACTTTAGTCCCTAGAATCTTCCTGTTATTACATATAGACATTTTATGTTCATGAATTAATAAGTGCCACTTGAATTGTGTATTGGATTTTAATATTTACACCAACACTTCACTAATACCCATATTAGTATTCCATGTCCAAGAAAGGATGGTTTCTAATGGTATTGAGGGTGAATTCATCTGTTTCCCCTTTCTATGACACACTCGTGGAAGAAAACACTAGATTTCCATCAAAAGTAGTGATTTTATGTGATTCTCTTTTTTGTTTATGCTATGGTAAGTGATATGGACCGTATCAAGTGAAAAAAGACAAGTTGTGATAATATTTGGTCCGTCCATTAAAAAGTGGTAGTTTTACTCTCTGTTTCCACGCACTACTGGAAAAACCATCTTCGGTTCGATGTGAACAAGGCCAGCAGTCCCGGCCTGGCACAACCTGCAACTAGTGGGAGCACTAGTCCTGGGCCGTGAGGCCTCTAACGGCTAGAAACGGCCGTAGTCACTAGTCCCGGGCCATACCAGGTCATTAGTCTCGGTCCGTAATACGGCCCGGGACTAATAACCTGGAGCAGGCCAGCTGGTCCTTTCGTCGACTATTAGTCCCGGGTCGTATCACGTCCCGGGACTAGTTGTCCACCACTATATATTCTGCCTCCTGTCCTGCTGCCCTAAATCATATGGTGGCCATTTTTCTCAAAGAAGCAAGAGAGTTCATGCCATTTTTTCTCAAGATTTGTCAAGATTTAGTTTGCAACACCTAAATCCAAAGCTTTAAAAGGTTAGAACTTCATTATTTCATCTCTTATTGCTACTTTAGCTCTATAATGCTCTAGAAGTATAGAGATATGGATCAATGCATGCATGCTCTAGAAGTAGCTAGAAGGATTTTGATATATATGTGTAACAAATTTTGATTAGGCACATAGTTACTGAAAATTGAAATGTGTAATTTTAGAGTTTCAAAGCTTAGAATGGAATGAGGTTTTCACTGATAGAACAATAATAAAAAACTCCACATTTATCATGTTGATTGTTTTCTCCAATTCACAAATTGGTGCATGTAAATTTTTCAAAATTCAAAATTAATGCGCTAGAAGCTCTCAATATAACTTGTAATAATTTTATCATGTTGTGTAATGGTTTTTGATATAATTTTACTATAATGCAGATGGTCCGGGAATGGATGTACGGTACTGACCGACGCTCTGGCGAGTTCATTAATGGCGTGCATGAATTCATCCGTGTTGCTGATGCAAACAAGCGCAATGGTTTTGTATTCTGTCCATGTAATGGATGTAGGAATCATAAGGATTACTCTGACTCAAAAACCCTTCACAGCCACCTGTTGAAGTCCGGCTTCATGCCCAGTTATAATTGTTGGACCAAGCACGGAGAGAGGGGGGTTATAATGGAAGACAATGAAGAAGAGGAGGAGGATGACAACTATCATGGTTTCCCTGAGTACGGAGATACTTCCATGGAGGATGCTGAAGGGGAGGATGAAGAAGAGACACATGATGAACCCACTGATGATCTTGGTCGGACCATTTTCCGATGCACGAAGAGATTGTGAAACTGAAAAGGATAGGGAGAAGTTCAATCACATGTTAGAGGATCACAAAAAGTTGTTGTACCCAAATTGTGAAAATGGTCTGAAAAAGCTGGACAGCACACTGGAATTGCTGCGATGGAAGGCTGAGTGTGCTATACCTGACTCCTCATTTGAAAAGTTGCTAAAAATGATGAAGAATATGCTTCCAAAAGATAACGTATTGCCCGCCAGTATGTACGAAGCAAAGAAGGTTGTCTGCCCTCTAGGTTTCTGAGTTCGAAGATACATGCATGCCCTAATGACTGCATCCTCTACCGCGGTGAGGAGTATGAGAATTTGGATGCATGCCCGGTATGCACTTCACTTTGGTATAAGATTAGACGAGATGACCCTGGTGACGTTGAGGAGCCCCCAGAAGGGTTCTGCCAAGGTGATGTGGTATGCTCCTATAATACCATGGTTGAAACGCTTATTTAGAATCAAAGAGCATGCCAAGTTGTTGCGATGGCATAAAGAGGAACGTAAGTCAGAAGGATGTTGAGACACCCCGCTGATGGGTCGCAATGGAGAAAAATCGATAGAAAGTACCCGGACTTTGCAGATGACGCAAGGAGTTTAAGGTTTGGTCTAAGTACAGATGGCATGAATCCCTTTGGGGAGCAGAGCTTCACTGACACACGCCCGTGACTCTATGCATCTATAACCTTCCTCCTTGGTTGTGCATGAAGCAGAAGTTCATTATGATGCCAGTGTTGATCCAAGGTCCGAAGCAACCCGGCAACGACATTGATGTGTACCTAAGGCCATTAGTGGAAGAACTTTTACAGTTGTGGCACGAACCCGGGATACGCGTGTGGGATGAGCACAAGCAGGAAGAATTTAACCTCCGAGCATTTCTTTTCGTAACAATCAATGATTGGCCTGCTCTTAGTAACCTTTCAGGACAGTCAAACAAGGGACACAATACATGCACACACTGTTTAGATGAGACTGAAAGTATATATTTGGAACATTGTAAGAAGAATGTATACAATGAGCATCGTCGATTTCTTTTGGCCAAGCATCCCTTAAGAAAGAAAGGCAAGCATTTCAACGGTCTGGCATGTCACCAGACGAAGCCTAAGGAGCGTACTGCTGCTGATATATTTGATATGGTCAAAGATTTGAATCAAATGGTAACCTTTGGAAAGGGTCCTGGAGGAAAATCTGTTCCGAAGGACGCTGAAGGACACACACCCATGTGGAAGAATAAATCTATATTTTGGGAGCTACCATATTGGAAATTCTTAGATGTCCGCTCTGCAATCGATGTGATGCATGTGACGAAGAATCTTTGCGTGAACCTGCTAGGCTTCTTGGGCGTGTATGGGAAGACAAAAGATACACCGGAAGCACGAAAGGACCATCAATGTATGAAAGACCCAGATGGCCTGCATCCAGAATGGTTTCAAGGCCATGCCAGCTATGCTCTTACCAAACAAGAGAAAGAAATATTTTTTGAATGCCTAAGCAGTATTAAGGTCCCGTCTGGCTTCTCGTCGAATATAAAGGGAATAATAAATATGGCAGAAAAAAGTTCCAAAACCTAAAGTCTCATGACTGCCACGTGATTATGATGCAAATGCTTCCGATTGCATTGAGGGGGCTTCTACCAGATAATGTTCGAGTACCCATTGTGAAGCTATGTGCATTTCTCAATGCAATATCTCAGAAGATAATCAATCCTGAAGATCTACCACGGTTACAGAATGATGTGGTCCAATGTCTTGTCAGTTTTGAGTTGGTGTTCCCACCATCCTTCTTCAATATTATGGCCTTTTCTGGTTCACCTAGTCGAAGATATTTCCATTCTCGGTCCTGTATTTCTACACAATATGTTTCCCTTTGAGAGGTTCATGGGAATCTTAAAGAAATATGTTCGTAACCGTGCTAGGCCAGAAGGAAGCATCTCCAAGGGCTATGGAACAGAGGAGGTCATTGAATTTTGTGTTGACTTCGTTCCTGACCTTAAGCCGATTGGTCTTCCTCAATCGCGGTATGAGGGGAGACTGAGTGGAAAGGGTACTCTAGGAAGGAAATCAATAATATGTAGGGACGGACATTCTTACACCGAAGCACATTACACCGTTCTACAGAATTCTATCTTGGCAGCCCCATATATCGAGGAACACAAGAAAATCTTACGCTCCAACAACCCTGGAAAGCATGACTCTTGGATTAGAGATGAACACATGAAGAGTTTCGGCGGTTGGTTGCAACATCTCATCAAAAACAACACTCTTGGAGATCAGCTATACTTGTTGTCTAGGTCACCATCTTCGACTATATCGACTTTCCAAGGGTACGAGATAAATGGGTATACATTTTACACGATAGCCCAAGATAAAAAGAGCACCAACCGAAACAATGGTGTCCGCTTTGATGCAACAGACAACAATGGGTCAAATAACACATATTATGGTTACATAGAGGAGATATGGGAACTTAACTATGGACGTACTTTTAAGGTCCCCTTGTTTCGGTGCAAATGGGTCAAGCTGACAGGAGGAGGGGTTGAGGTAGACAAGAAATACGGAATGACATCGTTGGATCTCAACAATCTTGGGTACTTAGACGAACCATTCGTCCTAGCCAATGATGTGGCTCAGGTTTTCTATGTGAAGGACATGTCTACAAAACCTAGAAAAAGAAAAAATAAGAAAAAGAATACATCAGACGATGAGCCAAAGCGCCACATAGTTCTTTCAGGAAAAAGAAACATCGTGGGAGTGGAGGACAAGACAGACATGTCAGAAGATTGTGATAAGTTTCATGAAATTCCGCCCTTCGCGGTGAAGGATGACCCAAGTATCATGTTAATGAATGAAGATGCTCCATGGATACGAAGGTATCAGAAAGGAACACACGCGAAGAAATGATATGTAATAATTGTAACATTTTGTGAGTGAAGATGCTCCATGTGTCCATTTTTATAGTGTTGTCTGCAAACAATCTTGAGTGTGTTAGTCCCGTTTTGTGGCTGGACCGGGACTAAAGGAGGGCCTTTAGTCCCGATTCATACTTAACATTAAGATTTGATCTCCAAATGCGTGAGGTCACATATTAGGGAGTGCCTCTATGACCAGTTTCTTGGAGATGTCGGAGGACTGGGCTCCGGCGGCATCTCCCTGAAACTGGCCGTAGTGGTGTCCCTGCTCTCGAAAACCATCTTGCAGCTTGTAACTTCTCTAACTAGATCAATACGCCTGGGAGCTAACTAATTTCACATATTAGGGAGTGCCTCTATGACCAGTTTCTCGGAGATGCCGGAGGACTGGGCTCCGGCGGCATCTCCCTGAAACTGGCCGTAGTGGTGTCCCTGCTCTCGAAAACCATCTTGGAGATGCCTCAAACTGGCTGGAGGACTGGACTCACAAGGATGCCTATTTATAGTACAAGCAGCTCGGCATAATGTCGACACTCACGACATAATGTCGACACTCACCCCTATTATTAGTGCTGACTCATGTTTTGTCCCGGTTGGTGTCTCCAACCGGGACTAAAGGTTCACCATCCGGGACAAGGTACAAGCCGCACGACATAATGTTGACACTCACCCCTATTATTAGTGTTGCCTGGCCCAGTCTGCCGCAATCCCTTCAGTCGCGGTTGGTTTCTCCAACCGGGACTAAAGATGAACCCTCTCTTTATAGACAATTCCCTCTATTTATTAGGTAACACTCAAGGAATTTATTAATATTAAAAACCGGGACAAACCGGCACTAGCTAACACTCAGGACTAAAGCCGCCCCCTTTAGTCATAATCATGCCTAGTCCTATAGTACGCAGCTTCAGGGTCTTCTTCGTCATCGTCATCATCATCGTCATCGTCACCGGCCACTCCGGGGATCCTCAGCCCATCCATGGCATATACAAGGGGCCATTCCAGCCTCGGATTCACGGCGGGCGGGGGAGGGGTCTCCTGGAAGACGATGCCGCTACCGCCGGGCCGGTGTGGGGCCTTTTTGTGGCTCTGTGGCGGATGGACTCGTGGGCACCGCAGGCGAGGATGGTCTCCCCCGGCGATGTAGGGCATCACTCCGATGATAGTACGGTTCGCTGTAACATCCCAAAAATATTAAACTAGAATCATCAAACTCTAATCATCAAAATTAGGGTTAACAAAAACTTTTCCAATTAAAAATATGAAAGCATTCATATGTGTATGCATTACCATTTGGATTCTTTTGAATTGCATTGGTTCCGTGTTTCCTTGCTTGTAAAATGATTCTTAGGTGAAATAAACATCATCTAAACAATCCCCACACTTTTCCCAAAGACAAACAAATCAAAACAAACACATTAAGTGAATGGTCACTTTGGCCAAATTAACTCTCATGCCTACTTTGGCTATCCCTAACTTTCGGAACTTAACAGAAACTTGTATGGATCTTTGCACCCCTTGATAGTACTCATAATAAGGTACCAAGGCCCACTTTGTGATCATCCAAAAACATTTGAATGCATAGTTTAAATGACAGTTTAAAATTGAATCTATTTCATATGGGAAGATCCCACTATTTCAAAAACCACTCAAACAAGCTCAATTTTCAAAACCCAAGCATCCACAGAATCCTCAACACATGCCTAGCCCACCAACCAAAAATCTTTTCAAAAGTCAAAACTCATGTTCTTGCGGCCATTTCCTCAAACACTTGGAGAAAACAAATCAAACTGGCCAAACTTCACTGTTTTGAGCAGTAATTTGGCTAAGCATTGTTCACCATTGATCACCCTTGTCTCCCCCAGTGCCAACCAGTGCCTTGACCACCCCTATCCCCTACCCTTTGCACCATGCCATGCCAACCCAAAGGAACCCTTGCCAGCCGACCATGGCTAGCTAGCCAGAGCAAGCACCAAGCCTAAACAACATGTCTAGGACACAGGCCACCGTCCACCGCCACCCCCTGTCCAGCACTCGAACCCTGCCAGCCACTAGACCACACGCCCAAGCCATGCCAAGCTTCTCTGAGCGCATGCCGGGAGCGCGCCAGAGCGCCACCCTCGAAACGCGCCCACAGACCGCGCGCCGCCCTTGCCGCGTGCACGCGTGATCACCACCGCCCCAGCAATCCCGCAGACATCCCCGTTCGCTGCCCCATGCCTCACAGCCACCGCTCGCCGTCGAAGACGCCGCCTCTGTCGTGCAGAGCACCGCACGTTCCCGACCGTTTGCCACCACCCCTACATGCCCATTAAAGCTCTAGAGCATCGCCAGGAGACCACCCGTCGATCGCCAACCTCGGCCACGCCTCTAGCCGCCCGTAGCCGTGTCGCCACCGTCGCCTGCCCATCCCTCTCGGTCTCGCCGTCGGGCCTATAAAAGGAGGCCACCCCCGCTCGAATTCTTCACACCATCTCACTCCCCTCACCTCACTGATCGTTCCACCCCATAGCCGGAGCAAGGCGAGCAGCGTATCGCCGAAATTGCGCCGGAGCAGGCCGCCTCTGGAGAAGAAGGGAGCCATTGATTTCGTCCACCCCCGGAGCTGGCGCGACCACCCCTGAGTTCGTCGTCGTTTTCCTGCCTCGCCGTCGTCACTGGAGCCCCGGTATGCCCCCTATGCACCCCCACCGAGCCGCTAGGGTTCGACCTCGCCGGTGACCTGTTCATCATCGACGACGACCCTCAGCCTCGATCTCATTTCTAATCCAACGCACCACATCGCCCCGTACCGCTTCGCGTTTAAAGAGCCACTGACCAGTAGACCCCCCTGTCAGTTGCGCCCCGTGCTGTGGAGTGACACTGGGCCGGCCCATTAAACCTTCCCGCGCAGCCCACTCGTTTGAATTTAGCTTTTTCTATTTATATTCAAACTCAGTTCTGTACCTAGTTTCAAAAATCAACCCAGCTCGATTCAGTGAACCAAATTTAATGAAACCAATTTTGTTAGAAAGATATGGAAATGCTTAATCCAATCCCGTTGGATTCAAATTATTTGGATCTATAGATCAACCTTGGTAAAAATAACAAGGCAGAAGCTTTTCTGCATTCAAACATTTTTCAAATTTAAACCATAATAGCTTTTGAGTTGATTCCAACTCTCAAAAATCACATTTGATCATACCTTTCAGAATATATATAAATATATGGGTTTACTTACAGAAATAATGTCTAAGTAATAAAAGAATGCCACATAGGCATTTCTAGTCACCTTATTTATTTAAAATAAAAGGGTTAAACCTTATTAAATTGTGACACCACTTTAAATCACATTCCCATGTACTGAAATATGTGGTGATGACATGTGTCAACATGATCCCATGTTTGGTTTGGAGAATATTAAATCTTAAGTAGTTTTTCAATGAGTAGAAATTAGTTTTCTAAAAACAAAAAAATAAGACAAATGCTTTAATCTTGTAATGTTAGTGATGATGCTAGATCATCTATAGAACCCCTTTGTGTGATGAGTGCAAGTAGTTAAGTATTGTTTGGTGATTGTGTACCTCCTATGTATTTATAGACGCTAGTATCGACCAAGGATATGAGGAGGAAGGAGGATACTACGAAGAAGAAGCCGAGGAGAACTTCAACCACTGCTCTGCACAAGGCAAGCCTAATACTACTAGTTGATTGAGCAAGCCAATACTTGCAAGCTATTAACTTAGCAAGCTTATACTAATACTTGCAAGCTAACACTTGCAATTATGAAAGTTAGATGACCTATGCAATGCACTAAGCATGCTTGGTTAGACATATTTGATGATACCCCCTCCTAGTTTTACTTGCAAGCTTTCTACTTGATTTCTTTATCAAAGCTACTTCTTAGAGTTTACTTAAGTGACTTGTAGATTCTAGGAAGATAATTGAAGGTTGCATAAAGAGCATTAAATTTGGCCTAAGCTAGATAATCTTGATGTCATCCTAAGGCATGAGATTGAACTTAGTTAAGACTCCACTTGTTTACCACCCCTCATTAGTACTCACCCTACTTGTAGGTGCTAGTGCTAAGCATAAAACTTGATCAACTTTAGATGGGAATACTTGGTGGAAAATGGTTATGAAAACCTTAGAATGATGAGTCATTCTACTGAGATGTTTTGACATGTGTTTCCGAACACCAGATGATTTTGGTGATGAAAATGTTAAGGCATGAGCCTTAGCCCTTTATAAAACTGATGATTGTCAGGATGTGATACCATTCCAATTTTACCGTACAACCACAATACCCGAAAATTGGGTAGGTCTTGACTGGAAACTTATATACCTTAGTATGGGTTCCCTCACGGCCAAGGTCTGAGCTGAGGCTACCTTGTGAAGATTGTCCACCTGTGCAGTACCCAAAATGACAGTTGGTCATGGTTGGGAGGCAAAACTTACAGGAGAGGTGCTTATACTAGGGCGTGTAATTGAAAGGTTAGGATTGATTATCCGCATACTGAGTATGGTGAATTCAGGATTTCTTCCTGACGGATGTATCGAATGTTGTGGTGAAAGTGTACAATCTCTGCAGAGTGTCAAACTATTCGAATAGCCGCGTCCGCAGTTATGGACAGTTGGAGTGGCCATACTGTTCCCCCGTCAGATGTTTTCAAAATGACTTGTGAAATGAATCGAGAACTTGACTTGACCACAACAAAGTTGTGACATGAGATACAAGTTCCCACTTAGGTGTTATAAAATTCAACTAGCTTTGTTGCTTCTGAAGTTAGTAGAGATAAATTTGGCTTTTTCAAAACAAGCATAGAGCTTAGTGTCCTATTACAAAAACCCCCTTCACTTGTTAGCATTAGTTTGCGAGTACTTAAAGAGTACTCATGGCTTTGTCCTTGGCTATTCCCATGGCCAGACTATGAAGAGGAGTACCAGGATGATGGACCCTAGGAAGGTTACGACAACTAGGATCATCTCCCATCGTCAGCATTGCATGTGACCCCGAAGATGGAGCTTCGCCTACGCTACCTTTATTATTACGTATTTCCGCTGCTTGAGTTGTACTAAGAACTGGATCATGAGATCCTTATTTGTGTAAGACCTTATGTATGGTTTGTAATGGATGATGTACTGTGGTATCCAATTCTATTATGTCTCGCAAAAATGGTAATCCTAGGATTGCGATGTATGGTATAACAGGCATCTGGGATTAAGAATCTTGGTGTTGACAAGTTGGTATCAGAGCCATCCTGACCATAGGAGACCCTAGTTACATTGGACGTTTGAATCAAAAACTTAGTTTCAAAACCAAAGAAAGCAAATATTTACCAAAAACTTATTCCCATTCTTATCACCTTGATTCTTTCATAAAGATTCATGTTCCTCAAAAACTCTTGCAAAATACATAAAAATTGACACACTTGATCACTCTACTAACTTACTCATCCTATATTCTTTATAGATGGACGTGAAGTACAACAAGTTTTATCAGTTGGGGAATGGAGGAGACCTTATCTTTGAGCGGGATTTGGACCAGCTTTCGGAACTTCTGGAGCATCCGCACCCCGAGTTCTTCGGAGCTTAGCTCAATGATCAAGGAGGAGAAGATCTGCAGTGGCTAATTGTTGCAAGTCTCTGAGGAAAGATTGAACCTCCCACTGCCGAGGGAATTTAGTTCACCTTAAGAGAGAACAACTGGCTCGATGGACTTGCCAGGGCCATGCAGGTGTTGGAGATATGCCCAAGAGGCAAAAATAAAGTGGTTATTATCATATCTTCATACTTATGATAAATGTTTACATACCATGCTATAATTGTATTAACCGGAAACATTAATACTTGTGTGATTTGTAAACATAAAAGAGTCCCTAGTAAATCCTCTTGTTAAACTAGCTTGTTGGTTAATATATGATCATGGTTTCCTGATCATGAACATAGAGATGTTATTAACAACAGGGTCATATCATTAGGGGAATGATGTGATGGACATACTCCTATAGTTAAGCATAGCATAAAGATCAAGTCATTCAATATAGTTCATTTGCTATAAGCTTTCTGATACATAGTAACCTAATTCCTTCGACCATGAGATCATGCTTATAACCATCACCGGAAGGATGCTTTGATGACATCAAACACCACACCGTAACTGGGTGGCTATAAAGGTGGCATTGAGTGTTCGGAAAGTATGGGTTGAGACACATGGATCAAGAGTGGGATTTGTCCATCCATATGACGGATAGATATACTCTGGGCCCTCTCGGTGGAATGTCATCCAATTAGCTTGCAAGAAAATGACTGGCTCACAAGGGATCACATACCACGGGAATGAGAAAAGAGTACTTATCGGTAACGAGGTTGAACTAGGTATGCAGAGATACCGACGATCAAAACCTCGGATAAGTAAACTATCGTGAGACAAAGGGAAATTGGTATTGTATGTAAGTGGTTCATTCGATCGCAAAGTAATCGTAGAAATATGTGGGAGCCATATGAATTTCCAGATTCCTCTATTGGTTATTGATCGGAGAAGTGTCTCGATCATGTCCGCATAATTCACGAACCGTAGGGAGACACACTTAAGGATTCGATGTTGTTGGAGTAGTTATGGAAAGATGAGTAAGAGACCGAATGTTGTTCGGAGTCTCGGATGGGATCCGGGATATCACGAGGAGATCCAGAATGGTCCGGAGAATAAGATTCATATAAGGAAAGTCCTGTTTCGGGGTTGGAGAATGTTTCCGGTGTTTTCATCGGAAATGTTCTAGAAGGTTCCGAAATGTCCAGCACTCCGGAGGGGAAGGGTACATGAATGTGTTATATCAAGTTGGTATGATTGCATCATGTACTAGGTGTCATCGCTGAACAAAATAAAGGGTTTAATCAAATCCTAGTTTCAAAAGTCAAACGCCAATTTGAAAAGTCAAACGGCTATTTTGGGAAGTGGAGGGGAAGGTGGAAACCGAGTTGGGGAGGAGTTCCTCCCCTCCACCGCCGGCCCCCTGGGAAACCGAGTTGGGGAGGGACTCCCCTCCCCTGGCGCGCCCCCTCCACCTATATAAGGAGGGGCAGGGCTGCCCCTCCAAGGCCACACCTCTCTCCACCCAAAACCCTAGCTCTAGGCGCCACCACCCCTCCAAGTGTTGCCGCCACCTAGGGATCCTCTAGCCGCCGAATTAGGATTTCTCCAAGCCCTATCCGACGGCCACACCACCCCTTTGGTGCTTCTAATCCATAGATCCCCAAGGCCCTCTCTTACTCCACCATACTCGCTCCGGCTTAAGGCGAAGCCCTGCGAGATCTCCCCTCTACTTCCGGTACCACGCCGTCGTGCTGCCGGAATCGCGAGGAGAGTGCTACAACCTCCGTTGCCTGCTGGAACAAGGGAGAGGAAGGTGTTCATCAAGTACTGAGCGATGTGACCATTGCAGAAGCGCTAGGAGCATGGCCGGGAAGGATCGTCTATGCGATCTTGAGATCGGCAAGTGTACGACTACATCACCCACGAGAATCTGCTCTCGTTAACCGCTTTGGAATCTTCGAGGGTGAGTTCCACTATCGACTCATTGCTACAATCTAGTAGATAGATCTTGGCTTGTTTGTGTGCATGCAGTAGAAATTTTTTGTTTTCCATGCTACGAACCCCTACAGTGGTATCAGAGCCGTGTCTATATGTAGATTTGTTGTCTTTAAATTCAGTTATGACCCGCGTGTCTATTCAAAGTAGTTGTAATAGTTGAAGCTGGTGGACGACAACCATGGAGCGGCGTCATTGACCTTGATGCAATGCCGGTGATGATGGATATCATGTTCATGCTTGAAGATGGAGATCGGAAGCACAAAGAAGAAAGGCCATATCATATCACATATTATGAATTGCATGTGATGTTAATCCTTTTATGCATCTTTTATTGCTTAGTTTACGACGGTAGCATTATAAGATGATTCCTCAAGCACACAATTTCAAGTTTTAAAGTGTTCATCCTTAGTAAGCACCGTTGCTAAAGCTCGTTATTTCGAAGCACCACGTGATGATCGGGTGTGTTAGATTCTACGAGTGTATACAACGTGAGCAAGCCAGATTTGCTCATGCAGAAGCTAAGGTTTGTTCTTGACGAGCCTAGCATGTACAGACATGGTCTCGGAACACGGATCACCGAAAGGTAAAGCATGAGTCATATAGTAGATATGATGAACATGTTGATTGTTCGCCATTGAAGCTACATCAACTCTCGTGATGATCGGTTTTGATGTGGTGGATTTGGTTCGTGTGATCACTAAAACAATGTGAGGGATATTGTTTTGAGTTGGAGTTCAACGGCAATATGATTAAAAGTTGAACACTATTTATCATAAATTAAATCAAAGTGAATTTGCATAGTTGTTGTAGTCATTGGCATCCGTTTACCACCTAGCGCTTAGTTATAATTGAGATGATAGAACTATAGAATTCTGATTAGTTACTTTACGAACTGGTATCTTTGTTTTGAAGTGTTAATCTAAAGTTTAAAAGTCCTATTGCAAACTTTCAGAAAGTTCCGGTTACTCCATGAAGTTTAATATTTGGTATTAAAGCAAGAGTGACAATTCCAAGTGTTAGTGTATGAGTATCATGTTTGTCTCCATGATTCTTGATATTCAAAGGATTGTCTTAATATCAAGGTTATCTAGGATCTGAAAGAGTTGTTTTAGAAACCATGATGTGTGGAAGATATTGTGATATCTAAAACAAAGTTTTGGTTGCAACATGATAGAGTATAATATGGCAAAAGTCATGTTCTCATATTTGATGAGAATTTGCAAAAGGTTGGAGACACTAGTTGTCCTAAACCTCCAAAAGGTTTTGAAGAGCAACATTATACTCGTGATTCACCGTTATAAGCTAAAAGTATCTTGATCATGTATGATTCCATGATAAAGGTGAATATTTGATGTACGTAAAATGTTTACTACACCAAGAGATTACTAAAGAAAGGAATTTGAAAGAACACCAAACATTTGATGATGGTGATCTACTTCAAAGTGCAAGTCCAAAGACATTGGTATTTTACTATACATGCTTTGGACTATGTGTCATGTATATGGCTCCACTATTGATGTTGATAGATTCTTTCAAACAGAAAAGGAAATACTGAAAGAGAATCTCATAAATATATGGCAGAAAAGAAAAGACTAGAATTATTCAGTTTAAGTATATAGATGATATACATGTTATGGATATATTCTTTGCTTATTAAACAATGTGGTTCTTAAGTATTTGATACTGAATTTATTGGTGTGAATCATCATACGAAACAACACAATTCATGAACTACAATGGCCTAAGTAACTAGCAAAAGAATATGTGATGATGTTCATCGAGAACAAATAAAGGGTTATTATGTTGCTCGTTAAACATTAAAGCTTGCCTTCAAGATTTATTTTATCAGGTATTATGAGAACAAAAGGGTTGTTCAAATAATTGCCGTAATCCATAAAAAATTGATGATTCACAAATCTCGTTGGAGAAATCACATCCATAAAACTAGTGCTAAAAATGTCGAAAGACAAATTGATTGAAAGACCACTTAGGAAGTGACATCGCTGTTTAAATTATATTGGAAAGAAAACATGAAGAAAATCCATGTGGATGGAATTTTGGAGTCTTTTGATTTTTGATCAAATGACGCTTGTGAAACTTTCCTAGAGATAATTAAAACTTCGTTCATAGGCCAAAAGGGAACGAATGACTAGCTTATTGGAATTTGTACATATTGTTGTACGAAGTCCATTATGTGTAGTCAAGAGCGATGGATTTCAACTTCATATGCTTTCTCCGAAAATTTGAGTGAATATATGAATATTTACTTAATAAGGATAAAGTATGAAACATTTGAAAAGTTCAAAGACTTTCAAGATGAAGTGCAAAATCATTGTAACAAGAATATAAATAGTTTATGATAAGATCATAAAGGAAGATATTTGAGTTACAAGTTTAGCATAATACCTAAGATTTAAGGAATCGTTCCGTGGATTTGTATGTCACGAAACACCATAAGAGTATGGAGCGTTCGAGATATGTAATTAAGCCTTTTTTGACATGGTAAGATCAAAGGTGTAATTCATAAAACTGTCATTATATTTTAAAGATTAAAAGCTTGAGAGACTACCGTTTTTCCACTGAAAAGAGCTCCATCATAATCCGTTGAATTGACACCATATAAAGTTATGGTTTGGGATAAAACCCAAGTTGTCCTTTCTTAAACATTGGTATGCTATGCATAAGAAAGATGTTTGCAACCAAAGTCGGATGAACCTATCTTTGTATGTTATTTCGAATAACTGTTCCTCCATAACATCGGAGACAAAAATGTTTGTCGCTTAGAACGTCAAAGTTTCTTTAAGAAGGAATTTTTCGTGAAAAGTTAAGTGGGAGGACAATAGAACTTTGATAAGGTTAAAAGAACCTTAGCTATATGTGCAGGGTTGCGCAGCACCGAAAAGTGTTCCGAAGGCAGCAACAATGCTCATGGCTCACGTGCCTCAAAGGTTGTGGTTACGGAGATCTAAGTTCCTATTAAAACAAGTAGGTCGGGTAAACAATCAAATACCAAGATTTGAGAGTTAAATCATTATTTGACAATAATGATCCGACTACATGCAAAGAAGCGATGATGGGCCCTGACTCCATCAAATGGCTTGAAGCCATAAAATTTGTGATAGTTCCATATACGAGAGATCGAGATTTGAACTTGGAAGACCCTCTGGAAAGGTACAAGACCCTACAGTCGTATTTGGATCTATAAAGAAATAGACATGGATGTTTCACATCTATGAAATTATCGACATGTCGGGAAAGAGTTCACGACAATGTTCAAAGAGTTGACTATGACAAGATCTGATCTTTCATTAAGCGATATTTAGTCTAGACGGATTAATGTAGCAACTACGACATATAATTTTGTTATGTGTTGAATAAACAAAACAAGTTCTTCTAATAGAATGGTTACCAAGGACGTGTGCATGACACGGTCCAAAGGGTTTTGTTAATTCAAAGGATGCTAAAAGCATATGCGAACTTCAATAGTTGAAGTAAGCATCGCGGAGTTGGAATCTTCACCATGATGAAACTGATAAAAGAGTTTTATTTCATCGGAGACGATGAAGATGCTTGCATTAGCAAGAAATTAAGTGGGAGCGCTAAGACATGTTTCTAATACATTATGTGGAAGACATATTGTTGATTGTAAATAATGTATCTTTTATTAACACAGGATACGAATTTCATCTCGATGAAAGACTTAGGCAAAACCCAAATATTTGGCATCAATAGACGCTAATATGGTTGTGCAAAAAGTACATAGATGATATATTGAATGAGTTCAATATAGAAACTACAAGAAAGGTTCTTGTTGCACAGAAAGGATTGAATGAGTTCAATATTGATGATATATTCAAGTGTATTGACACTTGGTAAGTGAAACAAAGATTCAAGTATAGATTGATACTTGATGTATAAAATCACAAAGAGTATTTTATCAATCATGCTGTGATGTGTACAAATCCAGATATGTCCTATGCTCTAAATGTTATGAGCGTATACCAGAATGATTCATAAGATGATTATTGGAAAATAGTAAAGATATTCTTATGATCTTGTAAAAGAAATAAGAATATATTATTTTGTAGAAGTGACAAATAGATGGTTAGTTCATTGTAAATGAATTACATTGACACTAGTTTTGTCACAAAGTACAAATTAAGTTTATCTCAATCTAAACTAAGGGTGGCACAATGTGATGGAAAGTAAGTTCCATAATGGATTTGGATGAGTTCCAAAGTTAAGACATTGTGACAGATACTACAACAAAAGGGCTAAGTATATAAGTGCTATTATAGCAGCAAAAGAGGGCATTTGTGTCAAGTAGTTTGTTATCAAACTAGGTGTAGTTCACAGCAGGGATAATGCTATGAAGATATATTGTACGACAGTATTATCAACATGTTTTAACCCCAAAGAACTAAAGGTCACACCAAAGGACCAAATTTGTACAAAGTCATCTCATTAGAAAATGAGTTATGCATAGAGACGCAAAGACATGCAATTACACATGGACCTGAAGTGTCAGATCCGGAGATCAGTTGACAACTAGCAATCGTGTACATACGACACCATAAAGCCATAGGTGTTTAATACACAAAGGTTTGAAACTAGATTATTGACTCTAGTGCAAGTGGGAGACTGTTGGAGATATGCCCAAGAGGCAATAATAAAGTGGTTATTATCATATCTTCATACTTATGATAAATGTTTACATACCATGCTATAATTATATTAACCGGAAACATTAATACTTGTGTGATTTGTAAACATAAAAGAGTCCCTAGTAAAGCCTCTTGTTAAACTAGCTTGTTGGTTAATATATGATCATGGTTTCCTGATCATGAACATAGAGATGTTATTAACAACAGGGTCATATCATTAGGGGAATGATGTGATGGACATACTCCTATAGTTAAGCATAGCATAAAGATCAAGTCATTTAATATAGTTCATTTGCTATAAGCTTTCTGATACATAGTAACCTAATTCCTTCAACCATGAGATCATGCTTATCACCATCACCGGAAGGATGCTTTGATGACATCAAACACCACACCGTAACTGGGTGGCTATAAAGGTGGCATTGAGTGTTCGAAAAGTATGGGTTGAGACACATGGATCAAGAGTGGGATTTGTCCATCCATATGACGGATAGATATACTCTGGGCCCTCTCGGTGGAATGTCATCCAATTACCTTGCAAGCATGTGACTGGCTCACAAGGGATCACATACCACGGGAACGAGAAAAGAGTACTTATCGGTAACGAGGTTGAACTAGGTATGCAGAGATACCGACGATCAAAACCTCAGATAAGTAAACTATCGTGAGACAAAGGGAAATTGGTATCGTATGTAAGTGGTTCATTCGATCACAAAGTAATTGTAGAAATATGTGGGAGCCATATGAATTTCCAGATTCCTCTATTGGTTATTGATCGGAGAAGTGTCTCGATCATGTCCGCATAATTCACGAACCGTAGGGAGACACACTTAAGGATTCGATGTTGTTTGAGTAGTTATGGAATGATGAGTAAGAGACTGAATGTTGTTCGGAGTCTCGGATGGGATCCGGGATATCACGAGGATATCCGGAATGGTCCGGAGAATAACATTCATATAAGGAAAGTCATATTTCGGGGTTGGAGAATGTTTCCGGTGTTTTCATCGGGAATGTTCTAGAAGGTTCCGGAATGTCTGGCACTCCGGAGGGGAAGGGTACATGAATGTGTTATATCAAGTTGGTATGATTGCATCATGTACTAGGTGTCATCGCTGAACAAAATAAAGGGTTTAATCAAATCCTAGTTTGAAAAGTCAAACGCCAATTTGAAAAGTCAAACGGCTATTTTGGGAAGTGGAGGGGAAGGTGGAAACCGAGGTGGGGAGGAGTTCCTCCCCTCCACCACCGCCCCCCTTGGGAAACCGAGTTGGGGAGGGACTTCCCTCCCCTGGCGCGCCCCCTCCACCTATATAAGGAGGGGCAGGGCTGCCCCTCCAAGGCCACACCTCTCTCCACCCAAAACCCTAGCTCTAGGCGCCACCACCCCTCTAAGAGTTGCCGCCACCTAGGGATCCTCTAGCCGCCGAATTAGGGTTTCTATAAGCCCTAGCCGTTGGCCACACCACCCCTTTGGTGCTTCTAATCCGTAGATCCCCAAGGCCCTCTCTTACTCCACCATACTCGCTCCGGCTTAAGGCGAAGCCCTGCGAGATCTCCCCTCTACTTCCGGTACCACGCCGTCGTGCTGCCGGAATCGCGAGGAGAGTGCTACAACCTCCGCTGCCTGCTGGAACAAGGGAGAGGAAGGTCTTCATCGAGTACCGAACGTGTGACCATTGTGAAGCGGCTGCGGAGCGCCGGAAGGATCGTCTACGCGATCTTGAGATCGGCAAGTGTACGACTACATCACCCACGAGAATCTGCTGTCGTTAACCGCTTTGGAATCTTCGAGGGTGAGTTCCTCTATCGACTCGTTGCTACAATCTAGTAGATAGATCTTGGCTTGTTTGTGTGCATGCGGTAGAAAATTTTTGTTTTCCATGCTACGACCCCCTACAGCAGGAAGCTCTTGCCTGTCTGTGTGGGCAGAGTATCAACCAGATCAAGGGAACCCGCTTTGAGTTTTGCCCAAGGCGTGATGCTAATGGACAGCCACTGGAAGCCCCATACCACCACGAGCTGAAGACCCAGTTGGACCACCTTAGCTTCATGATGTATGATCGTCAGCAGGAATTGGATAATTGCCGTAACTACTCGAACCACAAGTCCGCCATCATCAAGACGAAGGATCAGACCATCGCCATGCTAGTGAAGGATCGCAAGTCTCGCCGCCGTCAGCTCGACAAGAAGGAGCGCATCATTGCCCGTATTCGCCACCGTATCTCGGATCTGGAGGAGACCATCCACTAGAGAGACATGCAGCTGGAGGAAAGGGAGAATGCCGGAGAGGATCTTCATGGAGACCCTTACTCCTATCTCAGCGATGATGATGATTTTCTGGAGGATCAGGCTATGGACTTCTTCACCGATGAAGATGATATCGCCTTCATCAATGATGATGAGGATGATGAGGATGACGACTACACCGACTCTGAGGAGTAGTAGCACTTGAGCACTAGCGTAGTGAGTTGTATTCGGTCCCACTGTATCGTAGTTCCTAGAATGGTTCTTAAAACCATCTGTTTTTCTTGTTTGTGGTGTGTGTTTGTATCTTGTGCTATGAATGAATGAATGAAAATCAAGTTGCTGGAAAAATCTGAGTCAAACTTTAAAACTTTTCAAAATCCCTGAACCGTAGAAATTTCCCTCTTTTCTCATGATCTATCTCAATCTTCAGATGCCACGCGGAGGAAGTGGTTCATCCCCGGACCCGATGTTGCAGATCCTGCAAATGTTGGTTTCTGACCGCGAAGCCGAAAGAGCCGAACATCAAGCCAACCTATCCACCCTTCAGCAGATAGCTCAGCTAGCCCACAACAATCAAGGCCAAGGAAATCAGGACAACCATGGATCTAAGCTCAAGAATTTCCAGAATACCAACCCACCTATTTTTACTAAGTCGGAAGAGCCCCTAGATGCAGGCGATTGGCTGCAAACCATGGAGAACAACCTGGAAGTCGCCAGAGTGGAAGCTAACGAGAAAGTTCTGTTCGCCACCCACTATCTAGCTAGAGATGCAAGAGAGTGGTGGAAAAATGTTCGTGCAATGACTGGAGGATAGATGATGACCTGGGAGGAATTCAAGGTCAAGTTCAGCAGAACCCATGTGCCACCGGGTTTGATCAAGAGAATGAGAGATGAGTTCAGAGAAATGAAGCAAGGACAGATGACCGTAGTGGAATACCGTGACAAATTCTTGTCATTAGCTAGGTATGCCCCGGATGAGATCGACACCGAAGCCAAGAAGAAAGAGAGATTCTTGAATGGTCTGCACGATGAGATGTAGACTGTGTTGGTCAATATCCCCTTTGCTGATATTGAAGCCCTTGTCGACTCTGCTATCCAGATGGAAGGAAAGATCAACCAAGCCAATGAGAACCGCAAGCGTCGCATGATGCATCAGCCAGGAACCCATCAGACCCCAAAGTATCGCCCTAACCCATCTCCAGGATTTGCCCCGAGAACTAACAGACCCCCAATGAACCGTCCGACCTATCCCAACCATGGAAACCCAAGGCCCGGAGGAAATCACAACAACCCCGGCAACTCTAGCAATTTCAACCGTGCACCACCCAAGTTCAACAACAATAATGCTACCACCAACACCAACACTTCCCCGAGGACTGGAAGCAATGTTGTGCCTGTTAGAGCAAAGGACAAGTCGTAAGTGACTTGTTATGACTGTGGAAATAAGGGTCACTACTCCAATGAGTGCCCCAAGAAGAATGCCGCAGCCCCCAATGCAAATGCCCCAGCTCAGCAGCAGCGTCGTGTTCATCCAGGAAGAAGGTTTACCCAGAACTCACTCAAGCTGCCGCGTCTTTTTCTCATGCATCTTTGAAGAAGCCTGTGAAGCACCAGACGTCGTGCTGGGTATGTTTTCTGTTAATTCAGTACTTGCTAGAGTGTTGTTTGATTCTGGTGCATCACACTCATTTGTCACCGAAGAATTTGCATGCACTAGTAAGATTTAACCAACCAAACTGAAGCATGTTATGATTGTTCAAATCCCCGGTTCAACCACCAAAGCTAGGCAAATTTGCAAAGCCGTCCCTATCCGAATCCATGGCATATATTTTTATGCTAATCTGATAGTACTCGGTTTGGAAGTAGTACTAGGAATGGATTGGATGTCCAAACATAAAGGATTGATTGACTGTGCCAAGAAATCCATAACCATGACCAGTACCGCTGGAATATTATTCGAGCATATATCTGAAACCTTACCTCGCCAATTGAAGTGCAACAAGAGTATACCCAACCTACCATTGACCAAGTCCGGATAGTCTGTGAATACCCCGATGTATTTCAAGATGTTTTGCCCGGTATGCCCCCAGATCGGGATATCGAGTTTATCATTGAACTAATCCCCGGAACAGGACCCATAGCTCAGAGACCCTATAGTATGAACCCGTCTGAACTAGAAGAACTAAAGAAGCAACTGGATGCCATGCTGGAAATTGGATTGATTCAACCAAGTGCGTCACCATGGAGATCACCTGTCTTGTTCGTGGACAAGAAGGATGGAGGAAACCGTTTGTGTACGGATTACCGGAAGTTGAATGATGTCACCATCAAGAACAAGTACCCATTGCCCAAGATAGAAGATTTGTTTGATCAGTTGACCGGTGCCAAAGTGTTTTCTAAGATTGATCTTAGAACTGGCTATCACCAACTCAAAATTCGCGCAGAGGATATTCCAAAGACTGCCTTTACCACCACACTATCATGTCTTTTGGATTAACCAATGCCCCTGCTTATTTCATGAATCTCATGAATAAGATTTTTATGGACTTCCTTGATAAGTTTGTCGTTGTTTTCATCGATGACATTCTAATTTATTCCAAATCAGAAGAAGAACATGAGATACACCTAAGGACCATTCTTGGAACCCTTAGAGAGAATCAGTTGTATGCCAAGTTTAGCAAATGTGAATTCTGGTTACAGGAGGTAGGATTCCTTGGTCACATTGTATCAGCCGGAGGAATTGCTGTTGACCATGCAAAAGTGACAGATGTCGAAGATTGGCAAGCCCCAACCACTCAAACCCAAGTTCGTGCATTTCTCGGATTGGCGGGATACTACCGCAAGTTCGTAGAAGGATTCTCGAGTATCGCCAGACCCATGACCCAATTGCTGAAGAAAGACAAGAAGTTTGAATGGACGGACAAATGTGAAGCGAGTTTTCAAGAACTCAAGAGAAGATTGATTTCAGCCCCAATCTTAATCATGCTGGATATTACGAAGCACTTTGACGTGTATTGTGATGCATCCAAGATCGGTCTCGGATGTGTGCTAATGCAAGAAGGAAAAGTCATATCTTATCTATCTCGACAACTGAAACAACATGAGCAAAATTACCCAACCCATGACCTCAAACTCGCAGCCATAGTTCTAGCCCTGAAGACATGGAGGCATTACCTGATGGGAAACCGTTGTGAGATTTATTCAGATCACAAGAGCCTGAAGTATATATTCACTCAGAAGGAGCTGAATATGAGACAAAGAAGATGGATTAAGCTAATCAAGGATTACGACCTGGACATTCACTATCACCCTGGTAAAGCCAACGTGGTAGCGGATGCCCTTAGCAGATTGCCGTGCCGCTTGAACTCCATGATTTTAAAGGAGCAACCAAGCTTGCACAAAGAGATGGAAGATTTCCGAATGGAATTAGTAAGTGAAGGATTTTTGGCTAGCATAGAACTTCAACCCACTTTGATCATACAGATCAAAGAGGCGCAGAAAGGAAATGCTAGTATCGATGGAATCAAGCGTCGTATTAGTATAGGCAAAGTACCCGGATTCACCAAAGACGAAGAAGGAGTTCTGTGGTACAAAGGACGCCTTTGTGTACCAGCGGATTATGAGTTGAAAGAAGTGATTCTAAAGGAAGCTCATGATACTCTTTATTCTATCCATCCCGGAGGAACGAAGATGTATCAAGACTTGAAAGAGCAATTTTGCTGGCATAAGATGAAGAGAGAAATCGGAAGATATATCGCCAAGTGTGATATATGTCAGCGAGTCAAGGCAGGACATCAAAGACCCGCTGGATTTTTGCAACCATTGCAGATTCCGGAATGGAAATGGGATTCCTTTGGAATGGACTTTATCACCGGATTGCCTACTTCTAGTAGGGTAAATGATTCTATCTGGGTCATAGTGGACAGATTGTCCAAAGTCGCCCATTTCTTACCCGTCAAGACCACATATCAGAGTTCGAAGCTAGCGGAGTTATACATCACTAGAATCGTTAGTTTGCATGGAGTCCCCAAGAACATTGTATCGGATCGAGGAACTCAGTTTACCTCGAGATTCTGGAAGAAAGTACAAGAAGGTTTAGGAACCCGCCTCGATTTCAGCACCGCGTATCACCCTCAAACTGATGGACAAACGAAACGAGTAAATCAAATACTCGTAGATATGCTGTGAGCATGTGTGTTAGAGTATGGATCTAAGTGGGAAGACTGTCTCTCGTTTGCAGAATTTTCATACAACAACAGTTATCAAGATAGTTTGCAAATGGCCCCATTTGAATTCATGTATGAAAGGAAGTGTCGCACCCCTTTGAACTGGTCGGAAGTAGGAGAAAGTTAGATTTTCGGACCCGACATCCTACGAGAAGCATAAGAGAAGGTTCACAAGATTCGTGAGCACCTCAAGACAGCCCAGTCTAGACAGAAGAGTTACGCCGACAAGAGACGTCGAGACCTCGCCTTCAACATAGGAGAGTTTGTGTATCTGAAAGTGTCGCCATTGAAAGGAATGCAACGTTTCCAACTGAAAGGAAAGTTAGCCCCCCAGATATATCGGACCCTTCAAGATTCTGAACCATCGAGGAGAAGTGTCGTATCAATTGGAACTACCCGAGGAGATTTCAGCCATGCACAATGTGTTTCATATCTCATTACTTCGCAAGTGCCTCGAAGTTCCAGAGAAGACTGAAGTGTTCAAGAATATCGATCACCGGATCATAGAGATCAACGATGACCTGACCTATCCTGAAGTACCCATCCGTATTTTGGAAGAAGCTTTTAGAACTACCAGAACCCGAAGCATCAAGTTTCTCAAGGTTCAGTGGAGCAACCACACGGAAGAGGAAGCTACCTGGGAGCGCGAAGATCACATCAGGACGGAGTTTCCCGATCTCTTCAAATCCTAGGTAATATTTTTTGTCCTTTTTCAAATCTCGGGATGAGATTTTGTTTAAGGGGGGAAGGTTTTTAACATCCCAAAAATATTAAACTAGAATCATCAAACTCTAATCATCAAAATTAGGGTTAACAAAAACTTTTCCAATTAAAAATATGAAAGCATTCATATGTGTATGCATTACCATTTGGATTATTTTGAATTGCATTGGTTCCGTGTTTCCTTGCTTGTAAAATGATTCTTAGGTGAAATAAACATCATCTAAACAATCCCCACACTTTTCCCAAAGACAAACAAATCAAAACAAACAAATTAAGTGAATGGTCACTTTGGCCAAATTAACTCCGATGCCTACTTTGGCTATCCCTAACTTTCAGAACTTAACAGAAACTTGTATGGATATTTGCACCCCTTGATAGTACTCATAATAAGGTACCAAGGACCACTTTGTGATCATCCAAAAACATTTGAATGCATAGTTTAAATGATAGTTTAAAATTTAATCTATTTCATATGGGAAGATCCCACTATTTCAAAAACCACTCAAACAAGCTCAATTTTCAAAACCCAAGCATCCACAGAATCCTAAACACATGCCTAGCCCACCCACCAAAAATCTTTTCAAAATTCAAAACTCAAGTTCTTGCGGCCATTTCCTCAAACACTTGGAGACAACAAATCAAGCTGTCCAAACTTCACTGTTTTGAGCAGTAATTTGGCTAAATATTGTTCACCATTGATCACCCTTGTCTCCCCCAGTGCCAACCAGTGCCTTGACAACCCCTATCCCCTACCCTTTGCACCATGCCATGCCAACCCGAAGGAACCCTTGCCAGCCGACCATGGCTAGCTAGCCATAGCAAGCACCAAGCCTAAACAACATGTCTAGGACACAGGCCACCGTCCACCGCCACCCCCTGTCCAGCGCTCGAACCCTTCCAGCCACTGGACCACTCGCCCAAGACATGCCAAGCTTCTCTGAGCGCATGCAGGGAGCGCGCCAGAGCGCCACCCTCGACACGCGCCCATAGTCCGCGCGCCGCCCTTGCCGCGTGCACGCGTGATCACCACCGCCCCAGCAACCCCGCAGACATCCCCGTTCGCCGCCCCATGCCTCAAGCCATCGCTCGCCGTCGAATACGCCACCTCTGCCGCGCAGAGCACCGCACGTTCCCGACTGTTTGCCACCGCCCCTACATGCGCATTAAAGCTCTAGAGCATCGCCAGGAGACCACCCGTCGATCGCCAACCTCGGACACGCCTCTAGCCGCCCGTAGCCATGTCGCCACTGTCGCCTGCCCATCCCTCTCGGTCTCGCCGTCGGGCCTATAAAAGGAGGCCACCCCCGCTCGAATTCTTCACACCATCTCACTCCCCTCACCTCATTGATCGTTCCACCCTGTAGCCGGAGCAAGGCGAGCAGCGTATCGCCGAAATTGTGCTGGAGCAGGCCGCCTCTGGAGAAGAAGGGAGCCGTTGATTTCGTCCACCCCTGGAGCTGCCGCGACCACCCCTGAGTTTGCCGTCGTCGACTTCGTCGTTTACCCGCCTCGCCGTCGTCACTGGAGCCCCGGTATGCCCCCTATGCACCCCCACCGAGCCGCTAGGGTTCGAGCTCGCCGGTGACCTGTTCATCATCGACGACGACCCTCAGTCGTCGATCTCATTTCTAATCCAATGCACCACATCGTCCGTGCAACCGCATTTAAAGAGCCACCGACCAGAGACCCCACATGGGTTGCGCCAGCCAAGGAGTGACACTAGGCCGACCCATTAAACCTTCCCGCTCAGCCCACTCGTTTGAATTTAGCTTTTTCTATTTATATTCAAACTCAGTTATGTACCTAGTTTAAAAAATCCAAGCCCGTTGGATTCAAATCATTTGGATCTATAGATCAACCTTGGTAAAAATAACAAGGCAGGAGCTTTTCTGCATTCAAACATTTTTCAAATTTAAACCATAATAGCTTTTGAGTTGATTCCAACTCTCAAAAATCACATTTGATCATACCTTTTAGAATATATAAAAATATATGGGTTTAATTACAGAAATAATGTCCAAGTAATAAAAGAATGCCACATAGGCATTTCTAGTCACCTTATTTATTTAAAATAAAAGGGTTAAAACTTATTAAATTGTGACACCACTTTAAATCACATTCCCATGTACTGAAATATGTGGTGATGACATGTGTCAACATGATCCCATGTTTGGTTTGGAGAATATTAAATCTTAAGTAGTTTTTCAATGAGTAGAAATTACTTTTCTAAAAACAAATAAATAAGACAAATGCTTTAATCTTGTAATGTTAGTGATGATGCTAGATCATCTATAGAACCCCTTTGTGTGATGATTGCAAGTAGTTAAGTATTGTTTGGTGATTGTGTACCTCGTCTGTATTTATAGACGCTAGTACCGACCAAGGATACGAGGAGGAAGCCGAGGAGAACTTCAACCACTGCTCTACACAAGGCAAGCCTAAATACTACTAGTTGATTGAGCAAGCCAATACTTGCAAGCTATTAACTTAGCAAGCTTATACTAATACTTGCAAACTAACACTTGCAATTATGAAATTTAGATGACCTATGCAATGCACTAAGCATGCTTGGTTAGACATATTTGATGATACCCCCTCCTAGTTTTACTTGCAAGCTTTCTACTTGATTTATTTATCAAAGCTACTTCTTAGAGTTTCCTTAAGTGACTTGTAGATTCTAGGAAGATAATTGAAGGTTGCATAAAGAGCATTAAATTTGGCCTAAGCTAGATAATCTTGATGTCATCCTAAGGCATGATATTGAACTTAGTTAAGACTCCACTTGTTTACCACACCTCATTAGTACTCACCCCACTTGTAGATGCTAGTGCTAAGCATAAAACTTGATCAACTTTAGATGTGAATACTTGGTATAAAATGGTTATGAAACCTTAGAATGATGAGTCATTCTACTGAGATGTTTTGACATGTGTTTCCGAACACAAGATGATTTTGGTGATGAAAATGTTAAGGCATGAGCCTTAGCCCTTTATAAAACTGATGGTTGTCTGGATGTGATACCATTCCAATTTTATCGTACAACCACAATACCCAAAAATTGGGTAGGGCTTGACTGGAAACTTATATACCTTAGTATGGGTTCCCTCACGGCCAAGGTCTGAGCTGAGGCTACCTTGTGAAGATTGTCCACCTGTGCAGTATCCAAAATGATAGTTGGTCATGGTTGGGAGGCCAAACTCACAGGAGAGGTGCTTATACTAGGGCGTGTAATTGAAAGGTTAGGATTAATTATCCGCATACTGAGTATGGTGAATTTAGGATTTGTTCCTACCGGATGTATCGAATGTTGTGGTGAAAGTGTACAATCTCTGTAGAGTGTCAAACTATTCGAATAGCCACGTCCGCGGTTATGGACAGTTGGAGTGGCCATACTGTTCCCCCGTCAGATGTTTTCAAGATGACTTGTGAAATGAAACAAGAACTTGACTTGACCACAACAGAGTTGTGACATGAGATACAAGTTCCCACTTAGGTGTTATAAAATTTAACTAGCTTTCTTGCTTCTGAACTTAGTAGAGATAAATCTGTCTTTTGCAAAACAACCATAGAGCTTAGTGTCCTATTACAAAAAACCCCTTCACTTGTTAGCATTAGTTTGCGAGTACTTAAAGAGTACTCGTGGCCAGACTATGAAGAGGAGTACCAGGATGATGGACCCCAGGAAGGTTACGACAACTAGGATCATCTCCCATCGCCATCATTGCCTGTGACCCCGAAGATGGAGCTTCGCCTACGCTACCTTTATTATTACGTATTTCCGCTGCTTGAGTTGTACTAAGAACTGGATCATGAGATCCTTATTTGTGTAAGACCTTATGTATGGTTTGTAATGGATGATGTACTGTGGTATCCAATTCTGTTATGTCTCGCAAAAATGGTAATCCTGGGATTGCGATGTATGGCATAACAGGCATATGGGATTAAAAATCCGGGTGTTGACATTCGCCCAACACAAACGACGGCCGGCTTCGTTATGGTTCACCGGGGGCGGGCCATCACCCTCATACCTGGCGAGCTCCCTTTCCCACCTATTAGCGAAGAAGGCATTCCAGTTGTCATAGTTGTCGGGATCCCACTGGGGATCCATCCGCTGCTCCGGCGTGAGCTCGTGGTAGAAGTGGTTTGTGATGGCCGCTTGGCGTGTGGAACCTTGAGGGAAAGAAGGGACAGGAACCCCTCCAGCGCTCATCATCCAGCCGGCGGGGGGCCGGTAGCCCGGCAGACAAGGGTAGTTGGAGGCGCACAGCGCCTCGGTCTCCTTGAGGGTCAGAATGGCCCAGTAGGCATTATCCATTGTTCTAAGAGAGGAAGGTGTGGATGTGTGGATAGCCATGGCGTGATCACCCTAAATATAGAGGGAAAGGGCGGGAAAACTTGGCCTAAAGCTTTGGAAAGGAAAGCTACTACATCCGGGACTAAAAGCTCTCGTAGAAAGGAAAGGGCGGGAAAACTTGGCGGGAAGCGGTGGGAAATGGCGGGAAATATCTTTAATCCCGGTATGTGACTACAATCGGGACTAAATGGATATTATATTAAGATTATTTATATTTTTCTGACAATAATAGACATATTATTTGTTTTATTTGGATTATTACAATAAAAGATATGATTTTCCAAAGTTTTATATTTGATTTTAATTAAAAAAAAAGAAAATTTACAAATGAAATAATTTATAAATTATGCAAACAGATAAATGGATATTATATTAAGATTCTTTATATTTTTCTGATAATAATAGACATATTATTTGTTTTATTTGGATTAGTACAATAAAAGATATGATTTTCCAAAGTTTTATATTTGATTTGAATTAAAAAAAGAAAATTTACAAATGAAATAATTTATAAATGATGCAAACAGATAAATGGATATTATATTAAGTTTCTTTATATTTTTTTGATAATAATAGACATATTATTTGTTTTATTTGGATTATTACAATAAAAGATATGATTTTCCAAAGTTTTTATATTTGTTTTGAATTAAAAAAGAAAATTTACAAAAAAACAATTAGTCGCGGGTCGTGGCTGGACCCGGGACTAAAGGGTGCCTTCGCGCGCAAAAACGGCGCGGCCAAAAAAACCCTTTAGTACCGGTCCGTGGCTTAACCCGCGACTAAAGGGGGGTCTTTTGTCGCGGGTTAAGCCACGACCCGGGACTAAAGACTCTTTAGTACCTTCCTGTGGCTTAGCCCAGGACTAAAGGGTTGACCCTTTATATACGCGCTCTCGCCCCTGGCACGCCGAGCCAGCACTTAGCAAGATTTGACGACGAAGACGAAGACGAGGCGCCATCGACGCAGAGAACAGGGGAGGTGCTGCCCGCCGGCCGATTCCCATGCCGCCGCCCTCCCCTCCGCATCAGAGCCGTCGCCGCCATCGCCGAGCTTCGCGCCTCACAGCGTCGTCTGCATGTGTCAGCCCACCAGGTCACGACGCCTGCCGTCTGCTCAAGCCTGGCCGCCGTTGTTCCTTCCTACCACCCACCGGGAGGTGGTTATTTAATTATATAGTTAGGTTTTTGTATATAATTAGTCTAGTATTAATTAGTCTAGTATTAATTTGTAGTATATTTAGGTTTTTGTAGTAATATTTATTATTATTATTAGTAGTAGTAGTAATATTTAGGTTTTGTATAAATGTTAGTATTTTTATTATTATTATATTATTAGGAAATGTTAGTACTTTTTATAGTTTTTTTATAGTTTCTTGTTATATTTTTTTCTATAGTTTTTAGAATTAGTTATTGTTTTAGTTATTAGGATTAGTATTAGGATTATTATAATTAGGATTATTATAATTAGGTTTATTAGGGTTTTTCGTTATAGTTTTTTTATATTAGGGTTTTTTGTTTTAGTATTAGGATTATTGTTTTAATTAAAATATTAGAATTAGGATTAGGATTATTGTTTTAGTTATTTTTTTGTTTTATTTATTAGGATTATATTGTTTTATTTATTGTTTTATTAGGGTTATTTTTTTGTTTTAGTTATTATGATTATTGTTTTAGCACAAATAATATTAGGATTATTATAATTAGGATTATATTGTTTTAGTTATTAGGATTATTGTTTTTTCTAACCTGTTTAACTCTCTTTTTGTTATAGATAATTAAGTCATGGATCCATCCGAAGATCCTGGTCGCATCGGTGAAGGTTTTCTTCAGGGCATGATAAGAGGTGAAATTCCTCTTAATATTACAACCAGCGAAGATATTTTGCTCGAGGAAGAGATATCCTCATATCTGAAAACATCCGGTGATGGACTATAGGAAAATCTAATGTACCAAGGGGAAGACCAGATGGACGATGGGAAAACAAATAACAACAATAATGATGGCCCTTCGACAGGATCCGGCGAGGTACATATATATATATAAAGTCTCGTGTTACCTCTATTCATTAACTGATCTAGATATATATTAATCACTCTCTCTTCTTATTTTAGCCCACCGGATTGAAGCAATCGATAGCTCGAACGAAACAAGGGCCAAACAAAAATTTGTATGGTAATCAGAGGTTCACCATTAAAGAAATAGATGATGATGATGAACCGATTGCTCTAGAGAAGCACCGTAGGATGTTTATAAATCAATGCGGGGTGCTTGTTAGGGACAACCTGCGATCACCATCCAAGAATGGAATCAGTCAAAGAAATCCGATGAAGAATCTAGCTGTCACCGATGATGCCAAAGATGACCTTTGGCAGAAGCTCATAGCGCATTTCATACTACCTCTAGAGTATGAAGAATTTGAGGTAGATGGTATTACCCCAAGGCCGTGTGGGCTTGAAAATAGAGCGAAAGTGAAGGATTGGGCTCTGAGCAAGATGGCTGAACTGTACCGGAACCACAAGAAAAGTTTATACGCGAAATATGTTGCGAAAAAGAAAACTCCAGACTTCAAAGGAGTAAACGAGAAGTTGAGAGAACAGTGGCCCGATTTTGTACAGTACAAGCAATCTGATAAAGCAAAGGCAAAGTCGGCAAAGAACGCGTTAAATGCTGCCAACAAGAAATACCCTCATAAAATGCGGACAGGTGGCTACAAGAGTGTCGTCCCTAAGTGGGAAACTATGGAGAAGAACATGAGGGCTAGAGGCGTCACTCCTGGTACAGATGGATGGCCTGAGAGGTCAAAGCACTGGTGGTACGGGCACAGGGGATCCTTGGACCCAGAAATAGGGAAGACATTATTTCATGATAAAATTCTAAAACCCTCCCAAGACCTTATTAAAGCAATGAACGATGGTCAATTGGGATTGTTCCGTCCCGAGAGAGAGAACGACGAGCTGACACACGCCCTAGGGAATCCTGAAAAGGGAGGAAGACCACGAGGCAAAGGCGCCGGTGTCTCGTGGAATAAAGGGTTTCCTCAGTATGATGCCAGTTACAGAAGCCGTCAGAGAAAGAAGGACCGGGAGGCAGACCGGATCTCCTGGGTAGATCAGGACCTAGCTGATCTGAAGAACCTCATGCATGAAATTAGCCAATGGCCGCCGTCGTCAACTCACCCGCGGTCTGATGATCCTGCATTGGATCTTAGCCAGCGGAGAAGCACCGTAGCTTCCACGGAGGTCCGGGCTGATGATCAAGCACTGCTGGATGATGCACCGGCTCCTCACTACCCCGTGGATGATGTCAGAGAGATGGCACAATGTGAGCTACATCAGCCAATGAACAACCTGTCCTTCAAGGTGGCGATCGACACTGCTTTACCTTGTCTACCTGGAGCACTCCACCATTCACTTCCGATTCCACCAGGCTATGCTCGTGTCACGGTGGATGACATAGTGGAGGATTTTGTGGACCTAGAGATTGAAATCGCTACGCCTGAAGGCCTTACGAAACTAGGAGATGTCAAGCGCAACATCATTCTATGGAATAAGAAGTACATCAAGTTTCCAGGCTCAGCGCCAAAGCCACCGACTCCGAGGAATCCAAGTCCACCCCGCATCGAATATCGTCAACCTCCAAGTCCACCCCAACCCGATTATCACCAACCTCCAAGTCCACCCCGTCCCGCTGACGATCGCCGCAGCATGAGTATATCAACTTGATCTCCGCCTCCATTTAATACTCGATCTCCGCCTCCGCCTCCGTGCAATACTACAACCTCATCGAAGAAACGGAAGTTCGATGATCCCCCGCGCCCCACATCGAAGAAAGGTCAAACGGCGAAGATAGTCGACATCTTGCCAGATCTTCCAAAGAGACCTTACGACAAGACCGATGAGAAAACTAACGCGGATGTGGCTGCCCAAGTTAAGGCGTATTTTGCACCCAAAAAGCCTGAGCCAAAGCAGGTATATAATGAAAAAAACCAAAAAGTGGGCTAAGTCCTTTCTTGAGCAACCATCCCAGATATCGATGAATCTGGAATCAGACTATGACCGGGAGATTATTAAGCAAGCATAGAAGAAAAAAGCACAAGTGCAAAAAGCGGAAAGCAAGTTGCCCAGCTCGGAGCACAGAAGATTCAATCGGTCGCCTCACTCAGTCATTTCAGACATCGACAAGGCCTTTAGAGCTGAAATGGATATGGACATGCAAATAATGGACCCTAGATCCCGTAATAATGCTGCACTTATGGGAATCACTGTATCGCAGGCCAAAGCACTTGCTAACGAAGCAAATATGTCTCTTGGTCAATATTTAGGCTAGGAAGATATGCCACTGGGTCAGATAGTACGGCATTATTTCCAAGGGGAGCCTCTAGTCAGTAATGAGGAGCTCGCGCGTCTATCCACACATATGCGAAATCTGCACGAATGGTACATGTCGCAAGCAGAAAAAAAAGCATCAGAAATATTGGTTTCCGGTGGACGTTAGAAAGGAGAATCACTTCAAACCATACTCGATACAGGTTCAAATGACCGAACTGTTTCAGTTATACAACCAGCACGCCCTCGACAAATCTATTATTGGTTGCTACTGTCTGTAAGTTATTTATTTTTATAATTAAGTTTGTAGCTCAGCTCATTCATTGCATTTAATATATTATCCTAACTATATATCCTTTTGAATGATGATATTATATTCTGCAGAATGAAGATGCTTGAATGCAAAAGAGCTAGAAGATACGACGTTGGGTTCATTGACCCATATATCATTAATGAATATACGTTAAAGAATCACCCCAAGGATGTGGAGAAAGACCTGTGCAGGTTCTTAACCGAGAATAATTTTGTTAAGGAAATTCTATTTCCTTACAACTTCAAGTGGGTGTTTATATCTTGTACACATTTTATTTTTGCTTACTGGATGAGCTATGCATGTATGCTTATGTAAATGTCCGCAGATTCCACTAGATATTGCTAAACATTCAAGTTGACAACTCCCTAGTTGAAGTCCACGACTCATTAAGTTGGGACCAAGAGCAGTGGAGTGACATGAAAGCAATGCTCCATAAGTAATTTCAATCATTATCGCATTATATCGTCCTCTTTCATTCATTTCCTGATATCAAGTAACTAATAACTCCTTTGTTCATTTTCTTTGCCAAGAAGGTATTGGACACAGTTCAGACAGAAAATAACAGGTCCATTCAAAGAGGAGTTAACTTATAAAATGGTGAAGAGTTTACAGCAGCCACCGAGAACTCATTTATGTGGATACTACGCATGCAGTACATCTCGAAGTTGAGCAAAGGAGCGGAAAGTTGACTCACATTATATTTATGATTTGCGGGAGAAACTAGAGCCAGACCAACGCATAAGAGCAATTCAAGAGGAGGTGGCGGGATTTATGATGAAGGAAGTCCTTGATGTACATGGAGAGCATTATGCGGATGACGTGGAACTCGATTTTCCTTAGTCATCTTCATGTAGCTGATATGATATATATATTCATCAATGACCATGTAATTTCAAAACATTTCTTCCTTTTGATATGATTGATTATATGTATGCTTGCAAGGGATCAATTAATTATATAAATGCATCGACGAGTAGTGTGTATGTAGTAGCGTATAATATGTATACTAAAATATATGTTTGAATTATAGTGAAACACAAAACGAAAAAGGAACGAAATGGCAAAAAAAGAAAATACACAATCTCTGCCGCGGTAGAGAAATGTGTGTTTCTCTGCCGCGATAGGAAACCTTTTAGTCCTGGGTGGTGTTACAGCCCGGGACTAGAGGATTACGCCCAGCGCTGAAACAGCCCACGTGGTCATTATCGATCATGTCAGCGAGCGGGGACTAGAGGGGGGGGGGGGCCTCTAGTCCCGTTTTCGCAGTCTCGGGCCCAAAACCGGGACTAGAGCCAGTTGTGGCCTGGGACTGGAGGCCCTTTTTCCACCAGTGACAAAATCTTCTCACGGGAGATAGTCAGGTTTTAAGTACAACTGTCTCTACAAGGTTGTCCATTGAATTTTCCTTTCACACCAAAACCTTGAATTCCAATGCCCAAGAAAGAGTGTTTCTCATGGTATCTGATGTGAACTCACGTGTGTTCCCCTTTCCACTACCCTGGAATGAAACACGCTAAATTTTCATTAGAAGCAATGTTTTTTACTTAATTATTTTCCTCAATGTTTATATAATAAACTGAGTCATATAAGAGAACTAGAATAACTAAAGCGATCCTAATCATAAAGATGTGACCAATGTTGATTCAATCTCTTCAAAGTGGGAGTTTAACACTTTAGGGGTATGTTTGATTCATAGGATTTTCAAAGGAAATTTATAGGATTTCGATCCATAGGAATTTTTTCCTATAGAGTTTGTTTGTTTCAAAGAAATGAATCCTACAGAAGTCCTATGCATTGCTTTCCCACACTAGAATCTTGTAGGATTTCTAACAAGAGGTGAGACCTTTTGGAAAAAATTCTAGGGATTTCTATTTCCGTGCCCTTTGTTCATTCGTTGTACTCAGTTTTCCTCAGCCGCTTAACTTTTCCTCACTTTTCCCCTCGCCATGTTATGAAACCCTCGCAGGCGCTCGGACGGAGGGATGCTGTCAGGTCAAAGGCTTGACCGTTACATACTGACTGGTGGGACCGCGTTGGGGCGGGTCGTGCGTTGAGCGTTACGTTACGTGGCCTCGACCGTTACATGCTAACGGATGGGGCCGTGTTGGGACGGGTCCTGCATACGTGGTGAAGGGTGGGGCCGTATTGGGACGGGTCTTGCATATGTGGTGAAGGGTGGGGCCGCATGGAGACACATCGGACCGGCCATTCTCGCTCACCCAAAGCATTCGCTTCCCCTGAGCCTGGAACAGCTCCCACACCGCCCCTCCGCTGCCCCATCGTCGTGCCCTCCTAGCCGTGGTGCCCACTCCACCTCCGGCTCCGCTCCCGTCCCCTCTAGATCTACCCCTTTCACGGAACAGTATGCAACACCGCTGGTGCACCGTTGATCTGCGTAGATCACAGAGAAGATTGGATGGAATCGTAGGGATCTAACGCATGGATTCCATCTGGGTAAGCATTGTTTCCCTTTTGTGGGTTGATTATTGACAGTATTTGAGCGCGAATCACTGGTTCTCAACTAACTGCCTTGCTTTTCGAATAGGATCGATCCAGTGCTGGCATTTCGGCTGGCGATTAGACTAGATACTAGTGTAATTCATGGTTGTGAACAATATCTCTTTGGATTTTACTTCCTAGTGGTGGTTGCAACCTCCATAACTCTCAGATATTTGATAGATAAAATCTATTGTAAATTCCCCTAGAGCAGTGGCGAGACAGTTGATTTGCAATATTTCAACATTAGTGAGCAAAGATTGCTCCCACTAACTAGTGAAGATGATCTGGTAATGCTTTTCTCTTGGAATGTTGTCAAACGTTTTGGTAGAATTCGTCTCCATGTGCAACCTAAAGTTGAGCACACGGGAAAGAGTGTTAAATCACCATCTGGTCTTCATGCATCATCAGGTGGTCGGGCATCATGTGTCTCTGCTAATAGTGTGCACCCCGATGATCCTTGTAGGTCCATAACAGTACCATCTGTTTGCACTGCGAGTATAAGCCAAACCGCTCGTGTGGCCGATGTGGAGGACGAGGCAGAGCCTGACGAGGGAACGCCTCCACTACATGATGAGGATGAGTTGATGTTTTCTAAATTTGTAGATAGATTTAGTAAATAGGAACTAGAGGATCAATACACGGATGAAATTTCCCCAGGATGCCCAATTTGATGACACTGATGATGAAGAGAACGAGGAGAACAATGACAACCTCATTTTAGCTGAGTACGATGGTGAGGGCTTGCCAGTAATTGAGTGGGATAGGGACGATCCTAAGATTTCAGAAGGCACCATATTTGAAATGATGCGGGACTATCGTAATGCCCTTACTACATATTGCATTTGCACCAATAATGATTATGATGTTATTAAGAGTGAGCCATCAAGGTTCACAGTGAAGTGCCCATACAAGAGGTGTAGGTGGACAATGCATACATCCACTATGCTCAGGAGAAGTTTGGTTCAGGTATTACAACCAATTGTGTATTTTAGATAATTGTGAAGAGTTTGTTAGTTGTACCTGACATTTTCATTATGTTTCAGATAAAAATTAACCAGTTCGAACATTCTTGTCCGCCTCAAGGGGGACAGCCAAAGGACAAAACAAAACTAGCAAAGACTAGGTGGTTGGCATATGTAATCATGGATTGGATGAGAGCGAACCCATCACTTGGTGCAACAGCGCTCATAAAAGAAGTTTCTAAAAAGTTTAATATTGCAGTACCCTACATGAGGATGTTTTATGCAAAGGAAATGGCTCTTGAGAGGATCAATGGTACATGGAATGAAAGTTTCCAAGTTGCTTTACAACTTCAAAGCTGAAGTGGAGATGGCTAGTCTAGGTAGTGTTGTACAGATAGACAGGCAGAAAGTTCAGTACAAAATAAGAGGGAAGACAAGAGAAGGAGTGCTTTAGAAGGGCTTTTGTTTGTTTCAAAGCTTGCTGGCAAGGGTTTCTGGATGGTTGCAGACCTTATTTGGTCGTGGATGCAACAGCTCTTCAAGGAAGATTTAAAGGACAGTACTAGCTACTACTGCAGTTGATGGCCACAATTGGATGTTCCCTGCTGCTTATGGAGTTTTGGAGATTGAGTCAGAGAAAAGTTGGACATGGTTTCTAGAGAATTTGCGTGACCTTATAGGTCATCTACCAGGAGTTACTATCCACACGGACGCTTCCAAAGGTTTGGACAAAGCTGTAGAAGCAGTATTCTTCTGGAGTGCAGCATAGGGAATTTATGCGACCGATACGTCCATTTTGCATTGCTATTTTATATCATAATTTACTATTATTCATTGATATATTTCAAATTAAGAGATGATACTTATGTTATTTTATCTAGTTTGCATGTTTGATGACTTTTTGAGGATGAACCACCAGAATCAAGATTCTGATGGAAAAAGCGCCGTCCAGATGCAATATTTCCGAAGATCAGAAAATATACGTAAATTCCTATTTTTCCAGAAGACGAAGATAGCCATAAGGAGAAGTGGAGATGGGCCACAGGGGGCCCACACCACCCCCTGGCGCGGGTCCCCCTGGGCCGCGCCACCAGGTGGTGTGGCCACCCTGGCCCATCTCTGGCATCGCCCTTTCGCGTATATCTACTGCCGAAAAACCTAAGACTCAGGGAGGCATCGTAGAAATATTCCATCGCCTCTACGGGGCAGAAACTACAGGGAGAAAAAGAGCTCTCCGACAGGCAGAAATTTGTCGGGGAAATTCCTTCCGGAGAGGGGAGATCAACACCATCGACACCATCATCAAGCTAGACTTCATCAAGATCATCATCATCATCCTCATCCTCATCCTCATCATCTCCACCAGCACCATCACCACCACGCCATACCGCTGTAACAATTGGGTTGAATCTTGCATAGTTCATAGGGCAAACATTCCCGGTGTTGATTACTTGTTTTAGTTGATGCTATTGAGTAGAACCATTGGATTATTTTTCATGTTCAGATTGTTACTTATCATTATTTCATCTCTGATCTTGATCTGTATGATGTCTCATGAGTAGTTCATTTAGTTCTTGAGGACATGGGAGAAGTCATGTTGTTAGTAGTGGAATTATGTTGAGTAATATTTGATGGTTTGATATTTAAGTTGTGGTGCTATTCTTCTAGTGGTGTCATGTGAACATCGACTACATGATACTTCACCTTTATGGGCCTAGGGAATGCATTGTGTATTTGGTTACTAATTGTGGGGTTGCCGAAGTGACAGAAACCTAAACCCCAGTTAGGAATCCATTACATAAGGGAGTGTAGGATTTCAGAGTTTAATGCTGTGGTTAGGTTCTTATCTTAATTACTTTCTTGTAGTTGCGGATGCTTGCAAGGGGTATAATCACAAGTATGTATTAGTCCAAGTAAGGTCAGTACATTAGCATAGATTCACCCACACAATACTTATCCAACCAAAGAAGATTAATCAACTATATGAAGCGAAAGCACTTGACAATATTTCTATGTGTCCTCGAGAATGTTTGGCCATCTTAAGTAATACAACCGACTTGTACTTTGCTGAGGAAAGGATTGGGCCACTTACTACAGTTATTATTATTGTCTTTTATTTACTCGCACTTTATTTATCTGCATTACCAAAAATCCCTAAAAATCCGTTTGTTAGTATTTACAGTGAATCCTTGATCCAAACCGCTTGTCAACACCTTCTGGTCCTCATTGGGTTCAACCCCCTTATTTATCGAAAGTACTACGATACACCTCCTATACTTGTGGGTCATCAAGACTATTTTCTGGCTCTGTTGTCGGGGAGTGTAGCGCTATTGAAGAGTGGAATTGGTAAGGGAAATTTCTACTGTGACTATTGTTTTTATTTCTGTCTGTTATTTTATTTCATCATGGATAGCACTTTTGATTTCCTATTTGGGAAAACTACTATCCCTGCTAGGGTGGTAGATGAACCTCCGCCTGCTAAATTGGATCCTTTTAAAATACCTATTAAAATTGTTGATCGTGTTATGGATAACTGCTATTTTGGAGATGGAACTATCCACCCTGGTGATCATTTGCTATTTATACATGAATTATGCGAGTTGTTCAAGTGTGCAGGTATTACAATGGATCAAGTTAAGAAAAATCTATTCTCTTTATCATTGAAAGGCAAAGCTGAGGAATGGTATAAGCTGCTAAAGAATGGCTGATCTATTGAATGATAGGAAATTATACCTATCTTTTATTCTAAATTCTATCCTCCTAGTGAGATTCATAAAGATCGAAATAAAAAATATAATTTTTGGCCTCGTGATGGAGATTCATAAAGATCGAAATTGTACTGCCCAATCTTGGGGGAGATTGAAGTTACTAAGGCTCAAATGTCCCATTCATGAGCTTCCCAATAATATTATTGTTAATAACTTTTATGAAAGGCTTTCTCTTCATGATAAGGATTTATTGGATGCTTCTTGTGCTGGATCATTTACACGTATGAAAGAAGAATCTAAATAGGATCTTCTCGACCGTATTCAAGAAAATACTGAAGCATGGGAGAATGACAAAGGAAGAAAGTAAGGTATAAATTATGATTATGAATGCATTAAATCTTTTATGGGAACTGATGACTTTCGTAATATTAGTGTTATTTATGGTCCTGATTCTCACATTCTTGCAAATGTTTTAAGGTTTTTGCCTCTTATATTGAAATTCCTAAAAAGGAATAGAACAGGTACCATGCGCCATATAAAGATATCGTTAATTGTGTTCCTGCTAGAAATACCAAAGTTTGTACTGTTGATAGTATTTTGCCTGAACCTTATATTGAGAAAATACCTTTCCCTGCTAAAGTGAAGGAATATTCTATGATAACTAGTGTGGTTAACAAAAGTACAAAGAAAGCTGTACAACCTGATGAACAAATAAATCTTGAACGTGTGATAGCAATTGTGAAAGACCTTGTCACTAAAAATGTAGAAGATGGTAACATTATCTTTTGTGAGGATGCTTCTAATATTGTTTCACATCCTAGTAGAACTAGGAAAGCTAGTGTCCCTGTGCTCTCTGTCAGAATAGGTAATCATTACTATTATGGTTTATATGATATTGGTGCAAGCTCAAGCGCTATTCCTTATGAGATTTATAAAGAAATTATGCATGAAATTGGTCCTCGTGAACTTGAAGACATTGATGTGGTTATTCACCTTGCTAATAGAGAGACCATCTCTCCAATTGGTATTGTAAGAGATGTGGAAGTTCTTTGTGGTAAGACTAAATATCCTGCTGATTTTCTAGTACTTGGTTTAGCTGCTAGTAAAACTTGTCCTATCATTTTTGGTATACCTTTCTTGAACACGTGTGGAGCTATTATAGATTGTAATAAGGAGAAAATTTTAACTAAATTTGATGGAGAATCTTATGAGTTTAATTTTTCCAAATTTTCTAAAGCTCCTTATGAAAATGAATTGCCTAATAAGGATTTTTGTAAGACCTCACCCTTTAAGGTAAAGGCCCCTGTGATCGCAACGCTAGTCCCTGGATCGAAATGCTAGCATCCACAATTTAAGATGAAGTACACAGAAACAAAAGTCATTATTACATCGCAATATCGAGAGATACATAGTTCTTACAACTCATTAGCCCAAGGCTAATACATAGAGTTCACATTACTTAACAAAATAAATAAAGTCTTCATCTTCATGTGCCACAGGCAAACATGTTGAGTGTAGACTCATAACCCTTGTCACCATCAGAGTAACATGCAACATAATAAGTTACATCCACAGAGGGTCAATACATTTGTAATTGTATTGGCAAGTGATACCATAGTAGTATAGTAACATCTAATAACTATATGAATTTGGCTAAGTGTAGTTCAGGCCGGCTTTGCTAAAAATAAGGTTTGTCTTATTAGTTTGAAAACACTAAGTTTTTGTTTGACAAAAACACCCAAGGAACCACCAATAGACATTGGTGAACCTTTACCCTTGTTCAACCACAAGTTTTAACTTAGAGAAATTGGGATGAGGATATCCTTGATCATTTCAATGTCTTTGATGCTCAAAATGTACATTACCGGGGACACGGCTAAGTACTTAGGTTTTACCCTCTCGAGAGGTGGTGCACTTTACCCACAAGACTCGACATGCATTGAGACAAGACTTTTCAGAAGCATTCCCTCAGACCACCATGGAGGCGTTCCATCCTATCAACCCTACCACCAACTGTCCATCTGGCTGAGTTCTTGCAACCTAGTTGGTCAAGGCAGAGCCCATATTCCATGTGCTTGCACTAGAGGCTTCTCAACACTAAACATATCAAATATCTTTGTTCCTGGATGGCCATCCACAAGTGTGATACACAAGGTAAACCATAGACATGGGCCCTGTGTAACCACTCGACACAACCCAATCTTTCCATTCCACCCAGGTGATTCATTAACATGTTTTTTTATTAAACAAAAACATAGGCATAAACTTTGCATAGTATCATAAAATGAATATTCCACCCTTGCATTCTATTAGCTAGGCTAAGCATACTAGCATAACAAGTCTCTTAACTTACAGAAAACTACTAAGACAAAATCTATAGGATTTAATATAGCATAGCATATACTTTGAAAATTACCATGCAAATCCTACTCAAAATATCACTAGTGCATAGATAAAATAATAGGACAAAAAGATGAAGAATCACTTTCCTTGTTAGCTAGGGGAATAGACACAATCGTCACAATCCCACTCTCTAAATTCCACAAAATCTACACATAAATTCATACAACAATATTCACAATCAATATTTAAACAAAAATAATATGAATGAACGCAAAATGTAATTGTTGGAGATATGCCCTAGAGGCAATAATAAAAGTGGTTATTATTATATATTTGTGTTTATGATAAATGTTTACATTCATGCTATAATAGTATTAATCGGAAACATTAATACTTGTGTGATTTGTAAAGTAAATTAGAGTCCCTGGTAAAGCCTATTTATAATACTGTCTTGTTGGTTAATAGATGATCATGGTTTCTCGAACATGAACATTGAGATGTTATTAACAACAAGATCATATCATTAGGAGAATGGTTTGATGGACATACTCCTATAATAAGCGTAGCATAAAGATCAAGTCATTTCAATAGTTCGTTTGCTATAAGCTTTCTGATACATAGTAACCTAATTCCTTCGACCATGAGATCATGCTAATGACCATCACCGGAAGGATGCTTTGATGACATCAAATACCACACCGTAACTAGGTGGCTATAAAGGTGGCATTGAGTGTTCGGAAAGTATGTGTTGAGGCACATGGATCAAGAGTGGGATTTGTCCATCCATATGACAGATAGATATACTCTGGGCCCTCTCGGTGGAATGGCATCCAATTAGCTTGCAAGCATGTGACTAGCTCACAAGGGATCACATATCACGAGAACGAGAAAAGAGTACTTATCGTTAACGAGGTTGAACTAGGTATGCAGAGATACTGACGATCAAACCTCGGATAAGTAAGCTATCGCAAGACAAAGGGAAATTGGTATCGTATGTAAGTGGTTCATTCGATCGCAAAGTAATCATAGAAATATGTGGGAGACATATGAATTTCCAGATTCCTCTATTGGTTATTGATCGGAGAAGTGTCTCGGTCATGTCCGCATAATTCACGAACTGTAGGGAGACACACTTAAGGATTCGATGTTGTTTAGTAGATATGGAATGTAAGTAGGGAAAACAAATGTTGTTCGAAATCTTGAATGGGATTCGGTATATCACGAGGAGATCCGGAATGGTCCGGAGAATAAGATTCATATAAGGAAAGTCCGATTCCGGAGTTCGGGAATGATTTTGATGTTTTCATCGGAGAGGTTCTAAAAGGTTCTAGAACATGCACCGGACCGGAAGGGGAATGGTCCATGAATGTGTCATGGGTAAGTGGAATGATTGGATCATGTCCTAGGTCACTTTGGTTGCTCATTTGCGAGAGAGAGAGACAAAGCTCTAAATTGAAAGTCAAAAGGGAGGTTTGAAAAGTCAAACTGGAACAATAGTTTCCTAGTGGAAGAAGGAAAGAGTCCTTCCTTCTATCCAACTTGGGTTTGGGTATGGATTCAAACTCTCCTCTCCCAAGCCTCCCTCCCTCTCATAAATAGAGGCGGAGGGCTGCCACAACGGACACACAACCTAGCCCTTCCCACCCCGTGCGACGCCGCCGCCGCCTCGCCCTAGCCACCGCCGACACCTCCTCCTCCTCTCCGTCCTTCTAAACCTAGATCGCCGGAAACCCTAGATCCACCATAACTCGCACCAGCTTAGGCAAAGTCCTACGGGATCTTCCCTCTACTTCCGACACCACACCGTCGTGCTGCCAGAATCGCGAGGGGAGAACTACAACCTCCGCTGCCTGCTGGAACAAGGGAGAGGAAGGTCTTCATTGAGTACCGAACATGTGACCGACTGCAGAAGCGCTCCGGAACGTAGCGTCGGAAGGATCGTCTACGCGATCTTGAGATCGGCAAGTGTACGACTACATCACCCACGAGAATCTGCTCTCGTTAACCGCTTTGGAATCTTCAAGGGTGATTACTCTAATTGACTCGTTGCTTCAATCTAGTAGATAGATTTTGGCTTATTTGTGTGCATGTGGTAGAATTTTTTTGTTTTCCATGCTACAAACGCCTATAGTGGTATCAAAGCCGTGTCTATATGTAGATCTGTTTTACGAATAGAACACAATGGTCATTGTGGGCGTTGATGCTTTTGTTGTCGATTGCTTCTTGTGTACTTTGCATCTTGCGGGATGGTGGGATGAAGCGGCCCGGGCTAACCTTACATGACATCATTCATGAGACTTGATCCACGCTTGACATGCAACTTATATTGCATAAGTGGCTTTGCGGGTGCCTGTTTCTCCTAACATACTGAAGATTCAATTTACAACGGGTAATTAACAATACTAGTATCAACCTTGTGGTTTTTGTTCGTAAGTTAGTACAACACTTACTGAAAGCCCCAAACCACGTAAAACATGCAAATAAAATTAGAGGCGTCTAAATTTGTTTTGCAGGGGTGTGATGTGATGTGATATGGCCATGAGTATGATTATATATGATGTACGCAATGTTCCTTATTGTAAGTCGGCAACCGGCAGGAGCCAGATGGTTGTCTTTTAATTCCGTTAGGACCTGCGTGTCTATTATTCAAAGTAGTTGTAATAGTTGATACTGGTGGATGACAACCATGAAGCGGCACCATTGACCTTGACGCCATACCGGTGATGATGGAGATCATGTTCGTGCTTGAAGATGGAGATCGGAAGCACAAGAATAAAGGTCATATCATATCACATATTATGAATTGCATGTGATGTTAATCCTTTTATGCATATTGTATTGCTTAGTTCGTGACAGTAGCATTATAAGATGGTCCCTCTAGCACAAAATTTCAAGTTATAATGTGTTTATCCTTAGTAAGCACCGTTGCTAAATCTCGTTGTTTTGAAGCACCACGTGATGATCGGGTGTGTTAGATTCTGCGAGTGTATACAATGGGATCAAGCCAGATTTGCTCATGCGGAAGCTAAGGTTTGATCTTGACGAGCCTAGCATGTATAGACATGGTCTCGGAACATGGATCACCGAAAGGTAAATCATGAGTTATATAGTAGATATGAGGAACATGTTGATTGTTCGCCATTTAAGCTACATCAACTCTCGTGATGATCGGTTTTGATGTGGTGGATTTGGTTCGTGTGATCACTAAAACAATGTGAGGGATATTATTTTGAGTGGGATTTCACCTAGATTTATTTAACCATTAATTAGAACTCAATTTTTCATAAACTTAGTATAAACTATTGCAAATATGTTGTAGATATATGGCGGCCCCTACCATCAATTTTAGTGCGTTCCTAGAGAAAGAAAAGTTGAAAAACAATGGAAGCAACTTCGCGGATTGGTTCCGCAACTTGAGGATTGTCCTCAATGCTGGTAATTTGACCTATGTGCTGGGTGACCCACCTACAGCTAATGCTACCGATGAGGTAAAGAATGTTTTCCTCGCTCGAAAGAATCAGTACTCCACAGTTCAGTGTGATATCTTGTATGGTTTGGAATCAGAGCTTCAGAAAAGGTTTGAGAACCATGACCCACATGATATTGTCCGTGAACTCAAAATGATATTTGAGGCTCACGTGGCAATTGAGAGTTATGAGGCTTCTGAAAAGTTCTTTAAACTGCAAGATGGAAGAGGGCAGCTCCATCAGTGAGCACGTGCTTAAGATGTCTGGGCACACAAGCAAGCTTCAAAGATTGGGTATAGTGATTCCTAATGCTTTGGGGATTCACCGTGTCCTCTGTCATGGTGGTGGCACGGCAGATGCCATGGGTAGGCTAACGTATGGGGCCAATGGATGCTAGAGGGATCCGGGGAGGGAAGATGTAGTTACTTCTACACGCAAATGACTAATATGCAGATCTTTATTTCTCTTCTCTTGGGCTACAAGTGCTCCTCGAGCTGTTTGCAAGAAGAGGAGAACTACAACTCGAGCCTTACGACCTCAAATGAATCGATCCCCCTCTCAGGAGTCCGTGCCTCTCCTTATAAAGGGGTTCCCTGGCTCCTTCTAGGGCTGACGTGGCAAGCATATTCTTAGAATATGCTTGTCCCAAAGTGGTAACTCGGCGGGCTCCTTTCTGTGTCCCCCTTCTATTGGCGGCAAGGTTCCAGAGGTCCTCAGATGTGTGCCTCAGGCTTCCTCACTGTCACCTCCGTGACGCCTGTCTGCCCCTCTGCATCTCTGCTCTTTGTCCTTAGCGCTTGGCTCTGTCGAGATTCCTCCTACAACAACTAGGGTTTGACCTTAGGCACCTCCTTCTCCCGCAAGCTTCATGTTACTCGGCTCGACCTTTACCTGCATTCAAGTTGTTCATACATACTCGGCCGACTTAACTCGTATGTCGGCCGGATCAGGTATCGCTCCCTTCGTAGGTATCATGGACGTGCTTATCTCGGCCGACTTTTACAGGACTCGGCCGATATTAACAGTAACTTGGCATATGACAGGGGAAACTCCTTTTGTCTTCCCCTGTCATGACCCTATCCGGGGTCACCTCCCCAACGTTAGTCCCCGAAGCTGGTGTAGTCCTGCCCATAACCTCGGCCGGGCCACATCAGTTTCCCAATATTCATTTCTCCTCATCTCCGAGTTACTTATTCCTGTTCGAGGTATCCGCGCAGCTTCTCGTGCACGCCTCGTCCTACGTGTAACACTCATTATTATTTCTCTAGTTTTTTGTTCCTCTCTCTTGCCCGACGACAAGCTACAGTGATTATCTGCGCTGTCGCGTGCGACGCCATGACGCCTCATCGCCTTGTCGGGGGCTGATCCTCTTTTGCGTCGTGTGGTCTTCGGTGTGGCTCCACTCATCCGCGAGCGGTTTCACCGCACACACGATCTACATGGTTAGCGCTCGCACGCACGAACCCACTACTGCCAGGGCCGTGCGGTTATAAAGAGGTTCACGGGGCTAGAGGGTTCACTTTCCCCCTTCGCTTACCATTGCTCTTCTTCCTCCTTGCGCCCATGCGTCTGCTCGTGCTCCTGCGGTTGCGCCATCGTCGACATCTTCGACCGCGAGGCCACAGTTCCTCTGCTCCGTCGACCTCATCGCCGTGCGCTTGCTCTGACGCCATTGCCGGTGAGTTTTTCTACGGTCCCATTGCTAGGCTCTCTCCCTAGACGCATCCGCCGTTTTCTAGATTTCCCGTGCGGCTCTTTTTTGCTCCGCTGCCATCTTCACTTAGAACCACGACGGGGCCCTACGCCTCTAAGCCTTGCTCCGCCGTTAGTTCTTCTTTTGTTGATTCCTCCGGTGACCCTATGTCGAGTTCATTTAGTGGCGCGCTCGTCGAAGACGACGACGTAGCGTCTGGTACAGAGCGGGGCTCCTGGCAGGGTTCCTCCGTCACTCGTCGTGAGATCAATTGGCTAATTAGGACTCGCCGGGTTCCTGCCGAGGTAAGCTGTCGCTTACCCGGCAACGAATCTTCTCCCGTACTCAACGAAGGCGAGTATGTTGTCTTCATGTCCCACTTTGCTCGTGGGTTCGGTCTTCCCCTTAGCGATTTCGCTAGGGATTTCCTCAATTACTTCGGCCATCAGCCGCATCACCTTCCGGCTAATGCCATCGCCTCCCTATCCGCTTTTATCTCGGCCTCGGAAGGATACGGCCTCTGGCCGTCTCTGCACGTATGGTCCAAATTCTTCCAGATCCGATCTAACGTCGTTCCAGACAAATCCCTTCACCCCTATGAGAAGTTGCTTACCCAGTGTGGAGCCGCGTCCATCACACCTCGGAGAAAATCCGAGTTCCCTCGTGTTGCTGGTCTCGAGTCTTGCAAGAAGTGGCATAGATCGTTTTTCTATGTCAAGAACACTGGGAAGGAAGACAAGATTTGGCTCCCTGCCTTCTCCATCGGCCCCCTTCCAAGAAGAACTGGACCTACAACCCCAGGAAGTGCCATGCTTTGGCCGAGGCCTTCGAGATTCGGCTGAAGGAGTTGATCCGCGCCGGGCTACGTGGCGAGGATCTGATGACCACCTTCGTCAGCAGACGAATTTGACCTTTCCAGCGTCTCACGCACAAGATTTGTTTCATGAGCGGTCCCCTCGATCCCAACCGAGTCTCAACGGTTGAGATCGAGGATTGTCTTATTTACAAGCGTGTCCGAGCTATCTTCAAGACTGATATGCCGGAGGACTGGACCTGGGGGCTGAAGTCGTTCACCCGCGGGAATCCCCCTCCCGAGGTAAGTTAACGCATTTGTGTTTTGTTCCCTAATCGCGTTTGTGACTCCTTTTGCTAGTTCCTCTTTGTATCTTTTCTTGTAGAGATTGGCGGAGCAAAAGATCGAGGATGCCGAGGTTCTGGCCCTCCCGTGGACCGCAGATCGGAACACGCTGGACAGCGGGGAGCCTGACTCGAAGGAGTTTGTTCCTAAGTCGGACGTCCCTCTGGTTCGTGCCCGTGGCAAGACCTCGGCCCACGGGGAGGAAGGTGACTCGGACGACGTCCAAATTCTTGAGGTAGTCGCCGCAATGCCTATCTCTTATGCATTTCCGGCCTCTACTTTCCCAGCTAATCAGGCTGGTCGAGTGCATGACGCCTTGAGCCTCTCCTCTCAAGCTCCTACCTCGAGGAAGCGTAGTGCTCCGTCAGTTCCTTCCGAAGCTGCTCCCAAGAAGCGAACCAAGAAATCAGCCCAGCACCCTCCGAATCGTAAAACCATGCCCGGAGTTACTGGGTGAGTTCATTTTCATTTGTATTTCTTGTTTCTCTCTTTCTGTCTTTTGATTCGATTTTTTGTGCTTTTGTAGCGCTCCTCTTTCTGCCAAGCCAAGCGGTCTGAGTATGACGAGTCACACAACTCGGATGCCTTCTCCTCTGCCTCCTGAAGATACTCGGGCTCCTAGTCCCGCTCGTGTCGACTCTCCTCCTGCGCCGACTCGGACGTCACCTTGGCAAGATGTACCCACTGCTTCCATTGCTGACGCCGACCTAACTCCGTCAGCAGATCCTGCTACCGAACCTGTTGCCTCAGTTACGACCCCTGAAGTTTCCCTTGAGGTTCCTTTGCCCCCCCCCCAATTCCAACTGCGATTCCAAATCCAGCCGAGGATGTCACCATCTCGGCCCCCTTGAAAACTATAGTTCCTCCTGCTTCCAAAGATGCCACCCCTAGTGCCGAGGTTGCAGCTCCTGCCGACACCTCTTCTAAGGCTAAGAAGGTCGTTGTCACCAAACCTCCCTCATCTCAGAAAGGACCTGCTGGCTCTTCTCAACCCACCATTGCTGATGCGCTCCGCAAGGGGGTTTCCTCTGCTAAGACCGTTGTCATCCCGGCCGCTGATACTCAGCTTACTCTACACAAGAGTCCCGCGGCGGCGGTGGTTACACAACGGGTCCGAGGTAAAGTGCTGACCCGTACTGAGAGTGGGAACAGCCTCAGTTCTCTTGTGGAGTACGCCAATAATTGGAACGCTGCTGATCAGCTTGAGGGCAATCCGAGCAATCAGCCATTTCAGCTCTCCGACATCAGCAGTCGTTTGCATATGGCTGCTAAGATCGTTCTTGACAGCGATAAGATGAACGAGGTAATTGCTTCCGTTGATATCTGGTTAGTTATTCAAATGATAGTATATATACCCAAGTCCCCGAAGCTTGCAACCGAATAACTTGTTCGTTTGGAAGCTTTGTTAAGCTTAAAGTGCGTTATTTGCCGAGTAAATTAACTGTATGACTTTGAGTCATCGTGGTTCGTTTGTATTCCATATTAAGCTTTTGCTGAATCCGGATCTATTTCGGCTTTGATTATCCAGTCATTTAGGTCCGAGATAGGTTTTGCTCGATTCGGATCTGTTTAGCTTTGAATATCTAGCCACCTAGATCCGAGTTAAGCTTTGCTTGATTCGGATTTGTCTTAGCTTCGAATATCCAGCCACCTAGATCCGAGTTAAGCTTTGCTTGACTCGGATCTATTTAGCTTTGAATATCTAGCCGCCTAGATCCGAGTTAAGCTTTGCTTGATTCGGATTTGTCTTAGCTTCGAATATCCAGCCACCTAGATCCGAGTTAAGCTTTGCTTGATTCAGATCTGTCTTAGCTTTGAATATCCAGCCGCCTAGACCCGAGTTAAGCTTTGCTTGATTCGGATCTGTTTAGCTTTGAATATCTAGCCGCCTAGATCCGAGTTAAGCTTTGCTTGATTCGGATTTGTCTTAGCTTCGAATATCCAACTGTGTAATTTATTTTGTCGCTTAGGTTGCCCATGATCGGCGGACATCCGAATTCCAAAGGCTGATTTTCGCGCACAAGAAATTGCAAGAGAAGTATGAGAAAGTTCTTCCCGTGGTGAAGAAAGCTGGTAACTTAACAAATCTTTGTATTGTCCCTTAAGTTCTTAATATTTTCGACTTGAGGTGCTAACCCATTTTGCTGGTAAACAGGCAATATCAATAATCTTAATATCCGTCTTGAGAAGAAATTCAAAGCTCTGGAAGGTTAGTTATTCTTTTCCTCTATTGATTTTTATTCGAAACTTATCCTGGTTTTCTTATAACCTTCTAGATTTGGTATAGCCGAGTTATAAACTCTTGCAGCGTCGCATCAAGAATGCATACCCATGCCTGATATGATGCTACATTTTTTAGAGCAAGCCGCCACTCATTTGGCGCAACTGAAAGAGAAAGATGACGAGATAACCCGGTTGCGTGCCGACGTGGAGTCCCTCAAGCTTTCTCAGAAATCCGAGTTAGAGAAAGTTTATCAGGAGTTCTCCGAAGAAAAGAATCGGCTAAGTCTGCAACTGCAGAAAGATAAAGAACTCCTCGAGGCTGCCGAGCTGAAGAATCGGACGATGAGCGAGGAAATCACTCGCCTTGAGAAGACCAAGGTTGATTGGACCCAGGATCTCCAGAAAATGTTGAGTTATATTCATCGTAAGTTTCTGATCGTGGCCGAATTATTTTCTCCTCTTTATTACCTTTAACTGATACGCTTGCCTCTTATGTAGATCATTTTCCGGAAGCTAAGCCAGTGAGTTCTAAGGCAGTGATTTCCGCTCGTCAATGCCGAGGTGTCTTTGCAGATTCGGATCCTAAATATTCAATGGAAGACTTCCTAATTGCCGTTGGCGCTGCCATTGGGCCGATAAAATTATGGGCCAAGATCTAGTGCAAGCATCTATTCGGGCTTACCATGTTTTGTGGCCCAATACTTCTAGGACTCCTAACATCGATGAGGTTAAAGTACTTGTGGATAGACTGATGGCATCTCAGACCCAGTTAAATCTCTGGAGGGAGTCTGCTGGGAGAGCTGGTGGTGATATGGCGCTCACAGCCGTTATGTCTTGGTATGAGGACATTTCGCTCGACACTTTGATAAACTTGCGCACTGGCTCTTGTTGGGTTGAGGATCCAGAATTCTTCGCTTGCCGCCAAGCTCGTGCCTTCCAACTTGTTGAGTATGCTGATGTGCATAACTGGATTGAAGGGCCGAGTTTTCTTCCCAACCCAGCGGATGACGTCGAAATCGAAGATGCCTCTGATAATAATTCGGCCGACCAGGATGAGGGTGAGGGCGACTCGGACAACTCTGGTGATTCCAGCGCAAGCTCGGATGGGGACGGCGAAGCGCGATCATCTTCCAAAGGGACTCGACACTCTCAAGCTCAAACTAATGTTTCTCAGCAGCCCAGGACTTCCCCCGAAGTTACTATTTCTTCTGTGGAAGGCGAAGTAACTTTGGCCAAGGCGCCGTCTACCTCGGAGCGCCTAAAGGCTCGATCATGCCGCTGCCCCTTAGGTTCAAAAAACTTCTTAAGTTATTTCCAGTCCCCGGTATGCCGGGCGTATGATGTATGTGAAACAATTATCCGACTTTCTGTGTGGTACGAATCCTTTTTGCCTTTTTCCGCTGAGGCATGGGTGATGGTGATCATTATTAGTTTGTCTAAACAGATCTTGTTGCTTTATATCTTTGCTTTGGCGACCTTCAATCTCATAGGTTTGGATCGTATGTTTTCATGTGGTTGACCTTAGTTCGGCGCTTACATTGCCTGGCCTTTATAAATTCGACGGCTTAGCCACTGTGTTCTTGACCTCTATCCGAGATATAAAGCCCGAAGCCCATATCTGGCAAAGTGAAACAATAAGTTGCATCCCTTATCATAGTTCGTTTCGCTGGGAGTGTTACTCTTTTTGCATCATTCTTAGAGATCTTTGTTTGCTTTCGCTTCGCTATCTTCATGATTATTGAGACATGTTTACACTGTCTTCCAAGCTTGTAGTTGAGCTATGGAGCTTTTATGTGTCTGATGGCAAACAGTGGGTAATATGGATTAGTCCCCGAGTTATCACTCAGGTTGATGAGTTATTGCACGTGATGAAAGAATTGTCTTGGATCATGTGGCAGTCCCCGAGTTACGAACTTGGTTGCCGAAATATAATTCATGGGTTAATGTATAGAATACTTCAGGGTAGTCTCCGACTTATTGTTCGGGGTGCCGAAGTTTAATACGCATTTTTTGGAACAGGAAACAATCATGGGGCAGTCCCCTAGTCAATGCTCTAAGAATCGGGGTTTTAATGCATAATCCGAGATAAGGGATGATACAACATAGTTCCCAAGTCCCATGCTCGAGGTCTTAAAACTTAACACATAATTCAGGAATAAGAAATAACATTGTACAGTCTCTGAGTCAATGCTCGAGGTGCCGAGGTTTCGTACATAACTCAAAATAAGAAATCACATAGAGCAGTCCCCGAGTCACTGCTCGAGGTGCCGAAGTTGAATACACAACTCAAAATAACAAATCACCTAGAGCAGTCCCCGAGTCACTGCTCGAGGTGCCGAGGTTTACTACATAGTATTAAAAAATAAGGACAACATTGTGCAATCCTCAAGTCGTCGCTCGAGGTGGCAAGGTTCAATACATGCTTGATACTTTTACTCGAAGTGTTATATTACGACGAAACATATATGGCTTCTAAGTGTAGAATGGGCGAAGTAAAGCTATTTTCCATGGTCTTTTCGATTCCTCGCCGGCTTTGTTTGCCTTGTTCTTTTCTGGTGACTAAGCATTGATTAGGTAATATGCATCGTTATGCAATGCTTTACTCACGATGAATGGTCCTTCCCATGGGGGTGAGAGTTTGTGCATGCCGGCTGTGCCCTGCACCAGCCGAAGAACCAAATCTCCTTCTTTAAAGACTCTTGGATTGACTTTCTTGCTATGATATCGTCGCAGATCTTGCTGATAAATAGCTGATCTTGATAGTGCCAATTCCCTGGCCTCTTCTAATAAATCGACGTCGTCTTGCCGAGCTACCTCGTTTACCTCGGCAGTCGTGTACTGGGTCACCCATGGCGAATCATGCATTATGTCGGCTGGAAGGACAGCTTATGCCCCGTATACCAGAAAAAATGGGGTATACCCTGTTGACCTGTTGGGTGTAGTCCTGAGGATCCACAGTACTGCTGGCAGTTCCTGGATCCAACAACCTACCGACCTTTGCAGAGGTTCAACGAGCCGGGGTTTTATTCCGGACAATACCAGTCCATTCGATCTTTCTACTTGCCCGTTTGACGCTGGGTGAGCCACCGAGGCAACATCTAGTCTTATGTGTTTCTCTTGGTAGAATCTAGCAAATGCTCATTCAGCAAAATTTGTGCCGTTGTCTGTGATAACACTATGTGGATAACCATATCTCAAGATGATATCTTTGAGAAATTTTACTGTTGTTTGCCCATCACATTTTCTTATAGGTTTTACCTCAATCCACTTTGTGAATTTATCCACCATGACTAGAATGTGGGTCATTCCGCCTCGGGCTGGCTTGAACGGGCCTACCATATCCAAACACCATACAGAGAATGGCCAAGTGATTGGTATTGTCTTTAATTCGGATGATGTCATATGTATCCTGCTAGCGTATCTCTGGCAACCGTTACATTTTTCTACCAGCTCTTTTGCCTCCTTTAACGCCGTCGGCCAATAAAATCCATGCCTGAATGCTTTGGCTCCTAATGCTCTGGACGATGCGTGATGCCCGCATTCTCCCTGATGTATATCTAGGAGTATCTCCTGGCCTTCTGCCGAGTCAACACATCTTTGCAGCACGCTTGTGACGCTTCTCGTGTACAGCTCATTGTTTATGATTGTGTAAGCTTTTTCTCTTCTTATTGTCTGTCTAGCCAGTATCTCATTATCCGGCAAAATTGCATCCTTGAGGAAGGAGAATATGGGTTACGCCCATGTCGGCATGATTTTCTCTGGGATAATTTCATTGTCGATTTCCATGTTTTCTGCCGACATAACGGCTTTGAATCCTTCTGTATTTATTCGTGTGATGGTCAGGTTGACCTTCAGAGAGCCTGGGTTGCACTCTTTGTCAATTTCTATTGGCACATTTCCTTCTTTTAATTCTGCCGAGATATGAATGGACTCGGACTCTGGTGACGGTATAATCGATGGTTTTCTCAGGTGCTCTAGGGCGATTCCGGGGGAATCGACTGCCTAGTTGATCCGAGTTTTGACAATGTGTCTGCAGCGTCATTTTCCGCCCGAGGTATATGATGAAACTCGCATCGATCGAAGTATCCACTTACTTTTTGCACATGGAACCTATATAAGGCCATATTTGCATCTAGTGCATCCCAATTGCCTGATACTTGTTGTACTACCAAATCAGAATCCCTGTAGCAGAGGATCCGACGTATACCAATTTCTTTTGCTACCTTTAATCCATGGATGAGTGCTTCATATTCGGCTACATTGTTTGATGCGGTGAAATGTATTTGCAGCACGTATTTCAGCTGATCTTTTTTCGGTGAGGTCAGCGCTATCCCTGCTCCCAAGCCATTTCTCAACATGGATCCATCGAAATGCATTATCCAATAATTCGGATCTGGCAATGGTGGTTCGTATTGTACCTCAGCCCAATCCACAAAGAAGTCGGCCACTGCCTGGGATTTGATTGCATCTCGCCTATCGAATTGCGGAGCATAAGGTGATAATTCGATTCCCCATTTTGCTATTCGGCCGCTTGCATCTTTGTTGCTCAATATGTCGGCTATGGGCGCTTCACAGATCACTTTGATCGGGTGTTCTTCGAAGTAATGTTTAAGTTTCTTCACCGACATGTATACTCCATAGGACATCTTCTGGTAATGTGGGTAGTTTTGTTTTGAGGCTGATAGTACCTCGCTTAGGTAGTATACCGGCCTTTGTATTGATTTATCATCTTCATTCCGTTCCACAATGATCACCGCACTTACCACTCTGTTTGTGGCAGCTATGTAAAGTAACATAGGCTCTTTTGACAATGGAGAGGCCAGGATTGGTGCTGTGACCAACATCTTTTTCAGTTCATGAAACGCATTATCTGCTTGCGGTGTCCAAATGAACTTTTCAGATTTTTTCATCAGTTGATACAGTGGTAATGCCTTCTCTCCCAGCCGACATACAAATCGACTAAGCGAGGCCAGGCAGCCCGTGAATTTCTGTACGTCATTTAGACACCTCGGCAATTCCATTCTTTCTACCACTCTTATTTTAGTTGGATTGGCATCTATACCTCGGCTGGATACGAGAAAACCGAGTAGTTTCCTAGCTGGTACACCGAAGGTGCATTTTTCCGGGTTAAGCTTCATTCGGAACCTTCTCAGGTTCGCGAATGTCTGCCGAATATCATCCAAGAGTGTTTTTCTCTTTGGTTTTTATAAACACATCGTCTACATATACTTGTACAGTTTTTTCCTATCTGGTAATGTAGACATTTTTCATACATCTTTGGTACGTTGCCCCTGCGTTACGCAGGACGAATAGCATGGTGCGATAGCAATAAGCCCCGTACGGGGTAATAAACGCAGTCTTTATTTGATCAACCGAATTTAATGGTATCTGGTGGAAACCAGAATACACGTCTACAAATGATAACAACTCACAACCAGCGGTCGAATCAATGACTTGGTCTATCCTAGGTAAAGGAAAAGGATCTTTGGGACATGCCTTGTTCAGGTTCATGTAATCAATACACATTCGCCATACGACGGCTACATTTGGATCATCCTTTTTCTTTTCTACTAACACCGGATTTGATAGCCAATCCGGATAAAGCACTTCCATGAAGAACCCGGACGCAAGGAGCCGAGCTATCTCATCCTCTATTATTTTTCTCCTGTCTTCGGAGAAGCGGCGGAGAGGTTGCTTCACCGGCCTTGCTCCTGGCCTTACATGCAGAGAGTGCTCAGCCAACTCCCTCGGCACACCTTGCAGGTCTTGAGTTGACCATGCAAAGATATCCTGATTCTCACGGAGGAAGTTGGTGAGCTCGCCTTCCTATTTGGCATCTAGGCCGGCACCAATGGTGATGGTGCATTCTAGGAACTTCTCATCTATCTGGACCTTTTTCGTTTCTTTAGTCGGCTGGAAAGAAACACTTCCATGCGGGTTGGCTAATGCTAGCATATTCAGCTGTGCCGACTGAGCGAGAGCCGCTACTTCTTGAATCCTTCTTTTTTCTCTTGCGATCACCAATGACTCGGCCAGGTTTGATCCGGCCGAAGCACATTCCATCGACTTCCTGTAATCTCACATCTGTTATCACCCCTTGTGGTCCGGGTAACTTCATTTTCAAGTAAGTGATGTGGCAGCTGCTCATGAATTTGTCCAATGCCGGCCGCCCGAGTAAAGCATGATAGCAACTTTCTAGATCCACCACCTGAAACTCCAAATTTTCAGCTCTGTAGTTATCCCTTGTGCCGAATAATACATCTACTCGAACCTTCCCAATGTGTTCGCATGAAAGTCCTGGCACTATTCCATGGAACGTGGTTCTCGTGGATTGCAGCATATTCTGTGATATTCCGAGTTTATGCATTGTATCTTTGTACATGATATTGATACTGCTCCCATTGTCAATGAGTAATTTTGAAAATTTCACATTAATCTTTGGGCTGACAAAAGTCGGATCTGAAATCGTCACGACCCTGGATTCGGCATGATGTTGGGGTGATCCTTTATGCTCCAAGTTACTTCTTGATCTGACCAAGGTACATATCTTGGTACTGCCGCATAATCGCATTCACTTCCATATGCGGCCTTTGTACAATTTACTGTCTTTGTTACATTGTGAACACGCAATATGATTGATGATGTTCCCTATAATCATTGCATCCATTATTTTTGAGGTTTGTCCTTCCATCCTGACCCTAATTTATCACTTGATGCATTGCATCTCTCCGGTCCGAGTTATCATACCTCGGGGGAGGAGGGGGTAACATTAACTGCTGTGCATTTGCCCCAGTCAACTGTGGCTGCTGCTGCTGATGTGCCTTATGAGAAGGTGCTTGCATGCCCGCCGGGTTCCCCATTTCGTTTTTCATCCAGGTGCATTGCCGAGTTGTATGATTAGCCAGCTTGGCCGGGTTTGGAGTGTGAAACTTACACGGTTGATCCAACATTGGTTCAAACGTGTACTTCGGCCTTTCCTGCCACTGCTTCTTCTATTCTGGTGTCCACTGTCTCTTCCCTTCATTCCTTGGTGTCCATTCTTTGAGGACCATTCTTACGTCATGATTTTTCGTGACTCGGCTGATCTTGCACTACCGCTGCCACCTGATTGGAGGCATATCTGTAATCTGGTCTTTCCTCTCTTCTTCTACCTCTGAACTCGTTGCGCCTCGATGATCCGGCCGCATCTCTTGTATATTGATCTTGATGCTCCCGATGCTCCGCTGACATTAGTTCTGGTTGTGTCGGATCACCCAATGCATACGAATCCGCTATCCTGATGGTTTCTGCCAAAGTGGTTGGCATATCTCTTTGCAGTCTCTGCCACAAGACACTGGCATATCGGCATCCTTGAGCGAACCAAGCTATCGCTTGAGATTCTATAACTCCCTCGCATGAGTTCCTAAGGTTACACCACCGAGTTAAGAATTCTCTGTCTGTCTCATTCAGCCTCTGCTTGCACACTGCAAGCTGCTGTGGCCTGTTTGGTCTCTTGTAAGTACTGGTGAAGTTGCTGACAAACATCTCTTCAAAATCTAGCCAACAGTTGATACTTCCCACTGGTAGATTATTCAGCCATACTCTGGCCGGTCCTTCCAGCATTCACGGGACATATCTTACCGTCCATCGCAAGTTTCCGCTAGCTATTTTTACTGCAGTGGCATAGTCAATTAACCAATCTTGTGGTTTGGTACTCCCATTGTATGTTTTCGTGCCCCTTGCCAGCTGAAAATTCAGCACAGGCGGCTCGCCCATGATCCGGGGTCCGAAGCATGCCGGACCCGGCGAACCTTGCTCCTCTAACAACTCGGACTGGTACAACCTGTCCAGTTTTAATCTTACATCATTTGATGGCAAGTTTCTATACATGACTCTCTCCTGCATTCCATAATGGTTATTTCCACCATGCCCTGCATACTCCATATCTGAGTAACCATCATTGTACCTCTCATTTGCCTGATTATGGCGAGCTGGTCTCACTTCTCTTTCTTACCGAGGTTCATATCTCGGATGAGGATTGGGCGGCGGGTCCCTCCTTCCTTCTGCCAGGATATTGTTCTCATGATTTCCTCTTCCAAGGTCTCCATTACCTCGGCTTCCGTTACCTTTGTTGGCATGGTGGGGTCTCTTTCGCCACTGTTACCTCGACTTCCATTGCCTCTGTTCTCATTGACCTTTTCGGCTACCGTTGGATCATACGGTACAATCTGCTTGTTTCTTTTTCCTGAAGTTACTGCTCTATCTTTTCGCGCATTGTTTCCGGGTGAAGATGCTGCTGCTACAGATAGGGTGGGCGCTGCTCCTGCCGAATGAACCATACGTGAGGCACCAGGTCTTGCCAGGTCTGCCCTAAGCATTTCTTCATTCTGCTGGTTTGCAATGCATACCAGCTCATTCACTCTTTCTTGCTGTTTCTGCCGGGCTTCGCCGGTTAGCCCTTCCAACTCTAGTGCAGCGGCATTTGCCGCCCTTAGGTTCTTTGCCAGGGTGCTATACCTCGGCAAGCCTAGATCGACTGAATCTGACTTATGAGTCTCATGCTCTTTATTGATATAATTCATGAGGTTTTTCCCTCTCAATCTTAATTCATCGACCCGCTCGGGGGCAACATCTAGATTATTTGCCTTAGCATATTCTCGCAGGGTCCTGTTTAAGGATTCCCGCAATGCCGACACCTTTTTTGCCTCTACTAGCACTTTCTTCCTAGTTTCTTCCAACTTTGCCTGAGCATTAGCCGGATCAAGTATCGGCGCCACAGGCGTGGTTAAGTTATCTATAGTTGCCTGAAGAATATTCTCTGGTCTTTCCAGAGGTGGCCATCTTACCCTTGTTGCCTTAGGGGTTGTCTCATGTACCTCGGCTGGTTTGGCTGCAGAGGGATCTACCTCGGTGGGCTGCGGAGCCTCTTGCTTCGTGGTCACCTGTTCTCCCGTCGTCGGATCCTTGCTTGATCCGGCTTTCTTCTCTTACGCTTTGTACCCGGTGACCATCACCTCGACGCTTCGTGAGGCGTTCTCCACGGACCGCTTATGCGGCCGAGGGGGGCTCTCCTGCAACAATAATTGGGTGAGGATAAACGCAGGAGGTGTCGACACCGACGTAGATCTGGTGCATGCCCAAGTTGATGAAGACGTCATTGCGCGGAGGAGCTTTTCTCCTGAAGCTGCCTGCATTATCGCTGACATAGTCACAGAGATCAAATCTCTATACTAAGCCAGAGACAACACGCTCGTCGGTGTGGATGAAGTATCCCGTCCGGATCTTGACTCCAGCTAGCACCGCTGCTGGCCCCACGGTGGGCGCCAACAGTCGTTGTGGTGGCACGGCAGATGCCATGGGTAGGCAAGAAGAGGAGAACTACAACTCGAGCCTTACGACCTCAAATGAATCCATCCCCCTCTCAGGAGTCCGTGCCTCTCCTTATAAAGGGGTTCCCTGGCTCCTTCTAGGGCTGACGATGCAAGCATATTCTTAGAATATGCTTGTCCCAAAGTGGTAACTCGGCGGGCTCCTTTCCGTGTCCCCCTTCTATCGGCTGCAAGGTTCCAGAGGGCCTCACATGTGTGCCTCGGGCTTCCTCACTATCACCTCTGTGACACCTGTCTGCCCCTCTGCATCTCTGCTCTTTGTCCTTAGCGCTTGGCTCTGTCTTGATTCCTCCTACAGCAACTAGGGTTTATCCTTAGGCACCTCCTTCTCCCGCAAGCTTCATGTTACTCGGCTTTGTCTTGGATAACTCGGCTTGACCTTTACCTGCATTCAAGTTGTTCATACATACTCGGCCGACTTAACTCGTATGTCGGCCGGATCAGGTATCGCTCCCTTCGTAGGTATCATGGTCGTGCTTATCTCGGCCGAATTTTACAGGACTCAGCCGATATTAACAGTAACTCGGCATATGACAGGGGAAACTCCTTTTGTCTTCCCCTGTGATGACCCTATCCGGGGTCACCTCCCCAACATCCTCCAATCACTACCACCAAGTTACAAGAACTTTGTGATGAACTACAATATGCAAAACATGGACAAGTCGTTGCCCGAACTCTTCTCCATGTTAAAGTCTGCGGAAGTGGAGATCAAGAAAGAGCACCAAGTGTTGATGGTCAATAAGACCACCAAATTCAAGAAGCAAGGAAAGTCTAAGAAAAAGGGAAACTTCAAGAAGGGCGGTAAGAAAGTTATCGAACCGATGAAGAAGACCAAGGCTGGGCCTAAGCCTGATACTGAGTGCTTTTATCGCAAGGGATAGGGTCACTAGAAGCAGAATTTCCCTAAGTACTTGGCGGATTTGAAGAACGGCAACATCAAGAAGAAAGGTATATCTGATATACATGTTATTGATGTGTATCTCACTAGTACTCGTAGTAGTGCTTGGGTATTTGATACTGGTTCGATTGCTCATATTTGTAACTCGAAACAGGTGCTGCAGAATAGACGGAAACTAGCAAAGAACAAGGTGACGATGAGCGTTGGAAATGGATCAAAGGTTGATGTGATCGCGGCCGGCACGCTACGTCTTCATCTACCATCGAGATTAGTTTTATACTTAAATAATTGTTATTTGGTGCCTGCATTGAGCATGAACATTATATCAGGATCATGTTTATTGCGAGACGGTTACTTGTTTAAGTCTGAGAATAATGGTTGTTCGATTTATATGAGTAATATGTTTTATGCACATGCACCTTTGATAGATGGTCTATTCTTGTTGAATCTCGATTGTAGAAATACACACATTAATAACATTGAAGCTAAACGTTTGAAATTAAGCGATAACTCGACCTATATATGGCACTGTCGTCTTTGTCATATTGGAGTGAAGTGTATGAATAAACTCCATTCCAATGGACTTCTTGAATCACTTGATTTCGAATCACTTGAAAGATGCGAATCATTTCTGATGGGTAAAATGACTAAGACTCCATTTTCTGGTATGATGGAGCAAGCTATGGACTTATTAGAAATCATACATATCGATGTATGTGGCCCAATGAGTGCAGCATCGCACGGTGGTTATCGTTATGTTCTTACCTTCACGGATGACTTGAGTAGATATGGGTATATCTATTTCATGAAACATAAGTCCGAAACTTTTGAGAAGTTTAAGGAATTTCAAAGTAAGGTAGAGAATCAACGTAACAAGACGATTAAATTTCTACGATCTGATCGTGGAGGTGAATATCTAAGTTACGAGTTTGGCGAGCATTTGAAGAAATGCGGAATACTTTCACCATTGACACCGTCGGGAACACCACAACGTAATGGTGTGTCTGAACGTCGTAATCGAACTCTCTTAGATATGGTTCGTTCTATGATGTCACTTACAGATTTACCGCTATCGTTTTGGGGTTATGCATTAGAAACAGCCGCATTCACTTTAAATAGGGCACCATCTAAATCTGTTGAAATGACACTGTATGAATTATGGTTTGGGAAGAAACCTAAATTGTTGTTCCTTAAAGTTTGGGGTTGCGAAGCTTATGTAAAGAAGTTACGGCCCGACAAGCTTGAACCCAAAGCAAAAAAATGCGTCTTCATAGGATACCCGAAGGAAACTATTGGGTATACCTTCTATCATAGAACCAAGGGAAAAATCTTTGTTGCCAAGAATGGATCCTTTCTAGAGAAGGAGTTTCTCTCGAAAGAAGTGACTGGAAGAAAAGTAGAACTCCACCAGGTTGTCGAACCTTCTATCGGACTTGAGAGTAGCGCAGCACCGGAAGTAGTTCCTGTGGCGCCTACATCAATAAGAGAGGAAGCTAATGATGTTGATCATGAAACTTCGGTTGAAGTTACTTGAACCTTGCAGGTCAAAAAGAACTCGTACCACTCCTAATTGGTATGATACCATTATGAGTGTCATGTTGGTGGATAACACCGATGACCCTGCGACATATGAGGAAGCAATGATGAGCCCGGATTCCAATAAATGGCAAGAAGCCATGAAATCTGAGCTTGGATCCATGTACAAAAACCAAGTATGGACTTCGGTGGACTTACCAGATGGCCGAAAGGCTGTCGATAACAAATGGATTTCCAAGAAGAAAATGGATGCTGATGGGAATGTTACTTTCTATAAAGCTCGACTTGTCGCAAAAGTGTTTTGAAAAATTCAAGGAGTTGACTACGATGAGACTTTCTCACCGGTAGCAAAGCTAAAGTCTATGAGGATTTTGTTAGCAATAGCTGCATATTATGATTATGAGATATGACAGATGGATGTCAAAACGGCGTTCCTCAATGGAGACATTGATGAACAGTTGTATATGGTACAACCCAAAGGTTTTGTCGATCCTAAAGATGCTAACAAGGTATGCAAACTTCAACGGTCCATTTATGGATTGAAGCAAGCATCCTGGAGTTGGAATCAACGTTTTGATAAGGTGATCAAGAGTTTTGGTTTTATACAAACTTATGGGGAAGCTTGTATTTACAAGAAATTGAGTGGGAGCTCTGTAGCATTCTTAATACTATATGTAGATGACATATTGTTGATTGGGAATGATGTAGACCTTCTTAATAGTGTCAAGGATTATTTGAATAATAGTTTTTCAATGAAAGATCTTGGCGAAGCAGCTTACATATTAGGCATAAAGATTTATCGAGATAGATCGAGACGCCTAATATGTGACACCCCCCAGGATTAGGGCTAGACAAATCCTAGACCTCCGTCTGATCATAAGCCTAACCTAAGTATCAAAAGCGTACAGAGGGAGAATTGATAACACAACAGTGACCCTACGACACAAAAATTATTACAGCAAGCTCATAATTGAGCAAAGAAACAAAATATCACAAGCAGAGGTCACTGACCACAAACATCAAACAACGGAAGGCAAATTATGCTATTAAGTATAGCAAACTTAACAAATGGCCTAAGAGGCCTGAAGAATAACGATGACGTACAATCCATAGATCCAAGACTGCCCACTGGGAACTCCAAACTACTCGTCGATGTCGATGCCATGAAGAACTCATCATCTATGGTAACACTTTGCTGCAAAAGAGTCAACGAAGCAAGGGTGAGTACAGGGTGTACTCCGCAAGACTTATGGCTGGTGGAGTTATTTTGCATAAAGCCATCTTTGTTTTGTAAAACAAGAGGGAGAGGAATCTCGACTAATCAAAATATTTTAAAAGGGGATAAGAGAGCGATATCTCCAACTTTGATCATCTTTGATATCCACTGAATCATCATCAGCTAAACCTATCTAGGATCACCCCCTCGTACCCATGAGGAAGCATCCTTAAGCACACGTTGATCAACTTGCCAAGTTTTATGATTACATTCAAGTTCTCTATGATCTTTGAATCTGGTTTCCAAGTCGTCCATAACCGTGGACACGGCTTTTCGAAAAGATTTAACCCTGCAGGGGTGTACAACTTTACCCACACGTACCAATCGATTCTTAATGACAAGCTATAAGCCCTCTTCCTTGGAAGGCCGGCAGAGAGTGGTTGACCACGACCTTTACCTTGCTTTCGCCAAGACCATGAGTCATGCACTAGGGATATGCCGCCATAACGGGTCGAGTCCCGAAGCCGGTCCCTAATGATGTGCGCAGGGTTCAAGATTACGGATGTCGGGCATATCTTGTTCCCGGCCACGCTTACCTACCTGTATGAATGCACCTCCTTCACCTCCATTCAAGAACATCCAAGATGCGTATGTCAAATTGAAAGCCCAAACTATGTGACTCATGGAATCTACTTGGCAAGTTAGTTAGTCGAGGGGGTTTCCAGGCCCCCATGTGGCTATACGCTCATCTTGGTCCATAGGCAAGAACTCAGGTCCTAGTAGTGGCAAGTATGGGACTGCAAAAACCACAACCCACCGTGGCCTCCCATACAAGCCTTAGCATTTTTATTATCCATATCTGATCATACCACGTCATCCTGTCAAACTAGGTTCATTCTCAGCTCTGATTCATCAACCGGATGGACCAGTGGTAACGGCTAAGCATGGCTAAGAACAAGAGATAGAATAGCTCTAGCAATGCTTCACAAGCTCAAACCATAGTTATGCTAGGAGCAGTGGATCAGGGAATATAGGTTTCAAAGGTAACATGCATAAGATAGGATTATTCTATCTATCGATAAAAGACTTTGGAATCATATGCACATGGCAAGAATTGAAATGCTTGAAAACATAGGATTATATGATGTGTGGGGCTTCATTTGCCTTTGCCAGTTGATATCCAGAAAGAAGAGCTTCAGACATCTGGTACTTGACTTGATTATAATTGGTCAAGTATTGGTCTTCAAGCTTCGACGATGTTGATCTCGATCTTCAATCTCAATCTTTAGTCTTAGACTCGATCTCGGTCTCGATATCGTATTCTACCAGGAAAGAACCAAATACCGGAAAGAAGGGGAAACAATCAACACATGGCATCGATGCAATGCTCAAGAAAGTATGATGATATGACAAGTTAATTTGTATTGAAATAAACCCCTAAGAATGCTCGACCATTTTAAACAGGGTCCCAGAGGTGCAAACCCTAGAACAGGGGGATCCTCGGAATCACCTTTGGGGTTCATTTTGTTCTTCTAATTAAAATTGTCATGTAAATTGCTTAACAATGCATGATTATATCTTAAAGAGGTAGGTCTCGTTTTTCTGAACATTTTGATATATTATTTGTATTTTTCTGATTTAAAATGAATTAGTTATAATTTTTCCGAATTTTTATTCATTTTAAATCATTTTTGGAATATTATAAATAATTTACATTTTAGAATTACTTAAACATTTTTATTAATCAGAAACATTTCTGAAAATACTTATTACACTTACATCTGGACCCCACCTGACAGGTATTTATTATTTATAGAAATGAATTTCAAAAAAAAACATGGAGATATGACCTCATGCTGACGTCAGCATGACGTCAGCAATGGAGGTGCTCTCAGATCGAGCAAGCCCCCAACAATGTGGTGCAAGCGGGGCCTCGTGGGTGGGATGGTTGCGAAGAGGAGGTCGAGGCGGACCTGATAGCGGTGGCGCCACCCTTAAATGGTCGCCGGAGCAGCATGTGCAACGGCGGCCGACGGCGGAGCTCGCAGGTGGTTATGGGGAAGGACAACCAGAGGGCTAGGGAGGAAGGAGAGAGCACTGGAATGCTCACGAGCTCACCAGCAACGTGACATAGGGGTCGGCGAGGCAAGGCATACATGGAGGGTGCCGGAACCGACGAGGAGAGCAGCGGCCAGAGACGGGGAAGGCAAGGTCGATGGCGACGTTTTGTAGAGCCCCTGCTTGATTCCTTCGAGGGGAAGCATCAAGGCGACGAGGCGGAGCTTCCTGCATGCTCAGATGACCTTGGGGCGGCCGGAGACGACAGGGAGAAGCGGAGGCCGGGGCTAGGGTTTTGGGGCCAAAGGGGAAAACTACGATAGAGGGCGAGAGGTGACGAAATGGGTACGGGGAGAGAGAGCGTGAAACGGTGGTTCGTGTGGAGATATTATCTTTCTTGGCGAAATGCAAGAATTAATCATGAAGCGGCGGCGTAGGCGACGGACGGCGGACGGCGCATCCGCCAGCTTGCTGCGTGAGGAAAACGAAGCGGTATGTGGGCTTGGGCCGCGCGTGGGCTTTGGCTGGGCTGCGGCTACACACGCTGAGCGACAGAGAAAGGAAGGGGAGGGGAGATGGCGAGCTGGGCTGGCCTGCTACAGCTTGCTGGCTCTGTTTTTATTTCCTAAAACCATTTTCCATTTTCTGTTTTGTTTTCTCTTTTGTAATTTCAAATGCAAAACTGTTTTGTTTATTTTGAAGACACCAAAACTTTGTAAACATTTCAAACATTGTAGGGGCCCTGGTTACTGTTTGGGCTCCATAATATTTGTAGTTTTCAAAACTCAAAACCACTTTGAATATGTTACAAATAGAAAGGAGAAAATAGGGTTTAGGGTTTTAATTTCTTTCTTTCTTGCATGCCTTTTAAATGATGCTCATGAATGCACAATCAAAACCTATTTACTATTAATAAACTAGGGTTGTTACATAATATCATTGTCATAGAGTACATATCTGGACAAAGTTCTAAAGAGGTTTGGAATGGAAGATAGCAAGAAAGGGTTCTTGCTCATGTTGCCCAATACGACCTTGAGTAAAACTCAAAGTCCTACAACGGCAGAAGATAGAGAAAGGATGAGTAAGACTCCCTATGCCTCAGCCATAGGATCTCTTATGTATGCCATGCGATGTACTAGACCCGACATTGCATATGCTGTTAGTTTGACTAGCAGATATCAAAGTGATCCAGGAGTGGATCATTGGATAGCGGTCAAAAACATCCTTAATTACTTGAGAAGAACTAAGGATATGGTTCTTTCTTATGGAGGTGATGAACAACTCGTTGTTAATGGTTACACCGATGCTAGTTGGAACACCGATCCGGATGATTCTAAATCTTAATCTGGATACGTATTTACTTTGAATGGTGCAACAGTTAGCTGGAGGAGTGCAAAGCAAAGCGTTGTGGCGAGATCTTCAAATGAATCAGAATACATAGCTGCTTCGGAGGCTTCACAAGAGGCGATATGGATGAAGGAGTTCACTACAGAGCTTGGTGTGGTTTCAAGTGCGCTGGACCCAATGTCTATCTATTGTGATAACATGGGCGCCATAGCCAATGCGCAAGAACCAAGGTCACACAAGAAGCTGAAGCACATCAAGCTAAGTTTTCAAGCTATTCAAGAGCATGTACAAGATGGTGAAATAAAGATTTGCAAAGTACACACATATCTGAAAATGGCAGATCTGTTGACTAAACCTCTCCTGAGGGAAAAACATGACCAGCACCAAACCGCCATGTGTGTTCGGTATATTACCATGTAATCTAGATTAGTTTACTCTAGTGCAAGTGGGATACTATTGGAGATATGCACTAGAGGCAATAATAAAAGTGGTTATTATTATATCTTTGTGTTTATGATAAATGTTTACATTCATGCTATAATAGTATTAACCAGAAACATTAATACTTGTGTGATTTGTAAACTAAATTAGAGTCCCTGGTAAAGCCTCTTTATAATACTAGTTTGTTTACTATAAGCTTTCTGATACATAGAAACCTAATTCCTTCGACCATGAGATCATGCTAATCACCATCACCGGAAGGATGCTTTGATGACATCAAACACCACACCATAACGGGGTGGCTATAAAGGTGGCATTGAGTGTTCGAAAAGTATGTGTTGAGGCACATGGATCAAGAGTGGGATTTGTCCATCCATATGACGGATAGATATACTCTGGGCCCTCTCGGTGGAATGTCATCCAATTAGCTTGCAAGCATGTGACAGGCTCACAAGGGATCACATATCACGAGAACGAGAAAAGAGTACTTATCGTTAATGAGGTTGAACTAGGTATGCAGAGATACCGACGATCAAACCTCGGATAAGTAAACTATCGCAAGACAAAGGGAAATTGGTATCATATGTAAGTGGTTCATTCGATCGCAAAGTAATCGTAGAAATATGTGGGAGCCATATGAATTTCCAGATTCCTCTATTGGTTATTGATCGGAGAAGTGTCTCGGTCATGTCCGCATAATTCACGAACCGTAGGGAGACACACTTTAGGATTCTATGTTGTTTAGTAGATATGGAATGTAAGTAGGGAAACCAGATGTTGTTCGGAGTCTCGGATGGGATCCGGTATATCACGAGGAGATCCGGAATGGTCCAGAGAATAAGATTCATATAAGGAAAGTCCGATTCTGGTGTTCGGGAATGATTTCGATGTTTTCATCGGAGAGGTTCTAGAAGGTTCTAGAAGGTTCACCAGACCGGAAGGGGAATGGTCCATGAATGTGTCATGGGTAAGTTGAATGATTGGATCATGTCCTAGGTCACTTTGGTTGGGCATTTGCGAGAGAGAAATAAAGCTCTAAATTGAAAGTCAAAAGGGAAGTTTGAAAAGTCAAACTGGAACAATAGTTTCCTAGTGGAAGAAGGAAAGAGTCCTTCCTTCTATCCAACTTGGGTTTGGGTATGGATTCAAACTCCCCTCTCCCAAGCCTCCCTCCCTCTCATAAATAGAGGGGGAGGGCTGCCCCAAAGGACACACAACCTAGCCCTTCCCACCCCATGCGCCGCCGCCTAGCCTCCACCGCCGCCTCGCCCCTCCGCCGGCCCGTCGTCGTCGCCCTAGCCGCCTCCGACACCTCCTCCTCCTCTCCGGCCTTCTAAACCTAGATCGCTAGAAACCCTAGATCCACCATAACTCGCACCGGCTTAGGCAAAGCCCTGCGGGATCTTCCCTCTACTTCTGACACCACGCTGTCATGCTAACGGAATCGCGAGGGGAGAACTACAACCTCTGCTGCCTGCTGGAACAAGGGAGAGGAAGGTCTTCATTAAGTATCGAACGTGTGACTGACTGCGGAAGCGCTGCCAGAATGCAACGCCGGAAGGATCGTCTATGCGATCTTGAGATCGGCAAGTGTACGACTACATCACCCACGAGAATCTGATCTTGTTAACCTCTTTGGAATCTTCGAGGGTGAGTACTCTAATCGATTCTTTGCTTCAATCTAGTAGATAGATCATGGCTTGTTTGTGTGCATGCGGTAGAAAGTTTTTGTTTTCCATGCTACAAACCCCTACAGTAAAGGAATGATTTTTCACACTTTTCAAAACAAACTTTTTAGTACTGAATACAAAGCATACTTTCTAAAGTCTAAATAAACCAAAATTTACTTTAAAACAATTTTCTAAATAACTTTTATAGTCAAAATAGGCCTACAAATGCTTCTGCATAAAATCATAATTTTCCAGAATCAAATGGCCAAACCAAGGCCATAGTTGCAAAGATATCATTTTTCTGAATCTATTGATATAAAATTTGTAATTTTTGGATAAACAGAACAAAAGTTATTGAATTTACAAGTTTGAATAACTAATAGAACAAAATCTGGTTTTTAAGTCAAAACCCTAGCCATGCGGCACGTTCTGATTGGCGCGTACCGGTTCGCGCTAGATCACGATTCCACACCGTTAGATCTAAAGTGAATCCAGCGGTTTAGATCAACTCATACCCCTTCGCATCTATTTCTAATCCTAACCACTAGATCCAGATCGAATGGATCAGATGTGCTCGACCAAAAACCAGCGGCGCGAATGGCTCTGGCGGCAGCGACGCCACTGGCGGTGACATGCCGGCGAGGCTAGAGGGGTAGGGGTGAGTGCTGGTGTTTACCACTATCGCGAGGAGGCGAGGAATCTCAAGATGGACGCGGCTTGGACAGGGGCGCACAGACATGGCAGAAATTCCTCATCGGAGCTTGTCCTGGCGTCAGGTGCTCAATGTCGAAGACGAAGACAACGACCTAGGGCGCAATAAGGAAAGCAGCTGGCATTAGAGGGTGCACAAGGTCACGGCGAATGCAGTCGTGTGAAGCAGAGGTCAAGGGGCGCGCGAATTTTACCGTGGTTTCTCGCCGGAGTTGAACGGCGCCTCAGTTGCTTGCAGACGTCGATGGAGACGGCGACCTTGGTGAATTAGAACAAACCAAAGGCATGAGCAGATGCGCAAGGCCGAGGGGATCAGGATCGTGTGAATGAGAGGCAGAGGGATGCTCTGTGCTTACCATAATAGCTCGCCGGAGCAGCTCTGTACTGCAACGGTGTAAGTGGAAATTGCGAGAGCCTGGCGGCGCTTGGTACTAGCTAGGTGAGGGGAAATGGTCACAAGGTGTGGGGATTAAGTAGCCGGAGCATGGGCGAGAATCACGCACACATTCATCGGTAATTTAGAGAAATTAAACGCGACAGTGACTGCAGGGAGAAACGGCAGAGGAGCTATTCGCGGTCGCGGGATTGACGACGATGGTCGACGTGGCGGTGGGGCCTGACTTTCCATGGGTGGGGTGCGCGCGAAGGTGAGAATCTACGGGGAGTGAGGGGTGCTTCCCGGGTGGGCCGTGGGCTGCCAAGGGGAAATGGGCCAGAAGGGTGCCGCCTGTTTTTATTTTTTATTTTTCTCTTTTCTTTTTTTGTTTTGATTTTCTAAATAGGATTTGAATGGACTTTTCAAATCCATTTGAATTCAAACTTTCACCAAACTTTTGTGTGATGACCCTAGTGTCCAAAAGTTTGTCAAACACAACTAGTCACTCAAAAATCATTTTGAGGTCACAAAACAAAATAAAACCATGCCCCATATATATAATAAGAAGGGGTTTAAATATGGTTCTATTAGGGTTTTTGTTTTGAAAAAAATTGTGCAAGATGAAAATGCCATGATGATATGAATGCAAAAACATGGTTTTGAATTTGATGAAATTTTGGATGTTACAATTTTAGAGTTGAGCAACTTTCTTCTATTTCTCTTGCTCCTAACAATGCTTTGCAAAAATATATGTAAGACCACGAAAGTGATATCTTCATGGAAGAAAGAAATGATATTGACAAGATTCTTGAAACGCCCAATTTGCATCACCTTTCTATATCATAATTTACCTCTATTCATTGATGTTTGTCTTATTATGAGGTATTACTTATGGGTTTTTCATCAGTTTATGCATGTTGGATGATTCTTGGAGGATGGACTGCCGGAGTCTGGATTCTGATGGAAAAGAAGGCCTTTTGGTGCAATTTCGCAAAGATCAGAAAAAAACCAAAAAAATATGGAAACATATTATTTTACCAGAAGACAAAGGAAGCCAGAAGAAGGGACGAAGTGGGGCCTCAGGAGGCCCACACCCCCTAGGCGCGGGCCCACCTGACCCGCGCCTAGGGAAGGTGTGGCCCACCTTCCCGGCCTCCGACTCTGCCCCTTCGCCTATATCTTCCCTACGGAACCCTAATACCGGGGGAGCGACCACAGATATATTTCCGCCGCCTCTGGGAGGCGGAAACACTAAGAGAGAAAGATCTCTCCGGTAGACAGATTTTTGCCGGGAGAATTCCTTCCCGGAGAGGGGAGACCATCGCCATCAACACCGTCATCAATCTAGGCTTCACCGGGATCATCATCATCCACACCATCATCTCCACCAGCACCATCATCACCAGTCCGTGCCACTGTAACAATTGTGGAGGATATTTCTTTAGTTCTTTCGGGAAACTTTCTCGGTGTTGATTACTATTATAGTTGATGCCTGTGAGTGGAACCATTGGATTATTGTTTATGTTCAGATTTTTATCCATTATCATATCATCTTTGATCTTGATCCATATGATGTCTTGTGAGTAGTTCGTCTAGTTCTTGAGGACATGGGAGAAGTCATGTTGTTAGTAGTGAATCTGTGATGAGTTATTATTCAATGGTTTAGTATTTAAGTTGTGGTGATATTCTTCTAGTGGTGTCATGTGAACATCGACTACATGACACTGCATTTATGGGCCTAGGGGGATGCATTGTGTATTTGGCTACTAATCGTGGGGTTGCCGGAGTGACAGAAACCTGAACCCCCGTTAGGACACCTTTGCACAAGGGAGTGTAGGATCTCAGAGTTTAAGGTTGTGGTTAGATTTATATCTTAATTACTTTCCTGTAGTTACGGATGTTTGCAGGGGGTTTAATCACAAGTATGTATTAGTCCTAGGAAGGGTTGTATGATAGCACGGGTTCACCCACACAACACTTACAAACACCAAAGAAGAGTACTCAGCTATTTGAAGCGAAAGCACTTCACAGAATTCCCATGTGTCCTCGAGAACGTTTGGTCCTTATAAGTATTTCCACCGGCTTGTCCTTTGCTAAGAAAGGATTGGGTCACTTGCTCCGTTTGTTCGTTACCTTTGTTACTTGCTCCTTGTTTTGTTGCCTTGTCAGAAAACCACTAAGAATCCTTTTGCTAAGTATTCACAGGGATTTCCTGCTCCATACCACTGTTCAGAACCTTCTGCTCCTCGTTGGGATCGACACTCCTATTTATCAAAAGTACCACAATACACCCCCTATACTTGTGGGTCATCAAGACTATTTTATGGCACCGTTGCCGGGGAGTGAAGCGCTATTGAAGAGTGGAACTGGTAAGGGGAACTTTTACTGTGAGTATTGCTTTTGTTACTGCTTGTTACTTTGTTTCCAATATGGATAACCCAATTGGTTTTCTGTTTGGGAAAACTACTACTATTGCTAGGGTAGTAGATGAACCACCTCCTGTTGAAATAGATCTTTTAAGATACCTACAAGTATTGTTAATCGTGTTATGGATAATTATTATTTTGGGGATGGAACTATCTATCCTGGTGATCACTTTCTTTTTATCCATGAATTATGCGGGTTGTTTAAGTGTGCAGGTATCACAACTGAACAGGTGAAGAAGAAGTTATTCTCCATATCCTTGAAAGGGAGAGCTGAAGAATGGTATAAGCTGCTGAAGAATGGACAATCCATGGAATGGGAAGAGATGGCATCTCTCTTTTACTCTAAATTTTATCCTCCCAGTGAGATTCATAAGGATAGAAATCTTATATATAACTTTTGGCCTCTTGATGGAGAGAGTACAGCTCAAGCTTGGGGGAGATTGAAGTTACTAATGCTTAAATGTCCTATTCATGAACTCCCTAACAATATTATTCTCAATAACTTTTATGCTAGGCTTCCTCTTCATGATAAAGATTTACTAGATGCTTCTTGTGCTGGATCATTCACATGTATGAAGGAAGAAGCTAAATGGGATCTCTTAGACCGTATTCAAGATAACACTGAGGCTTGGGGGAATGACAAAGGAAGAAAGTCAGGTATAAACTATGATTATGAATGCATTGAATCTTTTATGGGAACTGATAACTTCCGTGATATTAGCAATGAGTTTGGCCTTTATCCCCAAGTTCTTGCAAAATGTTTTAATGCCTTTGCCTCTTATATTGAACTTCCCAAGAAAGAGTGGGACAAGTACCACGCTCCTTATAAAGACACTGTCACCCATGTTCCTGCTAGTACAGAGGTTTGTACAGTTGATACTATTTTGCCTGAACCTTATATTGAGAAAACTCCTTTTCCTTCCAAGGAGAGGGAGCATTCTATTATGGCTATTGTGGTTAGCAAAAGCGCAAAGAAAACTGTAGGGTCCGATGAGCTTATTAATATTGAGCCTAATGCAAAACCAGTTGTTGAGCACCAACGCCGTCTAAATCCTAAGATGAAGGATGTGGTAAGAAATAAGGTATTAAACCTCCTTGATGCTGGTATTATTTATCCTATTGCTGATAGTCAATGGGTTAGCCCTGTTCATTGTGTTCCCAAGAAAGGGGGAATAATTGTTGTGCCTAATGAGGATAATGAGCTTATACCCCAAAGAGTAGTGGTTGGGTATAGAATGTGCATTGATTTTTGAAAGATTAATAAAGTTAGTAATAAAGATCATTATCCTTTGCCCTTTATTGATCAAATGCTTGAGAGGTTTTCCAAAAAGACTCATTTTTGCTTTCTTGATGGTTATTCTGGGTTTTCTCAAATTGCTGTGAAAGCACAGGACTAGGAGAAAACCACTTTCACTTGTCCTTATGGTACTTATGCTTATAGGCGTATGCCTTTTGGCTTATGTAATGCTCCTGCTACATTTCAGAGATGTATGTATGCTATATTTCATGGTTTTTGTGAAGAGATTGTGGAGGTTTTCGTGGACGATTTTTCTGTCTATGGAACTACTTTTGATAACTTTTTTCACAACCTTGATAAAGTTTTGCAGAGATGTGAAGAAACCAACCTTGTTCTTAACTGGGGGAAATGTCATTTCATGGTTAATGAAGGGATTGTTCTTGGACGCAAGATTTATGAAAGAGGCATTGAAGTTGACAGAGCCAAAATTGAAGCAATTGAGAAGATGCCTTGTCCTAGAGATATCAAAGGTATTTGTAGTATTCTTGGTCATGATGGTTTCTATAGGAGGTTTATTAAATATTTCTTCAAAATTTCAAAGCCCCTTACTAATCTTCTTCAAAAAAGATGTACCTTTTGTTTTTTATGATGATTGTAAGGAAGCTTTTGAAACTTTGAAGAAGGCTTTGACAACTTCTCCTATAGTCCAACCACCTGATTGGAGTTTACATTTTGAAATCATGTCTGATGCTAGTGACTTTGTTATGGGTGTTGTCCTTGGACAACATGTTGACAAGAAGCTGAATGTTATTCATTATGCTAGCAAGACTCTGGATGTTGCTCAAAAGAATTATGCTACTACTGAAAAAGAGTTCTTAGCTGTAATCTTTGCTTGTGATAAGTTTAGGCCTTATATTGTTGACTGTAACATTACTATTCATACTGATCATGCAGCTATTAAGTACCTTATGACAAAGAAGGACGCTAAACCTAGGCTTATAAGGTTAGTGTTGCTTTTGCAAGAGTTTGATCTGTATATTATGGATAGGAAAGGTGCTGATAATCCTGTTGCTGATAATTTATCTCGTTTGGAAAACATTTCTTTTGACCCTTTGCCTGTTAATGATAGTTTTCCAAATGAGCAGTTAGCTGCAATAAGGGTAAGTCCACATGAGAGTCCTTGGTATGTTGATTATGCTAATTTTATTGTTTCCAAGTATTTGCCTCCAACCTTTACAGCTCAGCAAAGAAGGAAATTCTTTTATGATCTAAGGCATTACTTTTGGGATGACCCACACTTATATAAAGGAGTAGATGGCATTATGCGAAGATGTGTTCCAGAATTTGAACAACAAGAGAAATTGAGAAAATGTCATGGCAGTGCTTATGGAGGACATCATGCTAGGGATAGGACTGCACAAAAGGTTTTACAATCTAAATTTTATTGGCCTACTCTTTTTAAAGATGCAAGGAAGTTTTTCTTATCATGTGATGAATGCCAACGAGTAGGTAACATCTCTAGACGCAATGAAATGCCTATGAATTATTCTCTTGTTATTGAACCTTTTGATTGTTGGGGATTTGACTTTATTGGGCCTTTTCCTCCTTCAAAAGGGTATACTCATATTCTTGTTGCTATTGACTATGTTACAAAATGGGTGGAAGCCATACCTACAAATAGTGTTGATTGTAAGACCTCTTTGAAAATGCTTAAAGATGTCATTTTTCCTAGGTTTGGTGTGCCTAGATATCTCATGACTGATGGAGGCTCCCATTTTATTCATGGGGGTTTTAGAAAAACTCTCGCTAAGTATGATGTAAACCATAGAATTGCTTCAGCTTATCACCCCAAACTAGTGGGCAAGTAGAACTTTCCAATAGGGAAATTAAATCTATCTTGCAGAAAATTGTTAATAGATCTAGGAAAAATTGGGCTAAAAAGTTGAATGACGCTTTGTGGGATTATAGAACTTCTTATAAGAATCCTATGGGGATGTCTCCTTACAAAATGGTCTTTGGGAAAGATTGTCACTTTCCTTTAGAATTAGAACACAAAGCTTATTGGGCAGTGAAAGAATTGAATAGAGATTTTAGACTTGCTTGTGAGAAAAGACTTCTCGATTTGAGTAATCTAGATGAGTGGAGAGGGGAAGCTTACGAAAATGCTAGGCTCTTTAAGGAAAAAGTAAAAAGATGGCATGATAGGAGAATTCTCAAAAGGGAGTTCCATGTTGGTGAGAAAGTTCTTTTGTATAGGTCTCGTCTCAGATTTTTTGCAGGGAAACTACTTTCCAAATGGGAAGGACCTTTTGTTATCAAGGAAGTGTACCGTTCAGGTGCCATCAAAATTTCTTCTCCGAAGGATGACACAACACAGGTGGTTAATGGTCAAAGATTAAAACATTATATTTCTGGAGATTCTTATAATGAATATGTGGATGTTATTCAAATGGTGACTCCGGAAGAATTTATCAGAAACCAAACACCAGAAACTGCAGAGTTCGCCTTTGAATAGGTAAAAGTGGTGAAAACAGAAGGTTTGTGAAACTCCAATCTTTTTATATTTTTGATGTTTTTAATGCATAAGGGAAGTTACGAGACGGAACTGAAGAGGAACCAGAGTCCGGGGTGGACAAACCCACCCCAACGCGGGCCTAGCCTAGCCGCGCCTGGAGGCGGTTTGACACCCTCGAACTCCCGTCTCCGCCTCATTTCCATGTTAAAACCTTCCTTATGCATTGAAACTTCGTAATATATAACCCCCCGGGTTCCCCGAGGTTCTTGCACCGTGTTCTCGTCGTGTTTTCGTTTCAATCTATTTCTGTCAGGAAAATTCTCAGATTTGGAGCCTCAATGTCTTCCTCTGGATCACCCACGGAGGGTTCCTCTGTGGACGCCCTCAACCCGTACATGTATGAGTTGAGGATTCATCCCAAAGATTTGATCCTCAAGGAGGGGAAGGTACAGATGAAAGAAGTTCAAGGCCCTAAAGGAGAAGGCATTCTAGAAGACAGGATGGAAGCATTGGAACAGGAAGTTTTCAGGTACAAGAAGATGGCAGAACGCGAGGTGGATATTATTCACAAGATAAGTTCAGAACTCATCACCAAGCACGAGGGAGAAGTAGCTGAGCTCCGAGAAGAGATCTTTTCACTCCGTCAGACCACCAACCAATTGCAAGCACAGCTCTATGGCATACAGAACCAAAACTGTGAGTATGAGGCTAGATTTGATCGCATAAGATCTGCTGCTAGTTTTAGGATTGCGGAGATAAGGACATCCGTTTTGGATGGGTAACCATTGCCTTGGAAGTTTGATGATGACAAGGCAACACCACCACCACCAAGGGAGTAATTCATCATCAGGTTTGGCATCCCCTTGGCTTGTTCCAAGTTTGGGCGAGTGTCGCGGTATCACCACCATTATCTTTTATCTTTTACCTTTTTAGTGGATTCGTATCTGTGGTAGAGGGCTTATCTTAAAGTTTGGTTTGCATTTGGAAGTATCTCTCCTTTAGTTGGTTATCTATGTATCCCTTGGTGTGAGTGCCTTTATTGGAATATTAATGAGAAGTCTCATCTTTTACTTTTTGCACTTCTTATTTTTAGTTTGCAATCTCTATTATATGATGGATCTTGTTGATCAGTATTGGCATCACTTTGGGAGCATCAAGTGGATATAAATTGGTTTTGTCAAACCAAGCTCTGGTCAGTAGAAATACTTTTTGAGATTTGAAAGAAAGAGAAAAAGATTACAGGTATTTTGTATCATTTGTTTTCTTTCTTGTTGGCTCATAATCTTATTATTCTTTATTTAAGATCATTTGTGTCTTCAAGAAAGACTGCATGTTTGGCTTTATTACTTGTATATTTGCTTGTTTCTTTCAACTCTCTTTCTTGCTACCCAGCCTTGCTAGCCAAAAACCTATTTTGAGAAGGCATACTTCTCATGTTTCCAAAACCCTTTGAACCAAAAACCTTTGCCACTTGTGTCCACCATATCTACCTAGTAGTTGTTGCTATTCCTAGCAAATTCTCAAGATTCATCTACCTTTCGAATTAAAAAGTATTTTGTTATGTGAAAACTAGTTAGTAAAGCTCTCACGAACTTGATGGCACACTTTATTTCTTTGCCCCTAATAAACTTGAACCATTGTGAACATCGAAGTTGTATATGCTTGCATCTATATGTTGGAATTAGCAGAACCGTGTTGTCACGGGGAACGTTTTCAACATTGCACTTGTAATCTATACACAAATGATATCGTGTTGTTTTGTCTATGGATGTCAACAGTGTGAAATAAAGAGGGAACGTGTAAGTCCATGGAGTTTGTATTCTGTGTTAGAGAAATGCCTGGGCCGCTAGCCTAATCCATGCTTAATCATGGTGGAAACTTGCAGCATCACCATAATGAGTCATTTATGAGGCATCCTCAATAAAAATCTATGCATATGGTAAATAAAAAGATTGCTGAGATGCTCATTGTCTGCCTGCCTTGTCATTTTGGTTATGGGAAATCTCCTATGCCATGTGCAAGGGGTACCCCGTTGGCGGTTCGCAATGATATGCAAATACTTACAATGACAAGAACTTACCTGGGCCCAAAGTTGAGTATGCATGAGGAGTGGCCCTCATATTCAAGGGACATGAGATTGCCAACTTATATTTCGTCAAGCATATACTCCATCTTTGTTCACTTTAACCTTAATCATATCAAGATGCTTATGATAGGGGCAATGAGGGCTCAAAGCTAGTAAGTACCATAATCTTTTGGAAGCTCTTTATGACTTGTAACCCCTGCTACCCTCTATAAAGGGACCTTTCTCCTAGTTATCAGTTGAGTCAGTAAACCTACGTCCTCTCTATCTCTAGCAAGCATTTGAGTTATTGTGTTTCAAGGTTTCATATGGTGATTTGTTCAATCATGTTATTTATCTTCTTTGTTTGCACAAAACTCTTATCTGTTGAGTATTACTTTGAAAGCCTTCACTTGTGAAAAAACCTTTTTGAGCAAAGAGTGCTCCTGTTTTGAAACTTCTACAAAAAGATTTTGTGAAACTGTTTGCCAGGTGTTCTTTGACCAAGAAAAAGTTTGCCAATTCCAATTATGATTTATCTCTATGCATCTCTATTGTGACTGCTGTACTTGGTTGCAAGCTAAGTTAAATAATGGTGAGTTTCTTTCTTCTATGAGTTATGCAATGGTAAGTGTGATGCTTCTTGTTCGTATTCTTTTATCGACACTTCACTCCATAAACCCGTGGACATGTTTACTGAGCTTAGTATTCGCTTGGGGACAAGCGAAGTCTAAGCTTGGGGGAGTTGATACGCCCAATTTGCATCACCTTTCTATATCATAATTTACCTCTATTCATTGATGTTTGTCTTATTATGAGGTATTACTTATGGCTTTTTCATCTGTTTATGCATGTTGGATGATTCTTGGAGGATGGACTGTCGGAGTCTGGATTCTGATGGAAAAGAAGGCGTTTCGGTGCAATTTCGCAAAGATCAGAAAATACCAGAAAAATATGGAAACATATTATTTTACCAGAAGACGAAGGAAGCCAGAAGGAGGGACGAAGTGGGGCCTCAGGGGGCCCACACCCCGCTAGGCACGGGCCCACCTAACCCTGCGCGTAGGGCAGGTGTGGCCCACCTGCCCGGCCTCCGACCCCACCCCTTCGCCTATAACTTACCTACGGAACCCTAATACCGGGGGAGCGACCACATATAGATTTCCGCCTCCTCTAGGGGTGGAAAACACCGAGAGAGAAAGATCTCTCCGGGAGACAGATTTCTGCTGGTGGAATTCCTTCCCGGAGAGGGGAGACCATCGCCATCAACACTGTCATCAAGCTAGGCTTCATCGGGATCATCATCATCATCATCCACCCCATCATCTCCACCAGCACCATCATCACCACTCCGTCCCGCTATAATAATTATGTTGGATATTGCTTTAGTTCTTAAGGGAAACTTTCCCGGTGTTGATTACTATTGTAGTTGATGATTGTGAGTGGAACCATTGGATTATTGATTATGTTCAAATTGTTATCCATTATCATATCATCTTTGATCTTGATCCATATGATGTCTTGTGAGTAGTTCGTCTAGTTCTTGAGGACATGGGAGAAGTCATGTTGTTAGTAGTGAATATGTGATGAGTTATTATTCAATGGTTTAGTATTTAAGTTGTGGTGCTATTCTTCTAGTGGTGTCATGTGAACGTCGAATACATGACACTTCACCATTTATGGGCCTAGGGGGATGCATTGTGTATTTGGCTACTAATTGTGTATTTGCACAAGGGAGTGTAGGATCTCAGAGTTTAAGGCTGTGGTTAGATTTATATCTTAATTACTTTCTTGTAGTTACGGATGTTTGTAGGGGGTTTAATCACAAGTATGTATTAGTCCTAGGAAGGGCGGTATGTTAGCACAGGTTCACCCACACAAAACTTACAAACACCAAAGAAGAGTACTCAGTTATTTGAAGTGAAAGCACTTGACAGAATTCCCATGTGTCCTTGAGAACGTTTGGTCCTTATAAGTATTTCCACCGGCTTGTCCTTTGCTAAGAAAGGATTGGGCCACTTGCTTCGTTTGTTCGTTACCTTTGTTACTTGCTCCTTGTTTTGTTGCCTTGTCAGAAAACCACTAAAAATCCGTTTGCTGAGTATTCACAGGGATTTCCTGCTCCATACCACTATTTAGCACCTTCTGCTCCTCGTTGGGATCGACACTCCCATTTATCAAAAGTACTACGATACACCCCCTATACTTGTGGGTCATCAATTCTTCTTCGTCAACCCAAGATGCTTAAGCATAATCTACCTGTGAAAGATTTTGGTACCACATTACCACCTAAACAAGATCCAGATTTCGATCTAAAACCTCTACCTGATGATCTTAAATATGCTTACATTGATAATAAGAAAATATATCCTGTTATTATTAGTTCTAAACTTTTAGGAAAGGAATAGGAAAGATTATTGGAAGTATTGAAGAAACACCGAGGAGCTATGGGTTATACTCTTGATATTTAAAAGGGATTTCTCCTACTATATGTCAGCATGCTATTAATATAGAACCTGATCCAAAACCAGTTGTTGAACATCAACACCGTTTAAATCCTTAGATGAAGGAAGTGGTAAGAAATGAGGTATTAAAAATTCTTGATGCCGGTATTATTTTTCCTATTGCTGATAGTCAATGGGTTAATCATGTTCATTGTGTCCCTAAGAAAGGAGGAATTACTGTTGTGCTTAATGAGAATAATGATCTTATTCCTCAAAGAGTAGTAGTTGGTTATAGGATGTGCATTGATTTTAGAAAGGTGAACAAAGTTATTAAGAAATATCATTATCCTTTACCTTTTATTGATCAAATGTTAGAGAGGTTGTCTAAGAAGACTCATTTTTGTTTTCTTGACGGTTATTCTGGGTTCTCTCAAATTGCTGTTAAAGCGCAAGATCAAGAGAAAACCACTTTTACGTGTCCTTATGGAACTTATGCTTATAGGCGTATGCCTTTTGGTTTGTGTAATGCTCTTGCTACTTTTCAAAGATGTATGTCTGCTATCTTTCATGGATTTTGTGAAGAAATTGTGGAGGTGTTCATGGGCGATTTCTCCGTCTATGGAACTTCTTTTGATAATTGTTTGCACAATCTTGATAAAGTTTCACAGAGATGTGAAGAAACTAATCATGTTCTTAATTGGGAGAAATGCCACTTCATGATTAATGAAGGAATTGTCCTTGGACATAAAATTTCTGAAAGAGGTATTGAAGTTGACACAGCCAAAATTGAAGCAATTGAGAAAATGCCCTGTCCTAGGGATGTTAAAGGTATTCATGGTATCCTTGGTCATGCTGGTTTCTATAGGAGGTTTATTAAAGATTTCTCCAAGATATCAAAGCCTCTTACTAATCTTCTCCAAAAAAATGTACCTTTTGTTTTTCATGATGATTGTAAGGAAGCTTTTGAAACTCTAATGAAAGCTTTAACCACTGCTCCCATTGTCCAACCACCTTATTGGAATTTACCCTTTGAAATTATGTGTGATGCTAGTGATTTTGCTGTAGGTGTTGTCCTTGGACAGCGATAGATAAGAAGTTGAATGTTATTCATTATGCTAGTAAGACTCTTGATGCTGCTCAAAAGAATTACACTACTACTAAAAAAGAGTTCTTAGTTGTAGTCTTTGCTTGTGTTAAGTTTAGACCTTATATTGTTGATTCAAAAGTTACTATTCATACTAATCATGCTGCCATTAAATACCTTATGACAAAGAAAGATGCTAAGCCTAGGCTTATTAGATGGGTGTTGCTGATTATTTGTCTCGATTGGAGAACATTTCTTTTGACCCTATGCTTGTTAATGCTAGTTTTCCAAATGAACAGCTGGCTGCAATAAATGTGAGCTCGCGAGAGAGTCCTTGGTATGCTGATTATGCTAACTTTATTGTTTCCAAGTATTTTCCTCCAACCTTTATAGCTCAGCAAATAAGGAAGTTCTTTTATGATTTGAGGCATTATTTTGGGATGACCCACACTTATATAAAGGAGTGGATGGTATTATGCGAAGATGTGTTCCAGAATATGAACAACGAGAGATATTGAGAAAATGCCATGGTAGTGCTTATGCAGGACATCATGATGGAGATAGAACCGCACAAAAGGTTCTACAATCAGGTTTTTATTGTCCTACTCTTTTTAGAGATGCAAGAAAGTTTATTTTATCATGTGATGAATGTAAAAGAGTTGGTAATATTTCTAGACGGAATGAAATGCCTATGATTTATTATCTTGCTATTGAACCATTTAACTGTTGGGGATTTAATTTTGTGGGTCCTTTTCCTGCTTCTGTCGTGGTGGTATCACGGCATATGCCATGGGTAGGATAAAGTTGGAGCCGATGGACGTGGAGGAATCCGGGAAGGGATGATGCAGTGAAGACCACACTTGTAAGAACAAAGAGAAACACGATGGATCCAGGTTAGAGGCTCTCATATTGAGATGACACCTCTTTCCCCGCATCTATTCTCTTATAAACTTGCCACACCTGTGGCTACAATGGAGCTCGTGAGCTTGTCCTTGGTGGGCCGAAGTGACTGAATTTGGACCAAGCGAGATAATCCGGTCAGACTGTTCCTGATTCGGCATAGGAAGGCCAAATTCGGTGCATGCAATGTATCTTGAGGCTGAATTAGACCTAATTCGGCCCAACGACCTTTTTTACTTTTATATTTTAGATCTTTCTTTTATCTTCCAACATTTATGACTTATCTTTTACTAAATCGTTCCTTCCTTGATTGAGTCTCTTTATACCCTCACTATGGGGTACCCGGGGTCATATCCCCGACATTAGTCCCCAAGGTTATGGGGGACTCATAGAGTCGCTCATAGGCTTCGTATTAAAATATTTCTAGAGTTTTTTTATAACATATAGTCTCTTCGTCATATATCTCTCGGTCTCATAACCCCTTTCAGGTAAGTTTCTGATACCTAGCCTTCTTGGGCACTAGTCCTTTTAACCCTTTCGGGTAAGTTATGACTTTTGGCCTTCTTAGGCTCTGGTCTTTTAACCCTTTTGGGTAAGTTATGACTTCTGGACATTTTTGCCACTGGTCGTTTAACCTCTTTGGGTAAGTTATGACTTCTAGCCATTTTTGGCATTGGTCTTTTGACCTCTTTGGGTAAGTTATGACTTTTGGCCATCTTTGGCACTGGTCTTTTAACCTCTTTGGGTAAGTTTATGACTTCTGGCCATTTTTGGCACTGGTCTTTTAAACCCTTTGGGTAAGTTTCCATTCGAATCATCTTTCCAGAGTTATATTACTCAAATCTGACTTATGTCTCAAATACGAGTCATCTAACCCAAAATCCGAGTTATATGACCCAAATTCGAGTCATCTGATTCCTAATCCGTATCATCTGATTTTACATCTGAGTTATATCACTCAAATCTGACTTATGTCTCGAATCTAAGTCATCTGACTCAAAATCCGAATCATCTAATTTTGCATCCGAGTTATATTACTCAAGTCTGCCTTATGTCTCGAATCTGAGTCATCTGACTCAAAATCCGAATCACCTGATTTTACATCCGAGTTATATTACTCAAATATGACTTATGTCTCAAATCTAGGTCATCTAACTCAAAATACGAATCATCTGATTTTACATCCGAGTTATATTCCTCAAATCTGACTTATGTCTTGAATCTGAGTCATCTGACTCAAAATCCGAATCATCTGATTTTACATCCAAGTTATGTTACTCAAATCTGACTTATGTATCGAACCTGAGTCATCTGACTCAAAATCCGAATCATCTGATTTTGCATCCGAGTTATATTACTCAAATCTGACTTATGTCTCGAATCTGAGTCATCTGACTCAAAATCGGAATCATCTGATTTTACATTCGAGTTATATTACTCAAATTTGACTTATGTCTCGAATCTGAGTCATCTGGCTCAAAATCGGAATCATTTGATTTTACATTCGAGTTATATTATTCAAATCTAACTTATGTCTCGAATCCGAGTCATCTGACTCAAAATCCGAATCATCTGATTTTACATCCGAGTTATATTACTCAAATCTGACTTATGTATCGAATCTAAGTCATCTGACTCAAAATACGAATCATCTAATTTTACATCCGAGTTATATTACTCAAATCTGACTTATGTATCGAATCCAAGTCATCTGACCCAAAATCTGAATCATCTGATTTAACATCCGAGTTATATTACTTAAATCTGACTTATGTCTCGAATCTGAGTCATCTGACTCAAAATCTGAATCATCTGATTTTACATCCGAGTTATATTACTCAAATCTGACTTATGTCTCGAATCTGAGTCATCTGACTCAAAATCCGAATCATCATGATGTTTTTTCCATCTAAAAGTGATTCTATGGATACGTTGGCTAGTCCCCAGGCTGAGTTATTTTATTCCTGGGGTGAACGATCGAGTGTTGGTGACTGAGATATATGATACTCACAATATGCTTGGAGAAGAATTTGAGTCACTCTCGCTGTGTCTTATTTGCTGAGTTAGGCTTGAGGCTCATGTGCTTACCTCTCTGCTCTCTGTTCGCTCGGAGAAGCTGAAGGAGCTCTATGAAGCAGAAGTTGATGAAGATGCTCCCGTCCGGATAGAAACCCAACCGACACCACTAAAAGGCCCACGGTGGGCGCTAAATGTTGTGGTGATATCACGACATATGCCATGGGTACGCTAAAGTTGGGGCCGATGGACGTGGAGTAATCCAGGAAGGGATGATGCAGTGAAGACCGCACTCATAAGAACAAGGAGAAACACGATGGATCCAGGTTAGAGGCTCTCATATTGAGATGACACCTCTTTCCCCGCATCTAATCTCTTATAAACTTGCCACACTTGTGGCTACAATGGTGCTCCTTGAGTTGTTTCTCCTATCCTTCTATCTATGAACTCTCTGTGAGTTTGAAGGAGGAAGGAAGAGAGCTCCTAGCAAGCAGAGAGGAGAGGAGCCCTCCGAGGGTCTCTCTCAGAACGATCCCCGTGGTTCTCGTTATAAAGGGGAGCCCAGGGGACAAGGCTTGTTCCTCAAGGTAGGCATCTCATCAGCATATTCCTAGCATCTTTTGGAGATGCTCAGCATATGCCTGGCATCTTTGGAGATGCCAGGCATATTCCCTAGCATCTTCCCAGATGCCCAAGGCATATTCCATATGCCATGTGCCAGTCTGAGCTAGGGCGTCCTAAGACTGGCATGTGACATGAAGATCTTGACTTGGTTCAAAGGTATGTCGATGTAGTGGTCAAAGTAGCATCCTAGGGTGAATGAAGAGGCGTCCAGGTCATTATTATTAGGATTTGGAAGATGTAATTTGGCCTGGGAGTCACTTGATTCGGCCTTATCCTTGGGTAGAGCCAAAGTGGCCCAGCCGGATCACTGGAGAGGCCCAGCCGGGTCACAGCCTAGCCGACCCAAGTGGAAAATGGCCAAAGGGAGCTGCTAAAGGCAGTTTCTCGGGGTGGGCCGATTCACCCCTATGCCGTCCCACCCGGGAAAGGGAGGCGGTGGACCTGACGCTGGCACGGCCCCGCGGTGGGCCGAGCTGTTTAAGTCGGCCCACCCGAGGGAAGAGCTTGCAGGCAATGTGAGTGCCCGGGTGGGCCAAGTCGGCTCCTTGCCGGCCCACCCGGGCATCGCTGGGGAGGCGTGGTGCGCAGTCGAGGTTGGCAGGGAGGCGCTCTGGCGTGGGATCAAGACGACGTTGGCAACGGAAGTGCCGGGGGCAACATTTGGCAGGAACGGAGGGAGCTCATGAGCTGGTCCTTGGTGGGCCAAAGTGACTAAATTCATCCCAAGGGAGATAATCCGGTCAGACTGTTCCTGATTCGTCCTAGGCAGGCCAAATTCGGTCCATGCAATGTATCTTGAGGCCGAATTAGACCTAATTCGGCCCAGCGACCTTTTTTCCTTTTATATTTTAGCTCTTTCTTTTATCTTCCGACATTTATGACTTCTCTTTTACAAAATCGTTCCTTCCTCGACACCTTCAAAAGGTTATACTCATATTCTTGTTGTTGTTGATTATGTTACTAAGTGGGTAGAAGCCATACCTACAAAAAGTGCTGATGGTGAGACCTCTTTAGAAAATGCTTAAGGATGTTAATTTTTCCAAGGTTTGGTGTGCCTAGATATCTTATGACTGATGGAGGTTCTCATTTTATTCATGGTAGTTTTAGGAAGACCCTTTCTAAATATGATGTTAATCATATAATTGCTTCATCTTATCATCCTCAAACCAGTGGGCAAGTAGAACTATCAAATAGAGAAATTATATCTATCTTGCAAAAGACTGTTAATAAATCTAGAAAAAATTGGGCTAAAAAGTTGAATGATGCTTTATGGGCTTATAGAACTGCTAATAAAAATCCTATGGGAATGTCTCCTTACAAAATGGTTTATGGAAAATCTTGTCACCTGCCTTTAGAATTACAACAGAAAGCCTATTGGTTAGTGAATGAACTTACTAGAGATTTTAAACTTGCTGGTAAGAAAAGATTGCTTGACTTGAGTTCTTTAGATTAGTGGAGAAGTGAGGCTTATGAAAATGCTAGACTCTTTAAAGAAAAAGTTAAAAGATGGCATGATAGGAGAATTCTTAAGAGAGAGTTTCATGTTGGTGAGAAGGTTCTATTGTATAGGTCTCGTCTCAGATTTTTTGTAGGAAAGCTACTCTCAAAATGGGAAGGACCCTTTGTTATTGAAGAGGTGTATCGTTCAAGTGCAATAAAAATTTCTTCATTGAGAGACAACACTACACAAGTGGTGAATGGTCAAAGGCTCAAACATTATATCTCTGAAGATTCTTATAACGAAGATATTGATGTTATTCAAATGGTGACTCCGGAAGAATTTATTAAAGACCAAATTCAGGAATCTGCAGAGCCCAATTACGAATAGGTAACAGTTCTGGTAAAAAAGGTTCATGAAAAACTTTCCAACTTATATTTTTGTAGTTTTTATTTATTTAGGAAGATAATGAGTCGAAAGAGGGATGGAAACGGAGTCCGGGGGGCTCACACCACCCATGGGCGCGGGCCAGCCTGGACGCTCCACCAGGTGGTGTGGCCACCCTGGAGCTCGTGTCCAACCCGTTTTCTCCCAGTACCTTCCTTTTGTCGTTAAACTTTGTGATATATAATACCCCGGATCCCCCGAGGTCCGTATATCGTGTTCTCATCGTGTTTTCGTTTCGATCTGTTTCTGTCAAGCAAATTCTCAGTTTTGGAGCCGCAATGTCTTCCTCTGGATCACTCAAGGAGGACTCCTCCATAGACATCGTCAATCCGTACATGAATGAGTTGAAGATCCATCCCAAGGAGTTTTGCTCAAGGATGGGAAGGTAAAGATAAAAGAGGTTCAGGGCCCTAAATGAGAAGGCAGTCTGGAGGATAGGATGGAAGCGTTGGAGCAAGAAGTCTTTAGGTATAAGAAGCTGGGAGAACATGAAGTGGACGTCATCCATAATATAAGTTCAGAACTCATCGCCGAGCACAAGAAGGATACTGCCAAGATTTGGGATGATATCCTCTCGCTCCATCTGAACACCAACCAATTACAAGCACAACTCTACAACATGCAAAATCAAAACTGTGAGTATGAGGACAGGTTTAAACACATAAGTTCTGGTGCTAGTTTCAGGATATTGGAAACCAAGTTGTGCTTTGTTGATGGGGAGCCTTTACCTTGGAAGTCTGATGACGACAAGGAACCACCACCACCGCCAAAGGAGTAATTCGTTATCAGGTTTTGGCATCCCCTTGGTTTGTTCCAAGCTTGGGGGAGTCCCGCGGTATCACATCATTATCTTTTATGTTTTTACCTTTTTAGTAGAGTCATATCATGAGTAGATAAGTTATCATATAGGATGGTTTGCATTGTGGAAGTATCTCTCCTCTAGTTGATTATCTATGTATCCCTTGGTGTGACTGCCGTTATGGAATATTAATGAGAAGTTTTATCATTTAGTTTTTGCACATCTTACTTTAGTTTGCAATTTCTGTTATATGATTGATCTTGTTTTTAGTATTGGAATCACTTTGGGAGCATCAAGTAAATTTGGTTGGTTTTGGCAAACTTATCTTTGGTCAGTAGCAGTAATATTTTCAGGTTTGAGAAGAAAAGAGGAAAAAGCACTTTTGATATATTTCATTATCTTTCTTTCTTGTTTGGCTCATAAGCATAGTATTCTCAAGTTAAGATTGTTTGTGTTTCTAAGGAAGATTGCATGATTGTTTCTATCACATGTATGTTTGCTTGTTTCCCTCAACTCTTATGCTTGCTACCCAGCCTTGCTAGCCAAAAAACCCTGTACTGAGAGGGAATGCTTCTCGTGCATCCAAGCCTTGAACTAAAACCTATGCCATTTGTGTCCACCATATCTACCTATTAGCATTGTTGCTATTCCAAGTTCATTCTCGAGTTTTATCTATCTTCCAAATTAAACTTTTGTTATGTGAAAATTAGTGATTAAAGCTCTCCTGAACTTGATGGCACAATTTATTTTCTTGCACTTAATAAACTTGAACCATTGTTCCCATATATGTTGCTTATATGCTTGCAAATTATAAGTTGGGAGTTAGCAGAACCATGTTGCCATGGGGAACGCTTTTGACATTGCACTTATTATATTCAGTTGATACCATGTTCTTTTGTTTATGGATCCCAGCGGTGTGAAATAAAAGGGGAGCTTGCAAGCTCATGGAGTTTGTATATGTGTTAGAAAAACGCCTGGGCAGCTAGCCTAAGCCATGCCTAATCATGGTGGAAACTTGCAGCATAACCATAATGAGCATTTTGTGAAGCATCCTCAATAAAAACCTATGCAAATAGCAAATAAAAAAAGATCACTGAGATGCTCAATGTCTTTTGCCTTGTCATTTTGATATGGGATATCTCATGTGTCATGGGGCAAGGGGTACCCCGTTAGCGGTTCTCTATGATACACATATACTTACAATGACAAGAACTTGCTTGTGACCAAAGTTGAGTAGCATGAGGTTCGGTACTCGTATGCGAGGGGCATGAGATTTTCAACTTGTGATTTGACAAGCATATACTCATAGTTGTGTGACTTTAACCTGTAGGGTTCGCAGCATAGAAAAAAATTCCTACGATGGGAACAACTATGTACCAAGATCTATCTACTAGATACAATCAATAGGCGGATATACATTCGTAGAGAACATACCCTTGAAGACCGACAAACCTTAACAAGGTTGAACTCGTGGTTGATGTAGATGATCTCTTGCCGATCTCAAGATCGAGAGGAAGTCCTAGCACCGCAAATCAGCGGCGCATCCGTGCTCGCACACACGTCCGAGCCACCGAGCAACCTCCGCCTCCTCGCTCTAGCGATGCAGCGGAAGCACAACTATTTCTTGCCGAATAGCCACCAGGAACATGTATCTCGCTAGTCCGAGACCATGGGGGATAAATACTATAGGGGGAGAGAGATCCTTCACGAGGAGGTGTAAGTGGGAAGAGAGGAGGGGAGGCTCCTTTTATAGGAGGAGGCGGGACCCAAGGGGGTGGCCGACGCATGGGGATGCCCCTTGCCCTCCCTCCATTGATGTGGGTGGACACTCCACTCACAAAAAATGAATTTCAATTTCCTCCACTCAAATTCCCATTAAATTTCCACCAAATTTAATGGAAACTCTCATTAAATAAAACTCCTTTTATTTATTAATAATTTTGTCAATTAATTTAATAAAAACATTCACATATAACCCCTTGCTAGTATTTCATTTCACATGCAAAAACACTTTCTGCAATTTCACCCGAAAACCTATTTCGTTATCTAGTGAAATAAATTCCTACACTTGTTATTCTTTCCGGCATGAAACTTTAGCTCCAAATGGTGTCGGTGTCTCTTAAGTGTGTCACCCTACAGTTCGTGAATAATGTGGACATGATCGAGAATCCTCTCAGATCAATAATCAGAAGCGGGACCTGGAGATCCATACTAACTCCCACACATTCAACGATGACTTTCTTGTGATCGTGAGAACCTTTTACGCTGGTATCTTAATCCTTTTGTTTCACGATATATTACATGTCCGAGATTCGATCATCGGTATCTCCATACCTAGTTTGATCTCGTTACTGACATATACTCTTTTCTCGTTCTCGTGATATAACATTCTAGTGATCAAATTACTTTCTTGCAAGCTAACCAATGTGATATCACCGAGAGGGCCCAGAGCATATCTATCCGTCATCAGGATGAACAAATTCCACTCTCGATCCATGGGCCTCAACATAACACTTTAGTAGTACTAAACCCATCTTTATAATCACCCTATTATGGTGTGACTTTTGATGTTATCAAGATACTCTTCCGGTGTTAGTGATTGACATGATCTCATGGTCTAAGGATTAGGATCACTTTGTATGATTTTATAGCAATATAAACTCAATGACTTTGATCATAGTGCTATACTTCGGATGAATGTTCATCACACCATTACACTAATGTTCTGACCTTGTTATTAACAACATCCAATGTCCATGATCAGGAAACCTTGATCATCTTTTTAATCAACGAGCTAGTTTATGAGAGAGGCATAACTAGGAATTTTCTGTTTGTTTATTAAACACACATGTATTAACGTTTCCGTATTAAAGCAATTATAGCATGCAAAATAAACATCTATCATATACTTGGAATATACATAATAACCACTTTATATTGCCTCTCAGGGCATATTCCCTTCAGTCTCCCACTTGCACTAGAGACAATAATCTAGTTACATAGTGATAAATCTAACTATAGAGGTCCCAACCTGATAAGGTAGAGATCCCTGTGTTTACAATGCTAGTTCCTGGATCAATATCTAGCATCCACAGTTTAAGATGTAATATCAAGAAAAAAAGGTCATAATACAACTTTATAACCAGGAATAAAATAATTCATTACATCTTACATAGCTCATTTGGCTATCTCATTACAATGTAGCAGAAATAACTATATAGCATGGAGTCCTTCATCTTCAAAGTGCCACAGGCAATCATGTTGGTTGTAGACTTGTAATCCTATTCAACACACTCCACTAACATTAAACAAACCTGCAACATAACAAGTTACAGCCACAAGGGTCAATACATTTGAATTGTATTGGCAAGTGATACTATGGTAGAATAGTGGTATCTATCATCTATATGCATTTGGCTAGGTGGAGCTTAGGCTTTCTTTGCTCAAAATAAGGTTTTCCTTATAATTTGAAAACACTAAGTTTTTGTTTGTCAAATCACCCAAGGAACAACCAATAGGAATTGGTTAACCTTTAACCCTTGTTCAACCACAAGATTTTAACTTAGAAATTGGTAAGAGGAGATCCTTGATAGCTTCCATGTCTTGATGCTCACATTTTCCATTGCCGGGGACATGGCTAAGTACTTAGATTTTACTCTCTCGAGAGGTGGTGCACTTTCCCCACAAGACTTGACATGCATCGAGACAAGATCTTTCAGAAGCCTTCCCTTAGACCAAAATGGACGCGCTCCAAACCTATCACCCCTACCACCAACTGTCCATCTGGCTAAGTTATTGCAACCTATATGATCCAGGCAGAGCCCATATTGCCATGTGGCTGCACTTGAAGCTTCTCAACATTTGACATCTCAAATCTCTTTGTTCCTGGGTGGCTTTCCACAAGTGTGATACCAAGTTTTCTCCAATATACTAGACCTTGTGATGCCCAAGTTTTCCCCAGTACTATGGACTTGTGTAACCACTCAACACAAACCTTTCATTACATTCCACCCAAGTGATCCATTCACATAGTTGTTTTATTAACAAAACACAAGTCATAGACTTATAAATATTTCATAGCATGCGTATAATCCACCCTTGTTTTCCATTAGCTAAGCTAAGCATGATAACATGGCAAGTTTCCCAACTTAGGATAATTCTACTAAGACATCATGTATAATTTCCCATGGCATAGCTTATACTTAGAAAATTTCCATGCAAGTCCGACTCAAAATATCACTAATGCATAGCAAAAATAATGGGACACAAGTATGAAGCACCACTTGCCATTTTAGTAGAGAATATAGATTCACTCCTTGATCTTTAAATGGTCACACTCTTCAAAGTTCACTACAATTCAATCAAGGCACAAATTCAAACTAACATTCAAACAATTCACCACATAAAATAATAAAAACAAAACAATGCATGCAAGCATGCAAAAGATTGTTTTATTTGAAAAGGCGGTCTCTAATAGGCTATAAACCTTTTAAAACACCTTTTGGTCATTTATAAAAGTGGCCAGGTCATTTGAAAACAAGTTAGTGAAAATGGCCATTTAAATCATTTTTGTTTTGCTAAAAGTGATTTAAATCAAAGTAATAATTTCTAGTGTTTGAAAATTATATTTTTAAACACAAATGTTAGTGTTTTAAGGTCAAAGTGTTTTAAAACAAATATATTTACAAAAGGTTTCACCCAAAATCATTTTTAAATCAAAGCAACATTTTATTCTACTAAAAATGCCTTTAATCAAAGTAATAATTTTCTAGGGTTAATCAAATACATTTTTAAATCCAAAACTTAGTGTTTAGGGTCAAAGAGTTTAAATCAAACCATTTGCAAAAGGTTTTACTCAAAAATTATTTTTAAAACATAATCAACAGTTTTTGTTTTACTAGAAATGCTTTTATTCAAGGAATAATTCCTTAGTGTCACAAAATATACTTTCTAAATCCCAAAGTTAGTTTTTATGGTCAGTAGGTTCAAAACAAACCATTTACAAAATATTTTACCCTAAAATCATTTTTAGAATAAATTTTATACACAAAATAAGCCTAAACATGTTTCTACACAAACAACCAATTTTGTAGAAGCAAAATACTAAAGTAAGCGCATGGTTGCAAAGGTTTCTTTTTTCCTGATTCCATTGATATAAAATTTGTAAAGTTTGGACGTGTAGATTAAGTTATGAATTTTACAAAATCAACTTACTAATAGACAAGTTTTTGTTTTTAAATCAAAAGGCTGGCCACGTGTCTTGTTTTTATTCGCTGGTACCGGTTCGGCAGGATCACGCTCTGTGGACTGCATGATCTTATTTGAATCGCACGGTACAGATGCAAACTTACCCCTTCGTTTAAGATTCTATCGTGACCACTAGATCAACATCTAACGGCTCGGTTTGTGACAAAAATCTTGGCGGCTGGGGCATTGAGAAGCGGGCAAGGCGCTCACGTGATGGTCCGGCTATTCCAGGAAGCAAGAGAGAGGGGGAAGAGGCTTATAGCGTTTGCCGTGATGCGTGGAAGCTCGAGGTGGTCGCCGTCGACAAAGGGGCACAGGGAGTCTCTGGCGATTCCCCGCCGGAGTTGATGACAGCGTCGGGCTCGTCTCTTCGTCGACGGAGGCGAGGATTTAAGGCACGATAAGACAAATGAAGGGATCCATTAGATGCGTAAGAGCGTCACGAGCACAGGAACATAAAAGAGAGGGGAAGGGGAGGTCAAGGCTCACCATTAGAGGTAGCCGGAGTTGAGGCAGGAGACGGTGGCGAGAAGGCGTCGTCGTTGCCGAGCCTCTGGGGTGCGCGCGGGCAAGGGGAAAGTGCTGGCGGGTGCGCACGTCGATGGGGAGTGAGCTCGCGTGCACTAGGGGGGTAAGGGGAGGCTCGAGCTTGCCAGAATTTGCACTGAAGGTCGCCGGAGACAGAGGTGGTTCGGGGTGGAATCAAGGCATCCTGGAGGCGGAGAGGGAATGGTGTCTGGGGGAAAGGTAGAGCGGAGACAGGCGATTATGAGGGCAAGGTTGCAGGGCTGAATCAACGTGGCATTGATGTGAATTTATCCCACAGAATCAAAGCAGAAACGGTGAGAGGAGTGGGAGAGAGCTGGTCGCGGGGTTGAAGACGATGAGCTGGCAGTGGGGTTGCGATGTCAGCGAATGAGAGGGGGTACGGTGGGGTCCAAGCGTCAATGGCTGAGGGGGTAGAGTTTGCGGTAAGAAAACATTTCGCGAGAGGGAGAAAGAGAGGGCTGCTGTTGGGCATGTTGGGCCAAGTTTGGGGTAGGGTTAGTGGGCTTGGTCCTTTTCATTTTTTTGCTTTCTGGTTTCTTTTTCTATTTTTGATTTCTATTTTGGTTTTATTCAAATGATTTCAAACCCTTATTTGGATTCAAACTTTTCCCAACTTTCAGTATGTTTTAATATTGTTTATTAATGTATTTTAAAGTCCATTTTATAATCTTTCTTATATTTTAAAGTCCATTTTAAATAGACATTTTGCCTTTATTAAATAGGATTTTAAATATGGTTCCAATCCATATTATTTTATTCAAATGACTTAAAGTTCTGTTTTAAATTCAAATGTTTTATCAAACCTTTTCATTAGGTTTTATTTATTCAATATTGTGTTAAATAATTCACTTTGAATTATTTGAAATATCTTAATATGATTTATTAATCATTTAAATTGGGCAATTTCAATTATTATTTCCTCATGATTTGATTAATCATTTATAATAGAAATTTTATCTTCATTCAAATAGAATTGAATTTGGTTAAAGTCCATATAATTTTATTTGAATATTCTTTATCTCTTTATTTTATTTGGATTATCTTTATTCCATTTGCTTATGGATTTAATTCAAGATTTAAATTGTCTTCTAAATAATTTCCTTGGGATTTATTATTTAGTTTAGGCAATTGTCTTTATTTGAATAAAATTGAATATGGTTCAAAGCCCATATAGTTTTATTTAAATAATCTTTTATTTATTTTTATAATTCAATACTTTCATTTGTTTATGGATTTGGCCAAGATTTAATTTGGCTTTTAGTTATTCCTTAATTATTTCTTTCTTTCTTTGTCTTATAAAATCCATATCTTTTTATTTATAGTTCCAAAATTGGTGATTCCCATTTGTATAAATTTTATTTAATATTTGTTTATATTTTTAAATCCTTTTAGGATTACTTTGCTCAAGATTTGGCATAGATTTTAGTTAGGAGCTTTATTAGCTTTGGAAATTATTCCCTTTTATTTTATTAAATTCATAAGTTTTTATCCATGGATCCAAATTAAATGAAACCAATTTCTATGATCTTATATTATTTTTTTTATCATTTTGATCCTTTATAAAAGTTTGTTGCTGAATTTGTATATGGATCAAATCCATCGTCTGAGAGAGATTTTGGAAATGATTTATTCCATTAAGGTTTAGGGTTTTGGTTTAACTTTTCCAAGCGTTTAAATTTCAAGATACATTCATTGATGAATGCATTTCACTTGATTGAAATTTGTTGGATTCCATTTTAATCAAATTTGTTCAAGAAGGGTTTTGATGTTTCCATTTAGAAGAAAAAAGTTTCTTCTCACCCTAAATTTCAACAATTATTTCTTTTGTTTATTTATTTTTCACTTTTCAAAATTTGGAAAATTTTGGGATGTGATAGGATACCACCCTTAAAATAAATCTCGTCCCAAGATTTGGGAAGGCTAGAGGTTACAAGTTGGCTTCAAGACAACTAGGTTACTACCACCTTTAAAATATTTTTTACTAGATTACATCTTGGCTTACTAGGGGTCTTCACATAATGTAACTTCTCTGGACAGTTGCTTGCATAATGTCCTTTGTTTCCACACTTGAAACATGTGATAAGTTTGAGATATTGAGGTGTCTTCTCTGGACAATATGATGCATAATGGCCTAGCTCTTTGCAGTGGATGCACATCACTTGGCTAATATCCTTTCTCTTCTTTGGCATCATCATTTCTTGTTTATTTCCTTGACTCTTCTTCTTTTCTGGACATTCTTTGACATAGTTTCCCATCTCTTTGCAATGGTAACAATGCACCTGGCTAAGTTCTTGCTTATTGGGGTTGGGGCATTTCTTATTTTTGGGTCTCTCCAAAGCTAGGAGTTCTTCTAGTTCATGTTCTTCATATTTCACCACAAATGTGGGAAACCTCTCTCTCTTCTTGGGGTAGTCACTAGAGATATTACCTTCTTCTCCACAAGAGCGGCAACACTTTGTGGTCACTTTGGATGTGGCCTTATAAGGCATGGTTCTGACTTTGCCTTCATCCTTCTTGGTAGAAGTTGTTCCCTTGTGGAGTTTTCCAAACATTTGATGCATTCCATCTTGTTTCATCTGTTGAACTATTGGATAGATGAGGCATTGGATAGGGACATGATCATTCCCTTCACATAGAAAACAAGTAACTTGAGATGTGGGGCATTGTTTAGTTGGATGTTTCTCTTCACAATTAGGGCATTGGTCCTCATGCTCCTTAGAAGTGTGTTCCATGTCTCCACAAATATTGCAAGCTTGAGGTCCTTCTATAATATCATCTTTGTTATCATTGTTGTCACAATATCCTTGGGAAAGTTTGTCTCTCATGTTTTTTTTGAATATTTACTGTAGGGGAGTCCCCCACGGTCCTTTATTTAAAAAAGAGTCAAAAGTCTTATGTACAAACTAAATAGTTAAAGAAAAGAAAAGTAAAAAGACTATACAAAGTTACAGTAAAGTATGTATCCAAGATATCAGCTCTGGAATGGTCTTCTTTTTAACTCTATATTTTAAGAATGAGACATCAGTGATAAACCCAGATTTCCAAGAGGCAAATGAAGGTCTTATTCCTTTGAAGATCTTGTCATTTCTCTGTTTCCAAATATTCCAGCAGGCGAGTATAGCAATCTCTATGAAGCATGGACCCTTGAAATTCTGCTTTGCATGTTTCAATATTTCTGGCCCAGACCCTGACCCCCAGGCTACTTGTAGATATGTCCAAATCCTTATACTGAAATTACACTCGAAAAAGAGATGTGACCAGTCTTCAAGGGGATGACAAGGACAAAGAACACAGGCATGATTGTCTGAAACATTCCAATGTCTTCTGAGTAGCATGTTTTTAGTATTAATGCGGTCATGAATTATAAGCCAAGCAAAGAACTTGTTCTTGGAAGTACATTTGCTTTTCCAGATCCATTGGGAGGGGAAGTGATTTGATATGTGTTGAAAGTACACCTTGTACATGGCACTGACAGAATAGTCACTTGTGCTTGAATGCATAGTTTTCCATTCATCATGTTTATTTTGATGGAGGGTGACATCAGCTAGTTGCAATTGTAATTATTGTAGCTCAGAATTATCTTCAGTAGAAGTTGGCAGGTGAAATGCTTCTGACATCTGTGTAATTGAAATCGCTTGCCTAATAGAGAAATCTGTATCAAGCACATGTGAGAATAAATGTGGATAAGTTAAGTTGAGGGGTTTGCTGTTCCATTTATCCATCCAAAACAATGTTGTGTCTCCTGTTCGTACAGAAAATTTAGAAATTGAGAGATATTCCTCATGCAAGCTCATAATATGACGCCACCAAAAAGATCCACAAACAGTAACAGTATGAGGAACCCTTTCATGATAGTATGTGCTCCAGACTAGGTTCACCCAAGGCAGATCAACTTTATTGTAAAAGTTATGAAGGTGCTTCATAAGCAGGCATTAATTTTGAATTTGCAGATCTATGATGCCTAAACCCCCTTATTTTTTGGTTTGCAAACCATCTCCCAGGAAGCCATAGAATGTGCCTTATCATCATCCTTACTCTTTCTCCATAGACAATGCCTTCTTGCTCTGTTTAAGACTTCTATTATTCCTTTTGGAATACTCAAAGAGCTTATGTAGTGCAATGGTAAAGAAGATAACACAGAATTTACCAAAACAAGTCTATCCCCATAAGATAGGAATGAGGCCGAGGCAGTCAGTCTTCTTTCCACTCTATCAGTAAAAGGTGAAAGATCTTTAATTGTTGGTTTTGTAATCCCCATGGGCAGACCCAGATAAGTGAAAGGCATCTTTGCAGTAACACAACCAATTTCAAAAGCAAGTGAGGCAGCCTCCTCTTGGATTATATTTATGGGCACCAAAGAATATTTATGAAAATTAACTTTTAATCTAGTGAAAGCTGTATAATCTTCAAGGATTTGTCTGAGAGTGTGTAATTGTTGTGGATCAGCTTGCATGATGATAATAGTGTCATCAGCATATTGCACAACAGGGAAATTATTGTTGCCTCTATTTGGGATTGGTGGAACCAATCTTCCTTCACTGAATGCCTTGTTTATAAAGCTCCGAAGCAAGTCCCCCCCAAGAACATATAACAATGGAGAAAGAGGATCACCTTGTCTAACACCACGCTTACAAATAAAATTTCTTCCAGGTACCCCATTCAGTAGAATAGCTGAGGAACCAGATGCCAAGATTTCTTTAACCCAACCAATATAAACTTCATCAAAACCCTTATATTCCAGAATTCTGAGTATTGCTTCATGTTCAATTGTGTCAAATGCCTTTTCAAAGTCCAATTTTATTACCACAGTCTGTTTCTTTGAGGCATGACATTGATGTAAGTATTCAAAAGTCCAACCCAAAACAATCTTGTATTGTTCTGCATTTTATGAAACCATATTGGTTTTCATGAATACACCTTTTTATTTGCTTCTGCAACCTGTTTGCCGCCAATTTTGTTAGAAACTTTAGACAGGTGTTTGTAAGAGAGATACGTCTGAAATCATTGACAGTCTCAAGAGAATTCATCTTGGGAACCAAAGTAATGAAGGACCCATTAATACTTGTAAGAGGAGTTAATCCCTTGTGAAAATCATGACATAGTTTAATAAAATCATCCTTAATGATATGCCAGCACTTTTTAACAAACATCCCATTGAAACCATCAGGCCCAGGAGCTTTATCAGTCTTAATATGTTTAACAACATCTTCAATTTCATTTGTGGCAAACACCTTAGAAAGACATTCAAGATCATCAACTTTTGAGATAAAGTCAGATAAGTCTGGCCTGTATTCAGTAGGGAAAGAAACCCCCATTCTGTTTTTATAGCATTTCCATAAAGCCTCTGCCTTATCTTTATGTTGTACCAGAGTATTTCCATCTTCATCCTTAATTTGATTTATAACATTATGCCTGTATCTTTCAGTAGCTTTAGCATGAAAATATTTAGTATTTTCCCCTCCAAATTTGACCCATCTTATTGTACATCTGTTTTTCCAATATGTAGACTGAGTGTTGAGCAGCTTCTTTAGCTGCAATTTAACAATATTCCTGAATTTAAACTCAGGTATGCTCAAAGTTCTCCTATCCTCAATAGCATCCAGCTCAAAAATGACTTTGTTACACTTGTCAATCAGAAGTTTGATGTGTGAAAGTTTTTCCCCCATCGTTTCAATGCATATCTTAAATTTTTGAACTTTGCAGTAATGATATTTGCAATAGATCCCTGCTTCACTAGTTGTTTCCAAGCATTTTCCACTACTTGGAAGAACCCAGGCTGCTCAATCCAAATATTCTCAAATCTGAAATTTTTTGCTCTAGGGATTGTAGTGGAAATACTTACCACACAGGGTACATGATCAGATGTTGACTTTGATAAAGGGTTGACCAATGTGTTGGGGTATTTTAAGGTCCAGTCAGGAGTTGTAAAAAACCAATCCAATTGTTCTAACATGGGGTTTGCTTGCATATTTGATTAAGTAAAATTTCTTCCTTTTAAAGGCAATTCCAGCAGACCAAGGTGGCTAATAATGCTGTTAAAAAGGAAGATGTCATTGAGATCAGCCCCATCCTTATTTCTATTATCCAATGACCTAATGTAATTAAAATCTCCCAAGAGTAGCCAGTCTTCATGAATTGGGATATTTAAATCATATAACCATTGCACAAAAAGATCTCTCTGTAGTCCTCTACATGGTCCATAGACATTTACAAGTGTCCAAGTATCAGAGTTATGAGTTGAGGCAAACTTGATTTTTATTGCTGAGACAGTTGCTTCCATTAATGAGCCAATAAAAACAGAGATATTCCGTAAAACTATTAATCCACCCGAAGCACCAACAGAGGGAACAAACACAAACTGATCAAACCGTTTTGGGCAGAAAGTTCTGATAAAAGAATGGTCAAAATCTTCACATTTTGTCTCCTGAAGACAAATCACTGAGCAGTGACTTTCATTGATTTTATTATAAATAGCCAATCTTTTATCTTTATCATTTAAACCTCTGGCATTCCAACAAAGTACCAGCCAATCATGGTTTAATGTATAAGAATTATCCATGGAAAAACATTTTCAAAATTCATCCATCTGGCATGCACAACAGACCAGAGACAATCATAGAGCACCAACTTTAAGTAATAATTATAGACTGCCATAGATATTGGTTCCTCAACCAAGCCAAATAACTGAAAGTGCCAAAATACACCAGTAGACCACTTGAACAGAAACAGTGCAATATTACAGGAAACAAAATTATGCATAACTAGGAACTCAAACACTAGACCACACTGATAAAAGTAACCATCACTCATCATTGGGAACCTTCTTGGACTTGTTGGAAGAAGGACCAGCCATAAGCTTGTCCAGAGAAAGCTCTTTAGAGGGGATCTCCAGTTCTTGGCCTGCCCTTTGAAGAACAGGAATTGGGATAAAGAGCTCAGTTGGGTCTTCTATAGGCTTGGCAAATCTTGCTTTCTTTTTTGGCCTTGAGATTTCAACTGTCGAGCGGGCTTTGAAACCAGCATCCCTATTGGCTGTTCTGGCACTCCTCCCGACCGAGTAGGCGATTCGAGCAACATCCCTTCCCACAAAAAGAGGCTTGGTTTGTACATGCTTCATATCCCTTGCAGCACTTATTGTAACTCTAACTGACTGCCCAATGCATGCATTCTTTTTACTCATGGTAACACTGAAATCAGAAGCTGAAAAAACCATGGGGGTCACCTGTTGGTCATTGATGTTGACAGAATTGAGTCTTGTAGTGGCTGGTCTTGTCTTTATATTTGTCTTGTGGACATTTTTCTCATGATCCCAAATAACAGAGAAACCACAAAGATTATTGAAAGCAGTATGCCAATCTCTTTTTGCCAACAAAGAAATAAAAGGTTGTTCAACTGACAAGCTAGAAGGAATAACCTGTTTACAGTATTGTGGGATCATAAACTGCAGTAACTTATCAATTTGTAGGCTGGGTGGGATCACAGGACCATAAGAAGATGGCAATAACATGCTCTCCACAGGAACAATTCTAACATGATTAATTATCATCTGATTTTATGCCATCATATTATTATTGTTGAAAGACCCCCCTGAATCACCAGATCCATCAGTAATAATGGAGTCATCAACTTGCACAACTTCCTGTTCTTGCTGTGCAACAATATTTTGTGCCTGATGCTGCATCTCATCCTGCATGTTTCCCTGCATATCCTGTTGGTCAGGCTGGAAATTCCCACCTTGGTCATGTGGCCCTTGCTCATGATTATGGTCCCAACCAATTTTAGGATATTGTGGGCCAACAAAGTTGAAATTATTCATATGCATCTGGCCAGGCAAAGGGTGGGGATTACCATCCAAAGGCATTTGGTCCTCATCATTAGGCAAAGCATCAGCAAAATGTGTTGTCAAAATATAGCAGACTACAGTCCATCCTTCCCTCACTCCACCAACTGAAGCATAGTTGCCAAAAACAACATCCCTGGGAACTTTGGTAATAGCAGGGTCGGAAGCATATACCAGAGTTCTTTCAAGTACATTGGGGTCTTGGTGCCAATGCAAAAATTTGCCAAAAGTGCCAATTGCATTAGCAATGTCATAATCATTCCTATAATCCAGGGGCAAACCAAGAAACATAAGCCACCCAGTACTAAACCCTACCTCAGCCCTGTGATTCTGCCTATCATCATGTGCTAAAAAACGAACAAAAGTTCCATTCTGAAGCTCATACGGAGGATGATCAATCAAAGCCGATCTAGCCGCCTGGTTACGAAGAACAAAAAGACCAACTCCAAACAAACAGGGCTGAACATCATCAACAGGCCGATGCAACTGATGAACAATAAAATCCCTGACCTGCTGCCTCCAGAAAGCTTCATGTTGCTGCAGAGGTGGTGGCATGAGCTCAGCAATGCAGATGTGATCATGTCGACACGGCGGCACCACCGAGGGAGTGTAGAAGGTTCGTGGTAGTCTTGTAGGCCCCCCATCGATAATCTGATGTCCTTCAGGAATCCACCTTGTTAGATCAAGAGGGAAGTTCGCCATTGTCGCTGGGACAATCTTCGACAGCAGATTTGGGGTTGGGTTTGTTTGCGAGAAAAATGTGTCTGAAGCGATGCTCGAGGGGAGCAAAGGGGATTGAGAAGCCGAGGAGTCCGGGTACTGTTCAACCTTGTCTGCCTTAGACTCCTTGTCTAAACCGTGGACATGTAAAGTTTTTTTCTTAGGAATCCAGCACTTAGCAGTTTGACTCTTGGAATTCAGGCAGTTCTTTTTTATGTGGCCATATCGGAAACAAGCCCGGCATCGTATATCATTGACACATTGAGAAGTGTTATGGTCCATACTTAGACCTCTGCCACAATTTAAAACCTTATGAACCATATCATCAATCATTTTTTCAAATTCCACATCTTCATCCAGAATATCAAAATTACCATCAGAAGAAAGTTCAAAAGTTTTTGAAGATTCTCCTAGTTCTAAAGAAGTAATGGTTCCAAAATTTATGTTTGACTTGGATCCCTGCAAAGCAAATGGTAGGATAACACCAGATTTTTTCCGAATTTGAGGATAATCATATCCTGCTTCCAAAAAACAGAGAGCCTCTTCTTTACTAGAAGGGAATTCATACCCTTCACAAGCGTCATATTGTTCAACTATAGCAAAAGAAAGCTTCTTTTTCACCTGTTGATTATACTTCCCAAAAGAAGACCTTCTGATACTGGAGACAACGGGCTTTTTCTTTAGAGCATTTAAAGCCCTATTAGTTCTTCTTTTATTAGGGCTAATCAAAGTCCATTCTTCGTTGCATTCAATTTGCTAGTCATTGAATTCCCTATGCCATAAAGGACCTCCATTGCTCCATAAGTGAAAGAAGCATTTAAAATGTTGGCAGGAGAAGCTACGTAAAGCATAAACCATGAAACCAACAAACCTAGAAGCCACAGAGAACCTGAAAACCCTATCAGAAAGTTGAGTGACTGCAAGTTCCTGACTTAGTCCACCAATACATGATTCCAAAGCTTGACTGACAGAGTGATCATCCAATTTGAACATCATAAGCCTTCAGACGTCCACGATCAATGTCCTTCTTCGTGGTGTAAGAGACCTTCCATCGCCAAGTTGGGGGAATCATTAGGTGGGGGGAGTGCCGAAAAACCTATAGGAATGTGGAGGGAGGTGGGTTGGAGTAGATGATCGGTTTGGAAGGGTGACATCACCAGAGATCAGGGAGATCGCCGGTGAGAGGTTTTAGGGTTTAGGTTTGTCTCTCATGTTGATCATTTGATTGGTCATCCTTTGCAACAATTGGGATTGGATTTCCAAAAACTTTTGCATGGTTGGGTCTATCCCATTGTTGTTAGCTAAAAACTGAGTTCTCACTTGATTCAACTGGGCTTGAGTTGCTAGAAGTTGTTCTCTCATGTGCATCTCTTGGTTGTTGTTGTCACCATTCTTGATGTTGGAGTCTCTTGGAGAAGTCATCTATTTGGGCTGGATTAGGATTAGAATAGGTAAATGATTTCTAGAGAAAGAATTTTACTCACACACAACAATTCACACAAGCAATGTGCAAGCAATCACAAACAAGCATTCCACTCAAACAACAAGGTTCAAGCACATTTTTAGGAAACAAAATATTTTTTCTACACCACAGAAGTTAGTGTGATCAATATATGATCTAAACTAAACACTAGTAAGGTGGTCCAACTATGGGATTTTCTTGAGATCATTCCATTCTTCATAGTTGTTTCTTCCTGAATAATATCATTGTATCTCTGGAAAAATTCTTGTATCTTGGTCACTAAGCTTCAAAGGTGATGATGGTTCCCTCTAAGTTGTGTTTCCTTAGTCGTCAAGTCTTGAGTAATATTCTTGTCTCTCTTGTAGTCCTTAGTGATGTCCAAGTTGAAGTCCTTGGTGAACTAAAGTTGAAGTCTTTGATGATGTTGAAGTCTTTGCTCAAGTTGAAGTCTTTGCTCTTGTTGAAATCCTTGCTTATGTTGAGGTTTTTGTCCAACAAGTTGAAATAGAAGAGATGTAGAATCAAAACCAAAAAGGTTGAGGAAAGAGTTTACAAGATTGTTTGTAAATAAGTTTGGAACAAATACAACTCTTATTTATCTAAGGGTTTTTTCCAATCCTAGGGTTACAATCCTACAGGCAACACAGTGCACTGATACCATCTGTAGAGGTCCCAACCTGATAAGGTAGAGATCCATGTGTTTACAATGTTAGTCCCTAGATCAATATCTAGCATCCACAATTTAAGATGTAATTTCAAGAAACAAAGGTCATAATACAACTTTATAACCAGGAATAAAGTAATTCATTACATCTTACATAGCTCATTTGGCTATCTCATTACAATGCAGCAGAAATAAATATGTAGCATAGAGTCCTTCATCTTCAAAGTTCCACGGGCAATCATGTTGGTTGTAGACTTGTAATCCTATTCAACACACTCCACTAACATCAAACAAACCTGCAACATAATAAGTTACAGCCACAAGGGTCAATACATTTGAATTGTATTGGCAAGTGATACTATGGTAGAATAGTGGTATCTATCATCTATATGCATTTGGCTAGGTGGAGCTTAGGCTTTCTTTGCTCAAAATAAGGTTTTCCTTATAATTTGAAAACACTAAGTTTTTGTTTGTCAAATCACGCAAGGAACAACCAATAGGAATTGGTTAACCTTTAACCCTTGTTCAACCAAAAGCTTTTAACTTAGAAATTTGGATGAGGAGATCCTTGATAGCTTCCATGTCTTGATGCTCACATTGTCCATTGTCGGGGATACGACTAAGTACTTAGATTTTACTCTCTCGAGAGGTGGTGCACTTTCCCCACAAGACTCGACATGCATCGAGACAAGATCTTTCAGAAGCCTTCCCTTAGACCAAAATGGACGCGCTCCAAACCTATCACCCCTACCACCAACTGTCCATCTAGCTAAGTTATTGCAACCTATATGATCCAGGCAGATCCCATATTTCCATGTGGCTGCACTTGAAGCTTCTCAACATTTGACATCTCAAATCTCTTTGTTCCTGGGTGGCTTTCCACAAGTGTGATACCAAGTTTTACCCAGTATACTGGACTTGGTGATGCCCAAGTTTTCCCCAGTACTCTGGACTTGTGTAACCACTCAACACAAACCTTTCATTCCATTCCACCCAGGTGATTCATTCACATAGTTGTTTTATTAACAAAACACAAGTCATAGACTTAGAAATATTTCATAGCATGAGTATAATCCGCCCTTGTTTTCTATTAGCTAAGCTAAGCATGATAACATGGCAAGTTTCCTAACTTAGGATAATTCTACTAAGACATCATATAGGATTTCCCATGGCATAGCTTATACTTAGAAAATTTCCATGAAAGTCCTACTCAAAATATCACTAATGCATATTGAAAATAACGGGACAAAAGTATGAAGCACCACTTGCATTTTTAGTAGAGAGTATACATTCACTCCTTGATCTTGAAATGGTCCACTCTTCAAAGTTCACTACAATTCAATCAAGGCACAAATTCAAACTAACATTCAAACAATTCACCACATAAAATAATAATAAAAACAATGCATGCAAGCATGCAAAAGATTGTTTTATTTGGAAAGGTGGTCTCTAGTAGGCTATAAACATTTTAAAACACCTATTGGTCATTTATAAAAGTGTCAAGGTCATTTGAAAACAAGTTAGTGAAAATGACCATTTAAATCATTTTTGTTTTGCTAAAAGGGATTTAAATCAAAGTAATAATTTCTAGTGTTTGACAATTATATTTTTAAACACAAATGTTAGTGTTTTAAGGTCAAAGTGTTTTAAAACAAATATATTTACAAAAGGTTTCACCCAAAATCATTTTTAAATCAAAGCAACATTTTATTCTACTAAAAATGCCTTTAATCAAAGTAATAATTTTCTAGGGTTAATCAAATACATTTTTAAATCCAAAACTTAGTGTTTAGGGTCAGAGAGTTTAAATCAAACCATTTGCAAAAGGTTTTACTCAAAAATTATTTTTAAAACATAATCAACAGTTTTTGTTTTACTAGAAATGCTTTTATTCAAGTAATAATTCCTTAGTGTCACAAAATATACTTTTTAAATCCAAAAGTTAGTTTTTATAGTCAGTAGGTTCAAAACAAACCATTTACAAAAGATTTTACCCTAAAATCATTTTTCGAATAAATTTTATACACAAAATAAGCCTAAACATGTTTCTGCAAAAACAACCAATTTTACAGAATCAAAATACTAAAGTAAGGGCATGGTTGCAAAGGTTTATTTTTCCTGATAACAATTATATAAAATTTGTAAAGTTTGGACGTGTAGATTAAGTTATGAATTTTACAAAATCAACTTACTAATAGACAAGTTTCTATTTTTAAATCAAAAGGCTGGCCACGTGACTTGTTTTTATTCGCTGGTACCGGTTCGGCAGGATCACGCTCTGTGGACTGCAGGATCTTATTTGAATCGCACGGTACAGATGCAAACTTACCCCTTCGTTTAAGATTCTAGCGTGACCACTAGATCAACATCTAACGGCTCAGGACGCTGTGACCAAGTACTGGCGGCCCTGGGGGCAACGGCGAGCGGCGACGCGCTCTGTCAGCGATGGTCCGGCTATTCCATGAAGCTAGAGATAGGGGGAAGAGGCTTACAGCGTTCGCCGTGACGCGGGGAAGCTCGAGGTGGTCTCCGTCGACAAAGGGGCATAGGGAGTCTCTGGCGATTTCTCGCTGGAGTTCACGACAGCGTCGGGCTCGTCTGTTTGTCGATGGAGGCGAGGATTTAAGGCATGCTAAGACAAATGAAGGGATCCATTAGATGCATAAGAGCGTCACGAGCATAGGAGCATCAAAGAGAGGGGAAGGGGAGGTCAGGTCTCACTAGTAGAGATTGCCGGAGTTGAGGCAGGAGACGGTAGTGAGAAGGCGTCGTTGTTGTCGAGCCTCTAGGGTGCGCGCTTGCAAGGGGAAAGTGCTGGCGGGTGCGCACGTCAATGGGGAGTGAGCTCGCGTTTACTAGGGGGTAAGGGGAGGGTCGAGCTCGCCGGAATTTGCACTGAAGGTCACCAGAGACAGAGGTGGTTCGAGGTGGAATCAAGGCAGCCTTGAGGCGGAGAGGGAATGGTGTCTGGGGAGAAAGGTAGAGAGGAGACAGGCGATTATCAGGGCGAGGTTGCAGGGCTGAATTAACACGGCATTGATGCGAATTTATCTCGCGGAATAAAAGCAGAAACTGCGAGAGGAGTGGGAGAGAGCTGGTCGCGGGGTTGAAGACGGTGAACTGGCAGTGGCGTTGCGATATTAGCGAATGAGAGGGGGTATGGTGGGATCCAAGCGTCAGTGGCTGAGGGGGTAGAGTTTGCGATAAGAAAATGTTTTGCGCGGGGGAGAAAGAGAGGGCTGTTGTTGGGCCTGTTGGGCCAAGTCTCGGGTAGGGTTAGTGGGCTTGGTCCTTTTCATTTTTTCTTTCTGGTTTCTTTTTCTATTTTTATTTCTGTTTTGGTTTTATTCAAATGATTTAAAACCCTTATTTGGATTCAAACTTTTCCCAACTTTCAGTATGTTTTAATACTGTTTATTAGTGTATTTTAAAGTCCATTTTATAATCTTTTCTTTATTTCCTTATGGTTTATTATTTAATTTAAATAGACATTTTGTATTTATTAAATAGGATTTTAAATATGGTTCCAATCCATATTATTTTATTCAAATGACTTAAACTTCTATTTTAAATTCAAATGTTTTATCAAACCTTTTTCAATAGGTTTTATTTATTCAATTAACTTTGAATTATTTAAAATATCTTAATATGATTTATTAATCATTTAAATTGGGCAATTTCAATTATTATTTTCTCATGATTTGATTAATCATTAATAATAGAAATTTTGTCTTCATTCAAATAGAATTGAATTTGGTTAAAGTCCATATAATTTTATTTGAATATTATTTATCTCTTTATTTTATTTGGATTATCTTTATTAGATTTGCTTATGGATTTAATTCAAGATTTAAATTGTCTTCTAAATAATTACCTTGGGATTTATTATTTAGTTTAGGCAATTGTCTTTATTTTAATAAAATTGAATATGGTTCAAAGCCCATATAGTTTTATTTAAATAATCTTTTATTTATTTTTATAATTCAATACTTTCATTTGTTTATGGATTTGGCCAAGATTTAATTTGGCTTTTAATTATTCCTTATTTATTTATTTATTTCTTTGTCTTATAAAATCCATATCTTTTTATTTATAGTTCCAAAATTGGTGATTCAATTTGTATAGATTTTAATTAATATTTTTTTATATTTTTAAGTCCTTTTAGGATTACTTTGCTCAAGATTTGGCATGGATTTTAGTTAGGAGCTTTATTAGCTTTGGAAATTATTCCCTTTTATTTTATTAAATTCATAAGTTTTTATCCATGGCTCCAAATTAAATGAAACCAATTTCTATGATCTTATATTATTTTTGTTTATCATTTTTGATCCTTTATAAATGTTTGTTGCTGAATTTTTATATGGATCAAATCCATCGTCTTAGACAGATTTTGGAAATGATTTATTCCATTAAGGTTTAGGGTTTTGGTTTAACTTTTCCAAGTGTTTAAATTTCAAGATACATTCATTGATGAATGCATTTCACTTGATTGAAATTTGTTGGATTCCATTTTATTCAAATTTGTTCAAGAAGGGTTTTGATGTTTCCATTTAGAAGCAAAAAGTTTCTTCTCACCCTAAATTTCAACAATTATTTCTTTTGTTTATTTATATTTCACATTTCAAAATTTGGAAAATTTTGGGATGTGACACTAACACCCATCGAGTTCTGGTGTTGATCATGTTTTGCTCTAGGGAGAGTTTTAGTCAACGGATCTGCTACATTGAGATCCATGTGCACTTTACAAATCTTTATATCTCCATCCTTGACATGCTCGCGAATGGAGTGAAACATGCACTTAATATGCTTGGAATTCTTGTGAGACCTTGGTTCTTTCGCATTGGCAATGGCACCATTGTTGTCACAATAGATCACCATTGGGACCAGTGCGCTCGCAACCACACCTAGTTCGGATATGAACTCCTTCATCCAAACCGCTTCCTGAGCCGCTTCTGAAGCAGCAACATATTCGGCCTCCGTTGTTGATCCCGCCACCACGGGTTGTTTGGAACTCCTCCAACTAACCGCTCCACCATTCATGAGAAATACGTATCCGGATTGAGACTTAGAGTCATCCGGATCAGTGTCAAAGCTAGCATCGACATAACACTTAGCGACGAGCTCTTCTTCACCTCCGTACACAAGAAACAAATCCTTAGTTCTTCGCAAGTACTTAAGGATATTCTTGACCGCTATCCAGTGTTCCGATCCTGGATCAGATTGGTACCTACTAGTCAAACTAATATCATGTGCCACATTTGGTCGTGTACATAGCATGGCGTACATTATAGAGCCTATGGATGAAGCATAGGGGACTTTGTCCATTATCTATCTTTCTTCTGCCGTAGCCGGACTTTGAGTCTTACTCAATGTCTTGCCTTGCAACATAGGTAAGAACCCCTTCTTACTTCCGTCCATTTTAAACTTCTTTAAAATCTTATCAAGGTATGTACTTTGCGATAGCCCTATTAGGCGCCTAGATCTATCTCTATAGATCTTTATGCCTAATATGTATGACGCTTCACCTAGGTCCTTCATTGAAAATTTGTCGTTAGATAACTTTTAACACTGTTTAAAAGATCTATATCATTTCCGATCAATAATATGTCATCCACATATAATATCAGAAATGCCACATTGCTCCCACTCACTTTCTTATAAATACAAGCCTCTCCATAAGTTTGGACAAATCCAAACACTTCAATCACCTCATCAAAGCAGAGATTCCAACTCCGGGATGATTGCTTTAGTCCGTAGATGGATCGCTGAAGCTTGCAAACCTTGTCAGCATCCTTAGGATCGACAAAACCCTTTGGTTGTATCATATAGAAATCTTATTCAATATTGCCATTGAGGAACGTAGTTTTGACATCCATCTGCCATATTTCATAGTCAAAATATGCAGCAATTGCTAACATAATCCTAACTTATTTTAGCATCGCTATGGGAGAGAATGTCTCATCATAGTGAACTCCTTGAATTTGTCGAAAACCTTTGTGACAAGTCGAGCTTTATAGACGGTCACCTTACCATCAGCATCAGTTTTCCTTTTGAAAATCCATTTATTCTCCACGGTATTTTCGGTCGTGAGGTAAGTCCACCAAGTTCCAAACTTGGTTTTCGTACATGGATTCCATCTCGGATTTCATGGCTTCTAACCATTTGTTGGAATCCGGGCTCATCATCGCTTCTTCATATGTCATAGGGTCAACAATTTCATCAACCATGAAATTCAGAATAGGATTTCCGTACAGCTCGGGAGCTGCACGCGTCCTGCTAGACCTACGAGGTTTGGTAGTATTATCTTTTGGATCTTCATGATCATTATCATTAGTTCCCTCTTCAATTGGAGAAGCCAACTCCGGAACGACTTCCAGCACTGCGCTACTCGCCATACTATTAAGAGAATGTTCTACAACCTCTTCGAGTTATACCTTCTGACTACTCACGCCTTTTGCGAGAAAATCTTTCTCTAGAAAGGATCCATTCTTGGCAACAAAAACCTTGCCCTCGGATCTGTGATATAAGGAATACCCAATAGTTTCCTTAGGGTATCCTATGAAGACGCATTTTTCCTCTTTGGGTTCGAGTTTATCCGATTGAAGTTTCTTCACATAAAAATCGCATCCCCAAACTTTATGAAATGACAGCTTAGGTTTGTTTCCAAACTACAATTCATACGGTGTCTTTTCAACAGATTTAGATGGTGCCCGATTTAAAGTGAATGCAACAGTTTCTAGTGCATAACCCCAAAATGACAATGGCAAGTCCGTCAGAGACATCATAGATCGAACCATATCCAATAAAGTATGATTACAACGTTGTGACACACCATTTCGCTATGGTGTTCCGGCAGGTGTGAGTTGTGAAACTATTCCACACTCTTTCATATGAGTGCTAAACTCGTAACTTAGATACTCACCTCCATGGTCGGATTGTAGAATTTTGATCTTTCTATTATGATGATTTTCCACTTCATTCTGAAATTCCTTGAACTTTTCAAAGGTTTCAGACTTGTGTTTCATCAAGTAGATATAAAAATATCTACTCAAATCATCCGTGAAAGTTACAAAATAACGATATCCACCTCGTACCGACACACTCATTGGACCACATACATCAGAATGTATGATTTCCAATAAATCTGTCGCCCGTTCCATTAAACCGAAAAATGGCGTTCTAGTCATCTTGCCCATAAGGCATGGCTCACATGTATCAAATGATTCAAAATCAAGTGATTCCAAAAGTCCATCCGAATGGAGATTCTTCATGCGTTTAACGCCAATATGACCTAGACGGCAGTGCCACATATATGCGGATATATCATCATTAAGTTTAATCCTTTTAGCATCAACATTATGAATATGTGTAACATTATTATCGAGATCCAACAGAAATAAACCATTCATCATCGGTGCATGACCATAAAAGATTTCATTCATATAAATAGAACAACCATTGTTCTCGGATTTAAATGAATAACCACTTCGCATCAAACACGATCCATATACAATGTTCATTCTCAGTGCTGGCACCAGATAACAATTATTCAAGTTTATTACCAATCCCGACGGTAAGTGGAGAGGTAGCTTTCCGATGGCAATCACATCACCACTTGATCAATTGCCGACACACATCTTGACCTCACCCCTTGCTAGCGGTCGCTTGTTTCGCAGCCCCTGATTCGAGTTAAAAATATTAGTAACTGAACCGATATCAAATACCCAGGTGCTACTGCAAGTTCTAGTCAAGTACACATCAATAACATGTATATCATATATACCTTTATTTTCCTTGCCGGCTTAATTGTCTGCCAAATACTTGGGGCAGTTGTGGTTCTAGTGGCCAGTCCCCTTACAATAATAGCACTCGGTATCAGACTTAGGGCCATCTCGGGGTTTCCTTTCAGGCACGCAACTGGCTTGATGCCCTTATTTCCCTTCAGTTTACCCTTCTTGTCTTTCTTGAAAATAGTGGTCTTATTGATCATCAACACTTGATGTTCTTTCTCGATCTCCACTTCTGTAGTTTTAAGCATTGACAGAAGCTTGGGGAGAGACTTCTTCGTGCCTTGCATATTATAGCTCATCACAAAGCACTTATAGCTAGGTGGAAGAGACTGCAGAACACGATGGATGCCTAAGTCAATGGGAATCATTATTCCCAAGGACACAAGCATATCGGCGTAACCCGACATCTTGAGTACATGCTCACTTATGGAGTTGTTCTCTTCCATCATGCAGCTAAAGAACTTTCCTGAAGCATTGTAGCTCTCTACCGCAGCATGTGTGTCGAAAATCATTTTCAACTCACCCATTGTATCAAATGCATTGCCGTTTTCGAAACGCTTTTGAAGTTCTGGCTCTAGCCCATACAATATGCCGCAATGAACTAAGATGTGGTCCTCCTGACAAGTTTGATAGACATTCTTCTCCTTGTCAGGGGCATCATCAAAAGGTGGGGGGCCTAGCGGCGCTTCTAGCACATATTGCTTTTGTGCAGCGGAGAGGAGAATCCTCAAATTCATGGCCCATTTGTTAAAGTTGCTACCGTCCGTCGCAAGTTTCTCTTTCTCCATGAACACATTGAAATTAAAAGCAGGTGGTGCCATCTACAACAGAATTTGTAAAGTTTAGACTATGTTTATGATAGATTGAGTTCAACTAATCCAAATTAAGAATGAACTCCCACTCAAAAACGACATCCCTCGTGCCTTTTTGGTGATTACATGAACCAAATCCACTACACCAAGTCCGATCATCACGTGAGTCGGTGTAGCTTCAAAGGCGAGCATCAAATGGGCATCATATCTACCATATGACTCATGCTTAACCTTTCGGTCCGTGTTCCGAGGCCATGTCTGTACATGCTAGGCTCGCCAAGTAAGAACCTTAGTATTCGCGTGTGTAACTGTCTTACACCCGAAATATGATCGTGGATCCAAGAACACCCGATCATCACGTGATGTCTTGGAGCGACGAAATATAATCTGTGCTTACTTAAGGAAGAACACATTCTTATATTGATATCTAAATGAGGGATCATCTTATTATGCTAATAAAATGCCAAACAAGTAATATAAGATGCAATCAAACATCACATGTTTATAAGTGGAATGATATGGTTCTTGCACTCGATCTCCATCATGTGCATTGTGGTATGATCACTATCATACCTCTATGTGTAAGGCCAAGGTCTATGGAACTTACACGTTATGTGTGTTATAAGAGTATCAACTCATACTTCTACTTACAACATCACCATATTATGACACTATCCCAGCAACAATCTAAACTAGACGCCTCTAATTTATCCATTGCAAGTTTTACATGGCTTAGGGCTTTTGAAGATAGAACCATTCATACCTACGAACATGAACCACAACGAGGATAACCAAATTGTTGACAACTAGTTGCAAATTAGATATTGACTATAGTAGGAGAGACAGACACCCGCTAGCCAGTTATGCAAAACTAGTTGCATGTCAAGCGTGGAACAGGTCTCATGTGCGAGGACATGTAAAGTTCGTCCGGGCCGCTTCATCCCACTATGCCACCAATATCCAAAGTACAACTAAGAAGCAATAACATGATCATCATCGCCCACATACTCATATGTGTACTACCCGTGCAAAGCATATACGCATAGATCCGGCTCTGATACCACTGTAGGGTTCACAGCATAGAAAACAAAAAATTCCTACGATGGGAACAACTATGTGCCAACATCTATCTACTATATACAATCAATGGGCGGATATACATCCGTAGAGAACATACCCTTGAAGACCGACAAAGCTTAATGAGGTTGAACTCGCAGTTGATGTAGACGATCTCTTGCCGATCTCAAGATCGAGACGAAGTCCTAGCACCGCAAGTCAGTGGCGCATCCGTGCTCGCACACACGTCCGATGCACCGAGCAACCTCCGCCTCCTCGCTCCAGAAATGCAGCGGAAGCATAACTCTTTCTTGCCTAATAGCCACTCGGAACATGTATCTCGCTAGTTCGAGACCATGGGGGATAAATACTAGAGGGGGAGAGAGATCCTTCACGAGGAGGTGTAAGTGAGAAGAGAGGAGGGGGGATCCTTTTATAGGAGGAGGGGGCACCCAAGGGGGTGTCCGGCACATGGGGCTGCCCCCTTGCCCTCCCTCCGTTGATGTGGGTGGACACTCCACTCACAAAAATGCCTTTCAATTTCCTCCACTCAAAAACCCACTCAAATTCCCATTAAATTTCCACCAAATTTAATGCAAACTCTCATTAAATAAAACTCCTTTTATTTATTCAGAATTTTGTCAATTACTTTAATGACAAACATTCACATATAACCACTTTCTAGTATTTCATTTCACATGCAAAAACACTTTCTTAAATTTCACCCGAAAACCTGTTTCGTTATCTAGTGAAATAAATTCCTGCGCTTGTTATTCTTTTTGCCATGAAACTTTTGCTCCAAATTGTGTTGGTGTCTCTTAAGTGTGTCACCCTACGGTTCACGAATAATGTGGACATGATTGAGACCCCTCTCAGATCAATAATTAGAAGCGGGACCTAGAGATCCATACTGACTCTCATACATTCAACGATGACTTTCTTGTGATCGTGAGAACCTTTTATGCTAGTATCTGACGACTGTCTATGCACAGCCTGTTGGGAACCCCAAGAGCAAGATGTGAAGCAGCAAGTTTTCCCTCAGTTGAGACCGAGGTTATCGAACTAGAAGGATGAAGGAAATGTCACACAGGTGTTGCAAGCAACGCAGAGACCTGCACAACACAAACTCAAGACTTTGCCCCAACGAACAGTGAGGTTGTCAAGCTAACCGGTTTGCTGTAACAAAGGATTAAACGTATGGTGTGGAAGGTAATGGTTTGCGTCAAGTAAACAAGTAACAGTGGAAGATGTATCAATGGTAAAGATTGGACCGAGGTCCATAGTTCACTAGAGGTGCTCTCCTTAAATAAACAACATGGCATGAAGGGTAAACAAATTACAGGAGGGCAATTGACATGAACTGAGCAAGGTATAACAATGAAATTACTAGTCAGAAAGATCCTATGAGATTCGATTGGGCAATACAACAAGATACATAGACCGCCATCCAACTGCATCTATGACTAGAAGTCCACCTTTAGGTTATCATCCGAACCCCCTCCGGTATTAATTTGCAAGCAACAGACAACTGCTTTAAGAAAAGTGTGTAAGGTAAACAGTCCACATGTTCCATGAACAAGAGAACATTGTTTTATCCCTAGTAGCAACAGCACATCTATAACCGAAGAGATTATTGTCACTTCCCTTGGAAACTAGAGGCATGAACCCACTATCGAGCATAAATACCCCCTCTTGGAGTCACTAGCAACTACTTGGCCAAGATAGCTACTAACAACGGAGAGCATGCAAGATCACAAACAACACAGACATGATAGAATCATAAAGACAAAACCATTAATCAAACCAACATAATAATCTCAATATCCATCGGATCCCCGCAAACACAACATGCATGGTTACAAATAGATTAGATCTTCATCATGAACGGAGCTCACAAGATCTATACATGAAAGCACAAAGGAGGAGATACAACCATCTAGCTACTACATGGACCCATAGTCCAAGGTGGAACTACTCACGCATCATACCGGAGAGAAGGCCTCCGGGATGATCTCCTCCTGGCAGGGTGCCGGGAAGAACTTCAGATCCCCCATCTAGGGACGATGGTGGCGGCGGCTACATACGGTTTCGTGGATATTTGATCGGGTACTCAGAGTTTCTGCATCAGGGGCTTTTTATAGGAGAAAGCGGAGACCGAGGAGGCGGCCAGGGTTGGAAAACCGTAGCCAGGCACAGGGCTAGGCCCACCCACGCCTGGGGTGGGTCTGGCCCCCCTGGATAGCCCCTCCGGCTCTCCTCTGTACTTCTTGTTCCCCACTGAAAGTAATTGACTTTGATGTTTGTCCCGTCCAATTCCGAGAATATTTCTTTACTAACTTTTCTGAAACCAAAAACAGCAGAAAACATGCATTTGGCACTGTTGCAACTTGTTAATAGGTTAGTACCAGAAAACATGTAAAAAGCACCTCAAAGTGTAGACAAGCAAAGCAAAGTAGATACAAAATAATCATGGAGCATCAAAAATTATAGATACGTTTCCAACATATCAGTATCTTAATACTTTTGTTTCGTGATATATTACATGTTCGAGATTTGATCATTGGTATCTCCATACCTAGTTTGATCTCGTTACTGACATGTACTCTTATCTCGTTCCCGTGATATAACATTCTAGTGATCAAATCACTTGCTTGCAAGCTAACCAATGTCATATCACCGAGAGGGCCCAGAGCATATCTATCCGTCATTGGGATGAACAAATTCCACTCTCGATCCATGGGCCTCAACATAACACTTTAGTAGTACTAAACCCATCTTTATAATCACCCTGTTACGGTGTGACGTTTGATGTTATCAAGATACTCTTCTGGTGTTAGTGATTGACATGATCTCATGGTCTAAGGATTAGGATCACTTCGTATGATGTTATAGCAGTATAAACTCAATGACTTTGATCGTAATGCTATACTTCTGATGAACGTTCATCACACCATTACACTAATGTTGTGACCTCGTTATTAACAACATCCAATGTCCATGATCAGGAAACCTTGATCATCTTGTTAATCAAACGAGCTAGTTTATGAGAGAGGCATAACTAGGAACTTTCTGTTTGTTTATTAAACACACATGTATTAACGTTTCCGTACTAATACAATTATAGCATGAAAAATAAACATCTATCATATACTTGGAATATACATAATAACCACTTTATTATTGCCTCTCAGAGCATATTCCCTTCATAACCTTAATCACCTCAAGGTGCTTATGATAGGGGCAATGAGAGCTCAAAGCTAGTAAGTACCGTAATTTTTGGAAGCTCTTTATGAAACTTGTAAATCCCTGCTTCCCTCTACGAAGGGCCTATCTTTTACTTTTATGTTGAGTCAGTAAACCTATTCCTTTCTATCTCAAGCAAGCATTTGAGTTGTTGAGATTCAATCATCCATATGTTGATTTATTCAATCTTGTTTTTTATGTTCCTTGTTTTGCACAATGCTCTTATCTGAATGAATATAACTTTGAAAGTTATCATTGTCGGTGAAAAGGCCGTTATACCTGAACAAGAGACTCCTGCAATATAAACTCCATTTTAAAAGCTTTGCTCAAAACTAAGTATGATTTGTTAATTGTTCTCTGAACAAGAACAAAGTTTGCCATCACCAATTATAATTTACTTTGTGCATCTTTATTGTGACTCCCTTAGTCATTGCAAGTTAAGTTATATAATAGTGAGTTGTTTTCTATTATGATTTGTGTACTGATAAATGTGATGTTTCTTGTCTATATTCTCTTTATCGACACTTCACTCCATAAACTTGTGGTCATGTTTACTGAGTTCAGTTTTTGCTTGGGGAAAAGCGAGGTCTAAGCTTGGGCGGAGTTGATACGTCCATTTTGCATCACTATTTTATATCATAATTTACTGTTATTCGTTGATATATTTAATATTAAGAGATTGTACTTATGTTATTTCATCTATTTTGCATGTTTGATGACTTTTGGAGGATGAACCGCCGGAATCAAGATTCTGATGGAAAAAAGCGCCGTCCAGATGCAATATTTCCGAAGAACAAAATATCCTAGAAAATATACGGAAATACCTATTTTTCCAGAAGACGAAGATAGCCCGAAGGAGAAGTGGAGATGGGCCATGGGGGGCACACGACCCCTAGGCGCGGGTCCCCCTAGGCCGCGCCACCAGGTGGTGTGGCCACCCTGGCCCACCTCTGGCATCACCCTTTCGCGTATATCTACCCCCGTAAAACATAAGACTCAGGGACCATAGCAGAAATATTCCGCCGCCTCTACGGGACGAAAACTACAGAGAGAAAAAGAGCTCTCCGGCAGGCAGAAATCTGCCAAGGAAATTCCTTCCCGGAGAGGGGAGATCATCGCCATCGACACCGTCATCAAGCTAGACTTCATAGGGATCATCATCATCATCCTCATCATCATCTCCACCAGCACCATCACCACCACGCCATACCGCTGTAACAATTGGGTTGAATATTGCATAGTTCATAGGGGAAATTTTTCCGGTGTTGATTACTTGTTGTAGTTGATGCTATTGAGTAGAACCATTGGATTATTGTTCATGTTCAGATTGTTACTTATCATTATTTCATTTCTAATATTGATCCATATGATGTCTTGTGAGTAGTTCGTTTAGTTCTTGAGGACATGGGAGAAGTCATGTTGTTAGTAGTGGAATTATGTTGAGTAATATTTAATGGTTTGATATTTAAGTTGTGGTGCTATTCTTCTAGTGGTGTCATGTGAACGTCGACTACATGATACTTCACCTTTATGGTCCTAGGGGAATGCATTGTGTATTTGGTTACTAATTGTGGGGTTGCCCGAGAGACAGAAACCTAAACCCCCGTTAGGAATCCATTACATAAGGGAGTGTAGGATCTCAGAGTTTAATGTTGTGGTTAGGTTTTTATCTTAATTACTTTCTTGTATTTTTGGATGCATGAAAGGGGTATAATTCATGGATAAAAAGCAAATGATCACCAGGATGGACAGTTCCATCCCCAAAATAATAATTATTCATAACACGATCAACAATAATTGTAGGTATCTTAAATGGATCTATCTCAACAGGTGGTGGTTCATCTACTACCCTTACAGTGGTAGTAGTTCTCCCAAACAGAAAACCAAGTGGGTTATCCATATTGGAAACAAAGTAACAAACAGAAACAAAAATAAATACTCCCAGTAGAAGTTTCCTTTACCAGTTCCACTCTTCATTAGTGCTTTACTCCCCGGCAACGGTGCCAGAAAATAGTCTTGATGACCCACAAGTATAGGGGGTGTATCGTAGTACTTTTGATAAATAGGAGTGTCGATCCCAACGAGGAGCAGAAGGTGTTGACTAGTGGTATGGAGTAGGAAATCTCTGTAAATACTTAACAAACGGATTTTTAGTGGTTTTCTGATAAAGCAACAAAACAAAGTGCAAATAATAAAGACAATGAACAACTGCAGCAAGTGGCCCAATCCTTTCTTAGCAAAGGAAAAGCCGGTGGAAATACTTATAAGGACCAAACGATCTCGAGGACACATGGGAATTCTATCAAGTGCTTTCGCTTCATATAGCTAAGTACTCTTCTTTGATATTGTAAGTGTTGTGTGGGTGAACCTATGCTAATGTACCGACCGTACTTGGACTGATACATACTTGCGATTAAACCCCCTGCAAGCATCCACAACTATAGGAAAGTAATTAAGATATAAACCTAACCATAGCCTTAAACTCTGAGATCCTACGATCCCTTATGCAATGGTGTGCTAACAGGGGTTTAGGTTTCTGTCACTCCGGCAACCCCACAATTAGTAGCCAAATACATAATGCATTCCCCTAGGCCCATAAATGGTGAAGTATCATGTAGTTGACATTCACATGACACCACTAGAAGAATAGCACCACAACTTAAATACTAAACCATTGAATAATAACTCAACACAAATCCACTACTAACAACATGACTTCTCCCATGTCCTCAAGAACTAAACGAACTACTCATAAGACATCATATGGATCAAGATCAAAGATGATATGGTGATGGATAACAATCTGAACATAAACAATAATCCAATGGTTCCACTCACAAGCATCAACTACAATAGCAATTAACACCAGGAAAGTTTCCCCTAAGAACTAATGAAAGATCCAACACGATTGTAACAGCGGGGCGGAGTGGTGATGATGGTGATAGTGGAGATGATGGTGTGGATGATGATGATGATGATCCCGATGAAGCCTAGCTTGATGACAGTGTTGATGGTGACGATCTCCCTCTCCGGGAAGGGATTTCACCGGCAGAAATCTGTCTACTGGAGAGCTCTTTCTCTCTCGGTGTTTTCCGCCCCGTAGAGGCGGCAGAAATCTTTCTGTGGTCGCTCCCCTGGTGTTAGGGTTCCGTGAGGAAGATATAGGCGAGACGGCGGAATCGGGATCTGGCTAGGTGGGCCACACCTTCCCTAGGCGCGGGCAAGGTGGGCCTGTGCCTAGGGGGTGTGGGCCCCATGTGGCCCGGCTACGCCTCCCCTTCTGGCTTACTCTGTCTTCTGGGAAAATATAATTTTCCAATATTTTTCTGGTATTTTTTTGATCTTCGCGAAATTGCATCAAAACACCTCTTCTTCCATCAGAAACCTGACTCCAGCAGTTCATCCTCCAAGAATCATCCAACATGCAAAAACAGAGGAAAAGACATAAGTAATACCTCATAATAAGACATATATCAATGAATAGAGGCAAATTATGATATAAAATGGTGATGCAAATTGGACGTATCAACTCCCCCAAGCTTAGACTTTCGCTTGTCCCCAAGCGAAAACTGAGCTCAGTAAACATGTCCACAGGTTTATGGAGTGAGGTGTTGATAAAAGAATACGGACAAGAAGCATCACACTTACCATTACACAACTCATAGAAGAAAGCAACTCACCATTATATAAATTAGCTTGCAACAAGTACAGGAGTCACAATAGAGATGCATAAAGATAAATCATAATTGGAATTGGTAAACTTTTGTTCCTGGTCAGAGAACAGCTGGAAAACAGTTTCACAAAAAGCTTTTTGTAGAAGTTTTATTTGCTCAAAAAGGTTTTTCACAATGAAGGATTTCAAAGTAATACTCAATATATAAGAGTCTTATGCAAACAAGGAAAATAATGAACATGATTGAATAAATCACCATATGAATGCTTACAACACAACAACTCAAATGTTCGCTGGTGGTAGAGAGGAAATAGGTTTACTGACTCAACTCGGGAAATAGAACAAAGGTACCTTCATAGAGGGAAGCAGGGATTTCAAGTCATAAAGAGCGCTTCCAAAAGATTATGGTACTTACTAGCTTTGAGCCCTCATTGCCCCTATCATAGGCATCTTGAGATGATTAAGGTTAAAGTGAACAAGGATGGAGTATATGCTTGACGAAATATAAGTTGGCAATCTCATGTCCCTTGAGTATATGCTTCATAGAATGCTCATTATGGTGATGCTGCAAGTTTAAACCATGATTAGGCATGGCTTAGTCGAGCGGCCAAGGCGTTTCTCTAACACACATACATCACTCCATGGACTTACAAGTTCCCTCTTTATTTCACACCATCGACATGCGCAAACAAAAGAGCATGATATCAACCGTGTACAACGTACATGTGCAATGTTGAAAGCGTTCCTCGTGACAACACGGTTCTACTAATCCCAATGTATAGATGCAAGCATATACAACTTCGATGACACAATGGTTCAAGTTTATTAGGGGAAAGAAAATAAGGTGTGCCATCAAGTTCGTGAGAGCTTTACTAACTAGTTTTCACATAACAAAATACTTTTTAATTCGAAAGATAGATGAAGCTTGAGAATTTTCCTTGAATAGCAATAGTGCTAAAGGTAGATATGGTGGACACAAATGGCACAGGTTTGGATCAAAGGGATTGGAAACATGAGAAGTATGCCTTCTCAAAACAGGTTTTTGGCTAGCAAGGTTGGGTAGCAAGCAAAAGAGTTGAAAGAAACAAGCAAGCCTACAAGTGATAAAGCCAAACATGCAATCTTCCTTGAAGACACCAAAGATCTTAAATAAAGAATACTAAGCTTATGAGCCAATCAACAAAGAAAACAAAATGATACAAAATACCTATAAGATTTTTCTCTTTTTCTTTCAAACCTCAAAAAGTGTTGCTACTAACCAGAACTCAGTTTGCCAGAACCAATTTAGATTTACTTGATGCTCCCAAAGTGATGTCTATACTGATCAACAAGATCCATCATATAATAGAGATTGCAAACTAAAATAAGAAGTGCAAAAAGTAAAAGATGAAACTTCACATTAATATTCCATAAAGGCACTCACACCAAGGGATACATAGATAATCAACTAAAGGAGAGATACTTCCACATGCAAACCAACATATAAGATAACACCTCTACCAAAGATATGAATCCACTAAAAAGGTAAAAGATAGAAGATAAAGGTGGTGATACCGCGGCAACCCCCAAGCTTGGATCAAGCCAAGGGGATGCCAAACCTGATGACGAATTACTCCTTCGGTGGTGGTGGTGTTCTCTTGATAAGCTCCTCAATCAGCTTCCTCAAATCCTCAATCTCAAAGGTCAGAGTATGAATCAACTCCAAATTTTGCTCAATGCGTTTCATGATCATATCGGACCGAGAGCCCGAGTCCTTACTATTATTTCCCCACCCTTCCTTCTTAGTGTGTTCCTTCCCTGCATGGTTAGAACAAGGCATATCCCACATCGAGGGAAAGTTCCCTTTGGGCACATGTTGGTATTGATGCTCATGTATAAGAGTATGGAAGGGTCTCTTAGTACGTGGAGGAGATGACCGTGGATTGTAGATAAGACGTGGAGGTTTCCCTCCTGTAGACATCCATGCTATCCTCTTAAGCTTGATAGGTTTTGCCACCACTCCAATGCTTGCGACGGTAGTGCGGGTGTCCGGTTGCTTGTCCTCCTCCATGTCTTCTTCATTCCAACAAAAATCTCCTCCTCCTTGGGGTTGTGAGGATCATCTTCCTCGGGATTCTTGCCTTTGTTGTTGGCGGAGACCATGGTCATCTGAACTTGAAAAGATTTCCTGACAGAAACAGATCAAAACGAAAACACGATGAGAACACGATATACGAACGTCGGGGGATCCGGGGGGTTATATATTATGAAGTTTCAAAGCATAAGGAAGGTGATGATACAAAAACAAGGCAGAGTCGCAGCTCGGGGGGTCACACCCCCTCCAGGCGCGGCCAGCTGGGGCCCGTGCCTCGGGTGGGTTTGGCCACCCCGGCCTCCGGTTCCTCCTCTGTTCCGTCTTGTAACTTTCCTGATGTAATAAAAACTTCAAAAATATAAAAAGATTAGGCTTTCACGAACCTTCTGTTTTCACCACTTTTACCTATTCAAAGATGAACTCTGCAGACTCCTTTCCTCCTTCTCCTGGAAATTCCTTTTCTCACAAGGCAATACACAAACTTCAATGGCAACATTAGTGTAAGCAAAAACAATAAACCTTTAGGTACACACTTCAACTGAAATCCATCAAAACAAAGGCTTCTTTAAGAGGCAAATGCAAATGATAACAGAAATCTATCAAAACATACCAGCAGGTAAAGATTGATTTTTTCGAAAACCTTCTGTTGCTCAAATTAAAAATTTAAAAACTAATGAAAGGGGCTAACAACTTGGAGAACAAGCACATAAAAATACAGCTCCATCCGACGTACTAAGCTCTCTCATGAATTTTTACAATGCAGCACAAAAATCTGTCCCAGGACAGCCACTTTTCGCAACTCCTCTACTTCTCATAAGTAGTTGAACTTGACACAAAAACTAAAACAAAAAGGATAAGGAGCAGTTATTACTGAAGTAATAACTTCCAAGACTCAACCAAACTCTTGGGTTATCTCCCAACAAGTACTTTTCTTTAATGCCTTTAAGTTAGGCTTGAAAGTTTCAAAGATGCTCACAAAGGAGATATATATCTGGAATGAAGGAGAGCATCAAGAAGCAAATAACCAACACACTTGAGTCTAACCCACTTCCTATGGATGGGGGTATCATGAGAAAACAAATTGTTAAAACAAAAAGACACTAGAATAGGAAGACAAAACAAATGCAACTTCAAAGCTTTCAACATAAAACGGGGAAACTTAACATTATTGAGATGCATAAAACCATGTTTCCCTCTCTCAAAATAACTTTCAGTAGCACCTTGAATAAAGTTGACAATATAACTATCATAGGAGGAATCAACTTTATCACAAGAATGAGCATACTTACAGTCATAAAAAAGAGGCCCAAGGTCATAAACTGGGTCAATAGAAGCAAGTTGTTCCATCCTGAAATCTTTATTAGGCAAGTTGTTTTCACAAGTAGCTTTAGAAAATTTGGAAAAGTTAAACTCATAAGAATCTCCATCAAACTTAGTTAAAACTTTCTCCTTCTTACAATCTATAATAGCTCCACAAGTGTTCAAGAAAGGTCTACCAAAAATGATAGGGCAAGTTTTGCTAGCTGCTGAATCAAGCACTAGAAAATCAGCAGGATATTTAATCTTACCACAAAGAACCTCCACATCTCTTACAATGCCAATGGCACAGAGTGTCTCTCTATTAGCAAGGTGAATAACCACATCAATGTCCTCAAGATCACAAGGACCAATTTCATGCATAATTTCCCTATAAAGCTCATAAGGAATAGCACTAGAACTAGCACTAATATCACATAAACCATAATAGAAATGATCACCAATTTTAACAGAAAGCACATGAACACTAGCTTTTCTAACTTTTCTATGATGAGAGACAATACTAGAATCTTATTCACAGAAGACAATGTCCTCATCCTCTATATTTCTAGCGTCAAGATATTTCACAATAGCTACCACAGGTTCAATATTCAATTGCTCATCAGGCTCCACAGTTTTCTTATTACCTTTATTATCTGCACTAATCATCATAGAATACTCCTTCACCTTAGCTGGGAAAGGTATTTTTGCAACATAAGGCTCAGGCAAAATAGGATCAACAGTACAAAATTCTACGCTAGCAGGAACATGGGTAACAATGTCTTTATAAGGAGCATGGTACTTGTCCCACTCTTTCTTGGGAATTTCAATGTAAGAGGAAAAAACCTTAAAACACTTTGCAAGAACTTGAGAATCAAGACCATACTCATTACTAATATCACGGAAGTCAGCAGTTCCCATAAAATATTTAATGCACTCATAATCATAGTTTATACCTGACTTTTTTCCTTTGTCATTCTCCCAAGCTTCAGTGTTCTCTTGAATACGGTCTACGAGATCCCATTTAGCTTCTTCCTTCATACGTGTGAATGATCTAGCACAAGAAGAATCTAGTAAATCTTTATCATGAAGAGAAAGCCTAGCATAAAAGTTATTGATAATAATATTGTTAGGGAGTTCATGAATAGGACATTTAAGCATTAGTAACTTCAATCTCCCCCAATCTTGAGCTGTACTCTCTCCATCACGAGGCCAAAAGTTACATATCAGATTTCTATCCTTATGAATCTCACTGGGAGGATAGAATTTAGAATAAAAGAGAGAAGCCATTTCCTCCCATTCCATGGATTGTCCATTCTTCAGCAGCTTATACCATTCTTCAGCTCTCCCCTTCAAGTATATAGAGAGTAACTTATTCTTCACCCGTTCAGTTGTGGTACCTGCACACTTAAACAACCCGCATAATTCATGGATAAAAAGCAAATGATCACCAGGATGGACAGTTCCATCCCCAAAATAATAATTATTCATAACACGATCAACAATAATTGTAGGTATCTTAAATGGATCTATCTCAACAGGTGGTGGTTCATCTACTACCCTTATAGTGGTAGTAGTTCTCCCAAATAGAAAACCAAGTGGGTTATCCATATTGGAAACAAAGTAACAAACAAAAAGAAATACTCCCAGTAGAAGTTTCCTTTACCAGTTCCACTCTTCAATAGCGCTTAACTCCTCGGCAACGGTGCCAGAAAATAGTCTTGATGACCCACAAGTATAGGGGGTGTATCGTAGTACTTTCGATAAATAGGAGTGTCGATCCCAACGAGGAGCAGAAGGTGTTGACTAGTGGTATGGAGCAGGAAATCTATGTAAATACTTAGGAAATAGATTTTTAGGGGTTTTATGATGAAGCAACAAAACAAAGTGCAAATAATAAAGACAACGAACAACTGCAGCAAGTGACCCAATCCTTTCTTAGCAAAGGACAAGCCGGTGGAAATACTTATAAGGAACAAACTTTCTCGAGGACACATGGGAATTCTGTCAAGTGCTTTCGCTTCATATGGCTAAGTACTCTTCTTTGATGTTGTAAGTGTTGTGTGGGTGAACCTGTGCTAATGTACCGACCTTACTTGGACTAATACATACTTGTGATTAAACCCCCTGCAAGCATCCACAACTACAGGAAAGTAATTAAAATATAAACCTAACCACAACCTTAAACTCTGAGATCCTACACTCCCTTATGCAATGGTGTCCTAACGGGGGTTCAGGTTTCTGTCACTCCGGCAACCCCACAATTAGTAGCCAAATACACAATGCATTCCCCTAGGCCCATAAATGGTGAAGTATCATGTAGTCGACATTCACATGACACCACTAGAAGAATAGCACCACAACTGAAATACTAAACCATTGAATAATAACTCAACACAAATCCACTACTAACAACATGACTTCTCCCATTTCCTCAAGAACTAAATGAACTACTCACAAGACATCATATGGATCAAGATCAAAGATGATATGGTGATGTATAACAATCTGAACATAAACAATAATCCAATGGTTCCACTCACAAGCATCAACTACAATAGTAATTAACACCAGGAAAGTTTCCCCTAAGAACTAATGCAATATCCAACACGATTGTTACAGCAGGGCGGAGTGGTGATGATGGTGATAGTGGAGATGATGGTGTGGATGATGATGATGATCCCGATGAAGCCTAGCTTGATGACGGTGTTGATGGTGACAATCTCCCCTCTCCGGGAAGGGATTTCACCGGCAGAAATCTGTCTACTAGAGAGCTCTTTCTCTCTCGGTGTTTTCTGCCCCGTAGAGGCGGCAGAAATCTTTCCGTGGTCGCTCCCCTGGTGTTAGGGTTCCGTGAGGAAGATATAGGCGAGAGGGCGGAGTCGGGAGTTGGCTAGGTGGGCCACACCTGCCCTAGGCGCGGGGTAAGGTGGGCATGTGCCTAGGGGGTCTGGGCCCCCTGTGGCCCGGCTACGCCTCCCCTTCTGGCTTCCTCCGTCTTCTGGGAAAATATAATTTTCCAATATTTTTCTGGTATTTTTTTATCTTCGCGAAATTGCATCAAAACACCTCTTCTTCCATCAGAAACCTGACTCCAGCAGTTCATCCTCCAAGAATCATCCAACATGCAAAAACAGAGGAAAAGACATAAGTAATACCTCATAGTAAGACATATATCAATGAATAGAGACAAATTATGATATAGAATGGTGATGCAAATTGGACGTATCAGTCCAAGTAAGGTTAGTACATTAGCATAGGTTCACCCACACAACACTTATCCAACCAAAGAAGATTAATCAACTATCTGAAGCGAAAGCACTTGACAATATACTAACTATGTGTCCTGGAGAACGTTTGGTCATCTTAAGTAATACAACCGGCTTGTCCTTTGCTAGAGAAAGGATTGGGCCACTTGCTGCAATTACTATTATTATATTTTATTTACTTGCACTTTATTTATTTGCATTACCAAAAATCCCTTAAAATCCATTTGCTAGTATTTATAGTGAATCCTTGATCTAAACCGCTTGTCAACACCTTCTGCTCCTCGTTGGGTTCGACACTCTTATTTATCGAAAGTTATGATACACCCCTATACTTGTGGGTCATCAGCGACACTTAGTGTAGAATTTTACAAAAAATTCAAGGGTAAAGTTTATACTGACAACCTATGGCCAGCTTCATACACATACAGTTTGAGGAAGCATCTGTATCATTTGGAAGTGTTGTATAAACAACAACCTGGGGTGAAGGAGTACTTGGATGCACATCATGGAATCGTGTGGTCAAGAAGCCGATTCAATGAAATTTGCAAGGTAGACTATGTAACAAGTAACCTTGCAGAGAGTTTTAGTGCAAAGGTCAAGTCATTGAAAGGGCTTATGATGTGGCAAATATTTGATAAGATTAGGCAGATGATCATGATAAAGATTGATTTGCATCAAAGAATTGCATCAACATTATATGTTGGCCATCTCATCCTCCCATCTTTGATTAAGGCTTTGCATGCTAGTGAAAAACAATTGAAGATGAAATGCATTAGAAGAGGAATGGAGGATGAGGTAACATAGACTGATAGTAAAGATAGGCAATGGAGGTACCCAGTGAGTTTTGTTGATAGGACATGTCATTGCAGGAAATGGGAGCTCCTTGGGAAATCCTGCATACATGCATTGTTTTTCATGGGTGTTCTAGGAGGTGAAGAGGGTGAAGTTGATCAGTATGTGTCGGAGTATTTCTCAGTTGCCAAATTTAGGGCAGCATATGCTCAGAATGTTCCAGCCTTGTTGGGAAAAGACCAATGGATGGAAGTGGATCCAGGCTTCAAGCTATACCCTCCAGTTTTTACTAGACCAGCAGGTAGGCCAAGGAAGAATATGATAAGAGCTAGTGCAGAGGGTGGTGCACCACCTCGATGACGTAAGTGCAAATGTTGTAGCATCCTAGGGCACATTGTTAGGATTTGTAAAAATGCAGTGGATCCAACTTATGGAATGGATGATCAGGTGGGAGAAGCAAATGCAGATGAGAATGAGGTGTTTGAACGAGAGGAGAATGAAGCAATGGATACAATGCAGATTTAACCAACGGATCGAGAGGAGATTGAACCAAATGCAGATTAGATTGAACCAAATGTAGGGTAGATTGAACTAATCGATCGAGAGGAGATTGAACCAAATGCAGAGGAGATTGAACCAAATACAGGGGAGATTGAACCGGTCGATCGAGAGAAGATTGAACCAAATGCATGGGAGATTGAATCAGTCGATCGAGAAGAGATTACATCAATTGCACGGGAGATAGAAGCAAAGTTCAAGAATAAAGAAATTACACGAGCGGATATTGACGAAATGGAGGCAAAGCCTTTTGAACCGTATGAACCAGGGGATCGAAACGTGATTGAACCAATTGTATGACAGACTGAAGCACTTGATTCATTGGATGTAGAGAAAAGAACAACGGGAAAAACGGAAGAAGCTGATGGTGGACTCCGAGAATATTCTAGCTAGGATCACCAGGAGCAAGGTGGTGAATCCAGCGAAAACAACTAGGAGAAATAAAAAAATGGATTTGAATTATTAATTTGAATTTGTATGATAAATTTGAACTACTGTCAATGTTTGTATTGAATTCGAACTAGTGTGACGCTCCCAAGTTTGAATGTTGGATAATCCCATAATGTATGTGTTATTGCAAGTTTCTATGGCCATGCACCTAGTTGCTTAGCACTGCTCGGTTTTGCCCTTGACATGTGGTCAACACATGGGGTTTAGCTAATTCATGGCTTAAACATTGACCAATTGATCCAAAATTTGGCACACTTGTGTATATTGGATTGATTTACCATATGAAATTGGAAATTTTGGATTAACTTGTAATCAGCCACATTTTTGTTTTTCTAAGTGATTAAATTCAAAAAATGGTTTTAGGGTTAGTTTAATTCAAAAAAAGTCAAAACAAAGTGCAACCTTCAAATGAAGTCTTGTTATGTTGCCTACAACCTAGCATGAATAATAAAGTAAAAGGAAATAAAGAGAAATGGACTTATCCCCTAAACCAATTCTTAAAACCTTCTTGGAATGAGCTACTAGCTATGAAGATGCATTGCTTTCTACTCGATCGACCTCCAAAATAACTCATCCCAAAACATACTTTGTCTAACTGAGGCCAAATTTGGAATACTTATGTATCTTTGAGTTGCAAACAAAATAATGTTGGCTAACATGAATTATTTTGTTCAAATAACACATTTTCCATTTTTTATGCCAAAATCTTGAATTTCCCTTACTCATTTTTTTATCTGAGTGCCCTTGTTTTTCTTAGCTCTACTCAGTTTTCCCCTCCCTCTAAAGTTTTCCTCACAGTTCCCCTCCCGCTAAAGTTTTTCTCACTTTTCCCTTCTCTCCTAACTCAAACCCTCACAACAACTCAACTTGCGCCCAGTTTGGCTGTTGTGCTCAGATTGGTTGAGATTTATGTCACACGGATCTTGGAAACCCACCGTTGGATATATCATGATCCGAAGGGCTGGAGGTCTCTCTCTCCCAATGGGCACACCTACCTTGTACGGAGAGGAGAGCCCGACATGCCGGATGTCTCTCCCTCCCTTTCCCTGCCACACATATACCAACCGCATTAGTTTGGCTACGCTCTAATTGGTCAAGATGTATGTCACACGGATCTTGGCCAACCACCATTGGATACATCATAATCCGATAGGATGGCGGTCTCTCTCTCTCGATGGGAGCACCTACCCTGTACACAGAGGAGAGCCCGACGTGCTGGATGTTTCTCCCTCCCTTTCCTTGTCGCATGTATACCAGCTGCATCTTCCTCCGCTCCTATCGACATATGGCGCCGCGGCAGTTTGAACGGCGTGCGGAGGCGCGGTTCTAAGTGTGGCAGTCCGAATGGTGTTTGGCGGAGCGTACCTAAGCCTGGCGGTCCGAACAGCATGCGCCGGCGCGGACCTAAGCGTGGCGGTCAGAACGGCGTGCTACGGCGCGGATCTAAGCCTAGCGGTCGAAACGACGTGTGGTGGCGTGGAACTAAGCGTGGGGGTCGGAATGGCTTGCGGCGGCACGAATCCAAGTATGGCGGCTAGAACGGCGTGCAGCGTTGAGGATCTAAGCGCCTAAAATTTTTGTCCTTGTCCGTCTCAATCCCATTCACCTCCTCAGATATGTTGCTAATGAAAGACACCGAGGCGGTGGCGGTGCTGACAGTGGTCATCTATGCGACGACGATTGAAGCCATCGTCCGCAATATCACCACGGCGACCTAGATCAAGCCCCCGTGAACCAATGCTGTGGGAGGCAGGCCGCAGCCATGGCTGTCACGTTGAGGTGCACTTCGACGGTGAAGGCGAGATGTACCTCATGGCCGGATGGATGCGGCAGGGAGGGAGGCTAGCTCACTGTCCACTTAGTATTGGGAAAATTTTGAGCTCAATTTGAACCAAAATTTCACGACTTAAAATATATGTATGATTTGAATAAATTTGATACTCCCTCCGACCCATATTAGTTGACTTATATTCATCTCGATATGAACGTATCTAGTCAAGTTTTAGTGCTAATATGGGTCGGAGGGAGTATGTATTTGAGTCGTGAGACCGGTAGATATGCTCTAAACCTGATTCATAAGTAGCAGTACTTGTTTTGACAATCTTCGGTGGACTTACATAAATTTGATCGAAATATGTATCATTTGAATCAAAATTGATACTCCTTTTGATTCTCGCACAAAAACATGTCTAGATACATCCATTCCAGTGACATGTAGTAATATGGATTGGAGGGATATGTTCTAAAACTGATTCATAAGTAGTACGCCCTCTAACCATCCATTGAATAATAATTCTAATCTCTAAATTAGATATCAATTCAACTAATCATTACAGGTGCCACATTCACCACAACCCCATAGTATAACTGTTAGGATGGGGATCACAGCTACTAAAACTGTCCACATGAATCTACTATTATCCTCTCCCTTCACTTGAAGTTCATGTTTTAGATTTTCTAACACTTGATCAAATACGGCAAGATCAGCCTCAAGTGTTAACTTCTCTTTGCGAATAAGCTCTGAGTTCTTCTTTTCTTCCTCGACAGTACACTTCAGCTCTAATATCAACAGGTTTTACGGGCCAATTCATCACCAAAATTGGCAACCATCTCCTCCAAATCCATCCTCTGGTTGATTCATCTTGGTTTGCAATGTACCATGGATCATCGGCATGCATAGCACACTGTAACAATACAAAAACAAACCCAATTAAAATCAGTCCGACAGGCCATGGCGGAACTTCAAATTTAACAGTAGTACAAAGAGAAGGAGCTACCTGCAGTTCCGACATGGTAGGAGAAGGATAATGTGGTCACGACATGATCGAATCCCCACCCTCGCCGGTGTACCCGCTACGACCAGACATTGAAGACTAATTTACCCCTGCAATATCGAGGAAATTATGGGAACCGAATCGATTAGGGTGGGCGGAGCAGGAGCGAAGGTCTTACCAAGCACTACTAGAAATTGATGCGACCGTGCGTCGAGCTATGGCAGCGGAACAAAATCCGGGTCGTCATGGGCGGCGGACCTGTCTGCGGTCGGTACTGCCTCAACATACAATGTGTGTGGACGAAACAGGTACCGGAGCCATGGTTGAAGTGCGGCGTGGCAGTCCGTCCGACGCCACCGTAGGATGGATCCGCCGACGCGCCGAGAATGGCTGCTCTGTCCGCCGGTGGGATAGGAGCTGCTCGGGGCTGGGAGCGGATGAGAGAGAGAGAGTCGACCTCACGTGTTTCATACACGACCTCACCTGTCAATGTTTGGGGAAGTAGCTGCTCCGGGATTTTTGCATATCTACCAAACTTTTTCTTTGAAATTTTCATATTTTTCACATGACCACCACATGTCAGTGACACACAAAATGAAAAATATGCAAATTGCAACGTAAAATGTGGCAAATACGCAAATCCCCCCTCCAGCCTCACATCATGGCCCCATCGGTCATTGGCTTCGATGGCCCCACATAACGGCCCCATCGTTCATTGCCTTCGATGGCGCCACAGAACAAATTTTTTCTTTGACATTTGCATATTTTCCACATGACCACCATATGTCAGTGACACACAAAATGAAAAATATGCAATTTGCAACATAAAACATGGCAAATACGCAAATCCCCCCTCCATCCCGACATCACAGCCCCATCGGTCATTGGCTTCGACGGCCCCACATGACGGCCCCATTATTCATTGGCTTCGATGGCCCCACAGAATGAACTTTTTCTTTGAAATTTGTCACATGACCACCACATGTCAGTGACACATAAAATGGCAAATATGCAAGTTGCAACGTAAAACATGGCAAATATTCAAATCCCCCCTCCAGCCCCATATCACGGCCCTATCGGGCATTGGCTTCGACGGCCCCACATGATGGCCCTATCGTTTATTGGCTTCGATGGCCCCACAGAACGAACTTTTTCTTTGAAATTTTCATATTTGCCACATGACCACCACATGTTAGTGACACACAAAATAGCAAATATGCAAGTTCCAACGTAAAACATGGCAAATATGCAAATCCCCCCTCCAGCCCCACATCACGGCCCCATCGGTCATTGGCTTCGACGGCCCCACATGACGGCCGCATCGTTCATTGGCTTCGATGGCCCCACAGAACGGTCCCATTTGTCATTGGCTGCACCGGACACCCAATCAGGAAAAAAGCGGCACACAAGTCAGCGAGAGATGGATGGCAGGTCTGACGTGTATCCTGGCCCCACCCGTCAGCACGTAATGTCCATGGAAGGACCCGCCCCAACACGGTCCCATCAGTCAGCATGTAACGGTCAAGCCTTTGACCTGACAACATCCCTCCGTCCGAGCGCCTACGAGGGTTTCGTAACATAGCGAGGGGGAAATTAAGGAAAAGTTAAGCGGATGGGGAAAATTGAGTATAACTAACGAACCATGGGCACGAAAATAGAAATCCCAAAATTCCATGTGTCTACGACAACTATAACATGTACCGAAACTCCATAAAAAAAATTACGGTGCAATTAACAAATTTTTTTATCGATTCCTACATTTTTCATTCCTATAGACAGTGACATGCCATTCTATTCCTACATTTTTTCTATTCCCATGTTGTACAAATTCTTTGAATCAAGTTATCCCTAGGGCTCCTTTATTGATTCATATGACATCAATAATGTATAAATAGGAAATGTGTAGGATTGGGATGTCACATCCGCCTGAATCCTATGGGTAGAGGAATTAGTGAAGGAATTTTTCCATGAGTTTCAACCTCATGTTACTTTCCTACAAATTTTGTACTAAAGGATTCCTATAGGATAGGATCCTATAAAGCAAACGTGTTATGTAGAAAAAATTTCATATGATATCAATCCTACACAAATCCTTTAAAATCCTATGAATCAAAGGAGCCTAGACCCCTGGAATGATCTTATCACAAGAGGTACTATATTAGATATTTTTTAAGTGCACATATAAAAATATATATTATTTCAAGTGACATGCTCATGTATGCGTCATTTTATTTCTATTGCCTGTCATTAGTAATCTGAAATGTGTGAACATACTGCTTCTGCAATTTTCCTCAATTTCCTTGTCCCATCAAATTCCAATCATTAAAATCGTAGGAATTGGCGCTGCCTTTCCCTATTCTTCCCCAAAAAAAAAGACTCCAGCGACTCCCATCCACGCAACCAACACACTACCGATGCCGTGCATCAATTGAAGGTAATATTCCTGAGAGGCAATAATAAAGTGGTTATTATATTATTCCTTATTTATGATAAATGTTTATTTTACATGCTATAATTGTATTAATATGGAAACGTTAATACATATGTGTTTAATAAACAAAAAGAAAGTTCCTACTTATGCCTCTCTTATAAACTAGCTCGTTGATTAACAAGATGATCAAATGTTTCCTGATCATGGACATTGGATGTTGTTAATAACAAGGTCACAACATTATTTGAATAATGTGATGAACATTCATCCGAAGTATGGCATTACGATCAAAGTCATTGTGTTTATATTTCTATAACATCATACGAAGTAATCCTAGTCCTTACACCATGAGATCATGTCAATCACTAACACTGGAAGAGTACCTTGATAACATCAAACGTCACACCGTAAAGGGGTGACTATAAAGGTCGGTTCCGTACTACGAAGGTGTTATGTAGAGTCTCATGGATCAAGATTGGAATTTTTCCATCCCGAAGACGGATAAATATACTTTGGGCCCTCTCGGTGATATCATATTAATTATCTTGCAAGCAAGTGATGTGATCACTAGAATGTTATATCACGGGAACAAGAAAAGAGTACATGTCTGTAATGAGATCAAACTAGGTATGGAGATACTGGTGATCGAATCTCGAACATGTAATATATCATGAGACAAAGGTATTAAGTTACTAGCGTATAAGGTTCTCACGATCATAAGAAGTCATCGTTGAATGTGTGGGAGTCAGTATGGATATCCAGGTCCGGCTTCTGATTATTGATCTGAGAGGGGTCTCCATCATGTCTGCATTATTTGTGAACCGTAGGGTGACACACTTAAGTGACACCGACACTATTTGAAACAAATATGTTCTAGATGAAAAGAATTACAAAGCACAGGAATTATTTCACTAGACACCAGAATTGCTTTGGGTGAAATTGCTAAAATTGTTTCTGCATATGAAATAGAATACTACCAACTGGTTTTATGTGAATGTTTGTTAACAAACATTCTGAATAAATAAATAAATAAAGATAGTTTTATTTAAAGAGAGATTACATTAAATTGGGTGGAAATTTAATGGGAATATGAGAGGGTTTTTTAGTGGAGAAATGAAGGGGCAAATTGTGAGTGGGAGCTCCACCCACTTGAATGGAGGAAGGGGCAGCACCCCTATGGCGCCGGCCACCCCTTGGGGTGCTCTCCCCTCCTCCTATAAAAAGGCCCCCTCTCCCTCTCTCATACTTACACGCCTCCTTGTGAAGGATCTCTCTCCCCCTCTAGTTTATCCGCCATGGTCTCGTACTAGCGAGATACATGTTCCTAGTGGCTTTTCATTTGGAAAGAGTTGTTGCTTTCGCTGCATCGCTGGAGCAAGGAGGAGGAGGTTGTTTGGTGGCTTGAATGTGTGTGGGAACACGGATGAGCTGCTGTTTTGTGGTGCTGGACTTTTTCTCGATCTTGAGATTGGCAAGCGTTTGTCTACATCATCCACGAGTACAACTTCGTTATACTTTGTCGGTCTACAAGGATATGTTCTCTATGGATATATATCCACTCGTTGCTTGTATCTAGTAGATAGATCTTGGTACTTAGTTGGTCCAATCGTTGGAATAATTTTGTTTTCTATGTTGCGAACCCTACATCAATCCCCCCCACGTGAAGCAACACGATGTGCCCCCCAGCAGCAGCTACACGATGCCCTCACTGTCGTCGACTCTGACAAGGATCCCTAGCATTAGGATCCCGAGGTCAGTTACTAGATCCAGACTCTTTGAAGTGTTGATATAATTTCAGATATTCGGCTCCTAGCAAGATCCAAATTTTGAATGCATACTATTAATACAATTTTTGTGATTGAATTTTTGAAATTAGTACTACCAAATATGTATTTATATTTATATCATATACTTTGTCAAGATATATCTTGGATCAACCCCTGACTACAGTTACATGCATATGAATTAGTGGTGAGAGGCTAGACTAGACGGATATCAATAGTTCATATTATATACATGTGCACATGTGGTTTCTTGTCTAAACCAGACATTATTATTTGTTTTACACTGACTAATTTGATTAATAATTATATGTATATTACAACCCTATGTATTTACTATTCATATGCTCTACTCCCTCCGTTTAAAAATATAAGATGTTTTAGGTTTGTGAATGAGATGTATCTAGACACGTTTTAGTGTCTAGATAGACATGCTTTAGTGTATAGGTTCAAATGAATCTAGACACTAAAATGTGTCTAGATACATCTCATTCACAAACCTAAAACATCTTATATTTCTAAACGGAGGGAGTACATATTAATTTAGGTATAAATTTGCTATAAATTTTTGTTCTTGATTCATGCATGCCATTTGTTCCTTTTCATGTTTCTTAATTCATTCCATGTTGATCATTTTAATAACTAACTCCATTTCAATTATTATCAACTTAGTATTGTTTGGGCTAAGATGTGCTTTCTTTTTACCCGCAAAAAACGAAAGAACGATGTGCTTTTTTGTAGTCTTATTTAATATTTTAACTAGTACTTGGGTTACTGAATTAACATTGTGGTCCTTGGTGTTGGAGATATACCCAAGTGGCAATAATAAAAGTAGTTATTATTATATCTTTGTGTTTATGATAAATGGTTATACACCATGCTATAATTGTGTTAATCGGAAACATTAATACTTGTGTGATTTGTAAACATGTAATAGTAGCTTGTTGATTAATAGATGATTATGGTTTCCTAATCATGAACATTGGATGTTATTAATAACAAGATCATATCATTTGGAGAATGATGTGATGAACATACTCCTATAGTTAAGCATAGCATAAGATTAAGTCATTTCAATAGTTTATTTGCTATAAGCTTTCAGATACATAGTAACCTAAATCCTTCGACCATGAGATCATGTTAATTGATGGCTACAAGTGCATAGATCGGTTGTAGCTAGTTTAGAAATAAATATATCGGTCCCATAGGGAGCAGGAGGATGAAGTCTAGGAATTCTTGAAATAAATACTAAAAATAAAATTGCTAAATAAAGTTTAAGTGACAAGATAAAATACGAGTATTGCGTAAAAAGGCGTTTTTGGTTTTTTGGTATAAGAGAACAATGAGTAAATTAAATAAAACTGAATACGGAAAATAAGTATCGCGTATGTCAAAGAGATTTGAAACTTTAGTGGCAAAAAGCGTTCTCAGGGATTATCGGATACACCACTAGTATTATAAAGGGCTAAGATAAAGATTATTATCATAAACATTCTCAACTATGTATGTGTGGGAGGAACTCCATATTTGGACAAAGAGGCATCAACCACTGCTCAAATCATTCCCATAATCACAGCAGACAGCAATCAACATCAACTGAATTACTACGCTATTAAGGAACATAATCCCGCAGGACATATCCCATGGCATGGATAGTGTTTTGTGAGTTTCCTCGATTCCCAAGTTAATACGTAAGGAGTGCCAACAGCTTTATAGTCATTGTAAGTGCTAACATCCCTCCGTCTACCAACAAGTAGTTCTCTACATCAAGTCTCTACAAGAGGCAAATATTGAGAGGCCGACTTCTCCCAACATCAAGGTGTAGACAATCTAACACATGGTCACATCGATGAATATCATAATAAATGTTATATTATTTCAATCTCATGCTAGGGTTTCTCCATCTCCCCAAGAACTAATGATCTACTCAGACATGGATGCAAATAGCATCATGGCAATGCTAATGGAAACGATTATTGATGAATAGTACTTGTATAAATCCACAACTAGTGCAAGAATTACAACAAGATTTAGATGGTATGGATGGAGATGATGGTGGTGATGAAGATGCAGCGGTTGATGAAGATCGAGATGATGCCATGGCCTCCCAAATATGCTTAGGGCGAAGATGGATCCCTAGGACAAGTTCCCCCTCTAGATGCCTTCTAGAGGTGAGGTTTCGGCAATTTCTGGGTGTTCTGAATGTCGTCTCTCCATTCCAGTTGCACGGGGTGAAACTATTTGAGGAGGCGGAGGCAGCGCCAACTATACGACGCCAACTATACGACGGCGGCCTGTATAGTTGGTCGTTAAACCTTCTGTCTCCTTTGCTCATTTTGGGTTTTCTTCTTGTATTATTAATATTTCCCAAATAAGCAATTTACGTAGTTTTTGCCTCCTTTTCACTCTAATATAACTGGTCCAAGAATTGTGTCCATTGGCTCCATCATCTGATCTGATCCTAGTAAAAATAAACATAAAAAGTGTGTGAGAACACTGTAAAATACCAAGATCCTACATCTATAATGCAAAATTATAATCTAAAACATGATGGAAATATGCAGTCATCAACTTCCCCAAGCTTAGACTCTTGCTCGTCCCGAGCAAGTTTAGCTTAATGTATGTGATCCTCATATTTATGAAGCGGAGTCGATAAAATAAATGAGGCAATTGCAGCATGTACTTATCATAAAGGTGTAATATCACTTAAATGACGTTCGAGATATGTAATGAAACCACGTTTGACATGGTGAGATCAAAGGTGTCAGTTATAAAACTGCCATTGTATTTTAAAGATTAAAGCTTTAGTGACTACCGCTTTTACACTAAAAAGAGCTCCATCATGATCCGTTGGAATGACATCATATAAGTTATGTTCTGGGATAAAACCCAAGTTGTCCTTTCTTAAATTTTGGTATGCTAGGCACACGTAAAAATTTTACAACCAAAGTCAGATGAGCATGTATTTGTAGGTTATTTTGAATAACCATTGGGTATTCCTCCATAACACCAAAGACAAAAGTGTTTGTCGCTTAGAATGTCAATTTTTCGTGAAAAGTTAAGTGGGAGGACAATAGAACTTTTATAAGGTTATTGAACCTTAGCTATATGTGATGAGTTGTGCAGCGCCGGAAAGTGTCTCAGAGGCAACCACAATGCTCATGGCTCACGTTCCTCAAAGGTTGTGGTCATAGAGATCTAAGTTCCTATTGAACCAAGTAGGTCAGGTAAACAATCAAATACTAAGATTTGAGAGTGAATCATTGTTGTTTGACAATGATGAACCGACTACATGCAAAGAAGCGATGATGGGCCCCGACTCCGTCAAATGGATTGAAGCCATAAAATTGGTGATAATTCCATACACGAGGAATCAAGTTTATGAACTTCGAAGACCCTCTAGAAAGGTGTAAAACCTATCGATCGTATTTGGATCTATAAATAAATAGACATGGATGTTCCCATCTATAAAATAGTCGACATGTCGGGAAAGAGTTTATGAAAATGTTCAAGGAGTTAACTATGACAAGATTTGATCTTTCATAGTGATATTTAGTCTGGAAGGATTAATGTAGCAACCACTACATATAATTTTGGTATATGGTAGTTGAACAACCAAAACAAAGTTCTTCTAATAGAATGGTTACCTAGGACATGTACATGACACGATCCAAAGGGTTTTCTTAATTCAAAGGATGCTAAAAGGGCATGCAAACTTCAATGGTTGAAGTAAGCATCGTGGAGTTGAAATCTTCACCGTGATGAAATTGTTAAAAGGTTTAATTTCATCAGAGACGATGAAGATGCTTGCATTTAGAAGAAATTAAGTGGGAGCACTGAGACATATTTCTAATACATTATATGGAGGACATCTTGTTGATTGGAAATGATGTATCTTTTATTGCCACAGGTTAAGAATTTCATTTCGATAAAAGTCTTAGGCAAAACCTGAATATTAGGCATCTATGTCTATATGGATAGATTGAGACGCTAATATGGTTGTGCCATATGTACATAGATGAGATATTGAATGAGTTCAATATGGAAACAACAAGAAAGGTTCTTGTCACACGAAAAAGGTTGAATCAAGATTCAAGTGTATTGAAACTTGGTAAGTGAAACGAGATTCAAGTGTTTTTGACACTTGGTGAGTGAAGTCACAAGAATATTTTGACCAATCATACCGTGATATGTACACATCCAGATATGTCCTATGCTCTAAATGTTATGAGCATATACTAGAATGACTCATAAGATGACCATTGGATGATAGTAAGGATATTCTTATGATATCTAGAAGAACTAAGAAAATATTTATGTAGAGGTGACAAACTATTACAGATAGTTAATTGTAAAGTGTTACATTGATACTAGTTTTGTCACAAGATTAAGTTCATCTCAATTTAAACTATGGGTGGCACAATGTAATGGAAAGTAGGTTGCATAATGGATTTGGATGAATTCCAAAGTAAAGACATTGTGACGGATACTACAACAAAATGATAAGTATATGATTGCTATTGTAGCAGCAAAAGAGGGCATTTGTGTCAAATAGTTTGTTATCCAACTAGGTATGGTTCACAGCGGGCTAACGCTATGAAGGTATATTGTACGACAATAATATCAACGTGATTTAACCCCAAGTAACTAAAGGTCTCACCAAAGGACCAAATTTATACAATGCCATCTCATTGGAGAATGAGTGATGCATAGAGACACAAAGAAATGCAAATACACACGGACCTAAAAGTGTCAGATCCGGAGATTATGTTTACCACTAGAAAACACGTATATACAACACCAGAAAGCCATAAGTGTTGAATGCACAAGTTTTTCAAACTATATTATTGACTCTAGTGCAAGTGTGAGACTGAAGGGAATATGCCCGAGAGGCAATAATAAAATGGTTCTTATCTTATTTCTTGTTTATGATAAATGTTTATTTCTCATGCTATAATTGTATTAATTGGAAACATTAATACATGTGTGTTTTATAAAAAAATAAAGTGTTCCTAGTTATGCCTCTCATATAAACTAGCTCGTTGATTAACAAGATGATCAAGGTTTCCTAATCATGGACATTGGATGTTGTTAATAACGAGGTCAACATTGGTGGAATGATGTGATAAACATTCATCCGAAGTATAGTAATACGATCAAAGTCATTATGTTTAAATTGCTAGAACATCATTACAAGTAACTTTAGTCCTTAGACCATGAGATCATGTCAATCACTAACACAGGAATAGTATCTTGATAACATCAAACATCACACCGTAACAGGGTGACTATAAATGTGGGTTCAAATACTCCAGTAGTGTTATGTAGAGGATCATGGATCAAGAGTGAGATTTTTTCATCCAAATGACGAAGATATATACTCTGGGCCCTCTCAGTGATATCACATTGATATAGCTTGCAAGTAAGTGATGGGGATCAATACAATGTTATATTACGGGAACAACAAAAGAGTACATGTCGGTAACGAGATCAAAATAGGTATAGGGATACCGATGATCGAATCTCGGACATGTAAAATATCGCGAGACAAAAGGATTTAGTTGCAATGTAAAAGGTTCACATGATCACAAGAAGTCATCGTTGAATGTGTAGGATTCAGTACGGATCTCTATGTCCCGCTGCTGATTATTGATCGAAGAGGGGTCTCGATCATGTATGCATTATTTGTGGACCATAGGGTGACACACTTAAGGGATACCAACACTATTTGGAGCAAATAAGATGCCAGAGAAATAATATCAAAGTGCTGGAATTATTTCAATAAAAACCAGAACTATTTCGGGTGAAATTGCTGAAACTGGTTATGCATATGAAATTGAAATGTTGCAAGGGTTTTTATGTGAATGTTTTTTAATTAATGTAATTAGCAAAATTCTGAATAAAATAAATAAAAGAGTTTTATTAGATGAGATTGCATTAAATTTGGTGAAAATTTAATGGAGGTAAGTGGAGTTTTGAGTGGAGGCTTTTTTATGGGAGTGGGAGCTCCACCCACATGATTATGGAAGAGGTGGGGGCACCCACCATGGATTCTATGCCATGTCCTTTGGATGCCCCCCTCTCCCTATAAAAGTCCACCCTCTCATCTTCTCATCTCACACCTCCTCGCGAATGATTTCTCTCCCCCTCTAGAATATTCTCCATGGTCTCGGATCAGCGAGATACATGTTCCCGGTGGCTTTTTCTACAGCAAGGATTTGCTGCTTCTGCTGCTTTGCTGGAGCAAGGACTCGGAGGTTGTCGGGGTACTAGACGTGTGTGCGATCACGAATGCACCACTGCTTTGCGGTGCTGGACTGGTTGGACTTCGTCACGATCTTGAGATCGGCAAGTGAACGACTACATCATCCACGAGAACCAATCTTGTTACGCTTTGTCGGTGTCACATCCCAAGATTTTCCAAATCTTGTTATGTGAAAAATAAATAAACAAAATAAATTCTTTTTGAAAATCAGGGTGAAAAGAAACTTTTGTTTCTAAAAGGAAACTTAAAATCCCATCTTGAACAAACTTTGATGAAAGTTTGAATCCAACAAAAATCCAAATCAAGGGAAATGCATTCCTCAATGAATGTATCTGGAAATTTAAACACTTGGGAAAATAAAACCCAAACCTAAAACACTAATGGAATAAAAATCATTTACAAATTATCTCCAAGCCTATGGATTTGATCCATATAAAAATTTGTCAACAAACATTCACAAATGATCAAGAAAGACAAATAGAGATAATATAAGACCATAGAAATTGGTTTCACTCAATTTGGAACCATAAATAAAATCTTATGAATTTAATAAGATAAGAAATTGAATTCCCAAAGATATTGAAGAACCTATCTTTAAATCCATACCAAAAGGTGAGCAATTGATCCTAAAAGGATTTAAAAGGATAAAGAAAGATAAAATAAGATTTCACAAATTGGAATCACCAAGTTTGGATCTCTAAATAAAAAGATATGGATTTTATAAGACAAAGATAAAAATATTAAATAAAGAATATTTAAAGACCAAATCAAATCTTGGCCAAATCTATTAAGCAAGTGGAATGATTATAATCCCAATCCAAATAAAATAAAAGGATACAGAATTTTCCAAAATAAAATAAAATGTCATAAACCAAATTCTATTTGAATAAAGACAAATCCAATTTTAATTGATTAATAAAACATATAAAAAAATCTTTTCCAAATAATTCAAGGTGAATTATTTGACACCCTAATAATTTAATAAAACTTACTGAAAAGGTTTTATGGAAAAGTGAAATTTAAATAAGGATTAAAAATATCCTAAATCTTATATGAAGTAATGAAAAGGCCTAATTTAAATAATTAAAAGACCCAAAAAGAATAAGTTTTATTCAAAAAAATGATTTCAGAATGTGCTACTAATCAACATTTGAAACTACCCAAACTTTGGTTGAGATTTGAAATCAAATTGAGGTTTGAATTGATTAAACAAATTCAAAACAGAATAAAAAAAGAGAAATAGAAAAACAAACAGAACAGAAAAAAAGTGAAAACAAACTCGACCCAACCCAGCTAAGCCCACCTGGCCCTGTTAGCCCAGCTCCTCTCTCTCCCACAGAAAACGATTCACACCCGCATTTGAGCCCACGCAGACGCTGACAGATGGACCCCCACCTCTCCTCTCTCTCACTCACTGACGAGACAACCCCCACGACGCCACCACCTTCTTCCTCCACACACCCCGCCTCATTCCTCCCTACCGCTGTTTCCTTTACGCAGCTAATTAATTCACGCCATTAAACGCCCCTGCGACCACGCCTTCATAAGCGCCAACATCTCCTCTCCCTTTCCCCTCCGTCACCTTACCTTAGCGCGCCCCCAGGCTGCCGAATTTTCCCCTACACCGCCACTGTCCCTGACAAGCTTCGGTGACGATTCTGGCAACCCCTCACCGCCCCTCGCCCCCTCGAGCACCCGAGCGTGATCCCCACCCCCTGGCGCTTCTCTCTGCACCCGCAGCTCACTCGCGCGTACCCTGTAGCGTCGACTCCGTCTTCGACTGAACGACGCCGTCGTCTGCTACCTCTCCGACGAGTCCTCCAGGTAGTATCTGACCACCCCCTTTCCTCTCGTTGATGCACGCATGACCGTAACTCACGTACGAATCTAACTGTGCTTCCTGTTTGTTTCCTCATGACCCGTAGCCTCGCCTCCAACGTCGACTGCGCACACCCGACGCGGACAAGAACTCCGGTGAGCAATAGCCGTGAACTCCGTGCGCCCCTTGCCTCCTCGAGAGCACCTTGAGCACCACCATGACCACGCGAACCTGGTGAGACACTCCCCTACCTCTCTCCCTTCCTGCATCACCAGCAACGCCACCGTATGGCCGCTCCGCCGCAAGTAGCCACCGCAGCGCCGCCCATCTCTGGCTAGTGTGCTTAGCACCGTCAGATCTTAATCGCATGGCCACGATAGAAACTTAACTGAAGCGGTATGTTTGTTTCTGTGCCGCACGATCCAACTTAAATCCAACGGCCTACAGCACGTGATCCAGACGAAACGGTATCAGCGAGTGAGAACTCGACACGTGGCTCAGTCTTCGTTTTAAAAACAGAAACTTTCTATTAGATATGTGATTTTGTAAATTACGTAACTTTAAATCTACACGTCCAATTTTTGCAAATTTTCTATCAATGGATTCTGAAAAGCATGCCCTAGCCAACCATGCACTTTTTTTAGTAAAAAGCTTCTGGTAAAATATTTGTTTCTGCAGAAACTTGTGTATGCTTGTTTAGGATATAAAAATTGTTCCAAAATGATTTTTAGGATAAAATCTTTTGCAAATGGTGTGTTTTGAACCTACTGACCATAGGAAACACTTTGTGGATTCAAAAATGTATTTGGTGAAGCAAAATAAAGAAACTTGGATTTAAACCATTTCTAGTCAAATAAAAATATGGTTTATTTATTAAAAATAGTTTTGGAAGAAAACCTTTGAGAAATGTTTTGGAAATAAACTCTCTGACCCTAAACACAAGGTTTATGGTTTGAAAACATATTTTGTGAACCCTATAGATTAATGCCTTAGTAAAAACATTTCTACACCACATAAAATGATACCTTGTTTGGAAAATGGTTTTTGAAGTGAAATATTTTGCAAATGACTTTGCCACTTTATAAAATGACCATTAGGTGTTTTCAAATATTTATGACCCATTAGGAACCACTTTTTCAAATAAAACAAAGCTTGGCATGCTTGCATACATTACTTTGACTTTATCATTTTATGTGATGTTTTGCTTGATTGGTAGATTGAGATTGTGCCTTGCTTGATTGAATTGTAGTGACTTGAAGAGTGTGATTGTTGCAAGGACAAGGAGTGAACTTATACCCTCTACCAAAAAGGCAAGTGATGCTTCATACTTTGTCCCATTATTTTCACTATGCATTAGTGATATTTCTAAGTAGGACTTGCATGGAATTTTGGCCAAGTATAAACCATGCTATGGGAAATCCTAGTAGATGAAACCTTAGTAGAAATTTCCTAAGTCAAGCTACCTATTACTATCATGCTTAGCTTAGCTAATAGAAAACAAGGGTGGAATATATATTCATGCTATGGAAAAATTTCTAAGTCTGAGGACTTGAGTTTTGTTTAATAAAACAACTAAGTGAATGAATCACCTGGGTGGAATGGAAGGAATGGTTTGTGTTGAGTGGTTCACAAGGCCCATTTTTATGGTTTACCTTGTGTATCTCACTTGTGGATGGACACCCAGGAACAAAGAGATTTGAGATGTCAAATGTTGAGAAGCTTCAAGTGCAGCCACTTGGCATTATGGGCTCTGCCTGGATCATATAGGTTGCAATAACTTAGCCAAATGGATAGTTGGTGGTAGAGGTTTGATAGGTTGGAACGCGTCCATTCTGGTCTAAGGGAAGGCTTCTGAAAGATCTTGTCTTGGTGAAACCAAGTCTTGTGGGGAAAGTGCACCACCTCTGCAGAGTGTAAAATCTAAGTACTTAGCCATGTCCCTGGTAAAGGACAATTTGAGCATCAAGACATGGAAGCTATCAAGAATCTCATCATCCAAATTTTCTAAGTTAAAAACTTGTGGTTGAACAAGGGTTAAAGGATCTTCAATCTTTGATTGGTAGATGCCTTGGGTGATTTTGTCAAAGCAAAAACTTAGTGTTTTCAAATGATAAGGAAAATCTATTTTGAGCAAAGCAAGCCTAAGCTCCACTTAGCCAAATGCATATAGTTGATAGACTCCACTATACTACTATAGTATCACTTGCCAATACAATTCAAATGTATTGACCCTTGTGGCTGTAACTTGTTATGTTGCAGGTTTGTTTGATATTAGTGAAGTTATTGATTAGGATTACAAGTCTACAACCAACATGTCTTCCTGTGGCACTTTGAAGATGAAGGACCCCATGCTTATAGATATTCAGCTGCAATGTAATGTAATAGCCAAATGAGCTATGTAAGATGTAATAAATTATGTTATTCCTGGTTATAAAGTTGTATTATGACACTTGTTTCTTGATATTACATCTTAACTGTGGATGCTAGCTATTGATCCAGGGACTAGCATTGTAAACACAGGGATCTCTACCTTATTAAAGGTTGGGAACCTTACAGTCGGTCTTCGTGGGTAAGTTCTCTATGGATGTTTATCCACCCGTTTCTTGTATCTAGATAGATAGATCTTGGTGCTCAGTTGTTCATATCGTAGGAAAATTTTTGTTTTCTATGCTGCGAACCCAACACTTGAGCCTTAGCATCTCTAGGGAGAATGAGAGGCGGGTGACATCGCCATTGCACCCGAGATACAAGGGAGTTTCTGAGTCTTCCACCAATGACACATACTTATTCTTCTCTCTTTTTGTCGTAGTAGCGTTATCCTTCTCTTTCTCAATCTGCTTTCGCAAATTTGGTTCTTTTACCATGTGTGCCATAATTTTGTCATTGTCCCCTTCAGGATCTTCATGATCCAGATCCATTGCATATGCTTCCGGCGCATGTCCATCACCTTCACACGCCCCTTGGGCATCAACCTTCTTGTTGTGGCTTGTCCACCGTGTATAGCCTTCCATGAAACCAAATTGCATACCAATTACATCCAGCCTCTGTAAAAACAAAATATCAAGACGTAGTCGAGACATCTAGGACGCACACAACCAAAACAAAGAGGAAAAAGAACATGGCCCTACCGAACGATCAATGACTCCCAACTGGAAATAACCACCACCATTGAAAACACCCTGACTTTAGGAAAGGTCCTCCAATAGCGAATCCTCCATGAAGGTAACATTGCAAAAACACCGTCGCCGCCCGATTTAACCCCAAAAGTGAGATCATGGGTTTTCACCTATAGAAAGTTCAGACAGACTCCAGACAATATCTTCAACAAGCAAATGGATCGAGTTCAGTACTTTATGTGGTTTGAATGCATCAAGCATTCCTTGTTCTTTGGAAGGGAATCTACTTCTCCTCCTATTCTTTGGAAGGGAGTCTACTTCTCCTCCTACCGAATACTGAAGAGTAAACCTTGCATTCATTCTCTAAGGATTATCAAGGTTAGGAATGGGCTATAGGCTTGACTGCGAGGCGAGAAGAAAGCTGCTTGACTTTCATAACTAGGTCTGTCTTACCCTCATGGACCATCAGACTTGATATTCCTGAGTCAGCATCCCACTATTTAAAAGAAAAGAAAGATTGCAACATTTCTCTTCTCCGGCACACCACACAACCAATAGAGATCAGACCTAGGGTTCTCACCCTGAATATCGAGACTCCGTACTCAAAGAGTATCACAAAAATAAAGTCATCCCATGTTATCACCCGCATTATCCGAGAACCTTGCTGCAATACACCGATCGCCGGGCTCACGATAACTATGCAAACAGTGTGGACGTGGACATCGCCACACAGTAAAACCGTATTTTCACTACATGATGTGAAGCATCATCCTATTCTAAACTTTGCGGTCTCAAAGTTTACATTAGCAATTGATATCCTCGGTCCCTTCATCTGGCCATGGCATGCCCGCCTTAAACCTCACCATGGTAATCATAGTTGACGTCTGCGATGGTGCTTATGAACAGGGGGGCTTCACGGTGTCACGGTACTTACTAAACAAGCATTGTAGCGTACATAATGTATAGTTGATATATTCATATAACATATGTTTCCATATATTTCCTCGGTCTTAAAATAGATGTATTTGGTTTTTCAAATCTAAATTTTAACAGATTTTGAGACATTTGCTAGAATATTATACAAACACGGTTGTTATGATAGTTTAGTATAGTTAGAACTCTAGCCTAACTTGACTTATACTTGAATATGATTCCATTTATGTCTATATATACTCTCCCATGAGGCTCAATAATACATTCAACATATTCCGTCAATTCCTCTCTATCGTTCTACATGGTATCAACCCAAACCGATCCTAAACCCTAGCCACCGTCGGCACGCTTCCGCCACGCTGCTCCTGAGGAGGTCGTTCTCCATGATCTCCGTCGAGGGATGCGCAACCCGTACGGAGGGCTCGTTCGCTGATATGTGATCGACTGTTCTGTAAGTCTCTTTTTTCGATCTATTGATCGGTTTTATTTTTTGGTTTACCGATCTTAGATCGGATTGAGTCGCCCACCACCGCCGTCCACTCTCTCCTCTACTCTGACCATCGGCATCGATGATCTACACCGCGCCTGTGTGCCTGCTCTCTCCACTACCGCGCCTGCCTCGACAGGCTGCTGCGCACCGCGGATGGCTGCTACGCTTTCCTTGGAAGGCTGCCACGACCGTCTTCCCTCGGATTGTCTTCGTCGTCGTCGTACGAGACTTCACCAACAACGCCGCCGTCGACCACGATCTACATGTCGCCCACGCCATGGCGCATACGGCGCACCATCCGTCTGAACAACTGATCATGTGCATGTCTACGCCAAGCACGTCCCCAAGCAAGTGCCTACCACCGATCGAGCTTCGGGCTGCCGCTGCATTGCCCCTCGGGCTGCAGTGCCGCCGCCTTTGGTCCATGCTATCGGCTTCCAACATGCATTCCTTGGTGTGTACATCGCTGGTGGTCTCTCAGCCGCTGCACCGACTTGCGCCCTGCATCTATGTCGTCCCCTCGGGTCGTAGCGTCGCTACATGTAGTCTACTTCGCCGTCCCAGCGCACCGACGTTCTCGGATTCCACCGCGCCATCTCCCACGGCGCGGATCGCCGCCGTCTGCGCATGGTGTTCATCACGTTGTTGGGTTCTTTCTCACCTACTTCAAGCACCACCGCCGCACTTCACAAGGTAACCTGCACGGCGACCTCTCGCTTTCGCATGTCCCGTCGACTACTCCATCACTACTATAACCTGCACGGCGACCTCTCGCTATTTTCGCCGCCATCTACGTCTTCGTCCACTACAACTTCGTAGCTAGCATCATCACCTCGTCCCCGACTACACCACCTTCTCCTCTACTCCGACAACCGCGGACAACATCGACATCTCTTCCTTCACCGTTCTATAGCTTGAAACCGCTCTAGAGGCCTCCTCTGCTAGTATCTTTGACATGGCGATAAGTTTATGATGGTCACTGCCCCTCGCACGCCTGGTACTGGCAGCACCAGGACTGCCTTCGTCCCTGATGCATTCCTGAATCTGGCAAACTCGGATCGGCGCCTCGTCCTCATCGGCTTCAACAACGTATTCTTCGGCATCGATCCCTCTATGACTGCCTCGACCATGTCACCGACGTGTTCTTTGCATACTCGGTTCTGATAAAACCGGAGTGTGCGTTTAATACATCAATTTTGCATCACTATTTTATATCATAATTTGTTGTTATTCATTGATATATTTCATATTAAGAGGTGATACTTATGTTATTTTATCTATTTTTGCATGTTGGATGACTTTTGGAGGATGAACTGCCGGAGTCAGGATTCTGATGGAAAAAGCGGTGTCCAGATGCAATATTCGCGAAGATCAGAAAATTCCAGAAAATATATGGAAGTCCCTATTTTTCCAGAAGACGAAGGAAGACAGAAGGGGAAGTGGAGATGGGCCACAGGGGGCCCACACCACCCCCTGGAGCGGCCCCCCTGGGCCACGCCACCAGGTGGTGTGGCCACCCTGGCCCACCTCTGGCTTCACCCTTTCGCCTATAACTTCCCCCCGAAAACCCTAAGACTCTAAGAGCGACCACAGAAAGATTATGCCGCCTCTACGGGGCGGAAACTATAGAGAGAAAGAGCTCTCCGGTAGGCTGAATTTTTTTGGTGAAATTCCTTCCCAAAGAGGGGAAATCGTCGCTATCAACACCGTCATCAAGCTAAACTTCATAGGGATCATCATCATCCTCATCATCATCTCCACCATCACCATCATCACCACTCCATCCTGTTGTAACAATTGGGTTGAATATTGCATAGTTCTTAGGAGAAACTTTCCCGGATTGATTACTTCTGTAGTTGATGCTATTGAGTGGAACCATTGAATTATTGTTTATGTTCAGATTTTTATTCATCATTATATAATCTCTGATCTTGATCCATATGATGCCTCATGAGTAGTTTGTTTAATTCTTGAGGACATGGGAGAAGTCATGTTGTTAGTAGTGGAATTGTGTTGATAAATATTCAATGGTTTGATATTTAAGTTGTGGTTTATTATTCTAGTGGTGTCATTTGAACATCGACTACATGATACTTCATCATTTATAGGCATTGGGGAATGTATTATGTACTTGGCTACTAATTGTGGGGTTGCCAGAGTGACAGAAATCTGAACCCCCGTTAGGAAACATTTGCACAAGGGAGTGTAGGATCTTAAAGTTTAATGCTGTGGTTAGGTTTTTATCTTAATTACTTTCTTGTAGTGGCGTATGATTGCAAGGGGTTTAATCACAAGTATGTATTAGTCCAAGTAAGGTCGATACATTAGCATAGGTTCACCCACACAACAGTTTTCCAACCAAAGAAGATTAATCAATTATATGAAGCGAAAGCACTTGACACTATTCTCATGTGTCCTCGAGAACGTTTTGTCCTCATAAGTAATACAACCGGCTTGTCCTTTGCTGAAGAAAGGATTGGGCCACTTGCTGTAATTATTATTGTTGTCTTTTATTTACTTGCACTTTATTTTTTTGCTTTATTAAAAAGCCCTAAAAATACGTTTGCTAAGTATTTACAGAGAATTCCTCATCCAAACCACTTGTCAACACCTTCTGCTCCTCGTTGGGTTCGATACTCTTATTTATCGAAAGCACTATGATACACCCCTATACTTGTGGATCATCAGCGTTCGTCCCCGACGTGCGCCTAGTTCTGGCAAAACTATGGTTGCACCTCGTCCTCGATGGCTCGGACTGCATCAACCCTCAGCAAGCCTCCTCGGATCCTCGGCAAGCATCCTCAGCACGACTCCTTGGACCCTCGACAAACCTCCATGGACCCTCAACGCATCTCCTTCATCATCACCATGATGCCCTCTTTGCTCTTGCGGCTTCACGTGTGGTGATACGTCGTTAACGTATCTATAATTTTTGATGTTCCATGCTTGTTTACTATCTACTTTTCTTTGCTTTGTCCACACTTTGAGGTGTTTTTATATGTTTTCTGGTACTAACCTATTAACAAGTTGTCACAGTGCCAGTTGCCTGTTTTCTTCTGTTTTTGGTTCCAGAAAGGCCTAAAATCAATATTCTCGGAATTGGATGGGACAAAAGCCAAAGTCAATATTTTACCGTGGGGAACACGAAGCCGGAGTACGAGATGGAGGAGACCCACCAGGGGCCCTCGGCCACGGTGGGCCCACCTGCGCACTGGGTGCAGCCTGGTGGGCCCCCTGCCTCGCCTCTTTGCCTATAAGAAGCCCCCGATGCAGAAACCCTAGGGACCCGATCAAAACTCCACGAAACCGTCTGTAGCCGCCGCCACCATCGTCCCTAGATCGGAGCGGGATCTAAGATCTTACCGGCACCCTGTCGGAGGGGAGATCATCTCGGGGGCCTTCTTCTTCATCATGCCAGCCTCTGGTATGAAGCGTGAGTAGTTACACCTTGGACTACAGGTCCATGTAGTAGCTAGATGGTTGTATCTCCTCCTTATGCTTTCATGTCTAGATCTTGTGAGCTCCGTTCATGATCAAGATCTAATCTATTTATAATCATGCATGTTGTGTTTGCGGGGATCCGATGAGTATTTATAGGGGTTCGTAGCATGGAAAACAAAAAATTCTACCGCATGCACACAAACAAGCCAAGATCTATCTACTAGATTGTAGCAACAAGTCGATATAAGCACTCACCCTCGAAGATTCCAAAGCGGTTAATGGGAGCAGATTCTCGTGTGTGATGTAGTCGTACACTTGCCAATCTCAAGATCGCGTAGACGATCCTTCCGGCGCTGCGTTCCGGCAGCGCTTCCGCAGTCGGTCACACGTTCGATACTCGATGAAGACCTTCCTCTCCCTTGTTCTAGCAGGCAGCGAAGGTTGTAGTTCTCCCTTTGTGATTCCGGCAGCACGACGGCGTGGTATCGGAAGTAGAGGGAAGATCACGCAGGGCTTCGCCTAAGCCGGTGCGAGTTATGGTGGATTAAGGTTTCCCGGAGATCTATGGTTTAGATGACCGGGAGGAGGAGGAGGTGTCAGCGACGAACTAGCGGCGGTGGGGCTGCAGCGGCGGTGGCGCGTAGGCAGGCTGCAGCGGCGGTGGATTGAGAGAAGGACTTGTTTCTTCTCCCACTAGGAAACCATTGTTCCGGTTTGACTTTTCAAACTCCTGTTTGACTTTCAATTTAGAGCTTTCATTCTCTCTTGCAAATTCACACACCAAGTGACCTAGGATATGATCAAATCATTCCACTTACCCATGACACATTCATGGACCATTCTCCTTCCGGACCTATGAACCTTCTAGACCCTTCTAGAACCTCTCTGATGAAAACATCGGAAACTTTCCCGAACTCCGGAATCGGACTTTCCTTATATGAATCTTATTCTCCGGACCATTCCGGATCTCCTCGTGATATCTCGGATCCCATCCGAGACTCCGAACAACATTCGGTATCCCTATTAATATTCCATATGACATGGTTATACCCTGCGGGTACACTACCTCAGCATACCTAGTCCAGCTCAAGGAAGGCCCACGGCAAATATACGCTGGCCCATGAAGACTTTCAGGTGGCCAGGGCCCATGACGCCTTCGGATCCTTGGAGAGCAAGACTAGAGTAGATAGAAAATTCAAAGGGGTAAACCCTAAAACCTGTAACCGACTCGATCTGTGCCTGGGACCTCCCTGACTCTATATAAAGGCTAGGAGGGCACGCACCTCATACCACCGCATACACACATCCACGCCAGATTGCATCTGCGCACCCCTGTAACCTTCGGTTCTGCCGTAATCAAGAGCAGACAAGCAAGGGTAGGGTTTTCCCTGTGGGGGCCTGAACCTGGGTAAACCTCGTGTCCCCGTGTTGCTTGTTTCCTAACCGTTCCGCGATCTCCAGTATCCCCATCTTCTCCAAAACCCAAGTCCAAAACAACAGGCGTTGACGACATTAAACCTTGTCAATTGGTGCCGTCTGTGGGAACTGGGGACGATGATTGTGCGATCGTGATGGTCCCAACCCGAGCGATCTACAACTCCAGAGCGACGAAGAGTCATCTCCTCTTCGGCGCCTTCGACTTCACCGCCCACTCACCGGCCACCATGAAGGACTTCGAGCCCGTTGGCGACGAACTTGAGATCCTGTTCGGGAGCTTCTGCTTCCAGGTGGGGTAGACCGGCACTCTCTGCCTCCCAGAGAAGGTGCCCCTACCATCGATCAGGCCCGCTTCATGGGCTCCACACCCCGTGCTACGCACATCACCATCGACAGACGATTCCTATGACAGCAGCAGCTGTAACTCCGATCTGTGCGATCCACCATCGGATGAAGGGACCTACGGTTCCGGATCCGAAAGCTGCGGCAGCAGCAATCCGATCTACGAGCGCTACCAGTGCGCCGCGGTCATCCAGGATCAGGAACACAATCTGCCACCCAACCCGCAGAGTAGAACCGGTGGGAACAGAAGAAGCCAGTCCCCCACCCAACGGGGACAACACCGATCGAGTCATCCACCTCAGCGAGGAGGGATGGGCTCAAGCACGCGAAGCCGTGGCAGGAAAGAAGATCCGGCCCGCCGATGCCTCACGAGACCTGCTGATGGCGTACCACCTGCTCCTAATCGAGGAGCACAAGAAGCAGGTGAAGATGCAGGAGGTGCTTGACAAATGCAAGCAAGCAGCCTCGGAGTCCAGTGCACGACGAGCTGCGCTCTCCGCCATGGGCATTGGCTCCAGCTCGCACGGCAATCATGGCAACAAGCACCGTTCTAGGACGGAGAACATGGACCCCAAGGAGCATCGTGAGGTGACTCGGACCCTCAACGCGTCCTTCATGGAGAGGGCAATCGACGCCTTCAAGGACGGCGTCAAACACCAGGACTTCAAAGAAGAACTTGGGCGTGTCAAGCCCAAGACACTTGACCACCTCATGGACATTGCCAATAGGTGGGCCGATGGCGAGGACTCCGTCCACCGAGCGCACTCGGAGGAAGAAGACGACTACGACCGGTGACGATCCAAAAAGGACGCCCAACAAACAGGGTGTAGAAGAAAATCACTCGTCAGATCAACCTGGCTGTAATAGCACCACCCGCCATCCCCGAGTACCTCAGAGGATCGGAGTCCTGCATCATGTTCAGCCGTTCGGATCACCCTTGCTAGGTCCCTCGCCCAGGTCATGCTGCCCTGGTGCTTGAGGCGCAGATCGGATCGTTCGAGATGAGCCGCGTCTTCATGGACGGCGGCAGAGGCATCAACCTGATGTTCACCAGCACCCTAGCAGCAATGCGGATCCCGCTGTGCAGCCTGGAACAGTCAGACACAATGTTCCATGGAATCATCCCAGGAAAGGGAATATTCCCCCTGGGAAAGATATGGCTCGACGTCATCTTCGGCAAGCCGGATAACTTCCGATGCGAGCGACTCAAGTTCGAAGTGGTGGACTGGCCATCACAATACCATGCCATCCTCGGGAGCGTGGCATTCGCATGATTCCTGGCAGTACCACACTACGCGTACCTGCTACTCAAGATGCCAGGACCCAGGAGCGTCATCATGGTCCACGGGAGCTTCACCCGATCGGACCACTGCGACAGGGACTTCAACAGAATCTCCCAGTCATTCGGCATGCCGGAGGAGCTTGTAAGGCTCCGCGAGGTGGCGGACAACGGGGCACCCCCAGTCGCAAGACAGAACGCACAAGACATGTCTTTCGACTCCACCGTCAACACAAAGAAGGTGCAAGTCCACCCGACGGACGGCTCCAAGATGGCGTTGATCGCCAACGATCTCAGCCCCGCATAGGAAAGCGCGCTCATCGAATTCCTCCATGAGCACTGGGAAATCTTCGCCTGGTGTCCTTCGGACATGCTGGGAGTTCCCAGGGAATTCGCCGAGCAAGCACTCAACGTCTTTCCAGATGCCAAGCCCGTCAAGAAGTCCATCTGACGACTATCCGAACCTCGGGCCGAAGCCATAGGAGTCGAAGTCAACAGACTACTCACTGCAAACTTCATCAGGGAGATCAAGGAGAGCGAGTGGCTCGCCAATACCGTGATGGTCCACAAAAAGGACACGGACATCCTGCGGATGTCCGTGGACTTCATGTCGCTGAACAAGCACTGCCCGAAGTATCACTTCCCTCTCCCTCGGATCGACCAGATCATCGATTCAACTGCAGTATGCGAGAAACTCTCCTTCCTCGACGCCTACTCAGGCTACAACCATATTTGACTAAAAGTCGAAGATCAGGAGAAAACGGCGTTCATCATGCCGTTCGGAGTGTTCTGCTACAACACAATGCCCTTCGGGCTGAAGAACGCGGGCGCCACGTACCAACGGTGCATGCAGGCATGCCTAAAGGACCAGATCGGCTGCAATATACAAGTCTATGTCGACGACATAGTCATCAAAACAAGGGAGGTGAGAACGCTCATCGACGATCTCCGCGAGACGTTCGATAATATTGACTGCTACAAGATCAATCTCAACCCTAAAAAGTGCGCCTTCGGCGTCCCATCTGGCCAGCTGCTCGGCTACTTCATCTCCCAGCGAGGGATCGAGGCGAACCTGAAGAAAATTTGGGCCATAATGGCCATGGAAAAACCAAAGAACCTCAAGGGGGTCCAGGAGCTTGCCGGGCGAATTGCGGCATTGACCAGGTTCATCAGCCGCATGGGCGAAAAGGCTCTGTCGTTCTACCAGCTGCTACGCAAAGAAGACAAATTTGAGTGGACGCCTGAGGCATGCGATGCATTCGAAGATCTAAAGCGGCTGCTCTCTACCTCGCCGGTCCTGGTCACGCCAAAGGAACGCGAGCCTTTGCTGTTGTACATAGCAGCCACACACCAGGTGGTAAGCACCGTACTGGTGGTCGAGCGACCCGAAGAGGGAAAGACCCATGGGGTCCAACGCCCAATCTAATACCTCAGCGAGGTATTGACGCCGACAAAGCAGAGGTACCCTCACTACCAGAAACTCGCCTACGGCGTGTTCATGACGGCTCGTCGGCTGAGCCACTACTTCCAGGAGCACCAGGTGATGGTCGTCAACAAGGCACCCCTGAACAGCATCCTAAACAATCCTGGCCCTGTGGGGCATCGAGCTGTCACCTCTACACATCGTCTATGAGAAGCGCCACACGATCAAGTCTCAAGTCCTCCTAGACTTCCTCGTACACTGGATGGAGCTGCAGCTGCCAGACACCCCAGACATGACATAGTCATGGACAATGCACTTCGACGGCTCCAAGCTCGAAACCGGAGCAGGAGCCGGAGTCATACTGACCTCCCCGCAGGGCGACAAGATGAAGTACATCCTCCGGATGAAGTTTTGCGCCTCCAACAACGAGGCCGAATACGAGGCCCTCATCCACGGCATGCGGATGGCCAAGATATGCGGTGCAACCCGCCTCATCATCTACGGTGACTCCAACCTCATCGTCCAGAAGACGATGAACGAGTGCGACGCGCACGCCGCCAACATGATCGCGTACCGCGCACTCTACAACGCACTCGAAGGAGGCTTTGACGGCTGCGAGCTTCGGCACGTTGGGAGAGAAAGCAACGAAGAGGCCGATAGACTCGCCAACATCGGCTTCACCTACGCATGGGTGCCACCAGGTGTGTTCCTCGAACAGATTTGCGTGCCATCCGTCAAACGGAAATTCCCAAAGGGATCACTCGAAGAAGCAGAACACTCGGGGGCTGCGCTACCCGAAGGACAGGAAGGACCCAAAAAGCTCGACACAGAGGTTGTTGTGGTCAACCTGATGCAGGTCATGACAGTCGAAGAAACTTGGACGCGTCCATACCTAAGGTATCTGATAGACGGCGAACTGCCTGATAGCCCGACAAAAGCCCGGCGCATATCTCGCCGGTCCAAGGCCTTCACCATCATCAATGGCGAGCTGTACAAGCGCATCATTTTGGGTGTACTCCAAAGGTGCGTCACCATCGGTGACGGCAAAACCATACTCCAAGACATCCACGAGGGCATCTGCGGCCATCATGCGGGCAGCCGCTCCCTCATCGCCAAAGCTCTACGAGCTGGATTCTACTGGCCAACGGCCATGAACGACGCCAAGGACATCGTCTGGAGATGCAACGGGTGCCAAAGGTTTGCCGACAAACCACACGCACCCGGATCAGAACTCAGGCCCATACCTCTGGCCTGGCCCTTCGCCCAGTGGGGCCTCGACATGATCGGCAAACTGCCAAGGTCCTCGAAAGGAGGTCACGTCTACCTCCTGGTCGCAATCGACAAATTCACCAAGTGGATTGAGGCCATGCCCGTCACTAACCAAAAGGGCAAAACTGTCGTCAAGTTCTTCGAATCCATTGTCTACAGGTTCGGCGTGCCTCATAGCATCATCACCGACAATGGGTCGAACTTGATCTCCAAAGAATTCCAGGACTTCTGTGAAGACCTCGGAATCAACATCACATACGCCTTCGTGGCGCACCCGCAAACGAACGGGCAGGTCGAGAAGGCCAACGGCCTCGTCGGCGCTGGCAACAAGAAGCGCCTAATGAGTCCACTCGAGCAGCTCGCCAGAGCCTGGACACAAGAGCTTCCCTCTGTCCTATGGAGCCTGCGCACGGTGCCAAACAGCTCAACTGGCTACACGCCTTTCATCATGGTGCACGGAGCCAAAGCCATGCTACCAGCAGAGGTGCGCCACAAGGCCCCACGGGTCGTCGCCTACAGCAAAGCCGAATCGACGGCCGCACTCGAAGATGCCGTCGACACACTCGACGAGGCGCATGACATAGCAGCAGCTCGATCAGTGGTGTACCAATAGAGTCTCCGCAACTACCACAGCCGATGGCTGCGCCCAAGGTCCTTCGTTGAAGGAGACCTAGTATTGCGACTCAAGCAAGAGCGACCGAAGAAATTCGAGTCACCATGGGAAGTACCCTACATCGTCACAAAATTCATCCTAGGTGGCACCTACCGCCTAAAGCACGTGGAGTCTGGAGTCGCATACTCCAACCCATGGAACGTCGCACATCTGCGACACTTCTACCCCTAGCTACCTCCATCTTTTACTTCCAATAAGGCTATTCATCCAAGGCTACTCAGCCGAACAATGTACCTCCTCCATTACGATATGAATAAAGCTAAGTGTCTCGCCCCAAAAAATTTATTTATTGTCGGTATTTTACTCCACGCTACAACGCACTCGGGGGATCCTCCCACCTCACGACTTCGTCGATTGAGGATAACGCGTGTACACCTGAGTAGCTGACCACGTCAGGCTAACGAAAAGTACACGTATACAAACAAAGCACTACGTGCTAAAAACAACAACTAAACCTTTACAACAAAGGGCAGAACACGCCCAGTCAAATATATAAAATTTTACATCTATCCTTTTTACAGGTCCTACCTATTCTGAAGAATAACCTGAGCACGCTGCTCAAACAGATCTACAATTTGTTCGGCATACTACCTTACGGCCGCATAATCCGGACGCATGTCCCACTCGCCACCATCTGGCCGAAGAGGCGGCCCAGCCGCTACAACAGATAGATCTAAATCAGGACGATGTAACCGCACAAGGGAGAGTGTGTCCTTCACCCCCGCGACGATCTGATGCCGCAACAGTTCTCTGACATGATGCACATTCCGAAACTTCGACAGCAGGCCAGAGAGAGTCGACGGCGCATCATCCAGCGGAAACATTACATGCAGAACTGACGCCAGCAAAGAATTCACCTGACGAAGCACCCGCGATACCTGGTGGACACGATCCTGCACCGTCGCAAGAACGATGGCACGATCACGGTCCATCTAGAAGAACCCGCCGGCCTCCATGTCCTGCTAAGTCAAGCAATTGATCCGAACAGCAACACGCTCCTTCTCCTCCCTCGGAGCAATGTTAGCACCTGCAATACTTGCAAATAGTAAGATGAAAGGCCAACAGGCGCATCCGGAGTAATGGGTAACAACTCGAAAAACTCACACTGAAGCTGTTCGGACAAACGAAGCAACTCCGCCATCAAGTACTCCTCTCTGGCAGCGCCTCGATCCGCTTTGGATTTCCAAACATCGGCGTGGCCACGTACCCCAAGCAATTCTTTCTCGAGGCCACGGATGCGGTCTCGAAGAAACACAAGCTGCGACGCACCACCCAGGGATGGCCGCAGTTGAGGCGCAGACGAAGTGTCAATGGGATCATCACTCGAAGGACCCTAGAGTAACAGAAGACAAGGATATGAACAAGCAGACGAAGGAGCACAGAACTCAAAAATTCATTATGTGCAGCAAAAGCCACTTCGTGGCACAAGGATCATTCATTGAAATAACTACAACAAAAGAAACTAAAACTATCCTACAACTACAAAGCCTACGAAGCTGCATCCTGAGTAGCCTCGGAGCCAGACTGCCTAGCCTTGGCCTCTCTCTGCTGCCTCAGCGCGTACTCGGCCAGCAGGTCAATCAACTTTGGCCCATAACGCTTACATCGAGCAGCATAGATGGCGAAGGCTACCTCGGATCCGTCAGCAGCCGTCGGTATCTGGGAGGTGACCTGAGGAAGATCCAGCTCCGCTCCAGACGCCAAGGCCATTGCCAGCCCGACGGACGCACCAATGCCTTTCTGCTTGCGCTTGTATGTCGCAGGCGCTTCGGCTGACAGCGCATTCGCCAAGGCATCGACATCCTCGAGGGCCACGCCCTTGGGGACGAGCTCCTTGTAGAAGCGCCCGAGGACCTCCTTGGCCTTGGCAAGCGAGTTGACCACGGTACTGCAGCGGTCTTCGACCGCCACAACAGCATCATCCAAAGCACTCCCGTGCTCCAGAGCACTGCGATCAAACTCGATGCCCGCGACATCTAAAGAAACAAAGGAAGCAGCATGAATAAAAGCACTGCAAGGAAAGACAAGGAAGCCAAAAAGGGGAAGACAGAGAAACTCACCTGAAACAGCCTTGGCAGCCGCCATCAGCTTGCCGGCTACCTCTCTCTCGCGCGAAGCCGTGGTGGTGGCGAGCTGCTCCTCGCGGTTAGTCGCTTCCTGCTGCAGACGCTCCTTGGCCGCAGCTGTGTTGGCCAGCTCCTGCTCGAGACGCCCTTTCGCAGCAACGGCGTCCTCGGCCTTGTTCTCCGCTCGCCCGAGACTCTTTTTGAGAGCATCAAGCTCACGGAGAGTGTTACTGCTATCCTCAGCAATCAGTAGAAAACTTATCAGATCGCAAGACAAGAAATGCAAGAGGGAGAAAAAGATCAACACATGTACGCACCTTGAAGCTGGCCTCCAATGCCAGGTGCTGCTGCACCAGCTGGTTGGCGCCTTGCACAAAAGGCTGCAAAAGGAACTACTCTTCAAAATAATGACTCGGGGGCTACACCCAAAGAACAAGCAAAGCAAGTTAAACATACGCAAAACGCTCGGGGGCTCCCCCCGAGAATCAAAGAAAAACGATCAGCAGATCTTCCTACAGATACTCGGGGGCTCCCCCCGAGACAAGAAGCAAAAAACAAGTATGAGCAACAGATCACCCAAAAGACGCCCGGGGGCCCCGAGGCACAAAGAAACAATGATCAACCGACCATCCGAAAAGGCTCGGGGGCTCCCCCTGCAGCAGAAAACACTTACGTGGTTAGACGGCGACTCCGAAGGTCCGCTCATAGTCTTCTGAGGGATAACCACCTGATCCTCCTGCGGAGAAGGGTTCGGAGCAGCGCCCTTAGAGGTGGCCACTGTCTGAGGAGGAGGAGGAACAACCTTCGACTCCCCCACCTGAAGGGTTTCGCAGCATAGTAAATCAAAATTTTCTACGGAAGCGAACAGAGGGAAAGCCAAGATCTAATCTAGGAGATACAAACAACGAGAGAGATTGGATTAGATCTTCATACCCTTGAAGATTCAAGACAATGAACGCTCGTCGAACGTGGGTGATGTAGTCGCACTCGCTTCTCCTCCTCGCGATCCGATCCGATCTAGCACCACAAGTGGCGGTGCCTCCGTGAGATGCACACGTGCAGACTGACGCCTCCTCCTTCCTTGGACCAGCAAGTATGGTGGAGAGATGGATTGGATCTACAACACGACGGCGTGGTGTATTTGGTGGAGAATTTCTGCAGCAGGGCTTCGCCTGCAAACAGTCGGGAGGGAGAGAGGAAGGCAGCAGGGCGGCTAGGGTTGGAGGGGAAGGTGTGTTAGGTGGAGGGGGCGCACCAGCCCTCTCAATATAGAGGGGGGGTGCGGCCAGCCCTTGCCCATCCTCCAAGCCTATCTCTAGTTTAAACGATTTAAACTCTCCCTTCTAGAAACCCTATCTTATCTCTAGTTTAAACGATTTTAAACTTATCTAGGATCGGCTGGGCCCTATGGGGCCTTGTGCCCCTGGACCAATGCGGCCAGGACACTCCTCATAGGCCCATGCCCTCCCGGAAGGTGGGACCACGTTGGCCCCTTCCGAAGGTTCTAGAAGCTTCCGCAATACCGATTAATCCTAACAATTCAACTCCAAAACTGCACCGCCTTTATATGAATCTTATTCTCCGGACCATTCCGAACCTCTCGTGATGTCCCAGATCCCATCCGAGACCAACAAAAATTCATAAACCAATTATCCAATCTATCCTAGCGCCGAGACACGTTAAGTGTGTGACCTGGGTTCGAGAATATGCAGACATGATCTTCTATCAATAATCAACAGCAGGGTCTGGGCACCCATATTGACTCCCACACATTCATCGATGATCATATCGGATGAACCACGATGCCAGGATTCAATCAATCCCATATATATATTCCCTTCGTCTCGTGATATTTTACTTGCCCGAGATTCGATCGCTTGTATCGCCATACCTAGTTCAATCTCGCTCACGCAAGTACTTTACTCGTTCCGTAATCCGATATCACTTTGTGATTAACTCCTTAACCACATGCTTGCAAGCGTGTTGATATCGACACGAGTGGGCCTGCGTATATCTCTCCGACTTGAGGGACAAATCCCATCTCGATACATACAACCCAATGATACTTTCCGATCCGAGAGACACCTTTATGATCACCCTCTCATAGGATGACGCTTGATGACCTCAAAGCTTTCTTCCGATACTGTGGAGTTGTATTATCTCATGGTCTAAGGAATACAATATTTGACATAAGAAAACTTCGCAAAGACGAACACGATGACACGATCTAATTGCTTCGCTTAGTTTGGGTCTATCCACCATATCATTCTCCAATGATATGATCTCATTATCAATTGACAACTCATGTCTATGGTTAGGAAACCTTAACCATCATTGATCAATGAGCTAGTCCATAGAGGCGCATTAGGGACACGGTGTTGTTCACAAACCACACAAGTATTAATGTTTCTGCTTAATACAATTAAAGCATGGAATATAAACTTTATCATGAATAAGAATTATAATAATAACATCTTTATTATTGCCTCTAGGGCATAATTCCAACAGTCTCCCACTTGCACTAGAGTCAATAATCTAGTTTACATTTGGCAACAATCACACCCATGGCAATCGAGGTGCTGATCATGTTTTACACGTGGAAGAGGTTTAGTCAATGGATCTGCGACATTCAGATCTCGTATGTACTTTGCTGATCTTCAGATTCCATCTCGCTATATAATCTCGGATTATATGAAACTTATGGTTGATATGCTTGGTCTTTGGATGATATCTTGGTTCCTTAGCGAGTGCTATGGCGCCAGTGTTGTCACACAATATCTCCAAGGTCCAATGCATCGAACCTTGCCAAGCTCGTGATGAAGTTTCGATCCAAACTCCTTCACTTGACGCTTCAAGCAGCCATGTATTCCGCTTTCATCAGATCCCGCGATCACGCTTTGCTTGCAGCTTCTCCACCTCACAGCTCCTCCATTCAAAATATACACGATCCCGTCTCGAGATTTACAATCATCCTTGTCGGTGTCGAAACTAGCATCGACGTAACCTTTACTTTAGCTGTTCATCACCCCCATAGACTAAGAACATTTCTTTAGTCCTATTTAGGTACCTTAGGATGTTCTTCACGGCTGTCCAAAGGTTCCACTCGATCACTTTGATATCTCGTCAAACTAAGAGCATTGGACACATCCGGCCTAGTACACAAGATGGCATACATGATGGAACCTATGGCCGAGGCATAAGGCACTTTGCTCATAGCTTCCTATCATTTATCAGAATGTATTAATCGAGCCTTGCTCAATATCTTACTCGACAACATAGGCAATCAACCTTTCAATGCCTTATCCATTCTGAACCTTTTCGTAACTTTGTCTAGGTATGTACTTTGGCTTAAAGCTATCAGCGCCTTTGTCTATCTCTATAGATTTTGATGCCCAATATATAAGCAGCTTCACCTAGGTCTTTCATTGAAAAACACTTGTTCAAATAACTCTTCACATCGTAAGCATGTTGATGTCATTTCCAATAATCAATATGTCATCCACATATAGTACCGTAAACGCCACCGAGCTCCCACTCACTTTCTTGTAGATGCAAGCTTCATAGCAATTTGGAACAAATCCAAAGCTCTTGATCACTTGATCAAAACGAAGGTTCCAACTCCGAGATGCTTGCTTCCCATAAATGGAACGCTGAAGTTTGCATACTTTATCAAGATCCTTAGGATCGATAAACCTTCGGTTGCATCATATACAACTCTTCATCAATGTTGCCATTGAGGAAAGCCTTGACATTTGCCATATTTCATAATCATGAAACGCAGCAATTTCTAATAAAATCGAATGGACTTAAACATCGCTATGGGAGAGAAAGTCTCATCGTAGTCAACACCTTGAACTTGTCGAAACCTTTCGCAACAAGCCGTGCTTTATAGACGGTAACATTACCATCCGCGTCCGCTTTTCTTCTTGAAGATCCATTTGCACTCAACGGCCTTTCGTCGCTAGGAGGGTCCACCAAAGTCCATACTTGGTTTTCCTCATGGATCCCAATTGGATTTCATGGCTTCTAGCCATTTCTCGTAGTCCGCTCATCATCGCCTCATAGTTCGTAGGTTCACCGCCTTCTACTAACAAGACAGTCAAGACAGGTTGTCGACCACTCAGAGGGGCACGCGACCTTGTCGACCCGCGACGCTCAAGAGCAAGATCGTCTCAAGCTTCATGATCCTTGTCATTAGCTTCCTCTATTGTTGGTGCAAAGTGCACTGGAACAATTTCAGGTGCTGCGCTACTCTCCAATTCAAGAGAAGGTTCAATAACCTCGCCTAGCTCTACTTTCCTCCCACTCACTTCTTTCGAGAGAAACTCCTTCTCAAGAAAGGAACCGTTTCATACAAACACTTTGCCTTCGGTTCTGTGATAGAAGGTATACCCAATAGTTTCCTTAGGGTATCCTATGAAGACGCATTCGCTTTGGGTTCGAGCTTGTCCGCATCAACTTCTTGACGAAGCTTCGATCCCCAAACTTTAAGAAACGACAACTTAGGTTTAGCACCAAACCATAGTTCATACGGTGTCGTCTCAACGGATTTAGATGGAGCCCTATTTAAAGTGAATGCAGCGGTTTCTAATGCATAACCCCAAAATGATAACGGCAAATCAGTAAGAGACATCATCGATCGGACCATATCTAATAGGGTTCGATTCCTGCTCGTGACACACCATTGCGCCGTGGTGTTCCGGTATGAGTTGTGAAACGATTCCACTTGCTTTGAGATGCGTGAGAAAATCATAACTCAAATATTCGCCCCCACGATCGGATCGTAGAAACTTAATCTTTCTGTTACGATGGTTCTCCACTTCATTCTGAAATTCCTTGAACTTTTCAAACGTTTCAGATTTATGTTTCATTAAATAGATATACCCATATCTACTTACGTCATCGGTAAAAGTGAGAAAATAGCGATATCCACCGCGCGTCAAAATACTCATCGGTCCGCATACATCGGTATGTATGATTTCCAACAAGTCCGTTGCTCGCTCCATCATATCGGAGAACGGGGTTTTGATCATCTTGCCCATGAGGCATGGTTCGCATGTGTCAAATGATTCAAAATCAAGAGACTCCAAAAGTCCATCAGAATGGAGTTTCTTCATGCACTTTACACCAATATGACCTAGACGACAGTGTCACAAATAAGTAGTATTATCACTATCTACTTTGCATCTCTTAGCCTCAATGTTATGGATGTGTGTTTCATCCCTTTCGAGATTTAGAAGAAATAAACCACTCACAAGAGGTCCATGACCATAAAAGATGTTACTCATATAAATAGAACAACCATTATTCTCCGATTTAAATGAATAACCGTCTTGCAATAAACACGATCCAGAAATAATGTTCATGCTCAACGCAGGCACATAATAACATTTATTAAGGTTTAAAAATAATCCCGAAGGTAAAACTAAGGAGATCGTGCCGACGGCCATCACATCAACTCTTGATCCGCTGCAACGCCAAGATCGTCACCTCATCCTCGCAGAAGCCGCCTATTCCGCAGTTCCTGCTTCGAGTTACAAATATTAGCAACCGAACCGTATCAAATACCTGTGCACTACAACGAGGGCTAGTAAGAAAACATCAATAACATGTATATCAAATATACCTTTGATGGTGCCAGCCTTCTTGTCCGCTAAGTACTTGGACATTTGCGCCCAAAGGACCCTTGTCCTTGCAATAGAAGCACTCGCCTCGCTTGGGACCAGACTGAGCTTCTTCTCTCAGCAGGGCATTGCGCGCCGCCTCTTCTTGAAGGGCTTTGCACCTTTACCTTTCTTAAAGGAGGGCTTGTTGACCATCAACACATGATTATCCTTCTTGATGTCCACCTCCGCAGCCTTCAGCCATGTAAGAGCTCGGTGATCGTATCGATGGAACCAATCTGATTATGAGTCACTACAAAACTTTTGTAGCTGGAGGGAGTGATTGCAACCTCGTCAATCTTGAGCTCCTCCGAATCTTGCACCCAGCTTGCTCAATGCTGAGTGTAGCCCGACATCTTAATGGCGTGCTCACTAACGGAACTCCCTTCCTCCATCTTGCGCTTAAAGAACTTCGAGATCTCATATCTCTTAACGGGCCTGAGTCTCAAACATGGTTTTCAACTCTCGAGAATCTCAAAGGGCCCGGATAGTTTTCAAAACGATTTTGAAGTTCCGGCCCATAGCAAACAACATGGTGCTCTTAATCACACCATAATCATCTTTGCGCCGATCGATAGACAGCTTTCTCATCATCCGCAGCTTGCAGCAGGGCGCCACCTAACGCTTTCTCAAGGACATAGTCCTTTGACCGCCAGAGAGAATGATTCTCAAATTGTGGAACCAATTGGTGAAGTTAGACCCATTGTTCTTAAGCTTTTCTTTCTCAGAAAAAACGTTGAAGTTGAAGTTGGACTTAGCCATGTGATCTACAATATTTGCAAGTACAAATTAGACTATGTTCATGATAACTAGTTCAACTTTTAATCAAATTACTAGATGAACTCCCACTAAATTCAACATCCTCAAGTTGTTTAGTGAACACGATCCAAATTCACCACACCTAATCCGATCTTCACGAGAAGAGATGTGGTTTCAATGGTGGACAACGGTGTCGATCATATCATTCATATGACTCATGCTTAACCTTTCGGTTCTTGTGTTCCGAGGCCATGTCTCAGACATGCTAGGCTCGCTGCTAGACCCAAGTATTTCCGCTGCAGTAAACTGGCTTGCACCCGCTGTATGTGAGCGTAGAGTCTATAGCACCCGATCATCACGTGATGCTTGGACACCATTTAACTTTCGCAACGGTGCATACTTGGGGAGAACATGCTTTTATCTTGATCTTTATGAGGAATCATCTTATAATGCTACCGTCATGATCTAAGCATAATAAGATACATAAAAGGATAAACATCACATGCATATAACTTTATGTGACATGGTATAGCCAATCTTCCAAGAATGATCTCCATCTTGTGCGCTCCTAAGCATGATCTCCATCACTTCACCATGATTGCCTCCACCACGTAATAGCAACTACAACTATTGCTAACTATTTAGCGATAAAGTAAAGCTATTACATGGCGATAAGAAGTTGACTCAGGTCATACACAATTATAAAGACAACCATATATTCTCCGGGTTGTGTACTCATCGACATGCAAGTCGTGAAACATTACAAAACATGATCATCGACATTATACACATCACATCTTGGGCCATACCATATCACGTAAAACACTCGCAAAAACAAGTTAGACGCCTACTTTGTTGTTGCATGTTTTACGTGGCTCATGGGAGTAGATGCTAAGAACGATTCTTACCTACGGAAATCCACAACGGTGATATTATGGTTGACAAACTCCGTGTTAATCCCATGACAACTATAGTGAGAGAAACCGACATCCACCACCGCATGTGTGGTACAAGCCACACGCCAAGTGCGGAGTGTCTCAACGACGTCGCGTAAGGTTGGCCTCGGACCGCTTCAATCCCACTATCCTGGCCATAAGAAGAACACAAACAAGAGGCTTGCAACAGAAAACATTAACGCCTCGCAACAACCATGTTATGCTCTACTCGTGAATCACATCTACGCATAGATCTAGCTCGATACCATCAAGGGTTTCGCAGCATAGTAAATCAAAATTTTCACGGAAGCTTAACAGAGGGAAAGCCAAGATCTAATCTAGGAGATGCAAACAACGAGAGAGATTGGATTAGATCTTCATACCCTTGAAGATTCAGACAGCGGAACGCTGCCTAACGGGTGATGTAGTCAGACTCGCTTCTCCTCCTCGCGATCCGATCCGATCTAGCACCACAAGTGGCGGTGCCCGTGAGATGCACACGCAGCACTCGACGCCTCCTCCTTCCTTGGACCAGCAAGTATGGTGGAGATATGGATTGGATCTACAACACGACGGTGGTGTATTTGGTGGAGACTTTCAGCAGGCTCACCGCAAATAGTCGGAGGGAGAGAGGAAGGCGCAGGCGGCTAGGGTTGGAGGGAAGGTGTGTTAGGAGGAGGGCGCACCAGCCCTCTATATAGAGGGTGCGCCAGCCCTTGCCCATCCTCCAAGCCTATCTCTAGTTTAAACGATTTAAACTCTCCTTCTAGAAACCCTATCTTATCTCTAGTTTAAATGATTTTAAACTTATCTAGGATCGGCTGGGCCCTATGGGGTTTGTGCCCCTGGCCCAATGCGCCAGGACACTCCCTCATAGGCTCATGCCCTCCCCGGAAGGTGGAACCACGTTGGCCCTTCCGAAGGTTCTAGAAGCTTCCACAATACCGATTAATCCTAACAATTCAACTCCAAAACTGCACCGCTTTATATGAATCTTATTCTCCGGACCATTCCGAACCTCTCGTGATGTCCCGGATCCCATCCGAGACCAACAGAAATTCATAAACCAATTATCCAATCTATCCTAGCGCCGAGACACGTTATGTGTGACCATGGGTTCGACAATATGCGCATATGATCTTCTATCAATAATCAACAGCTGGGTCTGGGCACCCGATTGACTCCTACACATTCATCGATGATCATATCGGATGAACCACGATGCCAGGATTCAATCAATCCCATATATATATTCCCTTCTGCGTGATATTTTACTTGCCCGAGATTCGATCGCGGATCGCCATACCTAGTTCAATCTCGCTCACGAAGTACTTTACTCGTTCGTCCAGAATCCGATATCACTTTGTGATTAACTCCTTAACCACATGCTTGCAAGCGTGTTGATATCGACCGAGTGGGCCCGAAGTATATCTCTCCGACTTGGGAGGGACAAATCCCATCTCGATACATACAACCCAACAGATACTTTCCGGTTACCTGAGAGACACCTTTATGATCACCCTCTCATAGGATGACGTTTGATGAACTCAAAGCTTTCTTCCGATACCAGGGAGTTGTATTATCTCATGGTCTAAGGAATACAATATTTGACATAAGAAAAACTTCGCAAAGACGAACACGATGACACGATCTAATTGCTTCGCTTAGTTTGGGTCTATCCACCATATCATTCTCCAATGATATGATCTCATTATCAATTGACAACTCATGTCTATGGTTAGGAAACCTTAACCATCATTGATCAATGAGCTAGTCCATAGAGGCGTACTAGGGACACGGTGTTGTTCACAAACCACACAAGTATTAATGTTTCCGCTTAATACAATTCTAGCATGGAATATAAACTTTATCATGAACAAGAATTATAATAATAACATCTTTATTATTGCCTCTAGGGCATAATTCCAACACCACCATCTCCCGAGCACCATCGCTGGAGGAGCTGTCGGAAGAGTGGCTACAAAAGAAAAAGACAAGCTCAGTATAAAGCAAATAGACAAGAGAAAGCAACGAGCAACCGAAGTGCACTTACGAGTCGAGCTCGCTCAAGTCGAAGACAGGCGGGCTTCTCCTGCCCTTCTTCTCCTCTTTCTTCTCTTCCTTCTTCCGCTTCGCCGGCGGGTGCGGTGCCACAGCCCGCACGGGAACGGCAGGAATCGGAGAAGAAGAGCCCCCATGGTCCCCGCTGTGACGCTCGAGGGCTAGCGGATTCCTAGGAGTCAGAGGAGTCGAATCATCCGACGATTTGCTAGAGCTCCGTCTTCGCTTGCGAGTGTGATCCTCGCTCGACTCGATGGCCTCTTAGGCTGGCGACCGCACTGATGGAAGCTCAGACATGGAGTCCACCACCTCATTGTCCGGAGCATCCGGGAATACTTTAGACAATGGATGCGACATGCCCGGCACCTTGAATTCTTGTGCAAAAAGATAGCAAAAATTTCAGCACTAAAAGGTGGAAAGACAAACGCAGTCGAAAAATAGCGCTACGCGCACATCCCAGCTCTACACCTGCGGAACCGGACGAGAAGCACAGAACGGAGAAGTCAGCGACTTCCCCGGAAGATCCTCTCCAGCCTTGTACTTCAGCAGCAGGCGAAGGATCCCGTCGCATCTCCCTTGGAGAATTCCTCAGCCGAAACCCTAATCGGATCACGGCGACCCGAATAAAGGAACATCGGGTGTGCCCTGGCCTGGAGCGGCTGCACCCGACGTTTGAGAAAGGTGCGGATGATATCCACATCGTTCACCTCCTTATCTGGAGCCAGTTGAAGATCCTCCACCCGATGATAGAGCCCCTCAATATCCGCCACCTCGCCATCCAAGATCTGGTTCTTCCAGGACCTTTTCGGCTTGATTTTCTGGGAGGGGTCAAAAGGAGCAAGCCCAAAATCTTGCCCAGCCACCGTGGAGTCACGGATGTAAAACCATCGCCTCCGCCAGTACTGGACAGACTCGGACATAGAAAAGGAGAAGAAAAGAATATTGGATTTGAGGGAGATGATGCAACCCCCAATGGGATAAACACCATCGGAACCAGATTGCCTCTTCACGGAATAGAGTTTCCGGAAGAGGCCAAAGTGCTTCGACGAGCCAAGACTAGAGAAATTGACAAAACAAGCAATATGAAGAAGAGAGTTGGAAGAAAGATGATGCAGCTGGATACCATAAAGAAAAAGCAATCCACGAAGGAAATCGTGGACTAGGAAGGAAAAGCCACGAAGGACAAAGGCGACGAACATAACCTGAAACCTAGCGGGGGGACGGGGAATTACCTTGTTGCCAGGGAGTTTGACGGCCTCCCTATCCTGCGGGATCAGGCCCCGCTCACGGAGCTTGCGGAGATCACTCTCACGCGTCTCTGATCGCCGCCAGCCACCATCGGTGACACACGCTGTCCACTACGCACGGAAATCGAGGCGACGCCGTAATTATCTCCACGCCGCGTGTGATCGGTCAACTCAAGGTCAGACGGTGGGACCCATGTTCGTCCAGTCACGTCATCTCTGGCGCCGCAGACGCTTGAGGACACCGATTGTCAGCACTGACGGCATCAAAATCTATGCTAGCAACGGTTACAATTCTTCGGCTACACAATTAAGAGTAGTCACTCGAATCTACGATTCGACTAACTACTCGGGGGCTACCCCTATCAGGAGCGCTAGCCGCGCACACGAAAAAAGAACAAAACACTACATCACTGAATTATTTCGTCGAGTCCTACGTCGAGTCTACGACTCCACTATGGACTCGGGGGCTACTCCCATAGGGAGGATGGATTCAAGCATCCGAAAAATTTGTGTCCTACGGACCCGAAGCTGAACAACGGCTGAATTAAAGTCTCTACTCGAGTCTATGACTCGAACAAACACTCGGGGGCTACTCCCATAGGGAGCGCTGGCCCCGCACCCTATGAATTCTTCGACTGCGATCCTTCGGATCAGTATGCAAAACTCTTCGGCAACTCTGCCCTAATTAACGCTAAGTGAGCAACGTCCTCCTTGGCCACCCGAAACACCTCCGCGGTGATAAATATTCAGATGTTGTGTCTGTGACATAAAGATAAGACCTACAGATGCCATCTGATGGCCTGGTAACGCACACGATTGCGCTCTGCTAGTAAGAATCCGTGCCAACAGGTGCGATGAAAAATCCCGACGGACGCGTTGGGTACATCATTTAAATTCACTGAATTCCACTCCTGTAAGTCCTCCACGGCCTGAGTCGAATTACGCCAGCATATGTTCCCGGTTCGAGTCGAGGGACTCGAATATGAAGAAGATCGTGTTGTTTTGTCCCAAGACAGTTAACTGACCCTGATCTGCCGGGTAAGTCAGGCACACGCATCAACAATCCCTACACACTCAAATCATCCTCTTGAAAAACAGAGATAGTTGCACCCAAAGGATTGAAGATTCCTCAGCCGAATCTACGATTCGACTGAACACTCGGGGGCTACTGACATGGTTATACCTTGCGGGTACACTACCACAGCATACCTAGTCCAGATCAAGGAAGGCCCACGGAAAATATACGCCGGCCCATGAAGACTTTTGGGTGGCCAGGGCCCATGACGCCTTCGGATCCTTGGAGAGCAAGACTAGAGTAGATAGAAAATTCAAAGGGGTAAACCCTAAAACCTGTAACCGACTCGATCTGTTCCTGGGACCTGCCTAACTCTATATAAAGGCTAGGAGGGCACAACGAGGAGGGCACCTCATACCACCGCATACACACCTCCACGCCAGATTGCATTTGCGTACCCCTATAACCTTCGGTTCCGCCGTAATCAAGAGAAGACAAGCAGGAGTAGGGTTTTCCCTCCGGGGGCCTAAACCTGGGTAAACCTCGTGTCCCCGTGTTGCTTGTTTGCTAACCGTTCCGTGATCTCCAGCATCCCCATCTTCTCCAAAACCCAAGTCCATAACAATGGGCATTGACGAGATTAAACCTCGTCACCATATCTACTAAACAACATCGAATCCATAAGTGTGTCTCCCTACGGTTCGTGAATTATGCGGACATGACTGAGACACTTCTCCGATCAATAACCAATAGAGGAATCTGGAAATTCATATGGCTCCCACATATTTCAATGATTACTTTGCGATCGAATGAACCACTTACATACGATACCAATTTCCCTTCGTTTCACGATAGTTTACTTATTTGAGGTTTTGATTGTCGGTATCTCTGCATACCTAGTTCAACCTCGTTACCGATAAGTACTCTTTTCTTGTTCCCGTGATATGTGATCCCTTGTGAGCCAGTCACATGCTTGCAAGCTAATTGGATGACATTCAACCAAGAGGGCCCAGAGTATATCTATCCGTCATATGGATGGACAAATCCCACTCTTGATCCATGTGCCTCAACCCATACTTTCCGAACACTCAATGCCACCTTTATAGCCACACAGTTACGGTATGGTGTTTGATGTCATCAAAGCATCCTTCCGATGATGTTGATTAGCATGATCTCATGGTCGAAGGAATTAGGTTATTATGTATCAGAAAGCTTATAGCAAACGAACTATTGAAATGACTTGATCTTTATGCTACGCTTATCTATAGGAGTATGCCCATCATACCATTCTCCCAATGATATGATCTTGTTATTAATAACATCTCAATGTTCATGATCGAGAAACCACGATCATCTATTAATCAACAAGCTAGTATTATAAAGAGACTTTACTAGGGACTCTAATTTAGTTTACATATCACACAAGTATTAATGTTTCCGGTTAATACTATTATAGCATGAATGTAAACATTTATCATAAACACAAAGATATAATAATAACCACTTTTATTATTGCCTCTAGCGCATATCTCCAACAGTATTGAGATTACTATGTCAGATTGATTAATGGTTTTGTCTTATTGATTCTATCATGTCTGTGTTGTTTGTGATCTTGCATTCTCTCCATTGTTAGTAGCTATCTTGGCCAAGTAGTTGCTAGTGACTCCAAGAGGGGGTATTTATGCTCGATAGTGGGTTCATGCCTCTACTTAATCAAGGGAAGTGACAGAAATCTCTATGGTTGTTGATGTGATGTTGCCACTAGGGAGAAAACAACGGTCTCTTGTTCATGGAACAAGTGGATTGTTTACCTTACACACTTTGCTTAAAGCAGTTGTCTGTTTCTTGCAACTTAATACTGGAGGGGGTTCGGATGATAACCCAAAAGGAGGACTTCTAGTCATAGATGCAGTTGGATGGCAGTCTATACATATTGTTGTATTGCCCAATCAAATCTTATGGGATCTTTTTGTCTAGTATTGCATTGTTATGCCTTGATCAGTCCTGTTAATTTCCCTGCTATAATTTGTTTACCCAGCATGCCATGTTTACTTATCTAAGGAACACCTCTAGTGAACTATGGACCCCGGTCCAATCTTTACCATTGATACATCTTCCACTGTTATTGTTTACTTGCTGCAAACCATCATTACCTTCCACACCATACAGTTAATCCTTTGATACATCAACCGGTGAGATTGACAACCTCACTGTTAGTTGGGGCAAAGTCTTGAGATTTGTGTTGTGCAGGTTTCCACGTTTCTTGCAACACCTTTGAGGCGTTTCCTTCCTCCTACTGGTTCGATAACCTCGGTTTCTTACTGAGGGAAAACTTGATGTTGTGCTGCATCATACCTTGCTCTTGGGGTTTCCCAATGGGGCGTCAACACGCAACAAGACTTTCTGGCGCCGTTGCCGGGGAGGCTAAGGACGTCTTCACAAGGGGAGTCCTCCTCAACCTTTCTCTTTACTTTGTTTTTAGTTTTCTTAGTTTCTTTTCCTTGGGTTTGTTTGCCTCTTTTTATCAAAAACTCCAAAAAAATAGTTTAGTTTGGTTTGCTTTCTCCTATCAAAAACACACAAAATATTAGTTCTTGTTCTAGCTCACCATGTTGTTCCCCAAGTTCGCCCTGAAGGACCTTTCAATAGGTAGTGGCTTTATAATTGGGAAAGAAAATATTGAAGAATTCTTCAATCATGTTATCAAGCATGAGGATATTAAGGATAGATCTATAGAAGAACTTGCTCCTAATTATGAAATTGCTGTAGCTTCTTTAGTTCATATGTTGGAGTCTAGGTTTGTTAGCCTTAACCCCATGATAAAAATCTTGTTCCTAAAACTAAAAGAAGAAAAGAATGCTGAAAAGAGAGAATTTATTTTTAAAACTTTACTCAAAGAGTTCCATGATGTTGCTAAAGAAGTGAAAAAGGTTTTTAAGCGTTTCAATATGCTAGGCTCATGTGTAGATGTTGTGGGTACTTCAGATAAAACCAGGCCTAGAGAGGAATTTAAGATACCCATACCCTTTAAGCTTGTTGGGATGCATGAGGCCTTTGAAAAGAATTTTGATTGGATTGTTCTTGAAAATCCTTTTGATGAAAGTAGTAAACCAAAGAGAGATGATAAGGGATCCTCCAAAACTCATTTGGATGAGATACCTTTCATAGTTGAAGACTTTGCAAGTATTGATGTTAATGCTTCCTCATTTGAAAATACTTGATTTCTTACTTCTTGAGCCTAACTTAAAGCCGTTAAAGATAAGTACTTGTTAGGAGATAACTCGAGAGTTTCCTTGAGTCTTGAAAGTTATTACTTCAGTAATGACCTCTCCTTATCCTTTTTTTGCTTTTTGTGCCAAGAATGAACTCTAATGAGAAGGAAGTAAGATTTGGGGAGTTGCTATCCCAAAACAGATTTCTGTCCTCCACCATAAAAATTCGTGAGGAGTCTCTGTAAGTCGGATGGAGATGAAAATGTATGAATAAATCCCCCGGTATGTTACCTAACTTTCGCTAGTTCAACACTTTTTTACTTGAGCAATAGAAGGTTTTCTAAAGAATCGCTTTCTACCCGCTGGTCTGTTTTGACAGATTTGTGCCATTATTTGCATTTGCTTCTTATTCCTTTTTGGGTTCTTTTTGGGAAATTGAGGTTTTTGAAGGAGTTGCTATAGTAGATTGTGTTTTTAGTGAAAACATTCGCTGTTCTAAAGCTATACCCAAAGGTCTATTGTCTTTTGAATACACTAATGTTGCTAATGAAGATTGTGTGAAGTTTTGTATGAAGGAAAAATTGCAGGTGTAGAGAGAGAATGATGTAATGAGATGAAGAATGGACAAAATCTCAAGCTTGGGGATGCCATCCTGGTGTCATCCCAAGAAATATCCAAGAATTACAAGCGTCAAAGCTTGGGGATGCCCAAGGCATCCCCTTCTTCATCAATAAAAAGCTCAGGTCTTTCTAGACACTTCTTTTTTATTGTTTCATGCACTGTTGTGTTGTTCTTGGAGCGTCTTAGTTTTCATTTGGTTTTCTTAGTTCGTTTAGTTTGCTTGAATAAAGTAGGTTGTACCCTCGTTCTCGCTGTGTTGTTTCAAATAAGTCGATTGGTGTTGGAAAGGAGTAGAAAGTTCTTGCTTGAAAGTGCAAGAGGAGCTTGCATTAACTGTTACTTAGACTTTATAATGTCATGCTAGGTGTTTTTTTGACCTTATGCTTAGTGATTATTGTTGTAGCATGACTTGTTCCAAACAATTGGGATTGCTTAGTGTGCCTTGAAAGAATTATGTGTTGTTTTAGCATAAAAAACATAGTATTGTGGTATTCTCCTTTGATGCTTTGTTTGGGTTGACTTGGCACATGCTCACACCATGTTATGACTATGAACAAGTCACCATAGCCTCTATGATCATTTAGTCCTTGACTTGTAGTACCACTCTATGCTTTGATTAGTGTTGTTTTGTTGCTCTGCATGATTATGGCCATTATTGCTCTCTTAGTTGGTTGCTCTCAGTCTTTTGCTAGCCTCCACTTGTATGATTAATCTCTACTCATGCTTCCAACTCCCAACAAACCAAGTTATTCCAAAGCGTCCACTATAAATTCCTATGCATGGTGTGTTACACCATTTCAAGTATATTCTTGTTTTCATCTATCTTCCAATTAAAAAGTATTTTGTTATGTGAAAACTTAGTGATTAAAGCCCTCACAAACTTAATGGCACACTTTATATTCATTGCCCCTAATAAACTTGAACCATTGTGTCATCTATGTTGTATATGCTTGCAGTTATACGTTCGAATTAGCAGAACCATGATGTCATGGGGAACGTTTTCAACATTGCACTTGTACTTTGTACACAGTTGATATCATGCTCTTTTGTCTATGGATGTCGCCGGTGTGAAATAAAGAGGGAGCTTGTAAGTCCATGGAGTTATGTATTTTATGTTAGAGAAACACCTGGGCCGCTAGCCTAAGCCATGCCTAATCATGGTGGAAACTTGCAGCATCACCATAATGAGCAATCTATGAAGCATCCTCAGTAAAAATATATGCAAATAGTAAATAAAAAGATCCCTGAGATGCTCATTGTCTGCTTGCCTTGTCATTTTGGTTATGGGATAGCTCCTGTACCATGTGCAAGGGGTACCCCGTTGGCGGTTCTCTATGATACACATGTACTTACTATGGCAAGAACTTACAGGTGACCAAAGTTGAGTAGCATGCGGTGCGGCCCTCGTATTCAAGGGACATGAGATTGCCAACTTATACTTTGTCAAGCATATACTCCATAGTTTTTCACTTTAACCTTAATCACTTCAAGATGCTTATGATAGGGGCAATGAGGGCTGAAAGCTAACAAATACCATAATTCTTGGAAGCTCTTTTTGAAACTTGAAATCCCTGCTTCCCTTTATAAAGGGCATTTATTCCACTATTATATTGACTCTCCACCTTCTACCTTTAGGCACAAGTTAAGAGAGCATAGTTGTCATTCTTAGTTCTATGTGTAGTATCCCAAAACTTATTGATTGATGCATATTGTTGATATTGCTTGTTCTTGTGCTATTTGTAACTAGTCACTCTTATGAACTTTGAAGGTGTCCTATGCATCTATTTGATAATCCATGAAGAACAAGTTGAATGCCACTATGCCATGTTTTCTGTATGTGAAACAAACAAACGTTTTTCAATACATGTTATTCATGATCTTTGTTCATAGCCATTCATGTTGAATGCATAGTTACTTTGTCTTATTGTTAGAACTCCGTATTTCATGCACATGTTTAGAGTTCTTTTATCCCAGCTTTCAATGCTTGCAAATGGTTTGACCTTGATTTTGATGGTGCATGTCACCTTAAAAATTATTCTTTTATCACTTACCTACTCGAGGACGAGCAGGAGTTAAGCTTGGGGATGTTTGATACGTCGGAAACGTATCTATAATTTTTGATGTTCCATACTTGTTTACTATCTACTTTGCTATGCTTCGTCCACACTTCGAGGTATTTTAATATGTTTTTTGGTACTAACCTATTAACAAGTTGCCACAGTGCCAGTTGCCTGTTTTCTTCGATTTTTGATTCCAGAAAGGCAGAAAATAAATATTCTCGGAATTGGACGGGACAAAATCCAAAGTCAATATTTACCATAGGGAACAAGAAGCCGGAGTACGAGACGAAGGAGACCCACCAGGGGGCCACACCGGCAGGTGGCCCACCCGGCGCCTGGGGGTGCAGTCACTGGTGGCCCCTGCCTCGCCTCTTCGCCTATAAGAAGCCCCCGATGCAGAAACCCTAGGGACCCGATCAAAACTCCATGAAACCGTCTATAGCCTCCGCCACCAGCGTCCCTAGATCTGGGGGGTCTGAAACTCTTCCCGGCACCCTGCCGGAGGGGAGATCATCCCAAAGATGTCAGCCTACTAGTTTTACTTCGGTTTATCTCTAGTCTGACCGTCCACAACGTTCTAGTTGTTCACGACGCTGCATCTACGACGGCTGGGATGTTAGAGTATTATATGGACACTGTTGTTATGATAGTTTAGGATAGTTAGGATTTTAGCCTAACTTGACTTGTATTCCAAGATGATTCCATGTACGTCTATATATACTCGTCCATGAGACTTAATAATACATCCAACATATTCCGCCAATTCCTCTCTATTGTTCTACAACATCTATTTTGAGATGGAGGAAAAACTTAGTTATCATCACTATAGGAAAGATTTGATGTGCCGACGGCCGGCTGCCATCGGGACAACGCCATATAGCCGTCGATACAGGCTATGCCGACGGTGACCGTCGGTGTAGACCCCTCAGCGTAGCCCCTCGGTCGTCGGCATAGAGGACCCCCCCCCCTCCTCGACATAGCGCTCGTACTGGGCCCCACGATGTCAGGCGACGGACGTTTCTTAATGGCCCAGCCCTGAAGCTATGCCGACGGCCAGGCCGACGGCGTAGCCTAAAATAATTTTTAATTTTTTTAATCTTTGAATTGTTGACTTGTTAATCTCTCGCTTTAAACATTTTTAACACTATTTACACTTAATCATGATTAAATTGCAGTCTTAGTCAAACTTTCTAGTCGGTCACTTATCCTCACTACTCCACCCCAGCACGCTTAACTTTCTCGTTTCTTCTGAATCTCTTTCCGCAAAACAATTTATACATTGTTGTCAATAATGTTAACTCTTATATCATCATGTCACATGTTTATATTTTTTGAAATTATAAAAATTTATTTATGTAAACAACAATAAATAAGTAAAAATATTGTTGAATTCAAATAAAAATATAATAATTTTGTTTTTTGTATATTTCTATTTAATGTAGAATAATTAATATAATTAAATATATAAATTGGAATTCGACGAATAATATGTCTAAATTGATTAGAAAAATGAGAGTAATCCAAATATGACATCAATATCAACTTATCACAAACTATGCCATAATTCTTACCATAATTTCATTTGCCCATTTAAAACGGCACGCATAAAGATTCTTAGCTCGGGGCTGAAACTCGCTAAACTTGAAGTGGAACTCTGATGAAACAGCATATTGTGAACCTAAAAATTATTTTTATAAAAAATCATGAGCATCCGATCATGTACCTATAGTTCATATCTGAGCCACTTTCTACCGATTCGGCAGGAATTTGTCTTTTTCACCAGGAGAGACAGAAAGGTTTGAGATCCTCCTACTAGGATATTATCCATGTAAGGTGGTCTCATATTTTTGAAAAATGTGGTGGTAACATTTTGAATTAGCCATTTGGTGGTTGTTTCACAAAACCGCCCGTTTTTTGCACTCAGAAATGGAAAATGGTTTTTTGGTGCGACGAAAAGGAAAACTTCCTCCTGAAACATTGTTCGCCATCTCATGATGCACAATATGGACACATTATCACAAACTATGCCTTCATTCTAGCCATAACATTGGTCATTTGACCCGAAAGCTAAAAAACCTCGAATGAGTTGGGTCATTTTGTGAAGTTTTTTTTGAGACATAATCAATATACGAAGTTTGATATTTTTACTTCTAACTATGTCACATAATATGACACCACGCGAAGGTTTCGCATTGTTTGGATCGTTTTTGAATTTCTTATATCCGTTTTAATCTATCGTTAAACTTATCGAAGGGCAGGCATGAAGATTCTTAGCTCGGGGATGAAACTCGCTAAACTTGAAGTGGATTTATGATGTAACAGCATATTCTGAACCTAAAAATGGTTTTTGTAAAAAATCATGAGCATCCGATCATGTACCTATAGTTCATATCTGACCCACTTCCTACCGATTCGGCAGGAATTTGAATTTTTTACCAGGGATAGACGAAAAGGTTGGAGATCCCCCTGTTAGGACATTGTCCATGTAAGACGGTCTAGTATTTTTGGAAAATGTGGTGGTGTCATTTTGAATTAGCCATTTGATGGTTGCTTCACAAAACCGGCTCGGCTGTTTTTGCACTCGAAAAATGGAAAATGACTTTTTGGTGTGACGAAAAGGAAAACTTCCTCCTAAAACATTGTTCGACATCCCATGATGCACATGTATGCACAATATGGACACATACCTTCATTCTAGCCATAACATTGGTCATTTAACCCCAAAGTCAAGAAACCTCGAACGAGATATGTCATTTTGTGAAGGTTTTTTAAGACATAATCAATATACTAATTTTGATATATTTTTCTTCTAACTATGTAACATAATATGACACCACGCGAAGGTTTCACATTGTTTGGATCGTTTTTGAATTTCTAATATCCATTTTAAACTATATATAATGTTTTATGTTTCACTTAATTATTGTTTACAAATGTGTAATATTTGAGTGTAGATAGATAGATCTTTATTTTCTACAAATTTTGATATATTATTTGTATTTTTCTGAATTAGAATGATTTAGTTATGATTTTTCAAAAAATAATAAGGTAAACGGAAAAATAGCGATGTCTAAAATTAAATGGAAAAAAATCTGAAGAGCTACGCCGACGGCCTAGCCATTGGCACATACCAACCAATTTTTTCTAAAGAGCTCATATTTGCCAGGGCCGCTGATTACGCCGTCGACTATCTAACGTCGCTGAATCAAGCTACGCCATGGCTATACGCATTGAGGCTCGAGGGCCATCGTTGGCACAACCCTATCTACTACACCGACGGCCGCGCTAGATCTACTCTCGCAATCATCTTATCATGCCGACACTGGCTAGACGGATGGTCGGGAGGTCGCCACGATACGACAATTTTGATATTTGGTCATTTGGCCGGCCGTCGGCGTCTCCAGATTCTCCTGTAGTGCATGGATATATGGAGATATTTTTCTTGTCCAAATTATATCGGTAATAGACTTTTTATGTACTCCCTTGGATCCATATTAGTTAACTTAGATTTGAAAAAATTTAGATGAATTTATATACTAAATAATGTCTAGATTTATCTAAATTTAGATAAATCCAAATCAACTAATATGGGTCGAAGAAAATACTGTAATCTTATATATATATTTACTAATTAGAGAATCCCTACAAACCTCTACGTTAATCCTATAAACCACCTAAAAGTAACCATAGGATCTCAGTTTTATGGTATAAATAAGGGACCAACGAGTTTTGTGTGCACACGATTAATCTTGTTCCTAAAACTAAAAGAAGAAAAGAATGCTGAAAACAGAGAATTTATTCTTAAAACTTTACTCAAAGAGTTCCATGATGTTGCTAAAGAAGAAAAAAAGGTTTTTAAGCGTTTCAATATGCTAGGCTCATGTGTATATGTTGTGGGTACTTCAGATAAAACCAGGCCTAAAGAGGAATTTAAGATACTCATACCCTTTAAGCTTGTTGGGATGCATGAGGCCTTTGAAAAGAATTTTGATTGGATTGTTCCTAAAAATCCTTTTGATGAAAGTAGTAAACCAAAGAGAGATGATAAGGGATTCTCCAAAACTCATTTGGATGAGATACCTTTCATAGTTGAAGACTTTGCAAGTATTGATGTTAATGCTACCTCATTTGAAAATACTTGATTTCTTGCTTCTTGAGCCTAACTTAAAGGCGTTAAAGAAAAGTACTTGTAGGAGATAACTCAAGAGTTTCCTTGAGTCTTGAAAGTTATTACTTCAGTAATGACCTCTCCTTATTCTTTTTTTGCTTTTTGTGCCAAGAATGAACTCTAATGAGAGGGAAGTAAGATTTGGGGAGTTGTTGTCCCGAAACAGATTTCTGTCCTCCACCATAAAAATTCGTGAGGAGTCTCTGTAAGTCGGATGGAGCTAAAAATGTACGAATAAATCCCCCGGTATGTTACCTAACTTTAGTTAGTTCAACACTTTTTTACTTGAGCAATAGAAGGTTTTCTAAAGAATCGATTTCTACCTGCTGGTCTGTTTTGACAGATTTCTGCCATTATTTGCATTTGCTTCTTATTGATTCCTTTTTGGGTTCTTTTTGGGAAATTGAGCTTTTTGAAGGAGTTTCTACAGTAGATTGTGTTTTTAGTGAAAAGTTTTTCTGTTCTAAAGCTAAACCCAAAGGTCTATTATCTTTTGAATACACTAATGTTGCTAATGAAGATTGTCATGAAGGAACAATTTCAGGTGTAGAGAGAGAATGATGTAATGAGATGAAGAATGGACAAAATCTCAAGCTTGGGGATGCCATCCTGGTGTCATCCCAAGAAATATCCAAGAATTACAAGCGTCAAAGCTTGGGGATGCCTTGGGCATCCCCTTCTTCATCAATAAAAAGCTCAGGTCTTTCTAGACACTTCTTTTTTATTGTTTCATGCACTGTTGTGTTGTTCTTGGAGCGTCTTAGTTTTCATTTGGTTTGCTTAGTTCGTTTAGTTTGCTTGAATAAAGTAGGTTGGACCCTCGTTCTCGTTGTGTTGTTTCAAATAAGTCGATTGGTGTTGGAAAGGAGTAGAAAGTTCTTGCTTGAAAGTGCAAGAGGAGCTTGCATTAACTGTTACTTAGACTTTAGCATGTCATGATAGGTGTTTTTTTGACCTTATGCTTAGTGATTATTGTTGTAGCATGACTTGTTCCAAACAATTGGGATTGCTTAGTGTGCCTTGAAAGAATTATGTGTTGTTTTAGCACACAAAAGCATAGTATTGTGGTATTCTCCTTTGATGCTTTGTTTGGGTTGACTTGGCACATGCTCACACCATGTTATGACTATGAACAAGTCACCATAGCCTCTATGATCATTTATTCCTTGACTTGTAGTACCACTCTATGCTTTGATTAGTATTGTTTTGTCGCTCTGCATGATTATGGCCATTATTGCTCTCTTAGTTGGTTGCTCTCAGTCTTTTGCTAGCCTCCACTTGTATGAGTAATCTCTAATCATGCTTCCAACTCCCAACAAACCAAGTTATTCCGAAGTGTCCACTATAAATTCCTATGCATGGTGTGTTACACCATTTCAAGTATATTCTTGTTTTCATCTATCTTCCAATTAAAAAGTATTTTGTTATGTGAAAACTTAGTGATTAAAGCCCTCACAAACTTGATGACACACTTTATATTCATTGCCCCTAATAAACTTGAACCATTGTGTCATCTATGTTGTATATGCTTGCACTTATACGTTGGAATTAGCAGAACCATGATGTCATGGGGAACGTTTTCAACATTGCACTTGTACTTTGTACACAGTTGATATCATGCTCTTTTGTTTATGGATGTCGCCGGTGTGAAATAAAGAGGGAGCTTGTAAGTCTATGGAGTTATGTATTTTATGTTAGAGAAACCCCTGGGCCGCTAGCCTAAGCCATGCCTAATCATGGTGGAAACTTGCAGCATCACCATAATGAGCAATCTATGAAGCATCCTCAATAAAAATATATGCAAATAGTAAATAAAAAGATCACTGAGATGCTCATTGTCTGCTTGCCTTGTCATTTTGGTTATGGGATAGCTCATGTACCATGTGCAAGGGGTACCCCGTTGGCGGTTCTCTATAATACACATGTACTTACTATGGCAAGAACTTACAGGTGACCAAAGTTGAGTAGCATGCGGTGCGGCCCTCGTATTCAAGGGACATGAGATTGCCAACTTATACTTTGTCAAGCATATACTCCATAGTTTGTTCACTTTAACCTTAATCACTTCAAGATGCTTATGATAGGGGCAATGAGGGCTGAAAGCTAACAAATACCATAATTTTTGGAAGCTCTTTTTGAAACTTGAAATCCCTGCTTCCCTTTATAAAGGGTCTTTATTCCACTATTATATTGACTCTCCACCTTCTACCTTTAGGCACAAGTTAAGAGAGCATAGTTGCCATTCTTAGTTCTATGTGTAGTATCCCAAAACTTATTGATTGATGCATATTGTTGATATTGCTTGTTCTTGTGCTATTTGTAACTAGTCACTCTTATGAACTTTGAAGGTGTCCTATGCATCTATTTGCTAATCCATGAAGGACAAGATGAATGCCACTATGCCATGTTTTCTGTATGTGAAACAAATAAACGTTTTTCAATACATGTTATTCATGATCTTTGTTTATAGCCTTTCATGTTGAATGCATAGTTACTTTGTCTTATTGTTAGAACTCCATCTTTCATGCTCATGTTTAGAGTTCTTTTATCTTAGCTTTCAATGCTTGCAAATGGTTTGATCTTGGTTTTGATGGTGCATGTCACCTCAAAAATTATTCTTTTATCACTTACCTACTCGAGAACGAGCAGGAGTTAAGCTTGGGGATGCTTGATACGTCGGAAACGTATATATAATTTTTGATGTTCCATGCTTGTTTACTATCTACTTTGCTTTGCTTTGTCCACACTTTGAGGTATTTTTATATGTTTTTTGGTACTAACCTATTAACAAGTTGTCACAGTGCAAGTTGCCTGTATTCTTCTGTTTTTGGTTTCAGAAATGCAGAAAATCAATTTTCTCGGAATTGGACGGGACAAAAGCCAAAGTCAATATTTACCGGGGGGAACAAGAAGTCGGAGTATGAGACGAAATAGACCGACCAAGGGGCCATACCCTCGCATGGGGTGGCCCACCTCACACTGGGGTGCACCGCCTGGTGCCCCCCTCACCTCGCCTCTTCGCCTATAAGAAGCCTCTGATGCAGAAACTCTAGGGACCCGATCAAAACTCTACGAAACCGTCTATAGCCACCGCCACCATCGTTCCTAGGTCTGGGGGCATCTGAAACTCTTCCCGGCACCCTGCCGGAGGGGAGATCATCCCAAAGAGGTCAGCCTACTAGTTTTACTTCGGTTTATCTCCAGTCTAATCGTCCACAACGTTTCGGTTGTTCATGACGCTACATCTACGACTGCTGGGATGTTAGAGTATTATATGGACACTGTTGTTATGGTAGTTTAGGATAGTTAAGATTTTAGCCTACGTTGACTTGTATTCCAAGATGATTCTATGTACATCTATATATACTCGTCCATGAGGCTTAATAATACATCCAACATATTCTGCCAATTCATCTCTATCGTTCTACAACATCTATTTTGAGATGGAGGGAAAACTTAGTTATCATCACTATAGGAAAGATTTGATGTGCCGACGGCCGGCTGCCATCGGCACAACGCCATATAACCGTCGGTACAGGCTATGCCGACGGTGACCGTCGGTAGACCTCCCTCTGGCCGCCTAAGATAGAGGACTCTTTCAAGATAGCGCCAGATTGGCCCCATGATGTCAGGTGACGGCCTTTCTTAATGGCCTAGCCCTGAAGCTACGCCGACGGTCACGCCGTCGGCATAGCCTAAAATATTTTTTTATTTTTTTAATCTTTGAATTGTTGACTTATTAATCTCTCGCTTTAAACATTTTTAACACTATTTACACTTAATCATGATTAAATTGCAGTCTTAGTCAAACTTTCTAGTCGGTCACCTATCCTCACTACTCCACCCCAGCACGCTTAACTTTCTCGTTTCTTCTGAATCTCTTTCCGCAAAACAATTTATACATTGTTGTCAATAATGTTAACTCTTATATCATCATGTCACATGTTTATATTCGCATAATCAATATGTTCAAGTTTGATATATTTTTCTAACTATGTAACATAATATGACACCACGGTTTTTGTTTTATCTTTCAATCCAAATCCAAATCTTCAAACCACCCAAAAGTAACCATAGGATCTCTACTAGTGCAGACTTCTTTAACTCCGGCTAGAGGGCTCTCAATGCTTTTTACAACTGTTGAGGGTTCGTGCAGAGGTTTAACACCGGGTTCTTATACTACCGGTGTTAAAGGGTGGCGACGTAGGCTGCCGCAGCTGCCTCTTTCTAACCGTGTGTTAAAGGTTCTTCACAAGACACACAGCCTAAATCTTCCAAGGTAAGAACCTTTAACACCGTTAAAGGGGGCTCATGGCAAGTCTGATTGCGCTATTTTTTAACACCGTTCGTATAAGAACTGCAAGTTAAAGGGCCCCCTCTAACATCAATCCTCCTCAACAGCGGTTGTAGAAACGCTGTTAGAGGGCCCTCCCAACCGGAGTTAAAGGGGGGGGGGGGTCTGCACTAGTGAACTGAGATCCTATGGTTACTTTTAGGTGGTTTATAGGATTAACGTAGAGGCTTGTAGGGATTCTCTAATTAGTAAATATATATATAAGATTACAGTATTTTCTTCGATCCATATTAGTTGATTTGGATTTATTTAAATTTGGATAAATCTAGACATTATTTAGTATATAGGTTCATCCAAATTTTGTCAAATCTAAGTCAACTAATATGGATCCAAGGGAGTACATAAAAAGGCTATTACCGGTATAATTTGGACAAGAAAAATATCTCCATATATCCATGCACTACAGGAGAATCTGGAGACGCCGACGGCCGGCCGGCTACACCGACGGCCAAATATCGGGGCTATCGGCGTAGCGGCCTCCCCCGGCCATCCGTCTAGCCCGGCCATCGGCGTAGATGACGGTGCCGAGAGTAGCCCTAGCGCGGCCGTCGGCATAGTAGAGAGGTTGTGCCAACATGGCCCTGGTAGACAGCAATTTCTGCTGTAGCCTCAGCCTGTATACGCATTTACGGAAACAGCGTTAGATAGTCGCTATGTCCACTACCGCCACAAGATAGCTCTTTAGAAAAAATTGGTTGGTCTGTGCCAACGGCTAGGCCGTCGGCGTAGCTCTTCATATTTTTTCCATTTAATTTTAGCCATAGCTATTTTTCCGTTCACCTTATTAATTTTTGAAAAATAATAACTAAATCATTCTAATTCAGAAAAATACAAATAATATATCAAAATTTGAAGAAAATAAAGATCTATCTATCTACACTCAAATATTACACATTTATAAACAAAAATTAAGTGAAACATAAAACATTATATATAGTTTCAAACGGATATTAGAAATTCAAAAACGATCCAAACAATATGAAACCTTCGCGTGGTGTCATATTATGTTACATAGTTAGAAGAAAAATATATCAAAATTGGTATATTGATTATGTCTTAAAAAAAACCTTCACAAAATAACATATCTCGTTCGAGGTTTCTTGACTTTGGGGTTAAATGACCAATGTTATGGCTAGAATGAAGGTATGTGTCCATATTGTGCATACATGTGCATCATGGGATGTCGAATAATGTTTTAGGAGGAAGTTTTCCTTTTCGTCACACCAAAAATTCATTTTCCATTTTTTGAGTGCAAAAACAGCCGAGCCGGTTTTGTGAAGCAACCATCAAATGGCTAATTCAAAATGCTACCACCACATTTTCCAAAAATACTAGGCCGTCTTACATGGACAATGTCCTAACAGGGGGATCTCCAACCTTTTCGTCTATCCCTGGTAAAAAAGACAAATTCCTGCCGAATCGGTAGGAAGTGGGTCAGATATGAACTATAGGTACATGATCGGATGCTCATGATTTTTTACAAAAACCATTTTTAGGTTCACAATATGCTGTTTCATCATAAATCCACTTCAAGTTTAGTGAGTTTCATCCCCGAGCTAAGAATCTTCATGCCCGCCCTTCGATAAAGTTTAACGATAGATTAAAACGGATATAAGAAATTCAAAAACGATCCAAACAATGCTAAACCTTCGCGTGGTGTCATATTATGTGACATAGTTAGAAGGAAAAATATCAAACTTGGTATATTGATTATGTCTCAAAAAAAACTTCACAAAATGACCCAACTCATTCGAGGTTTTTTAGCTTTTGGGTCAAATGACCAATGTTATGGATAGAATGAAGGCATAGTTTGTGATAATGTGTCCATATTGTGCATCATGAGATGGCGAACAATGTTTCAGGAGGAAGTTTTCCTTTTCGTCGCACCAAAAAACCATTTTCCATTTTCTGAGTGCAAAAAACGGGCGGTTTTGTGAAACAACCACCAAATGGCTAATTCAAAATGTTACCACCACATTTTTCAAAAATATGAGACCACTTTACATGGATAATATCCTAATAGGGGATCTCAAACCTTTCTATCTATCCTGGTGAAAAAGACAAATTCCTGCCGAATCGGTAGGAATTGGGTCAGATATGAACTATAGGTACATGATCGGATGCTCATGATTTTTTATAAAAATATTTTTTAGGTTCACAATATGCTGTTTCATCAGAGTTCCACTTCAAGTTTAGCGAGTCTCAGCCCCGAGCTAAGAATCTTTATGCGTGCCGTTTTAAACGGGCAAATGAAATTATGGTAAGAATTATGGCATAGTTTGTGATAAGTTGATATTGATGTCATATTTGGATTACTCTCATTTTTCTAATCAATTTAGACATATTATTTGTCGAATTCCAATTTATATATTTAATGATATTAATTATTCTACATTAAATAGAAATATACAAAAAACAAAATTATTATATTTTTATTTGAATTCAACAATATTTTTACTTATTTATTGTTGTTTACATAAATAAATTTTTATAATTTCAAAAAATATAAACATGTGACATGATGATATAAGAGTTAACATTATTGACAACAATGTATAAATTGTTTTGCGGAAAGAGATTCAGAAGAAACGAGAAAGTTAAGCATGCTGGGGTGGAGTAGTGAGGATAGGTGACCGACTAGAAAGTTTGATTAAGACTGCAATTTAATCATGATTAAGTGTAAATAGTGTTAAAAATGTTTAAAGCGAGAGATTAATAAGTCAACAATTCAAAGATTAAAAAATAAAAAAATATTTTAGGCTATGCCGACGGCGTGACCGTCGGCGTAGCTTCAGGGCTAGGCCATTAAGAAAGGCCGTCACCTGACATCGTGGGGCCCAGTACGAGCGCTATGCCGGGGGGGTCCTCTATGCCGACGACCGAGGTTAGATACAAAGTTCAATCAAAATAATAATCAAAATAATAATCAATAAAGCATGATATAATGGAATTGGAAGCAGAATCAAAGAGATAGCAGACCTAGCTAGCTAGTATTACTTACATTTTGGTTTACAAATTTTAGTTCTTCTGACCATTCACCCACGGTCCTGCCCGTGAACCTTTTCCAAACTCTGTCCGGCAAAGAAAATGGATAAAGGAGTAATTTTACTTGTTGTCACGAAAGTTGCCGATCTAGTGCGATAATATGATTGAAATTACCTCTGGAGCATCTCTCTAAAGTCTGCCCATATCTCTTTTTCTTTTCGTAACGAGTCCATGACAAGGACTTTTCCTGAGTCAGGTTGAATGACTAGCAGAATAAAGTGGAACCTACGCACGCATAACTCATCATCAGTTACACTTAACATCGAGTAAGCCGAAACAGAATGTGTACAAGAGAGAGGGTAACAGTACTCACAAGAAGTTGTAAGGCAATAGCATTTCCCTTTTGGTTTGTTGTCTCACTAAAGACCTTAGCAAGTAATCTTCTGTTTGCCCGGGTTTGGTTCTTACCACTTCTTCATGAACTCTATTTGGTTCAACAAACCCAATGTCAAAAGGGCCTCCTTTCCTGTATAACATTACCTTTTTCCTGCATAATAGTATATACATATATGGTGAGCATATATATATACATGCAATTAATGAAGTGAATGAGATGAGATATAAATTACAGAAATAGTACTTACACACAATAAAGGCTGATGGCAGCTTTGTCGGTTCCTTCTGATTGAATAGAAAATGCAAGTCTTGAATGTTGAAGTCGATCCCGTCGTCTCCGCACAAGAAAATCTCATCTCTTATATGCGCCGTGATCCATTCTTCCTTTCTCGTCTTACAGAAATCAAGGTACCACTTGTGCAATTTTCGCATCTTTGTTGGTAGATTCTTGAGCTCCTCTTTCTTGATGAGATTCTTCCCATACTTCCATGGTTGTATGGGGTTGGCATCGCATTTGGGCAAGTTGTCTCCCATGATGTTCAAGTATGCAATGTAACTCATCCCCATCTCATTGGCCTTTCTTTGTAGCTCTTCCTCGTAATCATTTACGGGAGGAGCGTCCCGTGTGTCGAATATTTGGAGCGGGGCGCATGATTGGTTTTCCTGCTCTCCGAGCATGGGAACTGTTTTCTAGGGTGCCTCACGGCTGCTACTTTTAGTCTCCCTATGGCGCCTTGCATCCGCCTTCAAAATCTGGCGCTCGTAGTCTGGCACAAGTGGGGTTTCAGGTTTCAAAAGATTTTTATAAAACTTCTCCACCACTGCCAGATCTATTTTCTCCTTTGGCTCGGCCCGTCTAGGTGCAAAGAATTTCTTGACCTCTTCTTCTGAGATCCTATTGGTCTCCTCATCGCTGCGATTCCACGGTAAAACCGGCAATGGCTTGGCGGAAGGCTGTGGGACGTAGTTTTTTGAACTCTTTGGCGTACGGTTTCCTACGTATTTCTTTGTGGCAGTGCTAGTGATGTTCTTTGTGGCAGTGCTCTTCCGCTTATGCTGAGGAGATGGCTGAAGCACCGGAGATGGCTGACGGGCCGGAGATGGTTGGCGCGCCGAAGATGGCTGAAGCGCCGGAGATGGCTGCCACAGAGATAGTCAAGCGCATCGCGACGCCATGGAGACGGCGGGGGTTCCAGTGGCCTCCAATTTGGAAGCACCATGTGTTCCTTCTTCCAAAGAATGGTTGTTTTCACTGCAAATTTGAGTTGAGTTTCCCCTTCACCTTTAGCATGGTCAAGTTGTGCTTCCTCATATTCCTTGACAATCTCATCCACCCCGACAATAGCATAGCCATCTGGAATCGGTCGGCAGTGGTAAGTTCCACTAGCTACAGGAGGTAAGGCATAGCCGACAGCCACCTTAATGGATAAGCCCATTAATCTCACATGCAGCTCAGCGTGTTCTCTCTCCGTGATCTCATCCACGGGGTATCGAGGACCCGCCATTTCAAGCGTACGACGTTCTCCGTGGAAGCCACGCTGCTTTTCCGCCAGAGTCCGGTCACGGCAGCTTCCAATGCAGATCTTCGTGCCGCTGAGATGGGCGGTAGCTTGATGGTTTCATGCATTCACTTGCGCTGCAGCGTAGCAAGTGCATGTTCTATCTGTGTCATCCGCTCAGACGCTCTTTTTCTTTACCGCCATCATTCGTAAGTCGCTCCACTCGGCAAACCCATCCTTCCACGTCATACCCCCTGTGCCTCGTGCATGTCCAGGGTGTTCTTTTTTACCGATGGCACGTGTGAGCTGGTCATTCTATCTGTCGGGATGGAAGGTCATGGAGGATGTTTCCTCGTATGCCGTGATGAGTTCAGTGACGGGTTTGGCAAGGAGGGTTGGGAAGATACACAATCTTGTTTCTGGGTCCAACCTTGCCCCGATTCCGTAGAACCAAGTCTTTGCACGTAGGTCCCACCCATCTGTCTGGGGTGTGATCCCTCTAGCGCACAGGGCCTTCTCAACTTCCTCCCACTTAGGCCTCTGAGATATGTAGCCACCTGACCCCGTCCTCTGGTGATATTCCTTCTTCTTGGCATTAAGCGTATTGGTTTCTGACCTCTTTTGAGCTATAGCACCTTTTTTATATGTCACAAATTCGGTCCAGTGAGGTCTTATCTTCGCAAAATATGCGTCTTTGAAATTTGGAGTCTCGCGAGCTTTGACAAATTTGTTCAATTTTGTCTTTCAGTTGCGGAAAGCGTCAGCCATCTTCTTTAGAGTCCACTCTTTGACCTTTTTCTTTATAACCGGGTTGTTTTCATCCTCCTCTAGCGGAAGGGTGAAATTTACCAACAACGAATTCCAAAGCGTTTCTTTGGATCTTTCATCGACAAAGGTACCGTCGCCCTTCTTTGGATTATTCCAATTTTCAATTATGATTGGGATTTGGTCCCTAACAAGAACTCCAGCCTGACGTACAAATTTGTCTGCGGCCTTCTTGGGATCCATCGGCCTGCCATCAACACGAACTACTTTGATCGTGAACTTTGCACGATCTTTCAACCGATGGCTCGCGCCTCGCTTGCTCTTTTTCGTAGAAGAAGATGGTTGCTGGCTGGTCGATCCAGAGGGCTAAAAGAAGAAAGAAGCGTTAATTAATACATGTAGAATAAGATTGTTGGTGGAAGTCAGCAGAGGCTTCATCAATGCATATACCTCGCCGGACTTTGTAATTACTAAATTGCGTTCACCGGAGTCTTCATCTTCTCCATGACTACTTGAGCTGTCATCATGTCCCTCCAAGTTCAGATATTGTGAGGTGTCCTCATCAATAATGTTCTCCATTATTTCTTCTTCTTCAAGGTTTCTACTAAGTGGATCCATAGTTTCTAAAACAATAATATTATCTAGAGTAAGAGTGTAAACATTCAAGTGGACTTGGATTCATACACAAATATACATATTATTCATACAAAAATACACAAATAAATACACAAATGAAATTAAAACCCTAAGGATGCTTGATCATTTTAAACGAGTTCCGAGGGGTCCAAACCCTAATCAGGATGAGTCAGAGCTCCACAACGACACCCCCAAGAGGGTAACGTTGGCAAGATGCAAGTTTGTATACAAGTGGGGCGGGTTTGCGGACAATTACTTAGTCTTAGACAGCTACACCTACACGCAGTCCAATTTGTATACAAGTTTTAATCTATGCATGTAGTACAATTTATATTAGCCGCTGAAACTATGTTGCCCGCGAACCCGCCCCGCTTGACACCCTATCTATACTACTACTCCCTCCATAATTACATGCCATCTTAGTTTCGAGTTTCCTGATTTTGACCATCAAGTTCACCACCAACACTAAGTAAACAATATTATCGATGTTGCAACATCAGAAACTTTACTCAAATATGAATACACGACTATATCTTTTATACATCACACATATTCCCCACATTGTTCACCAAATGATGGTCAATATTTGTGGACGGATGGAGTACAAATGTAGTATTTGAGATAAATAATATATGCCCATGGTTTATTTCTCTATTTCTAATCGGATTGATTCAAAGTCTATTCATCTTGTTTTAATGTCATTTCTTTCTACAAAGTTTCACTACAAATAAGTAACAAAGACCTGTCAAAAAAAGAGACACGCCTTGCGGCGGGCCGCCAAAGTCAGCGCTTGCCGACGACACCACGCTTCGAACTCTCGCCGGCCTCACCGCTTCCACTGAGTGCCGACGACGACTGCCGGACGCAGAGGCGTGGACGGAGTGGCGCCACCGCGAGCTCCACTGAGTGTCGGTCGGCAATGCCACCGCGCGCGCGAGCTTCACACCGCCGCCAAAGGAGGAAACAGAGAGGGAGGAAACAGAGGAAACAGAGCTCCTCATCACGAGCACGGCGGCGTCGGTGGGGTTCTTGTAGGAGCCGGCATCGTCGGCGGCTTCGGTGACGCGCGCACGGTGGCGGTGGCGGTCTTGGCGCGCTGCTTAGGGCGACGGGCGTCCGACGGGCGAGGCGCGGCTCGACGGGCGAGGGTCGGACGGCGCTGGCAGCCTTGCTCGCTTCTCTCTGCTTTGGCAAGCGGGCGGTTCGATCCGCTCGGGGAAGAAAGGAAGGGAAGGCGATGAATACCACCATTTCTTTAACACCGTTCGGCTGGAACCGGTGTTAAAGCTGCCACAAGATCATGACACCCTTTTAACACCGCCCAGCTTCGAACCGTGTTAAAGGAGGGTGCATGTAAACGAATAATGGTTTCTTTAACACCGGTTCGTGTCTGGACCGGTGTTAAGGGGGGCATTTATTTCATGCATTAAAGGGGGCATTTTTAATTCAAAAAATAGGATATGAATTTAGAAAATTTATATCTTTTTCATTTCAACTCAGAAAAATATGAATAATATATCATAATTTTCAGAAAAATAATATCTATCCATTCATGTAAAAACATTTTATATTTACTTTACATGAAAATTTTCAAAATGATTAAAACACTTACATATAAATTTTGATTATTCAATTCAAACAAAAATAAATTGTCAAATCCTAAAACTTTGAACATAAGAAATATTAAGCATCTAAAAAGGAATCTAACCCTATTTTATTAGAGCAAATCATATTTTAATGCTGCATCTTTTGTATTAACATTTTTGAATTGATTGGATATTTAAATGCTGCATATTTTGTATACACTTGAATCTGACCAAGCCTCGCTCAACTTGCATTGTTTTTTTGATAAAATAGCATATTGTGAACCTAAAAATGATTTTTGTAAAAAATCATGAGCATCGTATCATGTACGTGTAGTTCATATCTGACCCACTTCCTACCGATTCGGCAGGAATTTATCTTTTTCACCAGAGGTGGACAAAAACGTTTCAGATCCCCCTGTTGATACATTGTCCATATAAGGTGGTCTAGTATTTTTGTAAAATGTGTTGGTGGTTTTTTGAATTAGCCAGTTCGTGGTTGCTTCACAAAACCGTCCGTTTTTTATGCTCAGAAAATGGAAAATGCCTTTTTGGTGCGATAAAAAGGAAAACTTCCTCTTGCAACATTGGTTGCCATGCCATGATGCACATGTATGCACAATATGGCCATATTATCATAAACTATGCCTTGATTCTAGCCATAACATTGGTCATTTGACCCGAAAGCCAAGAAACCTCGAATGAGATAGGTCATTTTGTGAAGGTTTTTTTGAGACATAATCAATATACCAAGTTTGAGATTTTTCCTTCTAACTAGGTCACATAATATAACACCACGCGAAGGTTTCGCACTGTTTTGATCTTTTTTTATTTTTTTATCCCCGTTTTAAACTATCGACAAACTTTATCGAACAACGGGCATGATGATTCTTTGCTCGGGGCCAAGCCTCGCTCAACTTGCATTGTTTTTTTGATAAAATAGCATATTGTGAACCTAAAAATGATTTTTGTAAAAAATCATGAGCATCGTATCATGTACCTGTAGTTCATATTTGACCCACTTCCTCCCGATTCGGTAGGAATTTGTCTTTTTCACCAGAGGTGGACGGAAAGGTTTCAGATCCCCCTCTTGGTACATTGTCCATATAAGGTGGTCTAGTATTTTTGTAAAATGTGTTGGTGGTTTTTTGAATTAGCCATTTGGTGGTTGCTTCCCAAAACCGTCCGTTTTTTACGCTCGGAACATGGAAAATGCCTTTTTGGTGCGATAAAAAGGAAAACTTCCTCTTGCAACATTGTTTGTCATGCCATGATGCACATGTATGCACAATATGGCCATATTATCCCAAACTATGCCTTGATTCTAGCCATAACATTGGTCATTTGACCCGGAAGCCAAGAAACCTCGAATGAGATAGGTCATTTTGTGAAGGTTTTTTTGAGACATAATCAATATACCAAGTTTGAGATTTTTCCTTCTAACTATGTCACATAATATAACACCACGCAAAGGTTTCGCCTTTCTTTTTTTATTTTTTATCCCCGTTTTAAACTATCGACAAACTTTGTCGAACAACGGGCATGATGATTCTTAGCTCGGGGCCAAGCCTCGCTCAACTTCCATTGTTTTTTGATAAAATAGCATATTGTGAACCTAAAAATGATTTTTGTAAAAAATCATGAGCATCGTATCATGTACCTGTAGTTCATATCTGACCCACTTCCTGCCGATTCGGCATGAATTTGTCTTTTTCACCAGAGGTGGACGGAAACGTTTCAGATCCCCTTGTTGGTACATTGTCCATATAAGGTGGTCTAGTATTTTTGTAAAATGTGTTGGTGGTTTTTTGAATTAGCCATTTGGTGATTGCTTCACAAAACCGTCCATTTTTTATGCTCAGAAAATGGAAAATGCCTTTTTGGTGCGATAAAAAGGAAAACTTCCTCTTGCAACATTGTTTGCCATGCCATGATGCACATGTATGCACAATATGGCCATATTATCACAAATTATGCCTTGATTCTAGCCATAACATTGGTCATTTGACCCGAAAGCCAAGAAACCTCGAATGAGATAGGTCATTTTGTGAAGGTTTTTTTGAGACATAATCAATATACCAAGTTTGAGATTTTTCCTTCTAACTAGGTCACATAATATAACACCACGCGAAGGTTTCGCACTGTTTCGATCTTTTTTTATTTTTTATCCCCATTTTAAACTATCGACAAACTTTGTCGAACAACGGGCATGATGATTCTTAGCTCGGGGCCAAGCCTCGCTCAACTTGCATTGTTTTTTTATAAAATAGCATATTGTGAACCTAAAAATGATTTTTGTAAAAAATCATGAGCATCGTATCATGTACCTGTAGTTCATATCTGACCCACTTCCTGACGATTCGGCAGGAATTTGTCTTTTTCACTAGAGGTGGACGGAAAGGTTTCAGATCCCCCTGTTGGTACATTGTGCATATAAGGTGGTCTAGTATTTTTGTAAAATGTGTTGGTGGTTTTTTGAATTAGCCATTTGGTGGTTGCTTCACAAAACCGTCCGTTTTTATGCTCGGAAAATGGAAAATGCCTTTTTGGTGCGATAAAAAGGAAAACTTCCTCTTGCAACATTGTTTGTCATGCCATGATGCACATGTATGCACAATATGGCCATATTATCACAAACTATGCCTTGATTCTAGCCATAACATTGGTCATTTGACCTGAAAGCCAAGAAACCTCGAATGAGATAGGTCATTTTGTGAAGGTTTTTTTGAGACATAATCAATATACCAAGTTTGAGATTTTTCCTTCTAACTATGTCACATAATATAACACCACGCGAAGGATTCGTGACTGTTCGATCTTTTTATTTTTATCCCTGCTTTAAACTATCGACAAACTTTGTCGAACAACGGGCATGATGATTCTTAGCTCGGGGCCAAGCCTCGCTCAACTTGCATTGTTTTTTTGATAAAATAGCATATTGTGAACCTAAAAATGATTTTTGTAAAAAATCATGAGCATCGTATCATGTACCTGTAGTTCATATCTGACCCACTTCCTCCCGATTCGGTAGGAATTTGTCTTTTTCACCAGAGGTGGACGGAAAGGTTTCAGATCCCCCTGTTGGTACATTGTCTATATAAGGTGGTCTAGTATTTTTGTAAAATGTGTTGGTGGTTTTTTGAATTAGCCATTTGGTGATTGCTTCACAAAACCGTCCGTTTTTTATGCTCAGAAAATGGAAAATGCCTTTTTGGTGCGATAAAAAGGAAAACTTCCTCTTGCAACATTGTTTGCCATGCCATGATGCACATGTATGCACAATATGGCCATATTATCACAAATTATGCCTTGATTCTAGCCATAACATTGGTCATTTGACCCGAAAGCCAAGAAACCTCGAATGAGATAGGTCATTTTGTGAAGGTTTTTTTGAGACATAATCAATATACCAAGTTTGAGATTTTTTCTTCTAACTAGGTCACATAATATAACACCACGCGAAGGTTTCGCACTGTTTCGATCTTTTTTTATTTTTTATCCCCATTTTAAACTATCGACAAACTTTGTCGAACAACGGGCATGATGATTCTTAGCTCGGGGCCAAGCCTCGCTCAACTTGCATTGTTTTTTTATAAAATAGCATATTGTGAACCTAAAAATGATTTTTGTAAAAAATCATGAGCATCGTATCATGTACCGTAGTTCATATTCCGACCCACTTCCCCGATTCGCAGAATTTGTCTTTTCACTAGAGGTGGACTAAAGGTTTCAGATCCCCTGTTGGTACATTGTGCATATAAGGTGGTCTAGTATTTTGTAAAATGTGTTGGTGGTTTTTGAATTAGCCATTTGGTGGTTGCTTCACAAAACCGTCCGTTTTTTTGCTCGGAAAATGGAAAATGCCTTTTTGGTGCGATAAAAAGGAAAACTTCCTCTTGCAACATTGTTTGTCATGCCATGATGCACATGTATGCACAATATGGCCATATTATCACAAACTATGCCTTGATTCTAGCCATAACATTGGTCATTTGACCCGAAAGCCAAGAAACCTCGAATGAGATAGGACATTTTGTGAAGGTTTTTTTGAGACATAATCAATATACCAAGTTTGAGATTTTTACTTCTAACTATGTCACATAATATAACACCACGCGAAGGTTTCGCACTGCTTCGATCTTTTTATTTTTTATCCCTGCTTTTAAACTATCGACAAACTTTGTCGAACAACGGCATGATGATTCTTAGCTCGGGCCAAGCCTCGCTCAACTTGCATTGTTTTTTGATAAAATAGCATATTGTGAACCTAAAATGATTTTTGTAAAAATCATGAGCATCGTATCATGTACCGTAGTTCATATTCGACCCACTTCCTCCCGATTCGGTGAGGAATTTGTCTTTTCACCAGAGGTGGACGGAAAGGTTTCAGATCCCCCTGTTGGTACATTGTCCATATAAGGTGGTCTAGTATTTTTGTAAAATGTGTTGGTGGTTTTTTGAATTATCCATTTGGTGGTTGCTTCACAAAACCATCCGTTTTTTATGCTCGGAAAATGGAAAATGCCTTTTTGGTGTGATAAAAAGGAAAACTTCCTCTTGCATCATTGTTTGCCATGCCATGGTGCACATGTATGCACAATATGGCCATATTATCACAAATTATGCCTTGATTCTAGCCATAACATTGGTCATTTGACCCGAAAGCCAAGAAACCTCGAATGAGATAGGTCATTTTGTGAAGGTTTTTTTGAGACATAATCAATATACCAAGTTTGAGATTTTTCCTTCTAACTAGGTCACATAATATAACACCACGCGAAGGTTTTGCACTGTTTCGATCTTTTTTTTATTTTTTATCCCCGTTTTAAACTATCGACAAACTTTGTCGAACAACGGGCATGATGATTCTTAGCTCGGGGCCAAGCCTCGCTCAACTTGCATTGTTTTTTTATAAAATAGCATATTGTGAACCTAAAAATGATTTTTGTAAAAAATCATGAGCATCGTATCATGTACCTGTAGTTCATATCTGACCCACTTCCTAACGATTCGGTAGGAATCTGTCTTTTTCACCAGAGGTGGACGGAAAGGTTTCAGATCCCCCTGTTGGTACATTGTGCATATAAGGTGGTCTAGTATTTTTGTAAAATGTGTTGGTGGTTTTTTGAATTAGCCATTTGGTGGTTGCTTCACAAAACCGTCCGTTTTTATGCTCGGAAAATGGAAAATGCCTTTTTGGTGCGATAAAAAGGAAAACTTCCTCTTGCAACATTGTTTGTCATGCCATGATGCACATGTATGCACAATATGGCCATATTATCACAAACTATGCCTTGATTCTAGCCATAACATTGGTCATTTGACCCGAAAGCCAAGAAACCTCGAATGAGATAGGTCATTTTGTGAAGGTTTTTTTGAGACATAATCAATATACCAAGTTTGAGATTTTTCCTTCTAACTATGTCACATAATATAACACCAACCGAAGGTGTCAGACAGTTTAGATCTTTTTTATTTTTTATCCCCGTTTTAAACTATCGACAAACTTTGTCGAACAACGGGCATGATGATTCTTAGCTCGGGGCCAAGCCTCGCTCAACTTGCATTGTTTTTTTGATAAAATAGCATATTGTGAACCTAAAAATGATTTTTGTAAAAAATCATGAGCATCGTATCATGTACTTGTAGTTCATATCTGACCCACTTCCTCTCGATTCGGCAGGAATTTGTCTTTTTCACCAGAGGTGGACGGAAAGGTTTCAGATCCCCCTGTTGGTACATTGTCCATATAAGGTGGTCTAGTATTTTTGTAAAATGTGTTGGTGGTTTTTTGAATTATCCATTTGGTGGTTGCTTCACAAAACCGTCCGTTTTTTATGTTCGGAAAATGGAAAATGCCTTTTTGGTGCGATAAAAAGGAAAACTTCCTCTTGCATCATTGTTTGTCATGCCATGATGCACATATATGCACAATATGGCCATATTATCACAAACTATGCCTTGATTCTAGCCATAACATTGGTCATTTGACCCGAAAGCCAAGAAACCTCGAATGAGATAGGTCATTTTGTGAAGGTTTTTTTGAGACATAATCAATATAGCAAGTTTGAGATTTTTCCTTCTAACTATGTCACATAATATAACACCATGCGAAGGTTTCGCACTGTTTCGATCTTTTTTTATTTTTTATCCCCGTTTTAAACTATCGACAAACTTTGTCGAACAACGGGCATGATGATTCTTAGCTCGGGGCCAAGCCTCGCTCAAATTGCATTGTTTTTTTGATAAAATAGCATATTGTGAACTAAAAAATGATTTTTGTAAAAAATCATGAGCATTGTATCATGTACCTGTAGTTCATATCTGACCCACTTCCTACCGATTCAGCAGGAATTTGTCTTTTTCACTAGAGGTGGACGGAAAGGTTTCAGATCCCCCTGTTGGTACACTGTCCATATAAGGTGGTCTAGTATTTTTGTAAAATGTGTTGGTGGTTTTTTGAATTAGCCATTTGGTGGTTGCTTCACAAAATCGTCCGTTTTTATGCTCGGAAAATGGAAAATGCCTTTTTGGTGCGATAAAAAGGAAAACTTCCTCTTGCAACATTGTTTTCCATGCCATGATGCACATGTATGCACAATATGGCCATATTATCACAAACTATGCCTTAATTCTAGCCATAACATTGGTCATTTGACCCGAAAGCCAAGAAACCTCGAATGAGATAGGTCATTTTGTGAAGGTTTTTTTGAGACATAATCAATATACCAAGTTTAAGATTTTTCCTTCTAACTATGTCACATAATATAACACCACGCGAAGGTTTCGCACTTTTTTCTATCTTTTTTATTTTTTATCCCCGTTTTAAACTATCGACAAACTTTGTCGAACAACGGGCATGATGATTCTTAGCTCGGGGCCAAGCCTCGCTCAACTTGCATTGTTTTTTTGATAAAATAGCATATTGTGAACCTAAAAATGATTTTTGTAAAAAATCATGAGCATCGTATCATGTACCTGTAGTTCATATCTGACCCACTTCCTACCGATTCGGCAGAATTTGTCTTTTCACCAGAGGTGGATTAAACGTTTAGATCCCCTGTTGGTACATTGTCCATATAAGGTGGTCTAGTATTTTGTAAAATGTGTTGGTGGTTTTTGAATTAGCCATTTGGTGGTTGCTTCACAAAACCGTCTTTTATGCTTTCGGAAAATGGAAAATGCCTTATTGGTGCGATAAAAAGGAAAACTTCCTCTTGCAACATTGTTTGTCATGCCATGATGCACATGTATGCACAATATGGCCATATTATCACAAACTATGCCTTGATTCTAGCCATAACATTGGTCATTTGACCCGAAAGCCAAGAAACCTCTAATGAGATAGGTCATTTTGTGAAGGTTTTTTTGAGACATAATCAATATACCAAGTTTGAGATTTTTCCTTCTAACTATGTCACATAATATAACACCACGAAGGTTTCGTGACTGTTTCGATCTTTTTTATTTTTTATCCCCGTTTTAAACTATCGACAAACTTTGTCGAACAACGGGCATGATGATTCTTAGCTCGGGGCCAAGCCTCGCTCAAATTGCATTGTTTTTTTGATAAAATAGCATATTGTGAACTAAAAAATGATTTTTGTAAAAAATCATGAGCATCGTATCATGTACCTGTAGTTCATATCTGACCCACTTCCTACCGATTCGGCAGGAATTTGTCTTTTTCACCAGAGGTGGACGGAAAGGTTTCAGATCCCCCTGTTGGTACACTGTCCATATAAGGTGGTCTAGTATTTTTGTAAAATGTGTTGGTGGTTTTTTGAATTAGCCATTTGGTGGTTGCTTCACAAAATCGTGCGTTTTTATGCTCGGAAAATGGAAAATGCCTTTTTGGTGCGATAAAAAGGAAAACTTCCTCTTGCAACATTGTTTGCCATGCCATGATGCACATGTATGCACAATATGGCCATATTATCACAAACTATGCCTTAATTCTAGCCATAACATTGGTCATTTGACCCGAAAGCCAAGAAACCTCGAATGAGATAGGTCATTTTGTGAAGGTTTTTTTGAGACATAATCAATATACCAAGTTTAAGATTTTTCCTTCTAACTATGTCACATAATATAACACCACGCGAAGGTTTCGCACTGTTTCGATCTTTTTTTATTTTTTTATCCCCGTTTTAAACTATCGACAAACTTTGTCGAACAACGGGCATGATGATTCTTAGCTCGGGGCCAAGCCTCGCTCAACTTGCATTGTTTTTTTGATAAAATAGCATATTGTGAACCTAAAAATGATTTTTGTAAAAAATCATGAGCATCGTATCATGTACCTGTAGTTCATATCTGACCCACTTCCTAACGATTCGGTAGGAATCTGTCTTTTTCACCAGAGGTGGACGGAAAGGTTTCAGATCCCCCTGTTGGTACATTGTGCATATAAGGTGGTCTAGTGTTTTTGTAAAATGTGTTGGTGGTTTTTTGAATTAGCCATTTGGTGGTTGCTTCACAAAACCGTCCGTTTTTATGCTCGGAAAATGGAAAATGCCTTTTTGGTGCGATAAAAAGGAAAACTTTCTCTTGCAACATTGTTTGTCATGCCATGATGCACATGTATGCACAATATGGCCAAATTATCACAAACTATGCCTTGATTCTAGCCATATCATTGGTCATTTGACCCGAAAGCCAAGAAACCTCGAATGAGATAGGTCATTTTGTGAAGGTTTTTTTGAGACATAATCAATATACCAAGTTTGAGATTTTTCCTTCTAACTATGTCACATAATATAACACCACCAAGGTTTCGTGACTGTTTCGATCTTTTTTATTTTTTATCCCCGTTTTAAACTATCGACAAACTTTGTCGAACAACGGGCATGATGATTCTTAGCTCGGGGCCAAGCCTCGCTCAACTTGCATTGTTTTTTTGATAAAACAGCATATTGTGAACCTAAAAATGATTTTTGTAAAAAATCATGAGCATCGTATCATGTACCTGTAGTTCATATCTGACCCACTTCCTCCCGATTCGGTAGGAATTTGTCTTTTTCACCAGAGGTGGACGGAAAGGTTTCAGATCCCCCTGTTGGTACATTGTCCATATAAGGTGGTCTAGTATTTTTGTAAAATGTGTTGGTGGTTTTTTGAATTATCCATTTGGTGGTTGCTTCACAAAACCGTCCGTTTTTTATGCTCGGAAAATGGAAAATGCCTTTTTGGTGCGATAAAAAGGAAAACTTCCTCTTGCATCATTGTTTGCCATGCCATGATGCACATGTATGCACAATATGGCCATATTATCACAAATTATGCCTTGATTCTAGCCATAACATTGGTCATTTGACCCGAAAGCCAAGAAACCTCGAATGAGATAGGTCATTTTGTGAAGGTTTTTTTGAGACATAATCAATATACCAAGTTTGAGATTTTTCCTTCTAACTAGGTCACATAATATAACACCACGCGAAGGTTTCGCACTGTTTCGATCTTTTTTTTATTTTTTATCCCCGTTTTAAACTTTCGACAAACTTTGTCGAACAACGGGCATGATGATTCTTAGCTCGGGGCCAAGCCTCGCTCAACTTGCATTGTTTTTTTATAAAATAGCATATTGTGAACCTAAAAATGATTTTTGTAAAAAATCATGAGCATCGTATCATGTACACGTAGTTCATATCGACCCACTTCCTAACGATTCGGTAGGAATCTGTCTTTCACCGAGGTGGACGGAAAGGTTTCAGATCCCCTGTTGGTACATTGTGCATATAAGGTGGTCTAGTATTTTGTAAAATGTGTTGGTGGTTTTTGAATTAGCCATTTGGTGGTTGCTTCACAAAACCGTCTGCTTTTCTTTCGGAAAATGGAAAATGCCTTTTTGGTGCGATAAAAAGGAAAACTTCCTCTTGCAACATTGTTTGTCATGCCATGATGCACATGTATGCACAATATGGCCAAATTATCACAAACTATGCCTTGATTCTAGCCATAACATTGGTCATTTGACCCGAAAGCCAAGAAACCTCGAATGAGATAGGTCATTTTGTGAAGGTTTTTTTGAGACATAATCAATATACCAAGTTTGGGTTTTTCCTTCTAACTATGTCACATAATATAACACCACGAAGGTTTCGCCTTTGTTTCGATCTTTTTTATTTTTTATCCCCGTTTTAAACTATCGACAAACTTTGTCGAACAACGGGCATGATGATTCTTAGCTCGAGGCCAAGCCTCGCTCAACTTGCATTGTTTTTTTGATAAAATAGCATATTGTGAACCTAAAAATGATTTTTGTAAAAAATCATGAGCATCGTATCATGTACTTGTAGTTCATATCTGACCCACTTCCTCCCGATTCGGTAGGAATTTGTCTTTTTCACCAGAGGTGGACGGAAAGGTTTTAGATCCCCCTGTTGGTACATTGTCCATATAAGGTGGTCTAGTATTTTTGTAAAATGTGTTGGTGGTTTTTTGAATTAGCCATTTGGTGGTTGCTTCACAAAACCGTCCGTTTTTTATGCTCGGAAAATGGAAAATGCCTTTTTGGTGCGATAAAAAGGAAAACTTCCTCTTGCATCATTGTTTGCCATGCCATGATGCACATGTATGCACAATATGGCCATATTATCACAAACTATGCCTTGATTCTAGCCATAACATTGGTCATTTGACCCGAAAGCCAAGAAACCTCGAATGAGATAGGTCATTTTGTGAAGGTTTTTTTGAGACATAATCAATATACCAAGTTTGAGATTTTTCCTTCTAACTATGTCACATAATATAACACCATGCGAAGGTTTCGCACTGTTTCGATCTTTTTTTATTTTTTATCCCCGTTTTAAACTATCGACAAACTTTGTCGAACAACGGGCATGATGATTCTTAGCTCGGGGCCAAGCCTCGCTCAAATTGCATTGTTTTTTTGATAAAATAACATATTGTGAACTAAAAAATGATTTTTGTAAAAAATCATGAGCATTGTATCATGTACCTGTAGTTCATATCTGACCCACTTCCTACCGATTCAGCAGGAATTTGTCTTTTTCACTAGAGGTGGACAGAAAGGTTTCAGATCCCCCTGTTGGTACACTGTCCATATAAGGTGGTCTAGTATTTTTGTAAAATGTGTTGGTGGTTTTTTGAAATAGCCATTTGGTGGTTGCTTCACAAAATCGTCCGTTTTTATGCTCGGAAAATGGAAAATGCCTTTTTGGTGCGATAAAAAGGAAAACTTCCTCTTGCAACATTGTTTGCCATGCCATGATGCACATGTATGCACAATATGGCCATATTATCACAAACTATGCCTTAATTCTAGCCATAACATTGGTCATTTGACCCGAAAGCCAAGAAACCTCGAATGAGATAGGTCATTTTGTGAAGGTTTTTTTGAGACATAATCAATATACCAAGTTTAAGATTTTTCCTTCTAACTATGTCACATAATATAACACCACGCGAAGGTTTCGCACTGTTTCGATCTTTTTTTATTTTTTTATCCCTGTTTTAAACTATCGACAAACTTTGTCGAACAACGGGCATGATGATTCTTAGCTCGGGGCCAAGCCTCGCTCAACTTGCATTGTTTTTTTGATAAAATAGCATATTGTGAACCTAAAAATGATTTTTGTAAAAAATCATGAGCATCGTATCATGTACCTGTAGTTCATATCTGACCCACTTCCTACCGATTCGGCAGGAATTTGTCTTTTTCACCAGAGGTGGACGGAAACGTTTTAGATCCCCCTGTTGGTACATTGTCCATATAAGGTGGTCTAGTATTTTTGTAAAATGTGTTGGTGGTTTTTTGAATTAGCCATTTGGTGGTTGCTTCACAAAACCGTCCGTTTTTTATGCTCGGAAAATGGAAAATGCCTTTTTGGTACGATAAAAAGGAAAACTTCCTCTTGCAACATTGTTTGCCATGCCTTGATTCTAGCCATAACATTGGTCATTTGACCCGAAAGCCAAGAAACCTCGAATACAGAATGCAACTAATAGTAAGTTACATAAAGCCGAACTGGAACTGAAAATTAAGATACATAAAAGAACTGAAAATTAAGATACATGGCCAGATTAAGTAACAATCGGCCGAACTTGTTTCGGAATGTTGGAGTGATTCAGTCATGCTCCTGCCTACACCTGTAATACTCGCCACTGTAGTCGTCATTACTGCCGCCGCCATTATCGTTGTCGCCGCCGTCGGGTCGTAATTGAACCTTGAAGGCTGAGTACGCGTGGGCTGGACTTGAGGGTAGCGCAGACAGGGGTTAGAGTCGGCGGCAGTGTCCTAGGCCATGACGCTCTGGAGAGTCCGACCGCGCCACCATAGCCGACGGCCGGCCTCGTTGAAGTTAGGAGGAGGTGGGCCGTCCTCCTCGTGCCTGGCGAGCGCCTTCTCACGCCGATCCACGAAGAAGGCTTCCCAAGTAGGGAAATAGTCGGGATGCCATCTGGGATTCCTCCGCTGCTCCGGCATGAGCTCGAAGTAGTAATGGTTTGTGATGGCCATCCGGCGCCACACCTAGAGGGACAGGAGGAACCGGCACGCCTTTGACGCTCAGCATCCAGCCAACGGGGACACAGTAGCCCGGCGGGCAGGGGTAGTTCGAGGCGCAAAGCGCCTCCGCCTCCCTGGGGGTAAGTGCTACGGTGGAAGCCATGGGAAAGAGTGATGAGGTTGCAGATATGAGTCTAGAGATGTGCAATGACAATGGAGGCCAACCCTACATATATATATAGTGAACTGGCGGGAAGAAAATGGCGGGAAGAAAATGGCGGGAAGAAAAATGGCGGAAAAAAATGGCGGGAAAAAATGGCGGGACATTGTTCTAAAATGGGACGGTTGGAGGGATTTCAGGCTGGGCCAGGCAGCACTAATGATAGGGGTGAGTGTCGACATTATGTCGTGCGGCGTGTACCTTGTCCCAGATGGTTTCACCAACCGGGACTAAAGATGAACCTTTAGTCCCGGTTGGAGACACCAATCGGGACTAAAGATGAACCTTTAGTCCTGGTTGGAGACACCAACCGGGACAAAACACGAGTCAACACTAATAATAGGGGTGAGTGTCGACATTATGTCGTGCGGTGTGTACCTTGTCCCGGATGGTGTCACCAACCGGGACTAAAGATGAACCTTTAGTCCCGATTGGAGACACCAACCGGGACTAAAGATGAACCTTTAGTCCCGGTTGGAGACACCAACCGGGACAAAACACGAGTCAACACTAATAATAGGGGTGAGTGTCGACATTATGTCGTGCAGCGTGTACCTTGTCCCGGATGGTGTCACCAACCGGGACTAAAGATGAACCTTAGTCGTTGGAGACACCAATCGGGACTAAAGATGAACTTTAGTCCCGGTTGGAGACACCAACCGGGACAAAACAAAGTCAGCACTAATAATAGGGGTGAGTGTCGACATTATGTCGCGGCATGTACCTTGTCTCGGATGGTGTCACCAACCGGACTAAAGATGAACCTTTAGTCGGTTGGAGACACCAACCGACAAAACACGAGTCAGCACTAATAATAGGGGTGAGTGTCGACATTATTTCGTAAGTGTCGACACTATGTCGAGTTGCTTGTACTATAAATAGGCATCCTTGTGAGTCCAGTCCTCCAGCCAGCTTGAGGCATCTCCAAGATGGTTGGCCAGTTTCAGGGAGATGCCAACGGAGCTCAGTCCTCCGGCATCTCCGAGAAACTGGTCATAGAGGCACTCCCTAATATGTGAAATTAGTTAGCTCCCAGGTGTATTGATCTAGTTAGAGCGGTTACAAAGCTGCAAGATGGATTTGAGAGCAGGGACACCACTAAGGCTGCCAGGAGATGCCGACGAGCCTGGGCCTCCGGCATCTCCAATAAACTGGTCATAGAGGCACTCCCTAATATGTGACCGCGCGCGTTTGGAGATCAGATCTTAATGGTAAGTACGAATAGGGACAACTTCTTCTCATAGTCCCGGTCCATCCACAAAACAAGACTAACACTCAAGACATGTATTAATATTAAAAACATGAACTAGAGTTACATAATATGAGCATGAACTTCTTGGCATATGTCCTTCCTTATGATCGCTTCAGACGTAACCATGGAGCATCTTCTTTACTTAACGGAATGCTTGGGTCAGTTTTCACTGTGAAGGGTGGAATTTCATCAAACTTATTATAATCTTCTGACATGTCTGTCTTGTCCTCGTTTCCCACGATGTTTCTTTTCCCTAAAAGAACTATGTGACGCTTTGGCTCATCATATGATGTATTCGTTTGCATATTTTTCCTTTTTTTTGGTCTGGAGGACATGTCCTTCACATAGAAAACCTGAGCCACATCATTGGCTAGGACGAATGGTTCGTCTAAGTTCTTGTCTACCTTCATAAGATTGTTGAGATACACCATTGTCATTTCGTACTTCTTGTCTACCTCAACCCCTCCTCCTGTTAGCTTGACCCATTTGCATCGAAACAAGGGGACCTTAAAATTAGGTCCATAGTCAAGTTCCCATATCTCCTCTATGAACCCATAATACGTGGTCTTCTGCCCATTGTCTTCTGCTGCATCGAAGCGGACACCACTATTTTGGTTGGTGCTCTTTTTATCTTGGCCTATCGTGTAAAATGTATTCCCATTTATCTCGTACCCTTGGAAAGTACATACAGTCGAAGATGGTGTCCTGGCCAACAAGTACAGCTGATCCCCAACAGTGGTGTTATTCGTGAGAAGTCTTTGCAGCCAGCCGCCAAAACTCGCCATGTGTTCACTTATAATCCATTCATCAGACTGCCCCTGTGTATAAATACAGGACCGAGAATGGAAATCTCTTCTACTAGGTGAACCAGGAGATGCGTCATAATATTGAAGAAGGATGGTGGGAACACCAAATCAAAGCTGACAAGACATTGGGCCACATCTGTTTGTAACCCTGGTAGGCTTTCTGGATCGATTACCTTCTGAGATATTGCATTGAGGAATGCACATATCTTCACAATGGGTACTCGAACATTTTCAGGTAGAAGCCCCCTCAATGCAATCGGAAGCAATTGTGTCATAATCACGTGGCAGTCATGAGACTTCAGGTTTTGGAATTTTTTCTCTGCCATATTTATTATTCCCTTTATATTCGACGAGAAGCCAGACGGGACCTTGATACTGCTCAGACATTCAAAAAAGATTTCCTTCTCTGCTTTGGTAAGAGCGTAGCTGGCAGGAGTTAAGTGGCATCGTTTACCCTTCTCGTTCTTAGGATGCATAGGCTCTTCAGGGGCTTTCAGACGTTGCTGGTCCTGCCGTGCTTCCGGTGTATCTTTTGTCTTCCCATACACTCCTAGAAAGCGTAACAGGTTCACGCAAACATTTTTCGTCACGTGCATCACGTCGATTAAAGAGCGAACCTCTAAGACTTTCCAATAGGGTAGGTCCCAAAATATAGATTGCTTCTTCCACATGGGCGCGTGTCCGGCATCGTCATTCGGAACAGATAGACTGCCAGGACCTTTTCCAAAGATTACTTCTAGGTCCTTGACCATACCAAATACCTCCTCACCGGTACGGAGGACAGGCTTCCTCCGGGGTTCTGCCAGACGTTTGAAATGCTTGCCTTTCTTTCTTCGGATGCGAGTTGGAAGAAATCGGCGATACCCTAGGTACACAACCTTCTTACATTTATCCAAATATACACTTTCAGTCTCATCTAAACAGTGTGTGCATGCATTGTATCCCTTGTTTGTCTGCCCTGAAATGTTACTAAGAGCAGGACAATCATTGATGGTTGCGAAAAGCAATGCTCGTAGGTCAAATGGCTCCCCTTTGTGCTCATCCCACATACATACACATGGTTTGGCCCACAGCTGTAAAAGTTCTTCAACTAATGGCCTTAGGTACACATCAATGTCGTTGCCGGGTTGCCTCGGGCCTTGGATGAGCACTGTCATCATAATGAACTTCCTCTTCATACACAACCAAGGAGGAAGGTTATAGATACATAGAGTCACAGGCCAGGTGTTGTGACTGCAGCTCTGCTCACCAAAAGGATTCATGCCGTCTATACTTAGACCAAACCTTAAGTTCCTTGCATCACGTGCGAAGTCCGGGTACTCTCGCTCGACTTTTCTCCACTGTGACCCATCAGCGGGGTGTCTCAACATCGCGTCTTTCTTACGGTCTTCCATGTGCCATCGCAACAACTTGGCATGCTCTTTATTTCTAAAGAGACGTTTTAACCGTGGTATTATAGGAGCATACCACATAACCATGGCGGGAACCTTCTTCCTAGGGGCCTCGCCCTCAACATCGCTAGGATCGTCTCGTCTGATCTTATATCAGATGCAAAGGTGCATACCGGGCATGCATCCAAATTCTCGTACTTCTCACCGCGTAGAGGATGCGATCATTAATGCAGCATGTATCTTACGTGACGTCTAATGCTAGAGGGCAGACAACCTTCTTTGCTTGGTATGTCTTGTCGGGCAACTCATTATTTCTTGGAAGAAGATTCTTCATTTTACCAACAACTTTGAAAATGTTGTCATCCACACCGTTCTCTGCCTTCCATTGCAGCAAATCCAGTGTGATACCTAGCTTTTTGTGGCCATCTTCGCAAGTTGGATACAACAATGTTTTGTGATCCTTTAACATCTGCTCCAGCTTATCCTTCTCCTTTTTAGTTTCACATTCTTCCTTTGCATCAGTAATGGCCCGACCAAGATCGTCATCAGCGGGCCCATCTGCTCCCTCTTGATTTTCATTATCTACCCCCGTTGCAGTATCATCATATTCAGGATACATATTATGATAGTTGTCATCATCCTCTTCTTCTTTGTTGTCTTCCATCACAACCCCTTTTTCTCCGTGCTTGGTCCAACAATTATAGCTGGGCATGAAACCGGATCGAAGTAGGTGGGCGTGAATGGTTCTGGTATTTGAGTAGTCTTTCTTGTTCTGACAGTGAACACACGGATAGCACATAAAACCATTATGACCATGGTTTGCATTAGCCACAACAATGAAATTTTGGAGGCCCGTAATATACTCGGAAGTGCGGCGGTCACCATACATCCATTGCCGGTTCATCTGCATTAATATGTAGTATATATCAAAAATTAATAGGAAGATGACCATTTATATATATAGTACATCAATGACACATGAAAGGATAGTTGCCGACCTCGACCGAGACGGAAAGAGCAACGAGAAAACTTATTTTGAGCTCTCGGGCACTTCACCGAACACCTCTTGTGCATATGAAAAAAACACAAATTAGCACTCTTCACACCATCTTGCTAGGCTCCAAAATGAGATAGTGAAAAAATGGAAGAGTGGGGTGTGTGGGCTGCGGTGGTGTCTTATATAGCCCCCCCCCCTTTAACACCCGTTCATGCCACGAACCGGTGTTAAAGGGGGGGCTGCGCGGGCCACTGTTGCAGGGTCCTTTTAACACTAGTTCGTGGCACGAACCGGTGTTAAAGGGGAGCTCCTTTTTTGCCGCAGGGGCCACGCTGGTACGGCCCCCCCTTTAACACCGGTTCGTAGAAGAACCGGTGTTAAAACCCTTTTCCAAGATCAACGAAAAGCCTCGTTTCCACTAGTGCTACGGTGGAAGCCATGGGAAAGAGTGATGAGGTTGCAGATATGAGTCTAGAGATGTGCAATGACAATGGAGGCCAACCCTACATATATATATATATAGTGAACTGGCGGGAAGAAAAATGGCGGGAAAAAATGTCGTGCGGCGTGTACCTTGTCCCCGATGGTGTCACCAACCGGGACTAAAGATGAACCTTTAGTCCCGGTTGGAGACACCAACCGGGACAAAACACGAGTCAGCACTAATAATAGGGGTGAGTGTCGACATTATGTCGTGCGGCGTGTACCTTGTCCCGGATGGTGTCACCAACCGAGACTAAAGATGAACCTTTAGTCCCGGTTGGAGACACCAACCGGGACAAAACACGAGTCAGCACTAATAATAGGGGTGAGTGTCCACATTATGTCGTGCGGTGTGTACCTTGTCCCGGATGGTGTCACCAACTAGGACTAAAGATGAACCTTTAGTCCCGGTTGGAGACACCAATCGGGACTAAAGATGAACATTTAGTCCCGGTTGGAGACACCAACCGGGACAAAACACGAGTCAGCACTAATAATAGGGGTGAGTGTCGACATTATGTCGTGCGGCGTGTACCTTGTCCCGGATGGTGTCACCAACCGGGACTAAAGATGAACCTTTAGTCCTGGTTGGAGACACCAACCGGGACAAAACACGAGTCAGCACTAATAATAGGGGTGAGTGTCGACATTATTTCGTAAGTGTCGACACTATGTCGAGCTGCTTGTACTATAAATAGGCATCCTTGTGAGTCCAGTCCTCCAGCCAATTTGAGGCATCTCCAAGATAGTTTTCGAGAGCAGGGAAACCACTACGGCCAGTTTCATGGAGATGCCGACGGAGCCCAGTCCTCCGGCATCTCCAAGAAACTGGTCATAGAGGCACTCCCTAATATTTGAAATTAGTTAGCTCCCAGGTGTATTGATCTAGTTAGAGAAGTTACAAAGCTGCAAGATGGTTTTCGAGAGCAGGGACACCACTACGGCCAGTTTCAGGGAGATGCCGTGAGCCAGATCCTCAGCATCTCCAAGAAACTGGTCATAGAGGCACTCCCTAATATGTGACCGCGCGCGTTTGGAGATCAGATCTTAATGGTAAGTACGAATCGGGACAACTTCTTCTCATAGTCCTGGTCCATCCACAAAACAAGACTAACACTCAAGACATGTATTAATATTAAAAACATGAACTAGAGTTACATAATATGAGCATGAACTTCTTGGCATATGTCCTTCCTTATGATCGCTTCAGACGTAACCATGGAGCATCTTCTTTACTTAACGGAATGCTTGGGTCAGTTTTCACTGTGAAGGGCGGAATTTCATCAAACTTATTATAATCTTGACATGTACATCTTGTCCTCGATTCCCACGATGTTTCTCTTCCCTGAAAGAACTATGTGACGCTTTGGCTCATCATATGATGTATTCGTTTGCATATTTTTTCTTTTTTTTTGGTCTGGAGGACATGTCCTTCACATAGAAAACCTGAGCCACATCATTGGATAGGACGAATGGTTCGTCTAAGTTCTTGTCTACCTTCATAAGATTGTTGAGATCCACCGTTGTCATTCCGTACTTCTTTTCTACCTCAACCCCTCCTCGTGTTAGCTTGACACATTTGCATCGAAACAAGGGGACCTTAAAATTAGGTCCATAGTCAAGTTCGCATATCTCCTCTATGAACCCATAATACGTGGTCTTCTGCCCATTGTCTTACATTGCATCAAGCGGACACCACTATTTTGGTTGGTGCTCTTTTATCTTGGCCTATTGTGTAAAATGTATTCCCATTTATCTCGTCTTGGAAAGTACATATAGTCGAAGATGGTGTCACGGCCAACAAGTACAGTTGATCCCCAACAGTTGGTGTTATTCGTGAGAAGTCTTTGCGACCGCCAAAACTCGCCATGTGTTCACTTATAATCCATTCATCGACCCGGGTGTTTGAGGCGTATTAAATTCTTGTGTTCATTGATATACGGGGCAACCAAGATAGATCTTTGTAAAACCGTGTAGTGTGCTTGATTGAGAGAATGCCCGTCCCTACATATCATTGCTTTACATCCTAGGGTGCCTTTTCCACGCAGTCTCCCTTCATGTCGTGATTCTGGAACACCAATCGCCTTAAGGTCAGGAATAAAATCAACACGAACTCGGTGACCTCCTCATTACATAGCCCTTGGAGATGCTTCCTTCTGGCCTAGCACGATTATGAACATATTTCTTTAAGACTCCCATGTACCTCTCAAAGGGGAACATATTGTGTAGAAATACAGGACCGAGAATGGCAATCTCTTCTACTAGGTGAACCAGGAGATGCGTCATAATATTGAAGAAGGATGGTGGGAACACCAACTCAAAGCTGACAAGACATTGGGCCACATCTGTTTGTAACCCTGGTAGGCTTTCTGGATCGATTACCTTCTGAGATATTGCATTGAGGAATGCACATAGCTTCAAAATGGGTACTCGAACATTTTCAGGTAGAAGCCCCCTCAATGCAATCGGAAGCAATTGTGTCATAATCACGTGGCAGTCATGAGACTTCAGGTTTTGGAATTTTTTCTCTGCCATATTTATTATTCCCTTTATATTCGACGAGAAGCAGACGGACCTTGATACGCTTTCGGACATTCAAAAAAGATTTCCTTCTCTGCTTTGGTAAGAGCGTAGCTGGCAGGAGTTAAGTTGCATCGTTTACCCTTCTCGTTCTCAGGATGCATAGGCTCTTCAGGGGCTTTCAGATGTTGCTGGTCCTGCCGTGCTTCCGGTGTATCTTTTGTCTTCCCATACACTCCTAGAAAGCGTAGCAGGTTCACGCAAACATTTTTCGTCACGTGCATCACGTCGATTGAAGAGCGGACCTCTAAAACTTTCCAATAGGGTAGGTCCCAAAATATAGATTGCTTCTTCCACATGGGCGCGTGTTCGGCATCATCATTCGGAACAGATAGACTGCCAGGACCTTTTCCAAAGATTACTTCTAGGTCCTTGACCATACCAAATACCTCCTCACCGGTATTGAGGACAGGCTTCCTCCGGGGTTCTGCCAGACGTTTGAAATGCTTGCCTTTCTTTCTTACTGGATGCAGGTTGGAAGAAATCGGTGATACCCTAGGTACACAACCTTCTTACATTTATCCAAATATACACTTTCAGTCAATGTTACTAAGAGTAGGCCAATCATTGATCGTTACGAAAAGCAATGCCCGTAGGTCAAATGGCTCCCCTTTGTGCTCATCCCACATACGTACACCTGGTTTGGCCCACAGCTGTAAAAGTTCTTCAACTAATGGCCTTAGGTACACATCAATGTCGTTGCCTCGGGCCTTGGATGAGCACTGGCATCATAATAAACTTCCTCTTCATACACAACCAAGGAGGAAGGTTATAAATACATAGAGTCACAGGCCGGGTGCTGTGACTGCAGCTCTGCTCACCAAAAGGATTCATGTCGTCTGTACTTAGACCAAACCTTAAGTTCCTTGCGTCACGTGCGAAGTCCGGGTACTCTCCTCGACTTTTCTCCACTGTGACCCTTCAGCGGGGTGTCTCAACATCGCGTCTTTCTTACGGTCTTCCATGTGCCATCGCAACAACTTGGCATGCTCTTTATTTCTAAAGAGACATTTTAACCGTGGTATTATAGGAGCATACCACATAACCTTGGCGGGAACCTTCTTCCTAGGGGCCTCGCCCTCAACATCGCTAGGATCGTCTCGTCTGATCTTATACCGCAGTGTAGTGCATACCGGGCATGCATCCAAATTCTCGTACTTCTCACTGCGGTAGAGGATGCAGTCATTAATGCAGGCATGTATCTTCTGCACGTCTAATCCTAGAGGGCGTATAACCTTCTTTGCTTGGTATGTACTTCCGGGCAACTCATTATTTCTTGGAAGAAGATTCTTCATTTTTACCAACAACTTTGAAAATGCTTTGTCACCACACCGTTTCTCGCCTTCCATTGCAGCAAATCCAGTGTGATACCTAGCTTTTTGTGGCCATCTGCGCAAGTTGGATACAACAATGTTTTGTGATCCTTTAACATCTGCTCCAGCTTATCCTTCTCCTTTTCAGTTTCACATTCTTCCTTTGCATCAGTAATGGCCCGACCAAGATCGTCATCAGCGGGCCCATCTGCTCCCTCTTGATCTTCATTATCTACCCCCGTTGCAGTATCATCATATTCAGGATACATATTATGATAGTTGTCATCATCCTCTTCTTCTTCATTGTTTTCCATCACAACCCCTTTTTCTCCGTGCTTGGTCCAACAATTATAGCTGGGCATGAAACCGGATCGAAGCAGGTGGGCGTGAATGGTTCTGGTATTTGAGTAGTCTTTCTTGTTCTGACAGTGAACACACGGACAGCACATAAAACTATTGTGACCACGGTTTGCATTAGCCACAACAATGAAATTTTGGAGGCCCGTAATATACTCGGAAGTGCGGCGGTCACCGTACATCCATTGCCGGTTCATCTGCATTAATATGTAGTATATATCAAAAATTAATAGGGAGATGACCATTTATATATATAGTACATCAATGACACATGAAAGGATAGTTGCCGACCTCGACCGAGACGGAAAGAGCAACGAGAAAACTTATTTTGAGCTCTCGGGCATTTCACCGAACACCTCTTGTGCATATGAAAAAACACAAACTAGCACTATTCACACCCTCTTGCTAGGCTCCAAAATGAGATAGTGAAAAAATGGAAGAGTGGGGTGTGTGGAACCGGTGTTAAAGGGGGGCTGCACGGCCTGTTAGGGTCTTAACACCGTTCGGTAACGAACCGGTGTTAAAGGGGGCTCTTGTCAGGGGCCACGCTGAGCTTTCTTTAACACCGGTTCGTAGAAGAACCGGTGTTAAAGCCCTTTTCCAAGATCAACGAAAAGCCTAGTTTCCACTAGTGGTTTTATGGTATAAATAAGGGACCAACGAGTTTTGTGTGCGCACGATTAATGTCATACTTGCATCGCCTACAAAAACATGTTCGACGCAAAATACCAAATGGCAAGCTTTAAACGTGTTTAGGGTTATCAGATCGATGGATCTCATGCATGTCAGGCTACATCGTCTATCTCTTTCTAAGCTATAGCGCTGCCAAGAATCAATCCGTGGTTGGATGGATAAAAGGAAAGTGTATCCCCATTCCACCAGAGTTCAAACCGCAGGTTTGACGCTTTAGTGTCTTATAAAGACAGAATATTCTTTCAGTGGGAGGCCAGGTTCCCGTCAATAGCGAGGAGTCTGCTCAGTCTCTCGGAGGTGTTCATAGGGTTAGGGTGTGCATGCGTGTGTTCATATGGGTGAGTGTATGTATGCATTGTGAACGTTTGTGTTTATACTGCGTTTCTAAAAAAAGCTACAGTGCTGCCGGTGAGCGTGTTCTTTTAGAAATTCGTTAGCAGGCGAAAATACCAGATTTCCCCTAGGTACTTCGAGCTCGGCACAAACGTGGGACGGCTTGTCGGACGGCAGCACCGAATATCGGGAACAACCATCTGCTACCTCTCATCGATCGTCATGTACGAGCACGACACAAACATAGTGGGCGTTTTGACAGGCCGCACGGCTATTTCTCGCATTTGTTCGGCAGAAATAAGTCTCACATGGTGGGCTGAACTCGCACCGCATAAATTTTAAAGCATCCAAAATATTGGCCAACGCCAAACCAAGCATTTTCGCGGGACAGGTCCTAGGGAGCCAAGAGGTGACACGCGGCGAGAAGAGTGGGATACCATGCGACGCATCAAGAATGCGCGCTATAGATCCTCTCACCGCTCGCTTACCACTCTCACTCTCCCTATTAGCAACTGCTCTTTCTTCTTTCCCCTCTCACCATCGGTGGTTCCTCTACGGCCGGTAGATTCAATACCACCGCAAGGGCAGCAGACGGTGGCGGATGGAGGACGAGTATTGCGGTCGTACTGCCGACAATGGAACAACAGCTACGGCAACTTCTTTGTTAGCAAATACAGTCCTCCTGACCTGCAACAATGGCAATAAGGCCTCAAATCACCCTAGCTTTGCTTTTGTACCACATATCTGAATGTTAGCTTATAGCTCTAAGTATATAAGCGACAACCACGACAGATTTGTGCCCATTTTTTGCTCTTTCGGTCGATTTGATAGTTTTTTCTTAGATGACCTTGTACTACAAGTGGTGCCTACATGATCAGTAGATATACAGATAAAGTTGTTTGATCTATGCTTGTAACTAGCTAGATTTAGGAAGATGTTTTGATTAGGGTTCCACCGATTGGGAAAATTGAGGATTTTGCACTGTTCATCTTCTTGTTCCTAGGCTGATGATTACTTTGCATCTTGTGTCCAAAATCCTAATGGGTTGCATGTAAGCATGCCTGTTATGATTGACCTTGGACACACGATGCCTATTATGCGGCACTAATATTTCTTGTGTTTGTTGTTTAGTTTTGGTCGATGATTAAAACCGTCACCGAATGTGAGCGGGGGGGTGAATCTGTAGTACCTCGAATCGTTCATAACAAACAATGTTGTGCATCGTACTTGGTAGTACAGAGTCTCCGGTGTTTGTGTGCATATTATATATGAGGCATTGAAAATTGGGGGATAATTTTACTCTTCATGTTTTTCTTATAGGCCAATGATAACTTTGCATTCTGTGGCCAAGATCCCAATAGGTTGCTTCATAGCATGCCTGTTATGATTGATCTTGGACACAAAATGCCTAATATGAGGCAGAAAAATTAGTTGTTCATTTATGCAACTATCGACGATTACATACGCAACACAAGGAAATGGAAGCGATGATCCTATCGAACCTGGTTCTGCCATCTATTCAAGCTAGTGGAACTTGGTTCCGTAGGATCATCGCTTCATGTTGTAAATGTTGTGAACTTTGAGGCAAATGTTGTAAATGATGTGAACCCAGCTTGTGGTGACACTTAGTACAATTTGTTCATAGAGTTGGTGTTGTAGGAACCGGATGGTATGCACAACATAATTGGTTGTGCACGTCCTTTGATTCCCTGTATCACCATCTCTACCTTGTTTGTGCTAGTTATTCTGAAGCTAGGCATTGGTTTGGTCATTGTGTTTTGATTTCTTAGACCAATGATTACTAAGTATATCACAATGAAATGCAAGGGGATCCTCTTCATGAAAAAACTTATGTGCTAACCAAATTCATTATTCATTTATGTTGCTCATGAGGAGAATCTCGTTGCATATGTGTCATTGCATATGAGACCATGTTGATTGTTCATGTCTGATCACCAAAATGAATGTTCTTACATGTGTTGATTCTTTTTGTAGTGCTCGAAGATGCTGCGGAGGTGCTCTCCCCACCGATAGAGGAGCATGCTCTAGGGATGCTGGTGAGGGTAGTACCTCCAAGAGGTCCAAGGATGGTGGTGAGGGAAGCTGCGCCAAGAGGCCGAGGGGCAGGCCTTGAAGATTGTGCACTTACACAACTAGGTAGGTCCAACCCATTTTGCCACGATGATCTTGGCACTTGGGTTAGACCTGCTGCCAATCCCTGATGGCTTCAGGCCTTTCCTAGGCAATGTGCCGAGGACGATCATGCTCAAGACTAACACCAAATGCAGCTGGATGGTGAAGCTCCAGGATGTCAGCGGCAGGATTTTCCTTGACCAGGGGTGGGATGGCTTCGCCATTGCCCACCAGATCAAGATCATGTACTTCATGTCCTTCAAGATGCTGAAGGGTGACATGTTCAAGGTCACCATCTTCGACTACACCATGACTGAAGTGATGAAGAATTGCCCGGAGCATCCAACCCTTGTCATGAAATTTGTTGTTAACTTTGTGTGTCTTTGTTTGTTGTGAACTTTCTCTACGTGACGTGCAGTTGCCTTGCTACAATGTTTATGTCCTATGCATATTGGTGTGTGCTTGCTGTGGTTAAGCCTTACTTGTGATGTCTTGTAAGCTCACCATCTGGGGAAGAGGTTACCAGACCACACGAGAATGTTGAAACCAAACATGTGCAATCCTTTCTCCGAGGCCTAATATACAGCCCACCAAACGACACGGCCTCATTTATGTCCAATTCCTAAATAGTGTCAATGCGGTCTACCAAATAACTAGAAGATTTTGGCCCAGAAGATGATCTGGATGTGCAGTCCCCGCGTGTGCAAGTTGCATGCGTGGGGAAAAACTTGCACCGGAACCAAACACGACCAGTATGCAGCAAGTTCGCATGCGGGCCGCTTGCTGCGAGCGTGTTTGGTAGCCTGCATGCGTTTCCTAGCCCGGCCCCGGTAGTGCCACAGATAGTTTAAGCCAGGCATCGGGCCTGATTTTGCAGGCCATTTGGTAGCCTGCATGAGATTCCCTAGTATGAATTGGGTCTTTTCCCTTTGTGTTTGGTTGCCTGCATCAGTGACTTTTGGTTCATTGCATGCAAAAAACACTTGTGTGGTTGCACATAGGCTGGCTGTTATGGTCACCCTATTCAAATTTTGGTGTGCTTACCATCACTGCAAACACATCCGATCATATGCACCACCTAGAAGAAGATCAACTTGACGATCACCATAAGAAGAACGAAGTTTATGAAATCTTTGAGTCTATCGTGTTAGATGTGTTGTTGTTCTTCATAGCCAGCAACGTGCAGCTGTTATTCTTCTTCCTCAGCAGCAACTTGCACCTGCTGTTGTTCTTTGTGGGTTGCATTGTTCAGCTGATGTCCTTCTTTGTTGATGTTGTTGTCATGAACAAGTTTTTTGTTATTCTACTCAGCTATATACCTGCGGTATGCCTCAAATGCCTCCTCCACGGTGTCGAACCCTTCATAATTGTTGTTGGAGTAACCTGACACATGATCCTGACATTGTCTCCATTTGGCGTACACCCCTGGTTTCCTGCCTCTCAACACCGCATAGAAGCTTCTCTACAAGACATAAGAGTAACATGCCAATGTATAACAACACAAGATCATCATATGAATCTACAATCCATAACAAGTTCATAATACAAATACGTACTAACAGGTGTGTGCATGATCATTTCCAAAAGGGGATCACAGATTCATCCTACACTACATGGTGTTAACCTACCACTACATCAAAAGTGGTGTCATCCTACCACCACAATCAGGTTTAGAACCGCATGAGGGGTTAGTATATATCACATCATATATTTGTACAAGCCATAAAAGTTTTTGGGTCCTAGCTACTGCCAAAATATACATCACAAAGATCATAAATTCATGAGGCCTAGACAATATTGTTGGCACACACGATGCCACTCCCTAGAGTGGGTGGCATCGACGACACCACCTGGTTCTGTGTGAGAGGCTGGTTGTCATCCACATAAGAGGGGATCCGGGAGTCCCCAATGGGGATCAAAGCCTGGCTAAGCTAGTTGCAGAACGATTCCTACAATGAGAACGCAATGAATATGCAAAGGTGTGAAGAACATGGTGTTCTAATGGAGGAAACTAGCATATGAATTTCATAACATTCTCACAATAAGATGGTCTTCTACTATTCTACCTAGCTAACAATCATATCAATCTATCAATAGTAATAGTTCATCTATAAGATCAAACTGAATACAGTCGAACATTCATATCCTACGAAGCAAATCTTACAAATCTGGCTCAAACCTACACATGCTATTTGCACAACAATCTAACATATACTTCAATGAAGCTATGAACTACAACTCCTAACCCTAGCAGCTCTGTAGATCTAAGCTAACCCTAGGTGGAAGTGGAGATGCTTACCGTCATCGCAGGAGGTGGTCGCCGCAGCTCACTGATGAGTGCATATTTGCATCATATTTTATATTATTATTTTGCATGTAGTGGTAGCTTGGTATTTTACGGCGTTCGCGCGCATCTTTTATGTCTATTTTCACCAGGTTTAGGACAGATGATAGATACGATGGACACAATTCTTAGACCAGTTGTATTAGAGCCAAAAGGAGTTAAAAACAGCGGGAATCGCTAATTTGAGAAATACCAATAACACCAGAAGAAAACTCGCGCCAATCGCACCATTCAGAAGGTTTAACGACCAACTATACGGTGGGAATACTTTTTCTGGCCATATAGTTGCCACCGCCACCGCCTCCTCAAATAGTTTCGCCCCTTGCAATCGGATGAGAGATACGACATACAAAACGACCAGAATCGCAGAAATCTCACCTCCGGAAGGGATCTGGAGGGGAAACCCATCCACCGAGGATTCATCTTCGCCCTACACAGATCTGGGAGGCTAAGCATCGATCTTCATCATCAACCGCTGCATCACCACCATCTCCATCCATCCATCTACATCGTATCTAGATCTTGTTGTAATTTTCGTACTCATTGTGGAATTATACAAGTACTATTTATCTATGATAGATTCTATTGTCTTTGCCATGATGTTGATTGCCTCCATATCTGAGTAGATTATTAGTTCTTGGGGAGATGGAGAAACCCTAGCATGAGATTGAAATAAGATAAAGTTTATGATGATATTCATCACTGTGACCATGTATTAGATTATCTTCATCTTGATGTTGGGAGAAGTCGACCTCTTAATATTTGCCTCTTGTGAGGACTTGATGGAGGGAACTGTTTGTTGGTAGACGGAGGTGTGCTAGCACTTACAGTGACTATAAAGCTGTTAGCAACCCTTATGTATCAACTTGGGAACCGAGAAAACTCACGGAACACTATCCATGCCATGGGATACATCCTACGGGATAAATTTCCTTAATAGCGCAGTAATTCAATTGATGTCGATTGCTTGTCTGTTGTGGTTATGAGGATGATGTAAGCAGTGGTTGTTGCCTATTTGTCCAATTACGGAGTTCCTCCCCCACATACATAGTTGAGAATGTTCATGATAATAATCTTTGCCTTAAACCTTTTATAATGCTAGAGGTATATCCGCTACTCTCTGAGAACACTTTTCTCCATTGTCGTTTCATATCTCTTTTACATACGCGATACTTTCTTTCTGCATTTAGTTTATTTTACTTTACTTATTGTTCTCGTATAAAAAATCCAAAAATACCTTTTTACATAAAACTCGCATTTTATCTTGTTACTTAAAATGTTATTTAGCATTACTATTTCAGTATTTAATTGAAGAGTTATTAGACTTTAGAACTCCCGCTTCCTATGGGATCGATATCTTTATTTTGAAACTAGCTAAAAACAATATGTGCACTTGCAGTCATCACTCACCGGTAGAGATGGAGGAGGAGAAGGTGCCCTTCAGCCGCCGTCGATGTCGATGCTCGCCAGAGAAGAGGGACGTACTTACTTGGCGGGGACGAAGCGGGAAATGGAGATCGACCTCGATCTGGGAGGGGGAAATGGCGAGTGGTGTTTCGGCGGTGAGCGGGGGTGGTAGAAATAGGGGAGACTTTTGGCGGGAGAGATTCGCTCACCTCTCTCCCCAGCTTTTCGCTGCGCTTGAAAAATTCCCGCCATCTCCGACGTTGGTCGCGCTCGTGCGGGGAGCTCCGCTTTTGCATCTGCTGGGTGCACGAAGAAGCAGTCTCGCTGGAAACGGCTGAATCGACCATAGCGTTGGTCCTGGATGTGGACTGCTTTAAAGTTCCTGCTGTCGCAGCCCAAACACCAATGCAGACCACTTTTTTGCTCAACCGGCCTGTTCGGGATAATGCATGCTACCAAACGCGCCATGCATGTCTCGGGCAAGTCTGTACAGCGTTACATGACAAGACTTACCATCTGATTATTTGATGTCCCTCATCAGATATATCATGCCTACATGCAAACCATGTGTGAGGCATGCTTCATCTTTTTTCCCACCTATTCCTCACGGTCTGTTATGAGTTGTAACATGCGTGTTGACTGTTCTTTTTTCCTTGCTCCCCTCTACCTCCAATATGTATTTGCAACTAACTATGTATTACGGAAAATTTCAAATTAAGCTGAAGATAAATTATTAAGATGGGATGGACAATCCATGCATGGTGCATGCACAATCACTACAGGAATCAGCTGAGCCGATGGCCTAGAGCTATGCCGATGGCCATATGTTGGCGCCATCGGCACAGTCCAGGTGTGCCCACGGCCAAATAAAAACCTTCGGCTTAGAAGGAGTTGTGCCGACGGCCACCAACATCTCCCATCGTCGGTGTGCCAACTTAGCTCAACGTGTGCTGCCGTCGGCGTAAACTTCCTGCGGCTTACCTAGATGCCATGTGGCCCAGGCGAGCACCCCACGTGACGGCCGTTGATGCCATCTAAGCTAAGCCGTCGACATAGCTCATTCCTAGCACCAGTCCAGCGAGCGTCCAGCTACCACCGCATGCCACGGTAAGCCGATGGCTTTGCTGTCGGCAAATCTTGGGCCCCAACCAATAGATCGTGACGCGTGGACGGCCTAAACCGACGGTGTTGCTGTCGGCATAGCTCGTCGTGCCGTCAACCCACCGTTTGTCAGGTCCGTAGTGATACTCCGATGGCTAGCCAAAACCATCGGCACACCACAGCTGAGCCGACGGCCTAGTAGATACGCCGATGCAAGCTTTGCCAACAACACAGAACCGCCGGTGGCTGTCGGCAGAAGCCTAAGCCGACGACAACCGCCCCTGTTCCTGATTCCTATAGTGAATCAATCAATTGAGCGGAAGAGTAGTGCGAGTTTGTAAACATGATAAAGTGTAGATGAAGTTAGACTTAAAAGCCAGGTTTTGATTTTCATGCCATGCTAGATTTTTTTATGTATCTTCGAGGAGTTTAAGCAAGTGAATTTATTCCAATCAGTCTAAATCCTAAAATATAGGAAAACGATACTATTCCCGAAAGGAAACGATTCTCCGGGTTGCTGTCTCTGCGCGAGGAGGTGCCTGGGCGATCAGCAGGTGCCACCACTTCCATGCATGTGTCCCCACGTCCCGGTGCAGGTCCGACCCACTACACCATCTCTCCATCTTATCTTCTTCCTTTGTACAACACCGCTGAGATCTCGCGAACGCATCTGCCTCGTGACACCGCCATCCAGGCTACACACCGCCGCCGTCCAGGCCATGCGCCGGCGCTACTGCTGCCATATAGGCCACGCGCCGCCGCCTTCACCCCCACACCCCACCCACCATGTGTGCTTTCTCTCTTACCTCCGACGAGGACTCTCTCTGTCTGACGTCACGACATCACTGCTACCGCCGGTACTAGGCGATGGGTTGCTACGAGGGTAGCCACCAGGGCTAGAAGGGCGAAGGCGATGGGTGTTGCTACCACCGACGACGAGCGGCTCTATCATCGGCGACGGGCAGCGCTATCACCGCTGAGAGCGGATGCTACAATCTCGCCGACAGATTTTGCTACACCGCCGATAGATTTTGCTACACCGCACGATGCTACTGGAAGTGGTCATTGTTGCTACAAATGAAAGGGTCACGATGCTACCGACCAATAAATGGGTTTTGAGATTTTGCTACAGCGTGATGCTACAATAGTAGTAATTTTTTGCTATTTTTATTCTATATTTTTGCTACAATAGCACAAAGTATTTGCTATAATATTTTTGACGAAACTCCTCAGCAAAGTCGGCTTTTCTACGGTAGACACCGGTGATGTCTCTGGTAAGGTCGTTCTTTTTGCTACATTAGCATTTTTTTGCTACCACCATTTTGTTGTTTTGCTACAATAGCGTAACGTGTTTGCTACACGGTCTCTGGTAAGGTCTACCGGCGAAAGTCTCCGGCGAGATATGCTAAATTAGCACAACTTTTTTGGTACACGGTCGCCGACGAGGTCTCCGGCGAAATATCCAGCAAGGTCCAGTCTGTTTTTCTATTTCTAGATCGAACCATTTTCTGCTACATGTAGCAAAAGCGGAACTATTTGTAGCAAAAGCAGTCATGTATACAGCAAAAAATATATGAGACACGTGTTAGCGGGGGGGATTTTGGGGAATTATCCTTGGGGACACGTAGTACTGCCTTAAAATATATGAGACACAAAATTCATATAGTTACATATAAGATGGCATGAATAAATTATGGGCAGTGCTAGGCATTCCCTGGGTCCCCAGCCGTCCGAATTGAATCAAATCGACGGTCGATTTCCTTCCCGTTTCTTCGTCTCACTTTTGCTACAAATAGTCCCATTTTTGCTATAAATAGTCTCATTTTTACTGCATGTAGAAAAAATAGTTCGGTCCAGAAAAGAACATATGGACTAGACATCACTGGAGACCTCGCTCGTCGGCGACCTTGAAGCAAAAATGTCCTATTGTAGCACACCGATTTTTTCGGAGACATCGCCGGAGACTCTCGCTAGAAAAACATCGTCGGAGACCTTGTAGCAAATAATTTATGCTATTTCATCAAAACCACAAAACAATTGTAGCAAAAATGTTTTTTCTAATGTAGCAAAGGAAACATCATCAAAGACTCCCGCTAGAGATTTCTTAGCAAAACCGTAGAGATTGGTTATAGCAAAAAAAATATGCAAAAGTAGCAAAAAATATATGAATACATAGCAAAACTAATATGCTAAGGTAGAAATTTTTTGTTCATATTATGCGAAATCCAGAAAACATGTAACAAAAAAATCCTTCTATATGGTAAATTTCTCAATACAAAAAATAGCATAACACTGGCAGCACCACCACATCCCGTCGGAGAGATCCATGTCATGGGGCTTGTGTCCCTGGCCTTGCACGAGGACGATCTAACGCTCCAGTGAGCCACTAGTACAAATGTGTTATTTAGAAACGTCAATTGTCTATAGGCCTCAACCCGTTTCTCGTTTCAGCTCAAACGCATAGCTTTTAAAAGTACACCACCGGAGCTGGTTTTTCTTTGCGTCTCTAAGATATGCGACCTTAGACGATGCAAAAAAGAAAACACCTCTAACATATATGAGCTAGAGATAGCTAGTAGTGCTGACCGCTTGCAAAAACTCCTCAACTTCAAACGGCCTATACTAGGGACCGTCTCCAATAGTCAGGCGACATGAGTCATATTTTAGCAAAGACTATCTTTAAAACTAGTGTGCCTTAAAGCAGACTTTTAAAGTGATCAAGTTTTCGGTGTATGTAAACCAGTTTAAATAGTATACATCATGCTAATTCGAACTTAATCATAGCTGACATGATATGTAATCATGATTCAGTAGCCAGATAGACAGATTAACTCAAGAACTTATAGCAGCTCGAGGTAACATTAGCCAGATAGTTGGGGAATTTCATACATATTTATCCATTACACGTTATGGAAGTACATACAAAGTATAGTCCGTAAATCAATCTGCTAACATAATTAGTACTCTTTAACAAACCATCATTGCATTTATAATGGGCCACCCGGTGGAAGTTTTTGAACCAGAATATGTACCTCTTCATTATATTTTTATCAAAATAAAAAAGGACAATGCTATCTTATTTAAAGTTAAAGCTTCTCACAACCTTCTCCCATCCAGTTATCAAGATTGCATTTGACCCAGCTCTCATCTTCAATATCACTTCGTGATTAAACATTTAAATTGGTCAAATTCAAAACATTTGCACCTTATTGCTCTACAGCAAGCGCATGAACACTAGTCGTCATGCTTTTCAGGGTAAAGATCCAAGGTTTGTACTACGCCAATTATTTTCTTCAATTTATGAACCTCATTTAGTCTTAGGAGACTCAGTTTCACTCTAGCAAGCATGTATACACACCTTTACTTGCCTTTAAATTATGAATAATTCTGAAATTTTAGGATAGTCAAACTCCGTAGTTTCGAATATATCCGGAGTTCCGAATATTAGCTCTTTTAAAATTACTAGTAGTCTTAGTTAGGAAAGTACTTGGTGGCAAAATATGAAATATTCGGAGAACAAATGTTCTTTGAGACGTTTTCCACTTGCAGCCATCTGAGGCTAGTACTTGGCGGCAAATATCTAAAAATATTTGGACAAATATTTTAGATTTGTACCACATTTTTTCTTTCCCGCCAACCCAGACCACTGTCCACCGCCGCCCTTCACCACCGCCACCTCTGGTTCCCTGCCTCTCCACCACCACCGCCGCCTCTGGTCCCCTGCGGTGCGGACGCTCTCCCTCGCCTCCAAGGACCTCTTCATCGTCCAGGTAGGTATGTGTGAAAGCCAAACCCTCAAACCCTAAATTAGTAGCTTCGATTTAGGAAATTTTCCATGAAATTTGCCATTTTTCTTCTCGAATTTAAGGTTCAGGGTTACCGAGCTACAAAGACCCGATGGCTCCATCGGGAGAGCCTCCCCCAGCCAGCTTGCATTTGTCCCAACTCTTTTACCCTTGTATTAATCTCAAAATCTGCAATTGTCACGTTTAGCAATAGAGATTTAATTGTCACCTCATTGTTATGTATGTATTCTAATTGCTACTTCATTAGTATACTTGCATTTTGATTGTATTAAGATGCTCTATGCCTGTATCTATTTAACAGATGGTAACCTGCAGTGACGATGCAATAACGCTCTCTAGCGACAACAATTTTTGCATTAACTTTGGTGGTTTTGAATTTCAGTCATCAGATGAAGATCCCATTGAGAGCATTGAGTTTAAAGGTATCAAAATAACATCAAAATTGCAATCATCTGTTTTGTATGCGTTTATACGGTAGACATTAATATTCCACCGCATTGAAATTTTTATGTGTTTTTGCATCAGGACCTCAACACAAGAGGGACACTGATTTTGATAAGTAGAGCCTTTTTAGAAACTACATGTGTATGAAATAAGTTCATGTAGACTTCCTCTAGACTAGTGTGAACCCGAATTTTCACCAAAAATCAAGTACTGTGTCTACAGGCTTCCCTATTCATCTATCATAAAAAGAAGTGCAAGTTGTTAAGATGATATATTCTTGATCATGTTATCAACAAGCTACCCTGTGATATTTAAATATTTCCAGTAATCATAAGCATGATAATTCTTCAGTTCTTTGTACTTGCCTAGCTATTTGGAGCCGAGTTCACAAAAAATACCTATTGATGTCCATGTTTGGCAAATGAAGAGCAAAAAGACAAAGATGGTTAGGCTCATTTGGTTACTTAATTATAATTTTTTTCATGTATTCTTTGAATAAAGTCTCGTTGAGTGAATATTCAGACATCCGGATATATTCAGAACTTCGAATTTTGTTAATCCTAAATTTTTAGAATAATTCATAATTTAAAGGCAAAGGAAGGTATCTACGCATGCCTACTAGAGTGAAATTGAGTCCTAAGAGTAAATGATGTTCATACATCGAAGAAAATATATGGCGTGGTACATATATACCTTGGATAGGTTATATTGTTGTGTGCGTACAATCAAAATTTTGTGTCTTGGGTAACTTGAAAGGTATGACCGAATCATAATGTTCATGCGCTTCCTGCAGAGCAATAAGGCGCAAGTGTTTGAATTTGAGTAATTCAAATGTTTAATGCCGATGTGAGATCATTTGGTTATCTCAATACAAATTTTCCACCAATTTAAAATCTTTTTTGATGTATTCCTTGACAATTATAATATAACTGAGGACTAGAAATATTTGGTAGTGTGCATGAGCATGATAAGTAATATAATTAAACACTAGAAAATTAAAGAAACTCCATATAAAGAAGTAGATTAATATATAGACGAAGTACTTAGAATTAATAGTTCAATCACCAAAGACACCGTGGATATAAATATTGTCTTAGCTTACATACAACCAGAGGTAATAATTAACTTAAACAAAATATAAGCAAGGGCAGCAACAGGAGGGATGTGGAGACGCCTTAGCAGGGACAGCAGTAGGAGCACGCATCAGTTTACTCAAGGGGAAACAGGCCAGTCCTGAGGATGCGTGTCACGCCAAGGTCTTCGCCTTTTTCTTTCGGCCTTGGCCTCTGCCAACGCTCACCGTGTGCTGGATCATGTTGTTGATGTTAGTGTCGATGACTCTACAACAGAATGGATAAAACAATTTCCTATTATGGTGGAAAGGAATTTTTCTATACTGTAACCGCCTTAGCACGTAGAGGCTCTTGTTATTTTGGAGTACTTGCTATAGTCCACATCATCAGAATTCTCCTGTTGATTTTAAAAAACATACCTTAGAACTCATACATATGATTTAATTGTATTACAAATCAAGAATTAACAACATATATAAGACAATATTAAATTGATATAAAAAAGAATGTATCTTACACGCTAAGAAATTGTCTGCCACTCTTTGGGGAAAAATTGAATCATTGGCCACACTAAGAAATTAAAATGTAATCCTTCTTATGCACTATAAATGCATGTGTTTTCTAAATATTGTAATTATAAATAATAAAAAACCAAAAAATATTCAGGTACATATAGAAACAACTTATGATCAAAACCGTGCATATATATGTGCATCATACGTATCATTTGTTTCCTAAATTGGTTGTATACTAGCATAAACAATTTAAAGATTATATAGTTCCATATGAGAATAAATCGGGGCCTTCATAATTTTTTTTAGAGATGGAGTTGGTGAACCAAAGTACCAACAACACAACCTATATTATTTATGTATATTGCCTCAGGTTTACTAACCCATCTCCAAAAATATACACCAACAAATGTGTCGCCCCTGAAATATTTTGGGGCAAATTTCAATCATCGGACTCAATGAGAAATTTAAATATAATTCTTACATACACTATATAATGAATGCAATAACAATGTATGATCACAATTTGTTGTGTAATAGTAGCAGAAACAATTCAAAGATCATAGTTCATATGAATGTAGAATAAATTTGGGGCCCTCATAAGTTTTTCCAGAGATGAAGTATGTGAACCAAAGTATCAACATCACAATCTATATTGTTTGTGTATATTTCCTCAAGTTCACTAACCCATCCCTATCACCCCTGCCAAGGGGAGGGCGTTGGTGCTATCTTAGGAGCTTCGGCATTGCGCGGAAGGTGCAGATTTAGGGTTTTGTGACTAGACAGATTAGGGGGAAATGGCACAAGCTCATGAAAGAAGAAGGTCGAGCGGGTTTATATACGCGCGACCGTTCGTAGTCCTCGAGTAGACACGTGGGTGTGGACGCGTGTGGGTGGGGGCTAGTGCACGACCTTCATTTTCTAATTGCATTAACAACACACACATGCTACCTTGGGAACATGCACGAAGCCAGTTTTCGAGACGGCCGGCATGGTGGTCCGTCTCGGTAGATCCCTAGAGACGATTAATATTTCTGATCGGCTGCGGTTGAGTAATCTAGGGAAACGGTCGCTATTATAGTTCGCCTCAGGTAAACGTTAAAGGCGTTTTGTTTTAACGAGCGGCTAAGGGGGAAGTTGTACTAGAGACGGTGCAGATTTACAACCGTTCGAGGTTAGAGTTAGAGGCATTCAAAAACTTACGACCGCCTAAGGGTGATGAACATAGCCGATGTTTGTATTTTAGGGATAAATCAGCTCTAGACACAGTTTCTAAGTAACGAGTTTGTACTAGTGAACCCTCTCCTCCAGCTGGGTCGGCAGCCATGGCGGGTGGTGTCCATCCCAGCGGTGTAAACATGCTTGCCGGGGTGGAGATCGGCGGCAGCATCTTTCGTCGAGCTACAGGACGCAGGTGCGTGCGGGCTGCATGGGGGTGGCCTCCATCCCGACGAGGCACGAGGATGCACGAACGGAGAGGCGCTGCATCTGACGGCGGAGGGAGATGGTGGCTGCGCGCAGTAGGGAAGCGGGAGAACGTGCGGCAGAGGAGTCGCGTGCAGCTGCAGCGGCAAAGGAGCCGTGCATGGATTAATGAAAGGAGGCGTGAAGAGATAATAGATAAGGAAGAAGGAGCGCATTGTGGTGGGCCTTCACACGTATGTGTACGAGCGAGACCTGGGGGATCGGTACGTTAGATCCCCGAGGATGTGTATTATTTTCCATAACTTATTTCTTTCATCTATATTTTTCTATATATTTTTGCCTGAAATAATGAATTTATTTTTTTATCACAATGCCATATTACTGATAATATACAAAAAAAATGTTAGTTGTAAATCAGGATGAGGCTAGACAGTAATTTACTCCACTGTCCAACAAAACTAGTTTCCTCCATATCACTAGTAGCAATTACATAGTACCCTAAACCTTTTCCATCTTCAAAGTTTCGACGCTTTTGAGACCATGATCAGAATACTAGGGCAGGTCTTCCTCTTTTTTTAGCGCGGGTCTTTTGGTGATACTACCAGGATGTCGTACTACGTTTTCACCACTGGCCGCATGCATGAGAGAGGAGGAGCAGACGACACATCCAGATCCTAGGTAAGAAGGGCAAGACACGACGGAATCCCAGCGCTACGTGTCGACCGCGGAATGGCGCGCGCTCTCTTGTCACCGGGAACACTCGTCAGAGCTGTCCATCGGTCCATCGTCTCCTAGCTATCTCGTAGCTTGTCTTCGCGCTCTTTTTTTGTCGCCCGTTTCACAGCGCTTTTACCATTGTGCATCCGCGAGGGGAGAGGGAGAGAAGCCGGGGTGCAGCGCGGGGGGTCGATGCACGTGGACTAGGAGTTGAAGGCCTGTCCTGCGCTAGGGCTAGGGCTAGGGCTTCGGCACGCATCGTCGTGACGACTGACGATACGGCAGGCGCGGAATTCCCTCGCGGAGGTGCTCGCGCAGCCGCGGGCGGGCTCCCGGCCGCCCGGCAGGCACGCCATAAACTCCCTGACACGCCCCGGAGCGGCCGCAGGACTGCTCGTAGTGGTAGGCCTCTCTAGGGTTAGGGCAGAGTACGTACATAGATAGATCGCCGGCATTGGTGGCGCGTGGGGTACGTGCTAGTACAGTCTCGGTATTCCGCGCGCTGACACACGGGTTGCGCAGCAATTTGGGCGCATGGCGGGCTGCCGAAAATGCGGTGCATGCCAGGCCGCCATGGCGACCATTCTATGTACAACTACAACAACAAACTGACCTGAAAACTTTTTTTTTTCGCCGGCTTGTGCGCGCCAAAATATCTATCGTACCGCGCGCGCATGCATCGCATCTGTGCGTCAACAACGGATCTTCAACTCAACTCTCGGTACCAACCAAATAAAAACAGTGCACGCACGTACTACCGCACAGTCAGCAGCAACAGCGGCACTTGATGATTGGGGGGCAGGCATGGCCCCGTATGGATCGGCTCAGCGGTCGACCGCACATGCGCGCAGAGAGACGCGGCCGGCCGAGCTCTCTCCATCATCCATGACCGGAACAGGAAACCGCGAGAGCAACACATTCCCCGGCCAGGCGTATAGATACTTGCGTATCTTTGGCTTAGATCTGCTGCGTCGTCGTACGCTCTCCCGTATTAGCTACTCATGGCGCAATAAATTCACACACCCCAACCGCCAATATTCCCGACCGCTTTGCGCGCGAGGGCCTAGCTTAGATCGCCATGGATTTGATCCCCCCCCCCCCCCCTCTCTCTCCCGATCGTTTCCGTGCTGCCGGATTTGTTATGCATGTAAGTACTAGTACTACCTTCCAGTCCTGCCCCTGATCCACGCAAAAGATCACACATAGATCAGGATGAACAAACAGGCGAAAGGCTAGATCGCCTAGAGATTCGTATGTACGAACATCCGTGTGTGACGTGAAGACCGTCGATCGATCCGGTTGCTGAAGAACTGTGTGCGGCCGATGCGTGCCTCTGGTAGTGCGTGGACGGGAAGTGTGCGTGTGTGTGGCTGGCCTGCTTTTTGGTGGGATGCGTCCCTCGAAAGCGAAGGCTATCCAAATCGACCCAAGCAGATTATATAATTGAGGTACCTACCTAGCGAGCTAGGCCATTGGATTGGCCTCTCGGTGCGTCGATCGTGAAATTCCTTAGCTCTACCTACATTTATCCCCGGCCGGCCACCATCTCGCATCTCCTCCTCCATGTACTCCTACTCATCGATCCAAATCTACCTCCCGCCTTTTCTGTGTAAGAAAAAACCACTCTCATTCGAGATATACATATCCACCCCAATAGGCAATAGCACCCCAAATTGGGCTATGCGGATGCCGGACACAAAATGGGCCACAACAACGGCTCCCATATCGGGTGTCTGTAGCACACACACGGCCCTATAATGTGTCCGGCACTCCCACGCCAGCCCCAACCCTCGTGGACCGGCCTGGGAGTGCTCGTAGCCAACGCAGCGTCAGGATGGCCTTGCCCCCTCCCCTCTCTTCTTCTAAGCAATACAAAGAAAACATATACCACTTTCCCCATTTTCACCTAGTTTTTATTACTTCCATTACACTCTCTCGCCCGCCGCTCTCGTTGCCATCCAACCCACTTTTTCGCCAGCGCCATTACAGGGGTCGTCGACCGATGCCACATCTCGGAAGGCCGCCCAAGAAGCTCGTGTTGATGCGGCCATAGGGGGTGTCAGACAAGGATTGACTAGCGGAGTTGGACCGATGGAAGGTAATCACAGATGATTGCAAAAGATGGTGTAAGGTTGGCTGTGTCACCAAGGCGGTGATTGTGGCAGCGGTGATAGAGCTGGCATTCGTCGAAAGACAAGTCAAAACCGTCGGAAGGGAAGCCACGGAAACGCCTGAGGAACACCTGGGAGCACCACCGCGGGCCCTTCAAGGAGGACCTCAATGTCGTCGCTAGCCTTATTCCAATAGATCTCGGTGGCAGTGGCGTGTTCGCAATCTCGGTTCTCCTTCCGCAAGGTTGACGGGAGCGAGCCTACCTATGATCTCAACGGCGTCCTCTCAGAGATTATGATAACCGGCATGTCAACCATGGCGATGGCGTCCTTGACCAAAACCAGTCCTACTCCGTTTGTCGGACATGCGACACTCCCTTTCCCTAATGATGCCAGCGGGCGACGCCCAGGCCAGGCGTAGCCTGTTCGGTGCTAGCGACGTTGATGTATGTCACATGTTCGGGAGAATTTCATGCGTCCACTATGACGCCGATGAGGTGTGAATTCATTAATCTCCACCTGCTTGAGTTTGAGTGAAAAAACTAAAATGAGAGAAAAATTGCAATAGCCTTAAAGCTAATGGTGGAGCGTTGTACAGTACCATTTTTACCAACTTTGTTTTTTTAATCAAAGGAGCCACACGGCTCCCAGTTTCATCACCACATGGCATCGCACATTCAGCATATAGAAATAGTATAAACTAGAGGCAAAATCTCATTCACCTACAGCTCATTCATACAAGTCAATGAAACTGGAGACATGTTCTAACACAGAACTAAAAAAGACATACATAGTTCCATCTCTTGTCAGCATCAGCTCTCTTTTTTTTCTCTAGCCCTTTGATTGAGCTACGGTTCCGGAGCATCAGTCAGCACAAATGCGTCTTGCCCCCAGCGCACATCTGAACCTTCTGCACTGAATCTCCTTGGCTACAGTTCCTAGACGTTCAGTTACCAGACGCGGCATTCCTTGCACCTTTTTTTTTTCTGAAGGATGGTCCAGTCATCCAACACTTTGAAATCAAGCAGCATTCATTGTCTTCCAAATATTCCAGTAACAAACCTCCAGCCTCAACCATAACCACACTACCTTTCTAGTCCAACGAACAAACTCCACCGGAAAGTCTAAGTACACAAAACATAAATTTCCCAGTTTATTTTGTCGTAAGCTTTCTTGAAATCTACTTCAAAAAGAACCCCAGCTTTCTTGTTAACATTTAAATAATGAATAGCAGTCTCATGCAAAACAACGACACTACTACCTAGAATGAACCTAACCTTCAATGAAAGCGGATTGAATCTTAGAAACTAGTACCTCATCTGCTACTAGAATGGCCCTAATAATATTCAACACTTCAGTAAAGATCTTAAACAGAACATTTAACAGACATATGGGCCTAAACATTTGATTCTTAACGATAGGTCTCTCTCGATCTGTACTCAGTAATTCCATATACATGTGACGACATATATATATATATATATATATATATATATAGCTAGGGAGAGTTTTCTATAGACATATCTATCGTCGCTCGTTGCCTAGAACCAGCTAGTAGCTTTCCTCGGACGTGTGCGACTGGAAGTACCAGGTCCCTCGTTTCCAGGGCAGGTTTTACGCAGCATGGCAGAGGGATTGATGCGTGTTTCTGATGAGGGAGGCCTGCTCCTTCTGCTGCAGGCAGATACCGACGTCAATATATCTAGCTAGCTAGCTTAGCTAGAGCTTCCTTGGGGAGAAGAAAGTTGCTTTGCATTGGGCCAGTCCGTTGCGCGGCGTATGCCACAGCTATAGAAGCTCTGATTTGATTGAGATAGATCGGGGAGACAATGGACAATGTAGGTTGGAGCGATATGCGTAGGCACTATGCGTCTACGTATTGAGTAGTACGTACTATATACTCCCTCCGTTTTAAAATATAAGATGTTTTAGTTTTATAAAGCAAATGTATCTAGACTACTTTTAGTATATAGGTTCACTCATGTTTGGAGTGAATCTATATATTAAAACAAGTCTAGATATATTTTATTTACAAACCTAAAACATCTTATATTTTGAAACGGAGGGAGTACGTCTCAATCGACGTATAGATATCACCAGCTGTAACCGAGACATTTGAACGTTCTCCTTCCGTCCACAAATATGAAGATGGGGATCGGATGTATTTCTTCCGTAAAAATATACAGCTTATTTGTTATTCTAACATGAAATACTACTCAAAAAACATGAAGTACTTTTATTTTTATTCTAAAATATATATCTGTATATGCCCTTGGCGTTAACTGGTAGGGTACAAAACCCTGACCACTCGCTCTAGTCTCATTTAGAGGTTGTTGAACTATGTTGTGTTGTGCTTGTTTTATATGTTGTGCTTGTTTCATAATCTATGGTATGATCGACATTAGCCCCAAAAATAGTCTAAAGTGGGCCAAATAAACAATAAAATAAACAAAAGCGGGTGAAACAAACGGGATATGAGAATCCAACGCCATGTCAAACGCTAGTATTTTTTTTCCCTTTGAGCGATGTGCCCTTGATTCATCCCTCTTTTCTCGTTATTATGTACTCCCTTCGTTTTAAAATATAAGATGTTATAGGCTTGTGAAAAAAAATATCTAGACTTTGTTTTAGTACGTAGATTCATTCCAAACCTAAGTGAATCTACATATTAAAAGTAGTCTAGATACATTTGCTTTACAATGCTAAAATATCTTATATTTTAAAACAGAGGAAGTACCAATTTCCATTGAGTCCCCTCCCTTCTCTGGTTCTTGCTGACTCTGACTTGCCACCTACCGTATTTCGTACTCCCTTTCTCTTATTACCACCACATCGTCGTGACCATCTTGAATTTATTTCTATCGACGTGCCCCGATCAAGCGCTCTACAAAGGCCGTTGCGGCTTTTGTTACCTATGTGGCGGCATGTACATCCTTGCCACCACCTTTTTGGTCGTTGGATCCCATCGGATCCCAACATATTTTGTTCCACATCAAGGATTTGTTCAACAATATGTGCATCAAATAATACTCTCTCCGGCCCATATTGGTTTGATTGGATTTGTCTCGATTCGGATGCATCTAGTACTAAAACATGTTTAAATACATCTGAATCTAGACAAATTTAAGTTAACTAATATGGGTCAGAGGAAGTAGAAAATTGATACTCCCTCCGATTCATATTACTTGTCGCTAAAATAGATGTATCTAGCACTAAAATATGTCTAGATATATTCATTTTTGTGATAATTAATATGAATCGGAGGGAGTATGATTAGATTTGTATACATATTATTCTATAGTGGTATCATTTTAGTATCAAGTAATCAACATATAATTTGACGAATTGTTATTCAGCAGAGTTAAATGTTGAAAAGTGCATGCACCTTATATTTCCTCACAGAGAAAAGTAAATTCTCTAATGCTTTCCAACCAACTCAGATAGTTTGTGATAGTCTTTTCCGTACTATGAGTATATGGTTGACTCCGCCAAAATTAGGAAGACATCCCAAGTCCTAATCTGAAAATATTTTTAGCGCAGGACCTGTTGTTGCTACCATGAGTCGTTCGATACGAAAGATGTTACAGATTTAGCAAACTCGTCACATAATTAGTAGGGGGTTTGCTTCCCCTCGGTACAAAACTGACTCTAACTCATCCCCTTGTCCGTCGAATTGTAGCACTGTTCAAAGATCAATGCGATCACTAAATTCCGGGTCACTTTCGCGTGTCTAGCTTCTTTGAACTTTTGTGCCTGGCCATACATCACAACCACCGGATTTACGCGTGCCTAGAACGAACTGCGCTGAATCACAAGAAGAAGTAATTGAATAAAAGCCTTTCCGGAGCTGGCGAGCTTCCTTCCTTGTAAGGCTAGTCCTAGTGATAGTATCATACTACTAGTATCATGCATATGATACTAGTGTATGATACTATCTTCATAGTGCATGGTATCATATGGTAGTATCATATTAGTACTATACTCTCTTCATCCCAACGCTTAAGGCGTAAAACTTTTTGCACAGTTATTAAGAAGCGTTGCGCGCGGGAGGTGCTTTCCAAACTTGCCCCTAATAACTCTCCCCACCTGCCGTTGGGCAGAGATGGAGTCCCCGTCTCTTCTCCCAGCTCGACGACGCTTCCAATCAACCTCCAAATCCCTGGTCGCCGGTCGCCACAGAGCTCGACGGCGCTTCATCTTGACCCCAAATCGCCTAAAAACCGACCCCCAAATCGACCTCAAATTGAGATCAGAGTCGCCGGAGACGAGGATGGGGAACAGGGAGGCTGGGTTGTCGGAGTCGAGGAGCACGCCGTTGTGCCGACGACGGCACACAGGTCGGGAATTGATGGGCGACAAGGCCAGCGAGCTCTCTCAGGACTCCGTAGCGGAAGCCATGGCCGTCATGCTCGCTCAGGACTCCGGTCGCACCGCCACCGCTCACCGGAACACCAACTGAGAACCCCGCGGCGGGTGGAGCGTCCTCGCCCAAGCGGCAGCGGCGGTATGGGTGCTAGCTCAGGATGAATCGAGTGGAATCATCGTGAACTACAGGAGGAGGAAAGGGAAAGGATAAGAAAAGAAGGGGCATTATGGGGAGGTTATGGATAATTTAGCACCCGCGCCTTAAGCGGTGGAAAAATCAGAATTTTTTTCACGCCTTGAGCCCTAGGACGGAGGGAGTATTTAATGATTTGTAGAATCTCAATACAAAATTGTGTACAAGATTTTTTTTGTGTGAGGATTTTCTAGTTTTACGTGTTATGATACGGTATCTACTTATGATACACTAATCATCTCTTTCTTTATTAATTATTGTGTCACATTAGATTTTTACCAACATGGCATGCATGATACTACTTATGATACTCCCATTAGCAACTCCAGCTGCATTTCCGGCTGGTGACCGGTCATTTTAATTTGTAAGAGCAGCTCCAGCTGCATGCTCCAAATCATTTCCGGCAATATCTCATGCGTACACCATTTTGGAAACGCCCGGACGCTTCTCTACGGATTTGGGGGACAGCCCCAATACAAAAAGACCACTTCACTGTTTGTCTATGGAAATTACCACAACCAGGTCGTGGGCGCCTCCGGAGCGCACTGGCCACGAGCACCATGGAGATGGAGCGACGTGCAGCAGGCCCGGCGGGCCGACCACGAACGCCAGGGAACTATCTGGACGTCGTCCACGCCGCTTCCTCGTACGAAAGTCCGGCATCAAATCCCGATGCATTGGGATGTACCCACGCTTTGGGATGCGGCTGGACTGCCAAGAGCACGAGTGCCCTGTTCAATATCTTGTGGGCTTTGAAATGGCCTCTGCAGCGAGGTGTATGCGTATGCAGCCCATGAATATACTACTGCTCATATTCCAGGTCTTGGATCGTACGCCTAGTGGGCCTGGCTCATTTGACCGTTCGTTCTAATTTTTTTTTTAACAAGGGAAGGACCCCGAAGAGTCCAGACTGCATTAAACGGTGGGTTCACATATTACAAAGAGGACCTCAAAGTAAAAAGGAGATACAACCAAGCCCTCAACTTTTATAAAAAGGACCCTATCTAAGAACAGAAAAAGCAATCGGGTTCCTCTCCACCGATGAGGATGATAAGCTCAACAGTGCGGCCGCCGTCGCCGTCGCCGGGGACAAGACCACTTGGAGACGGAGCAGCGTTGGTCGCCGCAGCGGAGCCGATGATTGGCCTCCGACTTGGCACTCTGGCCTGGAGGTTGAAAGAGCTGGGGTGCACGCAGCACCGCAGCAAGGAGTGGCCGCTTCGGCCATGGATAACAGCGGCATCAGCTTGCCGCCGTTGATAAACTCCGAAGGTTGTAGCCTCTTGATCTTCCCGTGGAGCGCCTGAGTCGTGAGCCTCATCCCTCCTTCCGCCACCTCGATGACCAGGACGAAGAGGATCCGCGAGATCAAGAACTCCACCGCGATTATTGAAGAAGGCATCACCAGATTCACCCAATCCAGCAAGCCACCACCATAGCAGCCGACCAGAGAGCTCTTCTTGCGACTCGCAGCACCTCGCGTCGGCGCCGACGAGAATCACCTCCATGGCATAAAGCCAAAACGCCACATGGGCAAACCATAGTCTACACCTAGACCTAAAAGAGAAACTATAGACAGAAAGAGAGGGAGGAGAAGGCCGGCCTCCACTCCTCCACCAACTCCGGCCAGTAGAGCCGCCGGAGTAGCGGGGGAGGGGAGCCGGGAAGGCGTTGGCGACTCTCAAGGGGTGGGAGGAGAGAGAGAAGAAGAGAGAGAAGGCGTTCGTTCTAATTCATACGAAAGTAACTCTAAACTACTCCCTCCGTTTTAAAAATATATAATGTTTTAGCTTTGTAAAAGTAAATATATCTATACTTATTTTAGTATATAGGTTTATTTAGATTTAGACCGAATCTACACATCAAAAAAGTGTAGATATATTTTGTTCATAAAACTAAAACATCTTATATTATGAAACGAAGGGAGTAGGTAACTAACAATCAGCTTCATACTGGATCCAGTCTCCAATCATCTGGTTGACTTCTTCGCGAAGTATCTTTCCTTCCATGTTGGCGTAGTCACCATGGTCTTCAACTTCCTTGCTCGTAAAGTCATGGTCTAGGGCATGAGTTGGTTCCTCCATCGGCTTCTAGAAGATTCTACTTAGCAGGTTTCAGCGATGGTTTATTTTTGGGTCGATTCTTACAATAGTCTATAGTCGACGATCTTCAATATTCGGCTTTAGGCTGGATCCTGATAATTAGAAAAATGCGTCCACCCGCAAGTCACCTTATTTCGGCTTCCAACCTATGATATTTTATTTTTCCAAAATGGGTGCTAACAGTTCCCTGTTGTTTTCTGGTAAAACTTGCATATCAGAAAATACTCTCTGTAATACGCTAAGGGTGATGATGTATTCATTGGCCATTTTTTACTCTGAGGGATCGGATATCGGCTGTTTTACAGCGTGCTTTAAGCGTTCTGCCATACGGTTAGGTGGAATTTCTTTAGGTATCGTACATTAAGCGCACGAGAAAGCAAATTTCCTTCCATTGATTTTACCAGATATGAGTTAACCCCAGGACCAATCTTGTAACCTAGTAAGGACCCTCCCAACTCGGCGACCATTTGCCAATTTGCGATTCGTCAATATGACCATCCAAACTAAGTCACTGATCTATAAAATATTCAGCCGGACTTTCCTGTTGTAGACCTTGGATACCTATAACTTCTTTTTCTTGATGTTCTCGAGAGCTTCTACTCTTTTGTTGGCCACTTTATCAATGATGTCCATCATTAGACTGTAGACAAATCGTTCTGCTTAGCGAATCTCAAATTAGCTAGATTAACCTTTATAGGTTTATAGGTAAAACGACTTCTTGTCCATCCTTCGAATCGAAGGGAGTCACCTTAGTCGCACCATGCTTTGAGATTCTGTGTGCCCCCGGTGCTTCCGATAAGACTTCATGCCATCATTTAGGACAGTCATGAATCTTCTTCTTTATCAACTTGATCAAAATCTTGTTACTCGATTCATCTTGTCTATTGGCTTGGGCATATTAGGGAGAATAATTGAGCATCTTGATCCCTAGTGATTCGGAGAACTGTTTCACTTTCTTAGCCATAAAAGATGTCCCTTGATTCATATTCATAGTGAGAGTCTGGGTATGCTGAACCTGTGAATAATATGCTCAGTAATAAATTGAATTACCTTCTTTTGGGTCATGTTTATGTGAGGTACAGCTTCAGACCACTTGGTAAAATAGTCGGTAGCAATCAGCACAAACCGATGCCCGTTAGATGATGACGGATGACTCATACCGACAAAGTCTAATGCCCATCCTCGAAAAGGCCATGGTTTGATAATCCGTATTCGAGTCCCATCTAGCGTGGTTTACGGCTCGTAGCTCCTTATTAGAGTATTGTACGGACACGGTTGTTATGATAGTTTAGGATAGTTAGGACTCTAGCCTAACTTGACTTGTACTTCAAGATGATCTCCTGTACATCTATATACACTCGCCCATGTGGCTCAATAATACATTCAACATATTCCGTCAATCCCTCTCTATCCTTCTACATGGTATCAGCCTAAACCGATCCCAAACCCTAGCCGTCGTCGGCACGCTTCCGCCGCGCTGCCCCCGGGGAGGCCGATCTTCATGATCTCCGCCGGGGGCTGCGCAAACCGTACGCATGGTTTGTCCGCCGATCCGTGATCGGCTACCCTTTAAGTCTTTTTTTCCGATCTCTTGATCGGTTTTTTTTTTGGTTTACCGATCTTAGATCGGATTGAGTCGTCCATCGCCGCCGTCCACTCACGCCTCTACTACGACCATCGACATCAACGATCTATACCGCACATGTGCTTCTGCCCTCTCCGCTGCCACGCCTGCCTCGGCAGGCTGCCGCGCACCGTAGACTGCTATTACGCCTTCCTTGGAAGGCTGCCGCGGCCGCCCCCGTGGATCTTCTTCGTCATCATCGTCCGGGACTTCACCGACAACACCGCCATCGACTCTGATCTACACGTCGTCCACGCCATGGCGCATACGACGTACCGTTAGTCTGATCAACCGATCTCGTGTTTGTCTACGCTAAGCACGTCTTCGAGCACGTGCCTACCACTGATCAAGCTATGGGCTGCCGCTGCATCGCTTCTTCGGACCGCAACGCCGCCGACTTTGGTCTCAATAATACATCCAACATATTCCGCCAATCCCTCTTTAGCCTTCACCCTTCGACACTCCTATAAGTGGTTGTGCCCATAATTTCTTTTGTCAGGACACAGAATAATCTCACTAAGCTCCAGAATGTCTCGTTATTAGTGAAAAGTCTCATTGGCTCCAGAACCAATGCTCCCTTATTTTAAAATATACTTACATAGTCAATGGTGTATTCTACGAGAATGCAAAATCGCAACAAAAAATTCTTTATATTAAGAGTTAAAAAATGAAAAAACCAAAGAAAAATTGAAGATTTAAAACTATATATTCAGATTCATACTTATATCATTTCTTCGTAGCTCATAATATAAACTATATGAAATTGACATTTTACACGATTTCTATATCTGAATTTTCTTCTAGAAATATGTTCGAAATAGGCTTTCGCCCCGCTTTATAAATAAAGCAACATCCACATACAAGGTTCGCACATCATCCAAGCTGGCCGGAGCCAAACATAAACGAAAAGGGAACGATGGTCCGGGAATACAAGACAAAGCAAGCCCAAAAGAAAAGCAAAAAGGCACGACGAAGCGACTGGAGGAGCACTCATGCCACCAAAGAGGCCGACGAGGCAGGGGCCGAGAGGGGGAGCGCCGCTGCCCTCAAGGTCCGAAGAGTGTCGTCGAAGATCGACCGGTCACACTGCCGCACCAGGGAAGACCACTGCTGTAGGAAGCCAAGAAAGGAAAAAACTGGGTCAGACACGCGGGAAGGGAAGACCTTCTCAATCACCATCTTGTTACGCACATTCCACAAGGTACAAGAGATGCCCGCAAACACGAGCCAGAAGAGGCGGCGCCCTCCTCCGGCCCTGTTTGCCTGGGTTCGCAGGAACTCCCCGAGCTCCTGCGCCTGCCATGCAGGCCCAACGCCTCCTGGATAAAGGACCAAAGCGCATGCGCAGCCGAACAAGAGAACAAAATATGGGCACAGGACTCCGGAGTCCCACATAGGGGACACATGCCATTGCCCGGGCCATGCCGCTTGGCCACCTCGACCCCCGAGGGAAGCCTGTCCCGAAGCAGCTGCCACACGAACATCCGAATACTAAGTGGAAGGGGGGCCTTCCACAAGAGGAGGTCAGGCCAGCCAGACTCGGGCCATGGAGCTCAGGCCCGAGAACTCAAGGAATATGTCACGAGAGGCAATAATAAAGTGTTTATTATGTATTCCAAGTATATGATAGATGTTTATTTTGCATGCTATAATTGTATTAATACGAAACATTAATACATGTGTGTTTAATAAACAGAAAGTTTCTAGTTATGCCTCTCTCATAAACTAGCTCGTTGATTAACAAGATGATCAAGGTTTCCTGATCATGGACATTGGATGGTGTTAAGATCGGGATCACAACATTAGTGTAAGGGGGTGCTGAACATTCCTCCAAGTATAGCATTACGATCAAAGTCATTGAGTTTATATTGCTATAACAACTTACGAAGTGATCCTAATCCTTAGACCATGAGATCATGTTAATCACTAACACCGGAAGAGTTTCTTGATAACATCAAACGTCACACCGTAACAGGGTGATTATAAAGATGGATTCAGAACTAATAAAGTGTTATGTTGAGGCTCATGGATCGAGAGTGGAATTTGTTCATCCCGATGACGGATAGATATACTCTGGGCCCTCTCGGTGATATCACATTGATTAGCTTGCAAGCAAGTGATTTGATCACTAGAATGTTATATCACAGGAACGAGAAAAGAGTGCATGTCGGTAACGAGATCAAACTAGGTATGGAGATACCGATGATCAAATCTCGGACATGTAATATATCGTGAAACAAAGGGATTAAGATACTAGCGTAAAAAGGTTCCGACGATCACAAGAAAGTCATCGTTGAATGTGTGGGAGTCAGTATGGGTCTCCCGATCCCGCTTCTGATTATTGATCCGAGAGGGGTCTCGATCATGTCCGCATTATTCACGAACCGTAGGATGACACACTTAAGAGAGACCGACATCTAATTGGAGCAAAAGTTTCATGCCGAAAGAATGAACAAGCGCAGGAATTTATTTCACTAGATACCGAAACAGGTTTTCGGGTGAAATTGCATAAAGTGGTTATGCATGTGAAATGGAATTCTAGCAAGGGGTTATTTGTGAATGTTTGTCATTAAAGTGATTGATAAAATTCTGAATAAAATAAAAGAGTTTTATTTAATGAGAGTTTGCATTAAATTTGGTGGAAATTTAATGGGAATTTGAGTGGACTTTTGAGTGGAGGAAATTTAAAGGGCATTTTGTGAGTGGAGTGTCCACCCACATGAATGAAGGAGGGGAGGGGGCAGCCCCCATGGCCGGCGGCCACCCCCTTGGGTGCCCCTCCTCCTCCTATAAAAGGAGCCCCCCTCCTCACTTGTCTCACACACCTCCTCGTGAAAGATCTCTCTCCCCCTCTAGAATTTATCCCCCATGGTCTCGGACTAGCGAGATACATGTTCCCGGTGGCTATTCGGCAAGAAAGAGTTATGCTTCCGCTGCATCGCTGGAGCGAGGAGGCGGAGGTTGCTCAGTGCCTCGAACGTGTGTGCGAGCACGGATGCGCTGCTGATTTGCGGCGCTAGGACTTCCTCTCGATCTTGAGATCGGCAAGAGATCGTCTACATCAACCACGAGTTGAACTCGTTAAGCTTTGTCGCTATTCAAAGGTATGTTCTCTACGGATATACATCCGCCTGTTGTTTGTATCTAGTAGATAGATCTTGGTACATAGTTCCCATCGTAGGAATTTTTTTGTTTTCTATGCTGCGAACCCTACAGTGGTATCAGAGCCGGATCTATGCGTAGATACTTTACACGGGTAGTACACATATGAGTATGTGGGCGATGATGATCATGTTGTTGCTCCTTTGTTGTAATTTTGGATATTGGTGGCATAGTGGGATGAAGCGGCCCGGACAAACTTTACATGTCCTCGCACATGAGACCTGTTCCACGCTTGACATGCAACTAGTTTGCATAAGTGGCTAGCGGGTGTCTGTCTCTCCTACTATAGTCAATATCTATTTTGCAAGCGAGTTGTCAACAATTTGATTATCCTCGTTGTGGTTCATGTTCGTAGGTAAGAACGGTTCTATCTCGAAAGCCCTAAGCCACGTAAAACTTGCAATGGATAAATTAGAGGCGTCTAGTTTAGATTGTTGCTGGGCTAGTGTTATGATATGGTAGTGTTGTAAGTAGAAGTATGAGATGATACTCTTACAACACACATAGCGTGTAAAATCCATAGACCTTGGATTTACACATATAGGTATGATAGTGATCATACCACGATGCACATGATAGATATCATCTGCGGGAACCATATCATTTCACTAATAAACATACGATGTTTGATAGCATCTTATATTGCTTGTTTAGCACTTTGTTAGCATAATAAGATGATCCCTCATTTAAATATCAAGATAAGAATGTGTTCTTCCTTTAGTATGCACCGGTTTTCGTCACTCCAAGACATCACGTGATGATCGGGTGTTCTTGGATCCACGACCATATTTCGGGTGTAAAACAGTTACACACGCGAATACTAAGGTTCTAACTTGGCGAGCCTAGCATGTACAGACATGGCCTCGGAACACGGACCGAAAGGTTAAGCATGAGTCATATAGTTGATATGATGCCCATTTGATGCTCGCCTTTGAAGCTATACCGACTCACGTGATGATCGGACTTGGTGTAGTGGATTTGGTTCATGTAATCACCAAAAAGGCACGAGGGATGTCGTTTTTGAGTGGGAGTTCATTCGTAATATAGATTAGTTGAACTCAATATATCATACACTTAGTCTAAACTTTACAAATTATGTTGTAGATGGCACCACCTGCTTTTAATTTCAATGTGTTCATGGAGAAAGAGAAACTAGCAACGAACGGTAGCAACTTTACCGAATGGGCCATAAATTTGAGGATTCTCCTCTCTGCTGCACAAAAGCAATACGTGCTAGAAGCGCCGTTAGGCCCCATTTTTGATGATGCCTGACGAGGAGAAGAATGTCTATCAGACTCGTCAGGAGGACCACAACTTAGTTCATTGCGGCATATTGTATGGGCTAGAGCCGGAACTTCGAAAGCGTTTCGAAAACGGCAATGCATTTGATACAATGGGTGAGTTGAAAATGATTTTCAACACACATGCTGCTGTAGAGAGCTACAACGCTTCAGAAAAGTTCTTTAGCTGCATGATGGAAGAGCACAACTCCGTTAGTGAGCATGTACTCAAGATGACGGGTTACACCGATAAGCTTGTGTCCTTGGGAATATCGATTCCCATTGACTTAGGCATCCATCGTGTTCTGCAGTCTCTGCCACCTAGCTATAAGAGCTTCGTGATGAACTATAATATGCAAGGCATGAAGAAGTCTCTCCCGAGCTTCACAATGCTTAAAAGCTAGAAGTGGAGATCAAAAGGAACATCAAGTGTTGATGATCAATAGGAACACTGGTTTCAAGAAAGACAAGAAGGGAAAACGGAAGGAAGTAAGGGCGGCAAGCTGTTGCAGCCTGAAAACAAACCCGAGTTGGACCTAAGTCTGATTCAGTGCTACTATTATAAGGGACAGCCATCGAAGCGCAAGCGCCCCAAGTATCTGGCACAAGAAGGCCGCAAGGCAAACAAAGGTATATATGATATACATGTTATTGATGTGTACTTGACTAGTGCTCGCAGAGCACTGGGTATTTGATACCGGTTCGGTTGCTAATATTTGTAACTCGAATCAGGGCTGCGGAACAAGTGACCGCTAGCAAGGGTGAGGTCAAGATGCGGTAAACGGCAATGGATCAAGCGATGATGTGATCGCCGTCAACGCTGCCTCTCCACTTGCCGTCGATTAGTTATAAACTTGAATAAATGTTATCCGGTGCACTGAGCATGAACATTGTATCTGGATCGTGTTTGATGCGAAGTGGTTATTCATTTAAATCCGAGAACAATGGTTGTTCCATTTATATGAATGAAATCTTTTATGGTCATGCACCGATGATGAATGGTTTATTTCTATTAGATCTCGATGATAATGTTACACATATTCATAATGTTGATGCTAAAAGGATTAAACTTAATGATGATATATCCGCATATATGTGGCCTTGCCTAGGTCATATTGGCATTAAACGCATGAAGAAGCTCCATTCGGATGGACTTTTGGAATCACTTGATTATGAATCATTTGATACATGTGAGCCATGCCTTATGGGCAAGATGACTAGAACGCCGTTTTCCGGTTCAATGGAACGGGCGACAGATTTATTGGAAATCATACATTCTGATGTATGTGGTCCAATGAGTGTGTCAGCGCGAGGTGGATATCGTTATTTTGTTACTTTCACGGATGATTTGAGTAGATACGGTTATATCTACTTGATGAAACACAAGTCTGAAACCTTTGAAAAGTTCAAGGAATTTCAGAATGAAGTGGAAAATCATCGTAATAGAAAGATCAAATTTCTACGGTCCGACCGTGCAGGTGAGTATCTAAGTTACGAGTTTAGCACTCACATGAAAGAGTGTGGAATTGTTTCACAACTCACACCTGCCGGAACACCACAAATAAATGGTGTGTGAACGTCGAATCGTACTTTATTAGATATGGTTCGATCTATGATGTCTCTGACGGACTTGCCGTTGTCATTTTGGGGTTATGCACTAGAAACTGCTGCATTCACTTTAAATCGGGCACCATCTAAATCCATTGAAAAGACACCGTATGAATTGTGGTTTGGAAACAAACATAAGCTGTCATTTCTTAAAGTTTGGGGATGCGATGTTTATGTGAAGAAACTTCAACCGGATAAACTCGAACCCAAAGCGGAAAAATGCGTCTTCATAGGATACCCTAAAGAAACTATTGGGTATTCCTTCTATCACAGATCCGAGGGCAAGGTTTTTGTTGCCAAGAATGGATCCTTTCTAGAGAAAGAGTTTCTCGCGAAAGGTGTGAGTAGTCGGAAGGTAGAACTCGAAGAGGTTGTGGAACCTTCTCTTCAAAGTATGGCGAGTAGCGCAGCGCCGGAAGTTGTTCCGGAGTTGGCTCCACCTGTTGAAGAGGGAACTAATGATAATGATCATGAAACTCCAAAAGAGAGTACTACCGAACCTCGTAGGTCAAACAGGACGCGTGCAGCTCCCGAGCTATACGGAAATCCTGTCATGAATTTCATGGTTGATGAAAATGATGACCCTGCGACGTATGAAGAAGCGATGATGAGCCCGGATTCCAACAAATGGTTAGAAGCCATGAAATCCGAGATGGAATCCATGTATGAAAATCAAGTTTGGAACTTGGTGGAATTACCTCACGACCGAAAGGCCGTGGAGAACAAATGGATTTTCAAAAGGAAAACTGATGCTGATGGTAATGTGACCGTCTATAAAGCTTGACTTGTCGCAAAGGGGTTTCGACAAATTCAAGGAGTTGACTACGATGAGACATTCTCTCCCGTAGCGATGCTAAAGTCAGTTAGGATTATGTTAGCAATTGCTGCATATTTCGATTATGAGATATGGCAGATGGATGTCAAAACCGCGTTTCTCAATGGTAATATTGAAGAAGAGTTGTATATGATACAACCAAAGGGTTTTGTCGATCCTAAGGATGTTAACAAGGTGTGCAAGCTTCAGCGATCCATCTATGGATTGAAGCAAGCATCATGAAGTTGGAATCTCCGCTTTGATGAGGTGATCAAAGAGTTTGGATTTGTCCAAACTTATGGAGAAGCTTGTATTTACAAGAAAGTGAGTGGGAGCAATGTGGCATTTCTGATATTATATGTGGATGACATATTATTGATCGGAAATGATATAGATCTTTTAAACAGTGTTAAAAGTTATCTAAACAACAAATTTTCAATGAAGGACCTAGGTGAAGCGTCATACATATTAGGCATAAAGATCTATAGAGATAGATCTAGGCGCCTAATAGGGCTATCGCAAAGTACATACCTTGATAAGATTTTAAAGAAGTTTAAAATGGGCGGAAGTAAGAAGGGGTTCTTACCTATGTTGCAAGGCAAGACATTGAGTAAGACTCAAAGTCCGGCTTCGGCGGAAGAAAGAGAGATAATGGACAAAGTCCCCTATGCTTCAGCCATAGGCTCTATAATGTACGCCATGCTATGTACAAGACCGGATGTGGCACATGCTATTAGTTTGACTAGTAGGTACCAATCGGATCCAGGTCCGGAATACTGGATAGCGGTCAAGAATATCCTTAAGTACTTACGAAGAACTAAGGATATGTTTCTTGTATACGGAGGTGAAGAAGAGCTCGTCGCTAAGTGTTATGTCGACGCTAGCTTTGACACCGATCCGGATGACTCTAAGTCTCAATCCGGATACGTATTTCTCATGAATGGCGGAGCGGTTAGTTGGAGGAGCTCCAAACAACCTGTGGTAGCGGGATCAACAACGGAGGCCGAATATGTTCTTTGCTTGAGCGGCTCAGAAAGCGATTTGGATGAAGGAGTTCATATCCGAACTAGGAGTGGTGGCAAACGCGTTGGACCCAATGGTGATCTATTGTGACAACAATGGTGCCATTGCCAATGCCAAAGAGCCAAGGTCTCACAAGCATTCCAAGCATATTAAGCGCCGGTTTCACTCCATCTGCGAGCATGTCAAGGATGGAGATATAAAGATTTGTAAAGTACATACTGTAGGGTTTCGTAGCATGGAAAAACAAAAATTTCTATCGCATACAAACAAACAAGCCAAGATCTATCTACTAGATTGTAGCAACGAGTCGATGGAATAACTCACCCTCGAAGATTCCAAAGTGTTTAACGAGAGCAGATTCTCGTGGGTGATGTAGTCGTACTCTTTCCGATCTCAAGATCGCAGACGATCCTTCCCGCTGCTCAAGAGCGCCCCAGCAGTCGGGTCACACGTTTACTGACGAAGACCTTCCTCTCCCTTGTTCCAAAGAGGCAGCGGAGGTTGTAGCACTCTCTCGCGATTCAGCAAGACAACGGCGTAATGTAAGTAGAGGGGAGATCTCAGGCTTCGCTTAAGCCGAGCGAGTATGGTGGAGTATGAGAGAGCTTTGGTGATCTAGGGTTTAGACACACCAATTAGAAGGCTCTAAACCGGAGGCTAGGGCAATTAGAAGCTCTAACTTGACGGCTTGGGAGAAATCCCTAGGCTGTGGCTAGGGTTTAGGTTTAGAGGAGAGGGACTTGTGTGTCCTAGGAGGGAGCCCTGCCCCTCCTTATATAGGTGGAGGGGCGGCCAAGGGAGGAGGAGTCCCTCCCCAACTCGGCTTGGGTGGTGCGCCGGCTTGGGGAGGAGGACTCCCTCCCCAACTCGGTTTCACCTCCTCCTCCTCTTTTCCACTTTCCAAAAACTGCCGTTTGACTTTCAAACTAGCCGTTTGACTTTTCAATTTAGGATTTGAATAAACCCTTTATTTTGGACAGCGAATACACTTAGTACATGATGCAATCATTCCAACTTATAATGACACACTCATGTACCCCTTCCCCTCCGGAGTGCCGGACATTCCGGAACCTTCTAGAACATTCCCGATGAAAACACCGAAATCATTCCCCAACTCCGAAACGGGACTTTCCTTATATGAATCTTATTCTCCAGACCATTCCGGATCTCCTCGTGATATCCCGGATCCCATCCGAGACTCCGAACAACATTCAGTCTCTTTCTCATCATACCATAACTACTCAAACAACGTCGAATCCTTAAGTGTGTCTCCCTACGGTTCGTGAATTATGCGGACATGATCGAGACACTTCTCTGAACAATAACCAATAGAGGAATCTGGAAATTCATATGGCTCCCACATATTTCTACGATTATTTTGCGATCGAATGAACCACTTACATACGATACCAATTTCCCTTTGTCTCACGATAGTTTACTTATCCGAGGTTATGATCGGTATCTCGCATACCTAGTTCAACCTCACATCGATAAGTACTCTTTCTCGTTCCCGTGATATGTGATCCCTTGTGAGCCAGTCACATGCTTGCAAGCCAATTGGATGACATTTCACCGAGAGGGCCCAGAGTATATCTATCCGTCATATGGATGGACAAATCCCACTCTTGATCCATGTGTCTCAACCAATACTTTCCGAACACTCAATGCCACCTTTATAGCCACCCTGTTACGGTGTGGTGTTTGATGACATCAAAGCATCCATCCGGTAAAGGTGATATGCATGATCTCATGGTCGAAGGAATTAGGTTACTATGTATCAGAAAGCATATAGCAATTGAACTATTGAAATGACTTGATCTTTATGCTACGCTTATCTATAGGAGTATGTCCATCATATCATTCTCCTAACAATATGATCTTGTTGTTAATAACATCTCAATGTCAATGATAGGGAAACCACAATCATCTATTAACCAACAAGCTAGTATTATATAGAGGCTTTACTAGGGACTTCAAATTAAGTTTACAAATCACACAAGTATTAATGTTTCCTTGTTAATACCATTATAGCATGAATGTAAACATTTATCATAAACACAAAGATATAATAATAACTACATTTATTATTGCCTCTAGGGCATATCTCCAACAGTCTCCCACTTGCACTAGAGTCATCTAATCTAGATTACATGGTAATATACCGAACACCCATGGCAGTTTGGTGCTGGTCATGTTTTGCCCTCGGGAGAGGTTTAGTCAACGGATCCGCCACATTCAGATCTGTGTGTACTTTGCAAATCTTTATATCCCCATCCTGGATATGTTCTCGAATAGCGTGAAAACGTAGCTTGATATGCTTCAGCTTCTTGTGTGACCTTGGTTCTTGCGCATTGGCTATGGCGCCTATGTTATCACGAAGAGATAGACATTGGGTCCAACTAGGAACCACACACAGCTCTGTAATGAACTCTTTCATCCATATCGCTTCTTGTGAAGCCTCGGAAGCAGCCATGTATTCTGATTCAGGTTGAAGATCTCGCCACAACGCTTTGCTTTGCACTCTCCACTAATCCGCACCATTCAATATAAATACGTATCCAGATTGTGATTTAGAATCATCCGGATCGGTGTTCCAACTAGCATCGGTGTAACCATTAACAACGAGCTATTCATCACCTCCATAAGAAAGAACCATATCCTTAGTTCTTCTCAAGTACTTAAGGATGTTTTTGACCGCTGTCCAATGATCCACTCCTGGATCACTTTGATATCTGCTAGTTAGACTAACAGCATATGCGACGTCGGGTCTAGTACATAGCATGGCATACATTAGAGATCCTATGGCTGAGGCATAGGGAGTCTTACTCATCCTTTCTCTATCTTCCGCCGATGTCGGACTTTGAGTTTTACTCAAGGTCGTATTGGGCAACATGGGCAAGAACCCTTTCTTGCTATCTTCCATTCCAAACCTCTTTAGAACTTTGTCCAAATATGTACTTTGTGACAATGATATTAGGCGTCTTGATCTATCTCTATAAATCTTTATGCCTAATATGTAAGCTGCTTCGCCAAGATCCTTCATTGAAAAACTATTATTCAAATATTCCTTGACACTATTAAGAAGGTCTACATCATTCCCAATCAATAATATGTCATCCACATATAGTATTAAGAATGCTACAGAGCTCCCACTCACTTTCTTGTAAATACAAGCTTCTCCATAAGTTTGTATAAAACCAAAACTTTTGATCACCTTATCAAAACGTTGATTCCAACTTCGGGATGCTTGCTTCAATCCATAGATGGACCGTTGAAGTTTGCATACCTTGTTAGCATCTTTAGGATCGACAAAACCTTTGGGTTGCATCATATACAACTCTTCATCAATGTCTCCATTGAGGAATGCTGTTTTGACATCCATCTGCCATATCTCATAATCATAATATGCAGCGATTGCTAACATAATCCTCACAGACTTTTAGCTTCGCATCGGTGAGAAAGTCTCATCGTAGTTAACTCCTTGAATTTGTCGAAACCCTTTTGCGACAAGTCGAGCTTTATAGACAGTAACATTACCATCAACATCTGTTTTCTTCTTGAAAATCCATTTGTTCTCGACAGCCTTCCGGCCATCCGGTAAGTCCACCAAAGTCCATACTTGGTTTTCGTACATGGATCCAATCTCGGATTTCATGGCTTTTTGCCATTTATTGGAATCTGGGCTCATCATTGCTTCCTCATATGTCTCGGGGTCATCGGTGTTGTCCACCAACATGACACTCATAACAGGATCATACCAATCTGGAGTGGTACGAGTTCTCGTTGACCTGCGAGGCTCTGTAGCAACTTCAACCGAAGTTTCATGATCATCATCATTAGCTTCCTCTCTTATTGGTGCAGGCACCACAGGAACTTCTTCCAGTGCTGCGATACTCGCAATTTCGAGAGAAGGTTCGACAACCTCGTCGAGTTCTACTTTCCTTCCAGTCACTTCTTTCGAGAGAAATTCCTTCTCTAGAAAGGATCCATTCTTGGCAACGAAGATTTTGCCCTCGGATCTATGATAGAAGGTATACCCAATAGTTTCCTTCGGGTATCCTATGAAGACGCATTTTTCCGCTTTGGGTTCAAGCTTGTCCGGCTGTAACTTCTTTACATAGGCTTCGCATCCCCAAACTTTAAGGAATGACAATTTAGGTTTCTTCCCAAACCATAATTCATACGGTGTCGTTTCAACGGATTTAGACGGTGCCCTATTTAAAGTGAATGCGGCTGTTTCTAATGCATAACCCCAAAATGATAGCGGTAAATCTGTAAGTGACATCATAGAACGAACCATATCTAAGAGAGTTCGATTACGACGTTCAGACACACCATTACGCTGTGGTGTTCCTGGCGGTGTCAATTGTGAAAGTATTCCGCATTTCTTCAAATGCTCGCCAAACTCGTAACTTAGATATTCACCTCCACGATCAGAACGTAGAAATTTAATCTTCTTGTTGCGTTGATTCTCTACCTCACATTGAAATTCCTTAAACTTCTCGAAAGTTTCGGACTTATGTTTCATGAAATAGATATACCCATATCTACTCAAGTCATCCGTGAAGGTAAGAACATAACGATAACATCACATGATGCTACACTCATTGGACCACACACATCGGTATGTATGATTTCCAATAAGTCCGTAGCTCGCTCCATCATACCGTAAAAATGGAGTCTTAGTCATTTTACCCATCGACATGCTTCGCATCTTTCAAGTGATTCAAAATCAAGTGATTCAAGAAGTCCATCGGAATGGAGTTTCTTCATACGCTTCACTCCAATGTGACCAAGACAGCGATTACATATAGGTCGAGTTATCGCTCAATTTCAAACGTTTAGCCTCAATGTTATTAATATGTGTATTTCCACTATCGAGATTCAATAAGAATAGACCATCTATCAAAGGTGCATGTGCATAAAACATATTACTCATATAAATCGAACAACCATTATTCTCGGATTTAAACAAGTAACCGTCTCGCAATAAACAAGATCCCGATATAATGTTCATGCTCAACGCAGGCACCAAATAACAATTATTTAAGTATAAAACTAATCCCGATGGTAGATGAAGGGGTAGCGTCGACCGCGATCACATCAACCTTTGATCCGCTTCCCACGCCGCATCGTCACCTCGTTCTTCACTAGCTTCCGTTTATTCTGCAGCTCTGCTTCGAGTTACAAATATGAGCAACCGAACCAGATCAAATACCTGTGCACTACTACGAATACTAGTGAGATACACATCAATAACATGTATATCGATATACCTTTCTTATTGATGTTGCCGTTCTTCAAATCCGCCAAGTACTTTGGGCAATTCCGCTTCCAGTGACCTTCTCCCTTGCAGTAAAAGCACTCAGTATCAGGCTTGGGTCCAGCCTTGGTCTTCTTCATTGGCGTGGTAACTTTCTTACCACCCTTCTTGAAGTGTCCTTCCGCTTAGACTTGCCTTTCTTGAATTTGGTGGTCTTATTGACCAACAACACTTGGTGCTCTTTCTTAATCTCCACTTCGCAGATTTTAACATAGCAAACAGTTCTGCAACCGCTTGTTCATGTTACGCATGTTGTAGTTCATCACAAAGTTCTTGTAACTTGGTGGTAGTGATTGGAGGACACGGTAAATCCCCAAAGCATTAGGAATCACTATACCCAAGCTTTGAAGTTTGTTTGCATGCCCAGACATCTTAAGCACATGCTCACCGACGAGCGCCCTCTTCCATCTTGCGCTTAAAGAACTTTTCGTAAGCCTCATAGCTTTCAATTGCCGCATGAGTCTCAAAAATCAATTTGAGATCCTCGACAATATCATATGGGTCTGAATTCTCAAACCTTTTCAAGCTCCGATTCTAAACCATACAAGATAGCACATCGAACTATGGAGTACCGATTCTTCCGAGCGAGGTAAACATTCTTTACTTCATCGGTAGCATCACCTGCAGTGGGTCACCCAATGTGCATCCAGCACATAGGTCAAATTACCACCTGTGAGGACAATCCTCAAATTATGGAACCAATCCAAGTTGCTTCCATTGTTTTTCAACTTTTCTTTCTCTAGGAACGCATTAAAATTGATGGTAGGGGCTGCCATTGATCTACAACATATTTGCAATAGTTTAGACTAAGTTTATGACAAATTGAGTTCTAATTAATAATTAAATTAATCTAGGTGAACTCCCACTCAAAACAACATCCCTCACATTGCTTTAGTGATCACACGAACCAAATCCACCATATCAAAACCGATCATCACGAGAGTTGATATAGTTTCAATGGCGAACAATCGTCATGTTCATCATATCTACTATATGATTCATGCTTTACCTTTCGGTGATCCGTGTTCCTGAGACCATGTCATACATGCTAGGCTCGTCAAGATCAAACCTTAGCTTCCGTGATAAGCAAATCTGGCTTGCTTACGTTGTATACACTTGCGGAATCTAACACACCCGATCATCACGTGGTGCTTCGAAACAACAAGCTTTAGCAACGTTGCATACTAAGGGTGAACACTTTAGAACTTGAAATTTATGTGCATGAGGGATCATCTTATAATGCTACCGTTGTCTACTAAGCAATACAAGATGCATAAAGGATTAACATCACATGCAATTCATAATATGTGATATGATATGGCCTTTCTTCTTTGTGCTTCCGATCTCCATCTTCAAGCACGAACATGATCTCCATCATCATCGGCATAGCATCAAGGTCAATGACGCTTCTTCATGGTTGTCGTCCACCAGCTTCAACTATCACAACTACTTTGAATAGACACTTGGTCTTAATAAATTAAAGACAACCATATGGCTTCGCCGTTGCCGACTTACAATAAGGAACATTGCATACATCATATATAATCACAATCATGGCCATATCACATCACTGCACACCCCTGCAAAACAAAGTTAGACGCCTCTACTTTCTTTGCATATTTTACGTGGTTTAGGGCTGTTAATAAGTGTCGTTCTAACTTACAAACAAGAACCACAACATTGATACTAGTATTGTTAATCACCCTTTGTAAATTGGATCTTAACTATGCTAGGAGAAACAGGCACCCGCAAAGCCACTTATGCAATACAAGTTGCATGTCAAGCGTGGAGCAAGTCTCATGAACGATGTCATGTAAGGTTCGCCCGGGCCGCTTCATCCCAACATACCGCAAGATGCAAAGTACACAAGAAGCAATCGACAATAAAAGCATCAACGCCCACAATGATCATTGTGTTCTACTCGTGCAACAGATCTACATATAGACACGGCTCTGATACCACTGTAGGGTTTCGTAGCATGGAAAAACAAAATTTTCTATCGCATACAAACAAACAAGACAAGATCTATCTACTAGATTGTAGCAACGAGTCGATGGAATAACTCACCCTCGAAGATTCCAAAGTGTTTAACGAGAGCAGATTCTCGTGGGTGATGTAGTCGTACTCTTTCCGATCTCAAGATCGCGTAGACGATCCTTCCGGTTGTGTTAGAAGCGCTCCCTGATCGGTCACACGTTCGATTGACGAAGACCTTCCTCTCCCTTGTTCCAAAGAAAAGCGGAGGTTGTAGCACTCTCCTCGCGATTCCGGCAAGACAACGGCGTGGTAGGAAGTAGAGGAGATCTCATGAGGCCTTAAGCCGGAGCGAGTATGGTGGAGTATGAGAGAGCTTTGGTGATCTAGGGTTTAGACACACCAATTAGAAGGCTCTAAACCGGAGGCTAGGGCAATTAGAAGCTCTAACTTGACGGCTTGGGAGAAATCCCTAGGCTGTGGCTAGGGTTTAGGTTTAGAGGAGAGGGACTTGTGTGTCCTAGGAGGGAGCCCTGCCCCTCCTTATATAGGTGGAGGGGCCAAGGGAGGGAGTGAGTCCTCCCCAACTCGGCTTGGTGGTGCCGCTTGGGGAGGAGGACTCCCTCCCCAACTCGGTTTCACCTCCTCCTCCTCTTTTCCACTTTCCAAAAACTGCCGTTTGACTTTCAAACTAGCCGTTTGACTTTTCAATTTAGGATTTGAATAAACCCTTTATTTTGGACAGCGAATACAGTTAGTACATGATGCAATCATTCCAACTTATAATGACACACTCATGTACCCCTTCCCCTCCGGAGTGCCGGACATTCTGGAACCTTCTAGAACATTCCCGATGAAAACACCGAAATCATTCCCCAACTCCGAAACGGGACTTTCCTTATATGAATCTTATTCTCCGGACCATTCCGGATCTCCTCGTGATATCCCGGATCCCATCCGAGACTCCGAACAACATTCGGTCTCTTTCTCATCATACCATAACTACTCAAACAACGTCGAATCCTTAAGTGTGTCTCCCTACGGTTCGTGAATTATGTAGACATGATCGAGACACTTCTCCAAACAATAACCAATAGAGGAATCTAGAAATTCATATGGCTCCCACATATTTCTACGATTACTTTGCGATCGAATGAACCACTTACATACGATACCAATTTCCCTTTATCTCACGATAGTTTACTTATCCGAGGTTATGATCGTCGGTATCTCTGCATACCTAGTTCAACCTTGTTACCGATAAGTACTCTTTTCTCGTTCCCGTGATATGTGATCCCTTGTGAGCCAGTCACATGCTTGCAAGCCAATTGGATGACATTTCACCGAGAGGGCCCAGAGTATATCTATCCGTCATATGGATGGACAAATCCCACTCTTGATCCATGTGTCTCAACCAATACTTTCCGAACACTCAATGCCACCTTTATAGCCACCCTGTTACGGTGTGGTGTTTGATGACATCAAAGCATCCATCCGGTAAAGGTGATATGCATGATCTCATGGTCGAAGGAATTAGGTTACTATGTATCAGAAAGCATATAGCAATTGAACTATTGAAATGACTAGATCTTTATGCTACGCTTATCTATAGGAGTATGTCCATCATATCATTCTCCTAACAATATGATCTTGTTGTTAATAACATCTCAATGTCAATGATAGGGAAACCACAATCATCTATTAACCAACAAGCTAGTATTATATAGAGGCTTTACTAGGGACTTCAAATTAAGTTTACAAATCACACAAGTATTAATGTTTCCTTGTTAATACCATTATAGCATGAATGTAAACATTTATCATAAACACAAAGATATAATAATAACTACATTTATTATTGCCTCTAGGGCATATCTCCAACACATACGGATCTCAATGTAGCAGATCCGTTGACTAAAACTCTCCCTAGAGCAAAACATGATCAACACCAGAACTCAATGGGTGTTAGATTTATCACCATGTAACTAGATTATTGTCTCTAGTGCAAGTGGGAGATCAAGGGAATATGCCCCGAGAGGCAATAATAAAGTGTTTATTATGTGTATTCCAAGTATATGATAGATGTTTATTTTGCATGCTATAATTGTATTAATACGAAACGTTAATACATGTGTTTAATAAACAAAGAAAGTTCCTAGTTATGCCTCTCTCATAAACTAGCTCGTTGATTAACAAGATGATCAAGGTTTCGATCATGGACATTGGATGTTGTTAATAACGGATCACAACATTAGTGTAATGGTGTGATGAACATTCATCCAAGTATAGCATTACTATCAAAGTCATTGAGTTTATATTGCTATAACAACTTAAGTGATCCTAATCCTTAGACCATGAGATCATGTCAATCACTAACACCGAAGAGTTTCTTGATAACATCAAACGTCACACCGTAACAGGTGATTATAAAGATGGATTCAGAACTAATAAAGTGTTATGTTGAGGCTCATGGATCGAGAGTGGAATTTGTTCATCCCGATGACGGATAGATATACTGGCCCTCTCGATATCACATTGATTAGCTTGCAAGCAAGTGATTTGATCACTAGAATGTTATATCACAGAACGAGAAAAGAGTGCATGTCAACGAGATCAAACTAGGTATGGAGATACCGATGATCGAATCTCACATGTAATATATCGTGAAACAAAGGGATTAAGATACTAGCGTAAAAGGTTCCGACGATCACAAGAAAGTCATCGTTGAATGTGTGGGAGTCAGTATGGGGTCTCCAGATCCCGCTTCTGATTATTGATCCGAGAGGGGTCTCGATCATGTCCGCATTATTCACGAACCGTAGGGTGACACACTTAAGAGACACCGACATCTAATTGGAGCAAAAGTTTCATGCCGAAAGAATGAACAAGCGCAGGAATTTATTTCACTAGATACCGAAACAGGTTTTCGGGTGAAATTGCATAAAGTGGTTATGCATGTGAAATGGAATTCTAGCAAGGGTTTATTTGTGAATGTTTGTCATTAAAGTAATTGACAAAATTCTGAATAAAATAAAAGAGTTTTATTTAATGAGAGTTTGCATTAAATTTGGTGGAAATTTAATGGGAATTTGAGTGGACTTTTGAGTGGAGGAAATTTAAAGGGCATTTTGTGAGTGGAGTGTCCACCCACATGAATGAAGGAGGGTAGGGGGCAGCCCATGGCGTGGCCACCCCTTGGGTGCCCCCTCCTCCTATAAAAGGAGCCCCTCCTCACTTGTCTCACACCTCCTCGTGAAGGATCTCTCTCCCCCTCTAGAATTTATCCCCCATGGTCTCGGACTAGCGAGATACATGTTCCCGGTGGCTATTCGGCAAGAAAGAGTTGTGCTTCCGCTGCATCGGTGGAGCGAGGAGGCGGAGGTTGCTCGGTGCCTCGAACGTGTGTGCGAGCACGGATGCGCTGCTGATTTGCGGCACTAGGACTTCCTCTCGATCTTGAGATCGGCAAGAGATCGTCTACATCAACCACGAGTTGAACTCGTTAAGCTTTGTCGGTCTTCAAGGGTATGTTCTCTACGGATATACATCCGCATGTTGTTTGTATCTAGTAGATAGATCTTGGTACATAGTTCCCATCGTAGGAATTTTTTTGTTTTCTATGCTGCGAACCCTACAAGAACTCCCCCGAATGCTGCAGCTGCCACGTGGCCGAATCCGGGGAAGTCGCTAAGGTTGCCGGGAGGGAGCCCCGGAGCTGCAGAAGGTCCGCGGCTTCCTCCATGTTGAGGTAGCGCCAGAACAGGATGTTCCAGCGGCCGTCGCTAAAGACCTCCGCCACCAGCGCCACTGGGGAGGAAGAGATGGCGAAGAGACCGGGGAACTGGATCCCCAACGGGATTGGGAGTAGCCACGGATCAAGCCAGAACCGCACCCCACGGCCACACCCCACCACAAAGGACACACCCAAGCCAATGAAGTGTTTGATCTCCTGGATGGCTCGCCAGAACTGAGAGCCCTCCCGCCTCTCACAGGCCAAAAGGGGCCGACCCCGAAGGTACTTGCCTTGATAAGCTGCAGCCAGAGTCCACCATCATCCCTAAGGATGCGCCAAACCCACTTCAGCATCAGCGCCACATTAAAGCGCCGAGAGTCAAGGATCCCCAAGCCCCCAAGACATTTGGGGGCGCAAATATCTGCCCATTTGACCATATGATATTTCTGATGGCCATCTCTTGCCGCCCAAAAGAACCTAGACAACTCCTTGGCGAAGTCGGCATGGGTCCCCTCTGGCAGAAGGTACAGGCCCATCTGGTACATGGGCAGGCTCGAGAGACATGAGTTAATCAGTATGGACTTGCTCCCCTTGGTCGTAAGGCGTGATCTCCAAGGCTCCGCTCGCGAGCGTACCCTCGAGACCAAGGGAGCCAAATCCCTGATCAAAACTCTAGTATCCCGGATGGGCATCCCCAGATAGGTAATAGGGAAGTCAGCCAGCTTACAATTCAGGTTATCAGCTATCCTCTGGCGATCCTCCTCGGAGTAACCCAGAATCATCACCTCGCTCTTGTCGAAGTTGATCGTCAGCCCGGACAAGGACTCGAAACATAGGAGCAGGAACTTCAAGTTAATGATGTCCAGGTATGGAGATACCGATGATCGAATCTCGGACATGTAATATATCGTGAAACAAAGGGATTAAGATACTAGCGTAAAAGGTTCCGACGATCACAAGAAAGTCATCGTTGAATGTGTGGGAGTCAGTATGGGTCTCCAGATCCCGCTTCTGATTATTGATCCGAGAGGGGTCTCGATCATGTCCGCATTATTCATGAACCGTAGGGTGACACACTTAAGAGACACCGACATCTAATTGGAGCAAAAGTTTCATGCCGAAAGAATGAACAAGCGCAGGAATTTATTTCACTAGATACCGAAACAGGTTTTCGGGTGAAATTGCATAAAGTGGTTATGCATGTGAAATGGAATTCTAGCAAGGGTTTATTTGTGAATGTTTGTCATTAAAGTAATTGACAAAATTCTGAATAAAATAAAAGAGTTTTATTTAATGAGAGTTTGCATTAAATTTGGTGGAAATTTAATGGGAATTTGAGTGGACTTTTGAGTGGAGGAAATTTAAAGGGCATTTTGTGAGTGGAGTGTCCACCCACATGAATGAAGGAGGGGAGGGGGCAGCCCCCATGGCGTGCCACCCCTTGGGTGCCCCCCTCCTCCTATAAAAGGAGCCCCCCTCCTCACTTGTCTCACACACCTTCTCGTGAAGGATCTCTCTCCCCCTCTAGAATTTATCCCCCATGGTCTCGGACTAGCGAGATACATGTTCCCGGTGGCTATTCGGCAAGAAAGAGTTGTGCTTCCGCTGCATCGGTGGAGCGAGGAGGCGGAGGTTGCTCGGTGCCTCGAACGTGTGTAGAACGGATGCGCTGCTGATTTGCGGCACTAGGACTTCCTCTCGATCTTGAGATCGGCAAGAGATCGTCTACATCAACCACGAGTTGAACTCGTTAAGCTTTGTCGGTCTTCAAGGGTATGTTCTCTACGGATATACATCCGCATGTTGTTTGTATCTAGTAGATAGATCTTGGTACATAGTTCCCATCGTAGGAATTTTTTTGTTTTCTATGCTGCGAACCCTACAAGAACTCCCCCGAATGCTGCAGCTGCCACGTGGCCGAATCCGGGGAAGTCGCTAAGGTTGCCGGGAGGGAGCCCCGGAGCTGCAGAAGGTCCGCGGCTTCCTCCATGTTGAGGTAGCGCCAGAACAGGATGTTCCAGCGGCCGTCGCTAAAGACCTCCGCCACCAGCGCCACTGGGGAGGAAGAGATGGCGAAGAGACCGGGGAACTGGATCCCCAACGGGATTGGGAGTAGCCACGGATCAAGCCAGAACCGCACCTGGCCACACCCCACCACAAAGGACACACCCAAGCCAATGAAGTGTTTGATCTCCTGGATGGCTCGCCAGAACTGAGAGCCCTCCCGCCTCTCACAGGCCAAAAGGGGCCGACCCCGAAGGTACTTGCCTTGATAAGCTGCAGCCAGAGTCCACCATCATCCCTAAGGATGCGCCAAACCCACTTCAGCATCAGCGCCACATTAAAGCGCCGAGAGTCAAGGATCCCCAAGCCCCCAAGACATTTGGGGGCGCAAATATCTGCCCATTTGACCATATGATATTTCTGATGGCCATCTCTTGCCGCCCAAAAGAACCTAGACAACTCCTTGGCGAAATCGGCATGGGTCCCTCCTGTATGTACAGCCCATCTGGTACATGGGCAGGCTCGAGAGACATGAGTTAATCAGTATGGACTTGCTCCCCTTGGTCGTAAGGCGTGATCTCCAAGGCTCCGCTCGCGAGCGTACCCTCGAGACCAAGGGAGCCAAATCCCTGATCAAAACTCTAGTATCCCGGATGGGCATCCCCAGATAGGTAATAGGGAAGTCAGCCAGCTTACAATTCAGGTTATCAGCTATCCTCTGGCGATCCTCCTCGGAGTAACCCAGAATCATCACCTCGCTCTTGTCGAAGTTGATTGTCAGCCCGGACAAGGACTCGAAACATAGGAGCAGGAACTTCAAGTTAATGATGTCCAGGTCCGAGCCCTGTACCATGATCATGGTGTCATCCGCGTACTGGAGGTGGGAGATTCCACCACCCGGGATCAGATGGCCCACCACCCCCGAGATGTGGCCAGCTACTCTGGCCCTATCCGAAATCTCCGCCAGGGCGTCCACCGTCGCGTTGAACAGGAGGGAGGAAATAGGGTCCCCTTGCCTAACCCCGCAGGATGGACGAAAGTATGGGCCAATCTCCCCATTGATGTTGATCACCGTCTGCCCACTCATCACGAACTGCATAATCCAGCGGATCACACGATCATCAAAACCCCGCCTCTCCAGCACCAACCTCAAGAAGGCCCAGTCCAAGCGGTCATAGGCCTTCTAGAAGTCTAGCTTAAGAAACACCCCTCGTTGACGTTGAGTCTTGACTTTATGAATAATTTCATGGAAGGCCAAGACATCGTCGTGAATGAGGCATCCCTTCAAGAAGGCGAACTGAAGAGGGTGGGTAAGCCGCTCCAACACCGGAGCGAGACGGAGAGCACAGACCTTGGCGAACAGACGCTGGATGACATTAATCACAGTAATCGGGCGGAATTGGCGGATGTCCGTGGCCCCCACTACTTTGGGGATCAGGGTAATCACGCCAAGGTTCAGGCGAGACATCACCAGGGTTCCAACATAGAATTCCTGGAACATCTGGAGAACAACCGGCTGGAGCTGAGGCCAGAAGGTCTGCAAGAAGCCCACGGGCAACCCATCAGGACCCGGGGCCGAGCCAGCCTTCATGGTCTTAAGGGCAGCCGCCACCTCCTCCGGGAGAAAAGGACGGGTGAGGTCCTCATTCTCCACCTGGGAGACCAGCGCGTCAGCGAACCAGAAGTCCGGAGCAAGCGAGAGACCCGAAGGCTGGGTCGCCGAGAAAATGTCCCGATAGAAAGAATAAATATGGGAGGAAAGGGCCTGTGGGGATTCCAACAGGTCCTCGCCCGCCCAGAGGCAGGGGATCGAACACTTCCTCCTCCTACCGTTCGCAACGGCATGGAAGTAGGCCGTGTTTGATTCCCCTTGGACCGTCCAGTTCTGGCGGCTCCGCTGCCGCCAGAACGCCTCTTCTCCCTTGTAGATCTCCATAATAGAGGTCTCAAGGGAGTACCTATGGGACCACGCCTCGGCCGAGAGGCCGTGGAGGTCAGCCTCCCGATCCAAGGACTGGATCGCCCCCAGAATTGTCGCCTTTTGGGCACGGAGATCTGCCCCCAAGTTAGCCCCCCAACCCCTCATGAACTGGCAAGATACCTTGGCACAATGGTGCCAGATATCAACAGCACAGTAAACTCGAGGGATCGAGGCGACCGCAGCTAGCCACCTAGACCGAACCGCCTCCACAAAGCCCCGTTTCTGTAACCAGAAGGACTCAAAGTGGAAGCGGTTCAATCTAGGAGGGCGACCTCCTCCGGAAGAAAAGAGGAGCGGGGTATGATCGGATCCAATCCTAGTGACCGCCTTCAGCGTACACAGGAGGAAGGTAACCTCCCACTCAACAGAAACAAAGACACGGTCGAGGACGCTGCGGATAGGCTGGAGCTGCTTATTCGTCCACGTATATCTAGCGCCCACCCGCACAATCTCGCGGAGGGCAAGATCAGCGATGCAGTCGTTAAACATACGCATCCTAGGGAGGTCCACGAGGTTCGCCGAGCTCTTGTCTTGTAAATATGTTGTATATCAGATTTTTATTCTTTGTAAAACGAGAACAGTGGTGTCAGCTTGCCAAAAAAAACTTATATTTGGAACAGAGGAATTACTACTGTAGTATATACTATGTTTACCACCCTTGCTAACTTTTACATTTACAACATAGTAAGCTAGTAATAGATTGACGATTAACTACGGGGCAGTATACAAAGTACAAGTTCACCGTGCAGCGATCTCGCCGCTGCCATTCACCGACACGCTCTCGCCGGAGTAGTCCGTGAAGTACTCGTCCGCCCTGGAGAGAGTGTAGGCCACGTCCACCATGCTCGGCCGCTTGGCCGGGTCCCGCTGCAAGCACGCCCTGGCCACGCTCATAACGGTCGCCACGCTCCCGGGCGGGCAGCTCTGCTCGGCGAGCACGGGGTCCATCCACGCCGCCGCACGCGCCTCCATTTTCTCCTCCCGGCCGCGGAAGACCCTCTCCTCCGCGTCGGCCAGCAGCAGCTCGCCGCCGTCGCCGGCGGCCTCGCGGCCGGACACCAGCTCGAGCAGGACGACGCCGTAGGCGAATACGTCCATCTTGGTGGTGACGAGGCCGTCGACGAGGTACTCTGGCGCGATGTACCCCTGCGTGCCGACGATGTGGGTGGTGACGGCGTTGTGGCCGGTCTTGGCGAGGCCGAAGTTGGCGATCTTGGCGCGCATGCGGGCGTCGAGGAGGACGTTGCTGCTCTTGACGTCCTTGTGCACGACGCGCGGCCAGGTGTGCTCGTGGATGTACTGGAGGCCGTGGGCGAGGTCGAGGGCGACGTGGAGGCGCGCGCGCCAGTCCAGCCGCGCCGCGCGGGCGCGGTCCAGGAGGCACAGGTCCAGCGACCCGTTCTCCACGTACTCGTACACCAGGAAGCAGTCGCCCGTCGCCGAGTTGATGCAGAACCCCTCCAGCTTCACCAGGTTGCTGTGGTTCACCTGAAGGACCCACACGTAATAACAAACATAAATAAAGGATCGTATCGCATGATATATCTAGGATTGATAAACTTTTTTTTTTTGCGAATCGGATTGATAAACTTGTTCACTGTCCAGACAAAGACAAACTATATTTGGTCCATCGTTCCAAGTTCTAAGCACGTGGTATCGTGTGGTAGCACGCTCCTACATGTAAGTATCTCGCAAGTTGAATGGTCGTCTTCTCGTATCTCGAGTGGTCGCAGCTTGACGTGATCTGGTCAATGCCCCGTCGTGTCAGTTGTTGCCACAGCAGCCTCTGTCGAAAAACGTTCAGTATGTGCGTGCGAAAACTCGTGTAGGTGCACCGGTGTAATTTCATCCCAAGGGGATCGGGGACTGTAGCGGATTTGATGAAACATCCTCCCCCTGCCACAATTCATTCACATATACTTTTCCATCTAATCACTATAATGGCAGATTGTTTTTTTCTCGGAAATTCAACCAATCTATTAATAATCACCAATAACATTACTAAGAGGACTAAAAATTTATACATAGATATTTGGACCACCTAATAACGACTACAGACACTAGCGCGAGCCGAAGACACGTCGCGTTGTCCATGTCCCTCCATCTTGGGAGTCGGACAAAACTTATTATAATAGAGCTAGTTATAGTAGACTAACGAGAAGTCGTCATGCTAAAACCATATAGAACAAGCACGCTAGATCAGCAACCATCATCCAAGATGACAACCGTAAATCGAAAGAGACACTACGAAAATCAAATAGATCCTAAGAGATCTAACAGATAAATGACTCCACGCGTCCTCCGTTGATACTAGATGCACCATTGGAGCGAGGATAGAGCGGAAAAGACCATATTCTAACTTCAAGATATGGCCGCCATCTCACCATCTCGAAGAATATGAAACCTCCCGCCGGCGCGAGATCGTCGTCCGCCACTTCTCCAAAGCCCGAAGGCCACCAGAGACAGGCGAACCAGTATCGCCACCGACAAGGGGGAAGGAACCCTAGATGGGTTTTAGACGGCGGCTCCCGATGGCTTTGTATGGCAGAGTGTTTTAAATTTACACAAAAATAAAAAGGTTTGTTGAGATTTTAATTTTGGGGTTACCCATCCAAAACCGGTTTAAACAAACCCTTGTGGATTTTTGCGAGATCTTGAACTAGGCCGGAATAATTCCATGAGTAAACTGCAAAAAACATCATAATTATGCGAAAAGTCCGACGATTCATCATCTTTTCAAAATTTGCAAAAGAACCACCAACATTGCACTGATTACTTGCAACGCGCACCGATGGATTTAGCGCCAAGGGTGACACAAGTGAAACGGATTTTAAAATGAGGTTTTCTACAATTTTAATATGGTAACACACTTATCTCCACGGGTGACAATTACCAAAACATGTCAACATGACATCTAGATTTAAGATCTCATAGTAATAAAGCTAACTAAAAACGGATCTAAAATTTCCCGTGTCATGGTCCAAGGACACCTTTGCAAGTGCCAACCCAACAGTGGGCCGTGCGGAACGAACTCAATGTATGTGACGGCAATTGAACCGTGACAGGTCAAAATATTATTTCTTAACCCCAATGGTGGTTATTGCAAGTATAGTTCAGTTGTCCGGTTTAAACTTTTATTATGCAATTGTAGACACAATCATCAATTTTGGTTGGTCACTGCTTCATGTCATTATCAAGAACACAAGACTCCAGACGAACTTATCACCTCCACAATGTCGTTATAAAAAAGAAATTGAGGCGCAAACATGGTCACCATGTTTTTGCTCTACCACTAACTTCTTGATTATTCTATTTTGACTGCAACTTCTCGATTATTCATTAGCTAGTGCGTTCTTTTTTTTAATCTATCTGCAAGCACTAGCGTTCTAAAATGTTGTTATGTCCCAATCAGATTTTGTGAATTTGCAGTGGACGAACCGTTTGACCGACAAATTTTTCCTTGTTTGGCCGGGAAATATTATCCAAAGCATTAGACCCTGTTCATTCTGATTTCTGACGGTATGTAAATTCAGTTCAGTTTTGGAAGAGGAAGGCCGCACCTTTTGCAGGATCTTGAGCTCCTCGCAGGCGTCCCACTTCATCTTTTTTACGGCGAACACCTCGCCGCCGATATCGGCCTTGAACACGCTGCCCTGGATGAGGTGCGCGTCGTCGAAACCCCCGGTGGCGCGCTCCAGTTCCTCGACCTTGAACACCCTGTACTTGTCCAGCCACTCGGATATGTCACTGACCAAGAATCTTTCCCCTCCTCCTCCGCCGCCGCCGGACGCGCCCTTTGCAGACCTGCCGCCCTCGCCACCGTCGCCGCTCACGACGGCCTCCCCTCGTCGCCCATTCGCCTTGAGCCGCCTCCACAGGCAGCACAGCAGCAGCAGCTGCAGCAGCCAAAGCCCACCGACGACACCCAGCCCGACGGCCAGCCCGGTAACCACCCCGTTCCGGTCGTCGCTCGGACCGGGCGTGGCGGCGGAAGGCGGGGGCGACGGCGGCGGGATGGACACGTCGTTGCGGGTCACGATTGGCGGAAGCCACTGCGGCACCTGGCGACGGAGCGGCACTAATATTTCGGAGAGCACCTTGGTGCCCGCCTCGGGCCCGTTGAGCGAGACGAGCGACTGGGCGTCGACGGCGAAGTCGGCGGCGATGGAGGCGTAGGTGTCGCCCTCCTGCATGACGTACGTGACAAGCGCTGTGGTGGCGTTGTCGGCGGCGGCGGCGGGGCACTGGCAGAAGATGGGGAACGTGACCATGTCGCCGACGTCGAGCTTGGTGGGCACCAGGGTGGGGTTGACGCGCTCGACGGCCTGGTACTGCGTGAGGTTCTGCAGCTTGGTGACGGAGACGATCCAGTAGGTGTCGCCGGAGCCGATCTGGTACTGCGTGGGCGCGTAGGCGTTGGGCGAGCCGGAGGGGCAGCCGCACTGGAGCGGCACGAGCAGCGGCTGCCCGTTGGCCGGCGCGGCCGAGGTGGACAGGTTGTTGGCGTGCGCGAGCATGAAGCGGCTGACGCCGAAGAGGTCGCCGACGGCCGAGAGGTCCAGCGGAACCCCCGCGAAGCCCGCCCGGTAGAGCGCGTAGGCCTGGCACGGGTACGTGCTGTTCGCGGAGCAGTTGAATCCCTCCACGCTGGCCGGCGCCGGCGTGGCGGCCGCGGTCTGGGACCGCGCCGGGGCGGGGAGCGCGCACAGGCAGAGCAGCGTGGCCAGCGCCGGCCGATGCCACAGCAGCGGCCGTTGTCTCATGGTTCGTGCTCCGGATTGTTGCGGACTGCAATTGGAGCTGGGCTGATTGGGGTGGTGGCTCGGGAGTGGCAGATCAGGAGGAGCTGGGAGTGACATATGCGGGAAGACGATGGTGGCGGGCTACGTCGGCCGTTGTCGTGAGCGGCGGAAGCGTCAAGAGTGGGTGCGGCCGTCTGCCTGCGTTCGTCGGGTTTCGGGGCATCTTTCTCCGGCGGAGTGTTGACTATTGACTCCTGGCTGAGAGGGCCGTGGGCCCGTGGCTGATATGACTCCTTCGCGTTTATTTTTTCTGGATGGATCTGACGGAGTCCTTCCACTCCGGTCGCAGTCACCGTCTCTTCTGGTTGCCTTTTCCAAGCTGCGCTCCGACTAGCAACAGATTGTCCGTCTGACCCGGTAGAATAGTCGCGTGTCGCGCTTTATCTGTTGGTGACTTTTGTCTACTCGACAGTTAAAACACGAGCGTCTCTTGTAAACTCAGAAGGAGTTTTTTTTGGCTGGTAAAAGGAATTTCATTAATCTGGCGGGGTTACAATGTGTTCGTATTCCAATACCAGACAACACCAGGCCCGGAACTCCAACCACACCATCCGTGTGATGCTCTAACCTTGCAAAATTTATAAGACAGTGACTAGCCCTAACCTAAGCTCCACTTTCACAATGTAATAATCTCCTCTTTGACTAAGCAAACGACTAAGTTCTAGACAAACACTTCTATGAATCAAACGGTCATGTGCAAGATTCAAGGCAAGAGATACCAGTGAGATGCAGTCAGTTTCAATGATGAACGGTACAGGAGTGTGGACTGATGCCAGCCTGACTCCTTCCACGCAAGTCTAAATCTCTGCCTCAAACGGATCGTCACGATTGTACAGCATGCTGAAAATATAATTCCACCCAAGTCATCATGTACCTAAATTCATTCCAGAACCCTTCGTTGACATTACGGACTTCAAAAGAGCCATCAATAGATAGTTTTGCCGAGCCGGAAGGTGGGCGGCACCACGGCTTGTAAGGATTGATAGGTTGGAATATTAGGCATAATTTTCATAATTAATTCTAAAATATAAATTATAACAACAACAGCTACAATCACGTGAATCTATAATATACTAGATATATTAATCAACATGAACAGTAGCAGAATATATGCACTAACAGCTATAGTAAAACAACAGATTTAATGACGGTGTACGTACTGATTGATTGTCGATGTAGTTGTCATTGGTGCAGTAGCCTATCGAAGAAGTCGACGTGCAGCAGGTCCGACTCGATGACCGGGAAGACGCGCCGTGATGACGAACTTGAGCAGTCGTGCAGAGCGCTTCCAAAAACCTTATTCGCCTTCTGTCGTACAGATCACAAAGGCGAGAGGTTCTGGAGACCTGCTCTCCCTACCGCCGGTGCACGCCGGCAAGCGGGATGAAGTAGACTACGGTGGCGGCGCAAGCAGAGAGAATGGCAAAACCCTACATTGGTTTATTGTCATACATTGTGGAAGCTGAAGGGATACTGGTAGGCTACACTAGCGCAAATCAAAAAAATTCTATCGCGTAAATCAGAATTACTGTTGTCATAGATCACGGAATTACCACTAGACGCGCAGTTGCAGAATTGATGAAGCGCGTCGAGACAGTGCAGACGTTCCACGTCTCCTCCTTGTTCTCGTCCCACGAGCAAGTCTCCCTTTGCACGGCTCGTCCAAACGCCATAGATGCAGCGCCTCCAAGGTATCCACACGTACAGGGTGGAAGCGTCAGACGCCGGACTGCTAGGTCCACGCGTGCAACACAGGCGTGAGGAGTGGCGGCTGGGGAGAATGGTCTAAGGTCTAACCCTGGTCAGCTCGCCCCACCCTCTCTTATATAGGCGTCTCTAGCGGGCTTCTACATTAGCAGCCCATTAGTAGCCTAAGCCTGGTCTAATTCGAATCCAATCCTCATTAGGCTTCCAGCCCCTTAAGTGTGTGACCCTATAGATTCATATATGTGTAGACATGACACGAATACACTTATTCTGTCAATAGTTGGTAGCGGCCTTTAGCAAGACGTGTCAACTCCTAAACATACAAAGATCATATCGGACGAATCATCACAAGGTTTAATACATGTCTTTCCCTTTGCCTCACGATATTTGGTCTAGTTCCAAGCTGACCTCTCTTTCTCGATACCGTAACTCAAAATCCCTTTACTAGGTTAACTATTAACCTTATGTAGCATGACCATGCATTTCTGGATCCGATCACTCGAGGGGCCCAGAGATATCTCTCTCAAGTAGAGAGGGGTAAATCCCATCTTGATTGACCATGCCTTGCAGCATGCTTCAGGACAAACCCGAAAGCTACCTTTATAACTACCCAGTTACGGTGCAACGTTTGATAGCCCCAAAGTTGGTTGATCCACATCTCAAGTACATGCAACAATCTCAGGTCTAAAGAAAACACGTACACAATGTGTAGAGAGAGAGAGCTGCAACTAATTGCCAGTCTCAAGTTGGGTCAGTCCAACCACATGTTCATAACATGTGCCCACATCATTGGTTTGACATCTCCATGTCTATGACTTGCGAAACATAGTCATCAACCAATCGATGTGCTAGTCTAATATTCGCATGTGTCCTTACATGAACTCCGACTAGGGACAACTCTTAAATAACCATACAAGTAAAGAGTTTCACAAACAATTCACATAATTGCCAATCAATACAAGTTGCCTGATATGGATATTCAAGGAACATTACAATAACTCATGGATACATAAGAAATATAATCATCTCTATGATTGCCTCTAGGGCATATTTCCTTCAGAAGTCGCACATGCATTTATATAGAGCGGCTTGGAAATCCCGTACAGGACACGAAGTGGACCAAGCCACGTCGCGCACGTTCGGGTCGGTTACAAATAGCCCACAATACGGAAGCGACCCGAATCCACTAACGGTTGACATGTCTGTCTAACCGCACACATTTTCCTGAGCAGCAAAATAAAGCTTGGCTCGGCGAGATTCCCGCGGCGTCGGAGGAGAAGCGCGCGTGTAGCTCTCTTATTGTCACTCACTTACAAAGTGATGCAACACTCTATCTTATAAGGTGGTGCAACTCTCTTTCAATTTCTCATGTGAGACAGCCCAGCCCATGTATACATACCAGGGCCAAGAGGCCGGCCTACCGTAGCGAGAAAACAAGATCACATCGTGTGCTAAGTGTCGTTGATAGAAAAAAAAGAAACAACGATCGAAGCGAGCAGTTGCCCCTTGCGCGTGATTGTCTCCGACTCTCCTTCCTCTCGGATCGATCTAAAACACGTCGCCACGCTGTCTCCCCGGCTGCCCGACGCCCAGCTAGCCCGACATCCAATCAAGTATCCATTGCAGATTCGATAGGTTAGGGAATTAAGGAATCAGGCATTGACGCACTTTCATTGCCGCCTTGCCGGCCATCTTTTCGGCAGCCCAGAATTAGCAAATTTGTAACGAGTGACAGCAGCCAGGCAGCTTGGTAATTTTGATCCTAGCATTATGTATGATTTTTCTTAAACTAGATATATGTACTAGCCGTGCCAATTCTTGTACTCATTGTTTTCATGGAAATTTTCAGTCATGAAGAAGAGAAGAGATATTGCCGGAAGAGCATAGTCAAGAGCAAGAGAGGGTAATTGAAAAAATTACGAATCATATGCCCTCTCCCCAATTTTCGTCGTCGCCGCAAGCACCGTAGTCACCGTCGCCGCCACCACCGCCTCCTCCACCGCCACCACCAGTTTATGATACCAATCAACTCCCGTATGATCCAGGTGAAAGACATCTCATTTAAAGTTATCATGTTAATGATCAAGATGCAGTTCGTAGAGCGTATGTTCTTAAAGGCCCATTCAAACCGTATACACATGTTTTTTCCAAAAAGGATGATTGGGAAAAGAGATCATCGATTCAATATTGTATGGTTGTATAATTATGACTGGCTTGAATATAGTATCAAGAAGGATTTTGTGTTTTGCTTCGTATGCTACTTGTTCAAGAAGGGTACTGGGTCAAATACATTTATTGTTGATGGGTGGATAAATTGGAATATTGGAGAGAAATCACTTTTGAAACATCTGGATTCTAAGACACATAATGCAGCTCAAGAGAGATACATTGGGTTTACAAATCCCAAGGTAGAAATTGATTATCATATTGAGAAGTGGACTGATAAGGATCTTCGCCTTTATAAGATAAGATTGACTTATTCACTTAGATGTATCAAGTTTCTTTTTAATCAAGGATTGGCATTCCATGGACATGATGAAAGTGAAGATTCTAGCAACAAAGGGAACTTCCTTGAACTTTTGGAGTTTCTTGCAGAAAATAGTCAAGAAGTGCATAAGTATGTTTTGAAGAACGCTCCAGGTAATTGCATATTAAATAGTCCAAATATACAAAAAGATATTATTTAATGTTGTGCTATAGAAACTAGAAAGAAAAATATTGAAGAACTTGGTGATGAGCCCTATGCAATTTTGGCTGATGAGTCTAGTGATATATCACATAAAGAACAACTTGCTCTTTGTTTGCGCTATGCGGATCAATCAGGAAGGCCATGTGACCACTTTATTGGAGGTGTTCATGTAGGTGATACTACCTCTTTATCACTTAAAAATGCAATTGAAGCTTTACTTGCTAGTCATGGCTTAACTATGGTTCAAATTCGTGGTCAAGGTTATGATGGGGCTAGCAACATGAAAGGAGGTATTAAAGGACTAAAAGCATTGATCATGCAAGAGTCACCTTCTGCTTATTACATACATTGTTTTTCACATCAACTCCGGCTAGTTCTTATTGTTGTTGCTAAGGGAAATGTTGATTGTGTGAGTTTTTTGACCAAGTATCTCTATTGTTGAATATTGTTGGAGTTTATTGTAAGCATCATGACATGCTTCGAAATGCTAGGCTTGAGAGCATCAAGAAAGCACTTGATTGTGATGAACTTGAAACTGGGAGTAGATTAAATCAAGAGATGGGTTTGCCTAGGCCTGGTGACACTCGGTGGGATAAATAGAAGTGTCATCAGCACTAAAGAACATCGGTTTACCTGTAAGATAAGACATCTCTTAGATTTTGGAGGGGTATGGCATGTTTTGGTACATGGAGAATAGTTAGAGAAGATCTGCAAATTAATGTGTGTCGAGCATCTTTTTATTCAATTCCTATGCTTTTGTTCGATAAAAAAGGATTATGTTTAAAGGCACATGTTTTCATTGCTCATTGTATTGCTGTCGTTGCTTGGTTTAAGAGGACTAATCGGAGGAGATGCTTCTAATGCTTGTGTGTACTGCTGTTGTGCTTAGATCCGTCTTGTTGCTGATGTGTGCTCCACTACACGATAAATCTTAATTTATGTTAGCATGCTTTACTTGCTGATGCTGATGTGTGCTTTAGGTGTGCCGTGTGCTAGCTACTGTAATTGTTAGCCCTGAGAGATTACTAGCTGTTATTGCACTGCTAATTGATGTACTATTCTTTTGCAAGTTCTTCGCCACAATTAATTAGTAGTTTCTAACGCCTCCGAGTCCCTGCCACCAGGAGCAGGAGGCTAGGTGGATGGGCGGAGGAGAGAACCTGGTTAACTATTGGCATATCAGCCTATCTTAAACACGAACAATTGGGCTAGGTGGATGGGCAGAGGAGAGAACCTGGTGAACTATTGGCCTATCATCCTATCCTAAACACAAACGATTGATACCATACCAGGATCATCTCTATAAAAGCGGGATTTCAAGAATACATTCCATTTTTTATCATTGTGGTTAGCTCACTGTATTTGGTTCCCGGATTCACGACCCTTTATATGGCATGGCTCAACCCCGGAGCCCATGGATGGACCAAGAGACAAGATCAAATTTGGGATGATGTGTGTGTTTTGCAAATTGGTGGATTCAATTAGTTCAAGTACGTGATGATATCCGAGCAGTGGAACTGTTATGCAGCTATGAAGTTTAACCCAAAAGTGTGAATCTGGCCACCGTAGTGTTGAAAGAAATAGTATGATACTTTAAGAAATTGCTTTGTTTACCTACCGGTCCAATAGTATGGCATGATTCATTTCTGATCGCTGGTGTGATGCAAAAATTTCTGTAATTCATGCCATCAGTTATTAAATGAGATGTTGCCATTCTTATGTTGTGTATTGACTTGTCCAGATCGTGCACCGTACCCAGGCAGTATTGGAGCATTGCAAAAATCAATTCGTGTTTTTTCCGGTGCAGTTCACGAGCGCTATCGTTCTATTTTCAGTGTCTCTGGTATTAGCCGGAGTCGCGGGCAGAGAAACTAATTCACGAGGTAGAGGTGTAGAACGAGCACCGGGTCTGCCATGGAGAGCGATGACCGGGAGCTATTACTGTAAAATTGTATTCTTGAAAGCAGTAGCATGTAATTTTAGTATGCAAATCTGAAATGAATTATGGAAACTGTAGAGTTCTTTTAATAAGTCACTGTGTTTTCACAACCAGATTGAAGTCGTGAAGACAAATTTTCTCGTAATCCATTCCACTATTGAAGAACATGTTACTGTGGCAGATGGAGTATTTGACGAGCATGATACAGATAGAGATTCCCGAATCTTCTCCTGAATTGCTTCCTGAAGTTTTTGGGGGAGATGCAGTTACCTGAGTTACCTGAAGTACTACTGCCGCGAGCAGTTGCCATGGAATGTAAGTAAGCCAATGTGTTGTATCAAATGGAGTCCATTTTACAGTTGCTAGCTGAAAGAGAGCACCGTCTCTTGTTTAGATGACAAAGCCATTTAAGGTCAGAAAAAATTCAGTTTATTTACTCAATTGTTTCCTCTTTTGTTTCAAATATAACCACTATTTTATTTTCTCAGAAATACTTTTTTAATTAATACAAAAAACTGTGTGCCAAGCACTCTGATAAGCCATGGCACTTGTTGATAATATACTTTGCGAGGCCGTCTAGATGTAGCATGAAAATGTGTTATTTCTACTCCTGCATGTGTATTCACAACTGAAGGTATACATAAAAGGTCACATGTTAAATTTACCTTTTTTCTGCTGCAGAGTAGATTTTTGAAAAAAGGCTTTATATAATACTCCATTGCATTTCTGAATAATTTTTTACACCCTTTTGAATGTTCAAATTGTAAACGCTCAAATTACAATTTTTACTTGTTAGTCAATCACACTATATTTTTAGAAGTCTTAAAAGGTGATATATTAAATCATTTTGTTACATATCCTTGGTAGCAGAGTCCCACATGCCGTCACGCTGAGTACCCCGTTCGGTTGGCATAGATCCTGTTGTCGGCTTCCCCATGAGAGATGTGCACTGTTAGCTTTACGACGCGACGCAGTCTTTTTGAATCTCTGATGGGCAGGTTGCTCTACACATTCCCAGTTCTATGCTCCTCCCCTGCATCCTCGCATGGAGCCTGTGGTAGCCTGAGGGCATAACATCCCATCAAATCCGTTGGTTCACGATCTTAGAGAGTCGTGGATCGTGGGATATTCGTTTATCTTATTTGGTAACTACTTTATCTGCTCTCAAAACTGAACCATGGTGAATAGAACTAGCGCTTAAGGAAGAGTAGGATCTATTAACAAGTCATATTCAATCACGTGGCCAGTCTTATCCTTTCTAGCTTTTAGATAGCCCTGATTCTACTTAGTTATTTCCATGGTTGATTGGTAAGTCTGACCTGTACGCTTTACTTTATTGTCTCTACTGATTTCTTTCATATTGTTATTTTAGGTCACAACCATATACATCATATTTGAAGAGGAAGCACAGAAACTGGCAGGGATTTTTATCCATTCGCATGATTAAAAATTTTGCAGAGCAAGAGAAGGGGTCAAAAATATGTTTTCCATATTCGTTATTTCTCTTCCACGGGAAAAGTACATTTCTTTTGTAGTGTAAGAAACAGATTTTCAAGACTCTGAACATCGGAAATGTACAACTTTACTTGTTCGTTATCATGTTTTGAAATCTTAAATCTCTGGGATATAGTCTGTCTTATAATATCTATAGCACTTTGTGATTTTTTTAATAAATTTTCTACTCATGTTTAGAAGACTTTTGTGCAGCCGTGAGCGTGCGATGATATAGAATTTACATTCTGTGTCGCATGGAGAGTTTTTATTGCACTGGCAAAGCTTGATAGCTTTTTAATATTTACACATTTACTAAGAACATTGCATAAGTATAAAATAATTTTTTGAATCGCTTGTCTATTTTTTGATCCCGTGGCAGCGCACGGGCATTTAACTAGTTATTTATTAAATTATGTATCGTCTAAATAGTCCTCAATTTTTTTGCGGCATACCCATTAGTAAAATCCTAGGTCCGCCACTGATTTGGGTCAAATCACATATGGGCTTCCACATACATGGGCTTTGAGATTTAGGGAAAATCTAAAAATACACATAGATCTAATGATTTAGCCCATTATTTCTAACACGATGATAAGTTTAGCCGCCACAATTTCATGTGCTAGCATAGATGCTACATCTCTAACCATTTTGATGTAGCTGCACGGAAAAACCTCAGAAGGAGTTGGTCGTGGAAGAAAAGGTAGCAAGCTGTCCAAGGGGTCAAATTTCCTACAGAAAAAGGATCCTCGTTTGAAAAGTGAAAGGAATTCAAAGATTTTCTAGCCAACTGTTCATGGAGTAGTATTTCTAAACTAGCGCAATGCCCACGCACTCGTTCGTGGGTAATATCTTGGACCTACGAAAAAAGTACAGATAAAACGCATCTAGTTGCAAAATTAAGGAACTGAGAACACATGAAACTTTCCACAAGAAATGTAGACATAAGCGTCTCGCGAATCTAGAAAAAAAAAGACTTATTACATGTACTACCTTAGTCACAAAAAATAAAATATTTACGATGCTATATTTTAGCCTACCAATATGTATTATATCCAGTACATATGTGACATTGTTATTTTTTCAAAAAAAAAGGCGACATTGTATTTTTCTGCTGGTCGTGATTTGTTAAGAGTCAAAGAACCAAAGCAAGCTTTTTCTTTTTAAGGAAGACTAGAAAACATGTCCGTGCGTTGCAACAGAAAAGAAAAATCTAACCTGCAAAGATGAACGGCGTAAATTATTTTTCATACAGTCGCGGTGTCTCGTAGAAACCAACCATCATCACCGTGCAGGACAAGAGCCAGCGCACCGTCCCACCCTTCTCTCCTCCCCCGTTCCTCCTTCCTTGAGAGTCGCCTCAGGGCTGCCGGCTCCCCTTCCCTTCTTCTCCGGCTACGGCTGGAGTGGTTGGGGAGGGAGAAGCTGGCTGTTATACGGATGTAGTGGTAGGGTTGTTGGCTTTATGCCAAGTCTGGGCTTCATGCCCGTGTTTGGAGTCTAGGCGTTGGATCTGAGCAGCCAGATCCCATGCCTTCTAGGGTTGCTCGTCGGGTTCCTCCTCGTCCATGGTGGGTGGGAGGCGGCGGCGGTGACTCTGTGCTCCTCAATAAAGCTGTGTTGGACGCTAGTGCTTGGATGCAACAGCCAGATCTGGGGCCCTCTCTGGCCGGCCGTGGCGGCGGGGGGAGTTGGCCGGATCCTGGTGGGCGGCAGCGGCATGACGCGTCACCGAGCTACTCTCTGGTGCTGTCGAGCGGCGCTGGGAGATCGTCGAGCTTCCTCTTTCCTGAAGCTGCAGCGGTTGCAGCTGTCGGTGGGAGGAGAAGCTTGAGCGGCTCGGCCATAAAGCTCGTGGACTTCTTCATGGAGTGTCTACTGCGACTGGTGCTCCATCCAGATCTCGTCCTGCCGTGGTGGCGAGGGAAGGATGGGCGGAGAACCGGAGCCTGTGGATGCTGGCGAAGGAAGGGGCTGCCTGGTGTGTCCAGGCGGCGATGCTGCGACTTCCCCGGCGATCTCCAAGCGGAAGCTTCACGCCACCCGCTATCTTTGGCCAAGACGATGGCCTCGCCGCGCTCGAGACGCCTTTGTGCCTGAGCTTTCTAACCGCCTTCGGCGGCCTGTTCTTCTCCCTCCTCACGGCTCCCTATGCCGTTGTCGGCCCAAGTGGTTCGTCCCCGGTGCCGACTCCGACGGCCGTGATCGGAGGCGAGCGTGATGCGGTGTGCAGGGACTTGATTGCATTTGACGCTTTCCTGCAGGGTGCTACGTGCAAAGTTGAGGGCCCCGTTGTAATTTTATTTTCTTTTTGGCCCTGTATGTTTGTTGTACCCACCGCTTTAATAAAATGCAGCATCTAGGTCCTTCGGGACCTATCTTGGTTCAAAAAAAAATCATCACCGTGCAGGTCAGGCGGGCGTCCCATGCCTTGTACACATGCTACTGCCAAAGCCAAAGTGTCGCATAGTGTGTTGGTACCAATAGAGCCGTCCACCAGCGTCTTCACCTCACTCTACTCCATGAAGGCCTAATCGCTCCTAACCGCCAAAGCATGAACCCTATGTGTTGCTACCAAGGTTGATTTTTAGCAAAAAAATGGTTAGGCTGTAAAGATTTTTCCATAATCGCTGTGGAGATCTTTCATTGTTTCTATATATTGTCTAAATTCACTATAACCTACATAATCACTTGTTCTCTCGGTGAAAAAGTGAGTTTTACAGGCTTGGTGGCCCAAATATACTATGGATCGACATTGATCAGGTCGAATAAGCCATCTAAGCTCGTAGCAAAAGACATACTTTGAAAGGCAACGTCCTCAACAATGTAGAGGTATAAGTGATATCTATTATAAGTAAGTTGCAAAAGAGCCATCACTATAATATTTCTTTGTGGGTATATCATAAGAATATGACACTAAGAAAATTATCCATAGAAAAATTCGGTCCCATAAGAACTAATGCGTGACTTATGCACTCCTGCATTTACAATGTTTACACTGATATGGAGCCAAAAATAAACTGCTAATTTTTATTTGTCTAATTATTTTTACCACATTTTATTTGTCTGATTATTTTTACCACATGCCTGGACTGCTCAATTAACCTCCTTTGCACTTGCCTTTATTTTATCTAAAATATTATCTAACATAAAACTACACAAAGCATTTTTGCATTTAAGCATTAACACAAACACTCGAAGTGGAGAAGTACAGAGGGACAACACATGTGCATTACAGGAGCGAAACCAGTGTCAAATATATGGACGCAAGCATCAAGAATTTAGGATACAACACACATGCATTACATGAGGAGAACCATATTAAAAGATATGGAGGAAAAGCATCAACAGGCCATAGCTGGCAACAGTAGAGGATCGTCAGAGTACCCAGAGTTGCATTCAAGCATTTCCCTACTCTTGCAGTCAGCTTCAGCATGCTTCTCACCTCCAGTTGTCTACCTCATCCATAATTTCCTCGTCTGGAAGTTCAAATCTTGTAATAGATAAAATATAGTATATAGATTTTCTAGATTGCTAATGCCATTGCAAGAGTAGGGAATTTAATGAATTATCCCCTGCAAGAATTTCCTATATTCTCACCGGATCAACTATCAAGCATCCATCCCCATTTGTTGGATTGGAACGGGAGAAGACGACCAGCCTGACCGAAACTGGACAGGCAATGGATGATGTAGGGAGCAGAGGATACGGACAGGACGACACGGATCCATCAATGGCACTTGACCACGGTGACCACAACACCGCTCGGGGACACTTGGACTATGGTGCTCGAACCCGTGACATTCGACCTCCTTTTCTCCTCCCCAACTTCTCTGTTTGGTGCGTTGATTTGGGTGAGGGGCGTCTTAATCGATCGCCTCCATGTGGCCTTCTAGCCGGGATCCCAGCACTTTCTATGCCAAGGAATTTCGTTGCGCGGCTTGTCGGTAATTGGCGCACGTGCACGTCGTCGGCGTCGCCAAATCGCCTGCACATTATGTACATCTTGTTATTTATTACACATGTACAGGGAGTTATCATATTCATACACAGATGGATATTCTACCTCACCTCGTGGGGTAAAATTGCACATAGGCAAGCCAAAACAATGTGGATGATAGCGGTAACGGATGACATCAGGAAAAAAATATGGATCGGCTCTCATGTGGAGGATGAGCTCAGGTAGTGCCAGTTATCAATCTCTCTTGTCGGTATAGCTTCTTCACCTTGAGAAAGCTAAGCAGGATTTATATCCCAAAGAATGTGCAAATAGAATGCGCGACCGTCGGTGGCATCAACTGAAAGTATTTATTGAAGAATTTTGTGCAAGTGATTTGATGAAAGCTGAATGTAGTTTCTTCGGAAACTTAACATGATGAATTGAGGCGCAGAATAGTAGCGAGGTTTACCAAAATGTCTACATCGACTCCGTGGGTGACAGATACCAATATTTTAGAACAAAGAATGGCATTGCGCTAAAAAATGAAAAGAAATAAAAGATCAAAACATGTAATGAAGTGCTTAATTAATTGACTGAACTTACATGTCCAATTGTTTTCTGTACAGTAGCAACTCTTTGAAACGACCGTTTTGATTCTAATGCTCTGACCCGAAGCTTCAGATCACCTTGTTCCTGTTATAAACATAAAATTAGGCCATTGAGTTCACTGTTCACTGGCACCAGTAAACCACGGAAATCTAGGAAAGAAACATTGTAGATACCAAATACTCAATGATCTATGCAAGCTTTTAAACTCTATCAGGTTGACGAAACATGTTGTAGAATGGACGAGATTTCCTGTCTTTTCTTTGCATCTGATGTACAATGAAGAGCACTTAAAACTATCAATTTCCACATTAAACATCTATGGATGTACCATCAATTACATAGGCCAATACTATGGACGAAAGGTTAAGCATACTTGTACTTCAACAACAGCTTTAGTAAATCCGAGTAGCTCCATTACATATCTATACTGGTGGAAACAGCCCCATTTGTCCCGGTTGGTAAGGGGCTTTAGTCCCGGTTCCCCAACCGGGACGGGGCAATCGGGACTAAAGCCCCAATCTTTAGTCCTGGTTGCCCCACCAACCGGGACAAAAGGGAGTACACGTGGCCGCGGCAGAGGGCGAGGAGGGGGGGGGGGGAGCAACCGTCCCGGTTCGTAACACGAACCGGGACAAATAACCATCTGCCGCGGCAGAGATTTGACACATTTCTCTGTCACGGCAGAGAATTCATTTTGGCAACTTTTGTTACCGCGGCAGCATTTTGGTCACTTTTTATGCCACGGCAGATAATTCATTTATGTTGTTTTATTGTTTATTTAGTGTTTTGCACTCATCAATGAAGGAACCATTATATTATACAAGATCATCATGACAATATAGATCCAAGTGTCGAACATATTACATTCGATACACGGATCGAGTTCATGCACTATATACAATATAAGCTCTTTGTACAATCCCTATTGTTTATACACACCCGAATAGTATTCCCCTTATGGATTTAGGACTTCTGCATCCAAGAATCCCGTCAATTCCTCCTGAATTGTTCGTACGCGATCCTTTAGCAGAAGACCGTCCCGTAGACGTTCGATCTGATTTAAAAAAGGAGTCATCCTATATGAATGAAACTAAACACAATTTGATGGTAATTAAAAACTATAGAAATTGTTTACGTACATGGAGTTGCTCTAAATTTCTATCCTTCTCACAGCACGTCTGACGGATGAACTCGCAAACATAGTATCCACATAAATTGTTCCCTGGTCCCTACGTCAGGCACTTTACGAGAACAGGGTTCAATCAAAAAAATAATCAAGCATGATAATAATGGTATCAAAACTAGAATCAAAGAGATGCGCGGATATAGCTAGTGGTGCTTACATCTAGTGGTTGAAATGTAAGCTCCTCTTTCCAAACACCCCTAGCCTTGTTGGTGAACCGTTTCCAAGCGCTGCCCAGCGAAGAAAACGAATAAAAGAAGTTATTAATTACTTGATATCATAAAATTCACGAACGTTGCCGATATAGTGTCGTAATGATTAGAATTACCGCTGGAGAAGCATTTGCACGTCCTTCCACTGCTCAAGGGGTTTATGTTTCGAGTCCATGACTAGTACACGCACTTTGTCAAGTTGAATGATTAACAGAATATAGTGGAAGCTGCGCATACATAACTAATCAATTATATAATTAACATCGAGTAAGCGAAATAGAAAGTGTATACAAGACAATAACACTCACTCGAAGTTGTAAGTAAATAGTATTTTCCTTCTGGTTTCTTGAAACCTTAACGCGTGTACGATATTATCCTCTATATCCTAGGGGTTTGTTTTGAGATTAGCTCGATGAACCCAATATGGATCAATGAACCCAATGTCATAGATTTGTCCTCTACTGCATTCGAGAATTTTCATTCTGCATATTATAGTATGATTATATACATGCAATAAACAAGGTGAGATAGCTAGAGACTAAATTAATTACAGAATTAGTACTTACAGACAATTGGCACCGATGATCGATTTGTCCAAGGTGTCTTGATTGAATAATTTAAATAGTTCATCAAATTCAATGGATAGCATGTCATCTATTTCTTTCCCATAATGCTTTTTTATAACCCTCGGCACTATCCAGTTAGCCCTGGCCTTTGTGGCATGCATGTACCAGTTATGCAATCTTCGCATTTTTGTTGGAAGATTATTTACCTCCTCAGTTTTGACGAGAGGTTTGTCGTACTGGTATTTGTATGCTACTTCACTCACGGGGAAGTACTCTAACTGGTATAAGTACTGGGCAATACTCATACCTTGAGCAGCGACAGCTTCTCCGTATTGTGCAACTACCTCTGGATCATACTGCTCTTCGGCTGCATATTTGCTCGACCCCTCATTGGTATGGGAAATCACCTTAAGAGGGGCGCAAGACTGTTTTGCTTGTTCTCCGAGCTGGGCAATAGATTTCTCGCTTGCATCAGTACTGCTCTTCGAGGCTTGTTGTGCCGCATGTGACTTGAGAATAGAACGCTCATAGTCTGATGATAGCTTTGGCTCGGGTTGATGAAGAGTCTTTAGCATTTTGAACACTCTGGCTTTTTCTTCTTTGGTACTGGGGAACTCTGGCTCTTTCGGCCGCCTCAGCTTAGCGAAAAATGCTGTCGTTTCCGCATCAACGATAGCCGTAGTCTCCTCTTCAGTACAGTCATAAGCTCTCTTGGGAGGAACATTTGGTACTTTTGGAAGAGGCTCTTGTTTACGTTTCGGCGATCGCTTACCACGACGTAGAGTAGCAGTGGTATGCTTACGCTTTTTATCCTGAGGTGCCGGCGATGGCTACCGCGGCGATGGTTGCGCCAGAGTTTGGTGAGGCAACGAAGACGGGTGAGGCAACGGAGCTGGGTGAGGCGACGAAGATGGCCTTGGCGTGTGATTTCAAAGCGCGATACATTCCTTTGGCCATAGAATGGTGACGTTTGTTGCGTCTCCCAGTATAGTCACATCCCCTTCACCTGCAGGATAGTCAAGATCCAAAACTTCAAAGGTGGGCATGATTTCATCCACCCCAACAATAGCGTAGCCCTGTGGAACCGGACGACAGTGGTAAGTTGGTGTGGGTCCAATTGGTAAGGCATAGCCGACCACCACCTTCATTGATATGTTCACAACTTTGACATGTAGCTCGTAGTGTTTCATCTGTGTGATATCATCCACTGGGTAGCCAACAGGAGCCATCGTCGGTGCACCATCGTCATTGTCATCACCCGGGACCTCGGTGGAAGCCACACTGCCTTTTCGATTATTCGATAGGCCGGTAGCATCGAATGCAGGTTCTACCACCATGTGCTGCTGAGATGGGCCGGTAGTACTTTGCTCTTTAAGTGCGTTAATTTCATCTTGTTGTTGCTTTATTCGTTCTTCAATTATACGCATTCGCTCTTTCTGAATATCTGCTTCAACTTCCGCCTTGTCCTTTCTCCTCTGACGGCTTCTATCAGGATATTTCTTCCTCTCTTCGGGAAACCCAATCCTCCATGGTTTGGAGCCGCTTGTGCCTCGTGTTCGTCCATCATGTTCCTTATTTCCAAGGGCGAGTGTGAGCTCATCATTCTCTCTATCGGGAATGAAGTCCCCATCTTTAACAACCTTTACTGATTTTCTCATCTTCTCGATTGGCAAGGGGTCTTATTTATGTCGTATGTTATATATACACATCCCTTCCGAGTCCAACGTGCCCCATGCCCGTAAAACCAATTCCTTGCACGTTCGATCCAATCGCCTGTCTCTGGGATGATCTTTTTAGCACGCAGTTCATTCTCAAGTTTCTCCCACTTAGAAATGCCAGCCCTGTAGCCACCTTGCCCCATAGTATGGTGATACTTCTTGTTAGCAGCATTCAGCTTATTCGTTGCAGACATTTTCTTAGCTTTTTCTAATGTCTTGTAATTCACAAACTCAGCCCAGAATGGTTCTATCTTCTGAAACTGAATCTTCTTGAAATCCGGAGTCTTCTCTTTCACGACATAGTCAAGGTGCAATCTTTTCTTCCAGTTGGTGAAACACCGGGCCATCTTCTTCATAGCCCACTCCCTGACCTTAGCCTCCATGGCTCACGCATGTTCTAAGGCGTCCTCAACCTGATCCTCCGCATTTGGATCTAGTTCTATCTTCGGTAGTTTGAAATTAACCATGAGCCTCTTCCACAGTAAATCTTTGGCCACGGTAGGGAGAAATAAAGACGTTCCCTCTTCATCCGCATCAGCAGGCCTATTCCAATATCGAATGATGATCGGGATGAAGTCCCTAACGATTACTCCGCATTGTGCCACAAATTTGTTTGCGACAACTTCAGAAGCAATCGGTTTGCCGTCTTCACCAATATCTTCGATCCTGAACCTCTCACGGTCTTCCAACTTTTTGGTTGGGCCTCGTCCGCTCTTTTCAGTAGATTTCTTCGATCCAGAGGGCTAAAAGAAGAAAGATCATCGTTACTATTTCTATATAGATAGCAGATGATTAATTAATGAATTAATTATATTACATGCACCTCGCCGGAGCGGTCGTCTTCTCGATCACACAAGGCATCGCCTTCTCCCTCGCGGAAGGCATCACCTTCAACCTCAAACAAGTCGTCTCTTCCAGCAAAAAGAGGATCACCCTCACCGGAGTTGTTCAGAAACGTCGATACATCTAAATTTTCTTCCCCGCGGATCACACCTTGGATCAACTCTTCCTTTTCTTCGTCTCTGTTGTGTGGGTCCATATTTTCTGCATCGGTGGAAAAACAGATAAGTCAAAGCGGCTAAGGGAGAATGTTAGGTACGGTGTTGAGATATATAAACCCTAATTCGGAGAAACCCTAATATATACATACACAATAATAAAAATGAATTTACAATATCATAAACCCTAATACGGAGAAACCATCGGACTCGGATCCTATCGCGAAGAACCAATACCGGAAAGAAAGGCGACAATCAATCAACCCTCAGGTTCGGGATGCCCTGGTGAGGACACACCGGCTAACCCTAGGTGCAACATCGATTCAACTGGGGTCTATGACAACTAATATCATGGCTAAGAATCTACCATACGATGGCTATCAATAAATCTTTGATCTTCGATGGTGTTTACCTCGGTCTTTGATCTCGATCTCGTATTCTACCGCGAAGAACCGAACGCCGGAAAGAGAGGGGAACAATCAACACATGGCATAGATGCAATGATCAAACAAGGATGATGATATGACAAGTTAATTTGTATTGAAAAGTAACCCTAAAGCATGATCGACAAATTAAACGGGGTTCCGAGGAGCGCAAACCCTAACTCGGGGAATCTCCGAAATCACCTATGAGGGGTTACTATGTTCTTCTAATCAAACTTGTCATTTAAGTTTCTTAACAATGCATGATTATAGCTTAAATAGGTAGGTTTCATTTTTTGAAAATTTTGATATATTATACATATTTTTCTGACTTATAAATAATAAGTTATTGATTTTACAATATGAAATCATTTTCTGGAATTTATTTAATCAATTTTAAAACATTTATGACCTCAGGCTGATGTCACCACATGCTGGGAAACATTTCTCACTCGATCTGGGGCTACTCACAGTCACTGATGTCTGGGCCCCGTGGGTTATTATTATTATTTTCAGAAAAGAATTACAGGAATAATTTTAATAAAAATAAAAGAGGATATATTGCCTCATGTTGATGTCAGCATGGCATCAGCAATGGGGATCCTCGGGTTGGGCTCGAATCCGTCGATTACTGCCTGTGAGCTAGTGGGTAGGCTAGTTGGAAAGAGGAGACCGAGGCGGACCCAGTGGTGGCAGCGCCGCCCACTTGTGGTCATCGGAACAGTGGTCACGATGGCGGCGGCGGAGCTTTGGGACACGGCAGCTGACAAGCGGCTACAGCAAGCGACAGAGCTCGCCTTGAGCTTGAAACTCACCAGAGCTCGAAAAACTTGTGGCGGGGTTCGGGTGGCGGAATCAGCGGTGGGCGGTGTCGAGTCGGCGAGGCTCGGGCCGCGGCGAAGCACGTGGAGGCGCGGCAATGAGGCGTGGCGTGGAGTCCGGCAATGAGGCGTGTGGAGGCCGACAGCGGGGCGGTGGTTGGGCAGCCTGACGGCGTCCGAGCGCTTGTCCTCGCGACGGCGGCAATCTGTTGCGGGTAAGTGAAGAGGAACGGGAAGAAGGAGAAGGAGAAGGAGAAGGAGAAGGGGCGTCATGTATAAAGGGAAGGGCGAATACGTCCCGGTTGATGCCAACAACCAGGACTAAAGGGATATACGTCTCGGTTGGAGTCACCAACCGGGACTTATACTCTACCTTTTTTTCATCAGCCCAAGGGGCGCGCGCAGCAGTCTTTAGTCCCGGTTGGTGACTCCAACCGGGACGTATGACCCTGTTTTTAAAAAAATTCAGGAATTTTCTCTCTCTTCCCGTCTTATTTTTTATTTTGGGGTTTAAATTTGTAATGTTTTTTAAATGATAATTACTTTGGGATATAGAAAAACTTGAAACATAAAAAGTGTTTGAATTTGAATAACTAATTCAAAACCATTTTCTGTTTTTAAAAATAATTAATGTAACCATTTAAACTATGAGCCATTTAAAATTAAAAATTAATTAACTTATATTTTTTGAATATTAATTTGGAATTTAGAAAAACTTTAAACATAAAAAGTGTTTGGATTTGAATAACTAATTCAAAACCATTTTCTGTTTTTAAAAAATAATTAATGTAACCATTTAAAATATGAACCATTTAAAATTAAAAATGAATTAACTTATATTTTTTGAATATTAATTTGGAATTTAGAAAAACTTTAAACATAAAAAGTGTTTGGATTTGAATAACTAATTCAAAACCATTTTCTATATATAAAAATAATTAATATAACCATTTAAAATTAAAAATGAATTAACTTATATTTTTTGAATATTAATTTGGAATTTAGAAAAACTTTAAACATAAAAAGTGTTTGAATTTGAATAAATAATTCAAAACCATTTTCTGTTTTTAAAAATAATTAATATAACCATTTAAACTATGAACCATTAAAAATTAAAAATGAATTAACTTATATTTTTTGAATATTAATTTGGAATTTAGAAAAACTTGAAACATAAAAAGTGTTTGGATTTGAATAACTAATTCAAAACCATTTTATGTAATTAAAAATAATTAATGTAACCATTTAAAATTAAAAATGAATTAACTTATATTTTTTGAATATTAATTGGAATTTAGAAAAACTTTAAACATAAAAAGTGTTTGGTTTTGAATAACTAACTCAAAACCATTTTTTGTTTTTAATTTGGATTTGAATTAACTTATATTTTTTATATATTAATGGGCGGGAAAAAAAGGACGGGAAGAAAATTTTATTAGGATAGAACTGGAATTAAAGTACATAACGCAACTAACACTAAGTTACATAGAAGAACTGAAAATTAAGATACATGGCCAGATTAAGCCACAATCGGCCAAACTTGTTTTGCAATGTTGGAGTGATTGATCATGCTCACGCCTACACTGTAATACTCGCCCTTTGTAGTCGTCATTACTTTCATGCTTGTTGTCGTCATTGTCGTCGTCGGGGTCGCCGTAGTTGAACCTTGAAGGCTGAGTACGAGTGGGCTGGACTTGAGGGTAGAACAGACGGGGGTTAGAGTCGGCGGCCGTGTCGTAGGCCATGACGCTCTGGAGAGTCCGGCCGCGCCACCATAGCCGACGGCCGGCCTCGTTAAAGTTCGGAGGAGGTAGGCCGTCCTCCTCGCGCCTGGCGAGCGCCCTCTCACGCCGATCCACGAAGAAGGCTTCCCAAGTCGGGAAATAGTCGGGATGCTATCTGGGATTCCTCCGCTGCTCCGGTGTGAGCTCGAAGTAGTAGTGGTTCGTGATGGCCATCCGGCGCGCCACACCTAGAGGGGAGGAGGAAGCACGCCTCGGCGCTCGACATCCGGTACAGGGGACACGATGGTCCGTGAGGCGAGGGGTAGTTCGAGGCGCAAAGCGCCTCCGCCTCCCTGGGGGTTAGTGCTACGGTGGAAGTCATGGGAAAGAGTGATGAGGTTGCAGATATGAGTCTAGAGATGTGCAATGACAATGGAGGCCAACCCTACATATATAAATAGTGAGAAATGGCAGGAAGATAAATGGAGGGAAGAACTGGCGGGAAGAACTGGCGGAAAAACTGGCGGGAAGAACTGGCGGGAAGAACTGACGGGAAGAAAAATGGCGGGAAGAAATGGCGGGAAAAAATGGAGGGAAGAAAAATGGCTGGAAGAAAAATGGCTCATTTAGAACTTGCAATGGATCTCTGAAGAAACCACATATTGCGAGTCTAAAAATGATTTTTTCAACAAATCACGGGCGTTAGATTATGTACCTGCAGTACAAATCGGACCCACTTTCTACTGATTCGACCGACATTTGTCCTTTTTACCCGGGATGGACGAAAAAGTTTGAGATGTCCCGGTTGGGAGATAGTCCATGTAAGGTGGTCTAGTATTTTAGAAAAATGGGACGGTAGCATTCTGAAATAGCATTTTGGTGGTTACTTCACAAAACGATCCGTTTTTTGCGCTCGGAAAATGGAAAAGGGATTTTCCATGCGACGAAAAGGAAAACTTCCACCTGCAACATTGTTCTCCATACCAATTTCCACATGAATGCATAATATGGGCACATCATCACAAACTATGCCGTGATTCAGCACATAACATTGGTCATTTGGACCGAAAGCCATGAAACCTCGAACATGATAGGTCATTTTGTGAAGGTTTTTTCTAGACATGATCAATATACCAAGTCTGGTATTTTTCCTTTTAACTATATCACATAATATGACACCACGCGAAGGATTTTCATTGTTCGGATTTTTTTGAATTTCTTATGCCCGTTTTGAATTTTTTGAATTTCTAACTATGGTCGAACCGGCGTGCATGAAGATAGGGGACGAGCATCGTTAGAACTTGCATGGGATCTCTGAAGAAACCACATATTGCGAGTCTAAAAATTATTTTTTCAAAAAATCACGGGCGTTAGATCATGTACCTGTAATACAAACCGGACCCACTTCCTACCGATTCGGCAGACATTTGTCCTTTTTACCCGGGATGGACGAAAAGGTTTGAGATGTCCCGGTTGGGAGATAGACCATGTAAGATTGTCTATTATTTTATAAAAAAGAGACGGTAGCATTCTGAAACAACATTTTGGTGGTTACTTTACAAAACGACCCGTTTTTTACGCTTGGAAAATGGAAAAGGGCTTTTCCGTGCGACGAAAAGGAAAACTTCCTCCTGCAACATTTTTCTCCATACCAATGTACACATGCATACATAATATGGGCAAAGCATCACAAACTATGCCGTGATTTAGCACATAACATCGGTCATTTGGACCGAAAGCCATGAAACCTCGAACATGATAGGTCATTTTTTGAATGTTTTTTCGAGACATGATCAATATACTAAGTCTGGTATTTTTCCTTTCAACTATGTCACATAATATGACACCACGCGAAGGATTTTCATTGTTCGATTTTTTTTGAATTTCTTATGCCCGTTTTGAATTTTTTTGAATTTCTAACTATGGTCGAACCGGCGTGCATGAAGATAGGGGACGAGCATCGTTACAAATTGCATTGGATCTCTGAAGAAACCATATATTGCGAGTCTAAAAATTATTTTTTCAAAAAATCACGAGCGTTAGATCTTGTGCCCGTAGTATAAACCGGACCCACTTCCTACCGATTCGGCAGACATTTGTCCTTTTTACCCGGGATGTACGAAAAGGTTTGAGATGTCCCGGTTGGTAGATATTCTATGTAAGGTGGTCTAGTATTTTATAAAAATGGGACGGTAGTATTCTGAAACAGTATTTTGGTGGTTACTTCACAAAACGACCCGTTTTTTGCGCTCGGAAAATGGAAAAGGGCTTTTCCGTGCGACGAAAAGGAAAACTTCCTCCTGCAACATTGTTCTCCATACCAATGTCCACATGCATGCATAATATGGTCATAGAATCACAAACTATGTCGTGATTCAGCACATAACATCCGTCATTGGACCAAAAGCCATGAAACCTCGAACACGATAGGTCATTTTGTGAAGGTTTTTTCAAGACATGATCAATATACCAAGTCTGGTATTTTTTCTTTCAACTATGTCACATAATATGGCACCCGAAGGATTTTCATTGTTCGGATTTTTTTTGAATTTCTTATGCCCGTTTTGAATTTTTTGAATTTCTAACTATGGTCGAACCGGCGTGCATGAAGATAGGGGACGAGCATCATTAGAAATTTCATTGGATCTCTGAAGAAACCACATATTGTGAGTCTAGAAATGATTTTTTCATAAAATCACGGGCGATAGATCATGTACCTGTAGTACAAACTGGACCCACTTCCTACCGATTCGGCAGACATTTGTCCTTTTTACCCGGGATAGACGAAAAGGTTTGAGATGTCCCAGTTGGGAGATAGTCCATGTAAGGTGGTATAGTATTTTATAAAAATGGGACGGTAGCATTCTGAAACAGCATTTTGGTGGTTACTTCACAAAACGACCCGTTTTTTGCGCTCGAAAAATGGAAAAGGACTTTTCCGTACGACGAAAAGGAAAACTTCCTCCTGCAACATTGTTCTTCATACCAATGTCCACATGCATGCATAATATGGGCATAGCATCACAAACTATGCCGTGATTTAGCACATAACATCGATCATTTGGACCGAAAACCATGAAACCTCGAACATGATAGGTCATTTTTTGAAGGTTTTTTCGAGACATGATCAATATACCAAGTCTGGTATTTTTCCTTTCAACTATGTCACATAATATAACACCACGTGAAAGATTTTCATTGTTCGGATTTTCAATATACTAAAGGTTCATCTTTCGTCCTGGTTGGAGGGATTTCGGCAGGCTGGGCCAGGCAGCACTGATGATAGGGGTGAGTGTCGACATTATGTCGTGCGACGTATACCTTGTCCCGGATGGTGTCACCAACCGGCACTAAAGATGAACCTTTAGTCCGGGTTGGAGACACCAACCGGGACAAAACACAAGTCAGCACAAATAATAGGGATAAGTGTCGACATTATGTCGTAAGTGTCGACACTATGCCGAGCTGCTTGTATTATAAATAGGCATCCTTGTGAGTCCAGTCCTCCAGCCAGATTGAGGCATCTCCAATATTGTTTTCGAGCGAGGACACCACTGACCAGTTGAGGAGATGCCACGGATCGATCCTCCGGCATCTCCAAGAAACTGGTCATAGAGGCACTCCCTAATATGTGAAATTAGTTAGCTCCTAGGTGTATTGATCTAGTTAGAGAAGTTACAAGCTGCAAGATGGTGTGCGAGAGCAGGAACACCACTACGACCAGTTTCAGGGAGATGCCGCCGATCCTCGGCCTCCCAAGATCTCCAAGAAACTGGTCATAGAGGCACTCCCTAATATGTGACCACGCGCGTTTGGAGATCAGATCTTAATGGTAAGTACGAATTGGGACAACTTCTTCATAGTTCGGGAAAGTCGTTCTACGAATCGGGACTAAAGGCCCCCTTTAGTCCCGGTCCAGCCACAAAACGGGTAACACTCAAGACATTTATTAATATTAAAAACTGAGACTACAAAACCGGGACTAAAGGCCCCCCTATATATAGTCCCGGTCAAGCCACAAACCGGGACTAACACTCAATACATTTATTAAACTTGGAAAACTGCAAACATCATAAGATATCCTGGCCAGACATGAACTAGAGTTACACAATATGAGCATGAATTTCTTGGCATATGTCCTTCCTTATGATCGCTTCAGACGTAACCATGGAGCATCTTCTTTACTTAACGGAATGCTTGGGTCAGTTTTCACTGTGAAGGGCAGAATTTCATCAAACTTATTATAATCTTCTGACATGTCTGTCTTGTCCTTGATTCCCACGATGTTTCTTTTCCCTGAAAGAACTATGTGACGCTTTGGCTCATCATATGATGTATTCGTTTGCATAGTTTTTCTCTTTTTTGGTCTGGAGGACATGTCCTTCACATAGAAAACCTGAGACACATCATTGGCTAGGACGAATGGTTCATCTCTATAACCAAGATTGTTGAGATCCACTGTTGTCATTCCGTACAACAGGTCTATCTTTACCCCTTCCCCATTCAGGTTGACCCATTTGCAGTGAAACAAAGGGACCTTAAAAGAGACTCCATAGTCTAGTTCCCATATCTCCTCTATGTAACCATAATATGTGTCCTTTTGTCCATTCTCGTCTGTTGCATCAAAGCGGGCACCACTATTTTGGTTGGTGCTCTTTTTATCTTGGGCGATCGTGTAGAATGTATTTCCATTTATTTCGTACCCTTGGAAATTCAATATAGTAGAAGATGGTGACGCGACCAACAAGTATAGCTGGTTTCCAACAGCGGTGTCATTCAAGAGATGTGTCCGCATCCAACCACCAAAAGACTTCATGTGTTCATCTGTAATCCATGATTCAGGCTTACCCGGGTTTTTGGAGCGTACAATATTCTTGTGTTCCTCGATATACGGAGTTGCCAAGGTGGAATTATGTAGAACTGTGTAGTGTGCTTTACTGAAAGAATCCCAGTCCCTACATATCATTGCTTTCTTTTCCAGCGTGCCTTTTCCACTTAGTCTTCCCTCATGCCGCGAGTCAGAAACACCAATCGGCTTAAGGTCAGGAATAAAGTCAACACAAAACTCAATGACCTCCTCTGTTCCATATCCCTTGGAGATGCTTCCTTCTGGTCTAGCACGGTTATGAACATATTTCTTTAAGACTCCCATGAACCTCTCAAAGGGGAACATATTATGCAGAAATACCAGACCGAGAATGGCAATCTCTTCCACTAGGTGAAACAGGAGATGCGTCATAATATTGAAGAAGGATGGTGGGAACACCAACTCAAAAATAACAAGACATTATACCACATCCTTCTGTAACCTTGGCAGAATATCTGGATTGATTACCTTCTGATATATTGCATTGAGGAATGCACACAGCTTCACAATGGGTACTCGAACATTTTCCGGTAGAAGCCCCCTCAATGCAATCGAAAGCAACTACGTCATAATCACGTGACAGTCATGAGACTTCAGGTTTTGGAACTTTTTCTCTGCCATATTTATTATCCCCTTTATATTAGATGAGAAGCCAGACGGCACCTTGATACTATAAAGGACTTCAAAAAAGATTTCCTTCTCTGCTTTGGTAAGAGCATAGCCGACACGACTTAAGTGACGCCCTTTATCTGTCTTGTTCTGTGTATGTATGTTCTTTGGGTCTTTTATAATTTGTTGGTCCTCCCGTGCTTCTGGTGTATATTTTGTCTTCCCATACACGCATAAGAATCCTAGCAGGTTCACGCAAAGATTCTTCGTCACGTGCATCACGTCGATTGAAGAGCGGACACGTAGGACTTTCTAATATGGCAGCTCCCAAAATATAGATTTCTTCTTCCACATGGGTGCGTGTCCTATAGCGACGTCGTTCGGAACTGATTGACCGCCGGGACCCTTTCCAAAGATTACTTCTATGTCCTTGACCATACCAAATACATCATCACCAGCAGGGAGTTCAGGCTTCTTCCGGTGATCTGCCTCACCTTTGAAATGCTTGCCTTTCTTTCTTACGGGATGATTGGTCGGAAGAAATCGTCGATTCGCTAGGTACACAACCTTCTTGCATTTATGCAAATATGTACCTTCAATCTTATCTAAACAGTGTGTGCATGCCTTATATCCCTTGTTTGTCTGTCCTGAAAGGTTACTAAGAGCAGGCCAATCATTGATGGTTACGAAAAGCAACCCTCGTAGGTCAAATGGCTCCTGCTTGTTCTTATCCCACGCATGTACACCTGGTTTGTCCCACAACTGTAAGAGTTCTTCAACTAATGGCCTAATGTACACATCAGTGTCGTTGTCCGGTTGCTTCGGGCCTTGGATGAGCACTGACATCATAATGAACTTACGCTTCATGCACAACCAAGGAGGAAGGTTGTAGATACATAGAGTCACGGGCCAGGTGCTGTGACTGCAGCTCTGCTCCCCAAAAGGATTCATGCCATCCGTACTTAGACCAAACTATAAGTTCCTTGCGTCACCTGTAAAGTCCGAGAAGTCTCTCTCGATTTTTCTCCACTGTGACCCAGCAGCAGGGTGTCTCAACTTCCCGTCTTTCTTATGGTCTTCTTTGTGCCATCGCAACAACCTGGCATGCTCTTTTTTTCTGAACATGCGTTTCAACCTTGGTATTATAGGATCATACCACATAACCTTAGCAGGAACCCTCTTCCGGAGGGGCTCTCCCTCAACATCACCAGAGTCATCTCGTCTGATCTTATACCGCAATGCATTGCATACCGGACACTTATCTAAATTATCATACTCCTTACCGTGGTAGAGGATGCAGTCATTAATGCATGCATGTATCTTTTGCACATCTAATCCTAGAGGACAGAGAGTCTTATTTGCTTCGTAGGTACTCTCGGGAAGTTCGTTATGTTTTGGAAACTTCGGCTTCATTATTTTCAGCATCTTTTCAAATGAGGAGTCAGTTAGACCACACTCTGCCTTCCATCGCAGCAATTCCAGTGTGGTACCGAGCTTTGTGCTACCATCTTCACAAATTGGGTACAACAATTTCTTGTGATCTTCTAACATGCCCTCTAACTTCAACTTCTCATTTTCTGTTTCACAGTCTCGCTTTGCATCAGAAATGACCCTACCAAGTTCATCAGCGGGCTCATCTGATGCCTGTTCTTCACCTCCTTCCTCTTTATTGTCTTCCATTGCAGTATCACTGTATTCAGGAAACATATGATGATAGTTGTTATCATCTTATTCTTCACCGTCTTCCATCATAACCCCTCTTTCCCCGTGCTTGGTCCAGCAATTATAGTTGGGCATGAAACCTTTCATAATCAGGTGGCCGCGAATGATTTTCGAGGAAGAGTACTCCTTGTTGTTCCGACATTGAACACATGGACAACGTATAAAACCATTCTCTTTGTTTGCCGTAGCCACATCGATAAATTTATCCACACCTTTCATATACCCTGGTACACGCCGGTCACCGTACATCCATTCCCGACCGTTCATCTGCATCATATAAGTAAGTTTATCAAAAACAGGACATCATAAATAGTGAAATGACCAATTCACATCGACACATGCATTGTATCAATGACAGAGAAAAGATAAGATTGCTAACCTCGATCGAGGGAAATTTTTTTTGAGGGTAAAACAGTAGGGCAAAAAAACCCCACTACAACTTTTATATATTATATAGAGTTACAAAAGAATATTTACAACCAAATTCCACCTCAAAAAAGAGGGATAACGTGCTAATCAACTATCTCCTGTCTAAATTGATTTCAATCCAAATCTTAAGACCTTGATAATACTTCTTCTTAATTCTATAAAGGACCCATCTTAATTCCTGAGCTAAAATAGCCTTCCAGGTCTCCATCGATGCATGCTGATTGTTGAAAATTTCATTATTTCTGCAAATCCAGATGCTCCAAGTTCCAATAATCAGAATTTCCATTGCAAAAGGGACCTTGAGATCTTTTTTAATACTGTCTAAAACTGTAAAGATGCTTTGATTAGCCAAATTGACCTGTAAAGATGCTTCGATCGAGGGAAATAAAGAGGAGAAAGCTCAAGTGCATCTTAGACACCTTCTATATTTTTGTTCTGTGAGAAATTGAACGGGATCATTCACTCAAACATTTCATCAAACACCTTGAATGCATGCATAGGAAAAAAATAAACTAGCACACCTCTCACACCTTCCACCAAGAAAAAACAGAGGGGAGGCAGAGGGCTGGGGCGTCGTATTTATAGAGGGCGGGATCATACGTCCCGGTTTGTAACACAAACCGGGACTAAAGGTGCATGCCAGGCCACGTGGCTGGCGCCCAACCTTTAGTCCCCCTACCAACCGGGACGAATGCCTCCGGCCCCGTGCCTTCGCCGAATGGCGTGCAGCAAGATTAGTCCCGGTTCGTGGCGGAACCGGGACTAATGCTGTTAGGAGACACGAACGGATAGCCTGTTTTCTACTAGTGCCAGTATCTAGAAGTTAAATAGATGTATGGAGTCAGAGATGGAAAGTCCATGTAGAAACTGCGCCACTTAAGAACATGCCATGCTACTGATGTAGAAAATACTCACATCTTAGCAATCTCTGTAATATCAAAATCTAGGATCTAGACCTTTCCCAATACCATCCAGTACTGCATGAAACTACCACTGTATGTTACAACCATGTTTATTCATATGTGAATTAGCAGACCAATGCTCCGACAGTGTAAAGGTGGCAGGAAACCGGAATGGTTGACCATCAGCAGTTGCCAAAAGATCCTATCATGTAGAATTTTGATTCAAGTCAAAACTAAAAGCAAAAGCAGTAGAATAACATGTATGTTGACATGCTTCTTTCTCTCACATTCCCTGAGATATTCCAGAAATCAGTGATCAAATACCTATAGTTACAACTCTCTGTTCTTCATTTCAAACTTTTCTTCCTTACATAATTGTTTTTTAAATCTTCCTCTCTTTCATTTGGGCACCAAGAATATTCAAAACTATAAATACATAATAAACAGAATAAAGTGAGGCCAAGAGTCATTGCTCATCTTATTTAATAAAAATTACATGTAAATACTTAGAAGAAGCATCCTTCACATTTAAATAGTTTACATATAACTAATTACATGTGACTACCTTTCAAGGAAAAATTGAGTTGTTCTTTTCACGACTGTCATGTCTCTAAAGGATTTCTGAAATCAGCGAAAAGGATTTCTGAAGCAAGCAGAAAATAGCATTACTTTACAAGCATTAATTTGCACGCTTATTTCTCATCCTAACATGACATGATTAAATTTTTTCTCCTCATTAAAACTTATTTAAACACCCATGCAAGCACCGCGCATATTTGAATATGAAAAGTAAACACTTCTATTCATAATTAATCTGAATGACAACAATGCACTACCGTACCTATAATTTGTTGATGCATCTATGGGAATCTAATTTCTCCTGGCTCTATGCATCAGATTCCGTGACCTTTGCAGGAAAGTTTAATAGATTCCAAGAGGATGAGAGGGGGTCCTTGCTCACATTGCTTCTCACCTGAGCCCATCTTGATCGTAGGCCACTCCTTTCACCTGACATCTGTAAGCATCGGCAAATCATCACAAAGCACGCATCACAATCAGAATATCATAGAGGCGAAGAGGCCTGATGAGTACACTAAGTTCCTTCATTATATAAAAAGGCAGAAATTTAGAGAGCAAGCAACCTTCTCATGTTACTTGAACTTGAACAACATAATACAGAAGCTACGGTACCCTTACTACATAGAGAGAAATATAACATACAAATCCAGAAGCATATTCTTTTTTTCATGGATGGGCATAAGGCGTTTTAAATTAAGTGACTTTTTTAGACAAACTGTAGCACTATTCCTACATTGTTTGCGGTATAATTTCTACAAGAATACCAGATTGATAGTTGAAAAGAAATGCAGACCATGAATCATGACATCATTGTTTATTTGGCGATTTGGTGAATGCGATTAACCAAGGAATCTATGATGGGGTGATAGAAAACTTCAGAGAATAATCAATCACTTTTTCTACGATTGAATACCTGGCTATCATGGATCCCGCCGGGAGGAGGATCTTGTGAGCTGCCGTTGCTCATGCTGCACCACCACATGCTCCTCGGCGCTATGTGATGTCGCTGTTCGTGCCACATCGCCGCCTACTACTGTTGGTCATGCCGTCGCCACTGGTAGTGCCCCTGTAAAGCATCTTTTAGGCAAAAAATTAGAGATATATGTATAGGGGAGAAAAGAGCGGATGGAAGGATGGGTACGTCGTATCAGCCAGCAACAACATGCATGCGACCTCGACCTAGGAAGAGGACGAGGAAGAGGAGCGAGAGGGTTGCCGACGCAGAGAGATCTGGAGGCGTGGGGGTGGGTCTCCTCCTGGCCCGACGAGCACGCCGTCTTCCCAGCTTCCTTTCGCACAACCTACCTCGGCGGATCCAATGGAGGGAGATCGAGCAAGCGATGCAGGGAGACGTGTAGGCGGCGTTGTGGATAGGGATCACGACGATGCAGGACGTTGAGGATGATCTTGATTCTGGCGGTCCGGCTGCCTTGGCCTCGGGGTCCGGCGACAAGGAGAGCGGGAATCACAGGGGTGGTGGAGTTGGCGCGGTGGACGAGCGAGCTGGAGCAGCATGCGGTGTACCGATGGGGTTGGGCGAAGGGGTGTTATGTGGTTTGATCGAGGGGATTGTTTTGACAATGCGTTTTTCTCGCAAAGCACAGTTTGCGGTACTAATGAAGGACGACAAATGCAATTTTGATGGATCTCGACGAAAGAGCGACGTAGTGCGGAAGGGGCAGAAAATGGAACCCCGAAGTTTTTTTTTTAGACTTCCACATGCATGGGTTTTGAGATTTAGGAAAAATCCAAAATTACACATGGGTCTAATGATTTAGTCCATTATTTCTAACATGATGATAAGTTTAGCCGCCACAATTTCATGTGCTAGCATAGATGCTACATCTCTAACCATTTTGATGTAGCTGCATGGAAAAAACCTCAGAAGGAGTTGATCGTGGAAGAAAAGGTAGCAAGCTGTCCAAGGGGTCAAATTTCCTAAAAAAAAAGGATCCTCGTTTGAAAAGTGAAAGGGATTCAAAGATTTTCTAGCCAACTGTTCATGGAGTAGTATTTTTAAACTAGCGCAATGCCCACGCACTCGTTCATGGGTAATATCTTGGACCTAGGAAAAAAGTACAGACAAAACGCATCTAGTTGCAAAACTAAGGAATTGAGAACACATGAAACTTTCCACAAGAAATGAATCTAGAAAAAAAAAGACTTATTACATGTACCACCTCAGTCACAAAAAATAAAATATTTAGGATGCTATATTTTAGCCTACCAATATGTATTATATCCAGTACATATGTGACATTGTTATTTTTTTTTCTTAAAAAAGGCGACATCGTATTTTTCTGCTGGTCGTGATTTGTTAGAGTCAAAGGACCGAAGCGAGCTTTTTCTTTTTGAGGGAGAAGGACCGAAGCAAGCTATTTTTTCCCGCGCCACGTATGATTAATAATAGCCCACAAAAGAAATGACGAAAAGTAACGATACCAGCCCACGCATAACAACTTCTGGGTTTAGGGTCTTTTCCTAGAATGGGCTATAAAGACTGGCTGGCGCACCCGGGCCACCACAGGGATTACTTTTTTTTTCTTCTGAAAAACACATGATACTATTAACCGAACGACACGGCAGGATTGCTGGTCACAGCGACAGTTACATCATCCGGCAAAGACTCCAGCTATCGCGACCGGACCTCCCGCCTTCGAACACCCACAGCCGCAAGTTCATGAGCGAGCTTATTACAATTTCTAGGACAATACGAAAGCGACACAAAGATGAAATTTAGGCTTAGAAACATGCGCATGTCCCGATAAAGAACACCTTCTGGTGTACGATCAAAAGAGTTGCCTGAAGAGCCTTCACAAGATTAGCAGCATCAGACTCCAAGTTTAGGTGCACAATTCCCCAACTAGCAGCAGCAATTAGCGCTTCATGGCAAGCTGTAGCTTCCGCGGCTGCAGCAATCCCAACCTGAGCCAAGAATCCAGCTCCTGAGCCCCTGACAGCACCTGTCTGGTCCCGTGTGATGAAACCCCAGCCTCCAGTACCAAATTTCTCAGAGAAAGCCCCATCGGTGTTAATTTTGATCACATCACCCATGGACGGTGTCCACATAATCTGCTTTGGAGAGCTGCTAATAGCCAAGGAATTGGGTTGATTCTTTTTGCAGTACAACAAAGATTCAGCAGCCCAGTACTTAGCCTGCCTAACCACAGCCTCTGCCGACAACTTCTTTCTTTCTGTATTTAATTTGTTCCTTGCATCCCAGCAGCGCCAAAGCATACAACAAACCAGAACTCTGTCTGCTTCTTAGAGACCAAGAATTTCATGCACTACTGATTCGGCAAGCGATCACAGAAATCCTCCAACCCCAGTAAACTCCATACTCTTCTGACTTCCTTGCATTTGAGAAATAGGTGGGCACCATCTTCATTTAATCTCCTGCGGCACACACACAAAGTGTCGCAGTCTATTCCCCGGCTTTTAATCTTTGTGAGCTAGGTGTTGGAAATATAAGCAATAATCTATATGATTTAATTCGAATAATAAACTGATAAATCATGATTATACAGACAGTAGTAAAACCAATCATGCAGATCAACAAAGTAGATGAACAGATTACATCTATAGGAGATAAACCTATCACATCTACACCAAACGCTAGAATAAAGAACTCTAGCATAATCTGAAAAAGACAGTTGAATATCACGTACAGTATAGGCTGAATAGCAGCCGCAGCGGTCCCAGCAGCGTCACCCATGTTGTGGTTGTCGAAGAGGTCACTGACGTCCGGGAAGTCGTCGTTTGGGAACTCGTCGTCGGACGACGACCTGGTTGCCAGTAGTCGCGTTGAGCGCTCCCCAAAAACCTGATCGCCCCTCACCCGTACAGGTTCACGAGAGGCGGGGTTCCGGAGGCCTACTGTCCCGATCTACGGTGCACGCCACAAGCCGGGCTGGGGAAGACGAAAGCGGCGACGCAAGGTTCTGTAGGATAGGCGCGTGTGTCGATTGATACGGTATCGATTAGGTTTAGCCCGGACGCTTATATAGTGCAGGTTAGGAAGATTGCAGGTTAGGAAGATCGTGGGCTCATCCCACGTCCATAAAAACTGGAAACAACTGTAATTAACGCGTCCGTTAATGACTCATAATCAGTTTTCCCAACCAGCCAAATAAAGCTCGCTCGGCGAGATTCCCACATCTGTGACGCAGGCGTGGCGAGGCGAGGCGGGCGGCGTCGGAGGAGGAGTGCGCGAGGGCTACTCTTCTTGTCACACCTTAGTGAGTAGTGAAACACTCTACTATATAAGGTGGTCCAACTCCCCTTCAACTAGCAATGTAGGACTAAACTCTAGCAACACTAGCACAGCCATATGCTGCCATATACAAGTGGGCCAAAGAGAATTTCAGAATTTGTCTAATGGGCCAACAGCCCAATATACACCAAATTCCAACAATCCTCCACAAAGTCTCATTGGCACATCACATCACTTTTCTTCTAGAACATTGTTTTATATACCGGTGTGTAGTGGAGACTGTTAAGTTGAACTTCCACGTTAAACTTCATGCTACACTAGCTTGCAACTTGAATAATGGACTATGCCTTGAACTACAAGTTTTCTGCGCGCTAGTTTTACACAAAATCTAGACCGATACAGGCTACCGTCGGCTTCCCTGCGGTTTGGAGCTTATGCGTCATACTCCAGGACCTTTCATGAGTTTATTAGAGAGCACCCAACTCTCACGGACTGCGACGTTTGGCAGTCAGACTCATATAGGTGTGTTCCTCAAGAGATGTTCTGCAGGACAACATCTCCGCTTATAAAAAGCCACTTGGAACACATTAAGATAAATATCAACCTGCCATGCAGATTAAGAGAGTATTGCATCTTAATGGAGATGTAAATATAATATGAGGATACTCTCCTCTCAGCTGACCAACAGCTTGTCTCCTAGCTCTAATTCACGGGATCTCCGATCACATAGAGTGGGTTGCCACTGGGATCACTCATAGCGTGGGTATCAAACCCATCTCCCTCGATGCATTATCTATCACATTGCGTGATAAACCCTTTGTGAAGGGACATTCTAGGTTTTTAGATGTTCGGATATAATCCAACGCAATAACTCCGGAGTTTCTCAGTTTCCTGACAGATTTCAATCTCCTCTTCACATGCCTTGATGACTTCATATTATCCTTAGAACTGTTTACTTTGACGATCACAGTTTGATTATCACAGTTCATCGGGATGGCGGGTATTGGTTTTTCAACCACAGGTAAGTCCATCAAGAGCTCACGAAGCCACTCTGCTTCAACAGTGGCTGTGTCTAATGCTGTGAGTTCTGCTTCCATTGTTGACCTCGTTAAGATGGTCTGCTTGCAAGACTTCCAGGAAACAGCGCCACCACCAAGTGTAAACAAATAACCACTTGTGGCCTTAATCTCATCAGCATTAGATATCCAGTTTGAATCACTATAACCTTCAAGTACCCGTGGATACCTAGTATAGTGAATACCATAACTCATAGTGCCTTTCAAATAGCGCAAAACTCTTTCAAGAGCATGTCAATGATCATCTCCAGGATTTGACATAAATCGACTCAGTTTGCTTACAGCAAAGGAGATGCCAGGTCTAGTAGTGCTGGCTAAATACATGAGCGAGCCTATGATTTAAGAATATCTCAATTGATCTTTAGCATTCCTTCTATTCTTTCGAAGTAGCATACTCGGATCATAAGGCGTTGGAGAAGAATTGCAGTCGCTATACCCGAAGCGACTCAATATCTTTTCCACATAGTGAGACTGAAGCAATGTAATCCCACCATTGTCATCCTTCAGTAGCTTGATGTTTAAGATTACATCAGCCACTCCCAAGTCCTTCATCTCAAAGCAGCGAGATAGGAACTCTTTGACCTCCTCGATAACAGCGAGGTTGGTCCCGAATATCAATATGTCATCAACGTAGAGACACATAATAACTCCCTCGCCCCCACCATGGCGATAGTACACACATTTGTCAGATTCGTTTACAACAAAGCCTTCAGCAGTTAAAGTTCTTTCAAACTTCTCGTGCCCTTTGGAGCTTGCTTAAGACCATATAAAGACTTCACTAACTTACACACCTTTCCTTCATTACCATCTACTACAAATCCATCATTTGCTCCATATATATTTCCTCATCTAGCTCTCCATTTAGAAAAGTTGTCTTAACGTCCATTTGATGAGCGAGAAGACCATGTGAGGCGACCAAGGAAAGTAGTACTCGAATAGTGGTCAATCGCTCTGGTGAGTAGGTATCAAAAAGTCTTCACCTTCCTTTTGGGTATAACCCTTAGCCACAAGGCGTGCCTTGTACTTTTCAATAGTACCATCGGTCTAAGCTCTTTTGAACATCCATTTACATCCTGAGTTTACACCCATAAGGATGATCGGTGATTTCCCAAGTACCATTAGCTAAGATGGAGTCCATCTCGCTTGGATGACTTCCTTCCAAAGGTCGACATCTTGAGATGCATAGGGTTCTGAAATAGAAGTGGGAGTATCATCCACAAGATACACAATGAAATCATCACCAAATGACTTTGCAGTCCTTTGTCTCTTGCTCCTTTTGGGAGCTTCATTGTCATCCTCCACAGGATCATCAGAGTGTTCTATCGGCATAGTGGGTTTAGGAATTATAGAAAAATCCTGACTAGATGAACTAGTCATCTCCTGATTTGATGAGCTAGACATGCCTTTCATAGGAAAGATGTCCTCAAAGAAAGTCGCATTATTCGACTCCATAATTGTACCAACATGCATGTCGGATACCTCAGATTTTACTATCAAAAATCTATAGCCAATGCTATGAAAAGCATATCCCAGAAAAACACAATCATTGGTTTTTGGTCCAAGCTTTCGCTTCTTGGGTATTGGAATATTGACTTTCGCCAAACAACCCCAAGTTCGTAAGTAAGAGAGTTTAAGCCTTTTCTTTTCCCATTCCTCAAATGGAGTCATGGTTTTATCCTTTACAGGAACACGGTTTAGGACATGACACGCGGTCATTAGCGCCTTCCCCCACCATTCCTTGGAAAGACCTGATGTATCTAACATGGCGTTAACCAAATCAGTTAGAGTGCGGTTCTTCCTTTCGGCCACCCCATTTGACTGAGGTGAGTAGGGAGGCGTCCTCTCATGTATAATACCGTGTTCCATACAGAATAAATCAAATTCGTTTGAAAAGTACTCTCCACCACGATCCGACCTTAGCCGCTTGATTTTAAGATCAAGTTGGTTTTCTACCTCAGCTTTATAGATTTTGAAGTAGTTCAAAGCTTCATCTTTAGATTTGAGGAGATAAACATAGCAGTATCTAGTGGAGTCATCAATCAACGTCATAAAGTATCTTTTTCCACCTTTTGTCAACACACCATTCATCTCACAAAGATCTGAATGTATAAGTTATAACGGTGCTAAGTTTCTCGGTTCCGCAGCCGTATGAGACTTGCGGGGTTGCTTTGCTTGTACACAAACTTGGCACTTAGAACCTTTGACAGTGGTAAATTTCGGAATTAAACTCATATTGGCTAGCTGAGTCATGCAACCAAATTTAATATGACGGAGCCGTGAATGCCAAATATTGGACTCATTATCATTGCAAACATCATTAATAACTTTAGTACATGAGTCTGACAAAGACAAGCGGAACAGACCTCCGCACTCATAACCCTTTCCAACAAATTGTACATACTTAGAAATTACAACTTTATTGGACTCAAAAACCAACTTAAAGCCCTCTAGACATAAAAGCGATCCACTGACGAGATTCTTATTGATGGAGGGAACGTGCTGCACATTCTTCAGCTGTACGGTCTTTCCCGAAGTAAACTTCAGATTTACCGTACCAACACCATGAACAGAAGCACGTGAGCCGTTTCCCATCAGCACGGAAGGGGTCCTTGAGACCTGATAAGAGGAAAACATGGAGATATCAGAACACACATGTGTATTAGCACCCGTGTCTATCCACCAATCAGGAGAATGACATACTGAAAGGATAATAGGTAAAATACCGTACCCAGCATCCTTCATCTCAGTATCGCTAATAACAACATTAGCGGCATTGCCGCTGTTTCCATGTTGACGCTTGTCAAAGCGATTAGGACAGCTAGGAGCCCAATGACCAGGATCACCATAGACGTGGAAAGAGCCTTTCCTATTATCATTTTTCTTCTTGAAGTTGGTTGAGTGCGTGGCCTTGTTCTTGCCATCGAACTTTCACTTTCCTTTAGTTTTGTTCTTATTCTTAAACTTGTGGGATTGGAAGTTTTTCCTCTGCACTAAATTGGCAGTAGAACTTCCCTCAAGTCCTCGAGCAGTTTTGTCCTTTGCTCTCGCCTTCTCTTCCACATGAAGAGACCCAATAAGATCCGTAACGGAAAACTCTTGTCTCTTATGTTTCAGAGAAGTAGCAAAGTTCCTCCACGAAGGAGGAAGCTTGGCAATAATGCCACCAGCCACAAATTTGTCCGGTAAGGAACACTTGAACTGCTCAAGTTCTTTGGCAAGTGATTGTATCTCATGAGCTTGTTCAATGACGGAGCGCTCATCAACCATCCTGTAGTCATAGAATTGCTCCATGACATACAGCTCAGTGCCAGCGTCTGAGACCCCAAACTTGGCCTCGAGCGCTTCCCACGCGTCCTTACCATTATTAAATGACATATAAGGGTCAACAATGTTGTCCCCAAGAACACTGAACAAAGCCGCCATAAACATGGTATCGGCTTTCTTAAAGTTCGCTTCCTGCTCAGCAGAAAGATCTCCTTCAGGCTTGCCAAAAGTGGCGCTATAGCAGTTTAGGTTTTCAAACCAGAGAACTGCTCTCTTGCGCCATCTCTTATAGTGCATGCCATCAAAAGGAGGCGGCCTAGTAGCCGCGGCTACACCAGTGGAATTCAGTTGCCTATGATCAGGTTTTTGGATTGTTGGAAATATAAGCAATAATCCATATGATTTAATCCGAATAATAAACTGATAAATCATGATCATACAGACAGTAGTAAAACCAATCATGCAGATCAACAAAGTAGATGAACAGATTACATCTATAGGAGATAAACCTATCACATCTACACCAAACGCTAGAATAAAGAACTCTAGCATAATCTGAAAAAGACAGTTGACTATCATGTACAGTGTAGGCTGAATAGCAGCCGCAACGGTCGCAGCAGTGTCGTCCATGTTGTGGTTGTCGAAGAGATCGCTGATGTCCGGGAAGAAGTCGTCGTTCGGGAACTCGCCGTTGGATGACGACATGGTTGCCAGTAGTTGCGCTTGAGCGCTCCCCAAAAACATGATCGCCCCTCACCCGTACAGGTTCACGAGAGGCGGGGTTCCGAAGGCCTACTGTCCCGATCTGCGGTGCACGCCGCAAGCCGGGATGGAGAAGACGAAAGCGGCGGCGCAAGGTTCTGGAGGATAGGCACGTGTGTGGATTGATACGGGTGCCGATTAGGTTTAGCCCGGACGCTTATATAGTGCAGGTTAGGAGGATCGTGGGCTCATCCCACGTCCGAGTCGTTAACAGCCACGTCCATAAAAACTGGAAACGGCTGTAATTAAAGCGTCCGTTAATGACTCATAATCAGTTTTTCCAACCAACAAAATAAATCTCGGCTCGGCGAGATTCCCGCAACCCGCGGCGCGCGCGCGTCGTGACGAGGCGAGGCCTGGTGAGGCGGAGGAGGAGTGCGCGAGGGCTACTCTTCTTGTCACACCTTAGTGAGTGGTACAACACTCTACTATATAAGGTGGTCCAACTCCCCTTCAACTAGCAATGTGGGACTAAACTTTAGCACCACTAGCACAACCATATGCTGCCATATACAAGTGGGCCAAAGAGAATTTCAGAATTTGTCTAATGGGCCAACAACCCAATATACACCAAATTCCAACAATCCCCCACAAAGTCTCATTGGCACATCACATCACTTTTCTTTCAGAACATTATTTTATATACCGGTGTGTAGTGGAGACTGTTAAGTTGAACTTCCACGTTAAACTTCATGCTACACTAGCTAGCAACTTGAATAGTGGACTATGCCTTGAACTACAAGTTTTCTGCGCGCTAGTTTTACACAAAATCTAGAACGGTACAGGGCTACCGTCGGCTTCCCCGCGGTTTGGAGCTTATGCGTCATACTCCTGGGCCTTTCATGAGTTTATTAGAGAACACCCAACTCTCACGGACTGCGACGTTTGACAGTCAGACTCACATAGGTGTGTTCCTCAAGAGATGTTCTGCAGGACAACATCTCTGCTTATAAAAAGCCATTTGGAACACATTAATATAAATATCAACCTGCCATGCAGATTAAGAGAGTATTGCATCTTTATGGAGATGTAAATATAATATAGGGATACTCTCCTCTCAGCTGACCAACAGCTTGTCTCCCAGCTCTAATTCACGGGATCTCCGATCAGATAAAGTGGGTTGCCACTGGGATCAACTCATAATGTGGGTCTCAAACCCATCTCTCTAGATGCATTATCTATCACATTGCGTGATAGACCCTTTGTGAAAGGATCTGCCAGGTTTTTAGATGTTTGGATATAATCCAACGCAATAACTTTGGAGTTTCTCAGTTTCCTGACAGATTTCAATCTCCTCTTCACATGCCTTGATGACTTCATATTATCCTTAGAACTGTTTGCTTTGACGATCACAGTTTGATTATCATAGTTCATCGGGATGGCGGGTAATGGTTTTTCAACCACAGGTAAGTCCATCAAGAGCTCACGAAGCCACTCTGCTTCAACAGTGGCTGTGTCTAATGCTGTGAGTTCTGCTTCCATTGTTGACCTCGTTAAGATGGTCTGCTTACAAGACTTCCAGGAAACAGCGCCACCACCAAGTGTAAATAAATAACCACTTGTGGCCTTAATCTCATCAGCATCAGATATCCAGTTTGAATCACTATAACCTTCAAGTACCCGTGGATACCCAGTATAGTGAATACCATAACTCGTAGTGCCTTTCAAATAGCGCAAAACTCTTTCAAGAGCATGCCAATGATCATCTCCAGGATTTGACACAAATCGACTCAGTTTGCTTACAGCAAAGGAGATATTAGGTCTAGTAGCGCTGGCTAAATACATGAGTGAGCCAATAATTTGAGAATATCTCAATTGATCTTTAGCAGTCCTTCAATTCTTTCGAAGTAGCACACTCGAATCATAAGGCATTGGAGAAGAATTGCAGTCGCTATACCCGAAGCGACTCAATATATTTTCCACATAGTGATACTGAAGCAATGTAATCCCACCATTGTCATCCTTTAGTAGCTTGATGTTTAAGATTACATCAGCCACTCCCAAGTCCTTCTTCTCAAAGCAGCGAGATAGGAACTCTTTGACCTCCTCGATAACAGCGAGGTTGGTCCCGAATATCAATATGTCATCAACGTAGAGACACATAATAACTCCCTCGCCCCCACCATGGCGATAGTACACACATTTGTCAGATTCGTTTACAACAAAGCCTTCAGCAGTTAAAGTTCTTTCAAACTTCTCGTGCCACTGTTTAGGAGCTTGCTTAAGACCATATAAAGACTTCACTAACTTACACACCTTTCCTTCATTACCATCTACTACAAATCCATCAGGCTGCTCCATATATATTTCCTCATCTAGCTCTCCATTTAGAAAAGTTGTCTTAACGTCCATTTGATGAACGAGAAGACCATGTGAGGCAGCCAAGGAAAGTAGTACTCGAATAGTGGTCAATCTGGCTACAGGTGAGTAGGTATCAAAAAAGTCTTCACCTTCCTTTTGGGTATAACCCTTAGCCACAAGACGTGCCTTGTACTTTTCAATAGTACCATCAGGTCTAAGCTTTTTTTTGAACATCCATTTACATCCTACAGGTTTACACCCATAAGGATGATCAGTGATTTCCCAAGTACCATTAGCTAAGATGGAGTCCATCTCGCTTCGGACAGCTTCCTTCCAGTAGTCAGCATCTTGAGATGCATAGGCTTCTAAAATGGAAGTGGGAGTATCATCCACAAGGTACACAATGAAATCATCACCAAAAGACTTTGCAGTCCTTTGTCTCTTTCTCCTTTTGGGAGCTTCATTGTCATCCTCCACAGGATCATCAGAGTATTCTATCGGCATAGTGGGTTCAGGAATTATAGAAAATTCCTGACTAGATGAACTAGTCATCTTCTGATTTGATGAGCTAGAAATACCTTTCATAGGAAAGATGTCCTCAAAGAAAATCGCATCATTTGACTCCATAATTGTACGAACATGCATGTCGGATACCTCAGATTTTACTATCAAAAATCTATAGCCAATGCTATGAAAAGCATATCCCAGAAAAACACAATCAACGGTTTTTGGTCCAAGTTTTCGCTTCTTGGGTATTGGAATATTGACTTTCGCCAAACAACCCCAAGTTCGTAAGTAAGAGAGTTTAAGCCTTTTCTTTTCCCATTCCTCAAATGGAGTCATGGTTTTATCCTTTACAGGAACACGGTTTAGGACATGACACGCGGTCATTAGCGCCACCCCCACTATTCCTTGGAAAGACCCGATGTATCTAACATGGCGTTAACCAAATCAGTTAGAGTGCGGTTCTTCCTTTTGGCCACCCTATTTGACTGAGGTGAGTAGGGAGGCGTCCTCTCATGTATAATACCGTGTTCCATACAGAATAAATCAAATTCGTTTGAAAAGTACTCTCCACCACGATCCGACCTTTTAGCCGCTTGATTTTAAGATCAAGTTGGTTTTCTGCCTCAGCTTTATAGATTTTGAAGTAGTTCAAAGCTTCATCTTTAGATTTCAGGAGATAAACATAGCAGTATCTAGTGGAGTCATTAATCAACGTCATAAAGTATCTTTTTCCACCTTTTGTCAACACACCATTCATCACACAAAGATCTGAATGTATAAGTTCTAGCGGTGCTAAGTTTCTCGGTTCCGCAGTCGTATGAGACTTGCGGGGTTGCTTTGCTTGCACACAAACTTGGCACTTAGAACCTTTGACAGTGGTAAATTTCGGAATTAAACTCATATTGGCTAGCCGCGTCATGCAACCAAAGTTAATATGACAGAGTCGTGAATGCCAAACATTGGACTCATTATCATTGCAAACATGATTAATAACTTTAGTACATGAGTCTGACAAAGACAAGCGGAACAGACTTCCGCACTCATAACCTTTTCCAACAAATTGTACATACTTAGAAATTACAACTTTATTGGACTCAAAAACCAACTTAAAGCCATCTCGACATAAAAGCGATCCGCTGACGAGATTCTTATTGATGGAGGGAACATCCTGCACGTTCTTCAGCTGTACGGTCTTCCCCAAAGTAAACTTCAGATCTACCGTACCAACACCATGAACAGAAGCACGTGAGCCGTTTCCCATCAGCACGGAAGAAGTCCTTGTGACCTAATAAGAGGAGAACATGGAAATATCAGAACATACATGTGTATTAGCACCCGTGTCTATCCACCAATCAGGAGAATGACATACTGAAATGATAGTAGGTAAAATACTGTACCCAGCATCCTTCATCTCACTATCGCTAATAACAATATTAGCGGCATTGCCGTTGTTCCCATGTTGACGCTTGTCAAAGCGATTAGGGCAGCTAGGAGCCCAATGACCAGGATCACCATAGACCCCAAACTTGGCCTCGAGTGCTTCCCACGCGTCCTTGCCATTATCAAATGACATATAAGGGTCAACAATGTTGTCCCCAAGAACACTGAACAAAGCCGCCATAAAAAGGTATCAGCTTTCTTAAAGTTTGCTTCCTGCTCAGCAGAAAGATCTCCTTCAGGCTTGCCAAGAGTGGCGCTATAGAAGTTTAGGTTTTCAAACCAGAGAACTCCTCTCTTGCGCCATCTCTTATAGTGCATGCCATCAAAATGAGGCGGCCTTGTAGCCGCGGCTACACCAGTGGAATTCAGTTGCCTATAATCAGGTTTTTGGATTGTTGGAAATATAAGCAATAATCCATATGATTTAATCCGAATAATAAACTGATAAATCATGATCATACAGACAATAGTAAAACCAATCATGTAGATCAACAAAGTAGATGAACAGATTACATCTATAGGAGATAAACCTATCACATCTACACCAAATGCTAGAATGAAGAACTCTAGCATAATCTAAAAAAGACAGTTGACTATCACGTACAGTGTAGGCTGAATAGCAGCCGCAGCGGTCGCAGCAGCGTCACCCATGTTGTGGTGGTCGAAGAGATCGCTGACGTCCGGGAAGAAGTCGTCGTTCGGGAACTCGCCATCGGACGACGACGTGGTTGCCAGTAGTCGCGCTTGAGAGCTCCCCAAAAATCTAATCGCCCCTCACCCGTACAGGTTCACGAGAGGCGGTGTTTCGGAGGCCTACTGTCCCGATCTGCGGTGCACGCCGCAAGCCGGGATGGAGAAGACGAAAGCGGCGGCGCAAGGTTCTGGAGGATAGGCGCGTGTGTGGATTGATACGGGTGCCGATTAGGTTTAGCCCGAACGCTTATATAGTGCAGGTTAGGAGGATCGTGGGCTCAGCCCACGTCCGAGTCGGTAACAGCCACGTCCATAAAAACTGGAAATGGCTGTAATTAACGTGTCCGTTAATGACTCATAATCAGTTTTCCCAACCAACAAAATAAAGCTCGGCTCGGCGAGATTCCATAACCAGCGGGCATCGTGTGCGAGGCGTGGCGAGGCAAGGCGGGCAGCGTCGGAGGAGGATTGCGCGAGGGCTACTCTTCTTGTCACACATTAGTGAGTGGTACAACACTCTACTATATAAGTTGGTCCAACTCCTCTTCAACTAGCAATGTGGGACTAAACTTTAGCACCATTAGCACAGCCATATGCTGCCATATACAAGTGGGCCAAAGAGAATTTCAGAATTTGTCTAATGGGCCAACAACCCAATATACACCAAATTCCAACAGAGTGGATCCCACACGAGGAAGCCAAGGATCATACCACATGTTGACCTGCCTTCCATCACCAATCCGCCAAATCATCCCCTCCTTAAGCAAACTAACTCCTTTCAAAATACTTCTCCATGTGTATGAGATACCAGCATTCGCCGTGGCGTCCAAAATAGATGAATGAGGAAAATATTTTGCCTTAAGGACTCTACCACAAAGGGAGTTCAGGTTATCCAGCAGCCTCCAAGCTTGGCGGGCAAGCATAGCCATATTAAAACCGTATAGATCTCGAAACCCAAGTCCTCTGTCACTCTTTGGTTTTGTGAGTGTTTCCCAGCTCAACCAATGCACTTCATTTTCATTGTCTTGCTGCACCCACCAGTACCTACAAATCATCTTACTAATATCCTCACATAATGTCTTTGTGAGATCAAAGCATGACATTGCGAATGTTGGGATAGCTTGTGCACAAGCCTTAATTAAGATGTCTTTCCCAACTTTTGAGAGCATTTTCTCCTTCCATCCTTGTATCTTCTTCCACACTCTTTCTTTTAAATATGCAAATATATCTGATCTCGAACGACCCACATACACCGGGAGGCCTAAGTACTTCTCAGTTCTGGCCTCAGAGCATCTCCACTCACCTAGGGCCTTGATCCCGGGCTGAAAATCAGTCCGGACCTTTGAAAATCGGCCGTGTACTCGAAGTATTTTCGTCCGGATTTGGGCGTGTTTACCAGTCCCTACCCAGGCGAGGAAGCAGTTCAGTGGACGCCTGGGCTGGGACACATAAAAAAAGGCGTGGGCCAGATCTGTCAGCGAGACAGTCCCATTTCCACCCACTCCACTCGCCCAGACTGGGCGACTGCCGCGAAGAGCTCTGTCGCCATGACTTTGCTGGCGGAGCTCCCCCGCGCCGAGACATGCCCATGCCTCTAGCTACGCTCGTCGTCGTTGCCGCCCATCTCCACGCCTTCTCCGCCGCCGCTTTCGTAGACCTACCCTCACCGTAGTTGTGCTTCGGCTCCGTGCGCCCACCACCACGCCCGCTAGGTGTTCGACATTTGGCCGGATTCGTCCATGGACTCCGACGGCGACGAGGTGCTGTCCACTGACTCTGACGAGGGCGAGATACTCGCCATGGATTCCGACGACGAGGAGTTACTCGTCGAACTCCTGGAGGAGGAGAGCGCCAAGGTCGCCGAAAGTGAAGAGCACTTGCAGATTCTCGCATCGCTCGCCCAGCTGTACATGCAGATGGTGAAGCCGAAGCGCGGTGGTTCGGCGCCAGGTCGCATGAAGTGCAAGGCGAGACAGAGGATACTATCTAGAAGATGGCATCTATCCAAGATGGACATCAACGTCCTCAACTCCTCAACTGTCTTTTCCAAGCTTGTTGAGGGTCATGCTCCCCCGGTGGAATTTGAGATCAACGGGCATCACTACAACAAGGGATACTATCTAGCAGATGGCATCTATCCAAGATGGCCAACATTTGTGAAGACTATCTCAGGCCCAATGCTCCCCAAGCATTCTCACTTTGCCAAGGAACAGGAAGCTTGCAAGAAGGACGTGGAGCGGGCATTTGGTGTGCTCCAGCAGAGGTTTGCAGTTGTCCGGTTCCCTGCTATGACCTGGTCGAAAGATCAGATGTGGGAAGTGATGAACTGTTGTGTGACCTTGCACAACATGATCATTGAGGATGAGAAGAAGGATCCAATGAGTTTGCTCGAGGAGGACGAGCCATACCATCTACAGGGTCCTCTTGCCAAGAATGATCATCAGGTGCCTCCAACATGGGCTGTATTCATTGCAATGCGTCAGGATATCCGAGATCCGGCGATGCATCAACAGCTGCAAGATGATCTTGTCGAGCACCTATGGATACGCAGGGATAACACGACGTAGATGCTGAGCATGAACTGGCCGAACTTGGCCGAAATATGTTGTAATTTTATTGCAGGCCAAACTATGTTTACAGTACGTCGAACGATGTTTAAAATTTCGCAGAACTTTGTCTCAAAGTGTTCTATATTCATCATATAACGAACTATGCCGAAATTTGGCCGAACTTGAGCCGAATTCTAGCGGGAACGGTCCACCCTGGAATTCGGCCTGGGTACGCGAGTGGAAACTGACCGTACCCAGGCTGAAAACTTACGCCGTCCGGGCAAAGTTTGGTCCGAATTTCGGCCTGGGTTCGGCCAACGAGGGGAGATGCTCTCAGCTCCACATGGATTACTGACCATGAGCAAAAAGTGCGCGGAGGCAAAGGAAATACCGGCACGGCGACGCCTCCATGACATTCTTGGGCCATTGCGGCGAACTTGAAGGTTGTGCGCTTCGATACTAAAAGCATCTTTCTGAACATACAGACATAGTAAGACATTGCAGTGCCTGAATTGCACCCAAGCTTTGCTGGTTGTCCACCTCGCGTACCTTGCATAACTGAAGTTCGGGCACGCTGCGCACAAGATGTAACAAACAGTAACACTGTCATGATAATTACATATACATATGCGTGGGATCGAAGGACCAAACCCCAGCCATCAAGAAAAGTGAACTGGCTCTGGATACTCGTGATGCTAGCTTAGCCTTCTTTCCACTCATGGCTCTCATGCAATGTGTGCGAGTGTGACGGATCTATCATCAAGAGCTAGTGACTACATTAGATTGTTGCCAACTGATAGTGGAACGTCTATATGATCTAAAGACTACTTGTTCTTTTAGTGCAAGTTGTTCAGTACTACTTTATGTCATCTTCCTAGGGATATAGAGCAAAGCTGTTCAGTCAGTGCCTTGTTCTTTCTAGATATTTTTACACAATTTCAGTACTACTTTATGTCATCTTCCTAGGGATATAGAATTAAATGCCCAACATATGCTACATGTCAGAAAAACTATAAAGAAGATATTACATTTTAGATAGATTATATTAGAGGTGGCTACTTGTCGTGGTGGTATCACGGCATATGCCATGGTAGGCTAAAGTTGGGATGGACGTGGAGGAATCCGGGGAGGGATGATGAAGACCGCACTCGTATGAACAAAGAGAAATACAATGTATATAGGATTGAGGCTCTCAAGTGGAGATAACATCTCATTCTCTACATCTAATCTCTTATAATCTTGTCATACTTGTGGCTACAATCATGCTCCTCGAGCTGTATCTCCTATGTCTCTATCTAGATCTCTCTGTGAGATTGGAGAAGGAAGAATAAGAAGAAGAGCTCCTATTGAGCAGAGAGGGGAAGAGCCCTTCAGGGCCTCTCCCTCTAACGATCCCCCTGGTGCTCCTTATAAAGGAGAGCTCAGGGGACAAAACTTGTTCTACACGTTTGGCATCTAGATGGCATATTCTAGGTATCTTCTAGAGATGCTCAGCATATGCCTTGGCATCTTTGGAGTTGACTAGGATGAGACTTTCTCACCTGTAGTGAAGCTAAAGTCTGTGAGGATTATGTTAGCAATCGCTGCATATTATGATTATGAGATATGGCAGATGGATGTCAAAACAACATTCCTCAATGGAGACATTGATGAAGAGTTGTATATGATGCAACCCAAAGGTTTTGTCGATCGATCCTAAAAGATGCTAACAAGGTATGCAAACTTCAACGGTCCATCTATGGATTGAAGCAAGCATCCGAAGTTGGAATCAACGTTTGATAAGGTGATCAAAAGTTTTGGTTTTATACAAACTTATGGAGAAGCTTTTTACAAGAAAGTTACAAGAAAGGAGTGGCATTCTTAATAGTATATGTAGATGACATATTGATGACATATGATTGGGAATGACCTTCTTAATAGTGTCAAAGAATATTTGAATAATAGTTTTTCAATGAAGGATCTTGGCGAAGCAGCTTATATATTAGGCATAAAGATTTATAGAGATAGATCAAACGCCAAATATCATTGTCACAAAGTAGTACATATTTGGACAAAGTTCTAAAGAGGTTTGGAATGGAAGATAGCAAGAAAGGGTTCTTGCCCATGTTGCTTAATCGACCTTGAGTAAAACCACATCAAAGTAAGATAGAGAAAGGATGAGTAAGACTCCCTATGCCTCAGCCATAGGATCTCTAATGTATGCCATGCTATGTACTAGACCGACATTGCATATCTTTGTTAGTTTAACTAGAAGATATCAAAGTGATCCGGTGAGTGGATCATTGCGATGGTTAAAACATCCTTAAGTACTTGAGAAGAACTAAGGATATGGTTCTTTCTTATGGAGGTGATGAACAACTCGTTGTTAATGGTTACACCGATGCTAGTTGGAACACCGATCCGGATGATTCTAAATCACAATCTAGATAATGATTTATTTTGAATGGTGCATGTTAGGAGGAGTGCAAAGCAAAGCGTTGTGTCGAGATCTTCAACTGAATCGGAATACATGGGGAGGCTTCACAAGAAGCGATATGGATCAAAGAGTTCATTACAGCTGGGTGTGGTTCCTAGTCTATTTGGACCCAATGTCTATCTCTTGTGATAACATGGCGCCATAGCCATCTTGCGCAAGAACCAAGGTCACACAAGAAGCTGAAGCACATCAGCTACGCTTTCACGCTACTCGAACATATCCAAGATGGGGATATAAAGATTTGCAAAGTACACACAGATCTGAATGAATGGCGGATCCGTTGACTAAACCTCTCCAGGGGCAAAACATGACCATCACCAAACTGCCATGGGTGTTCGGTATATTACCATGTAATCTAGATTAGATGACTCTAGTGGGTGCAAGTTGGAGATATGCCCTAGAGGCAATAATAAATATAGTTATTATTATATCTTTGTGTTTATGATAAATGTTTACATTCATGCTATAATAGTATTAACAAGGAAACATTAATACTTGTGTGATTTGTAGACTAAAATAAGAGTCCCTAGTAAAGCCTCTATATAATACTAGCTTGTTGGTTAATAGATGATTGTGATTTCCCTATCATGAACAATGAGATGTTATTAACAACAAGATCATATCGTTAGGAGAATGATATGGTGGACATACTCCTATAGATTAGCGTAGCATAAAGATCAAGTCATTTTAATAGTTCAATTGCTATATGCTTTCTGATACATAGTAACCTAATTCCTTCGACTATGAGATCATGCATATCACCTTTACCGGATGGATGCTTTGATGACATCAAACACCACACCGTAACTGGGTGGCTATAAAGGTGGCATTGAGTGTTCAGAAAGTATTGGTTGAAACACATGGATCAAGACTGGGATTTGTCCATCCATATGACGGATAGATATACTCTGGGCCCTCTCGGTGAAATGTCATCCAATTGGCTTGCAAGCATGTGACTGGCTCACAAGGGATCACATATCATGGGAACGAGAAAAGAGTACTTATCGGTAACGAGGTTGAACTAGGTATGCAGAGATACCGACGATCATAACCTCGGATAAGTAAACTATCGTGAGACAAAGGGAAATTGGTATCGTATGTAAGTGGTTCATTCGATCGCAAAGTAATCGTAGAAATATGTGGGAGCCATATGAATTTCCAGATTCCTCTATTGGTTATTGTTCGGAGAAGTGTCTCGATCATGTCCGCATAATTCACGAACCGTAGGGAGACACACTTAAGGATTCGACGTTGTTTGAGTAGTTATGGAATGATGAGAAAGAGACCGAATGTTGTTCGGAGTCACGGATGGGATCTGGGATATCACGAGGAGATCCGGAATGGTCCGGAGAATAAGATTCATATAAGGAAAGTCCCGTTTCGGAGTTGGAGAATGGTTCCGGTGTTTTCATCGGGAATGTTCTAGAAGGTTCCGGAATGTCCGGCACTCCGGAGGGGAAGGGTACATGAATGTGTTATATCAAGTTGGTATGATTGCATCATGTACTAAGTGTCATCACTGAACAAAATAAAGGATTAATTCAAATCCTAGTTTGAAAAGTCAAACGGCTAGTTTGAAAGTCAAAATGGCTATTTTTGGGAAGTGGAAAAGAGGAGGAAACGGAGTTGGGGAGGAGTCCCTCCTCCCCACCGCCGGCGCCCCACCAAGCCGAGTTGGGGAGGGACTCCTCTCCCTCCCCTTGGCCGGCCGGCCCCTCCACCTATATAAGGAGGGGCAGGGCTCCCTCCTAGAGACACACAAGATCCTCTCCTCCAAACCCTAAGCCACGGGCCTTGCCACCTGCCGCCGCCGCCCTAGGGCAAACCGCCGCCGCCTAGCAACCCTAGCCGCCGGCCTAGCCTCCTCCTCGACGTGTCTAAACCCTGGATCGTCGAGGGACTCTCTCATACTCCACCATACTCGCTCCGGCTTAAGGCGAAGCCTGAGATCTCCTCTACTTTGGTACCATTTGTTGTCTGCCGAATCGCGAGGAGAGTGCTACAACCTCCGCTGCCTGCTAGAACAAGGGAGAGGAAGGTCTTCGTCGAACGCAGTGACTGATCATGGGAGCGCTGCCGAACATAGCCGGGAAGGATCGTCTACGCGATCTTGAGATCGGGAAGAGTACGACTACATCACCCACGAGAATCCGCTCTCGTTAAACACTTTGGAATCTTCGAGGGTGAGTTATTCTATCGACTAGTTGCTACAATCTAGTAGATAGATCTTGGCTTGTTTGTTTGTATGCGATAGAAAATTTTTGTTTTCCATGCTACGAATCCCTACAAGGGGCTCCATGAGCAGAGCAGCAGGAGCCCGACGAGGAGGCTGTGGCGGAGTGCGGGTCAGGGGGGAGTCGGACACGAAGGCAGGCGTGCGCTGCGGGGAGGACGAGGGAGTGACAAAGGGCGTCCGAGGCTGCAGCGATTCGTGCTCCGAAAGCACCTCGAAGCCTGGAGGCTGGCTTGGCGTGACAAGGCTCAATGGGGAGAGCAGCTGAAGGGCACGACGCGCGGCCAGGCTCAGAGGCGAGGACGTCACGGCGCTCAACATCAGCTGGGTGGCTGCAACACTCCCTCCACCCGCCCGAAGCAGCATAGACGTGCTACTTCCCTTTGAAGTCGGCGAGGAAGGGATGTCGGAGGTTGGCGAGGACAACGGGTCTGGAGTTGCTTGAGGAGTGCGAGCAGCACGAGAGCGGCGCCTACTTGAGCTAGGTGACAAGTTGCGCTCATCGCCCCGCCCGCGGAGCCGCGGTGGCGAAGATGAAGCGCGGGCGCCGCGCGGCACGAGCCGCATAGGCTCATACACCTCAAGAACCGGAGGCGCTGATGCAGCAGCATCCCCTGCCAAGGTCGCCGACGCAGCATCCGGAGGGGAGGGGACGCCATCAGCGGCACCACCATGGCGCCGCCCACCGTTGCGGTTGCCAGAGCGGTCGCGCTCTCGCCCTTGGTCCTGGGCACGGTCACCATCACCGTTGCATGCTCTGGTTTGTCAAGGGCAGGGCTTTATTTCGAGCTCGGGGGCTAGAGAAGCACTGGGGATAGGCGGGAGAATAGTACTCCATCGGTTTCAAAATATAAGATGTTTTAGGTTTGTGAAAAAAATGTATCTAGACTTATTGTAATGTATACACCACAACAAGATACATTTTCTTCCGTTTCAAAATATAAGATGTTTTAGGTTTGTGAAGGACAGTAGCGTAAACATACTGATGGAGTGCGAGAAACTAGGAAGAAAGCAACTTCGATTGACGAATGATAAAGAAATAGGCAGCATTGATCATCTTGACAAAGGTGCATCATATCAGAAAATCTGGCGGCCGTAACAAGCTTTCGGGGGTTCTCTTTTTCAAGAAGGAAAACCATGCACCTCGGTACTAGTCATTCGTAGAGTGAGTTCAATAAGGTAAAACATATAGATATAGAGATCGACTAAACACAAAAGTGATTACACGAAACATTTATAGCGGACCCTCTAACTAGACCATCATCCATGTTGGTTGAACATGCCTGAACTATCGTCTCCAAGCCAATGAATCCAAATTCTAGTGAAGCTAGCGGCTACAGGGTCATATCTAGAAATTCGAGGACTAGGTGCAAGATCCGGCGAACAACAATCGCAACATAACTTTTTAGTATGTTATTTCCAACAATACTAAATGATACCTCAGAATTAATGCAGACATAGTAAACAAACTAACATCAACTTGTACTAAAAGCATCATATATCTACATTTCTTACAATGAAATCTTTGAATTACGAAATATTCAATTATATACACATACCAGAAATATGTAGCAGGTCTCGGGTTCTCATGAACCCGGTTTTGATAACATGCATTTTTTTTCATATTCTTAAGTTTCTATTTTTTTTCTTTAACAAATCATAAACGGGCACATTACCTTGACATGTCACTCCGCCCTCGCCTACCACCTACACCCTAAAAAGAGCAATCGAGATGAATGTGCAGAAGCAGTCTGCACTGGCTGAACATGTTGTGCTACTTCGCTCTGAGCTGCAAGAATGTTTGGCACTCGTTGTGAGTTTTTTGGCGAGAGCGGAGGCTGCTCTTGGCGCACTCTGAGTTTGGCTGGATGTTTCTCCTGTGCCCGAGATTCCTGCTGGTTCCGCGGACCATGGGGAAGCATGCATCTATGGTTGTCTCTCTCCATGTGCTAGGCTCTCTCCATCGACACAGCCTGCCGTGATGGTTGCCTCGGGAAGTGGACTTTATTGGGTTTTTTTTTTAGAGCAACCACAAAATTTCATTGATAGAAAAACATGTTACAAGAACCCATGTGAAAACTGAAAAATAGACCAGGAGAAAAACGATTTTCCTGAAAACATTGCAGATGTACACCTAATGGATTTAAAAATACAAAACTATCCCTAGGGTTTTCTTTACTCGCCGAAGCACCATCACCAACGAGGCTTTGTGAGTCGATGAACAGGCCTGCTGCAAGCAGCAAGGCACATGTCGCTGTGGCACGTCGACCGGGGGACGTCCCCGTGCTGTCTTGGACCATGATCCACCGCCTCCCACCGACGAAGTCAGGGAATAACGGCCAATCCACCACCTACGGACCAACATCCTCGCTCCAGAGCATCCATCTCGCCCCGGCCCCCAGTGTTGCCATGGATAACGACGAACACCGGCGACACTTCGAGAAACAGGTCTCGCCAGATCCAAAGAACGACGAGAAGACCAAGCTGTTGATCCGAAGGATCGACAAGCACACATTGTCATCAACTCCGAGACGCCGCCGTAAAGGTCACCGCCGGTGTGGGAGTAGAGTTGAGGCAGATTTATTTGCCCGGACGCCGCTCCCACCACCCCAACGACGCACCAGAGAAGACAAACCCTAACTACAGACCGAAGGAACGAGATCCCCTCCCTCTCCTGCCGCCGGAGCGGCAAGCGGATGGAGAGGGGACCAAGGCCTTGGCCAGAGGAGATCTAGTTCCGCCGCCTGTCGCTAGACACGAGAGGAGGAGGGGAACGGTTGAGGGAGTTCTGTGTGCATGACTTTATCGGGGTTGTGCATACGGTGATGCACATCATGATCGAGCAACATGAGCTATGTAGGGTGCCCCTTCTCATATGTCGATGCATATTGAGGTGCAATCCCTTGGGACCTCGGCGTTTGGTTTGTCTCGCACATCAGCACCGCCGGAGCCTAGATAGTTGCTTGACTCCATGGACCATGGAGGTTTGGGCGATATTTGAAGGGAATATGCCTGGGAGACAATAATAAAGTGGTTATTAACTTATTCCTTGTTTATGATAAATATTTATTTCTCATGCTATAATTGTTTTAATTGGAAATATTAATACATGTGTGTTTAATAAACAAATAAGAGTTCTTAGTTATGCCTCCCATATAAACTAGCTCGTTGATTTACATGATGATCAAAGGTTTCCTGATCATGGACATTGGATGTTGTTAATAACGAGGTCACAACATTGGTGAAATGATGTGATGAACACTCACCTGAAGTATGGTAATACGATAAAAGTCATTATTTTTACATTGCTATAATAAGTCCTACGAAGTAACACTAATTCTTAGACCATGAGATCATGTTAATTGCTAACACCGAAAGAGTACTTTGATAACATTAAACGTCACACCATAACAGGGTGACTATAAAGGTGGGTTTGGGTACTCTAAAAGTGTTATGTTGAGGTACATGGATCAAGAGTGGGATTTGTCCATCCCGATGACGAAGAGATATACTCTGGGCCCTCTCGGTGATATCACATTGATAACAGCTTGCAAGAAGGTGATTTGATCACAAGGAATGTTATATCATGGGAACAAGAAAAGAGTACTTGTCGGTAACGAGATTAAACTAGGTATGGGTATACCGATGATCGAATCTCGGACATGTAATATATCGTGAGACACAGGGATTTAGTTACAACGTCAAAGGTTCTCACGATCACTAAGTCATCGTCGAATGTGTGGGAGTTAGTATGGGTCTCTAGGTCCCGCTACTGATTATTGACTAGAGAGCGGTCTCGATCATGTCTGCATTATTTGAGAACCATAGGATAACATGCTTAAGGGATACCGACACCATTTGGAGCAAATAAGATGCCAGAGAAAGAAAATGAAAGTGTTGGAACTATTTCAATGGGCACCGGAATTGTTTTGGGTGAAATTGCTGAAATTGGTTCTGCATGTGATATTGAAATGTTGCAAGGGGTTTTATGTGAATGTTTGTTAATGAAAATAATTAACAAAATTCTTAATAAAATAAATAAAAATGGTTCTATTAATTGAGATATGCATTGAATTTGGTGGAAAATTAATCCATATGTGAGTGGAACTTTGGGTGGAGGGTTTTTATGTGAGTGGGTGCTCTACCCACATGAATGAGGAAGAGGTGGGGGCACCCACCATGGACACCACGCCATAGCCTTGGGACTGCCCCCTCACCTATAAAAGGCACCCCTTCCTCCATATCACTCACACCTCCTCGTGAAGGATCTCTCTCCCCCTCTAAAATATTCCCCATGGCCTCGAACTAGAGAGGTACATGTTTCCGGTGGCTTTTTATGGAAGGATTGGCTGCTTCGCTGGAGCGAGGACTCAGAGGTTGTCGGGGTATCAGACATATGTGCAATCACGAATGCACCAATGCTTTGTGGTGCTCGACCTGCTGGACTTCATCACGATCTTGCGATCGGCAAGTGAACGACTACGTCATCCATGAGAACCAATCTCTTAACGCTTTGTCGGTCTTTAAGGGTAAGTTATCTATGAGTGTATATTCACCAGTTGCTTGTATCAAGATATATAGATCTTGGTGCTTAGTTGTTCATATCGTAGGAAATTTTTTGTTTTGTATGTTGCGAACCCAACAGTGGTATCAGATCCGGATATATGTGTAGATACTTGTACGAGTAGAACACACAGGAGTATGTGGGCACTGATGATCATGTTATTGCATCCTCTTGTGTACTTTGGATATTAGTGGCATAGTGGGATGAAGCTATTCGGACTAACTATACATGTCCTCGCACATGAGACATGTTCCACGCTTTACATGCAACTAGTTTTGCATAAGTGGCTAGAGGGTGTCTGTCTCTCCCACTATAGTTAATATCTGATTTACAACGGGTTGCTAATAATTTGATTATTATCGTTGTGGTACCATGTTCATAGGTAAAAACGGTTCTATCTTCAAAAGCCCTAAACCACGTAAAAAATGCAAAGGATAAATTAGAAGCGTCTAGTTTAATTGTTGCTGGGAAAGTGTTATGATATGGTAATTTTATGATTTGAAGTATGGTTTGATACTCTTGAAAATTGTAACATACCAAAATTTAAGTTCCATAGATCTTGGTCTTACACATATGGGAATGATAAAGATCATACCACGATGTACAAGATAGTGATCAAGTGCAAGAACCATATCATATCACTTTTTGCATATGATGTTTGTTTGCATCTTATTTTGCTTGTATGATGCTTTAGTAGCATTATAAGATGACCCCTCATTTAAATATCAAGATAAAATGTGTTCTTCTTAGTATGCACTGTTAAGAAAATTTATCGTTTCGAGACACCACATGATGATCGGGTGTGATAGACTCTACGTTCGTATACAACGGGTGTAAGACAGTTTTACACACGCGGGTACTAACGTTCTTACTTGGAGAGCCTAGCATATACATAAATGGCCTCAGAACACGAACCAAAATGTAAAACATGAGTCATATAGTTGATATGATTCCCATATTGATGCTCTCCTTTGAAGCTGAACCAATTCACGTGATGATCGGTCTTGGTGAAGTGGATCTGGTTCATGTAATCACCAAAACGACTCAAGGGATGTTGGTTTTGAGTGGGAGTTCAAGTAGTAATATGATTAAATTTGAACTCAATTTATCATAAAATAAATCAAAGTGAATTTGTATAGTTTGTTGTAGTCATTGTCATCCGTTTTCTACCTTGTACTTAGTTATAATTGAGATAACAGAACTATAGAATTCTGAATATTTACTTTACGAACTGGTATCGTATTGTTTTTGAGTGTCAATCTAAAGTTTAATAGTCCTATTTCAAACTTTCAAAAAACTCCATTTGCTACATGAATTTAATAAGTAGTATTAAATCAAGAGTAACAATTCTAGTGTTAGTATCTAAATATCATGTTTTCCTCCATGATACTTGATATTCAAAAGTTGATTTAGTATCAAGGCTATCTAGGATCTGAAAGGATTGTTTCAGAAACCATCATGTGTGAAAGATATTGTGATATATGAAACAATGTTTTGGTTGCGACATGATAGAGTATAATTTAGCAAAATACATATTGTATGAGAATTTGCAAAGGTTGGAGACGCTAGGCGTCCTAATCCTCCAAAAAGGTTTTGAGAAGTAACATTATACTCGTGATTCACCTTTATAAGCTATATTAGCTTGATCATGAAAGTTGTCATGATAAGGATGAATAGAAGATTTAGGTAAAATGTTTACTACACTAAAAGATTACTAAAGAATGGATTTTTGAAAGAACGTCAAACATTTGATGATGGTGATCCACTTCAAAGTGCAAGTCCAAAGGTATTAGTGTAGGGTTTCGTAGCATGGAAAACAAAAAATTTCTACCGCATACAAACAAACAAGCCAAGATCTATCTACTAGATTGTAGCAACGAGTCGATAGAATAACTCACCCTCGAAGATTCCAAAGTGTTTAACGAGAGCGGATTCTCGTGGGTGATGTAGTCGTACTCTTTCCGATCTCAAGATCGCGTAGACGATCCTTCCGGCGCTGCGTTCCGACAGCGCTCCCGTAGTCGGTCACTCGACGAAGACCTTCCTCTCCCTTGTTCCAGCAGGCAGCGGAGGTTGTAGCACTCTCCTCGCGATTCCGCAAAGACAACTGTGGTCTGGAAGTAGGGAGATCTCGAGGCTTCTTAAGCCGGAGCGAGTATGGTGGAGTATGAGAGAGTCCCTCGACGATCTAGGGTTTAGACACGCCGAGGAGGAAGCTTGGCCGGCGGCTAGGGTTGCTAGGCGGCGGCGGCGGCTTGGCCTAGGTCGGCGGCGGCGGCAGTGGAGGTGGCGGCGCCGGCGGCTAGGGTTTGGAGGAGAGGATCTTGTGTGTGCTAGGAGGGAGCCCTGCCCCTCCTTATATAGGTGGAGGGGTCGACCGGCCAAGGGGAGGGAGGGGAGTCCCTCCCCAACTCGGCTTGGGTGGGCGCCGCCGGTTGGAGGAGGGAACTCCTCCCCAACTCGGTTTCCCACTCCTCCTCTTTTCCTCTTTCCAAATTTAGCCGTTTGACTTTTCAAACTAGGATTTGAATTAATCCTTTATTTGGTTCAGCGATGACACTTAGTACATGATGCAATCATACCAACTTGATACAACACATTCATGTACCCTTCCCCTCCGGAGTGCCGGACATTAGAACATTCTAGAACATTCGATGAAAACACGGAACCATTCCCCAACTCAAACGGGACTTTCCTTATATGAATCTTATTCTCGGACCATTCCGGATCTCCTCGTGATATCCGGATCCTATCCGGACTCAACAACATTCGGTCTCTTTCTCATCATTCCATAACTACTCAAAACAACGTTGAATCCTTAAGTGTGTCTCCCTACGGTTCGTGAATTATGCAGACATGATCGAGACACTTCTCCGAACAATAACCAATAGAGGAATCTGGAAATTCATATGGCTCCCACATATTTCTACGATTACTTTGTGATCGAATGAACCACTTACATACGATATCAATTTCCCTTTGTCTCACGATAGTTTACTTATCCGAGGTTATGATCGCGGTATCTGCATACCTAGTTCAACCTCGTTACCGATAAGTACTCTTTTCTCGTTCCGTGATATGTGATCCCTTGTGAGCTAGTCACATGCTTGCAAGCTAATTGGATGACATTTCACCGAGAGGGCCCAGTATATCTATCCGTCATATGGATGGACAAATCCCACTCTTGATCCATGTGTTTCAACCAATACTTTCCGAACACTCAATGCCACCTTTATAGCCACCCAGTTACGGTGTGGTGTTTGATGTCATCAAAGCATCCATCCGGTAAAGGTGATATGCATGATCTCATGGTCGAAGGAATTAGATTACTATGTATCAGAAAGCATATAGCAATTGAACTATTAAAATGACTTGATCTTTATGCTACGCTTATCTATAGGAGTATGTCCATCATATCATTCTCCTAACAATATGATCTTGTTGTTAATAACATCTCAATGTTCATGATAGGGAAACCACAATCATCTATTAACCAACAAGCTAGTATTATATAGAGGCTTTACTAGGGACTTCAAATTAAGTTTACAAATCACACAAGTATTAATGTTTCCTTGTTAATACTATTATAGCATGAATGTAAACATTTATCATAAACACAAAGATATAATAATAACTACATTTACTATTGCCTCTAGGGCATATCTCCAACAGTCTCCCACTTGCACTAGAGTCATCTAATCTAGATTACATGGTAATATACCGAACACCCATGGCAGTTTGGTGCTGGTCATGTTTTACCCCCAGGAGAGGTTTAGTCAACGGATCCGCCACATTCAGATCTGTGTGTACTTTGCAAATCTTTATATCCCCATCTTGGATATGTTCTCGAATAGCGTGAAAACGTAGCTTGATGTGCTTCAGCTTCTTGTGTGACCTTGGTTCTTGCGCATTGGCTATGGCGCCCATGTTATCACAGTAGATAGACATTGGGTCCAGCGCACTAGGAACCACACCTAGCTCTGTAATGAGCTCTTTCATCCATATCGCTTCTTGTGAAGACTCCGAAGCAGCCATGTATTCCGATTCAGTCGAAGATCTCGCCACAACGCTTTGCTTTGCACTCCTCCAGCTAACTGCTGCACCATTCAAAATAAATACGTATCCAGATTGTGATTTAGAATCATCCGGATCGGTGTTCCAACTAGCATCGGTGTAACCATTAACAACGAGTTGTTCATCACCTCCATAAGAAAGAACCATATCCTTAGTTCTTCTCAAGTACTTAAGGATGTTTTGATCATTGTCCAATGATCCACTCCTGGATCACTTTGATATCTGCTAGTTAAACTAACAGCATATGCAATGTCGGGTCTAGTACATAGCATGGCATACATTAGAGATCCTATGGCTGAGGCATAGGGAGTCTTACTCATCCTTTCTCTATCTTCTGCCGATGTCGGACTTTGAGTTTTACTCAAGGTCATATATAGCAACATGGGCAAGAACCCTTTCTTGCTATCTTCCATTCCAAACTTCTTTAGAACTTTGTCCAAATATGTACTCTGTGACAATGATATTTGGTGTTTCGATCTATCTCTATAAATCTTTATGCCTAATATGTAAGCTGCTTCGCCAAGATCCTTCATTGAAAAACTATTATTCAAATATTCTTTGACACTATTAAGAAGGTCTACATTATTCCCAATCAACAATATGTCATCTACATATAGTATTAAGAATGCTACAGAGCTCCCACTCACGTTCTTGTAAATACAAGCTTCTCCATAAGTTTGTATAAAACCAAAACTTTTGATCACCTTATCAAAACGTTGATTCCAACTTCGGGATGCTTGCTTCAATCCATAGATGGACCGTTGAAGTTTGCATACCTTGTTAGCATCTTTAGGATAGACAAAACCTTTGGGTTGCATCATATACAACTCTTCATCAATGTCTCCATTGAGAAATGCTGTTTTGACATCCATCTGCCATATCTCATAATCATAATATGCAGCGATTGCTAACATAATCCTCACAGACTTTAACTTTGCTACTGGTGAGAAAGTCTCATCGTAGTCAACTCCTTGAATTTGTCGAAACCCTTTTGCGACAAGTCGAGCTTTATAGACAGTAACATTACCATCAGCATCTGTTTTCTTCTTGAAGATCCATTTGTTCTCGATAGCCTTCCGCCATCCTAAGTCCACCAAAGTCCATACTTGGTTTTCGTACATGGATCCAATCTCGGATTTCATGGCTTCTTGCCATTTATTGGAATCTGGGCTCATCATCGCTTCCTCATATGTCTCAGGATCATCGGTGTTGTCCACCAACATGACACTCATAACGGGATCATACCAATATGGAGTGGTACGAGTTCTCGTTGACCTGCGAGGCTCTGTAGCAACTTCAACCGAAGTTTCATGATCATCATCATTAGCTTCCTCTCTTATTGGTGCAGGCACCACAGGAACTTCTTCCGGTGCTGCGCTACTCGCAATTTCGAGAGAAGGTTCAACAACCTCGTCAAGTTCTACTTTCCTTCCAGTCACTTCTTTCGAGAGAAATTCCTTTTCTAGAAAGGATCCATTCTTGGCAACGAAGATTTTGCCTTCGGATCTATGATAGAAGGTATACCCAATAGTTTCCTTTGGGTATCTTATGAAGACGCATTTTTCCGCTTTGGGTTCAAGCTTGTCCGGCTGTAACTTCTTTACATAGGCTTCGCACCCCCAAACTTTAAGGAACGACAATCTAGGTTTCTTCCCAAACCATAATTCATACGGTGTCGTTTCAACGGATTTAGACGGTGCCCTATTTAAAGTGAATGCGGCTGTTTCTAATGCATAACCCCAAAATGATAGCGGTAAATCTGTAAGTGACATCATAGAACGAACCATATCTAAGAGAGTTTGATTACGACGTTCGGACACACCATTACCCTGTGGTGTTCCCGACGGTGTCAACTGCGAAAGTATTACGCATTTCTTCAAATGCTCGCCAAACTCGTAACTTAGATATTCACCTCCACGATCAGAACGTAGAAATTTAATCTTCTTGTTACGTTGATTCTCTACCTCACTTTGAAATTCCTTAAACTTCTCGAAAGTTTCGGACTTATGTTTCATGAAATAGATATACCCATATCTACTCAAGTCATCCATGAAGGTAAGAACATAACGATAACCACCACGCGATGCTACACTCATTGGACCACACACATCGGTATGTATGATTTCCAACAAGTCCGTAGCTCGCTCCATCATACCGAAAAATGGAGTCTTAGTCATTTTACCCATCAGACATGCTTCGCATCTATCAAGTGATTCGAAATCAAGTGATTCAAGAAGTCCATCGGAATGGAGTTTCTTCATACGCTTCACTCCAATGTGACCAAGACGACAGTGCCACATATAGGTCGAGTTATCGCTCGATTTCAAACGTTTAGCCTCAATGTTATTAATATGTGTATTTCCACTATCGAGATTCAACAAGAATAGACCATCTATCAAAGGTGCATGTGCATAAAACATATTACTCATATAAATCGAACAACCATTATTCTCAGACTTAAACAAGTAACCGTCTCGCAATAAACAAGATCCCGATATAATGTTCATGCTTAACGCAGGCACCAAATAACAATTATTTAAGTATAAAACTAATCCCGATGGTAGATGAAGGGATAGCGTCGACCGCGATCACATCAACCTTTGATCCGCTTTCCCACGCGCATCGTCACCTCGTTCTTCGCTAGCTTCCTTTTATTCGCAGCACTGCTTGAGTTACAAATATGAGCAACCGAACCAGTATCAAATACCCAGGCACTACTACGAGTACTAGTGAGATACACATCAATAAGATGTATATCAGATATACCTTTCTTCTTGATGTTGCCGTTCTTCAAATCCGCCAAGTACTTTGGACAATTCCGCTTCCAGTTACCTTCTCCCTTGCGAAAAGCACTCAAGATATCGGGCTTAGGTCCAGCCTTGGTCTTCTTCAGTAGGCGTGGCAACTTTCTTACCACCCTTCTTGAAGTGTCCCTTCCGCTTAGACTTGCCTTTCTTGAATTTGGTGGTCTTATTGACCAACAACACTTGGTGCTCTTTCTTGATCTCCACTTCTGCAGACTTCAACATGGCAAAGAGTTCTGGCAACGTCTTGTTCATGTTTTGCATGTTGTAGTTCATCACAAAGTTCTTGTAACTTGGTGGTAGTGATTGGAGGACACGGTAAATCCCCAAAGCATTAGGAATCACAATACCCAAGCTTTGAAGTTTGTTTGCGTGCCCAGACATCTTAAGCACATGCTCACTGACGGAGCTGCCCTCTTCCATCTTGCAGTTAAAGAACTTTTCAGAAGCCTCATAGCTTTCAATTGCCGCATGAGTCTCAAAGATCAATTTGAGATCCTCGACAATATCATATGGGTCTGAATTCTCAAACCTTTTCAAGCTCGATTCTAAACCATACAAGATAGCACACTGAATCGTGGAGTACCGAGTCTTCCGAGTGAGGTAAACATTCTTTACTTCATCGGCAAAGATCACCTGGAGGTGGGTCACCAAAGGTGCATCCAAAGACATAGGTCAAATTACCAGTGAGGACAATCCTCAAATTATGAACCAATCCGAAGTTGCTTCCATTGTTTTCAACTTTTCTTTCTCTAGGAACGCATTAAAATTGATGGTAGGGGCTGCCATTGATCTACAACATATTTGCAATAGTTTAGACTAAGTTTATGACAAATTGAGTTCAAATTAATAATAAAATTAATCTAGGTGAACTCCCACTCAAAACAATATCCCTCACATTGCTTTAGTGATCACACGAACCAAATCCACCACATCAACACCGATCATCACGAGAGTTGATATAGTTTCAATGGTGAACAATCGACATGTTCATCATATCTACTATATGATTCATGCTTTACCTTTCGGTGATCCGTGTTCCGAGACCATGTCTGTACATGCTAGGCTCGTCAAGATCAAACCTTTGTTTCCGCATGAGCAAATCTGGCTTGCTCATGTTGTATACACTTGCGGAATCTAACACACCCGATCATCACGTGGTGCTTCGAAACAACAAGCTTTAGCAACGGTGCTAACTAAGGGTGAACACTTTATGACTTGAAATTCATGTGCATGAGGGATCATCTTATAATGCTACCGTTGTCTACTAAGCAATACAAGATGCATAAAGGATTAACATCACATGCAATTCATAATATGTGATATGATATGGCCTTTCTTCTTTGTGCTTCCGATCTCCATCTTCTAGCACGAACATGATCTCCATCATCACCGGCATTGCATCAAGGTCAATGACGCTTCTCATGGTTATCGTCCACCGGCTTCAACTATTACAACTACTTTGAATAGACACGCGGGTCTTAACATAAATTAAAGACAACCATATGGCTCCTGCCGGTTGCCAACTTACAATAAGGAACATTGCATACATCAAATATAATCACAATCATGGCCATATCACATCACAGCACACCACTGCAAAACAAAGTTAGACGCCTACTTTCTTTGCATGTTTTACGTGGTTTGGGGCTTTCAACAAGTGTCGTTCTAACTTACGAACATGAACCACAACATTGATACTAGTATTGTTAATCACCCGTTGTAAATTGGATCTTAACTATGCTAGGAGAAACAGGCACCCGCAAAGCCACTTATGCAATACAAGTTGCATGTCAAGCGTGGAGCAAGTCTCATGAACGATGTCATGTAAGGTTAGCCCGGGCCGCTTCATCCCAACATCCCGCAAGATGCAAAGTACACAAGAAGCAATCGACAATAAAAGCATCAACGCCCACAATGACCATTGTGTTCTACTCGTGCAACAGATCTACATATAGACACGGCTCTGATACCACTGTAGGGTTTCGTAGCATGGAAAACAAAAAATTTCTATCGCATACAAACAAACAAGCCAAGATCTATCTACTAGATTGTAGCAACGAGTCGAAAGAATAACTCACCCTCGAAGATTCCAAAGTGTTTAACGAGAGCGGATTCTCGTGGGTGATGTAGTCGTACTCTTTCCGATCTCAAGATCGCGTAGACGATCCTTCCGGCGCTGCGTTCCGGCAGCGCTCCCGTAGTCGATCACATGTTCGGTACTCGACGAAGACCTTCCTCTCCCTTGTTCCAGCAGGCAGCGGAGGTTGTAGCACTCTCCTCGCGATTCCAAAGGCTGTGGCGTACCGGGAAGTAGAGGGAGATCTCTGAGGCTTCGCCTTAAGCCGGAGCGAGTATGGTGGAGTATGAGAGAGTCCCTCGACGATCTAGGGTTTAGATACGCCGAGGAGGAAGCTTGGCCGGCGGCTAGGGTTGCTAGGCGGCGGCAGTGGAGGTGGCGGCGCCGGCGGCTAGGGTTTGGAGGAGAGGATCTTGTGTGTGCTAGGAGGGAGCCCTGCCCCTCCTTATATAGGTGGAGGGGCCGGCCGGCCAAGGGGAGGGAGGGGAGTCCCTCCCCAACTCGGCTTGGGTGGCGCCACGGTTGGAGGAGGGAACTCCTCCCCAACTCGGTTTCCCACTCCTCCTCTTTTCCTCTTTCCAAATTTAGCTGTTTGACTTTTCAAACTAGCTGTTTGACTTTTCAAACTAGGATTTGAATTAATCCTTTATTTGGTTCAGCGATGACACTTAGTACATGATGCAATCATACCAACTTGATACAACACATTCATGTACCCTTCCCCTCCGGAGTGCCGGACATTCCGGAACATTCCCGATGAAAACACCGGAACCATTCCCCAACTCCGAAACGGGACTTTCCTTATATGAATCTTATTCTTCGGACCATTCCGGATATCCTCGTGATATCCCGGATCCCATCCGGGACTCCGAACAACATTCAGTCTCTTTCTCATCATTCCATAACTACTCAAAACAACGTCGAATCCTTAAGTGTGTCTCCCTACGGTTCGTGAATTATGCAGACATGATCGAGACACTTCTCCGAACAATAACCAATAGAGGAATCTGGAAATTCATATGGCTCCCACATATTTCTACGATTACTTTGCGATCGAATGAACCACTTACATACGATATCAATTTCCCTTTGTCTCACGATAGTTTACTTATCCGAGGTTATGATCGTCGGTATCTCTGCATACCTAGTTCAACCTTGTTACCGATAAGTACTCTTTTCTCGTTCCCGTGATATGTGATCCCTTGTGAGCCAGTCACATGCTTGCAAGCTAATTGGATGACATTTCATCGAGAGGGCCCAGAGTATATCTATCCGTCATATGGATGGACAAATCCCACTCTTGATCCATGTGTTTCAACCAATACTTTCCGAACACTCAATGCCACCTTTATAGCCACCCAGTTACGATGTGGTGTTTGATGTCATCAAAGCATCCATCCGGTAAAGGTGATATGCATGATCTCATGGTCGAAGGAATTAGATTACTATGTATCAGAAAGCATATAGCAATTGAACTATTAAAATGACTTGATCTTTATGCTACGCTTATCTATAGGAGTATGTCCATCATATCATTCTCCTAACAATATGATCTTGTTGTTAATAACATCTCAATGTTCATGATAGGGAAACCACAATCATCTATTAACCAACAAGCTAGTATTATATAGAGGCTTTACTAGGGACTTCAAATTAAGTTTACAAATCACACAAGTATTAATGTTTCCTTGTTAATACTATTATAGCATGAATGTAAACATTTATCATAAACACAAAGATATAATAATAACTACATTTATTATTGCCTCTAGGGCATATCTCCAATAATTAGTATTTGACTATACACACTTTGGAACATGTGTCATGTGTATGGCACCACTATTGATGTTGATAGATTCTTTTAAAAGAGAAATGTTGAAAGAGAATCTATAAAATATTTGGCAGAAAATAAAAATGCAGAAATGTCTACCATAGGTATATAGATGATATACATGTTATAGTTTTATTATTTGCTTGTTAACCAATGTGGTTTTTGGGTATTTGACACCGAATTTGTTGGTATGAAGTGTCATTTAGAACAACACAATTCATGAACTGCAATGGCCTAAGTAACTAGCAATAGAATATGTGATGATGTTCATCGGAAACAAATAAAGTATTGTTGTGTTTATCATTGACATCAAAGCTTTCCTTTAAGATTTGTTTTAATAATTGTTATTTTGTTTAGGTATTATGAGAACAAAGATTGTTCAAATAATTACTGTATTCCATAGAAGATGGATGATTTACAAGTCTAGTTGGAGAAATCACGTCCATAAAAACTAATGCTAAAAATGTCGCGAGACAAATGATTGAAAGATCACTTATGAGTGACATCACCGTTTAAATTACGGGATTTCTATTTTCGTGCCCCTGATTCGTTAGCTATACTCACTTTCCCCAGCCAGTTAGTTTTTCCTCACTTTTGTCCAGCTCCTATTATGGAACTCTCACATCGGTCTGAAACTCGCTCTCCGTCGGATCTCGTTAGTGGACCCTCTCCGTTACATGCTGACAAGTGGGGCCACATTCAGGTGGGTTCCATAGTGGACCCTCGCCGTTACATGCTGACAAGTAGGACCCACCCCTATTACGTGATGACATGTGGGGCCATGTTCAGTCAGGTCCCGTAGTAGGACCCCCCATGGTGTGGGGCTGGCTTGTTGGGAACGCGTTTTGTGGGATGTGGCATGGGACCATGTGGGGCGCGTATGATAGTTACGTGTGCCCTGTCGCCTAAATTGGAAGATTTCTTTTTTGTTATTTTTATGATTGGCCTTTTTAAGAGCGCATTTTTCCCTTTATGTCTCTAACAATTGTTAATTTTGCCCAAAAAGGCAGCGAATCTAGAGTAGCTTCTCTCTTCATTCATGATTCATTTTGGCCCTCGTATTTTTCTAATTTGACAGCAAATCTAACCAGCACCATAAATATGTAGATGAATAGAGCAGATATAGATAAAGCAGCTAATAAAGGATTATATAGTACGATACTTAAACCAGGTTCGACAATTAGGCTGCTCAGCAGCAGCAGCTTACAAGTTCAATAGACAACAAAACAAAAGAAGCTGCTTTACAGCAGTAGCAACAACACAGGATCAATGGCCCCTCATGGCCTCCACCTCCTCCCCGTGGTGCTTCCTCCACTTCCCGCTGCCCAGTCCCTTGACCTTGGGCGCCTTGGTCTTGATCTAGGGCATGCGACCCTCCTCGATGGCCACCTTGTGGAGGTTGCGGAGGTGAAAATCGAGGGCCTTGTGCTCGGGCTCTAAAGGCGTTGACATTCTTTGACGGGCCGCGGGTCTTCACGTCCTCGGCATGCATCACGATGGAGTTGAAGCCGGTGGCGAGGCTCCTGGTGTAGAAGGGGCACCTGTAGACGTCACCAGCGAAGAAGCCGTTGAACTGGCCGGACTTCATCTTCCTCAGCACCTGACGAGTATTGGTGTCCATGGACTCATTGTCAATGCAGACGTCGTTGCTATCCACCTATTACAAAAATAGTAGTGTGCAATAAGGACATGATTGAGATACCATGATTATCAGGATTAATTACTTGCATAAATTAACCGATTTAGATCCCCTGATGATTTCCCAATCCCCAAATCTCAAACCAAATTGAATACTGATCCCAACTACATATCAATGCTAGTACTGATCCTAACTACAGATCGGTGCTAGTACTGATCGAAACTAGGGGCATTCATTGAAATACGAGATCTAACACAAGAGGATTAGCTACTGTAAAAATACCTAGCATCCATTGAAAATACGAACAACCGGGCCCTAATAACACACGATCTAGCATCCAACTATGGGAATAGGGGAAGAACAAAGGAAGGGGAGAAAACCCTAGTTACCTCCGACCATGGGTCGGCTAAGCTGGTGTCGAAGGGGTTCTCCGTCCTGATGTAATCGTTGTCCCCGTAGGGGTCCCAGCCGTGCGGGATCTGCAGGAGAACGACGGGGGCCTCCTTGCCAGTGGCTATGGCGGAAGCGGGGACGGGGGTATGGAAGGGGATGGCGACTGCCTTCAATGCCTCGACGGGGGCCAGTACGGGGACGGGGCCTCGACGACCGCCTTGGAGGCGATGATGGCCATCGCGCCATTCTTCTCCATCGCCGGCGTGGTTGGGGTTTTCTTGGGGGTTTGCAGAAGGTGATGGGACAGTGGAGATGGTTGCGTGAGTGAGTGAGCGAGTGAGTTATGAGTGAGAGTGAGGAGGCCTCTATAAAGGTGAAGGGAGGAGACGTTTTGTTGCACCACTGTGCATCGAGTAACCGCTTGTGCTACTGCACCATGCACGGTCACACGCGTCCGCTACTTCCCCATGCACCGCGGCACGCGTACCGTGCGTCACGTTTCCTCCCTCGTGTATAACCTTGGTCACTTAGTTGTGCTCATTTATACCCTCGAGTGTAGCACTGGCAGTTTGGTTGTACTTAGTTTTGCCCTCCAGTGCTAACACTGTCGTGTGCAATATACTCACTTTTACCCTCCGGTGGCTGGTCAACAGAGAGTCAACGAATGGGTTTTAGCTAGCTAATTGAGTCATTTTATGCACAACAAATTTAAAAAGATCAAAACATAGTGGCATCTACCCAGGGAGTCTTATTATGTGACCTGCCACCATAAGAAATGTATATAAATCAAGTTTTAACCTAAATCACCACTTCTCAAATCACCTACTATCTATGAAGGTTCATGGATTTCTACTCAAGCCTCTCCGCAAAACACCCCTCCCCAAAACATAATTTGTCTAAATGAGGCAATAATTGTCAAACTGATGTATATTGAATTGCAAATAGTTTGATGTATGCCAATATGTATTTTATTGTATAAAAGAAGCATTTTCCATTTTTAAATCTCTTTTTGTTTTCTATTTGAACCCCCTTGTTTGTTTTTCCCTTGGCTTTAAAGTTCTACTCAGTTTTGCTCTTGGTTCTTAAGTTCTACTCAGTTTTCCTCTCCCTCTTAGTGACAAACTCTCACACATGTGCTCATCTTGGCTGATAAGCTCTGATTGGTTGAGATAGTTGTCACGTGGATCGTACCCACCAACCGTTAATCCTCTGGTTGATCATCTGTGATCTAGGGGATAGGATAACCCTTGTATCTGTCGAGGAGGGGGGCACCCTCTATCCATGCAAAATAACGAGTTTGCCACCAATGCTTTAACTCCATAAACAATTGATTTTGAATATAATTTGAAGGGAAAGTGTTCAAAGGTGTATAGTTTTTGCATTATATTTCGCTCCATGTCCTAAGTGTGATTTCAAAGAATTCAAAGGTGTATAATTTTTGCCATATGCAAGTTTATGCATTACATCCCTACATTCTATGAAAATGATAATCTCTCATGATTTTCTTAGCACATCATTATCACGTATTAAGTGTGATTTCACAGTGTTCAAAGGTTTATAATTTTCGTATACGCAAGTTTAGGGACCACTTTTCACACTATAAAAATGGTTAACACCCGTTTCCTTTACATTAAGAGTTGTATAATTTTTCAATTTGAAAAGTGTTCAAGAGTAGTGTCAATTATAAACACTCTTTTACATTAAGAGTTATATAATTTTTCAATTTGAAAGTGTTCCAGAGTAGTGTCAATTATAAACACTCTTTTACACTAAAAGTTGTATAATTTTTCAATTTGAAAGTGTTCAAGAGTAGTGTCAATAATAAACACTCTTTTACATTAAGAGTTTTATATTTTTTTAATTTTAAATTTTTCAAGAGTAGTGTCAATTATAAACACTCTTTTACATTAAGAGTTGTATAATTTTTTCAATTTGAAAGTGTTTAAGAGTAGTGTCAATTATAAACACTCTTTTACATTAAGAGTTGTATGATTTTTTTCAATTTGAAAGTGTTCAAGAGTTGTGTCAATTATAAACACTCTTTTACATTAAGAGTTGTATGATTTTTTTAATTTGAAAGTGTTCAAGAGTTGTGTCAATTATAAACACTCTTTTATATTAAGAGTTGTATAATTTTTTAAAATTTGAAAGTGTTCAAGATTTGTGTCAATTATAAACACTCTTTTACATTAAGAGTTGTATAATTTTTTTTTAATTTGAAAGTGAATCGCTAGGCGTGCGAGAGTTGTGTCAATTATAGTTTTAGACCACGCGAGAGTTTCATAATTATAAACACTCTTGCAAACCAACTGAATCGCCACTGCTCCAAGGGAATTTACAATAGATTTTAGGGATATTTTATCTATCTCTGAGAGTTATGGAGGTTGAAACCACCGCTGGAAAGTAAATTCCAGAGAGATATTGTTCACAACCACGAATTACACCAGCACTGGATCAATCCTATTCGAAAATCAAGGCAGTTAGTTGAGCACCAACGATTCGCGTTCAAATACTTCCAATAATCAACCCACAAAAGGAAAACGATGCTTACCGAGATGGAATCCATGCGTTAGATCCCTACGATTCCACCCAATATTCTTCGTGCTCGATGGGGATGGACGGTGCACCAGCCCACGTTGCATACTTTTCCGTGAAAGGGGTAGATCTAGCAGGGGCAAGAGCAGAGACGGAGGTGGAGTGGGCTCCACGACTAGGGGGGGAGGCTCTGGGGCTGAGGACGACATAAGGTAGGAGGGCACGATAGCAGGGCAACAGAGCGGCAGTGTGGGAGTTGTTCTAGGCTTGGGGGAAGCGAATGCTTTGGGTGAGCGAGAATGTCCGGTCCGACATGTCTCCATACGGCCCCACTCTTCACCACGTATGCAAGATCCATCCCAACGCGGACCCACCCTTCACCACGTATGCAGGACCCCTCCCAACGCGGCCCCACCGATTAGGCATGTAACGGTTGACGCCTCGTAACATAATGCTCAACACCCGACCAGCCCCAACACGGTCCCACCAGTCAGCATGTAATGGTCAAGCCTTTGACCTAACGACATCCCTTCGTCCGAGTGCTTGCGAGCGCCTACGAGGGTTTCTTAACATGGCGAGGGGAAAAGTGAGGAAAAGTTAAGCGGCTGGGGAAAGTGAGTACAACTAATGAATCAAGGGCACGAAAATAGAAATCCCTTAAATTATATTGGAAATAAAACATGAAGAAACTCCATGTTGATGGATTTTTGGAGTCTTTTGATTTTGATCAAATGACGCTTCTGAGAATTCCTTGAGATAATTGAAACTCTGTTCATAGGCCAAAGAGGAACGGATGACTAACTTATTGGAAATTGTGCATGTTGATGTATATAGTCCATTATGTGTATCCATGTGTTGTGGATCTTTCAGCTTCATATGCTTTCTTCGAAAATTTGAGTGTATATATGTGTATATTTAGTTAATAAGGAAGAAGTGTGAAATATTTGAAAATTTTCAAAGACTTTCAAGATGAAATAGAAAATCACTATAACAAGAAAATAAATATTATATGATTGGATCATAAAGGATTATATTTGATTTACAAGTTTAGCAAAACACCTAAGATTTGAGGAATCATTCGATGGATTTGCATTTCCTGATAAACCATAGGAGTATGGAGTATTCGAGAGATGAAATCAAACCTTGTTTGACATGGTAAGATCAAAGGTGTCATTTATAAAACTGTCATTATATTTTAAAGATTAAAGCTTTAGAGACTACCGCTTTTACACTGAAAAAGAGCTCCATCATGATCCGTTGAAATGACACCATATGAGTTATGGTTTGGGATAAAACCCGAATTTTCTTTTCTTAAATTTTTGTATACTAAGTATAAGTAAAATGTTTACAGCCAAAGTCAGATAAGCACGTCTTTGTAGGTTATTCCAAAGCACCGGTTGGATATTTCTCCATAACACTGAAGATAAAAGAGTTTGCCGATTTGAACATCAAGTTTCTTGAGAAGAAATTTTCGCAAAAGTTAAGTGGGAGGACAATAGAACTTTGATTAGGTTGATGAACCTAAGCAACATGTGCTAAGTAGCATAGTGCCGAAAAGTGTCATGGAGGCAACCACAATGCTCATGGTTCCTGTGGTTACAAAGATTGTGATCTCGGAGATTTAAGTTTATATTGAACCATGTAGGTTGGGTGACAATCAAATAATAAGATTTGAAAAACAAGTCGTTATTGTTTTGACAATGATGAAGTGAATACATGCAAAGAATCGATGACGGGCCCTGACTCCATCAAATGACTAGAAGTCGTAAAGAATCCGTGATAGTTTCCATACACGAGAAATCAAGCTTTTAAACTTGGAAGACCCTCCCAAAGGTGTAAAGCCTATCAGTCGTGTTTGGATCTATAAATAAATAGACATGGATGTTTCACATCTATGAAATAGTAGACATGTCAGTAAAGAGTTTAGACAATGTTCAAGGAGTTGACTATGATAAGATTTGATCTTTCATAGCGATATTTAGTCTGGACAGATTATTTTAGCAACCACTACATATAATTTGGTATATGGTAGTTAAACAAACAAAACAAAGTTCTTCTAATAGAATGGTTACCTAGGACATGTACATAACATGATTTGAAGGGTTTTGTTAATTCAAAGGATGCTAAAAAGGGCATGCAAACTTCAATGGTTGAGGCAAGCATAGGAGTTGGAATCTTCACCGTGATGAAATTATTAAAATATTTTAATTTTATCGGAGATGATGAAGATGCTTGCATTTGCAAGAAATTAAGTGGGATCTCTAAGACATATTTATAATACATTATGTAGAAGACATCTTTTTTATTGGAAATGATGTATCTTTTATTAACACAGGTTAAGAATTTCATTAAAATTTGTTTTCAATGAAAGACTTGGGCAAAACCAGAATATTAGGCATCAATGTCTATATGGATAGTTTGAGGTGCTAATATGGTTGTGCCAGACGTACATATATGAAATATTGAATATGTTCAATATGGAAACGACGATAGATGTTCTTGCCACATGGAAAGGGTTGAATCAAGATTCAAGTGTATTGACACTTGGTAAGTGAAACGAGATTCAAGTGTTTTGACACTTAGTGAGTGAAATTACATGAATATTTTGATCAATCATATATACCATGATATGTACACATCCATATATGTCCTATGATCTAAATGCTATGATTATATACCAGGATGACTCATAAGATGATCATTGAACGATAGTACGGATATTTTTATGATCTTTGGAAAAAGTAAGAATATACTTATGTAGTGGCGACAAATAGTTTATTGTAAAGTGTTACATTGATACTAGTTTTGTTAGAACATACAAGTTAAGATTATCCCAATTTAAACTAGGGGTGGAACAATGTTAGAAAAGACATTCCATGATGGATTTGGATGAGTTCCAAAGTTAAGACATTGTGATGGATACTACAACAAAAGGCTAAGTGTATGACTGATATATGTTGGAGATATGCCCAAGAGGCAATAATAAAAGTAGTTATTATTATATCTTTGTGTTTATGATAAATGTTTACATTCATGTTGTAAGTGTATTAACCAGAAACATTAATACTTGTGTGATTTGTAAACTTGTTAGAGTCTCTAGTAAAGTCTCTTTGTAATACTAGCTTGTTGGTTAATATATGATCATGGTTTCCTGATCATGAACATTGAGATGTTATTAACAACAAGATCATATCATTAGGATAATGGTGTGATGGAGAAACTCCTATAGTTAAGCGTAGCATAAAGATCAAGTCAGTTCAATAGTTCGTTTGCTATAAGCTTTCAGATGCATAGTAACCTAAATCCTTCGACCATGAGATCATGTTAATCACCATCACCGAATGGATGATTTGATGACATCAAACACCACTTCTTAACTGGGTGATTATAAAGGTGGCATTGAGTATTCAAAAAATATGTGTTGAGGCACATTGATCAATGATACGTCATAAACGTATCTATAATTTTTGATGTTCCATGATTGTTTAGTATCTACTTTGCTTTGCTTTGTCTACACTTTGAGGTATTTTTATATGTTTTCTGGGACTAACCTATTAACAAGATGCCACAGTGCTAGTTGCCTGTTTTCTTCTGTTTTTGGTTCCAGAAAAGGCAGAAAATCAATATTCTCGGAATTGGACGAGACAAAATCCAAAGTCAATATTTTACCGTGGGGAACACGGAGCCAGAGTATGATACGAAGGGGAGCCACCAGGGGCCCCCCTGGCCATGCGGCCAGGCTAGGCCCACACTTGGGGGGGTGCGGCCCGCACCTAGGGGCCTACCTCGCCTCTTCGCCTATAAGAAATATTCGATACTAAAACCCTAAGTACCCGATCAATCTTACATGAAACAGTCCATAGCCGCCGCCACCATCATCCCTAGATCGGGGAGGGGGTCTGAAGCTCTTCCCGACACCCTGCCGGAGGGGAGAGATCATCCTGGAGGCCTTCTTCATCACCATGCTAGCCTCCGGTATGATGCGTGAGTAGTTATACCTTGGACTACGGGTCCATGTAGTAGCTAGATGGTTGTATCTCCTCCTTTGTGCTATCATGTTTAGATCTTGTGAGATCCGTTCATGATCAAGACCATCTATTTGTAATCATGCATGTTGTGTTTGCGGGGATCCGACGGATATTGATATTACTATGTCAGATTGATTAATGGTTTTGTCTTATTGATTCTATCATGTGTGTGTTGTTTATGATCTTGCATGCTCTCCGTTTCTAGTATCTATATTGGCCAAGTAGATGCTAGTGACTCAAAGAGGGAGTATTTATGCTCAATAGTGGGTTTATGTCTCTATTTAATTTGGGGAAGTGACAGAAATCTCTAAGGTTATAGATGTGCTGTTGCTACTAGGGAGAAAACAACGGTCTCTTGTTCATGGAACAAGTGGATTGTTTACCTTACACACTTTGCTTAAAGAAGTTATCCGTTGCTTGCAACTTAATACTGGAGGGGGTTCGGATGATAACCTGCAGGTGGATTACTAGTCATAGATGCAGTTGGATGGCGGTCTATGTATCTTGTTCTATTGCCCAATCAAATATCATAGGATCATGAATGTCTAGTATTGCATTGCTATGCCTTGCTCAGTCCTGTCAATTGCCTTGCTGTAATTTGTTTACCCAGCATGCCATGTTTGTTTATCTTAAGGAGAACACCTCTAGTGAACTATGGACCCCGATCCAATCTTTACCATTGATACATCTTCCACTGTTCCTGTTTACTTTCTAGAAACCTCTATTACCTTCCACACCATACAGTTAATCCTTTGTTTACAGCAAACCGGTGAGATTGACAACCTCACTGTTCGTTGGGGCAAAGTCTTGAGTTTGTGTTGTGCAGGTTTCCAGTTGCTAGCAACACCATTGAATCGTTTCCTTCCTCTACTGGTTCGACAACCTTGGTTTCTTTTGAGGGAAGACTTGCTGTTGTGTTCATCATATCTTCCTCTTGGGGTCTCCCAACGAAGTTGTACATTGATCTGAGCGCATCAAGCTGTTTTCTGGCGCCATTACCGGGGAGGCTAAGGATGGCTTCACAAGGGGAGTCCTTCACAACCTTTCTCTTTACTTTGTTTTTGTTTTGCTTAGTTTATTTTGCTTTGTTTTGTTTGCCTCTTTTTATCAAAAACTCCAAAAAATTGTTGGAGATATGCCCTAGAGGCAATAATAAATGTAGTTATTATTATATCTTTGTGTTTATGATAAATGTTTACATTCATGCTATAATAGTATTAACAAGGAAACATTAATACTTGTGTGATTTGTAAACTAAGAGTCCCTAGTAAAGCCTCTTTATAATACTAGCTTGTTGGTTAATAAATGATTATGGTTTCCCTATCATGAACATTGATATGTTATTAACAACAAGATCATATCGTTAGGAGAATGATATGGTGGACATACTCCTATAGATAAGCGTAGCATAAATATCAAGTCATTTTAATAGTTCAATTGCTATATGCTTTCTGATACATAGTAACCTAATTCCTTCGACCATGAGATCATGCATATCACCTTTACCGGATGGATGCTTTGATGACATCAAACACCACATCGTAACTGGGTGGCTATAAAGGTGGCATTGAGTGTTCGGAAAGTATTGGTTGAGACACATGGATCAAGAGTGGGATTTGTCCATCCATATGACGAATAGATATACTCTGGGCCCTCTCGGTGAAATGTCATCCAATTAGCTTGCAAGCATGTGACTGGCTCACAAAGGAACACATATCACGGGAACGAGAAAAGAGTACTTATCAGTAACGAGGTTGAACTAGGTATGCAGAGATACCGACGATCATAACCTCGGATAAGTAAACTATCGTGAGACAAAGGGAAATTGGTATCGTATGTAAGTGGTTCATTCGATCGCAAAGTAATCGTAGAAATATGTGGGAGCCATATGAATTTCCAGATTCCTCTATTGGTTATTGTTCGGAGAAGTGTCTCGATCATGTCCGCATGATTCACGAACCGTAGGGAGACACACCTAAGGATTCGACGTTGTTTGAGTAGTTATGGAATGATGAGAAAGAGACCGTATGTTGTTCGGAGTCTCGGATGGGATTCGGGATATCACGAGGAGATCCGGAAAGGTCCGGAGAATAAGATTCATATAAGGAAAGTCCTGTTTCGGGGTTGGAGAATGGTTCCGGTGTTTTCATCGGGAATGTTCTAGAAGGTTCCGGAATGTCCAGCACTCCGAAGGGGAAGGGTAAATGAATGTGTCATACCAAGTTGGAATGATTGCATCATGTACTAGGTGTCATTGCTGAACAAAATAAAGGGTTTAATCAAATCCTAGTTTGAAAAGTCAAACGCCAATTTGAAAAGTCAAACGGCTATTTTGGGAAGTGGAGGGGAAGGTGGAAACCAAGTTGGGGAGGAGTTCCTCCCCTCCACCGCCGCCCCCCTTGGGAAACCGAGTTGGGGAGGGACTCCCCTCCCCTGGCGCGGCCCCTCCACCTATATAAGGAGGGGCAGGGCTGCCCCTCCTAGCACACAAGATCTCCACCGAAAACCCTAGCCCCGACGCCGCCACCTCCTGATGCTGTCGCCGCCTAGGGCAAACCGCCGCCGCCGCCTAGCTAAAACCTAGCCGCTGGCTTGCCCCCTCCTTGGTGTGTCTAAACCCTAGATCACCGAGGGCTCTCTCATAGTCCACCATACTCGCTCCGGCTTAAGGCGAAGCCCTGCGAGATCTCCCCTCTACTTCTGGTACCACGCCGTTGTGCTGCCGGAATCACGAGGAGAGTGCTACAACCTCCTTTCTTTGGAACAAGGAGAGGAAGGTCTTCGTCGAAATTTAAGCGTGTGACCGATTGCGGGCGCTGCGGAGCATAGCGCGGAAGGATGGTCTGCGATCTTGAGATCGGGAGGAGTACGACTACATCACCCACGAGAATCCGCTCTCGTTAAACACTTTGGAATCTTCGAGGGTGAGTTATTCCATCGAATCGTTGCTACAATCTAGTAGATAGATCTTGGCTTGTTTGTTTGTATGCGATAGAATTTTTTTGTTTTCCATGCTACGAAACCCTACAGTGGTATCAGAGCCGTGTCTATATGTAGATCTGTTGCATGAGTAGAACACAATGGTCATTATGGGTGTTGATGCTTTTATTGTCGATTGCTTCTTGTGTACTTTGCATCTTGAGGGATGTTGGGATGAAGCGGCCCGGGCTAACCTTACATGACATCATTCATGAGACTTGATCCACGCTTGACATGCAACTTGTATTGCATAAGTGGCTTCTTGGTGCTGTTTCTCCAGCATAGTTAAGATTCAATTTACAACGGGTGATTGTCAATACTAGTATCAATGTTGTGGTTCATGTTCGTAAGTTAGAACGACACTTATTGAAAGCCCCAAACCACGTAAAACATGCAAAGAAAGTAGAGGCGTCTAACTTTGTTTTGCAGGTGTGTGCAATGATGTGATATGGCCATGATTGTGATTATATTTGATGTATGCAATGTTCCTTATTGTAAGTTGGCAACGGCAGAATATATGGTTGTCTTTAATTTATGTTAAGACCTGCGTGTCTATTCAAAGTAGTTGTAATAGTTGAAGCCGGTGGACGACAACCATGGAGAAGCGTCATTGACCTTGATGCAATGCCGGTGATGATGGAGATCATGTTCGTGCTTGAAGATGGAGATTGGAAGCACAAAGAAGAAAGGCCATATCATATCACATATTATGAATTGCATGTGATGTTAATCCTTTATGCATCTTGTATTGCTTAGTACACGACGGTAGCATTATAAGATGATCCCTCATGCACATGAATTTCAAGTCAAAAGTGTTCACCCTTAGTCAGCACCGTTGCTAAAGCTTGTTGTTTCGAAGCACCACGTGATGATCGGGTGTGTTAGATTCCGCAAGTGTATACAACGTGAGCAAGCCAGATTTTCTCATGCGGAAGATAAGGTTTGATCTTGACGAGCCTAGCATGTACAGACATGGTCTTGGAACACGGATCACCGAAAGGTAAAGCATGAATCATATAGTAGATATGATGAACATGTCGATTGTTCGCCATTGAAACTATTATCAACTCTCGTGATGATCGGTTTTGATGTGGTGGATTTGGTTCGTGTGATCACTAAAACAATGTGAGGGATATTGTTTTGAGTGGGAGTTCACCTAGATTAATTTAACTATTAATTAGAACTCAATTTGTCATAAACTTAGTCTAAACTATTGCAAATATGTTGTAGATCAATGGCGGCCCCTACCATCAATTTTAATGCGTTCCTAGAGAAAGAAAAGTTGAAAAACAATGGAAGCAACTTCATGATTGGTTCCGCAATTTGAGGATTATCCTCACACCGGTAATTTGACCTATGTGCTGGATGCACATTGGTGACCCACGCAGCCATCGCTACCGATGAAGTAAAGAATGTTTACCTCGCTCGGAAGACTCAGTACTCCACAGTTCAGTGTGCTATCTTGTATGGTTTAGAATCGGAGCTTGAGAAAAGGTTTGAGAATTCAGACCCACATGATATTGTCCGTGATCTTAAATTGATCTTTGAGACTCACGCGGAAATTGAGAGCTATGAGGCTTCAGAAAAGTTCTTTAACTGCAAGATGGAAGAGGGCAGCTCCGTCAGTGAGCATGTGCTTAAGATGTCTGGGCACGCAAACAAACTTCAAAGCTTGGGTATAGTGATTCCTAATGCTTTGGGGATTTACCGTGTCCTCCAATCACTACCACCAAGTTACAAGAACTTTGTGATGAACTACAATATGCAAAACATGAACAAGCAGTTGCCAGAACTGTTTGCTATGTTAAAATCTGCAGAAGTGGAGATCAAGAAAGAGCACCAAGTGTTGATGGTCAATAAGACCACCAAATTCAAGAAAGGCAAGTCTAAGCAAAAGGGACACTTCAAGAAGGGTGGTAAGAAAGTTACCGCGCCGACGAAGAAGACCAAGGCTGGACCTAAGCCTGACATCGAGTGCTTTACTACAAGGGAGAAGGTCACTGGAAGCGGAATTGCCCAAAGTACTTGGCGGATTTGAAGAACGGCAACATCAAGAAGAAAGGTATATCCGATATACATGTTATTGATGTGTATCTCACTAGTACTCGTAGTAGTGCTCGGGTATTTGATCTCGGTTCGGTGCTCATATTTGTAACTCAAACAGGTGCCGCAGAATAATGTAAGCTAGCGAAGAACGAGGTGACGATGCGTGGGAAATGGATCAAAGGTTGATGTGATCGCGATCGGCACGCTACCCCTTCATCTACCATCGGATTAGTTTTATACTTAAATAATTGTTATTTGGTGCTGCAAGCATGAACATTATATCAGGATCTTGTTTATTGTGAGACGGTTACTTGTTTAAGTCCGAGAATAATGGTTGTTCGATTTATATGAGTAATATGTTTTATGCACATGCACCTTTGATAGAAGGTCTATTCTTATTGAATCTCGATAGTGGAAATACACATATTAATAACATTGAGGCTAAACGTTTGAAATCGAGCGATAACTTGACCTATATGTGGCACTGTCGTCTTGGTCACATTGGAGTGAAGCGTATGAAGAAACTCCATTTTGATGGACTTCTTGAATCACTTGATTTTGAATCACTTGAAAGATGCGAAGCATGTCTGATGGGTAAAATGACTAAGACTCCATTTTCTGGTATGATGGAGCGAGCTACGGACTTATTGGAAATCATACATACCGATGTGTGTGGTCCAATGAGTGTAGCATCACGCGGTGGTTATCGTTATGTTCTTACCTTCACGGATGACTTGAGTAGATATGGGTATATCTATTTCATGAAACATAAGTCCGAAACTTTCAAGAAGTTTAAGGAATTTCAAAATGAGGTAGAGAATCAACGTAACAAGAAGATTAAATTTCTATGTTTTGATCGTGGAGGTGAATATCTAAGTTACGAGTTTGGCGAGCATTTGAAGAAATGCGGAATACTTTCACAATTGACACCGCCGGGAACACCACAGCGTAATGGTGTGTCTGAACGTCGTAATCGAACTCTCTTAGATATGGTTCGTTCTATGATGTCACTTACAGATTTACCACTATCATTTTGGGGTTATGCATTAGAAACAACCGCATTCACTTTAAATAGGACACCATCTAAATCCGTTGAAACGACACCGTATGAATTATGGTTTGGGAAGAAACCTAAATTGTCGTTCCTTAAAGTTTGGGGTTGCGAAGCCTATGTAAAGAAGTTACAGCCGGACAAGCTTGAACCCAAAGCGGAAAATGCGTCTTCATAGGATACCCGAAGGAAACTATTGGGTATACCTTCTATCATAGATCCGAGGGCAAAATCTTCGTTGCCAAGAATGGATCCTTTCTAGAGAAGGAATTTCTCTCGAAAAGAGTGACTAGAAGGAAAGTAGAACTCGACGAGGTTGTCGAACCTTCTCTCGAACTTGCGAGTAGCGCAGCACCGGAAGAATTTCCTGTGGTGCCTGCACCAATAAGAGAGGAAGCTAATGATGATGATCATGAAACTTCGGTTGAAGTTGCTACAGAGCCTCGCAGGTCAACGAGAACTCGTACCACTCAAGATTGGTATGATCCCGTTATGAGTGTCATGTTGGTGGACAACACCGATGACCCTGCGACATATGAGGAAGCGATGATGAGCCCAGATTCCAATAAATGGCAAGAAGCCATGAAATCCGAGATTGGATCCATGTACGAAAACCAAGTATGGACTTTGGTGGACTTACCGGATGGCCGGAAGGCTGTCGAGAACAAATGGATTTTCAAGAAGAAAACAGATGCTGATGGTAATGTTACTGTCTATAAAGCTCGACCTGTCGCAAAAGGGTTTCGACAAATTCAAGGAGTTGACTACGATGAGACTTTCTCACGTGCAAGCTTAAAGTCCGTGGAGGATTATGTTAGCAATCGCTGCATATTATGATTATGAGATATGGCAGATGGATGTCAAAACAGCATTCCTCAATGGAGACATTGATGAAGAGTTGTATATGATGCAACCCAAAGGTTTTGTCGATCCTAAAGATGCTAACAAGGTATGCAAACTTCAACGGTCCATTTATGGATTGAATCAAGCATCCCGAAGTTGGAATCAATGTTGTGATAAGGTGATCAAAAGTTTTGGTTTTATACAAACTTATGGAGAAGCTTGTATTTACAAGAAAGTGAGTGGGAGATCTGTAGCATTCTTAATACTATATGTAGATGACATATTGTTGATTAGGAATGATGTAGACCTTCTTAATAGTGTCAAGGAATGTTTGAATAGTAGTTTTTCAATGAAGGATCTTGGCGAAGCAGCTTACATATTAGGCATAAAGATTTATAGAGATAGATCGAGACGCCTAATATCATTGTCACAAAGTACATATTTGGACAAAGTTCTAAAGAGGTTTGGAATGGAAGATAGCAAGAAAGGGTTCTTGCCCATGTTGCCCAATACAACGTTGAGTAAAACTCAAAGTCCGACAACGGCAGAAGATAGAGAAAGGATGAGTAAGACTCCCTATGCCTCAGCCATAGGATCTCTAATGTATGCCATGCTATGTACTAGACCCGACATTGCATATGTTGTTAGTTTAACTAGCAGATATCAAAGTGATCCAGGAGTGGATCATTGGAATGGTCAAAAACATCCTTAATTACTTGAGAAGAACTAAGGATATGGTTCTTTCTTATGAAGGTGATGAACAGCTCGTTGTTAATGGTTACACCGATGCTAGTTGGAACACCGATCCGGATGATTCTAAATCACAATCTAGATACGTATTTACTTTGAATGGTGCAGCAGTTAGCTGGAGGAGTGCAAAGCAAAGTGTTGTGGCGAGATCTTCAACTGAATCGGAATACATGGCTGCTTCGGAGGCTTCACAAGAAGCGATATGGATGAAAGAGTTCATTACAGAGCTGGGTGTGGTTCCTAGTGCGCTGGACCCAATGTCTATCTACTATGATAACATGGGCGCCATAGCCAATGCGCAAGAACCAAGGTCACACAAGAATCTGAAGCACATCAAGCTGCCACGCTTTTCACGAGAACATGTCCAAGATGGGGACATAAAGATTTGCAAAGTACACACAGATCTAAATGTGGCGGATCCGTTGACTAAACCTCTCCCGAGGGCAAAACATGACCAACACCAAACTGCCATGGGTGTTCGGTATATTACCATGTAATCTAGATTAGATGACTCTAGTGCAAGTGGGAGACTGTTGGAGATATGCACTAGAGGCAATAATAAATGTAGTTATTATTATATCTTTATGTTTATGATAAATGTTTACATTCATGCTATAATAGTATTAACAAGGAAACATTAATACTTGTGTGATTTGTAAACTAAAATAGAGTCCCTAGTAAAGCCTCTTTATAATACTAGCTTGTTGGTTAATAAATGATTGTGGTTTCCCTATCATGAACATTGAGATGTTATTAACAACAAGATCATATCGTTAGGAGAATGATATGGTGGACATACTCCTATAGATAAGCGTAGTATAAAGATCAAGTCATTTTAATAGTTCAATTGCTATATGCTTTCTGATACATAGTAACCTAATTCCTTCGACCATGAGATCATGCATATCACCTTTACCGGATGGATGCTTTGATGACATCAAACACCACACCGTAACTGGGTTTCTATAAAGGTGGCATTGAGTGTTCGGAAAGTATTGGTTGAGACACATGGATCAAGAGTGGGATTTGTCCATCCATATGACGGATAGATATACTCTGGGCCCTCTCGGTGAAATGTCATCCAATTAGCTTGCAAGCATGTGACTGGCTCACAAGGGATCACATATCATGGGAACGAGAAAAGAGTACTTATTAGTAACGAGGTTGAACTAGGTATGCAGAGATACCGACGATCATAACCTCGGATAAGTAAACTATCGTGAGACAAAGGGAAATTGGTATCGTATGTAAGTGGTTCATTCGATCGCAAAGTAATCGTAGAAATATGTGGGAGCCATATGAATTTCCAGATTCCTCTATTGGTTATTGTTCGGAGAAATGTCTCGATCATGTCCGCATAATTCACGAACCGTAGGGAGACACACTTAAGGATTCGACATTGTTTGAGTAGTTATGAAATGATGAGAAAGAGACCGAATGTTGTTCGGAGTCTCGGATGGGATTCGGGATATCACGAGGAGATCCGTAATGGTCCGGAGAATAAGATTCATATAAGGAAAGTCCTGTTTCGGGGTTGGAGAATGGTTCCGGTGTTTTCATCGGGAATGTTCTAGAAGGTTCCGGAATGTCCGGCACTCCGAAGGGGAAGGGTACATGAATGTGTCATACCAAGTTGGAATGATTGCATCATGTACTAGGTGTCATCGCTGAACAAAATAAAGGGTTTAATCAAATCCTAGTTTGAAAAGTCAAACGCCAATTTGAAAAGTCAAACGGCTATTTTGGGAAGAGGAGGGGAAGGTGGAAACCGAGTTGGGGAGGAGTTCCTCCCCTCCACCGCCGGCCCCCTTGGGAAACCGAGTTGGGGAGGGACTCCCCTCCCCTGGCGCGGCCCCTCCACCTATATAAGGAGGGGCAGGGCTGCCCCTCCTAGCACACAAGATCTCCACCCAAAACCCTAGCCCCGGCGCCGCCACCTCCTGCTGCCGCCGCCTAGGGCAAACCGCCGCTGCCGCCTAGCTAAACCCTAGCCTCCGGCTTGCCGCCTCCTTGGTGTGTCTAAACCCTAGATCACCGAGGGCTCTCTCATAGTCCACCATACTCGCTCCGGCTTAAGGCGAAGCCCTGCGAGATCTCCCCTCTACTTCCGGTACCACGCCGTTGTGCTGCCCGAATCACGAGGAGAGTGCTACAACCTCTACTGCCTGCTGGAACAAGGGAGAGGAAGGTCTTCGTCGAGTACCGAACGTGTGACCGACTGCGGGAGCGCTGCCGGAACGCAGCGCCGGAAGGATCGTCTACGCGATCTTGAGATCGGGAAGAGTACGACTACATCACCCACGAGAATCCGCTCTCGTTAAACACTTTGGAATCTTCGAGGGTGAGTTATTCCATCGACTCGTTGCTACAATCTAGTAGATAGATCTTGGCTTGTTTGTTTGTATGCGATAGAAATTTTTTGTTTTCCATGCTACGAACCCTACAAAAATTAGTTTCGTTTGGTTTGCCTTTTCCTATCAAAAACACACACAAATTAGTTGCTGCTGCTGGCTTGCTCCACTTTTGCCAAAATGAACTCTGTTGAGAATACTAAGTTGTGTGACTTCACTAGCACAAACAACAATGATTTCCTAAGTACTCCTATTGCTCCACCTGCTCCCGATGCTACCTTTTATGAAATTAAGCCTGCTTTGTTGAATCTTGTTATGAAAGAGCAATTTTCTGGTGCTAGTTCTGATGATGCTGCTATCCACCTCAATAACTTTGTTGAACTTTGTGAGATGCAAAAAATATAAGGATGTAGATGGAGATATTATTAAGCTCAAGTTGTTTCCTTTCTCCTTGAGAGGAAAAGCTAAAGAATGGTTGCTATCCTTTCCTAGAAATAGTATTTATTCTTGGATTAAGTGCAAAGATGCTTTTATTGGAAAATACTATCCTCCTGCTAAGATTATATCTATGAGAAGTGAAATAATGAAATTTAAACAACTTTATAATGAACATGTTGCTCAAGCTTGGGAAAGAATTTAATCTTTGGTTAAGAATTATCCTACTCATGGACTTACTGCTTGGATGATTATCTAGACTTTTTATGCAGGTTTAAACTTCTCCTCAAGAAACCTGTTGGATTCAGCTGCTGGAGGTACCTTTATGACCATTACCTTGGGTGCTGAAACAAAGCTCCTTTATAATATGATGGTTAATTATTCTGAATGGCACATTGAGATAGCTCCACATGGTAACAAGGTAAATTCTGTTGAAGAAACCTCCTCTTTGAGTGATAAGATTGATGTTATCATGGCTATGCTTATTAATAGAAAAGCTCATATTGATCCAAATAATGTTCCCTTAGCCTCTTTGGTTGCTCAAGAAGAGCAAGTTAATGTGAACTTCATTAGAAACAACAATTTCAACAACAATGCCTATAGGAATAATTTTGGTAGTAACAACAATTATAGGCCTTATCCTCCTAATAATGGCAATACCAATGTAAACTCCTGCAACAATACTAGAAGTGCTCCCTCTGAACTTGAAGTCATGCTCAAAGACTTTATTAGTAAACAAACCACTTTCAACAATACTGTGGAGGAAAAGCTTTTGAATGTTGAGAAAACTATTTCCTCTTTGTCTGAAGCACATTCATCTTTGATTAATAAAATGGCTGCTAAACCTGAAACTTTGGAAAGTACCTTTGCTGCTACTCATGCCATACAAGTTAATATTGATGAAAATGTTAGACTGTTAGCTCAACTACATGCTAAGTGGGAAAGAGAAGCTTAAATTGCTAGAAACAATAGTGTGTGCACTATGACTACCACCAATATGGATGCCACTAAACCACAAGAAGTCCTTATTCCTCCTACCACAATACCTAAACCCAATGAGTCTACTACCAGTGATGCTAAGTTTGATTTTGATCTTGATGGTTGCAATATCTCTAAAGTGATTATGTTCCTACAAAAGCTTGCTAGAAGCCCTGATGCTAGTGATATGAATGTGGCTTTCACCAAACACATTACAGATGCTCTTATTAAAATTAAGGAAGAAAATTTGAAACACAAAGCCTCTATTCCTAGGAAAGTAGAAGATAGTTGGGAACCCATCATTAATATGCAAGTGAATGACTTTGATCTCAAAGCTTCATGTGACCTTGGTTCTAGTGTCTCTATTATGCCTAGAAAGATTTATGAAATGCTTGATTTGCCACCTTTGGAAGATTGTTATTTGGATGTCCCACTTAATGATAATGCTAAAAAGAAACTCATGGGAAGTGTTAATGATGTTCTTATTATGGTTAATAATGCTTATGTCCCTGTTGATTTCTATGTTTTGGATGTTGAATACAATGCTTCTTGTCCTATTACTTTGGGAAGACCTTTTCTTAGAACTGTTGGTGCCATCATTGATATGAATGAAGGCACCATAAATATCAATTTCCATTCAAGAAAGGTATTGAACACTTCACTATGAGGATAGAGAAGTTGATTTTTGATCCTCCTTTGAAAGCAAGGTTTGATGTTAATGCTTCTTAATTTGAAAATACTTGATTCTTGCTTCTTGTGCCTAACTTAAAGGCGTTAAAGAAAAGTACTTATTGGGAGATAACCCAAAAGTTTTCTTGAGTCTTGGAAGTTATTACTTCTATAATAACCGCTATTTATCATTTTATTTGCTTTTTGTGCCAAGAATAACCTCTAATGAGAGGGAAGTAAGATTTGGGGAGTTGCTGTCCTGAAACAGATTTTTGTGCTCCACTGTAAACATTCGTGTAAAATCTCTGTAAGTCGGACTGAGCTGTAATTTTCTGAATAAATCCCCCAGGTTGTTATCTAACTTTCGTCAGGTCAACACTTTTGATTTGAGCAACAGAAGGTCTTCGAAAAAATCAGTTTCTACATGATGGTCTATTTTGACAGATTTCTGCCATTATTTGCATTTGCTTCTTATTGATTCCTTTTTGGGTTATTTTTGGGAAATTGAGATTTTTGAGGGAATTGCTATAGTAGCTTGTGTTTTTAGTGAAAGTTTTGCTGTTTTAAAACTAAACTCCAAGGGTCTATTATCTTTTGAATACACTAATGTTGCTAATGAAGATTGTGTGAAGTTTTGTATGAAGGAAAATTTTTAGGTGTAGAGAAAGAATGATATAATGAGATGAAGATTGGACAAAAGCTCAAGCTTGGGGATTCCACCCCGTGTCACCCTAAGAAATATTCAAGAGGTACAAGCGTCAAAGCTTGGGGATGCCCAAGGCATCCCCTTATTCATCAATAAAAAACTCAGGTCTTTCTAGACACTTCATTTTTATTATTTCATGCATTGTTGTGTTGTTCTTGGAGCGTCTTAGTTTTCGTTTTTTGGTTTTTGTTTGCTTAGTTTGCTTGAATAAATTAGTTTGGACCCCTGTTCTCGCTGTGTTGTTTCAAATAAGTTGATTGGTGTTGGAAAGGAGTAGGAAGTTATTGCTTAGTAGTACAAGAGGAGCTTGCTTTGACTGTGACTTAGACTTTAGCATGTCATGCTAGATGTTGTTTTGACCTTATGCTTAGTGATTATTTCTGTATCATGACATGTTCCAAACAATTAGGATTTCGTAATGTGCCTTGAAAGAATCATGCATTGTTTTATCATACAAAAGCATAGTATTGTGGTATTCTCCTTTGATGCTTTGTTTGGGTTGACTTGGCACATGCTCACACCATGTTATGACTATGAACAAGTCACCATAGCCTCTATGATCATTTAGTCCTTGACTTGTAGTACCACTTTATGCCTTGATTAGTAATGTTTTGTCGCTCTACATGATTATGGCCATTATTGCTCTCTTAGTTGGTCGCTCCCGGTCTTTTGCTAGCCTCCACTTGTATGAGTAAGATCTACTCATGCATCCAACTCCCAAGAAACCAAGTTATTCCAAAGTGTCCACTATAAATTCCTATGCATGGTGTGTTACACCATTCCAAGTATATTCTTGTTTTCATCTACCTTTCCAATTAAAAAGTCACTTTGTTATGTGAAAACTTAGTGATTAAAGCTCTAAAAATTTGATGGCACACTTTATTTTTCTTGCCCCTAATAAACTTGAACCATTGTGTCATCTATGTTGTATATGCTTGCACTTTTACTTTGAAATTAGCAGAACCATATTGTCATGGGGAACACTTTCAACATTGCACTCGTTCATTGTACACAATTGATATCATGCTCTTTTGTTCATGGATGTTGTCGGTGTGAAATAAAAGGGGAGCTTGTAAATCCATGGAGTTATGTATGTGTGTTGGAGAATGATGTCTACGCACTTCTATTCTTGTAGGCAGTTGTTGGGCCTCCAAGTGGAGAGGTTTGTAAAACAGCAACAAGTTTCCTTAAGTGGATTATCCAAGGTTTATCAAACTCAAGGAGGAAGTGGTCAAAGGTATTCCCTCTCAAGCAATCCTGCAATCAAGATACAAGAAGTCTCTTGTGTCCCCAACACACCTAATACACTTGTCAGGTGTATATGTGCACTAGTTCGGCAAAGAGATAGTGAAATACAAGGGGTAACGGTGCTAGAAAATAGCTTGATGGTGAGGTAAAGACTAAAGCAAGCAAACATGCAACATATCTAGATGCAAACGGTGTTTCAATGTTTAGAAACAAGGCCTAGGGATCATACTTTTACTAGTGAACACTCTCTCATATAAATATCCTATCTTCATGATACTACTCTTAACTACTCTCCGGTTGGACACTCTAATCATCGGTAGGGCTATAACAGCACTCCTAAGTCCGCCTTCCCCAAGATAACCCCACACCGTCACCTTGAGCGCTAGATGGTTCCAACAAACACCACAATTTCATAGAGACATCCAACTCCAAATATAAATCATAACAAATATTGAATCTAGCCAAAGTGCCACACACGGTATGCACGCTGTCACTTTCACACACGTGGGGAAAAGCATAGATCTATTAAAGCACGAAGAGTATTTATGTAGACTCAAACCTAAGTGCCACCATGGCGTGCACGCTATCACTTTCACACACATGGGGAGAGCAAAGATCTATTGAAGCACTTGAGTAGCAAGGTAGATCTACTAGATTACAAAGCTCATGACCACAATATGACCATGCATAGAGAGAGAGAGAGACAGATGAACACATAGCTACCGGTAGAGCCCTTAGCCTCGAGGAAGAACTACTCCCTCCTCATCATGGGAATCAGTAACGGTGATGGAGATGGTGGTGGAAATCGATGGAGATGGCTCTGGGTGCACTTCCCCGTCCCGGCAGGGTGCCGGAACAGAGACTTTCTGTCCCCCGAATCTCCCCTTCGGTGGCGGCGGTGCTACGGAGGTTTTCGTCGATTTCTTCTGGATGCCCTAGGGTTTTTGGGTCGGAGGCTTCTTATAGGCGCAGGAGTCAAGGTCGGTGGGGGTCCAGGGGCCCACACCCCATATAGGCGCCTCCAGGACTTGCCCGCGCCTAGGAGGGTGCGGCCACACCATGGCCCCCCTCCGGCTCTGTTTCATGGTTCCGTGTTGCTCCCGGAAAAATAATGACTTTGGCTTTTGTCCCGTCCAATTCCGAGAATATTGATTTTCTGCCTTTTTGGAACCAAAAACAGAAGAAAACAGACAACTGGCACTGTGGCAACTTGTTAATAGGTTAGTTCCAGAAAAGATATAAAAACACCTCAAAGTGTAGACAAAACATAAGACAAATGATACAAAACAAGCATGGAGCATCAAAAATTATAGATACGTTTCCGACGTATCAAGCATCCCCAAGCTTAACTCCTTCTCGTCCTCGAGTAGGTAAGTGATAAAAACAATAAATTTTGAGGTGACATGCACCATCAAAATCAAGATCAAACCATTTGCAAGCATTGAAAGTTGGGATCAAAGAACTCTAAACATGAGCATGAAAGATGGAGTTCTAACAGTAAGACAAAGTAACTATGCATGCAACATGAAAGGCTACAAACAAAGATCATGAATAACATGCATTGAAAAACGTTTGTTTGTTTCACATACAGAAAACATGGCATAGTGGCATTCAGCTTGTCCCTCATGGAGTAGCAAATTGATGCATATGACACCTTCAAAGTTCACAAGGGTGACTATAAACAAGTAGCACAACAAGTAATATCACAATATGCATCAATCAATAAGCTTTGGGACACTACACACAGAATGACAACTATGCTCTCTTAATGGTGCCTAAAGGTAGAAGGTGGAGACTAAAATAATGGTGGAAGAAAGTCCTTTTATAAAGGAAAGCAGGGATTTCAAGTTTCAAAAAGAGCTTCCAAAAATTATGGTACTTGTTAGCTTTCAGCCCTCATTGCCCCTATCATAAGCATCTTGAAGTGGTTAAGGTTAAAGTGAACAAACTATGGAGTATATGCTTGACAAAGTATAAGTTGGAAATCTCAAGTCCCTTGAATACGAGGGCCAAACCTCATGCTACTCAAATTCAGTCACCTGTAAGTTCTTGTCATTGTAAGTACATGCATATCATAGAGAACCGCCAACGGGTACCCCTTGCACATGGTACATGAGCTATCCATAACCAAAATGACAAGGCAAGCAGACAATGAGCATATCAGCGATCTTTTTATTTACTATATGCATAGCTTTTTATTGAGAATGCTTCATAGATAGCTCACTATGGTGATGCTACAAGTTTCCACCATGATTAGGCATGGCTTAGGCTAGCGGCCCAGGCGTTTCTCTAACACAAAATACAAACTCCATGGACTTACAAGCTCCCTCTTTATTTCACACCGGTGACATCTATAGACAAAAGAGCATGATATCAACTGAGTACAAAGTACAAGTGCAATGTTGAAAACGTTCCCCGTGACAACATGGTTCTGCTAATTACAATGTATAAGTGCAAGCATATACAACATAGGTGACACAATGGTTCAAGTTTATTAGGCAAATAATATAAAGTGTGCCATCAAGTTTGTGATGGATTTAATCACTAAGTTTTCATATAACAAAATAGTTTTTAATTGGAAGATAGCTGAAAACAAGAATTTTCTTGGAATGGTGTAACACACCATGCATAGGAATTTACAGTGGACACTTTGGAATAACTTGGTTTCTTGGGAGTTGGAAGCATGAGTATAACTTACTCATACACGTGGAGGCTAGCAAAAGACTGGGAGCAACCAACTAAGAGAGCAATAATGGCCATAATCATGCAGAGCAACAAAAAATTACTAATCAAAGCATACAGTGGTACTACAAATCAAGGACTAAATGATCATAGAGGCTATGGTGACTTGTCATAGTCATAACATGGTGTGAGCATGTGCCAAGTCAACCCAAACAAAGCGTCAAAGGAGAATACCACAATACTATGCTTTTGTATGCTAAAACAACGCATGATTCTTTCAAGACACATTAAGCAATCCTAATTGTTTGGAACAAGTCATGATACAGCAATAATCACTAAGAATAAGGTCAAAGCAACACCTATCATGACATGATAAAGTGTAAGTCACAGTTAAAACAAGCTCCCTTTTGTACCACTATAAGCATGAAACTTTCTACTCTTTTCCAACACCAAACAAATTATTTGAAACAACTCACAAAGATAATAATCAATAAAGATCAGTGATATTGTCTCACAAATCCACAAAGAAGAACTAAAAAGTTCTAAGCTGAAAGCACAAGAAAACTATGGCTGAACGCAGTGCTAGCAAAAGTGAACACTCACAAAACAATAAGAGTGAAAACTAGAGTGTTCTAGGCAATGGAAACAGAGTGTATCTCTATCCAAAAGAAGTTTGGTGTAACAAACCAACTTACTCAAGCAAACTAAGCAAACAAAAACCAAAAATGAAAACTAAGACGCCCCAAGAACAACACAACAATGCACGAAACAATAAAAACGAAGTGTCTAGAAAGACCTGAGATTTTTATTGATGAAGAAGGGCATGCCTTGGGCATACCCAAGCTTTGACGCTTGTACCTCTTGAATATTTCTTGGGGTGACACGGGGTGGCATCCCCAAGCTTGAGCTTTTGTCCATTCTTCATCTCATTACATCATTCTTTCTCTACACCTGCAAATTTTCCTTCATACAAAACTTCACACAATCTTCATTAGCAACATTAGTGTATTCAAAAGATAATAGACCTTTGGGTTTAGTTTCAAAACAGAAAAACTTTTACTAAAGACACAAGCTACTGTAGCAACTCCTTCAAAAAGCTCAATTTACCAAAAAGAACCCCAAAAGGAATCAATAAGGAGCAAATGCAAATAATGGCAGAAATCTGTCAAAACACACCAGCAGGTAGAAACCGATTTTTTCGAAGACCTTCTTTTGCTCAAATCAAAAGTGTTGATCTAATGAAAGTTAGGTAACATACTAGGTGATTTATTCGTAAATTTTCAGCTCAATCCGACTTACAGAGACTCCTCACGAATTTTTATGGTGGAGGACAGAAATCTGTTTCGGGACATCAACTCCCCAAATCTTACTTCCCTCTCATTAGAGGTTATTCTTGGCACAAAAAGCAAATAAAATGATAAAGAGCGGTTATTACAGAAGTAATAACTTCCAAGACTCAAGAAAACTTTTGGGTTATCTCCCAACAAGTACTTTTCTTTAATGCCTTTAAGTTAGGCATGATAGTTTCAAAGATGCTCACATAGGAAATAAGGATTGAAGTAAAAGAGAGCATCAAGAAGCAAATTCAAAACACATTTAAGTCTAACCCACTTCCTATGCATAGGAATCTTGTAAATAAACAAGTCATGAAAGAACAAAGCAACAAGCATAGAAAAGCAAAACAAGTGCAACTTCAAGACTTTCAACATAAAGAGGGGAAACTTAATATTATTGAGATGCATAAAACCATGTTTCCCTCTCTCATAATAACTTTCGGTAGCATCATGAATAAAATTAACAATATAACTATCACATAAAACATTCTTATCATGAGGCACATGCATAAAATTATTATTACTCTCCACATAAGCATAGTCATTCTTATTAGTTGTAGTGGGAGCAAATTCAACAAAATAGCTATCATTACTATTCTCATCACCATAGTCATCAAATATAGGAGGCATATTGTAATCACAATCAATTTTCTCCTCAATAGTAGGTGGACCGAAAATAGCATACTCATCATTGTAGTCATCATATATTGGAGGTTTGGTATCATCAAAAGCAATAGAATAGCTATCTTCCAAAGCTGGGGGACTAAAAAGATCAATTTCATAAAAACTAGCTTCCCCAAGCTTAGACTTTTCCATAGCATTAGAAATAATGGTGTCCAAAGAATTCATACTAATAACATTGCTATTAACATGCAAATAAAGCTCCATGGGTTTTTAATTTTATCTTCAAACACTTTGTGTCCTAATTCAAGATAAACACTATAAAGCTCTCTAATTTTGTTGTTGTTTTCCATTAAGCCTAACTAGTGAAAACAAGAAATAAAAAGACAAAATTGCAGAAACTAAAGGAAATAACTTCGAGGACTCACATCGGAGGATGTGAGTACCTTTTACCTTACCTCCCCGGCAACGACACCAAAAAAGATCTTGATGTCTACGCACTTCTATTCTTATAGACAGTTGTTGGGCCTCCAAGTGCAGAGGTTTGTAGAACAGCAGCAAGTTTCCCTTAAGTGGATTACCCAAGGTTTATCAAACTCAGGGAGGAAGTGGGCAAAGGTATTCCCTCTCAAGCAATCCTGCAATCAAGATACAAGAAGTCTCTTGTGTCCCCAACACACCTAGTACACTTGTCAGGTGTATAGGTGCACTAGTTCAGCGAAGAGATAGTGAAATACAAGTGGTAACGGTGCCAGAAAATAGCTTGACGGTGAGGTAAAGACTAAAGCAAGCAAACATGCAACAGATCTAGATGCAAACGGTGTTTCAATGTTTAGAAACAAGGCCTAGGGATCATACTTTCACTAGTGAACACTCTCTCATATAAATATCCTCTCTTCATGATACTACTCTTAACTACTCTCCGGTTGGACACTCTAATCATCGGTAGGGCTATAACAACACTCCTAAAAGTCCGCCTTTCCCAATCTAGATAACCCCACACTATCACCTTGAGCGCTAGATGGTTCCAACAAACACCACAATTTCATAGAGACATCCAACTCCAAATATAACACATAACAAATATTCAATCTAGCCAAAGTGCCACACACGGTATGCACGCTGTCACTTTCACACACGTGGGGAAAAGCATAGATCTATTAAATCACAAAGAGTATTTATGTAGACTCAAACCTAAGTGCCACCATGGTGTGCACGCTGCCACTTTCACACACATGGGGAGAGCAGAGATCTATTGAAGCACTTGAGTAGCAAGGTAGATCTACTAGATTACAAAGCTCATGACCACAATATGACCATGCATAGAGAGAGATGAACACATAGCTACCGGTAGAGCTCTTAGCCGCGAGGAAGAACTACTCCCTCCTCATCATGGGAATCAGCAACAGTGATGGAGATGGTGGTGGAGATTGATGGAGATGGCTCCGGGGGCACTTCCTCGTCCCGGCAGGATGCCGGAACAGAGACTTTCTATCCCCCGAATCTCCCCTTCGGTGGTGGCGGCTCTACGGAGGTTTTCGTTGATTTCTTCTGAATGCCCTAGGTTTTTTTGGGTCGGAGGCTTCTTATAGGCGCAGGAGTCAAGGTCGGTGGGGGTCCAGGGGGCCTACACCCCCTGTAGGCGCCTCCAGGGCTTGCCCACGCCTAGGGGGTGCGGCCACCCTATGGCCCCCCTCCGACTCTGCTTCGTGGTTCCACGTTGCTTCGGGAAAAATAATGACTTTGGCTTTTGTCCCGTCCAATTCCGAGAATATTGATTTTCTGCCTTTTTGGAACCAAAAACAAAAGAAAACAGACAACTTTCACTGTGGCAACTTGTTAATAGGTTAGTTCCAAAAAAGATATAAAAACACCTCAAAGTGTAGACAAAACATAAGACAAATGATAAAAAACAAGCATGGAGCATCAAAATATATAGATAAGTTTCCGACTTATTAGAGAAATGCCTGGGCCGCTAGCCTAATCCATGCCTAATCATGGTGGAAACTTGCAACATAACCATAGTGAGCAATCTATGAAGCATTCTATTAATAAAAAAGAGATAGAGATTGATAAAAAGAAAAAATGAGAAAAGAGGAAAGAGAGAAAAAGCACCATTTTCCCATGGTAAATAAGAAGATTGCTGAGATGCTAATTGTCTTCTTGCCTTGTCATTTTGATTATGGGAGAGCTCACGTATCATGTGCAAGGGGTACCCCGTTGGCGGTTCTCTATGATACACGTGTACTTACTATGACAAGAACTTGCAAGTAACTAAAGTTGAGTAGCATGAGGAGCGGCCCTCGTATTCAAGGGACATGAGATTGTCAACATATACTTTGTCAAGCATATACTCCATAGTTTGTTCACTTTAACCTTAATCACTCCAAGATGCTTATGATAGGGGCAATTAGAGCTGAAAGCTAACAAGTACCATAATTTTTGGAAGCTCTTTTTGAGACTTGAAATCCCTGCTTCCCTTTATGAAGGGCCTTTCTTCCACCATTATACTGAGTCTTCACCTTCTATCCTTAGGCACCAATTAAGAGAGCATAGTTGCCATTCTTAGTTCTATGTGCATTGCCCCAAGACTTACTTATTGATTCATATAGTTGATATTGCTTACTCAACAACTATTTGTATCTAGTCACTCTTATTAACTTGAAGGTGTCCGATGCATCTATTTGCTACTCCATGAGGGACAAGTTGAATGCCACTATGCTATGTTTTCTATATGTGAAACAAACAAACGTCTTTCAATGCATTTTTATTCATGAATCTTTGTTTGTAACCTTTAATGTTGCATTCATAGTTACTTTGTCTTACTGTTAGAATTTCTTCTTTCATTCTCATGTTTAGAGTTCTTTGATCCCAACTTTCAATGCTTGCAAATGGTTTGATCTTGATTTTGATGGTGCATGTCACCTCAAAAATTATTCTTTTTATCACTTACCTACTCGAGGACGAGCAGGAGTTAAGCTTGGGGATGCTTGATACGTCGTAAACGTATTTATAATTTTTGATGTTCCATGCTTGTTTAGTATCTACTTTAATTTGCGTTGTCTACACTTTGAGGTATTTTTATATGTTTTCTGGGACTAACCTATTAACAAGATGCCACAGTGCCAGTTGCCTGTTTTATTCTATTTTTGGTTCCAGAAAAGGCAGAAAATCAATATTCTCAGAATTGGACGGGACAAAAGCCAAAGTCAATATTTTACAGTGGGGAATACGGAGCCAGAGTACGAGACGAAGGAGAGCCACCAGGGGGCCACACCCCTGGTCGCGCGGCTAGGCCTCGCCCGCGCCTAGTGGTGCGGCCACCCCAGGTGCCCCCTGCCTCGCCTCTTTGCCAAAACCCTAAGTACCCGATTAATCTTCCACAAACCAGTCTGTAGCCTCCGCCACCTTAGTCCCTAGATCGGGAGGGATCTAAAGCTCTTCCCGGCACCCTGCTGGAGGGGAGATCATCCTGGAGACCTTGTTCATCACCATGCCAGCCTCCGGTATGATGCATGAGTAGTTCCACCTTGGACTACGGGTCCATGTAGTAGCTAGATGGTTGTTTCTCCTCCTTTGGTGCTACCATGTTTAGATCTTGTGAGCTCCGTTCATGATCAAGATCATCTATTTGTAATCATGCATGTTGTGTTTGCGGGGATCCGATGAATATTGAGATTGCTATGTCAGATTGATTAATGGTTCTATCTTATGATTCTATCATGTCTGTGTTGTTTGTGATCTTGCATGCTCTCTGTTTCTAGTAGCTATCTTGGCCAAGTAGATGCTAGTGACTCCAAGAGGGAGTATTTATGCTTGATAGTGGGTTCATGACTCTATTTAATCTAGGGAAGTGACAGAAATCTCTAGGGTTGTAGATGTGTTGTTGCTACTAGGGAGAAAACAATGATCTCTTGTTCATGGAACAAGTGGATTGTTTACCTTACACACTTTTATTAAAGAAGTTATTTGTTGCTTGCAACTTAATACTGGAGGGGGTTCAGATGATAACCTGAAGGTGGATTACTAGTCATAGATGCAGTTGGATGGCGGTCTATGCATCTTGTTGTATTGCCCAATAAAATCTCATAGGATCATGGATGTCTAGTATTGCATTATTATGCCTTGCTCTGTCCTGTCAATTGCCCTGCTGTAATTTGTTTACCCAGCATGCCAGGTTGTTTATCTTAAGGAGAACACCTCTAGTGAACTATGGACCCCGGTCCAATCTTTACAATTGATACATTGATGACCCACAAGTATAGGAGGTGTATCTTAGTACTTTCGATAAATAAGAGTGTCGATTCTTACGAGGAGCAGAAGGTGTTGACTAGTGGTATGGAGCAGGAAATCTCTGTAAATACTTACCAACGGATTTTTAGGGGTTTTCTGATAAAGCAAAGAAACAAAGTGCAAGTAATAAAGACAACGAACAAACGCAGCAAGTGGCCCAATCCTTTCTTAGCAAAGGACAAGCCGGTGGAAATACTTATTAGGGTTCCAAGGAGAAGATATAGGCGAGAGGCGGAGGTGGGAGGTGGGGCCACCCCTGTGAGGCGCCTGCAGGTGGCCGCGCTGGGGTGTGGGCCCCCTGTGGCCCATTTACGCCTCCCCTTCTGGCTTTCTCCGTCTTCTGGGAAAATATAATTTTCCATGATTTGTCTGATATTTTTCTGATCTTCGCGAAATTGCATCAAAACACCTTTTTTCCATCAGAATCCTGACTCCGGGAATTCATCCTCCAAGAATCATCCAACATGCAAAAACATATGAATAGACATAAGTAGCACCTCTTAATAAGAAATATATCAATGAATAGAGGCAAATTATGATATAGAATGGTGATGTAAATTGGACGTATCAACTCCCCCCAAGATTAGACCTTCACTTGTCCCCAAGCGAAAACTGAGCTCAGTAAACATGTCCACATGTTTATGGAGTGAAGTGTTGATAAAAGAATACGGACACGAAGCATCACACTTACCATCACACAACTCATAGAAGAAAAGAACTCACCATTATATAACTTAGCTATTAACAAGTAGAGGAGTCACAATAGAGATGCATAAAGATAAATCATAATTGGAATTAGCAAACTTTGTTCTTGGTCAGAGAACAGCTGGCAAACAGTTTCACAAAAAGATTTTGTAGAAGTTTTCACAACAAGAGTACTCTTTGCTCAAACACAAAAATTTCTTCACAGTGATGGCTTTCAAAGTAATACCCAATAAATAAGAGTCTTGTGCAAACAAGGAAGATAAATAACATGATTGAATAAATAATCATATGAATGCTTGAAACACAACAACTCAAATGCTTGATGGAGATGGAGAGGAAGTAGGTTTACTGACTCAACTTGGAAATAGGTGAAAGGCCCTTCATATAGGGAAGCAAGGATTTCAAGTTCATAAAGAGCTTCCAAAAGATTACGGTACTTACTAGATTTGAGCCCTCATTGCCCCTATCATAAGCATCTTGAGGTGATTAAGGTTAAAGTGAACAAATATGGAGTATATGCTTGACGAAATATAAGTTGGAAATCTCATGTCCCTTGAGTACGAGGGACGCTCCTCATGCTACTCAACTTTAGTCACCGGTAAGTTCTTGTCATTGTAAGTACATGTGTATCATAAAGAACCGCCAACGGGGTACCGCTTGCACATGATACAGGAGCTATCACATAGTCAAAATGACAAGGCAAGCAGATAGTGAGCATCTCAGCGATCTTTTTATTTGCTATTTGCATAGGTTTTTATTGAGGATGCTTCACAAATTGCTCACTGTGGTTATGTTGCAAGTTTCCACCATGATTAGGAATGGCTTAGGCTAGCGGCCCAGGCATTTCTCTAACACACATACATAACTCCATGGACTTATAAGCTCCCCTTTTATTTCACACCGACAACATCCGCAAACAAAAGAGCATGATATCAACTGGATATGTATCCACATGTGTTGAAAGTGTTCCCCGTGACAGCACGATTCTGCTAATCCCAACGTATATATGCAAGCATATACAACTTCAATGACACAATGTTTCAAGTTTACTAGGGGCAAGAAAATAAGGTGCGCCATCAAGTTCGTGAGAGCTTTACTAACTAGTTTTCTCAGAACAAAATACTTTTTAATTCGAAAGATAGATGAAGCTTGAGAATTTGCATGGAATAGCAATAATGCTAATAGGTAGATATGGTGGACACAAATGGCATAGGTTTTGGTTCAAAGGGATTGGATGCATGAGAAGTATGCCTTCTCAAAATAGGTTTTTGGCTAGCAAGGCTAGGTAGCAAGCAAAAGAGTTGAAAGAAACAAGCAAACCTACAAGAAGCCAAACATGCAGTATTCCTTGGGGACACAAAAGATCTTAAATAAAGAATACTAAGCTTATGAGCCAATCAAGAAAGAAAATAAATGATACAAAATACATGTAAGCTTTTTTTCTTTTCCTTTCAAACCTCAAAAAGTGTTGCTACTGACTAGAGCTCGGTTTTCCAAAACCAATTTAGATCTACTTGATGCTCCCAAAGTGATGCCAATACTGATCAACAAGATCAATCATATAATAGAGATTGCAAACTAAAATAAGAAGTGCAAAAAGTAAAAGATGAAACTTCTCATTAATATTCCATAAAGGCACTCACACAAAGGATACATAGATAATCAACTAAAGGAGAGATACTTCCACATGCAAACCAACCTATAAGATAACTTCTCTACCAAAGATATGAACCTACTAAAAAGGTAAAAGATAAAAGATAATGATGTGATACCACGACACTCCCCCAAGCTTGGAACAAGCCAAGGGGATGCCAAACCTGATACGAATTACTCCTTTGGTGGTGGTGGTGTTCCCTTGTTTAGGGTAAGAAAACCTTCTAGCATCTTACGAAGCATGTTATTCTCCTCTTGGAGTATATCCACCTTCAACCTCAAAGCACGGTACTTGTCACAAAACTCATTAGTGGTTCGAAGGGCTTCCACTGCCTCAGGGCAGGATCTGAAGTCTGGAACGGACGCTATAATCCCCTGTATGTTACAACTAAAAGTACGCCCAGTGTTAATTGCTCCTAAAAAAGTAGGTTTCCTTGCCCTTGACCCTGCGGCGGTTTGTTCCTCCATCTTAACTTCCTCCTTGACGCTCCAATCCATGTCTTCGTGCCTAACATCGATCCTTTCTTCTTCGACGGGCTTCTTGCCTTTGTCGTTGGCGGAGACCATGGTGCTCTAAACTCGAGAAGATACCCTGACAGAAACAGATTGAAATGAAAACACGACGAGAACAAGATATACGAACCTCGGGGGATCCGAGGGGTTATATATTACGAAGTTTCAAAGCATAAGGAAAGTACTGGTGCAAAAACAAGGTGGAGACGGAGCTCAAGGGGCTCACACCCCCTCCAGGCACAGCCAGCTGGGGCCCACGCCTAGGGTGGGTGTGGCCACCCTGGCCTCCGTTTCCTCCTCTGTTTCATCTCGTAACCTTCCGTATGTAATAAAAACATCAAAAATATAAAAGATAGGGTTTTCACGAACCTTCTGTTTTCACCACTTTTACCTATTCAAAGACGAACTCTGTAGATTCCTTTTCTCCATCTCCTGAAAATTCCTTTGCTACAAGGTCTCACACAGACCTCAATGGCAACATTAGTGTATGCAAAAACAATAAACCTCTAGGTTCACACTTCAACTAAAATCCATCAAAACAAAAGCTACTGTAGCAACTCCTTTCCAAAAACCCAAATGAATCTGGAAGGGAGTCAATATAAGAGGCAAATGCAAATGACGGCAGAAATCTGTCAAAGCAGACCAGCAGGTGAAGATTGATTTTTTTCGAAAACCTTCTGTTACTCAAATAAAAAGGTGCAAAACTAATGAAAGTTGCGTAACAAGCATAGTAAAATACAGCTCCATTCGAAGTACTAAGCTCCCTCACGAATTTTTCCAATGCAGCACAAAAATCTTTCCCAGGATAGCCACTTTTCACAACTCCTCTACTTCTCAAAAGTAGTTGATCTTGACACAAAAACCAAAACAAAAAGGATAAGGAGCGGTTATTACTGAGGTAATAACTTCCAAGACTCGACAAAACTATTGGGTTATCTCCCAAGAAGTACTTTTATTTAATGCCTTTAAGTTAGGCTTGATAGTTTCAAAGATGCTCACATAGGAGATAAATATTTGAAGTGAAAGAGAGCATCAAGAAGCAAATAACCAACACATTTGAGTCTAACCCACTTCCTATGCATGGGGGTATCATGAGAAAACAAATTGTTGAAACAAAAATCCACTAGCATAGGAAGACAAAACAAATGCTACTTCAAAGCTTTCAACATAAAACAGGGAAACTTAACATTATTGAGATGCATAAAACCATGTTTCCCTCTCTCATAATAAATTTCAGTAGCACTTTGATTAAAGTTGAAAATATAACTATCACTGGCAACAAAATTATCATCAGAATGAGCATACTTACAATCATCAAAAAGAGGTCCAAGGTCATAAACTGGATCAATAGAAGCAAGTTGTTCCATCCTGAAATCTTCATTAGGCAAGCTATTTTCACAAGGAGCTTTAGAAAATTTGGAAAAGTTAAACTCATAATAATCTCCATCAAACTTAGTCAAAACTTTTTCCTTTTTACAATCTATAATAGCTCCACAAGTGTTCAAGAAGGGTCTACCAAAAATGATAGGACAAGTTTTGCTAGCTGCTGAATTAAGCACTAGAAAATCAGTAGGATACTTAATCTTACCGCAGAGAACCTCCACATCTCTTACAATAATAATAGGGCAAATGGTTTCCTTATTAGCAAGGTGAATAACCACATCAATGTCCTCAAGCTCACAAGCACAGGGACACAGAAAGCACAGGGACACTAGCTTTTCTAACTTTACTAGGATGAGAGATAATATTGGAAGCGTCTTCATAAAAGACAATGTGCTCAACCTCTATATTTCTAGTGACAAGATCTTTCACAATGGCTACCACAGGTTCATTGTCTATTTGCTCATCAGGTTCCATAGCTTTCTTTACACCTTTGTTATTCGCACTAATCATCATAGAATACTCCTTTACCTTAGCTAGAAAAGGTATTTTCTCAACATAAGGTTCAGGAAAAATATGATCAATAGTACAAACTTCAGTGGTTCTAACAGGAACATGACTAACAACATATTTATAAGGTGCATGGTACTTATTTCACTTATTTTTAGGAATTTCTATGTAAGAGGCAAAGGCCTTAAAACAGTTGGCAATACTTTGAGAATCAAGACCATACTCAGTACTAATATCACGGAAGTCATTAGTTCTCATAAAAGATTTAATGCATTCATAACCATAGTTTATACCTGACTTTCTTCCTTTGTCATTCTCCCAAGCTTCAGTGTTCTCTTGAATACGGTCTAGGAGATCCTATTTAGCTTCTTCTTTCATACGTGTGAATGATCCATCATAAGAAGCATCTAGTAAATCTTTATCATGAAGAGAAAGCCTAGCATAAAAGTTATTGATAATAATATTGTTAGGGAGTTCATGAATAGGACATTTAAGCATTAGTAACTTCAATATCCCCCAAACTTGAGCTGTACTCTCTCCATCACGAGGCCAAAATTTATATATCAGATTTCTATCCTTATAAATTTCACTGGAAGGATAGAATTTAGAATAAAAGAGAGGTACTATTTCCTCCAATTCCATGGATTGCCCATTCTTCAGCAGCTTATACCATTCTTCAGCTCTCCCTTTCAAGGATATAGAGAGTAACTTCTTCTTCACCTATTCAGTTGTGATACCTGCACACTTAAACAATCCACATAATTTATGGATAAAAAGCAAATAATCACCAGGATGGACAGTTCCATCCCCTAAATAATAATTATCCATAACACGATCAATAATACTTATAGGTATCTTAAAAGGATCTATCTCAACAGGTGGTGGTTCATCTACTACCCTAACAGTGGTAGTAGTTTTCCCAAACAGAAAACCAAGTGTGTTATCCATATTGGAACCAAAGTAACAAACAGAAATAAAAAAGCAATACTCACAGTAGAAGTTTCCTTTACCAGTTCCACTCTTCAATAGTGCTTCACTCCTCGGCAATGGCGCCAGAAAATAGTCTTGATGACCCACAAGTATAGGGGGTATATCGTAGTACTTTTGATAAATAGGAGTGTCGATCCCAACAAGGAGCAGAAGGTGTTGACTAGTGGTATGGAGCAGGAAATCTCTGTAAATACTTAGCAAACGGTTTTTTAGGGGTTTTCTGATAAAGCAAAGAAACAAATTGCAAGTAATAAAGACAACGAACAAACGTAGCAAGTGGCCCAATCCGTTCTTAGCAAAGGACAAGCCGGTGGAAATACTTATAAGGACCAAACATTCTCGATGACACATGGGAATTCTGTCAAGTGCTTTCGCTTCAAATAGCTGAGTACCCTTCTTTGGTGTTGTAAGTGTTGTGTGGCTGAACCTGTGCTAATATACCGACCTTACTTGGACCAATACATACTTGTGATTAAACCCCCTGCAAGCATCCGCAACTACAGGAAAGAAATTAAGATATAAACCTAACCACAGCCTTAAACTCTGAGATCCTACGCTCCCTTGTGCAAAGGTGTCCTAACGGGGGTTCAGGTTTCTGTAACTCCGGCAACCCCACAATTAGTAGCCAAATACACAATGCATTCCCCTAGGCCCATAAATGGTGAAGTATCATGTAGTCGACGTTCACATGACACCACTAGAAGAATAGCACCACAACTTAAATACTAAACCATTGAATAATATCTCAACACAAATCCACTACTAACAACATGAATTCTCCCATGTCCTCAAGAACTAAACGAACTACTCACAAGACATCATATGGATCAAGATCAAAGATGATATGGTGATGAATAACAATCTGAACATAAACAATAATCCAATGATTCCACTCACAAGCATCAACTACAATAGTAATCAACACCGGGAAAGTTTCCCCTAAGAACTATGCAAGTACTCCACACAATTGTTACAGCAGGATGGAGTGGTGATGATGGTGCTAGTGGAGATGATGGTGTGGATGATGATGATCCCGATGAAGTCTAGCTTGATGACGGTGTTGATGGCGACGATCTCCCCTCTCCGGGAAGGAATTTCCCTGGCAGAAATCTGTCTACCGGAGAGCTATTTCCCTCTCGGTGTTTTCCGTCCCGCAGAGGCGGCAGAATCTTTCTGTGGTCGCTCCCCGTGTATTAGGGTTCCAAGGAGAAGATGTAGTCGAGCGGGCGGAGCCGGAGGTGGGCCAGGTGGGCCACACCCCCTGTAGGTGCTGCCAGGGGGTGGCCCTCGCCTGGGGGAGGTGTGGGCCCTCTGTGGCCCATCTACGCCTCCCCTTCTGGATTTCTTCGTCTTATGGGAAAATATAATTTTCCATGTTTTTTCTGGTATTTTTCTGATGTTCGCGAAATTGCATCAAAACACCTTTTTTCCATCAGAATCCTGACTTCGGCAGTTCATCCTCCTAGAATCATCCAACATGCAAAAACAGATGAAAAGACATAAGTAACACCTCTTAATAAGAAATATATCAAATGAATAGAGGCAAATTATGATATAGAATGGTGATGCAAATTGGACGTATCATACATCTTCCACTGTTCCCGTTTACTTTCTACAAACCACTATTACCTTCCACACCATACAGTTAATCCTTTGTTTTCAGCAAACCGGTGAGATTGATAACCTCATTGTTCATTGGGGCAAAGCCTTGATTTTGTGTTGTGCAGGTTTCTAGTTGCTAGCAACACCTTTGAGTCGTTTCCTTCCTCCTACTGGTTCGATAACCTTGGTTTCTTACTGAAGGAAAACCTTGCTGTTGTACTCATTATACCTTCCTCTTGGGGTCTCCCAACGAAGCTCTGCAGTGATCTAAGCTGCATCAAGCCTTTTTCTGGCGCTGTTGCTAGGGAGGCTAAGGACGGATTCACAAGGGGAGTATTTCACAATCTTTCTCTTTACATTGTTTTTGTTTTGCTTAGGTTCTTTTGCCTTGTTTTGTTTGCCTCTTTTTATCAAAAACTCCAAAAAAAATAGTTTAGTTTGGTTTGCTTTCTCCTATCAAAACACAAAAAATTAGTTTCTACCCTAGTTGTCACCTTGCTCTAGCTCACCATGTTGATCCCTAAGTTCACCCTGGAAGACCTTTCAATAGGTAGTGGATCCATAATTGGGAAAGAAAATATTGAAGAATTCTTTAATCATGTTAGCAAACATGAGGATATTGAGGCTAGATCCTTAGCAGAACTTGGTCCTAATTATGAAATTGCTGCAGCTTCTTTAGTTCATATGCTGGAGGCTAGGTTTTTAACCTTAACCCCATGATGAAAATTTGTTTCTTAAACTAAAAGAAGAAGAGGATGCTGAAAAGAGAGATTTTATCCTAAAAACTTTGCTAAAAGAGTTCAATGATGTTGCTAACGAAGCCAAAAAGGTCTTTGAACGATTTAATATGCTAGGCTCATGTGTAGATGTTATGGTTACTTTAGAAAAGTCGGATAAAACCAAACCCATTGGAGAGGAAATTAAGATACCCATACCTTTTAAACTTGTAGGAATGCATGAAGCCTTAGAAAAGAATTTTGATTAGATTGTTCCTGAAAACCCATTTGATGAAAGTAGTGAACCTAAGAGAGATGAGAAAGGATCCTCTAAAAATCATTTGGATAAGATACCTTTCCTAGTTGAAGAGATTTCGAGTATTGATGTTAATGCTTCTTCATATGAAAATACTTGATTCTTGCTTCTTATCCCTAACTTAAAGGCGTTAAAGAAAAGTACTTCTTGGGAGATAACCCAATAGTTTTCTTGAGTCTTGGAAGTTATTACTTCTGTAATAACTGCTCCTTATCCTTTTTATTTGCTTTTTGTGCCAAGAATAACCTCTAATAGAGGGAAGTAAGATTTGGAGAGTTCTGTCCTAAAACAGATTTTTGTGCTTCACTGTAAAAATTTGTGTAAAATCTTCGTAAGTCAGATTGAGCTGTAATTTTTTGAATAAATCCCCCAGGATGTTAGATAACTTTCTTTAGTTCGACACTTTTTGATTTGAGTAACAGAAGGTCTTTGAAAAAATCGGTTTCTACCTAATAGTATGTTTTGTCAAATTTCTACCATTATTTGCATTTGCTTCTTATTGATTCCTTTTTGGGTTCTTTTTGGGAAATTGAGTTTTTTGATGGAATTGCTACAGTATCTTGTGTCTTTAGTGAAAGTTTTGCTGTTTTAAAATTAAACCCCAAAGGTCTATTATCTTTTGAATATACTAATGTTGCTAATGAAGATTGTGTGAAGTTTTGTATGAAAGAAAAATTTGCAGGTGTAGAGGAAGAATGATGTAATAAGATGAAGAATAGACAAAAGCTTAAGCTTGGGGATGCTACCCCGTGTCACCCCAAGAAATATTCAAGAGGTACAAGCGTCAAAGCTTGGGGATGCCCAAGGCATCCCCTTCTTCATCAATAAAAATCCCAGGTCTTTCTAGACACTTCGTTTTTATTGTTTTATACACTGTTGTGTTGTTTTTGGAGCATCTTAGTTTTTGTTTTTGGTTTTTGTTCACTCAGTTTGCTTGAATAAAGTAGTTGGACCCTCGTTCTCGCTGTGTTGTTTCATATAAGTTGATTGGTGTTGGAGAGGAGTAGTAAGTTCTTGCTTTAGTAGTACAATAGGATCTTGCTTTGACTGCGACTTAGACTTTATCATGTCATGTTGTTTTGACCTTATGCTTAGTGATTATTGTTGTAGCATGACTTGTTTCAAACAATTAGGATTGCTTAATGTGTCTTGAAAGAATCATGCTTTGTTTTAGCATACAAAAGCATAATATTGTGGTATTCTCTTTTGATGCTTTGTTTGGGTTGACTTGGCACATGCTCACACCATGTTATATGTAACGCCTAGAAAATATTAAAAATTAAAAATTGATTGTTATTTTATTTTTTGCATCATCATGCATATTTTGTTCGCAATTTTGACCACAAACTATTTTGCTAAAAACCTATTTTTGTTTTACTAAAATATAATGATTTTATGCAATTCGTTTCCCTTTTTCTTATTTTCAAACTAAAACAAAATAATATTTTTGGTCCGTTATGTGACCATAAATGGTTTTCTTGTTTGACTAAAGATAAAATTAGGCTAAAGATCCGTCTAAAATTTTGGTCCAAAACTAGCCCATCTAATCTACTTTAGACTAGATAAACAGTCCATTCCCCTTCTTTTGTCAAACCCTAGACCTAATCTCCAATCTGAGATACACATCTGGCCAGATTCCTCATTTGCTAGATTTAATCAGAGATAAAATTTGTCTTCTTTCCTTTGCCAAATTCTTCCGCGGTGAGATTCTTCGCTTCTTTGCAAATCGATGAGCTGATGCATGCTTTTACCTAGCAATCTGGCTCAATTCCTGTGCGTTGGTATGCTGTCTAGTGACCTTTGTTTGGCCTCGCTTCCTGTGCGCCGCTGTTGCTCTTATTTCTGGCCAAGCGCGAGTTTTCATCCAACTCATCAGCTGGCATGCAATTCTTTCTTCTGTGACATATCGTGTGTTTGATTATTTCTCAATGTCTATTTTTAAATCTGGATCGGTCCGTGCACTCCAACACCACCAAATCGCCACCGCGCTGCTCGCCTTGTCTCTGTCCACACAGCAAGAAGCATCTCACCACAAAATCGCCACCCAGCTGCACACACACTGCTGCCTGCCATCTTCCCCCAGTCCATGCGCTGCTTGCCCTTCGACGCTCGCTGGTGCCGCGCGTGTGAGGCAGAGTCTTGTCTTCTACAGATTACAGATTGCTTGTTAGTCAATGTCCGAGGTTTATTCCTCCGTATGACCTTCCGGCCTACAACTGCCGCTCATATCTGCGTGGTAAATGGCATACGCATGCTCCGGCCTAGATCAAACGTCCTCTTTACTGTCAATTCTTTGATCTGTGCATACAGTTCCCGAAATCAAGTATTCATTTGAGTGCCTTTGGTTCAGTGCGCCGCAGGTGCTTGATAAAATGCCCGCAAGAGAGCTTACTTGGCCAAGTTCTACTCTGATCCGTCTCGCCGCACCAAATTCCGACATTCGAGGCCACCACCTCGGACAAGGTCTCCTCTTGAGTTTCACTTCTTCGGATACTTCCACTAAGTCTCCTACAACCCTATGACCATCTTGCCGCTCCTTCGATCCAAATCACGAGACACCGCTCTTAAGCCTTATTTTAAATAATGTTATATAATTATTGTATATTAAATTATTCATGCTCGCATACATATTTATTTGTTTAGAGGTATTTTGTCGACTCACCTAATAATTAAATATGGATATTAAATGCGGGATATTTATGTCTTATCTTGACTCCATTTAATATTGTGTAGTGAATCGATGCCATGTTAATCTTGTTTAGCCAACATTTAAATTGCGGGGTAGATAGATAACTCGAACCATAATATTTATTTGTCGGGATCCCGATTCCGCTAAATATTGCTAAGTGGGACCGCACGTTACCATGCCATGCATCATATCATAAGCATGTCGGATATTCCGTCGTATTATAAAATATTGCATCGGTTGCTCTTTCTAGTGTTTTCTTCTTTACCGGATAGGACGATGAGTGGATGCGAGTTGCGACAAGCCTTCGGTGTCCCAACTTTGTCTTACAGGCGAGCATTCTCTCCCTTCCACCTATTTTGCATTTATAGTCTTTACTTCCTTCCTTTGTCTACTACTATCCTTATTGTCGATGCTTTAGTATTGTCCCTTTATTTACCTGCTCCACTATATTGTCTTGGTTATCCTAATGCCTTGTTTGACTAGCTAGCCTTGTCCTTTCGAGCCGTAGGCATGCTTAGTATTGCTCTCATACAAGTGGAACATGATACTTGGATATCGTTGGTGATAAGATAAATTAAATTAGTGATGTTGGTTATTGTTATGGTTATGGTTACGGTTATGGTTTCACCTAATGATAAGGCCCCGGCAGGGACCACCTTTGGGAACTGCTTGAGCCGATCTAGGATCTGTTCGTTCTACGATACCAGTTCTGAATTGATCGCGCTAACCGAACATGGGGGCCTCTGGGATCCCTCCTCAACTATCGGCGCTATTCGTATATCCAGAGGGTTAGAAAATTGGTTTTCCATTTGGTGCATATGCATAATATGTCCTCAGACATGGGTGAGTTGATATGTCTTCGGACTTGATGTTTTGGTGGACTGCCATGGCTTGCATACATAAATCGCGGTACACGGTGGCGGCACCCACGGTGTGTACAAGTTACCCCGCAGTAGGTGATGCCTCTGGATATGCGCGTAGCTAAGGGACAGTTCTTGTTGTGAGATTCGGATGGCACGTGTAATATGTTGCCTGATGGGTTGAGCATGCGTTTGAGTACAGTAGTGCATCCCTGCAGGATAAATCTTTTCGAGAAGTCGTGTGTTCACGGTTATGGACGCCTCTGGAGTACAGTGTCATGATCATAGACAACGCCACTAATGTTTTGCCTCTAATATGATTAGTAATTAGCCTTATCAACTAAACACCTGCTTAACTAAAATTGCCCTTTAGGGACTTCTCGGCGGTATTCGAGGGGGAAATCTTCGGATGGGTTATGTTTGGTGTTATATTATAGAAATCGTATAGTGCTCTCTTATCTCGCTCCAATAGTCGAAGTTGTAGCGTGTCTTTATAAGTTAGATAGTGCAAGCTTTGCTGCCTCTGAGCCCACCATACCTATGTAGGCAAGGACCGCCGAATTCTAAGACTTCATTGTACTGGCCTCGATCTTTTCGCTTTCTTTTTTGCCCTTTGTCGGCACCCTTTTGGATTGACAGGTATGTGATTGACGACGTTAGCAAGGTTACCCTTCCGACTTGGCCTGGTGTAACGCCCCCGAATCGGGTCTATGCGGATCTTAGCATTTCCCGCCAAAACCCGCATAGAAGCGATTCAAAGACGCCCACCAGACACTTTCGTGTGGGTGGGATTCGATTACAAGTAGTTACATCACAGTAGTTTACAACAGAGTTCACAAGAACTTATATATACAACAGCAACTCAACGAGTCAAGAATACAAAAGGTACAATACGGACATACAACTCAAGAATAAAGCAAGATAGTATCCGAGTACGGGCAAGATCCAAATGGGACTAAGAATCATGAAGAATAACCAAGGGGTGTCCAACCCTGCCCAGGCCAAGCCGGAAGGGTAACTTTGCTAACATCGTTGATCACATACCTGTCAAGCCAAAAGGGTGCCAGCAAAGGGCAAAGAAAAACAGAAAGAGAGCGGTCAGTACTGAGGCCAGTACACGGCGAGACTAGAATTTGACGGTCCTCGCCTACATAGGTATGATGGGCTCAGCGGCAGCAAATCTTGCACTATCTAACTTATAGAGACACGCTACAACTTTGGCTATTAGAGCGAGATAATAGAGCACTATACGATGGCATAATATAACACCAGACATAACCCATCCGAAGATTCCCCCCTCGAAGACCAGTCGAGGAAGTCCCCTTGCGGAACACACATGGTGGCAATTTTAGTTAAGCAGATGTTTAGTTGGTAAGGCTAATTACTACTCATATTATTAGAGGCAAAACATTAGTGGCATTGTCTATGATCATGAAACTGTACTCCTGAGGCGCCCATAATCGTGGACACACGGCTTCTCGAAAAGATTTACCCTGCAGGGGTGCACTACTGTACCCAAACGCATGCTCAACCCTTCAGCCAACATATTACGCGTGCCATCCGAATCTCACAACAAGAATCGTCCCTTAACTACGCGCATATCCAGAGACATCACCTACTGTGCCACACAAGAGATACAGCTGATTCTCCAGGTGGCACAGCGTTTGAGTCTGTGGTCGGGCGATGATCGGAAGATAACTTGTAGAGCTCCATCCCACCTCCGACACGATATCCCGATTTTATGCAATGCAAGCCATGACAGTCCACCAAAACATCAAGTCCGAAGACATATCAACTCACCCATGTCCGAGGACATATTATGCGTATGCACCAAATGCAAAACCAATTTTATAACCCTCTGGATATACGAATAGCGCCGGTAGTTGAGGGGGATCCTAGAGGCCCCCACGTTTGGTTAGCGCGATCAACTCAGAACTGGTATCGTAGAACGAACGGGTCCTAGGTCGGCTCAAGCAGTTCCCAAAGGTGGTCCCTGCCGGGGCCTTATCATTAGGTGAAACCATAACCATAACCAACATCACCAATTTAATCGTCTTATCACCATCAATATTCAAGTATCATGTTCCACCTGTATGAGAGCAATACTAAGCATGCCTACGACTCGCAAGGACAAACTAGCTACTCAAACAAGGCAATAGGATAACCAAGGCAATATAGTGGAGCAGGTAAATAAAGGAACGGTACTATAGCATCGACAATAAGGATAGCAATAGATCAAAGGAAGGAAGTAAAGACTATAAATGCAAGAATAGGTAGAAGGGGGAGAATGCTCGCCTGTGAGACAAAGTCAGGAAACCGGAGGCTTGTTGCATCTCGCATCAACTCGTCGTCCTATCCGGAAAGAAGCAAAACACTAGAAAGAACAACCGGTGCAATATTTAATACTAGGCGGAAGATCCGGCATGTTTGTGATATGATGCATGGCATGGAAATATGCGATCTAAATTAGCAATGTTAAGCGAAATTGGAATCCCAACAAATAGATAATATGATTCTAGTTGTTTATCTACCCCGCAATTTAAATGTTGATTAATAAGATAGAACATGGCATCGATTCGCTACACAATATTAAATGGAGTCGAGATAATACAAATATAGCCCGTATATGGTCTCCATATTTAATTTAGGTGAATCGACAAAGTACCCCAAACAAATAAACATGTATACGAGCATGAATGATTCAATATGCACAAGTTATATTATATTTATCAAAATAGGGTATCAGGAAGGGGTCACACATTGAGGTTTGGAACCGAGGATCTTGACGCCGACAGGATTGGTCTTCGGGCCCAGAAGAACACGCCGGTTCGAGCTTCGGGTTCGTGAAGGAGAGCTCGGTGTCCAAGACGAATATATCCGTGTTTCGTGTCGAAGGTCTTGGGGCATCATCTTATTCGTTGGTGGCGCACTTGGGATCGACGCCGGGGTCCTCGGAAGATCTTGCATTAGGAGGTTCTCGTCGGTGTTCGAAAAGCCGAACATCACCCACCCGCATCATACATCACCACATCTCATTTTATTCACCACAATAGCCGAGCAGAAGCAACTGTAGGGGTTCGTAGCATGGAAAAACAAAAAAAATTCTACCGCATGCAAACAAACAAGCCAAGATCTATCTACTAGATTGTAGCAACGAGTCGATAGAGGAACTCACCCTCAAAGATTCCAAAGCGGTTAACGAGAGCAGATTCTCGTGGGTGATGTAGTCGCATTTTGCCGATCTCAAGATCGTAGACGATCCTTCCGGCTTCCAAGCGCTCCCGCAGTCGGTCACATCGCTCGTACTCGATGAAGACCTTCCTCTCCTTGTTCCAAAGAAATGCGGAGGTTGTAGCACTCTCCTCGCGATTCCGGCAGCACGACGGCGTGGTACCGGAAGTAGAGGGGAGATCTCGCAGGGCTTCGCCTTAAGCCGGAGCGAGTATGATGGAGTATGAGAGAGGCCTCCTCGTGATATCCCGGATCCCATCCGAGACTCCGAACAACATTCGGTCTCTTACTCATCATTCCATAACTACTCAACAACATCGAATCCTTAAGTGTGTCTCCCTACGGTTCGTGAATTATGCGTACATGATCGAGACACTTCTCCGATCAATAACCAATAGAGGAATCTGGAAATTCATATGGCTCCCACATATTTCTACGATTACTTTGCGATCGAATGAACCACTTACATACGATACCAATTTCCCTTTGTCTCATGATATTTTACTTATCCGAGGTTATGATCGTCGGTATCTCTGCATACCTAGTTCAACCTTGTTACTGATAAGTACTCTTTTCTCCATGGTTGTCGTCCATCAGCTTCAACTATTACAACTACTTTGAATAGACACGTGGGTCTTAACATAATTTAAAGACAACCATATGGCTCCTGCCGGTTGCCAACTTACAATAAGGAACATTGCATACATCAAATATAATCACAATCATGGCCATATCACATCACAGCACACCCCTGCAAAACAAAGTTAGACGCCTCTAATTTTCTTTGCATGTTTTATGTGGTTTGGGGCTTTCAATAAGTGCCGTTCTAACTTACGAACAAGAACCACAACATTGATACTAGTATTGTCAATCACCCGTTGTAAATTGAATCTTAACTATGTTGGGAGAAACAGGCACCCGCAAAGCCACTTATGTAATACAAGTTGCATGTCAAGCGTGGAACAAGTCTCATGAACGATGTCATGTAAGGTTAGCCCGGGCCGCTTCATCCCACCATCCCGCAAGATGCAAAGTACACAAGAAGCAATCGACAACAAAAGCATCAACGCCCACAATGACCATTGTGTTCTACTCGTGCAACAGATCTACATATAGACACGGCTCTGATACCACTGTAGGGGTTCGTAGCATGGAAAAACAAAAAAAATTCTACCGCATGCAAACAAACAAGCCAAGATCTATCTACTAGATTGTAGCAACGAGTCGATAGAGGAACTCACCCTCGAAGATTCCAAAGCGGTTAAGGAGAGCAGATTCTCGTGGGTGATGTAGTCGTACTCTTGCTGATCTCAAGATCGTGTAGACGATCCTTCCAGCGCTATGTTCCGGCAGCGCTCCCGTAGTCGGTCACACGTTCGGTACTTGATGAAGACCTTCCTCTCCCTTGTTCCAGCAGGCAGCAGAGGTTGTAGCACTCTCCTCGCGATTCCGGCAGCACGACGGCGTGGTACCGGAAGTAGAGGGGAGATCTCGCAGGGCTTCGCCTTAAGCCGGAGCGAGTATGATGGAGTATGAGAGAGGCCTTGGTGATCTACGATTTAGAGGGCACCAAGGGGAGGACTTGGTCGGCGGCTAGGGTTTGGGGAAACCCTAACTCGCCGAGTTAGAAGAGCTCTAGGCGGCGGCGACTTGGAGGAGGCCGGCGGCTAGGAGGCTAGGGTTTAGGGTGTAGGAGGTGTGTCCAGGAGGGGCAGCCCTGTCCCTCACTTTATAGGTGGAGGGAGGCACGCCAGGGGAGGGGAGTCCATCCCCAACTCGGACCCAAGGTGGGCCGGCGGTGGAGGAGGAGGGACTCCTCCCCAACTCGGTTTCCTCCTCTTTCTCCACTTCCCAAAAATAGCCGTTTGACTTTCAAACTTGGCGTTTGACTTTTCAAACAAGGATTTGATTAATCCCTCTATTTTGTTCAGAGATGACACTTAGTACATGATGCAATCATACCAACTTGATATAACACATCCATGTACCCTTCCCCCCGGAGTGCCGGACATTCCGGAACCTTCTAGAACATTTCTGATGAAAACACCGGAACCATTCTCCAACTCCGAAACAGGACTTTCCTTATATGAATCTTATTTTCCGGACCATTCCGGATCTCCTCGTGATATCCCGGATCCCATTCGAGACTCCGAACAATATTTGGTCTCTTACTCATCATTCCATAACTACTCAACAACATCGAATCCTTAAGTGTGTCTCCCTACGGTTCGTGAATTATGCGGACATGATCGAGACACTTCTCCGATCAATAACCAATAGAGGAATCTGGAAATTCATATGGCTCCCACATATTTCTACGATTACTTTGCGATCGAATGAACCACTTACATACGATACCAATTTCTCTTTGTCTCACGATATTTTACTTATCCGAGGTTATGATCGTCGGTATCTCTGCATACCTAGTTCAACCTCGCATCGATAAGTACTTTTTCTCGTTCGTGGTATGTGATCCCTTGTGAGCTAGTCACATGCTTGCAAGCTAATTGGATGACATTCCACCGAGAGGGCCCAGAGTATATCTATCCGTCATATGGATGGACAAATCCCACTCTTGATCCATGTGTCTCAACCAATACTTTCTGAACACTCAATGCCACCTTTATAGCCACCCTGTTACGGTGTGGTGTTTGATGTTATCAAAGCATCCTTCCGGTAAAGGTGATATGCATGATCTCATGGTCGAAGGAATTAGGTTACTATGTATCAGAAAGCTTATAGCAAATGAACTATATTAAATGACTTGATCTTTATGCTACGCTTAACTATAGGAGTATGTCCATCACATCATTCTCCTAATGATATGACCCTGTTGTTAATAACATCTCTATGTTCATGATCAGGAAACCATGATCATATATTAACCAACAAGCTAGTTTAACAAGAGGCTTTACTAGGGACTATTTTATGTTTACAAATCACACAAGTATTAATGTTTCCGGTTAATACAATTATAGCATGGTATGTAAACATTTATCATAAGTATGAAGATATGATAATAACCACTTTATTATTGCCTCTTGGGCATATCTCCAACAGCAACAACATTGCACGAGCAGCGGGAACAAAGACGCAACGGCGTTGTGCGGGGCCATGTCCATTTGGGCATTAGCTCGAGCACCCTGCGGGAACCAGGGAAGCGGGCGGCAACGCACACATGGGAGGGAGACGGAGGAGCGCTGAGGCGGAGCTTGAGGTGGAGGCGGACGGAGACGGCGAAGTCGTCGGCGGACATGCGGCCACGCGCGTGCCGTGAGAGGGTGGCAACGGGCGCTGCTGCCCGCGGGGAAGCAGAGGCGGGACAACGCGCCATGGCAAGCGACAGCGCACGCCTGAGGACGGTCAGCAGAGAGAGGAGCCGGTGGTAGAAGACGTGGACGAGGACGACGGAGCTCCTGGCGACCACGACAACCGGGAGGCGAGCTTGCGCAAGGGATGGTGGCGGCGCTGGTGGTGAGGACGATGGGATCAGGGGCGCCGAGGCGGCGAGGACGCCGCGAGGCCGACAGGGTCGAGCGGGGCAACCAGGACAGCGGCGCTCGGTGGTGGCGAACAGAGACGGCGAGAGTGAGGCGGCGGCGCTGAGCTTGCAAGCGAGAGGCGACGCGGGCGCTGGGGATCGATGGGGGGAACAGGTTGCATGAGAGGTGAGGTCTCGTCACGTGGTGTGCGTGTCCTGGGTTACGTGCGTGCTTCTTGGTGGTGTGTACGTGTTGGGGAATTCCCGTGTGTGTGTGTGTGCTTGTGGCGTGTCTGCGTGTGTTAGCTGCAACGTGATAGGGTGTGACAGTGCGTGGTGGTGGTGTCTGTGGTTGGGGTCGCGTGAGTGTGTGCGTGTGTTTGTGTTTTACGGCCGGCGACCCTGGGTGTTAGGATTAGGGTTAGGATATGGGGTCGTAGGTGGCTAGCTGGGCCGTTTGGCCCGGCCGGCTGCCTCCCTTAAAAATATTTTATCTTATTTTTTATTTTAAAATACTTTCGTAAATAGTTTTTAGGCAAAAAAATATTCCAAAAGACTAGGGTTTTTAATTTAAAATTAGAGAAGGGGACTAATTAGAAAATAAAATAGGCTTTTGGTGAAATTATTTTAGTACAAAAATATGCATGATGTCATGATGACACAAAATAGAAAATAACATGCAACTTTATTTTGGAATATTTTCTAGGGCATTACACCTGGGCAGGGTTGGACGCTTGGTTATTCTTCAGGACTCTTAGTCCCATTTGGATCTTATCCGTATTCGGATACTACCTTGCTTTCTTTTTGAGTTGTATCTTCGTATTGTACCTTTTATATTCTTGACTCATTGAGTCGTTGTTGTATATATAAGTTTTTGTGGACTCTATTGTAAACTACTGTGATGTAACTACTTGTAATCAAATCCAATCCACATGAAAGTGTCTCGTGGGCGTCTTTAGATCGCTTCTATGCGGGTTTTGGCGGGAAATGTTGAGATCTGCATAGACCCGATTCGGGGGCGTTACATTATGACTATGAACAAGTCACCTTAGCCTCTATGATCATTTAGCTTTTGACTTGTAGTACCACTTTTTGCTTTGATTAGTAATGTTTTGTCGCTCTACATGATTATGGTCATTATTTCTCTCTTAGTTGGTCGCTCCCAGTATTTTCTAGCCTCCACTTGTATGAGTAAGCTCTACTCATGCATCCAACAACCAAGAAACCAAGTTATTCCAAAGTGTCCACTATAAATTCCTATGCATGGTGTGTTACACCATTCCAAGTATATTCTTGTTTTCATCTACCTTCCAACTAAAAAGTCACTTTGTTATGTGAAAACTTAGTGATTAAAGCTCTCACAAACTTGATGGCATACTTTATTTTTCTTGCCCCTAATAAACTTGAACCATTGTGTCATTTATGTTGTATATGCTTGCACTTATACGTTGGGATTAGCAGAACCATGCTGTCATGGGGAACGCTTTCAACATTGCACTTGTACATTGTACACAGTTGATATCATGCTCTTTTGTTTATGGATGTCGTCGGTGTGAAATGAAAGGGGAGCTTATAAGTCCATGGAGTTATGTATGTGCGTTAGAGAAACGCTTGGGGTGTTAGCCTAAGCCATGCCTAATCATGGTGGAAACTTGCAGCATCACCATAGTGAGCAATCTATGAAGCATTCTTCTTATAAAAACCGAGATAGAGATTGAGAAAAATAAAAAAAGATGAGAAAAGAGGAAAGAGAAAAAAAGCACCATTTTCCCATGGTAAATAAGAAGATTGTTGAGATGCTCATTGTCTGCTTGCCTTGTCATTTTGATTATGGGATAGATCATGTATCATGTGCAAGGGATATCCCGTTGGCAGTTCTCTATGATACACATGTACTTACTATGACAAGAACTTACCCGTAACTAAACTTGAGTAGCATGAGGAGCGGCCCTCGTATTCAAGGGACATGAGATTTCCAACTTATACTTTGTCCAGCATATACTCCATAGTTTGTTCACTTTAACCTTAATCACTTCAAGATGCTTATGATAGGTGAAATGAGAGTTGAAAGCTAATAAGTACCATAATTTTTGGAAGCTCTTTATGAGACTTGAAATCCCTGATTCCCTTTATGAAGGGCCTTTCTTCCACCATTATATTGAGTCTCCACCTTCTATCCTTAGGCACCATTTAAGAGATCTTACTTTCCATTCTTAGTTATATGTGTATTGTCCCAAAACTTATATTGGTTGATTCATATTGTTGATATTGCTTGTTCATGAACTATTTGTATCTAGTCACTCTTATGAACTTTGAAGGTGTCCTATGCATTTATTTTCTACTCCATGAGGGACAAGCTCAATGCCACTATGCTATGTTTTATGTATGTGAAACAAACAAACGTCTCTCAATGCATTGTTATTCATGATCTTTGTTTGTAACCTTTCATGTTGCATGCATAGTTACTTTGTCTTACTGTTAGAACTTCTTCTTTCATTCTCATGTTTAGAGTTCTTTGATCCCAGCTTTCAATGCTTGCAAATGGTTTGATCTTGATTTTGATGGTGCATGTCACCTTAAAAATTATTCTTTTTATCACTTACCTACTCGAGGACGAGCCGGAGTTAAGCTTGGGGATGTTTGATAAGTCGTAAACATATCTATAATTTTTGATGTTCCATGCTTGTTTAGTATCTACTTTAATTTGCTTTGTCTACACTTTGAGGTATTTTTATATGTTCTCTGGGACTAACCTATTAACAAGATGCCACAATCCTAGTTTCCTGTTTTCTTCTGTATTTGGTTACAGAAAAGGCAGAAAATCAATATTCTTGTAATTGGATGGGACAAAAGCCAAAGTCAATATTTTACCATGGGGAACATGGATCCAGAGTACGAGACGGTGGAGATCCACCAGGGGCCATATACTGTCAGCTGCCAGGCCCGCCCGCTTTGGGGGTGCGCCACCGAGTGCCCCTGCCTCGCCTCTTCGCCTATAAGAAGCCTTCGGTATCAAAACCTTAAGTATCCGGTCAATCTTTCATGAAACAGTCTGTAGCCACCGCCACCATCGTCCCTAGATCGGGGGGGACTGCATCTCTTCTTGGCACCCTGCCGTAGGGGAGATCATCCCGGAGGCCTTTTTCATCACCATGCCAGCCTTCGGTATGATGCGTGAGTAGTTCCACCTTGGACTACGGGTACATGTAGTAGCTAGATGGTTGTTTCTCATCCTTTGTGCTACAATGTTTAGATCTTGTGAGCTCCGTTCATGATCAAGATCATCTATTTGTAATCATTCATGTTGTGTTTGCGGGGATCTGATGGATATTGAGATTACTATGTTAGATTGATTAATGGTTCTATCTTATTGATTATATCATGTCTGTGTTGTTTGTAATCTTGCATGCTCTCCGTTTCTAGTAGCTATCTTGGCCAAGTAGATGCTAGTGACTCCAAGAGGGAGTATTTATGCTTGATAATGGGCTCATGCCTCTATTTAATCTAGGGGAGTGACAGACATCTCTAAGGTTGTAGATGTGTTGCTGCTACTAGGGAGAAAACAACGATCTCTTGTTCATGGAACAAGTGGGTTGTTTACCTTACACACTTTGCTTAAAGCAGTTATCCGTTGCTTGCAACTTAATACTAGAGGGGGTTCGAATGATAACGTGAAGGTCGATTTGTAACATCCCAAAAATCATGATTTGTAAAAGCATGCATTGCATTCATGTTGTCAAAGCATTTGGAGCTAGCACAAAGATTTTCAAAGTTTGAATTTAAACAGAACCATTTCAAATGCCCATTTTTATCTATCATATGAGGCATGGTTTTGAATTATTTTTCAAAGGACCAAAATGGTTCTGAGTACATTTGTGTGTTCTACACACTCTTGGACACAAGATTGACCACATAAAATTTTGTAAGAAGTTTGAATTGATTTGAAGTTGTTTTGAGCGTTCAAATCTTATTTAGAAAATCAAATCAGAAAAAGAAAAACAAAAGAACAAAAAAAACAGAAGCAGACCTGCCAACTGGATTGGCCCACCCCCACGGCCCAACTCCAGCCCACCCGGGAGAAACCCCCCATCCCCGCTCTCACATCTCTATTTGCACCACGCACCCACGCACCCCCTCACTGACACGCTGGACCCACAGCCACGTCACCTTCTTCCCCAATCAACGTCATAGACTCGTCGTCGCCGCCCGTTTCTGGCCGATTGATTCACGAATCAATTCGCGTTAAATCCCACAGTAATCCCATGCCCAAACCCCCTCAACTTAACCCCCTCCCCTCTCCGCTCCTTTCCCCTCACTCGCCACCCTCTAAGCGCCGCTAGGCTGTCCACACTCGAGCTCGCGCCGCCGCTGTCCCGAGCTACTCCGGCGAATGATTTTGGTAAACCCTATCCCCCTATTCTCTCTGGATGATACGCGTGCACTCGCCGTGTTCGTGCGCATCTAACGCCACCTCTGGCTCGTCTTTACGTGCCTTGTAGCATTGCCAATGAAAAACTCCCGAGCGACCCCGACGCCGACGCCAACTCCGACGAGGAATCGTCGCCGTGTCCATGCGCCCCAGCCCCGTCCACGAACACGTTGAGCATCACCGCGTCTCCATGACCTCGGTAAGCACCAGTATTCCCTCCCGTACCCTCTGGCTTCGCCGGAACATCGCCGTCTGACGCGTAGCCGCCACGGTGGCCATTTGCGTCGCCCGCGTTTGGTCGAAGCACTGAGATCCGCTGGATCTAGATCTAGCGGTCAAGATTAGATTAGATCGTGAAGGGATACGCATAGATCTGGCATGTTGGATCTGACTTGATCCAACGACGTGGAGGCACGATCCGCGCGAAGCGGTATAGACCAATCAGACGCTACCACGCGTCTGTGGTTTGATTTATAAATCTGTTTTGAATCTTTTAAATTGTTCAAACTTAGAAAATTCATAACTTGAGTTCTGTTTATCCAAAAAATGCAAATAATATACCATTGGGTTCAAAAAAATAAATCCTACACTACTGTGGGCTTAATTTTGTATTTTCCTTCTGTAAAATGGAATTTTATGCAGAGACAATTATAGGCTTATTTTGACTATATAAATTATTTAGAAAATGTTTTTAAGGCCAATTTGAGTTTATTTAGACTATAAATAATTGGTTTTGTGTTCGGTACTGTTTGACTTGTCTTGGTTAGTTTATAAAAATCATCACATGGCATTTGCATGCATTCATAATATTTTTGCTTGAATATTGAAATGTGATTTTGGTGCCATTATTTTATGTGTAGATTTTGGTGCTAGTGGTGATTGTGATTGTGAAGATTGTTGCTACTCCCACAACTACCAAGAAAAGTGGTGCTTCATGTATTTGTCCTATTACTTTGACTATGCACTAGTGATATTTTGTATAGAGCTTACATGAAATTTTTGCTAAGTATGTACATGCTATACCATGGGAAATCCTAGTAGATATAGTCTTGGTAGAATTATTCTCTAAGTTAAGATACTTGTTGATATCATGCTTAGCATATCTAGTAGTAAACAAGGGTGGAATATTTACATATGCTATGGAAATTTTACTAAGTCACTTTTGTTTTTGCTTAATAAAACTACTAAGTGAATGAATCACCTGGGTGGAATGGTATGAATGGGTTATGTTGAGTGGTTACACAAGGCCTAGTGACTGGTCTACCTTGTGTATCACACTTGTGGAAAGCCACCCAGGAACAAAGGGATTTGAGATACTTAGTGTTTAGAAGCTTCTAGTGCAACCACATGGCATATGCTCTCTGCCTTGATCATATAGGTTGCAATAACTTAGCCAGATGGACAGATGGTGGTAGGATGATAGGTTGGAACGCGTCCATTTGGTATAAGGGAAGGCTTCTGAAAGATCTCGTCTTGATGCATGTCGAGTCTTGTGGGGAAAGTGCACCACCTTTCGAGAAGGAAAAATCTAAGTACTTAGCCGTGTCCCCGGCAACGGACAATCTGAGCATCAAGACATTGTAGCTATCAAGGATCACCTCATCCCAATTTCTAAGTTAAAACTTGTGGTTGAACAAGAGTAAAGGTTCACCAATGTGTATTGGTGGTTCCTTGGGGAGTTTTTGACAAACAAAAATTTAGTGTTTTTCAATTGATAGGAAAACTTATTTTGAGCAAACCAAGCCTAAGCTACACTTAGCCAAATTCATATAGAAGTTAGAAACTACTATTCTACTATGGTATCACTTGCCAATACTATTCCAATGTATTAACCCACTATGGCTGTAACTTATGATGTTGCAGGTTACTCTGATGAGGATTAGGGTTATGAGTCTACACTCAATATGCTTGCCTATGGCACATGAAGATGAAGACTTTACTTTTGTTTACTTATGTTATGAATTCTAGTACTAGCCTTTGGCTATGGTGTTGTAAAAGACTATATTTATCTCTGGAATGATGATGTAATAAATACCTTTGTATCTGTGTACTTCATCTTAAACTATGGGTGCTAGCATTTGATCCAGGGACTAGCATGCAATCATAGGGACCTTTACCTTATAAAGGTGGGGTCTTACAGATGGTATCAGAGCACTGTGTTTCCTGTAGGATTATGACCCTAGGTTGGATTAGACGAAGAAAGCCACTAAGGAAAAATGCAACTCTTTGCAAAATCCACACTTGTATTTTCCTTCTCGTAAACCTTTTCTAATCTTCTTACTCATCTCTATTTGTAGATGGCCGCCATCAATGAAGCCGTCAAGAAGGGACCACTCATGACCATGACTTTAGAATGTGAGACAGAGTTTCCCAAAGCACTTAAAAACCTTATGCTTAGCTTGGGGATACATGGTGAGGCCGTGTACAGAGGATTTCCAGTAATGGATGAAGGAGAAGATTATTGGTGGGTGCAACTTCACTTGTACAAAAACAAGGGAGACAACCACAAAGAGTCGGGATTCTACATGGGCACCAACTCAGGAATGTATACAACATTCTTTGACTCTGCAAGAAATGCAGCTTGGAATGCTATCAAGGATCTTGGTGAAAGACTCAGGTGTAGAATGCTCAACACTAAGAATGACCTTGAAGAGGAGAAGAAGTATACCCAAGACTTAGAGACCACCATATATAAAACGTCTAAGGGAGGATATCATAGACTTAGCATATGAGTGAGAATTGTAACGTACTCCGCTAGTTGGACCACCACATTTGTCATTTTCTCACAAAAATTTGTCTGAGTTATGTTTGAACCTTAGTGTTTGTGGTAGACTTGGTATGCCATGACTTGTATGTTTTATGGATGATGTATGTTTTTGGTTTTGTTTCACTTGTGTTTTCTCTTTACTTGAACTGTTTCTAATATTTTCTATCTTATACATTAGATGCCTAGCTTTGTGATCAGCACTACCGAGGAGTTCAATGATACTCGTTTTGGTGCACGTATCGTGCAGTTCACTAGTATGCTCAACCTCCCACTTCCTAGTATCAAGGCACTTCACCTCACCAAGTTCGAGAGGAAGGACCTTTTGGGCTTTAGAGTCTCATAGCCGGGACGCCATGTGGAGCCACTCACGGAGGAGATTTCCTTCAAGCTGATGCACGATGACAAGGAGAAGGGTCTAGATGTAGTCATGTAGGAGCTACTCGGACGCCTCTGCGGATGCCACTCCACCGAGCTTAGAGGCCTCTACTTCCACTCGTTCGGGAGACGTTACGAGGAGGGAGAGGCATTGGTGTATGAGGGCGATACTAGAGAGACGATAGAGCCAGTTCGTCTGTACCTCCAGGACCTCGAGGGCCTTATTGGACACCTCGACACCGATAGGACCAACGTCATGCTTAGCAATGACGAGCTCCAGGTTCAGTTGAGGGAGAAGGATAAGCTCTTCGCGGAGCAAGACGAGATCGTCAAGGAGATGGAGGCCAGATTCGAGAGCCAGGACAAGAAGTTCAAGAATCAGGAGAAAAGGGTCCAAGACAGAAACAAGAAGATCAAGGACATGAAGGCTGACATAGAGGCCAAGGACTTCGAGCTCAAGACCTAGCAGGGAGTGATTGAGAGGCTTCGCTCACAGAAGAGAGCTCTCCGTGCGAAGGTCGAGGCCTTGACCACTAGTGTAGAGAAGTACAAGGCCGCCACGGAGAATGCAGGTCTTGCTCTTGTTGACGTGGAGGTCGACATGGAGGAGTAGTGTAGGCTACTCGACTATCTTTTATCTATCATACTTTGATTATTGAGTCACAATGACCATCCAACATGTGGATGGCTTGCTATTGTGTGTTTACATTTTCAAAACCTGTTGTTTATGTCATTCAAACTCTATGTTATTTTTGAGTTTGGTTATTGTGATTGTTTCTATGTGATGTATTGTGCATGTTAAGCATCTATGGGTATCTCATTCTTATACTTATTGAAACCACAGATGCCTCCTCGTCGTGCCAATCCCAACCAAAACAACAATAATGACAACGTCACTCCCGAGATGCAGCAATTGATGACAGCTCAAGCTCAACTGATGCAGATGATGACACAGTTCATGCAAAATCAGAATCAGAATAACAATAACAACAACAATCAGGAGAATCCTCTAGCATTTGACATGCTCACCAGATTTTTGAGACTGAGGCCTGCAAAGTTCTCGGGAACCACTGAACCAATGGTAGCTAATGACTGGTTACGTTCAGTGAACAAGGACTTTGTCACTATTGGCTGCACCAATGAGGAAAAAGTCAGGTTTGCAGCACATCTGCTCGAAGGACCAGCATCAAACTGGTGGGACAACTTTCAGATCACCACTCCCCTTGAGGATGTGACTTGGGCTATTTTTGAGGATGGTTTCCATACAGCTCACATCTCATCCAGAGTGATGAACTTGAAGAAGAAAGAGTTCCACAATCTGAAAGAGCGTCACCACAGTGTGGCCGAGTACATTGAGGAGTTCAACAATCTGGCGCGCTATGCACCGGATGAGGTTGATATTGATGCCAAGAGGAAGGAGAAGTTACTTGAGGGATTTAATGATGAGTTGAACCTGCAGCTATCTGTTGCCTATGTCCCAACATATCAATCACTTTGTGACAAAGCCACCATCTTGGAGAACAAGATAAAACAGGTTGAGGGCAGGAAAAGGAAAAAAACGTTGATAAGCATAGCTCGGGTTCGTCTCACGAGCATTCCCATAATGATGATAGTGGAAGTTCTGGATTCCACAAGCATGGGAAGTATAACAGCCACCACAGCCACAACCGTCATCATGACAACAAGCACCATCGTAGTCATGATAGTGACAAGTATAAGAACCACAAGAGTGGACACAAGAGCCACCAGAGTGGAAGTGGTAATGGAAGTCAACCCGCAAAGAAAGATATCAGTCAGGTTGAGTGTTACAAGTGTAAGAAAATGGGGCACTATGCAAATGAGTGCCCAGAAAATAAAGTTGAAGGAGCCAACAAGCCCAACCCTTTCCAGAAGGGACAAGTGAACCATATCAATGTGGAAGAAATTTATGAAGAGTCTGATGCTGTGGCTGGTAAGTTCAAGCTCAATTCTTTTCCATCACTTGTTCTTTTTGACACTGGCGCATCGCATTCATTCATATCAAGAGCATCTGTTGATAAAAATGGACTTCCTACCGAAACTATTGGGTGTCCTATAAAAGTAAGCTCTCCCGGTGGAGAGATGATAGTGAACTTTGGATGTCATGATCTAGTAATAGAGTTTGGAAAGTATAAGTTTCCAGTTAGTTTGATAATCCTAGATTCCCAAGGATTGGATGTAATTTTGGGAATGGATTGGATGACTAAGTATGAAGGAGTACTAGATTGTGCCAATCGTACTATCACACTCACAACCCCGGATAAGAAACGAATTAGGTTCAAGTCTAACTTTGAATCTAAAGGGAGTAAGTTAAATTCTCTTAAGGGGGTTAGCATAAACAGTGTGCTAGTTGTGAGAGAGCATCCGGATGTGTTTCCAAAAGAACTGCCTAGAATGCCACCAGATAGAGATGTAGAGTTCCTGATTGACTTGCTGCCAGGATCTAGACCAATAGCAAAGAGACCCTACAAGATGTCAGTTGATGAGTTGAAAGAACTCAAGAAACAACTTGGAGAACAGTTGCAGAAAGGATTTATTCAACCAAGTTCTTCGTCTTGGGGTGCACCAGTTCTGTTTGTTGAGAAGAAGGATAGAAGTCAAAGGTTGTGCATAGACTATCGTTCACTCAATGAGGTGACTATCAAGAACAAATATCCTTTGCCTAGAATCAACGATTTATTTGATCAGCTAGAAGGAGCCCATGTGTTCTCAAAGATTGATCTCCGATCAGGCTATGTTTAGCTAAAGATTAGAGAGCAAGACATACCTAAGACTTCTTTCACCACTAGGTATGGTTTATATGAGTACACCGTGATGCCATTTGGTTTAACAAATGCACCAGCCTATTTCATGAACATGATGAACAAAGTGTTCATGGAGTTTCTTGACAAGTTTGTTGTCGTATTCGTTGATGATATTTTGATCTACTCCAAGAGCAAAGAAGAGGATGAGAGCACTTGCGTTTGATACTTGAGAAGCTCAGGGAGCACAAGATGTATTCTAAGTTCAGCAAGTGTGAATTCTGGCTGAATGAAGTTGGGTTTCTCGGACATATTGTGTCGGGATATGGAATAGTTGTCTATCCCGCAAAGGTGTCAGCTGTGACTGAGTGGAAATCTCCCAAGTCAGTGAAAGAAGTTCGTAGCTTCCTTGGCTTGGCAGGATACTATAGAAGATTCATTGAAAATTTCTCAAAGGTAGCAGAACCAATGACAGAGTTACTCAATAAAGAAAAGAAGTTTGATTGGACTGAAGGATGTGAACTCAGTTTCCAAGAATTGAAGAAGAGATTAGTGACAGCATCAGTCTTATGTCTGCTAGATTTGGAGAAGGACTTCCAAGTCTATTGTGATGCTTCTCACCAAGGATTGGGTGGAGTTTTGATGCAAGAAGGGAAACTTGTGGCTTATGCCTCAAGACAACTCAAAAATTATGAAGTGAATTATCCTACTCATGACTTAGAGTTAGCCTCTGTTGTCCATGCACTCAAAACATGGAGACATTATCTTTTGGGAAAACGTTGTGAAGTATTCACATATCACAAAAGTTTGAAGTATATCTTCACTCAGAAAGAAATCAACATGAGACAAAGAAGATGGCTTGAGCTCATCAAGGACTATGACTTGAGTTTGCAATACCATCCCAGTAAAGCAAATGTTGTAGCGGACGCTCTAAGCCATAAGGTTTATGTGAATGGACTTACTAAGGGAGAATTGCCAGATGATCTGTGTGTCCAATTCAAAGATCTCAGGTTGGAGATGGTGCCTGAGGGACATCTCATGTCATTGGATGTTCAACCCACCTTGTTGGACAAGATCAAGGAAGCCCAAAAGATAGAGAAGGAAATTGAAGAGATCAAAGGTAAAATTAATAAAGTGAAAGATAAAGGATTCCATGAAGACGAACATGGTACTCTATGGTATGGAAAACGTATCTGTATTCCACAAGATCCGGAGCTTCGGAAACTGATTCTGCAAGAAGCACACAACTCACCTTATTCCATTCATCCGGGTAACACCAAAATGTAGATGGATGTGAAGGAAAGATTTTGGTGGAATAATCTCGAGAAGGACATCATAGAACATATTGCCTTGTGTGATGTGTGGAGTCGAGTGAAAGCGGAACACCAGAAGCTGGCAGGGTTACTACAACCGCTACCTATTCCTGATTAGAAGTGGGACAAGATTGGTATGGATTTAATGTAGATGGATGTGAAGGAAGGATTTTGGTGGAATAATCTCAAGAAGGACATCGCAGAACATATTGCCTTGTGTGATGTGTGTAGTCGAGTGAAAGCGGAACACCAGAAGCTGGCAGGGTTACTATAACCGCTACCTATTCCTGATTGGAAGTGGTAAAACATTGGTATGGATTTCATCACTAGACTACCAAGGACTAGATCGGGATATGATTCTATTTGGGTTGTTGTAGATCGCTTAACTAAGGTGGATCATTTCATACCCGTGAAGACAAGTGCTAAGTTAGCCAAGATCTATATGAATAGCATTGTATGTCTGCATGGAGTACCAAAGAGTATTGTGTCAGATAGAGGAACTCAATTCACCTAGCATTTTTGGCGATAACTACATGAGTCATTGGGAACGATATTGGAATTTAGCATAGATTTTCACCCCCAAACTGATGGGCAGACATAAAGGACCAATCAGATTCTGGAGGATATGTTGAGGGCATGTGCCCTAGACTATGGTGCTAGTTGGGATGAAAGTCTGACTTACGCAGAATTCTCTTACAATAACAGCTATCAAGCCAGTATTGAGATGGCACCGTTTGAATTTCTCTATGGAAGAAAGTGTACTACACCATTGCTATGGAGTGGTGTTGGAGAAAGAAATTCGTTCGGGCTAGAATTATCAAGGAAGCTGAAGAGAAAGTCAAATTGGTAAAGGACAGATTGAACATAGCACAGTCCTAACAGAATAGCTACGCAGATCCAAAGCATAGAGAAGTCACCTATGAGGTAGGTGATAGAGCTTATCTTAGAGTCTCACCACTTCGTGGTGTGAAGAGATTTGGAGTAAAAGGAAAATTGGCACCAAGATATGTTGGACCATTCAAGATTTTGAGCCGCAAAGGAGAAGTGGCTTATGAGATTGAATTGCATGAATCACTGTCTGCCATTCACAATGTGTTTCATGTAAGTCAGTTGAAGAAATGCCATCCGGAGATGGAAGAAACTTCTTTGAAGGATACTATACCTTTGGAAGAGGTTCAGTTGGAGAGTGATCTCACCTATGAGGAGAAGCCTATCAAGATTCTTGAGACTGCAGAAAGAGTTACTCAAACCAAGACTATCAAATTCTGCAAACTTCAGTGGAACCATCATTCCGAAGAAGAAGCAACTTGGGAAAGAGAAGATGACCTTCGGAAAGATCAACCTCACCTATTTGCTAGCCAATCCGAATCTCGAGGGCGAGATTCATCTTAAGGGGGTTAGATTTGTAACATCCCAAAAATCATGATTTGTAAAAGCATGCATTGCATTCATGTTGTCAAAGCATTTGGAGCTAGCACAAAGATTTTCAAAGTTTGAATTTAAACAGAACCATTTCAAATGCCCATTTTTATCTATCATATGAGGCATGGTTTTGAATTATTTTTCAAAGGACCAAAATGGTTCCGAGTAGATTTGTGTGTTCTACACACTCTTGGACACTAGCTTGACCACATAAAATTTTGGAAGAAGTTTGAATTGATTTGGAGTTGTTTTGAACATTCAAATCTTATTTAGAAAATCAAATCAAAAAAATAAAAACAAAAGAACAAAAAAAACAGAAGCATACCTGCCAACTGGCTTGGCCCACCCCCACGGCCCAACTCCAGCCCACCCGGGAGAACCCCCCTCCCCCGCGCGCTCACCTCTCTGTTTTTCACCTCGCACCCATGCACCCCCTCACTAACATGCTGGACCCGCAGCCACGTCACCTTCTTCCCCAATCAACGCCGCAGACTCGCCGTCGTCGCTCGTTTTTGGCCGAATGATTCGCGAATCAATTTGCATTAAATCTCGCGCCCAGACCCCCTCTACTTAACCCCCTCCCCTCTCTGCTCATTTCCCCTCACTCGCCAGCCTCTGAGCGTCGCTAGGCTGTCCACACTCGAGCTCGCACCGTCGTTGTCCCGAGCTACTCCGGCGAACGATTTCGGTAAACCCTATCCCCCCTTTTCTCTCTAGATGATACGCGTGCACTCGCCGTGTTCGTGTGCGTCTAACGCCACCACTGGCTCATCTTTCTGTGCCTTGTAGTGTCGCCAAGGACAAACTCCCGAGCGAGCCCGACGCCGACGCCAACTCCGACGAGGAATCGTCGCTGTGTCCGTGCGCCCCAGCCCCGTCCATGAACAAGTTGAGCATCACCGCGTCTCCGCGACCTCGGTAAGCACCAGTATTCCCTCCCGTACCCTATGTCTTCGCTAGAACATCGTCGTCCGACGCGCAGCCGCCGTGGTGGCCATTTGCGCCGCCTGCGTTTGGTCGAAGCAGTGAGATCCGCTGGATCTAGATCAAGCGGTCAAGATTAGATTACATCGCGAAGGGGTACGCATAGATCTGGCGCGTTGGATCTGACATGATCCAACGATGCGGAGGCACGATCCGTGTGAAGCGGTATATACCAATCAGACGCAGCCACGTGTCTGTGGTTTGATTTATAAATCTATTTTGAATTTTTTAAATTGTTCAAACTTAGAAAACTCATAACTTGAGTTCTGTTTATCCAAAAAATGCAACTAATATACCATTGCATTTAGAAAAATAAATCCTACACTACTGTGGGATAAATTTTGTATTTTGCTTCTGTAAAAATGGAATTTTATGCAGAGACAATTATAGGCTTATTTTGACTATATAAATTATTTAGAAATTTTTTTAAGGCCAATTTGAGTTTATTTAGACTATAAATAATCGGTTTTGTGTTCAGTACTGTTTGACTTGTCATGGTTAGTTTATAAAAATCATCACATGGCATTTGCATGCATTCATAATATTTTTGCTTGAATATTGGAATGTGATTTTGGTGCCATTATTTTATGTGTAGATTTTGATGCTAGTGGTGAATGGTGATTGTGATTGTGAAGATTGTTGCTACTCCCGCAACTACCAAGGAAAGTGGTGCTTCATGTATTTGTCCTATTATTTTGACTATGCACTAGTGATATTTTGTATATAGCTTGCATGAAATTTTTGCTAAGTATCTATATGTTATGCCATGGTAAATCCTAGTAGATGTGGTCTTGGTAGAATTATTCTCTACGTTAAGATACTTGTTGATATCATTCTTAGCCTAGCTAGTAGTAAACAAGGGTGGAATATTTACATATTCTATGGAAATTTTACGAAGTCTTTTGACTTATGTTTTTTCTTAATAAAACTACTAAGTGAATGAATCACCTAGGTGGAATGGTATGAATGGGTTATGTTGAGTGGTTACACAAGGCCCAGTGGCTGGTCTACCTTGTGTATCACACTTGTGGAAAGCCACCCAGGAACAAAGGGATTTGAGATACTTAGTGTTTAGAAGCTTCTAGTGGAACCACATGGCATATGGGCTCTGCCTTGATCATATAGGTTGCAATAACTTAGCCAGATGGACATATGGTGGTAGGATGATAGGTTGGAACACGTCCATTTGGTCTAAGGGAAGGCTTCTGAAAGATCTCATCTTGATGCATGTCGAGTCTTGTGGGGAAAGTTCACCACCTCTCGACAAGGAAAAATCTAAGTACTTAGCCGTGTCCCTTGCAACGGACAATTTGAGCATCAAGATATTGAAGCTATCAAGGATCTCCTCATCCCAATTTCTAAGTTAAAAACTTGCGGTTGAACAAGGGTAAAGGTTCACCAATGTCTATTGGTGGTTCCTTTGGGAGTTTTTGACAAACAAAAACTTAGTGTTTTTCAACTGATAGGAAAACTTATTTTGAGCAAAGCAAGCCTAAGCAACACTTAGCCAAATTCATATAGAAGTTAGAAACTACTATTCTACTATGGTATCACTTGCCAATACTATTCCAATGTATTGACCCACTGTGGTTGTAACTTATGATGTTGCAGGTTACTCTGATGAGGATTAGGGTTATGAGTCTACACTCAACATGCTTGCCTGTGGCACATGATGTAGGGGTTCGTAGCATGGAAAACAAAAAATTTCTACCGCATGAACACACAATCAAGATCTAATCTATGATCAAGCCAAGATCTATCTACTAGATTGTAGCAACGAGTCGATAGAGGAACTCACCCTCGAAGATTCCAGCGGTTAACGAGCAGATTCTCGTGGGTGATGTAGTCGTACACTTGCCGATCTCAAGATCGCAGACGATCCTTCCCGCGCCATGCTCGCAGCGCTTCAGTCGGTCACACGTTCGGTACTTGATGAAGACCTTCCTCTCCCTTGTTCCAGCAGGCAGCGGAGGTTGTAGCACTCTCCTCACGATTCCGGCAGCACGACGGCGTGGTACCGGAAGTAGAGGGGAGATCTCGCAGGGCTTCGCCTTAAGCCGGAGCGAGTATGGTGGACTATGAGAGAGCCCTCGGTGTTCTAGGGTTTAGACACAGCAAGGAGGGGTGCTAGGGCCGGCGGCTAGGGCTTGGAGGTGCCCAAGTCGGCGGCTAGGGGAGAAACCCTAGGCGGCGGCTATGGTGGGCGGCGGCGGCTAGGGTTAGGTTTAGAGGGGGAAATCTTGTGTACTAGGAGGGGAGCCCTGCCCCTCCTCTTCTAGGAGGGAGGCGCCAGGGGAGGAATCCTCCCAACTCGGATCCCAAGTGGGCCGGCGATGGAGGAGGGACTCCTCCCCAACTCGGTTTCCTCCTCTTTCTCCACTTCCCAAAAATAGCCGTTTGACTTTCAAATTGGCGTTTGACTTTTCAAACAAGGATTTGATTAATCCCTCTATTTTGTTCAGCGATGACACTTAGTACATGATGCAATCATACCAACTTGATATAACACATTCATGTACCCTTCCCCTCCGGAGTGCCGGACATTCCGGAACCTTCTAGAACATTCCCGATGAAAACACCGGAATCATTCCCCAACTCCGAAACAGGACTTTCCTTATATGAATCTTATTCTCCGGACCATTTCGGATCTCCTCGTGATATCCCGGATCCCATCCGAGACTCCGAACAACATTCGGTCTCTTACTCATCATTCCATAACTACTCAACAACATCGAATTCTTAAGTGTGTCTCCCTACGGTTCGTGAATTATGCGGACATGATCGAGACACTTCTCCGATCAATAACCAATAGAGGAATCTGGAAATTCATATGGCTCCCACATATTTCTACGATTACTTTGTGATCAAATGAACCACTTACATATGATACCAATTTCCCTTTGTCTCACGATAGTTTACTTATCCGGGGTTATGATCGTCGGTATCTCTGCATACCTAGTTCAACCTCGTTACCGATAAGTACTCTTTTCTCGTTCCCGTGGTATGTGATCCCTTGTGAGCTAGTCACATGCTTGCAAGCTAATTGGATGACATTCCACCGAGAGGGCCCAGAGTATATCTATCCGTCATATGGATGGACAAATCCCACTCTTGATCCATGTGTCTCAACCAATACTTTCTGAACACTCAATGCCACCTTTATAGCCACCCTGTTACGGTGTGGTGTTTGATGTCATCAAAGCATCCTTCCGGAAAAGGTGATATGCATGATCTTATGGTCGAAGGAATTAGGTTACTATGTATCAGAAAGCTTATAGCAAATGAACTATATTAAATGACTTGATCTTTATGCTACGCTTAACTATAGGAGTATGTCCATCACATCATTCTCCTAATGATATGTCCCTATTGTTAATAACATCTCTATGTTCATGATCAGGAAACCATGATCATATATTAACCAACAAGCTAGTTTAACAAGAGACTTTACTAGGGACTCTTTTATGTTTACAAATCACACAAGTATTAATGTTTCCGGTTAATACAATTATAGCATGGTATGTAAACATTTATCATAAGTATGAAGATATGATAATAACCACTTTAATATTGCCTCTTGGGCATATCTCCAACAGTCTCCCACTTGCACTAGAGTCAATAATCTAGTTTTATACCTTTGTGTATTCAACACCTATGGCTTTCCAGTGTTGTATGTACACGATTGCTAGTGGTCAACTGATCTCCGGATCTGACACTTCCAGGTCCGTGTGTAATTGCATGTCTTTGCGTCTCTACGCATCACTCATTCTCTAATGAGATGGCTTTGTATAATTTTGGTCCTTTGGTGAGACCTTTAGTTCTTTGGGGTTAAAACATGTTGATAATATTGTCGTACAATATATCTTCATAGTATTATCCCGCTGTGAACTACACCTAGTTTGATAACAAACTACTTGACACAAATGCCCTCTTTAGCTATTATAGCAGTCATATACTTAGCCTTTTGTTGTAGTATCTGTCATAATGTCTTAACTTTGGAACTCATCCAAATCCATTATGGAACTTACTTTACATTATATTGTGCCACCCTTAGTTTAGATTGAGATAAACTTAATTTGTACTTTATGACAAAACTAGTATCAATGTAATTCATTTACAATGAACTAACCATCTATTTGTCACTTCTACAAAATAATATATTCTTAGTTATTTTACAAGATCATAAGAATATCTTTACTATCGTCCAATAATCATCTTATGAATCATTCTGGTATATGCTCATAACATTTAGAGCATAGGACATATCTGGATTTGTACATATCACAACATGATTGATATAAATACTCTTTATGATTTCATACATCAAGTATCAATCTATACTTGAATATTTGTTTCACTTACCAAATGTCAATACACTTGAATATATCATCAATATTGAACTCATTCAATCCTTTCTGTGTGACAAGAACCTTTCTTGTAGATTCTATATTGAACTTATTCAATATATCATCTATGTACTTTCGGCACAACCATATTAGCATCTATTGATGCCAAATATTTGGGTTTTGCCTAAGTCTTTCATCGGGATGAAATTCTTAATATGTGTTAATAAAAGATACATCATTTTTAATCAACAATATGTCTTCCACATAATGTATTAGAAATATGTCTTAGCGCTCCCACTTAATTTCTTGCAAATGCAAGTATCTTCATTGTCTCTGATGAAATTAAACTCTTTTAACAGTTTCGTCATAGTGAAGATTCCAACTCCGCTATGCTTACTTCAACCATTGAAGTTTGCATATGCTTTTAGCATCCTTTGAATTAACAAAACCCTTTGGACCGTGTCATGCACATGTCCGAGGTAACCCTTCTATTAGAAGAACTTGTTTTGTTTATTCAACTACCACATAACAAAATTATATGTAGTGGTTGCTACATTAATCCGTCTAGACTAAATATCACTATGAAAGATCAAAATCTTGTCATAGTCAACCTTTGAACATTTTGTGAACTCTTTCCCAACATGTCGACTATTTCATAGATGTGAAACATCCATGTCTACTTCTTTATAGATCCAAACACAACTGTAAGGTCTTACACCTTTCTCGAGGGTCCTTCAAGTTCAAAACTTGATTTCTCGTGTATGGAACTATCACGGATTTTATGGCTTCAAGCCATTTGACGGAGTCAGGGCCCATCGTCGCTTCTTTGCATGTAGTCCGTTCATTATTCTCAAATAATGATTCAACCCTCAAATCTTGGTATTTGATTGTTTACTCGACCTACTTGGTTCAATAGAAACTTAGACCTCCGTGACCGCAACCTTTGAGGCATGTGAGCCATGAGCATTATTCCGCCTCCTAACACTTTTTCGACGCTTAAGCAACTTTGCACATATAGCTAAGGTTCCTTTAACCTTATCAAAGTTCTATTGTCCTCCCACTTATCTTTTCACGAAAAAATCCTTCTCAAAGAAACTTGACGTTCTAAGCGACAAACACTTTTGTCTCCGGTGTCTATGGAGGAATACTTAACAGTAATACAAAGACAGGTTTATCCGACTTTGGTTGCAAACATCTTTCTTATGCATAACATACCAATGTTTAAGAAAGGACTACTTGGGTTTTATCCCAAACCATAACTTTATATGGTGTCATTTCAGCGGATTATGATGGAGCTCTTTTCAGTGGAAAACGGTAGTCTCTAAAGCTTTTAATCTTTAAAATATAATGGCAGTTTTGTGTATTACACCTTGATCTTACCATGTCAAACAAGGTTTAATTACATATCTCAACGCTCCATACTCTTATGGTGTTTTGGGACATTCAAATTCACAGAACGATTCCTTAAATCTTAGGTATTATGCTAAACTTGTAACTCAAATATCTTCCTTTATGATCTTATCATAAACTATTTACATTCTTGTTACAATGATTTTGCACTTCATCTTGAAAGTCTTTGAACTTTTCAAATGTTTCATACTTCATCCTTATTAAGTAAATATTCATATACTCACTCAAATTTTCGGAGAAAGCATATGAAGTTGAAATCCATCGCTCTTGACTACACATAATGGATTTCGTACAACAATATGTACAAGTTCCAATAAGCTAGTCATTTGTTCCCTTTTGGCCTATGAACGAAGTTTTAATTATCTCTAGGAAAGTTTCACAAGCGTCATGTGATCAAAAATCAAAAGACTCCAAAATTCCATCCACATGGAGTCTTCATGTTTTCTTTCCAATATAATTTAAACGGCGATGTCACTTCCTAAGTGATCTTTCAATCAATTTGTCTTTCGACATTTTTAGCACTAGTTTTATGGATGTGATTTCTCCAACGAGATTTGTGAATCATCCATCTTTTATGGATTACGGCAATTATTTGAACAACCCTTTTGTTCTCATAATACCTGATAAAACAAATCTTGAAGGCAAGCTTTGATGTTTAACGAGCAACACAATAACCCTTTATTTGTTCTCGATGAACATCATCACATATTCTTTTGCTAGTTACTTAGGCCATTGTAGTTCATGAATTGTGTTGTTTCGTATGATGATTCACACCAACAAATTCAGTATCAAATACTTAAGAACCACATTGTTTAATAAGCAAAGAATATAGCCATAACATGTATATCTTCTGTATACTTAAACTGAACAATTCTAGTCTTTTCTTTTCTGCTATATACTTATGAGATTCTCTTTCAGTATTTCCTTTTCGCTTTGAAAGAATCTATCAACATCAACAGTGGAGTCATACATATGACACATAGTCCAAAGCATGTATAATTAAATACCAATGTCTTTGGACTTGCACTTTGAAATAGATCACCATCATCAAATGTTTGGTGTTCTTTCAAATTCCTTTCTTTAGTAATCTATTGGTGTAGTAAACACTTTACCTACATCAAATATTCACCCTTATCATGGAATTATCCATGATCAAGCTACTTTTAGCTTATAACGGTGAATCATGAGTATAATGTTGCTCTCCAAAACATTTTGGAGGATTAGGACAACTAGTGTCTTCAACCTTTTGCAAATTCTCATCAAATACGAGAACATGACTTTTGCCATATTATACTCTATCATGTTGCAACCAAAACTTTGTTTCAGATATCACAATATCTTCCACACATCATGGTTTCTGAAACAACTCTTTCAGATCCTAGATAACCTTGATATTAAGACAATCCTTTGAATATCAAGAATCATGGAGACAAACATTATACTCATACACTAACACTTGGAATTGTCACTCTTGTTTTTAATACCAATTATTAAACTTCATGGAGTAACCGGAACTTTACTGAAAATTTGCAATAGGACTTTTAAACTTTATATTAACACTTCAAAACAATACGATACCAGTTCGTAAAGTAACTTACCAGAATTCTATAGTTCTATCATCTCAATTAAAACTAAGCGCAAGGTGGTACACGGATGCCAATGACTACAACAACTATGCAAATTCACTTTGATTTAATTTATGATAAATAGTGTTCAACTTTTAATCAAATTGCTGTTGAACTCCCACTCAAAACAATATCCCTCACATTGTTTTAGTGATCACACGAACCAAATCCACCACATCAAAACCGATCATCACTAGAGTTGATGTAGCTTCAATGGCGAACAATCAACATGTTCATCATATCTACTATATGACTCATGCTTTACCTTTCGGTGATCCGTGTTCCGAGACCATGGCTGTACATGCTAGGCTCGTCAAGATCAAACTTAGCTTCCGCATGAGCAAATCTGGCTTGCTCACGTTGTATACACTTGCGGAATCTAACACACCCGATCATCACGTGGTGCTTCCAAACAACAAGCTTTAGCAACGGTGCTAACTAAGGGTGAACACTTTATGATTTGAAATTGTGTGCTTGAGGGATCATCTTATAATGCTATCGTCGTGAACTAAGCAATACAAGATGCATAAAAGGATTAACATCACATGTAATTCATAATATGTGATATGATATGGCCTTTCTTCTTTGTGCTTCCGATCTCCATCTTCAAGCACGAACATGATCTCCATCATCACCGGCATTGCATCAAGGTCAATGACGCCGCTCCATGGTTGTCGTCCACCGGGTTCAACTATTACAACTACTTTGAATAGACACGCGGGTCTTAACAGAATTTAAAGACAACCATATGGCTCTTGCCGGTTGCCAACTTACAATAAGGAATATTGCATACATCAAATATAATCACAATCATGGCCATATCACATCACAGCACACCCCTGCAAAACAAAGTTAGACGTCTCGAATTTTTTTGCATGTTTTACGTGGTTTGGGGCTTTCAATAAGTGTCGTTCTAACTTACGAACAAGAACCACAACATTGATACTAGTATTGTCAATCACCCGTTGTAAATTGAATCTTAACTATGTTGGGAGAAACAGGCACCCGCAAAGCCACTTATGCAATACAAGTTGCATGTCAAGCGTGGAGCAAGTCTCATGAACGATGTCATGTAAGGTTAGCCCGGGCCGCTTCATCCCACCATCCCGCAAGATGCAAAGTACACAAGAAGCAATCAACAACAAAAGCATCAACGCCCACAATGACCATTGTGTTCTACTCGTGCAACAGATCTACATATAGACATGGCTCTGATACCACTGTAGGGGTTCGTAGCACGGAAAACAAAAAATTTCTACCGCATGAACACACAATCAAGATCTAATCTATGATCAAGCCAAGATCTATCTACTAGATTGTAGCAACGAGTCGATAGAGGAACTCACCCTCGAAGATTCCAAAGCGGTTAACAAGAGCAGATTCTCGTGGGTGATGTAGTCGTACTCTTGCCGATCTCAAGATTGCGTAGACGATCCTTCCGGCACTGCGTTCCAGCAGCGCTTCCGCGGTCGGTCACACGTTCGGTACTCGATGAAGACCTTCCTCTCCCTTGTTCCAGCAGCAGCGGAGGTTGTAGCACTCTCCTCGCGATTCCGGCAGCACGACGGTGTGGTACCAGAAGTAGAGAGGAGATCTCGCAGGGCTTCGCCTTAAGCTGGAGCGAGTATGGTGGACTATGAGAGAGCCCTCGGTGCTCTAGGGTTTAGACACACCAAGGAGGGGTTCTAGGGCCGGCGGCTAGGGCTTGGAGGTGCCCAAGTCGGCGGCTAGGGGAGAAACCCTAGGCGGCGGCTATGGTGGGCGGCGACGGTTAGGGTTAGGTTTAGAGGGGCAATCTTGTGTACTAGGAGGGGAGCCCTGCCCTCCTCTTATAGGAGGGAGGCGCCGGCCAAGGGGAGGGGAATCCCTTCCCAACTCGGATCCCAAGTGGGCCGGCGGTGGAGGAGGGACTCCTCCCCAACTCGGTTTCCTCCTCTTTCTCCACTTCCCAAAAATACCCGTTTGACTTTCAAATTGGCGTTTGACTTTTCAAACAAGGATTTGATTAATCCCTCTATTTTGTTCAGCGATGACACTTAGTACATGATGCAATCATACCAACTTGATATAACACATTCATGTACCCTTCCCCTCCGGAGTGTCAGACATTCCGGAACCTTCTAGAACATTCCCGATGAAAACACCGGAATCATTCCCCAACTCCGAAACAGGACTTTCCTTATATGAATCTTATTCTCCGGACCATTCCGGATCTCCTAGTGATATCCCGGATCCCATCCGAGACTCCGAACAACATTCGGTCTCTTACTCATCATTCCATAACTACTCAACAACATCGAATCCTTAAGTGTGTCTCCCTACGGTTCGTGAATTATGCAGACATGATCGAGACACTTCTCCGATCAATAACCAATAGAGGAATCTGGAAATTCATATGGCTCCCACATATTTCTACGATTACTTTATGATCGAATGAACCACTTACATATGATACCAATTTCCCTTTGTCTCACGATAGTTTACTTATCTGGGGTTATGATCGTCGGTATCTCTGCATACCTAGTTCAACCTCGTTACCGATAAGTACTATTTTCTCGTTCCCGTGGTATGTGATCCCTTGTGAGCTAGTCACATGCTTGCAAGCTAATTGGATGACATTCCACCGAGAGGGCCCAGAGTATATCTATCCGTCATATGGATGGACAAATCCCACTCTTGATCCATGTGTCTCAACCAATACTTTCTGAACACTCAATGCCACCTTTATAGCCACCCTGTTACGGTGTGGTGTTTGATGTCATCAAAGCATCCTTCCGGAAAAGGTGATATGCATGATCTTATGGTCGAAGGAATTAGGTTACTATGTATCAGAAAGCTTATAGCAAATGAACTATATTAAATGACTTGATCTTTATGCTACGCTTAACTATAGGAGTATGTCCATCACATCATTCTCCTAATGATATGACCCTGTTGTTAATAACATCTCTATGTTCATGATCAGGAAACCATGATCATATATTAACCAACAAGCTAGTTTAACAAGAGGCTTTACTAGGGACTCTTTTATGTTTACAAATCACACAAGTATTAATGTTTCCGGTTAATACAATTATAGCATGGTATGTAAACATTTATCATAAGTATGAAGATATGATAATAACCACTTTAATATTGCCTCTTGGGCATATCTCCAACACATGAAGATGAATACTTTACTTTATTTACTTATGTTATGAACTCTAGTACTAGCCTTTGGCTATGGAGTTGTAATAGACTATGTTTATCTCTGGAATGATGATGTAATAAAGACCTTTGTATATGTGTACTTCATCTTAAACTGTGGATGCTAGCATTTGATCCAAGGACTAGCATTGCAATCACAGGGACCTTTACCTTATAAAATGGGGTCTTACAGGATTACTAGTCATAGATGGAGTTGAATGGCGGTCTATGTATCTTGTTGTATTGCCCAATCAAATCTCATAGGATCATGAATGTCTAGTATTGCATTATTATGCCTTGCTCTGTCCTGTCAATTGCCCTATTGTAATTTGTTTACCTAGCATGCCATGTTGTTTATCTTAAGGAGAACACCTCTAGTGAACTATGGACCATGGTACAATATTTACCATTGATACATCTTCCACTGTTCCTGTTTACTTTCTGCAAACCACTATTACCTTCCACACCATACACTTAATCCTTTGTTTTTCAGCAAACCAGTGAGATTGACAACCTCACTGTTCGTTGGGGCAAAGTCTTGAGTTTGTGTAGTGCAGGTTTCCAGTTGCTAGCAACACCTTTGAGTCATTTCCTTCCTCCTACTGGCTCGATAACCTTGGTTTCTTACTGAGCGAAAAACTTGTTTCTGTACTCATCATACCTTCCTCTTGAGGTCTCCCAACGAAGCTCTAAAGTGATCTGAGCCACATCAGTCATCCAATTATCTTGCAAGCATGTGACTGGCTCACAAGGGATCACATATCACAGGAACGAGTAAATAGTACTTATCTGTAACGAGGTTGAACTAGGTATGCAGAGATACCGACGATCAGACCTCGGATAAGTAAAGTATTGCGAGACAAAGTGAAATTTGTATTGTATGTAAATGGTTCATTCGATCATGAAGTAATCATAGAAATATGTGGGAGCCATATGAATTTCCAGATTCCTCTATTGGTTATTGATTGGAGAAGAGTCTCGATCTTGTCTGCATAATTCACGAACCATAGGGAGACACACTTAGGCCCTGTTTGGATAAACAGTATTAGCAGAATTGGTTTCCCGTAAACCATGTTAACCGTCTAACAACCTAAAATCCTGTTTGGGCGTGACCTCTAAAACGCAAACGAATAAAACTGAGTTTCCACTAAGCCAGGAAACCGAGTGTTGGCAAAAACTACTATTAGTCGTTTTTCTCAAATCGCGATTAGGCAAACCTCGATGGCAACTTGATATTCCTCTCATCCTTCACGAACTCCACACTCGCCAAATGGAACAGGACGTCCAATCGTATTCCCAACGCCGTTTCTTCTCATGCTGCTGCCTGCACCGGCCGCCGCCGGCCCCGGTCGGAGCGCAACAGAGTCCCCATGTTCGTCGAGCCGCGCCCTCGTCTGTACCTCGTGAGTAGGCGTGGCCGCGTCCACTCCGCCGGCACCGATCGCAAGCACAACGGAGTCCTCATTCTTGTCGTTCCACGCCCCAGTCTATACCTCCTGCGTCGGTGCGGCCGCATCCACGTCACCGGCGCCGCCGAGTTCATCCCAATCCAGGGTAGGGGCTCGACTTCTGCACCGCCTCCTCATCCACAACAGATTTCTGTAGTCCCTGGCGTGACCAAAGCTAACATCACCTCCATAGCCGCCTATCTCAAATTCTTGCCCAGACGCGTCGAGGAGGTCCTCAATATGGAGCAGGATCACAATCACCTCACTGGGTATGCGTTGGATAGCCCCACGAACTCAAGTCTCCACATAATAGCAATTCGATGAACAATTTGACAGGCCGCTGTGTGCTTTCAGTCCCAACGTGAATGTGAGTCTCGCCGACTATCCAGAGTTCAACAGCTCGGCTCTAGGTGTACCCGCTCGCCGCCCATGCCATGTTGTTGCCGACATGCCGTCGCCTTTTCTTGCTGTCCTCGCCAGACTTGGGCACTGATGACGCCAAAGTCAGCGGGACCGACGAACGACGGGACTCCGGGAAAGATAAACAGCCCAGTCAAGGAAGAGTATAAAACGGGTTTTAGAGTCTGCATGCACAAACGAGATTTTCCGTAAGCCAATTCTTAGCAGAGAAGTTAGTAAAACCGGTTCTCCTAAAAATTCTATTAAAACTCGTTTCCCGTAAACCGATCGCTAATCCTCATCATCCAAACAACCACTTAAGGATTCGATGTTGTTTAGTAGATATGGAAAGTGAGTAAAGAGACCGAATGTAGTTCGGAGTCTCGGATGGGATCTAGGATATCACGAGGAGATCCTAAATGGTCTAGAGAATAAGATTCATATATGGAAAATCCAATTCCGGAGTTCAGGAATGGTTTCGGTGTTTTCACCGGAATGTTCTAGAAGGGTCTAGAAGGTCCACCGATCCTGAGGGGGAAGGGTACATGGATGTGTCATGACAAAGTGGAATGGTTGCATCATGTCCTAGGTCACTTGGTTGTACACTTGGAAGAGAGAAATCAAACTCTAGTTTGAAAGTCAAAAGCCAGTTTGAAAAGGTCAAACTGGAACAATGGTTTCCAATTGGAGGGAGGGAAGGAATCCTACCTAAGGAAGGAATCCTACCTAAGGGAGGATTCCTCCCTATCCTTGCCGCCGGCCACATGAAGTGGAGTTGGGGGAGGTTTCCCTCCCCCTTGCCTCCTCCCCACCAATAAAAGGAGGGGTAGGGCACCCCTACCCCTCACAACAAACCCTAGCCAAGGCACATACCCTCTCTAGTCGCCGTCACCATGGGATCCTCCCAAGTCGCCGACTAGGGCTAAGCCCTAGCCCTATCCGCCGGCCACACCACCCGCTTGGCCCTCTAAATCCTAGATCGCCAAGGCCACTCTTCTACTCCACCATACTCGCTCCGGCTTAGGCGAAGCCCTGCGGGATCTCCCCTCTAAACTCCGACAACACGCCGTCGTGCTGCCAGAATCGCGAGGAGAGAGCTATAACCTCCGCTGTCTGCTGGAACAAGGAGAGGAAGGTCTTCATCGAGTACCGAACATGTGACCGACTGCGGGAGAGCTGCTAGAGCGGCGCCGGAAGGATCGTCTACGCGATCTTGAGATCGACAAGTGAACGACTACATCACCCACGAAAATCCTCTCTTGTTAACCACTTTGGAATCTTCGAGGGTGAGTACTCTATCGACTCGTTGCTATAATCTAGTAGATAGATCTTGGCTTGTGTGTGTTCATGCGGTAGAATTTTTTTTGTTTTCCATGCTACGAACCCCTACACTATAGTAGCAGCAAAAGAGGGCATTTGTGTAAAGTAGTTTGTTATCAAACTAGGTGTGATTCATAGCAGGCTAACACTATGAATATATATTGTATGAAAATAGTATCAACATGATTTAACCCGGAGGAACTAAAGGTCTCACCAAAAGACCAAATTTATACAATGCCATCTCATTAGAGAATGAGTGATGCATAGAGACGCAAAGACATGCAAATACACACGGACCTAAAAGTGTCAGATCTAAATATTATGTTTAACACTAGCAAATGCGTATATATAACACCAGAAATCCATAGGTGCTGTATGCGCAAGTTTTTAAACTAGATTATTAACTCTAGTGCAAGTGGAAGACTGAAGGGAATATGCCCGAGAGGCAATAATAAAGTGGTTATTAACTTATTCCTTGTTTATGATAAATGTTTATTCTCATGCTATAATTGTGTTAATTGGAAACATTAATACATGTGTGTTTAATAAAAAATAAGAGTTCCTAGTTATGCCTCTCATATAAACTAGCTCGTTGATTAACATGATGATCAAAGGTTTCCTAACCATGGACATTGGATGTTGTTAATAACGAGGTCACAACATTGGCAGAATGATGTGATGAACACTCACCCGAATATAATAATACAATGAAAGTTATTATGTTTACATTGCTATAATAATTCCTACGAAGTAACACTAATCCTTAGACCATGAGATTATGTTAATTGCTAACACCGAAAGAGTACTTTGATAACATCAAATGTCACACCATAACATGGTGACTATAAATGTGGGTTTGGGTACTCTGAAAGTGTTATGTTGAGGCACATGGATCAAGAGTGGGATTTTTCCATCCCGATGACGGAGAGATATACTCTGGGCCCACTCGGTGATATCACATTGACAACAACTTGCAAGTAGGTGATTTGATCACAAGGAATGCCATATCACGGGAACAAGAAGAGAGTACTTGTCAGTAACGAGATTAAACTAGTATGGGGATACCGATGATCGAATATTGAACATGTAATATATCGCAAGACAAAGGGATTTAGTTACAACGTCAAAAATTCTCATGATCACTGAGTCATCGTTGAATGTGTGGGAGTCAGTATGGATCTCCAGGTCCCGCTACTGATTATTGATCATAGAGGTGTCTCGATCATGTATGCATTATTCGTGAATCGTAGGGTGACATACTTAAGGGATACCGACACCATTTGGAGCAAATAAGATGCCAGAGAAATAAAATGAAAGCGCTGGAATTATTTCAATGGACACCGGAATTGTTTCGGGTGAAATTGCTGAAATTGGTCCTGCATGTGATATTAAAATGTTGCAAGGGGTTTTATGTGAATGTTTGTTAATTAAAGTAATTAACAAAATTCTGAACAAAATAAATAAAATGGTTTTATTAATTGAGAGATGCATTTATTTTGGTGGAAAACTAATGCATATGTGAGTGGAATTTGAGTGGAGGGTTTTTATGTGAGTGGTTGCTCCACCCACATGAACGAGGAAGGGGTGGGGGCACCCACCATGGACACCACGCCATGGCCTTTTGGATGCCCCCTCACCTATAAAAGGCACCCCCTCCCTCCATATCACTCACACATTCTCGTGAAGGATCTCTCCCCCTCTCTAGAATATTCCCCATGGCCTCGGACTAGCGAGGTACATGTTCCTAATGACTTTTTCTGAAAGGATTTAGTGCTTCCACTGCTTCGCTGGAGCGAGGACTCGCAGGTTGTCGAGGTAACAGACGTGTGTGCGATCACGGATGCACCATTGCTTTGCGGTGTTGGACTTGCTGATGCTGGACCTGCTGGACTTCATCATGATTTTGAGATCGGCAAGTGAACGAATACATCATCCACGAGAACCAATCTCCTAACACTTTGTCGGTCTTCAAGGGTAAGTTCTTTATGAATGTATATCCACCCATTGCTTGTATCTAGATAGATAGATCTTGGTGCTGAGTTGTTCATATCGTAGGAATTTTTTTGTTTTCTATGCTATGAACCCAACAATATTGTCCCACTCGCATGAGTCTATCGATAAACACGTCCTTATGGCTGACAAGGTTGTGGCATCCGGTGCATTGCCATCCGTTCCTAGGTCTCATTTATTCAAAAAGAGCTTTGTGAATTCCTCTCTAGACTAATCCTAGATCTAGAAATACACTTGGTTGCCTCTTGAAGGAGAATTAAATTAGGGACGAGAGCAAGAAGGTGGAAGGTAGCCATCTCTCCATAGTATTCTGAAGGAGAAGTCTTCCAAATAAAAAGCAAGAATTGGCAAAAATTTCTACTAAACTATAAAAGCCGAAAGAAGGTGAGTAGGCACACAATATGTGTGGCTCCAAGCCAGAATTTTTGTGAAACATGGAAACAAATATTGCTACTGAAGGGCAATACGATACTATAAGAAGATTCTAGAAGTTACTTAGGAATAAGGACAAAGGAGGCGATTCAGGCATGGAGAGAAATAAAAAAGATAGAACAATCACAAAGACGAGGCATCAGCTACTCCAACAAGGAAAAGTAATTATATGAGAGTTGTCTCAGGATATTGGAGTTCGGAACCACTACGAAGCTTGTAGTAGTTTTACCTAGTTTAGGGCTAGTTTCCTACTTTGTTTCCTTATTCTAAATGTTTAATACTCTCCTAGACTTGTGAAGAAAGATTAGCTGCCTCACATATATGTTAGGGGTGACGACCGATTGAGATTAACCACACATTTGACAGAACATCAATACATTTCACTTTTTTATACCCCTGAAACCTTTATCCCGACTTTTGTTTCTTTGGAGAGTTTGTACATGTTTTTTCTCGCAGAATCAACAACCAAGCTAAGGGCGGTTAGGCTGACTTATCTCAGCCAATAGTCGCCGGAATCTAAGACCTCCCGACGAACTGTGGCTTCTGTTAAAAAAGTACTAACTTACTATCTTGCTTATCACAATGTAAGTTTGGTCTCCCATATACGCATTGGGGCATCATCCTTACTTCTATTGATAAACCATGAAGACAACCCTTAGGTGTTTGTCGGCAAACACCTTGGAGATTCCCTATTGTGAGTGTGGGGCCACCTTAAAGAGCAAAATATGTTTGGCGAGTCCACTAGGTAATAATATTTTAGACCGGACTATAATGGAATATCATGGAATTAGGAATCCTGAGGAAGTCAACCCCAAAAAGATCATACGGCCTGCCTATGATGAACTTTTCGAAAAGCGGAGGAAGATATTTGAGAGCTTGAAGGCAAGACATTAGGACGAGACCAACAAGTTGTGAAAGCAGCGAGAAGATGAACGCGTGTAACAACTAAAGGAGTTTCATCAGAATAAGGACGAGGAGGACAGGGACACGTTGAAAGGATCGTATGGGCACCTAGAGGGGGGGTGAATAGGTGCTACTTCAAATTTTACTCTTTTTCAAATTAGGGTTTGACAAGAAAGGTAAATTCTCTAAAATGTGCAACTATGGTGAATTTACCTATATGTCAACCAAGCACAAGCTAACACAACACTAAGCAAGAACAAGTAAGTAAAGTGCGGTAAAGGATAGAAGTAACCAAAGGAGTGAATGCGGAGACACAAGGATTTGTTTCCCGTAGTTCCTTCCTTTTGAGGGGAAGTACACGTTTGGAGAGGGGGTGGTTTCAAACCACCAACGCCACGAGAGGCCTCCCTTGTTCTCTGATGAATCTCACCCCAACGGGCTCGATTCACCTTCCACTATATCGGCAACCTTCGAGGTGGAAGCCGGCACCTTTACAACAAGTTCGGGGCACACATCCACAACTTAATTGGAGGCTCCCAAATGCAAGCAAGTTGTCAAGACAAATCAAAGACAAGCTTGTAAGAACCAAATCAAAGTTAGGGTTTCCAATGAAACACTAGAGCTTGGGGGCCCTCAAGTGAATGAGGGGGAAATGAAGATCTCTCTTGGTGAAGATGTAGATCGAGGCCTCCTCCTTCGATTCTCCAAAGATCAATGACTTTGGATGGTTGGATGAAGAGATCTTGTAGATTTGGTGGCTCTAATGGGGTTGGTGTTCTTGAGCAGCTCGAGCAACTGGAGGAAGAAGATAAGGGTCCCTTTTTATAGGCAGCCCCCTCCACGAACCGTTTTCTAACCGTTGTAGAAAAGTCAGACCGGAGACTCCGGTCTACACCGGAGACTCCGGTCAATCTCTGGACCAGCCTCCGGACCGCCCATCTGAATGACCCAGAACAATCCTGACCCAGCAACACCAGAGACTCCGGTCTTCCAACACCGGAGAATCCGGACTGAACAAGGTCCGGAGACTCCGGAGTAACCTCCGGTGCAGGCTCCGGACCCCTAGTCATAATGTCCCAGCCCAGATCCTGAAGACCCCACCGGAGACAAGTCCGGAAACTCCGTACCACACCGGAGACTCCGGTCTTGGTAGACCGGAGACTCCGGTCTGGAGTTTCCAGAAATGTGTCGAATGAGTGTGGACTTTTCCCAAGTGTGAGGGTGCTTTTCACTTATCATAATTTCAACCTGTGGACAGTAACAAACTGTAAAATGATCTACTTGTTGTTAACGAACACCAAAAGTGATTATGGCAATAAATGCCCTTTCAATCTCCCCCTTTTTGGTGTTCGATGACAACAAGTGATTTGCATGGAATAAAGTATATATATGGGACTCCCCCTGACTATGTGCAACAAGGTAATTAAGTAAATTATGCAAGATAGATAGTATCACACATAAATCACACATAAATCTCACATGAGTAACAATAGATGGTGCACACAAGCACATAGTCATAGTCACACACATGAACAGCAAATAACACACATAAAGTTCAAGTTCGAATATGGAAAATCAAAGGCAAATAAAGGCAGATAGTCGATAGTCGCAAATCCCAAATCCCCCATGCAAACCGATGAGAATGTCTTCTCCCCCTTTGGCATCGAAACGCCGAAAAATGGAAAAGACCTACACTAGCGCCCCAACAGCTCAATAGTCATCGTCATCCTCGGCATCCTCATCCTCCTCCTGGTCATCATCATCCTGATCATAGTCATTATCATCGTCTTTAGGGACAGCAGGCCCTTTGCCGTGAGGGCGAGAAGAGGAAGTACCCTGGTACACGAACCCGGAGGTGACATCAGCAAACGTCTTCCAATCCACCAGACTATCCTGTTGGGCATTCCATGCCCCAAATGAGAGTGTATGATCAGACTCTGTGGACTGCTGAGCCCCATGCTCATCATTGTATTCATCCTCACCTTCCTCATTATCCTCAGCACCTTGTTCCTTGATCTCTTTGAGGAGCTTCTCAATGCGACGGTTGCTTTGGTAGGATGCATGTTGCTGCCTATGTATGTCGACGTTCATGCAACAAAGGGTCCTCTCCCAAAAGCTGGCCTTCTTGACCCACGCATGCACATAGTCTCGAGTCATAGTAGGCATAGGGGCATTGGAGGCATTCTTCCTCCAAACTCTAGGTGGGGAGGGAGCCCTCTCCGTCTCAATCTCCTCATCATCATCCCCATAGCGACGCCTTGGAGCAGGCCCCATACGCCCCTTCTGCTGCAGTGTGACCAGAGTGTGCTCAGTGAGGTGTGGTGGTATGCCAAGTGGAGAATCATGCTCCTGAGAGTTGATGAGCCTCATAACCAAGGGTGCATATGGAGGAGATTTCTTGTACATAATGGCATGGAACATCTCCTCGAAAATAAAGTCCATCACATCAATAGGTGTAGCATCTGCCTCAGGTCCAGCATTGAAGGTCCGGTGAGTGTGGTACAGAAGGTTGACAAGCCCACCCCTAATTGCATCATCATTCCTAGCACTTGGTGCAATGGTATGGCGGAAAATCCTCAACATAAGGTTGTAGAGGGTCTTGAGTCCCTTGGACCCCCCCCCCACAACACCATCATCATACAGAGGTGCCAGCTTCAACTTGTTCTCACCCAAAGCTATAGAGTGCATGCGCAGCCCCACAGGAGTGGATACTCCATGAAAGGTCTCAAAGATGACGTTGGCAAAGTCATGAAATGTAGCTGTGCAGCAAGTGGTACCAGACATCCATACCATGGTCCTGTCAAGATCAGACCCAAACACAACGGTGGCATAGAACTGCTGTACAAGATGGATATTGTAGTCTTCACGCAGCTCCATCAAGTTGTACAGTCCCAGCTTTTCACAGATCCACAAAGCATCATTGAAGTAGGGGCTGAGGCGCATTTTCTCAACACTCATGAACTTCTGAGGACAGACAGGTGATTTGGTGAGTACACCATACACATCCTTCATGAACACAGCATGTTCTTTCCTCCAGTAATGAGGGTCCTCACTGGTACGAGGCAGTGCATAGAAATCTATCTTTCTCAGCTCACGGTACTCCTCTTTAGACATTTTGGCTAAGGACTGAAGGTTTTCATACTTGGCCTTCTTGGCACGGTCCTCCCGTTCAGCCCTCTCCTGATCCCTCTTCAAGTAAGCTGCATCACGTGCCTGCTGTTTCCGGTTGGACGGAGGCACAATGAATTGACCCCGAGCTTCATCATAGCGAGGATTGCCCCTTTGGGACTTGGCCTTGGTACGACGAGGACGACTATAACCATCACCTGTGAACAACAGTGAAGGAGATAGCATGGAGATGAGTATATATACCCCAAGAATGAAGTACAAGAGCTTTGATGCATTTCTGGTCTGTTTTGATTCACCCAACACCAGAGTCTCCGCACCTCAGACCGGAGTCTCCGGTCCTGGGGACCGGAGTCTCCGGACTGAAGTCCGGAATCTCCGGTTGGGAGGCTCAGGCATGATATGGGGAGATGCCTGTGGGGGTGAATCTAGCAGATCAGGCAATGCAACAAGGCTAAAGTACTAAAGTGCACGCAATCAAGTGATTCCAATGGACAAATCAGCACCAATCCTCAAAAACGCATCTAGGGATGAACCCTAGGAGAAAAAAGTAGAGGGGAGGTACCAGATCTGTCCATGGGATCAATTCCTCCAGTGGGAATGACCCAATGGAGGAGGAGGGAAGATTGGACGGCGGCACGGTGAATCCTGGGGGCTTCTTGACCTCCGGGGAGGATTTTTGGAAGAGGGGGCGATGGGTTTGGAGGTAGGGGACGGGGTGAAGAATGGGGTACTGCTGTACCAGTTCACCCCGCCCCCCTTCTTTAAGTGACAGAAACCGTCTGGACAGGAGACTCCGGTCTACACCAGAGACTCCGGTGTATGTACACCGGAGACTCCGTCCTCCTCGACCAAAAGTTCCAGAAAAGGTGTTTTAGGGACATATAAGAGAGATAGACAATTTTTAAGATAGGGATAGGGCTTGGGCTGAGACATCAAACTATGAAGAACCAACAAGAGCCATAAGAATTCACAGAAATATTCAGAAAGGCTCCAAGAGACTAGAATCAAGCAAATGACAAACATGAGTAAGTATCAACCTCTCGAATGAGAGAGGGCGGTGGCCTAGGCCACCATATTTGAGAATACTCGGCTTGGCACCACGAAGATATATCTTGGGTCCATTACCAAAACTCATCATTAAGCTCACATATCACTAAATGATATTAAGAGGAATGATTTTGATTGCTTTGGGCATAATGGGGGGAGGGATGGTCCAATCAATTAGGACTGCACTCCCCCTATATCCATGCCTACACCTAAACCAAATATGAGTTGAAACATAGGTGAGAGTGCAAGAAAATCAAGTCAAGCTCCTTGAATCTACGACATTTAGTCCATTCCTCAAGTAGAAAAACCTTGCTTCATCAAGTGGATTCGTGAAGATATCGGCAAGTTGATCTTTGGTTGATACATATGATAGATCAATATCACCTCGAGCAACATGATCTCTAATGAAGTGATGGCGAATCTCAATATGCTTTGTCCTTGTGTGATCCACCGGGTTGTAAGCAATCTTGATGGCACTTTCATTGTCACATAGAAGAGGCACTTTGTCACAATGGACACCGTATTCCTTTAAAGTTTGCCTCATCCATAGCAATTGGGTGCAAGCACTAGCAGCTGCCACATACTCGGCTTCGGCGGTGGAGAGAGATATACAATTTTGCTTCTTGGAAGACCAACATACCAAGGACCTACCAAGGAATTGGCAAGCCCCGGATGTTGATTTTCTGTCATCCTTGTCCCCCGCCCAATCCGAATCCGTGTATCCACAAAGAGCAAATGTTGAGCCTCGAGGATACCAAAGACCATAAAATGGGGTATGAACTAAATATCGAAAGATTCTCTTGACCGCCATTAAATGGCTTTCCTTAGGAGCCGCTTGATATCTTGCACACACACCTACACTCAACGCAATATCGGGTCTAGATGCACAAAGGTAAAGCAAAGAACCAATCATAGACCGGTATACCTTTTGATACACATCTTTACCATTTGGATTTTGTTCTAGATGAGTCTTTGTAGCCATGGGAGTAGGAGCTCCATTTAAATCTTGCATATTGAATCTCTTGAGCATATCTTGTGTATACTTGGCTTGATTGAAGAATGTCCCTCCTCTAACTTGCTTGATCTCAAAACCAAGAAATACTCTCAAATCCCCCATCAAAGACATCCGAAACCTACTAGTCATAAGCTTTGAGAATTCATTATTAAAATCTTTGTTAGATGAGCCAAAGATGATATCATCAACATATATTTTACATACAAAAAGCTCCCCATTGACTTTCTTAGTAAAAAGAGTGGGATCGATTTTCCCAACCTCAAAGCCACGATCAAACAATAACTCTCTAAGGTGCTCATACCACGTGCGTGGGGCTTGCTTGAGCCCATAGAGCGCCTTATCAAGTTTGTAGACATGGTTTGGGAAGTTGGGGTCCTCAAATCCCGGGGGTTGCTTAACATATACCAATTCATTTAATGGGCCATAAAGAAATCCACTTTCTACATCCATTTGTTGCAACTTAAAGTGATGATGTGCCGCATAATCAAGAAGGATATAGATGGACTCAAGGAGAGCCACGGGTGCATATGTCTCTCCATAGTCAATGCCTTCAATTTGAGAGAACCCTTGTGCAACCAATCTAGCCTTGTTTCTTACTATGATTCCATGCTCATCTTGCTTGTTCTTGAATATCCACTTTGTTCCAATAACATTGCGGCAATCCTTTGGCTTCTCTACTAACTTCCATACTTTGTTTCTCTCAAAGTTGTTGAGTTCTTTGTGCATAGCTTCTAACCAATCCGAATCTTCAAGAGCCTCCCACACTTTCTTAGGTTCAATCATGGAGATGTGAGCTTGATGTTCACTAAACCTCTTCAATTGTGATCTTGTGGAAATGCCTCTCCTTAGGTCACCAACAACATTTTGTAGAGTGTGGTCTCTTAATTCCAACATTCTTTCCTTCCTAGCTTCGCGACGAGCGTGGATCTCCGTGTTGTTTCTTGGGGGACCCTCTTCTTCATTTTGATCCTCGTCTTGACCATCAACTTGACCTTGATCATTATTGTAATCATCCTCTATATTGGGAGGCAAAGATTGACCTTGGTCTTGATCAAGTGCTCTTCTAGCATCAATTTGAGCTTGTCTCAAACCAGTTTGTACGGATCTTCCTTGAGTAATTGCCTTGGCACCACTTGACATCCTAGCGAATGAATCAAGCTCCCCTTGACTAGATTTGTCACTTTGATCACCATGTTGAGGGTCCACATCTGGTCTTTGGCTTGAGTCAATGTCCTCTTCGGTGGATGGAGCATGTTGAGGTTGTGAAGATGTGGAGCATAGTTCTTCTCGATCCGCCATAAGGGGTTCCTCAACGGGGCGGATATATCCCACACCCATTATTCCTATGGCATCCTGAGGCATTTCATCATATGCATCACAAGCATCAACACGCCCCCCTTGGGGACCATCATATTCTTCGAAGGTCACACTACAAGATTCTATGACAGCTCCAGAGAGCTTATCATAGATTCTATAAGTGTGAGATTCGAGACCATAGCCAACAAAAATACCCTCTAATGCTTTAGACTCGAATTTAGACAAACGAACACCTTTTATGAGATAGAAACACTTAAAACCAAACACCCAGAAGTAAGATATGTTGGGCTTGTTACCGGTAAGAATTTCATATGGAGTCTTGTTGATTTCTTTGCGGAGGTAGAGCCTGTTTGAAGCATGGCAAGCAGTGGAGATGGCTTTGGCCCAAAAGTTGTATGGAGATTTAAACTCCGCCAACATGGTCCTAGCCATCTCAATGAGAGTCCGGTTCTTACTTTCGGCCACACCATTTTGTTGAGGGGGTGTATGCAGCGGAATATTGGTGTTTAATCCCCTCATCACTAAGAAAATCATTCAAGGTGTAGTTCTTGAACTTGGTGCCGTTGTCACTCCTTATGATCAACACGGGAAGATTGTATTGTCGTTGGACCATGTTGATGAAGTCGATGAAGGTCTTTTGGGTCTCACTCTTCAACTTGAAGAAGTATACCCATGAGTATCTTGAAAAGTCATCAACGATCACCAAACAATATTTCTTCCCACCAAGACTTGCATGAGATGGAGGACCAAAGAGATCCACATGGAGTAGTTCCAAGATCTTGGTAGACTTGATACGGTTCTTAGGCTTGTGAGGAGCGTCATGCATCTTCCCTAGAACACATGCCCTGCAAACACGATCTTTGGCAAAGGAAACATTTTATTTTAGTCCAACAATATGGCCCTCCTTATGGAGACTTTGCAAAGTTCTCATATTGACATGGGCTAGTCGGTGATGCCATAGCCAACCCACATCGGCCTTTCCGAATAAGCACATCGGACCTGTAGTGGCTTGCTCCGAAAAGTACACCACATACAAGTCATGTTCGACGTACCCAACAAAAGCGACCTTGAGAGACTTGCTCCACAAGAGGACCACAATATCAACATCAATAAAGACGGCAAAGCTCATCTTTCCAAGAGCAAGGACTGAAAGTAAATTGTATCCAAGGGTCTCAACAAGCATGACGTTCACGAGTGTAATGTCTTGAGCAACCACTACCTTGCCGAAACCCATTACCTTAGACTTTGATTTGTCGGCATATGTCACGGAGATTTGATCATCATTTGGCTTTAACTCCTTGACAATAGACGAGCTTCCGGTCATATGACTTGTGCAACCACTATCAAGCACCCACTTTGACCCTCCGGAAGCATAAGTCTACAAAAGATCAAGCTAATTTTTAGGTACCCATTTTTCAATGGGTCCTATTTTGTTAGCAATAAGGTTCTTGGGAACCCAAATAGACCAAGCAATATAACCATCATAAGGGCCAACATATTGTGCATACACATCACCATAATAATCACGCATTAGAACATAGTGAGGGTTAGCACTTCCCGCAAAGTCATCATGAGACATAGTTTTACCACTTGTGGTCTTACTATCCACAATGGTCTTGTTGGTCTCTTGTGTGGGCTTGGCCTTCTTCTTCTTATTGTTCTTCTTCTTGGTTTTGGAAACAAAACCAATGCCCCCTTTATCACCACTAGGCCTTTGCTTGCTCAAAAGATCACCAATGGACTTGTTTCCTTGTGGAAATGTGGCCTTAGCAAGCTCCCCCTTCAACCTAGCATTCTCTTCAAGAATAGTTGTACTACTAGATGGAATGAAGTTACTAGGTGAAGGAATATTGGCCAATTGAGTTTGAAGCGTTTCATGGGAATTTGTGAGTGACAAAAGTTCACTCTCCAAAGCCTTGTGGGCCTTGTTAAGCAACCTAAAGTCCTCGGCAAGTTTTTCATGAACCACACCAAACTCAATCTTGTCCTTTTTAGCCCTTTTGTATTTAGCAATAGCATGATCACGCTCTTTGATGAGTTTGTTAACAATAGTGTCATTGGCCTCATCAAGCCCTTCAAGTTTTAATTCAAGTGACAACCTAGTTTCTTGTTCTTCTTCTAGAGCAATGTTTAAAACTTCTAGCTCAATCATGTGTTCATGCCCAAGTTTACATCTTACATCTAGAAGCTCTTGTGTATGAGAAAGTTGATCTAAGATGTTTCCAAAATGTATCTTAGCATCTCCTTGTATGTTAGTCATAAACTCATCAAAGGTAATTAATTCCTTTTTAACATCAAGAGATATCTCATTATCAATTTCATCATTGTCTAAGAGAGAAGAGTGAGAAGATGAGGATACCTCCGTTCCTCTTGCCATAAGGCAAGTGACGTTCTTGATGGGGGAATTCTCATTTGGAGAATCGAAGAGTGAGAAAGTCCAAGTAGAAGTAGTGGCTAGGGCCGCCATATTATTAGATGTTTCTTCTTCCTCATCATCTTCATCGTCGGAGGAGTATTCTTCATGAGTGATCAAGACAATTTCTCCCGGCTTCTTGTTGACGGGATTCTTCTTGATGAAGGGTTTCTTGTGAGATTGTTTGAGAGTCTTATTCAACACAAGCTTACCACCATGATCTTCTCTCTAATCATAGGGGCAACTTGCCACAAAGTGATAGCGGTCACCACAATTAAAGCAAGTTCTCAATCTAGTGGTATTCTCTCTTTTCCCATTTGGGTTGCTTCTCCCTTGCATTTACATCTTGGCCTTGGCGGGGTTCTTCCAAAATTTCTTTGCATAGAAGGCCATATATTGACCATGAGCAATCTTGACTTCATCGGGATGGTCCATAGAGGGGCCTTCATCACTATCATCTTCATCCCCATGGTCCACAACTTTGGCTTTCAACGCAACATTGACAACATTGCTCATACCAAGGGCACGAGCACGAGCATCTTGGCATTCTTAGCGGCTACTTTGAAGGCGGCCATCTCTTGCATAACTTCATTTGAGGTCATGAGATGGTAGTTGTGTCTTCCTTGTAGGCTCTTCAAGTTAGTGGGCTCAAAAGGCATGAGTGCACTCACATATTTCCTTTTTATCCATGCATCATCCACATGTGATGCACCCACATTTCTAAAAGTGGTGGCGGTGGTCTTGAGCCTTCGGTACATGTCTTCGTGATCTTCACCTTCTTTCATGTAGAAGCGTTCGGCTTCATTGCTTAGAGCATCATATCGGTTCCTCCTCATACTCTCATTTCCAATAAACAATACAGTGAGGGCATCCCAAGCTTCCTTGGCAATGCTAAAGTGCTCAATGTGTGGATAATCCTTTGTCCCCAATCCTTGTTGAATCATATGCAAAGCAGTGGCATTAAGTTGACTATTGACAACCTCTCTTCTTGTCAAGTTGTTTGGATCCCCAATAAATAGTCCATGCTCGATGATGTTCCATAGTTCAATACAAGAGCTGCGCACATGAGTTCTCATTAGTGATTGCCATTGAGCAAAAGTAGCAGATTCTTCAAGCTTAGGTGGGTCACCTCTATTGTACACATGAGGGTGAGGGATTGGAGGGTCGGGAGAGTACCATGAATCACGGTGCTCACCCTTCCCACCATCATTGTGTGTGGAGGAGTTAGCGTTCTCTTGTTTACCCCCCACCATCATACCCTCGGGGAATACTGAAGTATTCCCTTTAGGTACAACGGATGGTAGATCCTCTTGAGGAGATGGAGGTGATGAGCCATCTTTGTCTTTAAGAAGTTTCTCTAGCATCTTCTTGACTTTGTTGACCAAGGAAGAGCTCAATCTTGTTTCCAAGTTTCTGAGATCTTCCATGGTCATCGTGGTCGGCTCACTACCACCATCCCCTTCTTGGCTACCCATATTCTCTTAGGCGGTAAAGCCCAAATAAAGAGCTGAGGCTCTGATACCAATTGAAAGGATCGTATGGGCACCTAGAGGGGGGGGTGAATAGGTGCTACTTCAAATTTTACTCCTTTTCAAATTAGGGTTTGACAAGAAAGGTAAATTCTCTAGAATGTGCAACTATGGTGAATTTACCTATATGTCAACCAAGCACAAGCTAACACAACACTAAGCAAGAACAAGTAAGTAAAGTGCGGTAAAGGATAGAAGTAACCAAAGGAGTGGACACGGAGACACAAGGATTTGTTTCCCGTAGTTTCTTCTTTTTGAGGGGAAGTACGTCTACGTTTGTAGAGGGGTGGTTTCAAACCACCAGCGCCACGAGAGGCCTCCCTTGTTCTCCAATGAATCTCACCCCAACGGGCTCGATTCACCTTCCACTATATCGGCAACCTTCGAGGTGGAAGCCGGCACCTTTACAACAAGTTCGGGGCACACATCCACAACTTAATTGGAGGCTCCCAAATGCAAGCAAGCTGTCAAGACAAATCAAAGACAAGCTTGTAAGATCCAAATCAAAGTTAGGGTTTCCAGTGAAACACTAGATCTTGGGGACCCTCAAGTGAATGAGGGGGAAATGAAGATCTCTCTTGGTGAAGATGTAGATCAAGGCCTCCTCCTTCGATTCTCCAAAGATCAATGACTTTGGATGGTTGGATGAAGAGACCTTGTAGATTTGGTGGCTCTAATGGGGTTGGTGTTATTGAGCAGCTCGAGCAACTGGAGGAAGAAGATAAGGGTCCCTTTTTATAGGCAGCCCCCTCCACGAACCGTTTTCTGACCGTTGTAGAAAATTCAGACCGGAGACTCCGGTCTACACCGGAGACTCCGGTCAATCTCCGGACCAGCCTCCGGACCGCCCATCTGAATGACCCAGAACAATCCTGACTCAGCAACACCGGAGACTCCGGTCTTCCAACACCGGAGAATCCGGACTGAACAAGGTCCGGAGACTCCGGAGTAACCTCCGGTGCAGGCTCCGGACCCCTAGTCAGAATGTCCCAGCCCAGATCCTGAAGACCCCACCGGAGACAAGTCCGGAAACTCCGGACCACACCGGAGACTCCGGTCTTGGTAGACCGGAGACTCTGGTCTGGAGTTTCCAGAAATGTGTCGAATGAGTGTGGACTTTTCCCAAGTGTGAGGGTGCTTTTCACTTATCATAATATCAACCTGTGGACAGTAACAAACTGTAAAATGATCTACTTGTTGTTAACGAACACCAAAAGTGATTATGGCAATAAATGCCCTTTCACACGTTCTTGGCATCATTCATAACAATCATCGAGGAACTATCACCTCAGTCGGCGAGGCAAGATTGACGCCGCCCCTCGACTAAACCTCTATGAGTATTATCGATATGTTTACCATTGATCACTTAACCACCATAGATATACATATTAACGGTTCCAATCAGCAAGTGCTTAAGGCGGCATATGAAGACATGAATTTTAGCAAAATACACCTATTTCAATCCAAATTCCAGTGCGAAAAGTCTCAGTTTGGACCATCGCACGGGTGGGTTCTTATGTTACACCTAGTCGGCAGATTGTGTGTAACCACCTTGTCCACAATCAATCAGGAGCGTGCTTATTTGGAAAATTAATCAAATCTAGTTATGTATCCTACTTTTTCTGGTATACTACTGACTTACACTTCATCACCTATGACTAGATCTAAACCTATATTTCTGGTGTCAACTTTTTTCGAAATGGCTTCGACCAGTACCCAAAGGCCTTCGACTGATACATACGAAGGACTAGAGAAATATAGAACTAAGATGCAAAAGTATGTGTGAAATTGTTGGTATTAAACCAAAATCAATTCACATTTTGTACAAAAATCTTATCCCGATTACTTTCATCAAGTAGCATGTCCCCTAGGACTTAGAATGCCCGACCTTGTCAAATTTAATGGGGAGGACAAAAAAACTAATAGGGAACACATTAGTCAATACCTTGTATAGTTAGGATAGGCTAGAATATTGATCATATCAAAGTATGATTGTTCCCGTTATCATTAACTAATTCTAGGTCATTAGCATCTAGTTCAGTTCTTACGTGTTGTTACCCACTAGTAGAAAAACTCTTATTGATGGTGTTTCAAAAAGTGGGTTGGTGGCGTTCAAGTTGCACACCATTAATCTCATGCCACTTGTAACCAGCTTGTGCGCGTTGAACACCGCCACTATATTTCTGCTGGTGGTTTGTTAGTTGAATGCCACCACTAATACTTGCACTAGTGGCATTCAAGTGAAACACCATTGTTATTTTACACTGGATGCCATTTTGTATCGTCATCGATAGTTTTTTACACTGCTGCGGCACTATTTTGGCATATTTGCCTGTTGCAACATGGAAACACGATGAAATCCTACCGCGGCAGGGTTTCAAGCAAGTGTATGTAGAACTAATATTTAATGAAGTAATTAACTTTATAACACAACAATATACCAAGGAAACTCGATAACTAATTAAGCAAGTCTATAAAAACATTAACACGAAGTACACGGTAACTCACATAGTATGTATACACTCAACAATCTCATGAGGCACACATGATGACACGATCAGATTAACAAAATCTTGTTGCAAGCAACCGCATGGAGAGATGCATGAGCATGAGAGGATACAATCCACCATAACACGGGACTTTAAAAACAATTTGCTTTGTGGCCTGAACCTTAATCAAAAAAGGACGGATGAAATTCAACAAATGTATTATTATCAAGAGCAATTTTGTGAGCAGTTAATTGCTTTTTGAAGGCAATAGGCACATGTAAAATATTTCGAAGATTAATAGAACTATACGGGATGTGCAAAATTGAATGACCAATATGTTTAGTTTTCATACCTTGACCACTATAGCATTGTATACTTGATCATGTCCCTTATATTGCCCATGTGTGCATAGCTTGCTCAATTCACCGTTGAGATGATGTGTGGAACCTGAGTCCATTTACCAATTTGTGTAAACACCATAAGAGGCCGTGTGTGCACCTTTGACATTGGTATGTGTTTCATCATCATCATGATCACCATAGCGCCACCAACACTCGCTTGCGGGATGTCCGTACCTCTTGCAAATTTGGCATGTGACGTCTTGATGAAGAGAGGGCGTGCGGTGGCAACGACCACGACGGTGGCCTCCCTTTGTCGGTGGACGGCGACCACCATCCAGAGTTTCTTGGCGACGTGGAGGGCACCCATGCCGCTGGTTGCGGCCGCCACCATAGTTGTTTTGGCTGCCGCCTTTGCAGTAACCACCCCCATGCCCGGTACGCGAACCACAGCCACGATCCGCAACGTTTGCTGGCGAAGTGAAGACGTCAGAGGACTGCTCAGACTCGGCAAACATTTGTTGGTGATAGGCATGGACCATGTGATGATTGTAGACATCAGCGGAGGTGGTGGAGGGGTTGGCATTGACAGAGGTGGTGATGGCATTGTACTCTGCACCCAAACCTGTGATGATGTACTCCTTGGGATCGACTCCAGAGATGACCCTCCCCGTAGCAGCAAGCTCCGAGGAGAAGCCCTTCACCTTGGCTATGTAGACGGCGGCAGTGAGGTCTCCCTTTTTCGTGTTTGTGAGGGAGACATGAAGCATCCCGATATGGGCCTGGGATTGTGAAGAGAAGATATCTCCATTGGTCTTCCAAATTTCGGCTACATGCTCCAAACCAAGAACATCGTCTTGAATATCGGGAGATAAAGTTTTTAGCAAGTAACTTATGACCTGCTGATCCCTCGAAATTCAATCTCCATAGGCTGGATTGGGGATGATGGCCTTCTTATTTTTCTCATCTTCAACCTCCAAAGTTTTTGTCGGCGCCAGGACAGAGCCATCTAGTAGCCCAATGGCCTGCGCTCCTCGTAGGGCAGGTACTGTTAGAGTATTATACGGACACGGTTGTTATGATAGTTTAGAATAGTTAGGACTCTAGCCTAACTTGACTTGTACTTCAAGATGATCCCATATACGTCTATATGTACTCGCACATGATGCTCAATAATACATTCAACATATTTCGTCAATCCCTCTCTATCGCTCTACATTGTATCAGCCCTAAATTTGGTCCTACTCTAGAGCCGCCGCCAAAATCCCGTCGTCGCCTCTCCCCAACCCTGTGCTGCCCCCTCCTATGGCCCCACGCTAGCCGAGCAACACGTTTGACATGGTTGTTATGGTAGTTTAGGATAGTTAGGACTCTAGTCTAACTTGACTTGTACTCCAACATGATCTCATGTATGTCTATATATATACTTTCTCATGAGGCTCAATAGTACATCCAACATATTTCGCCAATCCCTTTCTATCGCTCTACAGGTACCACGCTTGCCTTCCACACGAGATGATTCTCTCGGGTAAGTTTGTTGAACGGTAGAGCTCCTAGAGCCACAACCAAGCATGTCACCATGGGAGGGAGGGAGGAAGAAAACGAGCAGGAATGCTCGGTTATTTTTGTTGTCGATGGAAGTCACGAAGGAAGATGGTCAGATACCACGTGAACCTAAGTGGATGAAACGATCGTGTCCTCCGGGGTCGTCGGTTATGTGTATATTAGATGGAAAAGCTCCATCCGTGACACATAGGAGGAAAAAGATTGAAGGCAAACAAAAGTCACCAAATAAAGAGACAGTATAAATAGGAGAATAAAAGGAAAGAACAATCACGTATGTGGCCGTCTGGGTTCAATCCCGTCGGTGTACTACACCATACGGGTAGCCCCTAGCCCGTAGCGTGTTGGTCACATTATTTCTCTAACAATACGCACATGGTACTCATGCTCGCACGCTCCATGCATCGAATTATCACGTGATAGTCTTTCAGTCCATTTCATGTTTTAAAAGGTCTTGTTTTCATTGGGTGTGATGATTAATAAATATGGCAATGGAGATAGTCTCATGCTTTTGATTGAGTGTGATGACAACTGACATATGTTTCCTTTGTCAGGAAATAAATGATTTGTATTTGCCTAAATTCGTTTGTACCTTACACTGAACATGCGTTGGCATGTAAATTTAGATAAATCCAAATCATTTATTACTTCTAGACGGGGAGTACATATTAAAGAGCACTCGGCGATTAATAAATATGGCGATAGAGATATGACGAGCAGGCGAAGCTCCTTCGCTGGTCATCCGTAAAAATGTTGGCAAGCAGAGCAGTATAAAGCTTTGTATGTCGTGAAATGTTGGAGGCCCATCAGCTATATTTTAACTATTTTGCTCCGCAGATGGAGATGGAAATTTCTGCACGCTGTCATGCTAGGTGCTTATACTGACGGTGAGTTGTTCTCTTTTTTAAATGTACACAAGGGTAGAAAAGGCTCTGCAGCTTTGAACGACAGAAAAAAAGTGGAGTAACTAAGGAAAAGAGAGGCGGTGGCTAGGACGAAAATCCTAGCAGCCATCGCAATCTACGTCATTTTCACCGTCTACGTTTGAGAATTGACGGATCTCCATCTTCTCTGCTTGTCGCTCCGACGACGGTGGGGGTGGAGACCTTGGACCTGCGTTCGGCGTTGTAGAATGTCCCTAAAGTTAGAGTTTGGTCAACCGACATCAACGCTATGATGGCGTTGAGCAGGACAAGAATAAGATATACCCATCTCCTCTTTTACCTCGTCTGCGGCGATCTTGTCGCTGGCGTTGAGAAGGGCATGGATTCGTCTGGTCACTGCTTCCATGGAGTGGTGGATCTCGTCCAGTCTACGTGTGTTCTAGGTTTGGTGTTATAAGTTTTAGATCAATTCAAAGGTTCAATGGGACTGCTTCAGCTCTAGGACGCTGGTCCTTAGGGGCGTATGCACAAAAACTTCTCAACTATTATCAACAACGTCAGGCCGGCTCCGGTAAGGGAGCGACGACAGCGGCGCGTCGGCGTCTCACTCTGGCGGCAATGGTGGTCGTTAGGTGGTCCAAGGACCTCGATGTAATTTTGTTATGTTTGAGTGCTTTATACTTCTTGTGAACTCATGAAATAGATCCGGATCTTTTTCCGTAAAAAAGAGTAGAAAAGGCTCTGGAATCGGAATAGCCCGTGGAACTCGTCTATAGGTGGAACCGGTTCATTGCGCTTATACATATTATTTTGAAAATTTTACTCGTGCAATTTTTTAGGGAAAATGCGGATGGTATATGGCCTACAAAAAAAAAGAAAATACAGCTTTGTATTTCACTGAAGAGTACAAATCCAGTCCTTGTATTTTTAGTAGACATTTTGTCTTTTTCACATAAGTTATATACTTTTGTATTTTATCGACCAATTTGTTTTCGCCTCATCGGCTTGGACCTCTCTCACGGTTCCAGTCGCGTAAGCACGAGACTAGTACGTACTTTGTAGCATCGGCAGCCATCGGCGATGTGTCGTTTCTTTTCGCGGCCATCGTCACCAGCTCGGGTACGTCCGGTCCGGAGGCCCCGAAAGCCACCACTCGTTCTCGACTGCCTGACTACTCGCTGAATGCTGACCATGGACGTCACTTTCGGTTCGTGCAAACCAAATCCCGGCCATTCTTTCTGCTTGGCATACTCCGCTCGCATCGATGTGCCACCAGCCACTACAGGAACGCGAGTTGTTTAACACTGATTGATCGGTACTCGTACTGTGGCAAGTGGCGACCATAGTGTTGATACACTACACTAATACTGAAACCGTACACACACATATTCTTGGCATGGATAATTGCGGACAAAGCGATTCTCACAAGTCACAACACATGGCGGTTGCAGGCGACCAGCTTGAGTGGCGCACTTACTGGGCAGATCTTGTCTGGCCTTTTAGAACGGATGGAACACCGTAATCCTTCGCTGATACAGGGCCGCTTAATCTAGGACTCGTCAAATCGTCCAAGCGGAAGGAGCCAACACAATTAGTTAGCCGGTCCAAGAGTGAGGCTGCAGGAAGATCGCACGGAAGGTGCCGTCCTTGTCTCGTACCGGCACCTAACATAATCTTCTCAGCAAGTGGTTTCTGGTGCCTTTTCCTCTGTCGTTTTGTCAAGGAGCACCGGCCGATCGAATAAGAAATTCGTCATGCAATCATACACATTTTTGTGGTATTATTAAGCTCGCGTGACCCACCAAATTAAGTTAGCTAGCACGGTGGAAAGGAAGAGGGATCTCCATCGTTCAAGTCTGCCTTTCCTTTCCCATGGCGTGTGTGTACTAACATTCCATGGATAGAACTCAAGTCAAAACAGAGCTCCTCACCAAACAAGTGAATGAATGGAAAACTAAGCGACCAAAGGCTTTAGAAGAGTTTGTTGTGCGGAACCAGCAACCTCTGAGAGGCTGAGAGAGTGGTCAAGTGATTGCGACCCGGTGGAAGCCAAGTTCAGTAGGAGAAGAAGGAAGAATAGAACTTCTCTGTCGAAAAAATGGAAGAACATAGACGAGCTGTGAACTTCCGACTTCCTGCGGCGGGGCCGACCAGGGGACCAAATCTAGATTCCTCAAGAATTTATACGTACCTACTGCTAAAAGGAAAACACCCCCGCGTTGCCGTTACAAATATGCTTCAACACTCATTTTTTTTCATATTCAAAGAAATCTGCTAGGATATAAAGATGTTGACAACTATTTTGGACCTATCTGTTATTAATACACCAACCTGATACAGTACAATAAACAAACTTATCGAGAATTCACACAACCAACATGTCGACCGACGCAAAGACTAAAAAAAGAAAAACACTACAGAAAACGCTCAAGGCGCCGACGGCCATATGCTACGCTGATGGCCAAATGTTGGAACCGTCGGCATAGCGGTAGAAGGAGGGCAGGCCGGCAAATAACATGATACAAATAAACAAACTTATCGAGAATTCACACAACTAACATGTGGACCGATGCAAAGACTGAAAAAAGGAAAAGGAATACAAAAGCTAACAAGAAAAACACCCGCAGTGGTCGTCTTAAAAAAAAACCTGTTGCCTAAAATACAGCGCGCGGGGGCACATGGTTCTTGGGCGAGGATGATACCCGTGCATTCGTTTGAGCTGTATGTTGTATTTTGTACTTGATTTAGATTTGTCTAAATTTATATGTATTTAGACGTATTTTAGTATATAGATACATGCGAACTAAACATCCTAGTCGCTTATTTCTGAAAATATGAAGTACAAGTCAAGTATTCTGCAAATTTATACGTCAGTTTGTCACTTGTGTATGCATCGATAAAAACCAGCTGTAAATGGAGGCACTTTACAGAAATAAAGGAGCATAATTAAGATGATTCTAAAGAAAACTAGCAGAAAATGTCACTCATATAACGAAGTTTAAATATATATATTTTGAGTAAAAACAATTTTAAATACTATCCCATCTGTTCCAGATTATTTGTTACAGATTTGTTTAAAAACGTTTGTATCTATCTACGTTTTAGTGTATAGATATATAAGAATCTATCAAATCCGCTATGAGGGGTACTAGATTATAAGCATGTGGTTATGAACAGCATGTACACAATTTAAGAGAACAATTAGCACCAGCTTTGTTTATGTTTTGTTGGGTCCATTATACAATCACCTTTAAATGCTAGCATGAGCCTTATATAAATTTTGAATTTGGTCTGTCCATAGTCAAAACAATCTCAATGCTATTCTGATAAGTGATCAATGTAGGGACTAAACCGCATCAACACTACTCTCTCCTAGATGTTCAATTTGACCAACATAATATGAGGTATCTTTTACAAAAGATACTCTAATCGTATATTGTTTGAATTTTCAGATGTCATATATATTTTCCAATGGTATAATTTTATGTTATAAAATCTATATTATATTGATAAAATTAGCGATACATGGATGCGTTGGCACGGTTAAATGGTTATGTGTTAACAATTTTTCTTTATCAGGTTTATACTTTATTTAGGGAGACAATTCACATTTACTTCAACCGATTTACTGTTTGTTTACTTCCAGTGCTCTATATTATTACTCTAGTATATTTCTTTTTCTAGGTGCAATATTTTTTCCTATTAAATTTATAGGCTAATATGGATTAAGAAAATAAAGAAATGTATAGCCTTCTGTAGATAGTTGAAGCTATAGCCCGGTGGAATATGCTGGCTATTAATATTTTTTACTACCTTTGTGTTATAATATAAAACATTTTGGTATGCTAATTGACATCTTATATTATGGTACTGATGTAGTAGCAGATTGTGAAGATGATGTATCTGAAGATAATATTTGTGTAAGCGAAACCAAATTAACGTATGCAAGGCGTCTAACATAAATCCTAATTCAGATACAAGTGATGATACAACAATGCTCACCGTCAAGTTCTAATATAGGTGAGCCCAACTTTCCCTAGGATGGGATGTAAACGGATCGGATATTGCTATTACCATATCCTTTACCATATTTTTTTGGCGGATTCGAAGCGGAGCGGATAATAGCCGGATGCGGATTCGAATGCGGATTATATCGGATTGCGAATATGGAGCGGATTCGGAGCAGAGAAGGATAATCAAACAAATACACATAGAAAAATAAAAATTTATTTAGTTTATGCAAAAGAAATGACAAGAAAGCGTCCAACACTAGATTGTAGTAGTATAAAAGTACAAGGTTGATAATAGCATAGTATAACATGCATATGTAGCATTCAAGCCAGCCGATACACTTACTACTTTGTCTAGATATTAGGGTTGTGCCAAATTTATCGAATTATCCTATTTGAGTACCTCAGATAATCCGCATAAAATGTCGGACTATCCTTATCCGTCGGATATCATCAATACTATGTCTGCTACCATATTCGTTGGATATTTGCTTGATTTAATATCCGCATCCACACCCATATTCGTCGGATATCTAAAAATGCATACCATATCCTCAAAAACGGACGCGGATGCGGATTCAGAGCGAAAATTATCCGTACCATTTACATCCCTAAAAGCAACAGTTGTCATCGGCTTCATAAGCTTGTGGCACTCGAGAAAGGCCAAGGGTGCATTTGATAGTCTGCAACCGATTTTCAATCCAGCTAGGCTCTGTCCAGGTTGGTAGGGCGAGGTAAAAACAATCTTTGCGCCACGTTGCGCAGCCCGTTTAGTATCCTACATATGTTTTTTTTTGCATAAGATGAGAGACGCGCCCCCTGTGTGTTGGTTGGTTGCATGACCTACTCACTAGGCACAAGTCAGTGTTTTTTTGCCCACACCAAAACTGACATGGTAACCTTTTATATTGGACTGATGAGGTTACCACAACACTCCCAAACATTAGACTATTCATAATAAGTCGTTCATCACAAGCATTACCACTAAAACTAACAGTTAACCCAGCTAATAGTGATGCACCACGAGTTAAGCAAGAACAGCTCGTGATGCATTGGTGGTTCATTACTGGAAGGGTTGGTATATACCACCTCCATATTACATACTTGGTCGTCAGTTCATGGCAAGTCCTAGCTCGTGGAGGGGATGTCTCACCACCTCCTAAAATATATAGTTCATCTTCAAAATTGATCTGCACCATCACACATCAAAGTTGTAGATCGAGTAGCAAAGTAGTAGCACTAAAAGTAGTGCTTGCGAAGCGAGGTGCTCCTCTCAGGTTCTGTCATCGGAACATATATCATACCCGATATCTTATTATCGGCAAGGTGATCCATAGCCTAGATTAGTAAGTGGTGACTGTATAGATCCTTTGTAGGAACAAACCTTGGTGTGAAGATGATCTCTATCTACTCATAGTTGACCACATACTTGTTGAGGAGCTCCATCGGGATTTTCTAAGATCAAGAAATCAGTGTTAGTAAAACAACCCATGAACTCCTGACAAAAGAAAACAACCGTACGCACTCTAACCTTACGGGAGTTCACTGAACTTGCGGTCCTTCATTGTGAAGCTCGTGGTCTCCGCACACCAACGGACTACATTAGTATCTTCCAGCTTGCACAACAACACCCACTTCTTCTTCCACTTTCTCGGATGGTTGTAAACTTGAGTTTGGGTGATTGCCTTTCCAGTGTATTCAAGAACATCATTGCATACACGTTGCAGGTAAACTTATTTGAAGTCGTTGTCACACCTAATCACATTTTTTACGAGGTGACAAATCCTATTTAGCACGAACAAGGACAGAGAAGTCCCCCACTTCATTGGAACTGAATGCATGTACGTATCTTGAATTAGGACTGCATTCTCAGCCTCCAAAGATGGAACAGTGAAAGCACACATATTAGGAGACCTATCGAGCAATTTGTCTTACAGTAGCAAAGAATACACTAAGAATGATGTTCTACAATACTGAAGAACACAACAAGCATGATGTCCGACAAACAATCACCACCATTTTGGTACCATATTGAACTAGGTACACATCTATGACCTGACTACCAAAAAGCAATATTAGATCATGAAAAATCTACGCACATCTACCATATGCTTGGTGAGAGGTTTCCTATAGCTAATTCGAGATGTAGCACAGAGGTCGAAGACGAGGGAGATGTCAGCAGGCCCACCGCCATCATCGTCGAGTGAGTAGCTGGCAAGATCACCATCGATGTGTTAGAGGAATATTCTGGTATTGCAATCATCTCCACGTTTGAACATGAAGCCGGCGTGCCCACTATTGTTGTGCTTGTTGCGAATCCCGCAAGCCCACCGTCTTCATGCTCGACGTTGAAGAATCACATGTCATCGCCTTAGATTTGATGGTGAAATAGCTTGAGGGGGAAAAATGGTCGATGTAGATTTTGAAGGTAGAGCGTCGCATATGAATAGGGAGCGGATTAGACGGGCGGTAACCGAATTTCTTCCGCCAAATTTTCGCTACCACGCGTGAGTTCCTCGTCGTCGCGGACGTGGTTTTGCACCCAGTGTGACTAGCTTCGGAGAAATGCCTGAATCGAACGTTGTCCTTGGGCCTAGCTGTGTGGGTGGTTTGAGGCTCCAGACGATGCAACCCAAGAGAGTAAGCGAATCCAAACAACACATTTTCATTGCTACCGGATCTACCAAACTCTTGCAGGTTATTAAACGCGTCAGACACCAGCAATGGCAAAAACAATATTATGTGTACAATAACTAAGTTTAATTGTACATAATTTATACTACTACTTCCTCCCAGTTAAAAGGGCCCGTATGGGAAATCATGCAATCCTAAAACCTCCTCACCTCCCTATGCGCATAAGTATTTTTTGACAATCAATACCACATTATATTAATAAAAGCAAATAGTACATGATAGAAATACATGAGCTGACTCCAACGATTAAAAAAAAAGTCTAAAAGAAACTAGCAAATATTTAAGGTCTTCATACTCTTTCTTCTTCAATAACACAATCTTGCACTTTCTTCAAGGCAGCCGAACTAAACTGACATAGAAACCAAACCAAAGACCTGTAAATACCAATGTTGGTTCTCTCATAATTTTAATTTGCGCCGCAATGCCAAGGTTGTGTGCACGCGCACAACCATAGAAGTAATCAACCAACATCGACAAGAGTACCAACACCAATATTTTAGGAAATAATAACCGAACATCCTGATCAACGTCGTTGATAAACCGATAGTAGAAATCATTATTGTCGAGAACGTAGCCGCCGGGACAAATATTGCGAGGACAAACCTCGCTGCAACCATGAGAAAAAAAATTCAAAATAGATCTGGCGAAGCAAGATCTGAAGACCCATACCTAGAGAGCTTTAATCTTCCAACATCATCATTGACATCGCAAAAGAGATCTCGTTGTCGAACAAATGACCGAAGATCGCTTATTATAGATAATGCCACCTCCATTGAGACGAAGATGGCTAGCAAAACCCTAAACCTAATCTGACAAAATCGATACTAATACTAGAAACTCCACTCATAGATCGGGTTCCCCACCCCTTCTGATGCCGGCGAGGCCGGCCGGAAGAGGGGGAGCCGATCTACAAAAGAGGCAGAGGCGAGAGGCGGCGACGTTTTCTTTCGGCGGCGGCTATTTCGGTATGTGTTTCCTCTGAAGACCTATACATAGAGAACTTTAATCTTTCAGCATCACCATTGACATCGCAAAAGATATCTCGAATGACCGAAGATCGCTTATTGTAGATAATACCACCTCCACTGAGACGAAGATATATGACTAGCAAAACCCTAAATCTAATCTGACAAAATCGATACTAATACTAGAAACTCCACTCATAGATCGGATTCTCCACCCCTCCTGACGCCAGCGAAGCCAGCCGAAGAAGAGGGAACCGATCTACAAAGGAGTGAGAGGCGAGAGGCGGCCACGTTTTCTTCCGGCGGCGGCTGTTTCGGTACGTGTTTCCTCTGAAGTTTTGGTGGACAGGGCACAGGCGCATAAGCATTTAATTCTTCTCTCTTTGCACTCTGCTGATGCAGAGCCCAATATCAGAGAAAAATTAGGACAGGAGTTTTGCCATATGTGTAATTTAAACCGGGACAGATAGAATTATTACCTTACAAATTTAAGAGGAAATATGCACAATAACTCTGTCAATTAGTGGATGCGTGGAGAGGCACGCTATGGTGTTGGGCCTATCGGAGTTCCCCTCCGTTCCGTGGTGGATTCGCCGGGTGGCCCAGCCAGCATGATTCCGCCGTCCAATCCTGAAGCTGGCCAACACGCACACCCACGCTCAGACCTCAACCAACTACCGCGCACCGCCCGAGGCCACACCCACACTCGTCGATCTTTCCGCGTTATTCCCCTCCCGACTCACGCTGTATATACAATAGCCCCACCACTTCCACTGTCACCCCGCCTCTCCCCGTGCTCCTGTCTGCTCAGGCTCAGCGACACACGCACACCTCACACAAGCCTCCACGGACGGACCATCTCCAAGGCAAGGCAAGGCAAGATCGACGCCATGGGCTTCCCCGTGGGCTACTCTGAGCTGCTCCTCCCGCGGCTGCTCCTCCTCCTCGGCCAGCTCCACCGCTTCCTCCTCTGGTCCTTCCACGCAGTCGGCCTAGGCGACCTCATCGATCTCGGGAGCAGCGCGCCCGCGACGGCGCAGGAGGCGCACTGGCACGCGCACGGGGCGACTTCCCTGCAGCACCGTCGGCCGGGTTTCCGCGCTCTGCCGGCGGTGTCCATCGACGAGGCTCTGCCCGTTCTGCGGCTCGACGAGCTGGTGGCGTCGTCCCCCTCGGTGTGCGCGGACGGCGACTGCTCCGTCTGCCTCTGCGGCATCGGCGGCGGCGACGAGGTGCGGCGGCTCTCCAACTGCCGCCACGTCTTCCACCGGGGCTGCATCGACCGCTGGATGGCGCACGAGCAGCGCACCTGCCCGCTCTGCCGCGCCCCGCTCATGCCCGACGACGACGACGACGTGGCCGCCCTGCCTGACGTCTCGGACTACGAGCTGTCTTACCCGTCCCCGCTGCCGCTGATGGCCACCCCGACGCTGCTGCGCCCGCACGAGCTGCTGCTCAACGGCTTGGGCGGCTTCCAGTGAGCCGCGCGCGTCCTCCGTCTCGCCTGGCGAAGGGTGAAGCCAGCGGCAGAGCAGAGCAGAGCTATAGCGCGCTGACTTGTACATAGGCGCCAGGGAGAAATAGAACTCTTAGGAAATTAGGTTGCTGCTATGTGGAGTAGTAGGTCGTCGATTCCATCTTCCAAGACCGTGGAGCTGTGGATCCTTTTTGCAGATTAAAACTTCTTGTTGTTGAGCCATGGATCTCGTATTTGCTACATTTGGGTCGTTGCGCGTGGCTTTCCCAGTTTCTTTCCCCCCATTTCCCTTTCTGGCCACAGCAGTCTGCTCCGATTTTCTGAAAGATGCCGCCAGCGGCGAGACCAAGAAAGTCTCGTTTCAACACTTCAAGGGGCTCGTGCTGCAGATTGCTTCCTCAGACCTTCCTGATTTACTCCGCCGACGTTCCGATCTTGACCTATCTAAAGTAGTACTACTAAATATCTCTCTCATGTGACTCATTCAGTGGCTAGTTGTTAAAGCCGCCACCGTGTGGGACCCACACATAAACAATTCCGGAAGCTGCCCCATTCCTTCCTCAAGTTCCAGTCTAGCGCAACCAAGGTGACTCGCTTGGAAATGTGTCGCGGATGCGAAGAGGAAAGCGTGTCGTCAGTGAGCTTAATTAGTGGTCGCCGTTCGTGCTCCTCAAGGGAACCAAGTCGAGGACGACGGGTGAACGAGAATATAACAAGACAAGCTTTTGGGTCCCGCCATCGTATACATGGGACGTTGAGGTTTTGGCCGTTTGGGCCAACATGCTTTCGACGTGCCGTAACAAGTCATGGCTTCCAAGTTTGCTCTGGCTTATTTTCTCGTATATCTTGTCACTAGAGTTTTTTTTTCGGGCATCTTGTTACTCCACTAGAGTTATCCCTTAATTAGGTGCAAAAAAATATACTACTCCATATTTTAGTGTACAGATTCATACAAATCTAGATGTGTCAATTAATTTTGGATGAAAGGGAATTTAATAATTTGCTCGCATCTAGAAACTTTGAAAGCGTGGACACTTATGAGATCAAGACAAAAGATACAAGATAAAATCGAAGATGAAGCTTGTAGGTTATCTTTAAAAGAAGAGTGAATTCCACTTTTTACCCTCTACTTGTGTATTTGTTACACTAATTACACTATGTAGTGAAAATTATCTAAATTACCATGTTTGGAAACTTTAAACCCTCATTTTCGGATGCATATCTATTGGGCAAGGTGTGAGGTGATAATTGAACTTCGAAATTATCGAGATGGCAACAAAGAATAAAACATTTGGTGCAGAGAAGGGTAGATACGAACGACGACAACATCTTCCGATCTTGACATATTTTGTGGCGGCACATCGTCCTAACATGTCAGCCTTATCGAAGAACATGTGTTGAATGCTAAAACGGGACAAAATCATGCTTACAATTTTCTTAAATAGGACATTCGGGTACAACTTCTACTAAATAGGGTAATTAGTGTCTCAAATGCACAAATAGAGGGTAAAAAGTGGAATTCACTCTTAAAAGAAAGATGAAGCCTAAAGCAAGAAGCTCAATAGGTGGAGGCATAGCCGGACTAGTTAACCATGCGCTAAGGCTCATCTTCTCTCTTATCCATATCCCTCATGGCTAATGGATTAAGTTTGACTATATTCTACCTTCCACCATGAAGGATAGTATTGGTCATTTGTTAATACCCCTTTCCTATATAAACCCCAAAGGGATGAAAGGCTCATACATTCATTCGCTCCTCATTTAATAGAAGAAGGGGAGGGGCTAGAATGCAACAACCCGAAGAATACGTCACGGGGAAGGGTAGATGTAGAATTGTGCATTTGCATGCATCTAAAATTTTAGGTAAACTTAAAGTTTTTGTTTTTAAGTTACAATAGGAGTGAAAATGAACTCTATGTTGAGTTTGACATAGGTCAACACCAAGATTTAAATTCAAATTTAAAAATAACCTGTTATATATTTCAAATTTGGGTTTCAAATTGATTAAACACAATTAAATGAGTCAGAGACTCATATTACAATAATAAACAAGAATTTATATAAGATAGTATTTGAATTCAAAACTAAGTTTTAAATTACTCAAATTTGAGTTCAAATTCAAATATACATAATAAAATAAATATAATTCAAAAAATATAAGGAAACTATGAAAATGAACAGAATAGAATCTTTATTCATTACAAAATGGGTACAAGGTTTCTTACAAAGTAATCCACAAATGAAAAATACAAGTATGGATCTCATCCTATTACAAACTACAAGAAAAGGAAAATAAACCCCTATCTAAAACCTATCTAATCTTCTTATCATTTTCTTGCTCTTCTTGACCTAAAACACATAGGAACCTTTTGTGAAGGTTAAAATGTAGGATCCACCTTAGGTGATACCATTTGATTTAGAATCCAAATAAGAAGTCTATGAACTTGTCCTGAACCTCAATAGTTTGAGGTTTTGAGCAAAGTAAATGGAAACAATAATGGCAACAAGCATTAGTGTATTGAAAAGGAAACAAGGGTAACTAAAATACACTGGATCATGATCAGTTGATCATCGAAAAGTGATAGTAGCAATAGATACTAAGAATAGCAGGATCCAAACCCAAAATCTAGACATAATAGATCAACTTACGTAAATAAGACAAGTAAGAAACTATGATCGATGAAAATCACATCAAACCTTTGGATTCTTTCAAACAACAAAATGTCATGATCATGTGAACACTAACGGTTCGCAAAAACATGTTAACTTAAGATCACAAGTAAGAACATGAAGGTTTACTTCACTACACAAACTTACAGAAATAATACTAAGGAATTACACTTGTCAAAATACAAAATGAGCAAGCAAAATTACTAATCTAACCCATAACTGACATGTCTAAATAGGAAAATGACATAATCAAACTCAAATCCCATATTGTTGCATAAATGCACACTAAAAATAATCTAGAGAGGTCGTGTAAGTAACACATTCACGTCTACATGTAATTGAGGTAGATTTTGAGCATTAAGGTTTAATTTGGGTCGATTTAATAGATTCTTGTCGATATTGTTCTTCTCCATTGTTTGGTCCCTTGGTAATTAGCAGATCTGCCTATACATTGCTACGATTTAGGGTTGCAAATAGCCCGATTTAGCCAGTTGCACCATTTAGGGTTTCATCAATGAAATGTTTGGGGATTTATGCACTATCCATGGTATAGTTTTGTTGCCTCTGCTGATGATTAATCTGCAGCACAACGTAATTTAAGGGATGGTCTTACTAAACCTAGTTGTATAATCAATTGTTGATCATGTCTGGTGTTTTCACCGAAATGATCTAGAAAGGTCTATAAGGTTCATCGGACCGGAAGGGGAAGGGTACATGAATGTGTCATGAGTAAGTGGAATGATGTTGGAGATATGCCCTAGAGGCAATAATAAAAGTGGTTATTATTATATCTTTGTGTTTATGATAAATGTTTACATTCATGCTATAATAGTATTAACCGGAAACATTAATACTTGTGTAATTTGTAAACTAAATTAGAGTCCCTAGTAAAGCCTCTTTATAATACTAGCTTGTTGGTTAATAGATGATCGTGGTTTCTCGATCATGAACATTGAGATGTTATTAACAACAAGATCATATTATTAGGAGAATGGTATGATAGACATACTCCTATAGATAAGCGTAGCATAAAGATCAAGTCATTTTAATAGTTCGTTTTCTATAAGCTTTCTGATACATAGTAACCTAATTCCTTCGACCATGAGATCATGCTAATCACCATTACCGGAAGGATGCTTTGATGACATCAAACACCACACCGTAACTGGGTGGCTATAAAGGTGGCATTGAGTGTTCGGAAAGTATGAGTTGAGGCACATGGATCAAGAGTGGGATTTGTCCATCCATATGACGGATAGATATACTCTGGGCCCTCTCGGTGGAATGTCATCCAATTAGCTTGCAAGAATGTGACTGGCTCACAAGGGATCACATATCACGGGAACGAGAAAAGAGTACTTATCGATAACGAGGTTGAACTAGGTATGCAGAGATACCGACGATCAAAACCTCGGATAAGTAAACTGTCGTGAGACAAAGGGAAATTGGTATCGTATGTAAGTGTTTCATTCGATCGCAAAGTAATCATAGAAATATGTGGGAGCCATATGAATTTCCAGATTCCTCTATTGGTTATTGATCGGAGAAGTGTCTCGGTCATGTCCGCATAATTCACGAACCGTAGGGAGACACACTTAAGGATTCGATGTTGTTTAGTAGATATGGAATGTTAATAGGGATACTGAATGTTGTTCGGAGTCTCGGATGGGATCCGGGATATCACGAGGAGATCCGGAATGGTCTGGAGAATAAGATTCATATAAGGAAAGTCCGATTCTAAAGTTCGGGAAAGATTCCGATGTTTTCATCGGAGAGGTTCTAGAAGGTTCTAGAAGGTTCACCGATCCGGAAGGAGAATGGTCCATGAACGTGTCATGGGTAAGTGGAATGATTGGATCATCTCCTAGGTCACTTGGTGTGGGCATTTGCAAGAGAGAATTAAAGCTCTAAATTGAAAGTCAAACGGGAAGTTTGAAAAATCAAACTAGAACAATGGTTTCCTAGTGGGAGAAGAAACAAGTCCTTCTCTCAATCCAACTTGGGTTTGGGTTTGGATTCAAACCCACCCCTCCCAAGGCTGCCCCCTCTCATAAATAAAGGGGGAGGGCTGCCTCAACACCATAATCCCTAGCCCCTCTCCACCCGAGTCGTCGCCGACCCGCCGCTCGCCGCCGCCTTGCACCGCCGCCGACACCTCCTCATCCTCCTGGTCTTCTAAACCCTAGATCACCGGGAAACCCTAGATCCACCATAACTCGCACCGGCTTAGGCCAAGCCCTGCAGGATCTACCCTCTACTTCTGACACCACGCCGTCGTGCTGCCGGAATCGCGAGGGGAGAACTACAACCTCCGCTGCCTGCTGGAACAAGGGAGAGGAAGGTCTTCATCGAAAATTTAACGTGTGACTAATCTGGAAGCATCGCCGTAACGCATACCGGAAGGATCGTCTACGCGATCTTGAGATCGGCAAGTGTACGACTACATCACCCACAAGAATCTGCTCTCGTTAACCGCTTTGGAATCTTCGAGGGTGAGTGCTTCTATCGACTCGTTGCTACAATCTAGTAGATAGATCTTGGCTTGTTTGTGTGCATGTGGTAGAATTTTTTTGTTTTCCATGCTACGAACCCCTACAGTGGTATCAGAGTCGTGTCTATATGTAGATCTGTTGCACGAGTAGAACACAATGGTCATTATGGGCGGTGGTGCTTTTATTATCAATTGCTTTTTGTGTACTTTGCATCTTGCGGTATGATGGGATGAAGCGGCCCGGGCTAACATTACATGACATCGTTCATGGGACTTGATCCACGCTTAACATGCAACTTGTATTGCATAAGTGGCTTTGCGGGTGTCTGTCTCTCCCATCATAGTATAGATTCAATTTACAACGGGCACTTGATAGTTCAAGCATCAACGTTGTGGTTCTTGTTCGTAAGTTAGAACGACACTTATTGAAAGCCCCAAACCACGTAAAACATGCAAAGAAAATTAGAGGCGTCTAACTTTGTTTTGCAGGGGTGTGCTGTGATGTGATATAGCCATGATTGTGATTATATATGATGTATGCAATGTTCCTTATTGTAAGTTGGCAACCAGCAGGAGCCATATGGTTGTCTTTTAAATTCCGTTAAGACCTGCGTGTCTATTCAAAGTAGTTGTAATAGTTGATGCTGGTGGACGACAACCATGAAGCGGCGCCATTGACCTTGACGCCATACCGGTGATGATGGATATCATGTTCGTGCTTGAAGATGGAGATCGGAAGCACAAGAAGAAAGGCCATATCATATCACATATTATGAATTGCATGTGATGTTAATCCTTTTATGCATCTTGTATTGCTTAGTTCACGACGGTAGCATTATAAGATGATCCCTCAAGCACACAACTTCAAGCTTTAAAGTGTTCATCCTTAGTAAGCACCGTTGCTAAAGCTCGTTGTTTCGAAGCACCACGTGATGATCGGGTGTGTTAGATTCTGTGAGTGTATACAATGTGAGCAAGCCAGATTTTCTCATGCGGAAGCTAAGGTTTGATATTGAAGAGCCTAGCATGTACATACATGGTCTCGGAACACGGATCACCGAAAGGTAAAGCATGAGTCATATAGTAGATATGATGAACATGTTGATTGTTCGCCATTGAAGCTACATCAACTCTTGTGATGATCGGTTTTGATGTGGTGGATTTGGTTCGTGTGATCACTAAAACAATGTGAGGGATATTGTTTTGAGTGGGAGTTCACCTAGATTAATTTAGCTATTAATTAGAACTCAATTTGTCATAAACTTAGTCTAAACTATTGCAAATATGTTGTAGATCAATGGTGGCCCCTACCATCAATTTTAATGCGTTCCTAGAGAAAGAAAAGTTGAAAAACAATGGAAGCAACTTCGCGGATTGGTTCCGCAATTTGAGGATTGTCCTCAATGATGGTAATTTGACCTATGTGCTGGATGCACCGCTGGGTAAACCGCCTGCAGCTGATGCTACCGATGAGGTAAAGAATGTTTTCCTCGCTCAGAAGAATCAGTACTCCATAGTTCAGTGTGCTATCTTGTATGGTTTGGAATCGGAGCTTCAGAAAAGGTTTGAGAACCATGTCCCACATGATATTGTCCGTGAACTCAAAATGATATTTGAGGCTCACGCGGCAGTTGAGAGTTATGAGGCTTCTGAAAAGTTCTTTAACTGCAAGATGGAAGAGGGCAGCTCCGTCAGTGAGCATGTGCTTAAGATGTTTGGGCACGCAAGCAAGCTTCAAAGCTTAGGTATAGTGATTCCTAATTCTTTGGGGATTCACCGTGTCCTCCAATCACTACCACCAAGTTACAAGAACTTTATGATGAACTACAATATGCAAAACATGGATAAGTCGTTGCCTGAACTCTTCTCCATGTTAAAGTCTACAGAAGTGGAGATCAAGAAAGAGCACCAAGTGTTGTTGGTCAATAAGACCACCAAATTCAAGAAGCAAGGCAAGTCCAAGAAAAAGGGAAACTTCAAGAAGGGCGGTAAGAAAGTTACCGCGCCGGCGAAGAAGACCAAGGCTGGGCCTAAGCCTGATACTGAGTGCTTTTACTGCAAGGGAGAGGGTCACTGGAAGCGGAATTTCCATAAGTACTTGGCGGATTTGAAGAACGACAACATCAATAAGAAAGGTATATCCGATATACATGTTATTGATGTGTATCTCACTAGTACTCGTAGTAGTGCCTGGGTATTTGATACTGGTTCGGTTGCTCATATTTTTAACTCGAAACAGGTGATGTAGAATAAACGAACGAGGTGACGATGCGCGTTGTAAATGGATCAAAGGTTGATGTGATCGCGGTCGGCACGCTACCTCTTCATCTACCATCGAGATTAGTTTTATACTTAAATAATTGTTATTTGGTGCCTGCGTTGAGCATGAACATTATATCCGGATCATGTTTATTGCGAGACGGTTACTTCTTTAAGTCCGAGAATAATGGTTGTTCGATTTATATGAGTAATATGTTTTATGCACATACACCTTTGATAGATGGTATATTCTTATTGAATCTCGATTCTAGTAATACACACATTAATAACATTGAAGCTAAACATTTGAAATTGAGTGATAACTCGACCTATATGTGGCACTGTCGTCTTGGTCATATTGGAGTGAAGCGTATAAAAAAACTCCATTCCGATGGACTTCTTGAATCACTTGAAAGATGCGAAGCATGTCTGATGGGTAATGTGACTAAGACTCCATTTTTTGGTATGATGGAGCGAGCTACGGACTTATTGGAAATCATACATACCGATGTCTGTGGACCAATGAGTGTAGCATCGCGTGGTGGTTATTGTTATGTTCTTACTTTCATGGATGACTTGAGTAGATATGGGTATATCTATTTCATAAAACATAAGTCCGAAACTTTCGAGAAGTTGAAGTTTAAGGAACTTCAAAGTGAAGTAGAGAATCAATGTAACAAGAAGATTAAGTTTCTACGATCTGACTGTGGAGGTGAATATCTAAGTTACGAGTTTGGCGAGCATTTAAATAAATGCGGAATACTTTCACAATTAACACCGCCAGGAACACCACAACGTAATGGTGTGTCCGAACGTCGTAATCGAACTCTCTTATATATGGTTCGTTCTATGATGTCACTTACAGATTTACCGCTATCGTTTTGGGGTTATGCATTAGAAACAACTGCATTCACTTTAAATAGGACACCATCTAAATCCATTGAAACGACACTGTATGAATTATGGTTTGGGAAGAAACCTAAATTGTCGTTCCTTAAAGTTTAGGGTTGTGAAGCTTATGTAAAGAAGTTATAGCCCGACAAGCTTGAACCCAAAGCGGAAAAATGCGTCTTCATAGGATACCCGAAGGAAACTATTGGGTATACCTTCTATCATAGATCCGAGGGCAAAATCTTCATTGCTAAGAATGGATCCTTTCTAGAGAAGGAGTTTCTCTCGAAAGAAGTGACTGGAAGGAAAGTATAACTTGACGAGGTTGTCAAGCATTCTCTCGGATTTGAGAGTAGCGCAGCACCGGAAGTAGTTCTTGTGGCGTCTACACCAATAAGAGAGGAAGCTAATGATGTTGATCATGAAACTTCGGTTCAAGTTACTACGGAACCTCGCAGGTCAACGAGAACTCGTACCACTCCCGATTGGTATGTTCCCGTTATGAGTGTCATGTTGGTGGAAAACACCGACGACCGTGCGACATATGAGGAAGCGATGATGATCCCATATTCCAATAAATGGCAAGAAGCCATGAAATCCGAGATTGGATCCATGTATGAAAACCAAGTATGGACTTTGGTAGACTTGCCGGATGGCCGGAAGGCTGTCTAGAACAAATGGATTTTCAAGAAGAAAACAGATGTTAACGGTAATATTACTGTCTATAAAGCTCGACTTGTTGCAAAAGGGTTTCGACAAATTTAAGGGGTTGACTACGATGAGACTTTCTCACCGGTAGCAAAGCTAAAGTCTGTGAGGATTTTGTTAGAAATCGCTGCATATTATGATTATGAGATATGGCAGATAGATGTCAAAACGACGTTCCTCAATGGAGACATTGATGAAGATTTGTATATGGTACAACCCAAAGGTTTTGTCGATCCTAAAGATGCTAACAAGGTATGCAAACTTCAACGGTCCATTTATAGATTGAAGCAAGCATCCCAAAGTTGGAATCAACGTTTTGATAAGGTAATCAAAAGTTTTGGTTTTATACAAACTAATGGAGAAGCTTGTATTTACAAGAAAATGAGTGCGAGCTCTATATCATTCCTAGTACTATATGTGGACGACATATTGTTAATTGGGAATGATGTAGACCTTCTTAATAGTGTCAAGGATTATTTGAATAATAGTTTTTCAATGAAAGATCTTGGCGAAGCAGCTTACATATTACGCATAAAGATTTATAGAGATAGATCGAGACGTCTAATATCATTGTCACAGAGTACATATTTGGACAAAGTTCTAAAGAGGTTTGGAATGGAAGATACCAAATACGACCTTGAGTAAAACTCAAAGTCCTGCTACGGCAGAAGATAGAGAAAGGATGAGTAAGACTCCCTATGCCTCAGCCATAGGATATATCATGTATGCCATGCTATGTACTATACCCGACATTGCAAATGTTGTTAGTTTGACTAGCAGATATCAAAGTGAACCAGGAGTGGATCATTGGACAGCGGTCAAAAACATCCTTAAGTACTTGAGAAGAACTAAGGATATGGTTCTTTCTTATGGAGGTGATGAACAACTCGTTGTTAATGGTTACACCGATGCTAGTTGGAGCACCGATCCAGATGATTCTAAATCTCAATCCGGATATGTATTTACTTTGAAGGGTGCAGGAGTTAGCTGGAGGAGTGCAAAGCAAAGCGTTGTGGCGAGATCTTCAACTGAATTGGAATACATAGCTGCTTCGGAGGTTTCACAAGAGGCGATATGGATGAAGGAGTGTTCGGTATATTACCATGTAATCTAGATTAGTTGACTCTAGTGCAAGTGGGAGACTGTTGGAGATATGCCCTAGAGGCAATAATAAAAATAGTTATTATTATATCTTTGTGCTTATGACGAATGTTTGCATTCATGCTATAATAGTATTAACCGAAAACATTAATACTTGTGTGATTTGTAAACTAAATTAGAGTCCCTAGTAAAGCCTCTTTATAATACTAGCTTGTTGGTTGATAGATGATCGTGGTTTCCCGATCATGAACATTGAGATGTTATTAACAACAAGATCATATCATTAGGAGAATGGTGTGATGGACATACTCCTGTAGATAAGCATAGCATAAAGATCAAGTCATTTCAATAGTTTGTTTGCTATAAGCTTTTTGATACATAGTAACCTAATTCCTTCGACCATGAGATCATGCTAATCACCATCACTGGAAGGATGCTTTGATGACATCAAACACCACACTGTAACTAGGTGGATATAAAGGTGGCATTGAGTGTTCGGAATGTATGTGTTGAGGCACATGGATCAAGAGTGGTATTTTGTCCATCCATATGACGGGTAGATATACTTTGGGCCCTCTCAGTGGAATGTCATCCAATTAGCTTGCAAGCATGTGACTGGCTCACAAGGGATCACATATCACGGGTGATGACCCAAAAGTATAAGGATGTATTGTAGTACTTTAGATAAATAGGAGTGTCGATCCCAACGAGGAGCAAAAGGTGTTGACTAGTGGTATGGAGCAGGAAATCTCTGTAAATACTTAGCAAACGGATTTTTAGGGGTTTTCTGATAAAGGAATAAAACAAAGTGCAAGTAATAAAGACAACGAACAACTATAGCAAGTGGCCCAATCCTTTCTTAGCAAAGGACAAGCAGGTGGAAATACTTATAAGGACCAAACGTTCTTGAGGACACATGGTAATTCTGTCAAGTGCTTTTGCTTCAAATAGCTCAGTACTCTTCCTTGGTGTTGTAAGTGTTGTGTGGGTGAACCTGTGCTAATGTACCAACCTTACTTGGACTAATACATACTTGTGATTAAACCCCCTGCAAGCATCCGCAACTACAGGAAAGCAATTAAGATATAAATCTAACCACAGCCTTAAACTCTGAGATCCTACACTCCCTTGTGCAATGGTGTCCTAACGGGGGTTCAGGTTTCTGTCACTCCGACAACCCCACAATTAGTAGCCAAATACACAATGCATCCCCCTAGGCCCATAAATGGTGAAGTATCATGTAGTCGACGTTCACATGACAACACTATAAGAATAGAACCACAACTTAAATACTAAACCATTGAATAATATCTCAACACAAATCCACTACTAATAACATGACTTCTCCCATGTTCTCAAGAACTAAACAAACTACTCACAAGACATCATATGGATCAAGACCAAATATGATATGGTAATGGATACCAATCTGAACATAAATAATAATCCAATCGTTCCACTCACAAGCATCAACTACAATAGTAATCAACACCGGGAAAGTTTCCCCTAAGATCTATGCAAGTATTCAACATGATTGTTACTGCGGGATGGAGTGGTGATGATGGTGTGGATGATGATGATGATCACGATGAAGTCTAGCTTGATGATTGTGTTGATGGCGACGATCTCCCCTCTCCGGGAAGGAATTTCCCCGGCAGAAATCTATCTGTCGGAGATCTCTTTCTCTCTCGGTGTTTTCCGCCCTGCAGAGGTGGCGAAAATCTTTCTGTGGTCCCTCCCCTGGTATTAGGGTTCCAAGAGGAAGATATAGGCGAGAGGGCAAAGTCGGAGGCCGGCCAGGTGGGCCACACCTGCCCTAGGCGCGGGCCAGGGGGACTCGCGCCTGGGGGGTGTGGGCCCCCTGTGGCCCAGCTACACCTCCCCTTCTGGCTTCCTTCGTCTTCTGGGAAAATATAATTTTCCAATATTTTTCTGGTATTTTTCTGATCTTCGCGAAATTGCATCAAAACACCTCTTTTTCCATTAGAAACCTGACTCCGGCAGTTCATCCTCCAAGAATCATCCAACATGCAAAAACAGATGAAAAGACATAAGTATCGCCCCTTAATAAGAAATATATCAATGAATAGAGGCAAATTACGATATAGAATGGTGATGCAAATTGGACGCATCAACGGGAACGAGAATACTTATCGGTAACGAGGTTGAACTAGGTATGCAGAGATACCGATGATCAGACCTCGGATAAGTAAACTATCGCGAGACAAAGGGAAATTGGTATCTGATGACCCACAAGTATAGGGGATCGCAACAGACTTCGTGGGTAGTATTACCCAATTTATTGATTCGACACAAGGGGAGCCAAAGAATACTTGCAAGCCTTAACAACTGAGTTGTCAATTCAGCTGCACCTGGAAATAGTTCTTGCTCACAGAAGTTTATCAGTAGCAACAGTTTGGTAGTAGCAACAGCAACAACAATAGTAACAGTAACAGTAACAATAGGATTCGAGTGCGGTAGGCATAAGGATGGATGGACGGGCGTTGCATGGACGAGTCTAAACATGTAACTCCAAGACCTAGGGCATTGCAGATAAATAATAAAAAGCATCCAAGTACTAAACAATCCTAGGCATATGCTCCAAATATATTCATACGTGCTCGCAATGAGAACTTGCACAACATCTTCTGTCCATCCAGCCTGTGGCAGCAGGGCCTCTAGGGAAATACTGGCAATTAATGTGCTCCTTTTAATAGAGAACCGGAGCAAAGCATTAACACTCCATGAACACACGTGATCCTCACACCACAGCCATCCCCTCCAGTTGTCCCAATTATTTTCACTTTGGGGCCTTTGGATCCGGACAATGATATGTGTACACAATTTGCAGATAAGATCACAAAAAATACTATCATAATGATTCAATAATAAGTTCAGATATGAGATCATGGCACTCGGGCCCTAGTGACAAGCATTAATCACAACAACTTGCAACAAAGTCAAATAGCACTAATAGAGATACTAGGCACTATGTCCTAACAGATCTTATTCGATTACATGATAGAACTCATCCAATCCCTACCATCCCCAAGCCTACAACGGGGGATTACTCACTCATGGATGAGGGAAACATCTGTGGTTGATGGAGATGCGTTGGTGATGATGATCGCGATGATCCTCTCCAAGTTTCCCATCCCGGCAGGATGTTAGAACGAAGTTTCTGGATCTGAATCTTGGTTTCTGGTGACGGCGGCGGAGCGGAAGTCTTTCTGGAAAACTATTGAACCCCCCTATGTTTTTAGGTCGAAAGGCAACTTATAGGCGCAGAGGGAGGCCGAGGGGGTGCCTGGGGTGGCTGCAACCCCTCCAGGTGTGGCCAGTGGTGGGCCCACGCCTGGGGGGGGGGGTCCCCCAGGCCTCCTCTCCGTCTCGTTTTCTGGCTCCGTGGATCTTCTGGTGAAATATAATTTTTGGCATATTTTCCAGGATTTTTCCTGATAGTTGATTTTCTGCACAACAACAAGACACCAAGGTAATTCTGCTGAAAACAGCGTCAGTCTGTGTTTGTTGTATCCAAAACACACAAGTTTAGAGGAGAAACAATAGCAAAGTGTTCGAGAAAGTAGATACGTTTTGGAAGTATCAGTATCGTATGTAAGTGGTTCATTCGATCGCAAAGTAATCGTAGAAATATGTGGGAACCATATAAATTTCCAGATTCCTCTATTGGTTATTGATCGGAGAAGAGTCTCGGTCATGTCTGCAAAATTCACGAACCGTAGGGAGACACAATTAATGATTCGATGTTGTTTGGTAGATATGGAATGTAAGTAGGGAGACCGAATGTTGTTTGGAGTCTTGGATGGGATCCGGGATATCACGAGGAGATCCGGAATGGTCCAGAGAATAAGATTCATATAAGGAAAGTTCAATTCTGGAGTTCGGGAATGATTTCGGTGTTTTCACCGGAATGATCTAGAAGGGTCTAGAAGGTTCACCGGACCGGAAGGGGAAGGGTACATGAATGTGTCATGAGTAAGTTGAATGATTGCATCATGTCCTAGGTCACTTGGTTGGGCATTTCTAAGAAAGAAATTAAGCTCCAAACTAAAAGTCAAAAGGTAAGTTTGAAAAGTCAAACTGGGACAAAGTATCCTAGTGGAGGAAGGAAAGAATCCTTTTTTCCCTCCACCACAAGCCAACTAGGAGAGGGAGTTGGGGAAGGATTCAAACTCCCCTCTCCCAAGCTGCCCTCCCTCTCATAAATAGAGGGGAGGGGGTGCCCCAAGTAGACACAACACCAGCACCTCCCCACACCTAGCCGCCGCACCGCCGCTGCCACCAGCCGCCACCGACTCCACCTCCTCCTCTCCGGCCCTCTAAACCCTAGATCGCCGGAAACCCTAATTCTCCACCATAACCTGCTCCGGCTTAGGCGAAGCCCTGCAGGATCTTCCCTCTACTTCTGACACCACGCCGTCATGCTGCCAGAATCGCGAGGGGAGAACTACAACCTCTGCTGCCTGCTGGAACAAGGGAGAGGAAGGTCTTCATCAAGTACCGATCGTGTGACCGACTGCGGAAGTGCTGCTGGAACGCAGCGCCAGAAGGATCGTCTACGCGATCTTGAGATCGACAAGTGTACGACTTCATCACCCACGAGAATCTGCTCTCGTTAACTGCTTTGGAATCTTCGAGGGCGAGTACTCTAATCGACTCATTGCTACAATCTAGTAGATAGATCTTGGCTTGTTTGTGTTCATGCGGTAGAAATTTTTTGTTTTCCATGCTACGAACCCCTACAGTGGTATCAGAGTCGTGTCTATATGTAGATCTGTTGCACGAGTAGAACACAATGGTCATTGTGGGCGGTGGTGCTTTTATTATCAATTGCTTTTTGTGTACTTTGCATCTTGCGGTATGATGGGATGAAGCGGCCCGGGCTAACCTTACATGACATCGTTCATGAGACTTGCTCCACGCTTAACATGCAACTTGTATTGCATAAGTGGCTTTGCGGGTGTCTTCTCTCCCATCATAGTATATATTCAATTTACAACAGGCACTTGATAGTTCAAGCATCAACGTTGTGGTTCTTGTTCGTAAGTTAGAACGTCAGTTATTGAAAGCCCCAAACCACGTAAAACATGCAAAGAAAATTAGAGGCGTCTAACTTTGTTTTGCAGGGGTGTGCTGTGATGTGATATGGCCATGATTGTGATTATATATGATGTATGCAATGTTACTTACTGTAAGTCGGCAACCGGCAGGAGCCATATGTTTGTCTTTTTAATTTCGTTAAGACGTGCGTGTCTATTATTCAAAGTAGTTATAATAGTTGATAATGGTGGATGAAAACATGAAGCGGCGCCATTGACCTTGACGCTATGCCGGTGATGATGGAGATCATATTCGTGCTTGAAGAGATCGGAAGCACAAGAAGAAAGGCCGTATCATATCACATATTATGAATTGCATGTGATGTTAATCCTTTTATGCATCTTGTATTGCTTAGTTCGCGACGGTAGCATTATAATATGATACCTCTCACAAAATATCAAGTTATAAAGTGTTCATCCTTAGTAAGCACCGTTGCTAAAGCTCGTTTTTTCGAAGCACCACGTGATGATCGGGTGTGTTAGATTCTGCGAGTATATACAACGGGAGCAAGCCAGATTTGCTCATGCGGAAGCTAAGGCTTGATCTTGACGAGCCTAGCATGTACAGACATGGTCTCGGAACACGGATCACTAAAAGGTAAAGCATGAATCATATAGTAGATATGATGAACATGTTTATTGTTCGCCTTTGAAGCTACATCATCTCTCGTGATGATCGGTTTTGATGTGGTGGATTTGGTTCGTGTGATCACTAAAACAATGCGAGGGATATTGTTTGAGTGGAAGTTCACCTAGATTAATTCAAGTATTAATTAGAACTCAATTTGTCATAAACTTAGTCTAGACTATTGCAAATATGTTGTAGATCAACCCCTACCATCAATTTTAATGCGTTCCTAGAGAAAGAAAAGTTGAAAACAATGTAAGAAACTTCGTGAATTGGTTCCGCAACTTGAGGATTGTCCTCAATGCTGGTAATTTGACCTATGTGCTGGATGCACCGCTGGGTGACCTGCCTGCAGCTGATGCTACCGATGAGGTGAAGAATATTTTCCTCGTTCGGAAGAATCAGTACTCCACAGTTCAGTGTGCTATCTTGTATGGTTTGGAATCAGAGCTTTAGAAAAGGTTTGAGGACTTTGACCCACATGATATTGTCCGTGAACTCAAAATGATATTTGAGGCTCACGCGACAGTTGAGAGTTATGAGGCTTCTGAAAAGTTCTTTAACTGCAAGATGGAAGAGGACAGCTCCGTCAGTGAGCATGTGCTTAAGATTTCTGGGTACGCAAGTAAGCTCCAAAGCTTGGGTATAGTGATTCCTAATCCTTTGGGGATTCACCGTGTCCTCCAACCACTACCACCAAGTTACAAGAACTTTGTGATGAACTACAATATGCAAAACATGGATAAGTCGTTTCCTAAACTCTTCTCCATGTTAAAGTCTGTGGAATTGGAGATCAAGAAAGAGCACCAAGTGTTGATGGTCAATAAGACCACCAAATTCAAGAAGCAAGGCAAGTCTAAGAAAAAGGGAAACTTCAAGAAGGGCGGTAAGAAAGTTACCGCGCCGGCGAAGAAGACCAAGGCTGGGATTAAATCTACCGTATGGAAGGTAATGGTGGTTTGCAACAAGTAAACAAGTATCAATGGAAGATGTATCAATGGTAAATATTGGACCAGGGTCCATAGTTCACTAGAGGTGCTCTCCTTAGATAAACAACATGGCATGAAGGGTAAACAAATTACAGCAGGGCAATTGACAGGAACTGAGCAAGGCATAACAATGCAATTACTAGTCAGAAAGATCCTATGATATTCGATTAGGCAATACAACAAGATACATAGACCTCCATCCAACTGCATCTATGACTAGAAGTCCACCTTCAGGTTATCATCCGAACCCCCTCCAGTATTAAGTTGCAAGCAATAAACAACTTCTTTAAGCAAAGTGTGTAAGGTAAACAGTCCACATGTTCCATGAACAAGAGATCGTTGTTTTCTCCCTAGTAGCAACAACACATCTACAACCGAAGAGATTTCTGTCACTTCCCTTGGAAACTAGAGGCATGAACCCACTATCGAGCATAAACACCCCCTCTTGGAGTCACTAGCAACTACTTGGCCAAGATAGCTACTAACAACGGAGAGCATGCAAGATCACAAACAACACAGACATGATAGAATCATAAAGACAAAACCATTAATAAAACCAACATAATAATCTCAATATCCATCAAATCCCCGCAAACACAACATGCATGATTAGAAATAGATTAGATCTTGATCATGAACGGAGCTCACAAGATCTATACATGAAAGCACAAAGGAGGAGATACAACCATCTAGCTACTACATGGACCCATAGTCCAAGGTGGAACTACTCACGCATCATACCGGAGAGAAGGCCTCCGGGATGATCTCCCCTCCTGTAGGGTGCCGAAAAGAACTTCAGATCCCCCCGATCTAGGGAGATGGTGGCGGCGGCTACAGACGGTTTCGTGGATATTTTATCGGGTGCTTAGGGTTTCTGCATTGGGGGATTCTTATAGGTGAAGGAGGAGACCGAGGAGGCGTCCAGGGGACCCACACCCCTCCCAGGTGCGGGGCAGGGCCCACCCGCGCCTAGGGGGGTCTGGGCACCCTGGCTTGCCCCTCCGGCTCCCCTCTGGACTTCTTGTTCCCCACGGAAAGTAATTGACTTTGGCATTTATCCCGTCCAATTCCGAGAATATTTCTTTACTAACTTTTCTTAAACCAAAAACAACAGAAAACAGGCATCTGGCACTGTGCCAACTTGTTAATAGGTTAGTACCAAAAAACATGTAAAAAGCACCTCAAAGTGTAGACAAGCAAAGCAAAGTAGATACTAAACAAGCATGGAACATCAAAAATTATAGATACGTTTCCGACGTATCAAGCATCCCTAATCTTAACTCCTGCTCGTCCTCGAGTAGGTAAGTGATAAAAAGAATAATTTTTGAGGTAACATGCACCCTCACAATAAAGATCCAACCATTTGCAAGCATTGAAAGTTGGGATCAAAGAACTCCAAACATGTGCATGAAAGATGGAGTTCTAACAATAGGACATAGTAACTATGCATGCAACATGGACAGCTACAAACAAAGATCATGAATAACATGCATTGAAAATCATTTGTTTGTTTCACATATAGAAAACATGGCATAGTGGAAATCAGCTTGTCCCTCATAGAGTAGCAATATAGATGCATAGGACACCTTCTTTAGAGGTCCCAACCTTTAATAAGGTAGAGATCCATGTGTTTACAATGCTAGTCCCTGGATCAATAGCTAGCATCCACAGTTAAGATATAATATCAAGAAACAAAGGTCATAATACAACTTTATAACCAGGAATAAAATAATTCATTACATCTTACATAGCTCATTTGGCTATCTCATTACAATGCAGCAGAAATAACTATATAGCATGGAGTCCTTGATCTTCAAAGTGCCACAGGCAATCATGTTGGTTGTAGACTTGTAATCCTAATCAACACATCTCACTAACATCAAACAAACCTGCAACATAATAAGTTACAGCCACAAGGGTCAATACATTTGAATTGTATTGGCAAGTGATACTATGGTAGTATAGTGGAGTCTATCATCTACATGCATTTGTCTAAGTGGATCTTAGGCTTGCTTTGCTCAAAATATATTTTCCTTATCTTTTGAAAGACACTAAGTTTTTGTTTGTCAAAAATCACCCAAGGCATCTCCCAATAGAAATTGGTGATCCTTCAACCCTTGTTCAACCACAAAATTTTAACTTAGAAATTGGGATGAGGAGATTCTTGATAGCTTCCATGTCTTGATGCTCAAATTGTCCTTTACCAGGGACATGGCTAAGTACTTAGATTTTACACTCTGCGGTGGTGGTGCACTTTCCCCACAAGACTTGGTTTCACCAAGACAAGATCTTTCAGAAGCCTTCCCTTATACCAGAATGGTCACGCTCCAACCTATCAATCCCCTACCACCAACTGTTCATTTGGCTAAGTTATTGCAACCTATATGATCCAGGCAGAGCCCATAATGCCAAGTGGCTGCACTTGAAGCTTCTCAATATTTGACATCTCAAATCTCTTTGTTCCTGGGTGGCATTCCACAAATGAGATACACAAGGTAAACCATAGAAATGGGCCTTGTATAACCACTCAACACAAACCATTCCTTCCATTCCACCCAGGTGTTTCATTCACTTAGTTGTTTTATTAAACAAAACACAAGTCCTTGACTTAGAAATATTCCATAACATGAATATAATCCACCCTTGTTTTCTACTAGCTAAGCTAAGCATGATAGTAGTAGGAATCTTAACTTAGGAAATTTTTACTAAGGTTTCATCTACTAGGATTTCCCATGGCATAGTTTATACTTAGCAAAAATTCCATGCAAGTCCTACTTAGAAATATCGCTAATGCATAGTGAAAATAATGGGAAAAAAGTATGAAGCATCACTTGACTTTTTGGTAGATAATATAAGTTCACTCCTTGATCTTGCAATACTCACACTCTTCAAATCACTACAATTCAATCAAGCAAGCAATAATTCAATCTACCATTCAAGCAACCATCACATAAAATAATAGAAACAAAGCAATGCATGCAAGCATGCCAAAGATTACTTTATTTGGAAAAGTGGTTTCTAATAGGTTATAAACATTCTAAAACACCTATTGGTTATTTTATAAAAGTGGCAAAACCATTTGCAAAAGATTTTACCTATAAACCATTTTTAAATCAAATCAATATTTTATGTGGTTGAAAATGCCTTTAGCAAAGCAATAATTTTTATAGGGTTCACAAAATATATTTTTAAATCATAAATATTTGTGTTTAGGGTCAGAGAGTTTAATCCAAATCGTTTCCCAAAGGTTTTTCTCCAAAAAGTATTTTTAACATATAAACAACATTTTTATTTGACTAGAAGTGTTCTAAATCAAAGATTTATTCTTTTACCCCACAAAATATGTTTTTGAATCCACAAGTTGGTTTATATGGTCAGTTTGTTCAAAACAATCCATTTGCCCAAATATTTTATCACAAAAATAATTTTAGAATGAATTTGTAATCAAAATATGACTACACAAGTTTCTGCAAAAACAACCATTTTACCCGAAGCAATTCATTAAACAAAGTGCATGGTTGGAAAGTACTTGTCTTGCTGATTCCATTGATATAAAATTTGCAAAATTTGGACATGTGGATTGAAAGTTATGAATTTTACAAACTTGAACATCTAATAGATCATTTCTGGTTTTTATTAAAACAGACTGGCAACATGGCTGGTTCCTATTCGCCAGTACCGTTTCACGTGGATCGACTAACGTGGGCTGCTGGATCTAATGCAAATCGCACGGCACATATGCTCTCATACCTCTTTGATAAGTGATTCTTTCCTAGCCAATGGATCTGCATCTAACGGCTCTGAGCCTCTGGTCATGGATTGGCGGCGCTAGCAACGGTGAGCGGCGGCGGCGCGCTCGGGCAGGAGTGTTCTGGTGAAGCTAGGGTGCACGGGAGAGGGGGAAGGAGCTTACTAGACTCGCCGTGAAGCGTTGATTCTTGGGGTGGTGTTTGTTGACGGAGGGATGCACGGTGGCGACGTTAATCGCTCGTCGGAGAAGGTCCTGGCGACGGATGCTTACTATCGAAGACGGAGGCGAAGATTGAGAGCGCGCTAAGACGAGTGGAGGACATGGTTAGATGCACAAGGTCGTGGCACGCACAGGAGCATCAAAAATAAGGGAAAGGGAGGTCAGGGCTTACCGTGTGGAGTCGCCGGAGTCGAGGCAGACGGTGGCGGAGCTCAGTTGAAGTGGTTGCCGAGCGTCTGAGCCGCGCGCGAGTGAGCTGAGGGTGCAGAGAGATGCGCCAGGGAATGGGTAGTAGGCTCGCGTGCACCGGGAGGCGAGGGGTGGTCAGACGGCGCCGGAATTGGCCGGAGTGCTCGTCGGATCAGAGGGCGTTCAAGGTCGAAATTAGCGCGGCCTGGGAGTGGAGGGTGGATGGTTTCTAGGGGAAAACGGAGAGGGGGAGCAGGCGGTTTAGTATGCGTGGTCGCGGCGAGATTAAGGCGAGGCATTGAAGCGAATTCAACCGCGGTATCAATGGCAGGAAACGGCTGGCGCGGTCGTCGCGGGGTAAGGAAGAAGCCTGACGGGTGGGGCGTTGTTGTCAGCGAGAGAGAGGGAGGAGGTGGGGCCTGCTAGTCAGCGACTGCGTGGGTTACTTCTCTGGTTCGAATCATTTTCCTGCGAGAGGGGGAGATGGGCTAGCTGGGCTTAGTGGGCTGGGGTTAGCTGGGCTGGTTCTTTTCCCTTTTTTTTGATCTGATTCATTTTTCTTTTTCCTGATTTCTTTTTCTGTTTTGATTTTGAATAAATGATTTCAAACCTAGTTTGAATTCAAACCTTTTCCAAAAGTTTAGTATATTTCTATATTGTTTAAACATGTTTTTTAAATACTATTTTAGGATTATTTCTTTTATTTTACTTATGTTTTATTCCTTATTAAAATAAGCATATGCCATTATTCAAATAAGATTGAATATATTTTCAAACCTTTATTTATATTCCAATTTTTCACCAAACTCTTTTCAGTAGGTTTATTTATTTAATGAGGTGTTTAAATAATTTACTTTGAATTATTTAAAGTATTTTAATATGATTATTAATCATTTAATTTGAGAAATTGTTTTTATTCCAATGAAATTCAAATATGGTTTTAATTCCATATAACTTTATTTAAATGATTCTTTTATTTCATTTAAGTCAATTTAAATAACTTTTATTCCACTTGGGTAAATTATTTTTCCCTGATTTAATCAATTCCATTAGGGATTTTGTCTTCATTCAAATATGAATAGAATTTGGTTAAGGCCATATTATTTTATTTCAATACTATTCATCCATTTAATTCATTTGAACTTGGATTATGTTTATTCCATTTGTTTATGGTCTTGGCCAAATTTGGATTTTAAAATACTCCTTATTTATTATTTCTTTCTTTATCTTATAGAATCCATATCTTTTTATTTAAAGATCCAAACTTGGTGATTCCAATTTGTATAATCTTATTTAATATTTGTTTATCCTTTTAAATATCTTTAGTATTATTTGCTCACCATTTGGTATGGATTTTTAGATAGGTGTTTTATTAGCTTTGGAAATTCAATTTCCTTATCTTACTCAATTCATAAGATTTTATCTATGGCTCCAAATTAAGTGAAACCAATTCATATGGTTTTATAATATTTCTATTTGTCATTCTTGATCATTTATAAATGTTTGTTGACAAATTTTTATATGGATCAAATCCATGGTCTTAGAGATAACTTGGAAATGTTTTTCTTCCATTAGGGTTTTAGGGTTTTGGTTTTAACTTTTCCAAGTGTTTAAATTTCAAGATACATTCATTGAGGAATGCATTTCACTTGATTTGGATTTAGTTGGATTCAAACTTTATTCAAAGTTTGTTCAGATGGGATTTTAAGTTTCCATTTAGAAACAAAAGTTTCTTTTCACCCTAAATTTCAACAATTATTTATTTTGTTTATTTATTTTTCACATTACAAAATTTGGAAAATTTTGGGATGTGACAAGCTACCACCCTTAAAATAAATCTCGTCCCGAGATTTGGGATGGCTAGGGTTACAAGTTGGCTCAAAGCAACTAGGGTACTACCACCCTTAAAATTTTTCTAACTAGATTACATCTTGGCTTGCTTGGAATCTTGATGAAACTTCTCTGGGCACTTGTTTGCATAATGGCCTAGTTCTTTGCATTTGAAACACATCACTTGGATGATATCTTTCTTTTCCTTTGGTATCATTGCCTCTTGTTTGTTGCCTTGGTTCTTCTTCTTCTCTGGGCATTCATTGGCATAGTGTCCCATCTCTTTGCAAGTGTAACATTGCTCTTGGGTAATATCCTTCTTGCTAGGGTTGGGGCATTTCTTATTCTTCTTGGGTCTCTCCAAAGCTAGGAGTTCTTCTAGTTCATGCTCTTCATATTTCACCACAAAGGTGGGAAATCTTTCTCTCTTCTTAGGGCAGTTACTAGAGATATGACCTTCTTCTTCACAAGAGTAGCAACACTTTGTGGTCACTTTGGATTTGGCCTTATGATGCATGGTTTTGACTTTGCCTTCATCCTTCTTGGCAGAAGTTGTTCCTTCATGAGGGTTTACAAACTGTTGATGCACTCCAACTTGTTTCCTTTGTTGAACTATGGAATAGATGGGGCATTGGATAGGGACATGGTTATTTCCTTCACATAGGAAACAAGTAGTTTGAGATGTGGGGCATTGATTAGTTGGATGTTTCTCTTCACAATTGGGGCATTGATCTTCATGCTCTTTGGAAGTGTGATCCTTGTCTCCACAAATATTGCAAGCTTGAGTTCCTTCTAGAATATCATCTTTGACATCCTTGTTGTCACAAACTCCTTGGGAAAGGTTGTCTCCCATGTTGATCATTTGGTTTGTCATCCTTTGCAACAATTGGGTCTGGGTTTCCAAAAAAATTTGCATGGTTGGGTCTAACTCATTGTAGTTGGCTAAAATCTGAGTTGTCACTTGGTTCAACTAGGTTTGGGTTGTTATGAGTTCTCTCATGTGCATCTCTTGGTTGTTGTTGTTGTTACCATTCTTGATGTTGGAGTTTCTTGGAGTAGTCATCTGTTTGGGTTGGATTGGGATTAGAATAGGCAAAAAAATTCTAAAGAAATAATTCTAATCACACACAACAATTCACACAAGCAATGTGCAAACAATCACAACTAAACATTCCACTCAAACAACAAGTTTCAAGCACATTTTTAGGCAACAAAATATTTTTGCTGCACTACAATAGTTGGTGTGTTTGATCTAAACTTAAAATGGTGGTCCAACTATATGGTTCACTTGAGATCATTCCATTATTATTTGTTGTTTCTTCTTGAATGAGATCATGGTTTCCTTGGAAAAATTCTTGTGTCTTGGTCACAAAACTCCAAAGGTGATGATGAATCCTAAGTTGTGTTTCCTTAGTCTTCAAGTCTTGAGTAATATTTCTTGTCTCACTTGTATCCTTAGTGATATCCAAGTTGAAGTCCTTGATGGAACTAAAGTTGAAGTCTTTGGCCATGGGGAAGGCTTTGTCCATCAAGTTTGAAATAGAAGAGATGTAGAATCAAAACCAAAAAGGTTGAGGAAGGAGTTTACAAGATTGTTTGTAAATAAGTTTTGGAACAGATACAACTCCTATTTTTCTAAGGGGTTTTGTCCAATCCTAGGGTTACAAATCCTACAGGCAACACAGTGCTCTGATACCATCTGTAGAGGTCCCAACCTTTAATAAGGTAGAGATCCCTGTGTTTACAATGCTAGTCCCTGGATCAATAGCTAGCATCCACAGTTAAGATGTAATATCAAGAAACAAAGGTCATATTACAACTTTATAACCAGGAATAAAATAATCCATTACATCTTACATAGCTCATGTGGCTATCTCATTAAAATGCAGCAGAAATAACTATAGCATGGGGTCCTTCATCTTCAAAGTGCCACAGGCAATCATGTTGGTTGTAGACTTGTAATCATAATCAACACATCTCACTAACATCAAACAAACCTCCAACATAATAAGTTACAGCCACAAGGGTCAATACATTTGAATTGTATTGGCAAGTGATACTATGGTAGTATAGTGGAGTCTATCATCTATATGTATTTGGCTAAGTGGAGCTAAGGCTTGCTTTGCTCAAAATAGATTTTCCTTATCTTTTGAAAAACACTAAGTTTTTGTTTGTCAAAAATCACCCAAGGCATCTCCCAATAGAAATTGGTGATCCTTCAACCCTTGTTCAACCACAAAATTTAAATTAGAAATTGGGATGAGGAGATTCTTGATAGCTTCCATGTCTTGATGCTCAAATTGTCCTTTACTAGGGACATGGCTAAGTACTTAGATTTTACACTCTGCAGAGGTGGTGCACTTTCCCCATAAGACTTGGTTTCACCAAGACAAGATCTTTCAGAAGCCTTCCCTTATACCAGAATGGACGCGCTCCAACCTATCAATCCCCTACCACCAACTGTCCATTTGGCTAAGTTATTGCAACCTATATGATCCAGGCAGAGCCCATAATGCCAAGTGGCTGCACTTGAAGCTTCTCAACATTTGACATCTCAAATCTCTTTGTTCCTGGGTGGCATTCCACAAGTGAGATACACAAGGTAAACCATAGAAATGGGCCTTGTATAACCTCTCAACACAAACCATTCCTTCCATTCCAGCCAGGTGTTTCATTCACTTAGTTGTTTTATTAAACAAAACACAAGCCCTTTACTTAGAAATATTCCATAGCATGAATATAATCCACACTTGTTTTCTACTAGCTAAGCTAAGCATGATAGTAGTAGGAATCTTAACTTAGGAAATTTTTACTAAGGTTTCATCTACTAGGATTTCCCATGGCATAGTTTATACTTAGCAAAACTTCCATGCAAGTCCTACTTAGAAATATCACTAATGCATAGTGAAAATAATGGGACAAAAGTATGAAGCATCACTTGCCTTTTTGGTAGAGAATATAAGTTCACTCCTTGATCTTTCAATACTCACACTCTTCAAATCACTACAATTCAATCAAGCAAGCAATAATTCAATCTACCATTCAAGCAGCCATCACATAAAATAATAGAAACAAAGCAATGCATGCAAGCATGCCAAAGATTGTTTTATTTGGAAAAGTGGTTTCTAATAGGTTATAAAAATTCTAAAACACCTATTGGTTATTTTATAAAAGTGGCAAAACCATTTGCAAAAGATTTTATCTATAAACCATTTTTTAATCAAATCAATATTTTATGTGGTTGAAAATGCCTTTAGCAAAGCAATAATTTTTATAGGGTTCACAAAATATATTTTTAAATCATAAATCTTTGTGTTTAGTGTCAGAGAGTTTAATCCAAATCATTTCCCAAAGGTTTTTCTCCAAAAAGTATTTTTAACATATAAACAACATTTTTATTTGACTAGAAGTGTTCTAAATCAAAGATTTATTCTTTTACCCCACAAAATATGTTTTTGAATCCACAAGTTGGTTTATATGGTCAGTAGGTTCAAAACAATCCATTTGACCAAAGATTTTATCACAAAAATAATTTTAGAATGAATTTTATAATCAAAATATGACTACACAAGTTTCTGCAAAAACAACCATTTTACCCGAAGCAATTCATTAAACAAAGTGCATGGTTGGAAAGTACTTTTCTTGCTGATTCCATTGATATAAAATTTGCAAAATTTAGACGTGTGGATTGGAAGTTATGAATTTTACAAACTTGAACATCTAATAGATCATTTCTGGTTTTTATTAAAACAGACTGGCAACGTGGCTGGTTCCTATTCGCCAGTACCGTTTCGCGTGGATCGACTAACGTGGGCTGCTAGATCTAATTCAAATTGCACGGCACAGATGCTCTCATACCTCTTGTACCTCTTGGATATTTCTTGGGGTGACACCATGGTGGCATCCCCAAGCTTGAGCTTTTGTCCATTGTTCATCTCATTGCATCATCCTTCTCTACATCTGGAATTTTTCCTTCATACAAAACTTCACACAATCTTCATTCGCAACATTAGTGTATTCAAAAGATATTAGACCCCGGGCAAAGCTTTGTAACAGCAAGTCTTTTCACTAAAAACACAAGCTACTGTAGCAACTCCTTCAAAAATCTCAATTCACCTAAAGAGAACTCAAAAAGGAATCAATAAGAAGCAAATGCAAATAATGGCAGAAATCTGTCAAAAAAGACCAGCAGGTAGAAACCGATTTTTTCGAACATCTTCTGTTGCTCAAATAAAAAAGTGTTGAACTAACTAAAGTTAGCTAACATACTGGCAGATTTATTCGTACATTTTGAGCTCAATCCGAGTTACAGAGACTCCTCATAAATATTTTTGGTGGAGAACAGAAATCTGTTTCGGGACAGCAACTCTCCAAATCTTACTTACCTCTCATTAGAGGTCATTCTTGGCACAAAAAGCAAACAAAAAGGATAAGGAGAGGTAATTACTGAAGTAATAATTTCCAAGACTCAAGGAAACTCTTGGGTTATCTCTCAACAAGTACTTTTCTTTAACGCCTTTAAGTTAGGCACAAGAAGCAAGAAGAATCAAGTATTTTCAAATGAGGCATTAATATCCATACTTGCAAATTCTTCAACTATGAAAGGTATCTCCTCCAAATGGGTTTTGTAGGATCCCTTCTCATCTCTCTTTGGTCTACTACTTTCATCAAAAAGATTTTCAAGAGCAATCCAATCAAAAAAAAATCAAAGGCTTCATGCATTCCAACAAGCTTAAAGGGTATGGGTATCTTAAATTCTTCTCTAGGCTTAGTTTTATCAGAAATACCAACAACATCTACACTTGAGCCTAGCATATTGAAATGCTCAAAGACCTTTTTGGCTTCCCTAGCAACATCATGAAATTATTTTGATAAAGTTTCAAGGATGAATTCTCTCTTTTCAGCATTCTTTTCTTCTTTTAGTTTTAGTAACAAGAATTGTATGAAGGGGTTAAGGCTAACAAACCTATCCTCCAACATATGAACTAAAGAAGTTGCAGCAATCTCATAATTAGGAGCAAGTTCTTCTATAGATTTATCCTCGATGTCCTCATGCTTGCTAACATGATTAAAAAATTATTCAATATTATCTTTCCCAATTATGGAGCCACTACCTATTGCAAGATCTTTCAGGGCAAACTTGGGGAGCAACATGGTGAGCTAGAGCAAGGTGGCAACTAGAGTTGGAACTATTTTTTTTGTGTTTTTGAATAAAGAAAGCAAACCAAACTAAACTAATTTTTTGAATTTTTTGAAAAGAGGCAAACAAAACCAAGCAAAAGAAACAAAGCAAACTAAAAACAAAGTAAAGAGAAAGGAAGTGAAGGACTCCCCTAGTGAAGAAGTCCTTAGCCTCCCCGGCAACGGCGCCACAAAACTTGTTGATGGTGCTGACGTGGACACTTCGTTGGAAACCCCAAGAGCAAGGTGTGATGAGCACAACAGCAAGTCTTCCCTCCGTAGAGACCGAGGTTATCGAACCAGAAGGAGGAAGGAAATGCCACACAGGTGTTGCAAGCAACGCGGAGACCTGCACAACACAAACTCAAGACTTTGTCCCAATGAATGAGTGAGGTTGTCAAGCTCACCAGTTTTCTGTAACAAAGGATTAAACGTACCATATGGAAGGTGATGGTGGTTTGCAGCAAGTAAACAAGTAACAGTGGAAGATGTATCAATGGTAAAGATTGGAACGGGGTCCATAGTTCAATAGAGGTGCTCTCCTTAGATAAACAACATGGCATGAAGGGTAAACAAATTACAGCAGGGCAATTGACAGGAACTGAGCAAGGCATAACAATGCAATTACTAGTCAGAAAGATCCTATGAGATTCGATTGGGCAATACAACAAGATACATAGACCACCATCCAACTACATCTATGACTAGAAGTCCACCTTCAAGTTATCATCCGAACCCCCTCCAGTATTAAGTTGCAAGCAACAGACAACTACTTTAAGCAAAGTGTGTAAGGTAAACAGTCCACATGTTCCATGAACAAGAGGCTGTTGTTTTCTCCCTAGTACCAACAGAACATCTACAACCGAAGAGATTTGTGTCACTTTCCTTGGAAACTAGAGGCATGAACTCACTATCGAGCATAAATACCCCCTCTTGGAGTCACTAGCAACTACTTGGCCAAGATATCTACTAACAACGGAGAGCATGCAAGATCACAAACAACACAGATATGATATAATCATAAAGACAAAACCATTAATCAAACCAACATAATAATCTCAATATCCATCGGATCCCCGCAAACACAACATGCATGGTTACAAATAGATTAGATCTTGATCATGAACGGAGCTCACAAGATCTATACATGAAAGCACAAGGAGGAGATACATCCATATAGATACTACGTGGACCCATAGTCCAAGGTGGAACTACTCACGCATCATACCGAAGAGAAGGCCTCCGGGATGATCTCCCCTCCGGCAATGTGCCGGAAAGAACTTCAGACCCCCCCCCCCGATCTAGGGACGATGGTGTCGGTGGCTACAGACGGTTTCATGGAGATTTGATCAGGTGCTTAGGGTTTCTGCATCGGGGGCTTCTTATAGGCGAAGGGGGAGGCCGAGGCGGCGGCCAAGGGCCCCACACCCCTCCCATGCGCGGGGCAGGGCCCACCCGCGCCTAGGGGGGTTTGGGCACCCTGGCTTGCCCCTCCGGCTCCCCTTTGGACTTCTTGTTCCCCATGGAAAGTAATTGACTTTGGCGTTTGTCCCGTCCAATTCTGAGAATATTTCTTTACTAACTTTTCTGAAACCAAAAACAGCAGAAAACAGGCATCTGGCACTGTGGCAACTTGTTAATAGGTTAGTACCAGAAAACATGTAAAAAGCACCTCAAAGTGTAGACAAGCAAAGCAAAGTAGATACTAAACAAGCATGGAACATCAAAAATTATAGATACGTTTCCGACGTATCAGTCACTAGAAGTGGAATTGCCCTAAGTTCTTGGCGGATTTGAAGAACGACAACATCAAGAAGAAAGGTATATCCGATATACATGTTATTAATGTGTATCTCACTAGTAGTCGTAGTAGTTCCTGGGTATTTGATACTGGTTCGGTTGCTCATATTTGTAACTCGAAACAGGTGCTGCAGAATAGACGGAAACTAGCGAAGAACAAGGTGACGATGCGTGTTGGAAATGGATCAAAGGTTGATGTGATCACGGTCGGCACGCTACCTCTTCATCTACCATCGGGATTAGTTTTATACTTAAATAATTGTTGTTTGGTGCCTGCGTTGAGCATGAACATTATATCCGGATCATGTTTATTGCGATACGGTTACTTGTTTAAGTCCGAGAATAATGGTTGTTCGATTTATATGAGTAATATGTTTTATGCACATGCACCTTTGATAGATGGTCTATTCTTGTGGAATCTCGATTGTAGTAATACACATATTAATAACATTGAAGCTAAACGTTTGAAATTGAGCGATAACTTGACCTATATGTGGCACTGTCGTCTTGGCCATATTGGAGTGAAGCGTATGAAGAAATTCCATTCCGATGGACTTCTTGAATCACTTGATTTTGAATCACTTGAAAGATGCGAAGCATGTCTGATGGGTAAAGTGACTAAGACTCCATTTTATGGTATGATGGAGCGAGCTATGGACTTATTGGAAATCATACATACCGATGTGTGTGGACCAATGAGTGTAGCATCGTGCGGTGGTTATCGTTATGTTCTTACTTTCACGGATGACTTGAGTAGATATGGGTATATCTATTTGATGAAACATAAGTCCGAAACTTTCGAGAAGTTTAAGGAACTTCAAAGTGAAGTAGAGAATCAACGTAACAAGAAGATTAAGTTTCTACAATCTGATCGTGGAGGTGAATATCTAAGTTACGAGTTTGGCAAGCATTTAAAGAAATGCGGAATACTTTCACAATTGACACCGCCAGGAACACCACAAAACGTAATGGTGTGTCTGAAGGTCGTAATCGAACTCTCTTAGATATGGTTCGTTCGATGATGTCACTTACAGATTTACTGCTATCGTTTTGGGGTTATGCATTAGAAACAGCCGTATTCACTTTAAATAGGGCACCATCTAAATCCATTGAAACGACACCTTATGAAGTATGGTTTGGGAAGAAACCTAAATTGTCGTTCCTTAAAGATTGGAGTTGCGAAGCTTATGTAAAGAAGTTACAGCCCGACAAGCTTGAACCCAAAGCGGAAAAATGCGTCTTCATAGGATATCCGAAGGAAACTATTGGGTATACCTTCTATCATAGATCCGAGGGCAAAATCTTCGTTACTAAGAATGGATCCTTTCTAGAGAAGGAGTTTCTCTCGAAAGAAGTGACTGGAAGGAAAGTAGAACTCGACGAGGTTGTCTAACCTTCTCTCGTATTTGAGAGTAGCGCAACACCGGAAGTAGTTCCTATGGCGCCTACACCAATAAGAGAGTAAGCTAATGATGTTGATCATGAAACTTCGGTTGAAGTTAATACGGAACCTCACAGGTCAACGAGAACTCGTACCACTCCCGATTGGTATGATCCCATTATGAGTGTCATGTTGGTGGATAACACCGATGACCCTGCGACATATGAGGAAGCGATGATGAGCCCAGATTCCAATAAATGGCAAGAAGCCATGAAATCCGAGATTGGATCCATGTATGAAAACCAAGTATGGACTTTGGTGGACTTCTGGGATGGCGGAAGGCATCGAGAACAAATGGATTTTCAAGAAGAAAACAGGTGTTGATGGTAATGTTACTGTCTATAAAGCTCGACTTATCGCAAAAGGGTTTTGACAAATTCAAGGGGTTGACTACGATGAGACTTTCTCACCGGTAGCGAAGCTAAAGTCTGTGAGGATTTTGTTAGAAATCACTGGATATTATGATTATGAGATGTAGCATATGGATGTCAAAACGACGTTCCTCAATGGAGACATTGATGAAGAGTTGTATATGGTACAACCCAAAGGTTTTGTCGATCCTAAAGATGCTAACAAGGTATGCAAACTTCAACGATCCATTTATGGATTGAAGCAAGCATCCCGAAGTTGGAATCAACGTTTTGATAAGGTAATCAAAAGTTTTGGTTTTATACAAACTTATGAAGAAGCTTGTCTTTACAAGAAAGTGAGTGGGAGCTCTGTATCATTCCTAGTACTACATGTGGACGACATATTGTTGATTGGGATTGATGTAGACCTTCTTAATAGTGTCAAGGATTATTTGAATAATAGTTTTTAAATGAAATATCTTGGCGAAAAAGCTTACATATTAGGCATAAAAATTTATAGAGATAGATCGAGACGCCTAATATCATTGTCACAGAGTACATATTTGGACAAAGTTCTAAAGAGGTTTAGAATGGAAGATAGCAAGAAAGGTTCTTGCCCATGTTGCCCAATACGACCTTGAGTAAAACTCAAAGTCCTGCTACGGTAGAAGATAGATAAAGGATGAGTAAGACTCCCTATGCCTCGGCCATAGGATCTATCATGTATGCCATGCTATGTACTATACTCGACATTGCATATGCTGTTAGTTTGACTAGCAGATATCAAAGTGATCCTGGAGTGGATCATTATACAACGGTCAAAAACATCCTTAAGTATTTGAGAAGAACTAAGGATATGGTTCTTTCTTATGGAGGTGATGAACAACTTGTTGTTAATGGTTACACCGATGCTAGTTGGAACACCGATCCGGATGATTCTAAATCTCAATCTGGATACGTATTTACTTTGAATGGTGCAGCCATTAGCTGGAGGAGTGCAAAGCAAATCGTTGTGGCGAGATCTTCAACTGAATCGGAATACATAGCTGCTTCAGAGGCTTCACAAGAGGCGATATGGATGAAGTAGTTCATTACAGAGCTCGGTGTGGTTCCTAGTGCGCTGGACCCAATATCTATCTATTGTGATAACATGGGCGCCATAGCCAATGCACAAGAACCAAGGTCACACAAGAAGCTGAAGCATATCAAGCTGCATTTTCACGCTATTCGAGAGCATGTCCAAGATGGTGACATAAAGATTTGCAAACTACACACAGATCTGAATGTGGCAGATCCATTTACTAAACCTCTCCCGAGGGCAAAACATGACCAACACCAAACCACCATGGGTGTTCGGTATATTACCATGTAATCTAGATTAGTTGACTCTAGTGCAAGTGCGAGACTGTTGGAGATATGCCCTAGAGGCAATTATAAAAATAGTTATTATTATATCTTTATGTTTATGATGAGTGTTTGCATTCATGCTATAATAGTATTAACCAGAAACATTAATACTTGTGTGATTTGTAAACTAAATTAGAGTCCCTAGTAAAGCCTCTTTATAATACTAGCTTATTGGTTGATAGATGATCGTGGTTTCCCGATCATGAACACTGAGATGTTATTAACAACAAGATCATATCATTATGAGAATGGTGTGATGGATATACTCATATAGATAAGCGTAGCATAAAGATCAAGTCATTTCAATAGTTTGTTCGCTATAATCTTTCTGATACATAGTAACCTAATTCCTTCGACCATGAGATCATGCTAATCACCATCACTGGAAGGATGCTTTGATGACATCAAACACCACATTGTAACTGGGTGGCTATAAAGGTGGCATTGAGTGTTCGGAATGTATGTGTTGAGGCACATGGATCAAGAGTGGGATTTGTTCATCCATATGACGGATAGATATACTATGGGCCCTCTTGGTGGAATGTCATCCAATTAGCTTGGAAGCATGTGACTGGTTCACAAGGGATCACATATCACGGGAACGAGAATACTTATCGGTAATGAGGTTGAACTAGGTATGCAGAGATACCGACGATTAGACCTCGGATAAGTAAACTATTGCGAGACAAAGGGAAATTAGTATCGTATGTAAGTGGTTCATTTGATCGCAAAGTAATCGTAGAAATATGTGGGAACCATATGAATTTCCAGATTCCTCTATTGGTTATTGATCGGAGTAGAGTCTCGGTCATGTCTGCATAATTCACAAACCATAGGGAGACACACTTAAGGATTCGATTCTGTTTGGTAGATATGGAATGTAAGTAGGGAGACCGAATGTTGTTCGGAGTCTCGGATGGGATCTGGGATATCACTAGGAGATCCGGAATGGTCCAGAGAATAAAATTCATATAAGGAAAGTCCAATTCCGGAGTTCGGGAATGATTCCGGTGTTTTCACCGGAATGATCTAGAAGGGTCTAGAAGGTTCACCGGACCGGAAGGGGAAGGGTACATGAATGTGTCATGAGTAAGTGGAATGATTGCATCATGTCCTAGGTCACTTGGTTGGGCATTTGTAAGAAAGAAATTAAGCTCCAAACTTAAAGTTAAAAGGTAAGTTTGAAAAGTCAAACTGGGACAAAGTATCCTGGTGGAGGAAGGAAAGAATCCTTTTTTCCCTCCACCACAAGCCAACTAGGAGAGGGAGTTGGGGAAGGATTCAAACCCCCCTCTCCCAAGCTGCCCTCCCTCTCATAAATAGAGGGGAGGGGGTGCCCCAAGTAGACACAACACCAGCCCCTCCCCACACCTAGCCGCCGCACCGCCGCCGCCCAGCGCTGCCGCTGGTTCATCATTGCCGCCCTAGCTGCCGCCGACTCCACCTCCTCCTCTCTGGCCCTCTAAACCCTAGATTGCCGTAAAGCCTAATTCTCCACCATAACCTGTTCCGGCTTAGGTGAAGCCCTGCAGGATCTTCCCTCTACTTCTGACACCACGTCGTCATGCTGCCGGAATCGCGAGGGGAGATCTACAATCCACTGCCTGCTGGAACAAGGGAGAGGAAGGTCCTCATCAATTACCGAACATGTGATCGAATGCGGAAGCGCTGCCAGAATGCAGCGCCGGAAGGATCGTCTACGCGATCTTGAGATCGGCAAGTGTACGACTACATCACCCATGAGAATCTGCTCTCGTTAACTGCTTTGGAATCTTCGAGGGTGAGTACTCTAGAACCATAGGGTGTAACATCCCAAAAATATTGAACAATGATTATCAAATTCCAATCATCAAAATTAGGGTTAACAACAACTTTTGTTAATTAAATCACATGAATGCATGTGTGTATGTGATGATTGTATGAATGCATGAATGGACTTGTGTGATTGTTGTGAATAGCAAGGAATGGTTTAAAGATGAAAACAACATCATCTAAATCAAATCCAAGCAGAAAAAAATCAAGAGAAATTCAAAAACAAACAAAATAAGCAAATGGTCATTTTTGTCAATCTTGCTCACTAGGCCACTTTGAGTGTTTCTAGTCCAAGATTTCAAACAGAAACAATTCCATTTATTTTGACCCCTTGCTAGACCAAGTAAAAGTGAACCCAAGCCCACCTTTCAAACTTATAGAAATATTTGGCAACTTGATTCAAATGACAATTCAAAATTGAATCTTTATGATATGAGAAGATCACCAATTCTCAAAAACCAACCAAACCAATTCACCTTGACCTTTACAACTAACCAGAGACTACCTAGTATGTGACTAGTACACCCACCAAGTTTGAACCAAAAATTCAAATTCAAATCTCTTTCGGCCATTTCATCAAACATCTTGCAAACAGGAATCAAACAAACAACAAACACTATAGCGAGCAGTGTTTTTGGCCAACCTTGTCCCATATCTAGCTCACAGTCTGCTCTTAGTAGATCATCTAGCTCAGTAAACAAGATTTAGCTCACTATGAGCTTGCCATTGCCATCAATGGTGAGCATGGCGAGCCTCACCTTGCCATCCAAGTGTCGACAGCCAGCTAGGAGAAGCTCTAGCCTCGCCAACCTTGTCTAGGACATTGACCACCGTCCACCTCCACCCCCTGTCCAACACCAATGCGCAACCAACCTCTGGACCACTCTAGAACCGTCGTGCCCTATGCCTCTGTGCCATGCCGAGAGCGTGCCAGAGCGCCGCACTCGACATGCGACACGCGACCACAGACCGCGCCCCGCCCTCGCCGGTTCCGTGCGTGATCACCACCATCCCAGGAACCGCCTGGACATGCATGTTCGACGCTGCGCGACCAGGAGAGCCCGTGCACCAATAAACTTCCCTTCGGACCCGCCCATAGCACCGCAGCGTTCCGACCGTCTCACACCGCCCCACGCCATGCGGCCATGCCGTTGAGCTTCGCCAGGGAGCACAGCACCGCCCCCTACCGTCGCCCATGCCATTAGCCCACTGTGACGACGACCACGACAAGCTCCACCCGCGCCCTTCGGTCCCCTCTTGGCACTATAAATAGAGGTCACCCCCGTTCGATTTCTTCACACCAACACACTCCCCTATCGCTCAGAACCACCCCACCTCATCCCCGGAGCAAGGCGAGCAGCAGGTCACCGGAATTTTGCCGGATTCTACCACGGAGGAGGAGAAGAGGAGCAGTCGATTGGAGCCGCCCCAGGAGAAGTTGCCGGTACCAGGAGGATCTCCATCGTCGAATTCGTCATTCTTCCCCATCGCCGACCCTCGCTTGAGCCCTGGTGATCCCATGTAGACCCCCACTGGCTACGCTAGGGTTCTATCTCGTCGGCGTTGTCCGACGGAGACGATAAGTCACAACCGTTCGATTAGAAGTTGATCGTGTGGTTTAGATTGCCCCATACCACTTCGCACGCCCTGTCTCGCTGACTGGTGGGGACAACCACTTAAACTCACTCTCGCGTGTGCTATGCGCCGTGGGCCGGCCCATTTAACCGCCCGCACAACCCAGTTAGTTTGAATTTATATTTTCCTATTTAGTTTCAAACCTAGTTTTGTACCTAGATTCAAAAATCAACCCAGGTCGTTTCACTAAACCAAATTGTATGAAATTAATTTTGCTATAAAGGTACTGAAATTCTTAATCCAAGCCCGTTGGATTCAAACCATTTGGAATTGTAGATCACCTATATTAAAAATAACAAGGTAGAAGCTTTTATGCATTCAAACATTTTTCAAAATTCAACCACAAAAGCTTTTGAGTTGATTCCAACTCTCAAAAATCACATTTGACAAGACCTTTCTGAATATATAAAAATATCTAGGTTTACTTGCAAAAATAATGAACAAGTAATAAAAGAATTCCTTATAGGCAATTCTAGTCACTTTATTTAATTAAAATAAAAGGGTTAAACCTTATTAAATTGTGTCACCACTTTAAATCACATTCCCAAGTACTGAAATATGTGGTGATGACATGTGTCAACATGATCCCATGTTTTAGTTGGAGAATATTAAATCTTAAGTAGTTTTTCAATGAGTAGAAATTACTTTTCTAAAAATAAAATAAATAAGACAAGTGCTTTGATGATTGTAATGTTTGTGATGATGCTAAATCATCTAGTGAAAACCTTGGTGTGATAAATAAAAGTAGTTAAGTATTGTTTGGTGATTGTGCACCTCGTATTTATTTATAGATGCTAGTACCGACCAAGGATACGAGGAGGAAGGAGAATACTACGAGGAAGAAGCCGAGGAGAACTTCAACCACTGCTCTACTCAAGGCAAGTTAACACTTGCAACTTAGCAAGCTATCTAAGCAAGCTTATACTAATATCTTAGCAAGCTAAGCTAAACCATTCAAGTTTTACTTGCAAGCTTACATCACTTGATACCCAATCCTAGTTTTACTTGCAAGCTTAGTATTTTATTTCTTTATCGAAGCTTTCTATTGAAGTTTACTTAGTGACTTGTAGATTTTATAAACATAATTAAAGGTAGCATAAAGAGCATAAAACTTGACCTAAGTTAGATAATCTTGATGTCATCCTGAGGCATGAGATTGAACTTAGATCTTTCCCACTTGATTACCACCCCTCATTAGTGTTTATCCCCCACTTGTAGATGCTAGTGCTAAACATAAAACCTGACCACTTTAGATGGGAATACTTGGTGAAAATGGTTATGAAAACCTTAGAATGATGAGTCATTCTACTGAAATGTTTTGACATGTGTTCTTGAACACCAGATGATTTTGATGATGAAAATGTTAAGGCATGAGCCTTAGACCTTTATAAAACGGATGGTTTTCTGGATGCGATACCATTCCAATTTTATCGTACAACCACAATACCCGAAATTTGGGCAGGGCTTGACTGGAAATTTATATACCTTAGTATGTGTTCCCTTGCGGCCAAGGTTTGAGCTGAGGCTACCTTGTGAAGATTGTCCACCTGTGCAGTTCCCAAGATGACAGTTGGTCATGGTTGGGAGGCCAAACTCATAAGAGAGGTGCCTATACTAGGGCGTGTAATTGTAAGGTTAGGATGGATTATACGCATACTGAGTATGGTGAATTCAGGATTGTTCCTGATGGATGTATCGAATGTTGTGGTGAAAGTGTACCACCTCTGCAGAGTGTCAAACTATTCGAATATCCGTGTCCGCGGTTATGGACAATTGGAGTGGCCATACTGTTCCGTCGTCAGATGTTTTCAAAATGACTTGTGGAATTCTTTATGACTTGACTTGACCACAATAGGGTTGTGATATGAAATTCAAGTTCCCACTTAGGTGTTATAAAACTTTCAACTAGCTTTCTTTGCTTCGGAACTCAGTAAAGGTAAATCTAGATTTTTGCAAAACAACCTAGAGCCTAGTATTTCCTACTCAAAACCACTTCCCTTGTTAGTATTAGTTTGCGAGTACTTAAAGAGTACTCATGGCTTTATCACTGGCTATTCCCATGGACAGACTATGAAGAGGAATATCAGTAGGATGGACCACAGGAAGGTTACGACAACTAGGATCATATCCCATCGTCAGCATTGCCTGTGACCATGAAGATGGAGCTTCGCCTACGCTACCGTTATTATTCCGTTATTCCGCTGCTATGATTGTATTAAGACTAGATCATGTGATCCTTTATTTGTTGTAAGACCTTGTGTATGGTTTGTAATGGATGATGTACTGTGATATCCAATCTATTATGTCTCGCAAAAATGGTAATCCTGGGATTGCGATGTATGGCATAACAGGCATCTAGGATTAAAAATCCATGTGTTAACATAGGGGAATTCAAGCCCTAGGAAGGACAACTGATATCATTGATATTTTTAACAAATCTCATGCTCACTACATAGGTTTTTAGGAAACTAAGAAAGAGGTTATTGAAGGATATATGCACTAGAGGCCAATAATAAAGTTGTTTATTGTTATATATCGCTAATGTTCATAATAGTTTTGTATCATGCTATAACTATATTAAGCGGAAACATTAATACATGTGTGGTATATAAACAACTAGGTCCCTAGTATCCTCTAGTACTATTTCGTTGGGCAGCTGATGATCGAGGTTTCCCAATCATGGACTAACACAAATGTCATCTAACAACAAGGTCACTTCATTAATGAATGAAGTGATGGACACGCCCAACCATAGAATTGCAATGTGATCTAGTCACAAAGTTCACACATTGCAATACCTAGCAAAGGATAGTGATTCAGTCCTTTGACCATGAGACCATATTGATCACTATTTCATGTGGATGCTTTGATCACATCAACCTTCAAGTCCATAAATAGGTGGCCATAAAGGTGTGCATTGGGTATCCAATGGAATAGGTTGAGGCATGTGTATCAAGAGCGGGATTTTCCTATCCGAGTGATAGATAGATACCATGGGCCCACTCGGTGAGATTATATCAAATAAGCTTGCAAGCATGTGACTAGGTCACGAGGATGTAATATCATGGGAACGAGTAAACGTGTTTGTCGCTAACAATATCAAACTAGGTATATTGATACCAGAGATCAGGTCTTAGACAAACTAGGTATCGTAGTGCAAAGGGATTGAGCCTCCACGTATAGAAGGTTCAAGCGATCAATCATATTCATGAAATGTGAAGGGACCATCATGTGTTTCTAGATACCGTTGTTGGCCATTGATCTAAGAGTTGTATCGATCATGTCTGGTCATTCCCGGACCATAAGGGTGTCACGCTTAAGGGTAGAGATTTTGCGGGTTAATCTGTGACCATAACAGAAATAGGAACGAGAGAATCGAAAATGTTCTAGAGAGGTATCGAAGTCTTCGGAAGATATTCAAAGGAGTTCTGATTAGAGGGAACTAAATAAGTTGTATTTAATATTTCATTAATGAAATTAATTATTAAATATACTTATTTAATAAAAATAAAAAGGGCAAACCCCTACATGGGCCCTCCCTAGAGGGGATATGGCCCAAGAGGGGATGCGACCAGGCCTAGGTGGGCCAAGGCGCCATGGTGGAGGGCTCCCACCCCGCTAGCCACCTAGGTGGGCCTTGGCACGTGGGTGTGGCACACCCCACGCCGGTGGCCAGCCCTCCTCGCACCTCTCCCTTTGTTTATTCCCACCCCATGACTTGGAGAGGTGGGGTGCCTAGTTTTGCCCTATATAAAGGAGGGGGTTCCCTCCAATCTATTCCCAAGTTGGACATTTGAATTCTCTACCCCTCACGTGCATGTTCCTTCATTAGGAACATGCGCAACAAGGTAGAGATTTCTCCACTCAATGCACGCTTACATGATGTCTAAGTCGGTCCAGTTCTTCTTCCGCTGCCTTGCTGGACCAAGGCCTAGGGGACGTATTTTACACCAGTTGTGTGTAAAACTTCAGAGGCATTGCCATTAGTGGTGCTCGACGCTTGAAGCCTTTTAGACCTTGATGTCTGCTACGCTCGGCTTCATCAGCAACATTTTTGCAGGAAAATAATGTCGCTTCCAGTCTTCAAAGGTATGAACAACGACCCCCGCTCGTTATTGTACTTCTCCATAGATAGATCTTGGCTGGTGCACTCTCATAGTAGGATTTTTTTGTTTTCTTCCATGTAACCCCTTTAGTTATTTCTAACAATTACCTTAATTATTTAGTTGGCAATAGGCTTTTTGAATGGAAAGCTTTACCTCCTATTGGCTCTGCTGGAGGCATAGTAATAGGAGTAGACCTAGATTTTTTTGAAGTTATTAGCTGGGAAGTTGAAGACTTTTCAATTTTTTGCTATTATCAGGCTGAAGTCCAATGGTAATGTGATTTGGATTATTACTATTTATGGTTCTTATTATGAGGAGAAAAGGAGGCTTTCATTTCTGAGCTTCATATCCTTTTTTATCTTAGCATGGTCATACTCTGATGAGAGGTCACTTTAATTTGGTTAGATTCCATAGTGATAAAAGTAAAGTAATAGATCACAGATGGAGTGATAAGTTTAATGCTTGGGTTGATATCTAGAGTTTACTTGAGGTTAAGTTAAGTAATAAGAACTTCACTTGGGGAAATAATAGGGAAAACTTGATCATGTCTAACATTGATAGAGTATTATATAATGTTGAGCTTGACCAAGATTTTCCCCTTGCCTTTGTTAAAGCTCCCCAAGACTTGAGAGTGATCACACACCAACTCTGTGGGAATCTGGGTGTGAGAACACTCCCAAGCCTACCATCCATAGGTTTGAGAAATGGTGGTTAATGAGAGCTGATTTTAAAGAGCTTGATATTTGGTCTAAACCTATTAGAGGCAAGGATGCAGTTGATATTTGGCAGCAAAAGACTAAGATTTGGGAAATTGTCTAAGGTTTGTAGCAAAAACATTGAGTCTAAGCTTAGAAACATCAAAAAACCTCATGGATGAATATAATTTTCTAGGCATCAAATCTGAGATAGTAGAATTGAGTGCCAAGGAGTAGGTTAGATTGTAGCAAATATATTCTGAAATGAATAATCTCTAGATCAAAGAAGAAGTTAAATCCAAACAGATATCTAGGGATAGAGATTTTAAGGAGGGAGATAGGATTACTTATTACTTTCATGCAGTGTCCAACCAAAAGAGAAGGAACATGCTAGTTCATTCTCTTGATGGGCCGGATGGGCCTATTATTGAGGAAAATGATATGTTAGAACTAGCTACTTCTTCTGTCACATCCCAAGATTTTCCAAATCTTGTAATGTGAAAAATAAATAAACAAAATAAATTATTGTTGAATTTTAGGGTGAAAAGAAACTTTTTGGAAACTTAAAATCCCATCTTGAACAAACTTTGGTAAAAGTTTGAATTCAACAAAAATCCAAATCAAGGGAAATGCATTCCTCAATGAATGTATCTGGAAATTTAATCATTTGGAAAATAAATCCAAAACCCTAAACCCTAATGGAAGAAAATCATTTTCCAAAGTTATCTCCAAATCCATGGATTTGATCCATACCAAAATTGATCAACAAATATTCACAAAGGATCAAGAAAGACCATAGAAGTTGGTTTCACTCAAATTGGAACCATAAATAAAATCTTATGAATATAATAAGATAAGGAAATTGAATTTCCAAAGCTAATAAAGCCCTTACCAAAAACCCATACCAATTGGTGAACAAATAATCCTAAAGGGATTTAAAAAGATAAACAAATAATAAAGAAAGTTTTCATAGTTGGAATTACTATTTTGAATCTTTAAAATAAAAAGATTTGGTTTTCAAAAGCAAAGTAGAATTTATAAATAAAGATTATTTTATAGAGCCAAATTAACCTTGGCCAAGCTTTTGAAATAAAACATTTTGTTTTGATAAAAATAGTAAAGGTTTATTTGAATTAAATTAATAAGGATTTAATATCCAAGTTTTATTAATAAAGGTTTTACTATTTACAAAACATCAAAACTTATTTATTTATTTTAAATAAGTTATCCAAGTATTTTATATTCTCAAATAAAACCTACTGAAGTATTTTGATTTTATTTATATTTCAAATAAAGATTTTGAATAAAACAAACCCTACTTGATTTATTAACTAAGGTCCATTCTACTTAATTATTTATGGAACCTAAAATAAAAGGTTATTTTGTTTTAAACAAGTTTCCAAGTACTCCTTATTTCCAAATAAAACCTACTGATTTGAATTTGAAAATATTTGGATTTCAAATGGAAATTTTATTAAATAAATCAAACCCTATTTGATTAAATAACTAAAGGGCTATTTTATTTAAATATTAAATAGATCCTAAAATGAATAAAAATATTATTTTATTTTGGAATGTTGGTTTATGTTGATAAACAGAACCAAGTTCAAAGTGATGAAGTGTGGTGTTTGTATGAATTTATTTGGTTGATTTAATTGTTTGTTTGAAATTCAAATCAGTAAATAGAAAATAGAAAAAGATAAATCAAAGCAGACAGAAAAAAAAATAAGAGTAAACCGACCCATTGACAGTCTAGGCCCAACTCCAGCCCACCTTTCTTTCCCTCGTGACGTTTCTTACCATAGAAAGAACCATGAAGCAATGACATGTGGACCCTATCCCTTCCTCCACCTCGGCGCGGACCCACCGCCACGTCCCTCTTCGTCCTCACTCGCATGGCCAGGCCCCCCTCTGGCCATTACTTCCGTTGAATGCCGTGAATCCGCTTTATTGGCGAGTAACCCCATCGGTGACTACTCCCTCTTAACCGCCTCTCCTCCTCTCGTTCCCTCTGTCTCCTCCCCAAGCACGCCCCCAGTGCCGCCAGACACTCCCTCTGTCTCCGACGACCCTTCTCCGATTCTGGCCAGCACTCCTCCGCCTCCTCGAGCACGCAGATGTGATCAGCATCCCCCAGCGGACCTTTCTGCAGCCGCAACTCACCCGTGGGCGCCCCAGAGCGTTGGCTCCGCCCACTTCTGAGCACCACCGCGTCTACTGCAAACTCCGACGAGTCTTCCTGGTAAGCTCGGACCTCCCCGATGCCATTCAGTGATGCTCACATACTCCTTAGTACCAGCGTCTAACACACCTCTGCCTTGCTTGGCGAGCCACAGTAGCCTCGCCGACAACGTCAAGACCGCAAACGAGCATCTCGGCGAGGAATTCCGACGACACCCGTGCGCCCCTTGCCTTCTCGCGAGTACCTTGAGCTTCACCACGATCCCGCGATTCTGGTGAGCATCTCCTTCTTCTCCCTCGCTTCCTGCATCGTCGACAACCTCGCTCTGAGCCTTGCCCGCCAATTACCCATTGTCGGCCGCTCCTTTTAGGTCAAACGCAGCGGCGACGTTGAATCTAGATGATCCATTGGCTACGAAAGAATCACTTAACGCCAAGGGGTATGCGTTCAGGGTCGCACGATCGGACTTGATCCAACGCGCCAGAATAGCCAATCCAGATGAAACGGTATGGGCGAATGAGATTAAGACGCGTGGCACCAGACGTTTGAGAATAGAGTTTGAAATCAGATTTAAATGCCATTTTCAAACCTTTGTAACTTTCAAACCACACGTCCAAAAATTACAAATTTTATGTCGTTGGATTCAGGAGAGCAAGACCTAGCCAGACATGCCCTTAGTTTAGCAAATAGTATCTGTTAGTTTGCTTGTTTTTGCAGATTCTTTTGTGAGCTTGTTTAGAGTATAAAAATTGTTTAAAAATGCTTTTAGGGTTAAAACCTTTGCAAAATGGTTTGTTGTGACCTTACTGACCCTAGGAACCAACCCATGGTTTTGAAGATGAAATTGGAAAAAATTAGAATGGATTAATTGAATTAGTCTATTTCTAGCTAAGTAAAGATAATGGTTTTATTATGAAAAAGATTTTGGAATAAAAACTTTGGGAAAATATTTTGATTCAAAGCTACTGACCCAAAACACCAAGTCTTGAGAGTTAGAAACTTTTGGTGAGAAACCTAAAGATATTTGATTTGATAAAACCATTTTCCACCACATAAAATGTTGAATGGATTTTAAAATAGTTTTTGGGCAAAACCCTCTAACTAATGACTTTGCCATTTTGGTAAATGACCAATTTGGACCTTACAAAGTTTAGAAACCTAGTGGAGACCATCCTTGCAATAGAACCATCCTTTGCATGACTTAGATTCCATTGCATTGTGAGTGTGAAATTGTTTGTTTAACTTTGGTTTGGAATGTTAGTTGATTTTGTGTTTGCTTGATTGACTTGTAGTGAATTTAGCAAAGTGTGAGACTAGCAAGATCAAGGAGTGAACCACCTTTCCCTACCAAAAAGGCAAGTTACACTATCATCCAAAGTCCTACTATTTTCATTATACTTAGTGGATTTTGAAACATGCATGAAAGGAATTTCTATACTTATGCTATGCTAAATCCTAATAGGATACCCCTATATATTCCTTAGTGAAAACAATGTAGTTGTAGTATGCTTAGCCCAGCTATATATTGGGATGGGATACATGTTATGATTATATGAAGTATTGAAAGGACTTATGTTTTATATAATAAAACAAGTACTCAATGAACCACCTGGGTGGACAAGGATACTCAAACTTTTGGACAAGGTGGCAACAAAAGGAACCATGTTTATATGGCAATCTCTTTTTGTATGTGCACTAGAAGAAAACCACCCAGGGACTTAGAGATTGAACATGTTTCTCGTAAATGCAGTGGCTTAGTGTACACCACATGCTAAATGGGCTCTGGCTTAGTCAACTACATAGTGGAAGACCCATGCATTGGCATCTTCATGTTAACTAGAATAGTGTAAGGAACTTGAAACCCTACATTGGTGCCTGGATGACAAGCTAGCATTGTGTATTGGGAGGACTCCTATGGAAAGACTTTGTCACATTCTCAATCTGCCAGTACTCCATCTTGGTGAGTACTTATCCAGCGGCCACTGGTGGCATCAAGATGAGATTGTGTCATGTGGGTAAAGTGTACAACTTCTGCAGAAGATCAAAATTATAAGTACTTAGCCGTGTCCCTGGTTATGGACAATTCTGAGCAACTAAGGCCTGAAGCTATGGAAGATCTCGACATTCCAATTTCTCAAAGTAAAACTTGATGGTGAAAACAAGGGATTAGAAGCACTTGGAGTTTTCCAAGGAGTTTGGAAAGATTTTCAAAAGATCAAAACTATTTTGAAAAGATAGGATAAAACTATATTGCTTTCTGCAAATGAGCCTAAACCCTACTTAGCCAAATATGCATGTAATGATAGGATCCAGTTATTTCTACATAGTAGTGAAACTTGCCAATACAATTCAAATGTATTGACCCTTGTGGCTGCAACTTATTATGTTGCAGGTTTGTTTGATGTTAGTGAAGTGTGTTGAATAGGATTACAAGTCTACAACCAACATGATTGCCTGTGGCACTTTGAAGATGAAGGACTCCATGCTTTATAGATATTCTGCTGCAATGTAATGTGATAGCCAAATGAGCTATGTAAGATGTAATGAATTATTTTATTCCTGGTTATAAAGTTATAATATGACCTTTGTTTCTTGATATTACATCTAAACTGTGGATGCTAGCTATTGATCCAGGGACTAGCATTGTAAACACAGGGATCTCTACCTTATTAAAGGTTGGGAACCTTACAGATGGTATCAGAGCACTGTGTTGCCTGTAGGATTGTAACCCTAGGATTGGACAAAACCCCTTAGAAAAATAGGAGTTGTATTTGTTCCAAAACTTATTTACAAACAATCTCGTAAACTCTTTCCTCAACCATTTTGGTTTTGATTCTACATCTCTTCTATTTCAAACTTGATGGACAAAGCCTACCCCATGGCCAAAGACTTCACCATGTGCAAAGGACATCTTTAACTCTAATGACTTCAACATCTTCAACTCTAATGACTTCAACATCTTCAACATTTTCACCAAGGACTTCAACCTTGGATATCACTAAGGACTACAAGTGAAAAACCAAGAGACATTAGAATGCCTACCAAAGACATTGATATCAAGTTAGAGTATGGATCATATTGACCTATGAGGTATGATTATACTAAGTTATTATTTTCAAGAAAACTTGTTGTTTCCTTCAACTCATGAGTTAAGCTCATAAGTTGTTAAGTGAATAGCTGCTTGTTGATTGATTGATTGTTTGATTGAACTTGGTTGGTTTGAATTGTGTGTTAGAACTTCTTAAAAACCTATCCACCAATACTCATCCCTATCAAACCAACAGATGCCTCCCCGTCGTGCCAACCCCAACCAAAACAACAACATCCCTTCTGAGATGCAACAGTTGATGACAGGCCAAACTCAACTGATGCAGATGATGACCACACTCATCCAGAATGAGAACAACAACAACAACAACAACAATCAGAATAATCCTCCAGCACTTGACATGCTCACCAAGTTTCTGAAACTTAGGCCTGCAAGATTCTCTGGAACAACTGATCCAATGGAAGCCAATGATTGGTTACGTTCAGTAAACAAAGACTTAGTGACTGTTGGTTGCACCAATGAAGAAAAAGTTAGGTTTGCAGCATTTCTACTTGAAGGACCAGCAGCAACATGGTGGGACAACTTTCAAATCACCACTCCCCTCGAAGATGTAACTTGGGCTATTTTTGAGGATAGATTCAGAACAACTCACATCTCACCTAGAGTGATGTACTTGAAGAAAAAGGAGTTTCACAATCTGAAACAACGTCACCTCAGTGTGGCTGAGTATATTGAAGAATTCAACAATCTGGCACGCTATGCACCGGATGAAGTTGATACAGATGCTAAGAGAAAGGATAAATTTCTTGAAGGACTTAATGATGAGTTGAACCTGCAGCTAGCTGTTGCCTATGTCCCAACTTATCAATCACTCTGTGACAAAGCCACAATATTAGAAAACAAGATGAATCAAGTTGAGAACAGAAAGAGGAAACATAAACTCAAGAACTATTCAGGATCATCAAAGAAGAAGCATTCATACAGAAAGAGCAATGAAGATTCTGAACCACATCAGTATCACCACAACAACAATGGAAGTGAGAATAATGGAAATGATACTGACAATGGAGATGACCTTGGTCAGAACCAACATGACACTTACAGGAAGAAGGACATTAGCCAGTTGCAATGCTATAATTGTAAGGAACTTGGACACTATGCATCAGACTGTCCAGAGAAGAAAAAGAAAAAGGATGCTAGAAGAGCCAATGGAAATGACTCCAATGTGACCCAGAAAGGACATGTGAACCACATTGACATGAATGGAAACTTTGAAGAGATAGAAGAAGTGGATGTCAGGATTTAGAAAACTCAGTTGAGTCAAATAAGGATTTCTTGTCTGGTTATCAAAAGTTGAACCCATAGTCAAGTGAACCATCAATGTAATCCTATGAGACTTTATTTTAAGGGTGGTAGTACCCTAGTTGTTTTGAACCTGCTTGTAACCCTAGCCTCCCCAAATCTCGGGACGAGATTTATTTTAAGGGTGGTAGTCTGTCACATCCCAAGATTTTCCAAATCTTGTAATGTGAAAAATAAATAAACAAAATAAATTATTGTTGAATTTTAGGGTGAAAAGAAACTTTTTGGAAACTTAAAATCCCATCTTGAACAAACTTTGGTAAAAGTTTGAATTCAACAAAAATCCAAATCAAGGGAAATGCATTCCTCAATGAATGTATCTGGAAATGTAATCATTTGGAAAATAAATCCAAAACCCTAAACCCTAATGGAAGAAAAACATTTTCCAAAGTTATCTCCAAATCCATGGATTTGATCCATACCAAAATTGATCAACAAATATTCACAAAGGATCAAGAAAGACCATAGAAGTTGGTTTCACTCAAATTGGAACCATAAATAAAATCTTATGAATATAATAAGATAAGGAAATTGAATTTCCAAAGCTAATAAAGCCCTTACCAAAAACCCATACCAATTGGTGAACAAATAATCCTAAAGGGATTTAAAAAGATAAACAAATAATAAAGAAAGTTTTCATAGTTGGAATTACTATTTTGAATCTTTAAAATAAAAAGATTTGGTTTTCAAAAGCAAAGTAGAATTTATAAATAAAGATTATTTTATAGAGCCAAATTAACCTTGGCCAAGCTTTTGAAATAAAACATTTTGTTTTGATAAAAATAGTAAAGGTTTATTTGAATTAAATTAATAAGGATTTAATATCCAAGTTTTATTAATAAAGGTTTTACTATTTACAAAACATCAAAACTTATTTATTTATTTTAAATAAGTTATCCAAGTATTTTATATTCTCAAATAAAACCTACTGAAGTATTTTGATTTTATTTATATTTCAAATAAATATTTTGAATAAAACAAACCCTACTTGATTTATTAAGTAAGGTCCATTCTACTTAATTATTTATGGAACCTAAAATAATAGGTTATTTTGTTTTAAACAAGTTTCCAAGTACTCCTTATTTCCAAATAAAACCTACTGATTTGAATTTGAAAATATTTGGATTTCAAATGGAAATTTTATTAAATAAATCAAACCCTATTTGATTAAATAACTAAAGGGCTATTTTATTTAAATATTAAATAGATCCTAAAATGAATAAAAATATTATTTTATTTTGGAATGTTGGTTTATGTTGATAAACAGAACCAAGTTCAAAGTGATGAAGTGTGGTGTTTGTATGAATTTATTTGGTTGATTTAATTGTTTGTTTGAAATTCAAATCAGTAAATAGAAAATAGAAAAAGATAAATCAAAGCAGATAGAAAAAAAATAAGAGTAAACCGACCCAGCCCAGCAGCCCAGTCTAGGCCCAACTCCAGCCCACCTTTCTTTCCCTTGGCGAAACGTTTCTTACCGTAGAAAGAACTCGCGAAGCAACTGACATGTGGACCCTATCCCCACTTCCTCCACCTCGCTGACGCCATACCCCACCGCCACGTCCCTCTTCGTCCTCACCCTTGATGACCGAGCCCCCTCTCTGGCCATTACGCGTTGAATGCCGTGAATCCGCTTTATTGGCCGAGTAACCCCATCGGTGACCACTCCTCTTAACCGCCTCTCCTCTCTCGTTCCCTCTGTCTCCTCCCCAAGCCGCCCAGCTGCGTATTCGCCAGACACTCCCTCTGTCTCCGACCCTTCTCGCCGATTCCGGCCAGCACACGCCCCCTCCTGCCTCCTCGAGCACGCAGATGTGATCAGCATCCCCCAGCGGACCTTTCTGCAGCCGCAACTCACCCGCGGGCGCCCCAGAGCGTTGGCTCCGCCCACTTCTGAGCACCACCGCGTCTACTGCAAACTCCGGCGAGTCTTCCTGGTAAGCTCGGACCTCCCCAATGCCATTCAGTGATGCTCACATACTCCTTAGTACCAGGCGCGTCTAACACACCCTCTGCCTTGCTTCGGCGAGCCCTGTAGCCTCGCCCCTGACAACGTCTGACCGCACCCGAGAACCAGAGCATCTCCGGCGAGGAATTCCGACGACACCCGTGCGCCCCTTGCCTTCTCGCGAGTACCTTGAGCTTCACCACGATCCCGCGATTCTGGTGAGCATCTCCTTCTTCTCCCTCGCTTCCTGCATCGTCGACAACCTCGCCGACAGAGCGCCGCCAAGCCCATGCCGTCGGCCGCTCCTTTTAGGTCAAACGCAATGACCGTTGAATCAGATCCATTGGCTCTGAAAGAATCACTTAACGCGAAGGGTATGCATTTAGGGTCAACGATCGGACTTGATCCAACGCCAGAATAGCCAATCCAGAAGCGGTATGGGCGAATGAGATTAAGATGCGTGGCACCAGACGTTTGAGAATAGAGTTTGAAATCAGATTTAAATGCCATTTTCAAACCTTTGTAACTTTCAAACCACACGTCCAAAAATTACAAATTTTATGTCGTTGGATTCAGGAGAGCAAGACCTAGCCAGACATGCCCTTAGTTTAGCAAATAGTATCTGTTAGTTTGCTTGTTTTTGCAGATTCTTTTGTGAGCTTGTTTAGAGTATAAAAATTGTTTAAAAATGCTTTTAGGGTTAAAACCTTTGCAAAATGGTTTGTTGTGACCTTACTGACCCTAGGAACCAACCCATGGTTTTGAAAATGAAATTGGAAAAATTTAGAATGGATTAATTGAATTAGTCTATTTCTAGCTAAGTAAAGATAATGGTTTTATTATGAAAAAGATTTTGGAATAAAAACTTTGGGAAAATATTTTGATTCAAAGCTACTGACCCAAAACACCAAGTCTTGAGAGTTAGAAACTTTTGGTGATAAACCTAAAGATATTTGATTTGATAAAACCATTTTCCACCACATAAAATGTTGAATGGATTTTAAAATAGTTTTTGGGCAAAACCCTCTAACTAATGACTTTGCCATTTTGGTAAATGACCAATTTGGACCTTACAAAGTTTAGAAACCTAGTGGAGACCATCCTTGCAATAGAACCATCCTTTGCATGACTTAGATTCCATTGCATTGTGAGTGTGAAATTGTTTGTTTAACTTTGGTTTGGAATGTTAGTTGATTTTGTGTTTGCTTGATAGACTTGTAGTGAATTTAGCAAAGTGTGAGACTAGCAAGATCAAGGAGTGAACCACCTTTCCCTACCAAAAAGGCAAGTTACACTATCATCCAAAGTCCTACTATTTTCATTATACTTAGTGGATTTTGAAACATGCATGAAAGGAATTTCTATACTTATGCTATGCTAAATCCTAATAGGATACCCCTATATATTCCTTAGTGAAAACAATGTAGTTGTAGTATGCTTAGCCCAGCTATATATTGGGATGGGATACATGTTATGATTATATGAAGTATTGAAAGGACTTATGTTTTATATAATAAAACAAGTACTCAATGAACCACCTGGGTGGACAAGGATACTCAAACTTTTGGACAAGGTGGCAACAAAAGGAACCATGTTTATATGGCAATCTCTTTTTGTATGTGCACTAGAAGAAAACCACCCAGGGACTTAGAGATTGAACATGTTTCTCGTACAGTGGCTTCCGTGTACAGCCACATGCTAAATGGGCTCTGGCTTAGTCAACTACATAGTGGAAGACCCATGCATTGGCATCTTCAGGTTAACTAGAATAGTGTAAGGGAACTTGAAACCCTACATTGGTGCCTGGATGACAAGCTAGCATTGTGTATTGGGAGGACTCCTATGGAAAGACTTTGTCACATTCTCAATCTGCCAGTACTCCATCTTGGTGAGTACTTATCCAGCAGCCACTGGTGGCATCAAGATGAGATTGTGTCATGTGGGTAAAGTGTACAATTTCTGCAGAAGATCAAAATTCTAAGTACTTAGCCGTGTCCCTGGTTATGGACAATACTGAGCAACTAAGGCCTGAAGCTATGGAAGATCTCGACATTCCAATTTCTCAAAGTAAAACTTGATGGTGAAAACAAGGGATTAGAAGCACTTGGAGTTTTCCAAGGAGTTCGGAAAGATTTTCAAAAGATCAAAACTATTTTGAAAAGATAGGATAAAACTATATTGCTTTCTGCAAATGAGCCTAAACCCTACTTAGCCAAATATGCATGTAATGATAGGATCCAGTTATTTCTACATAGTAGTGAAACTTGCCAATACAATTCAAATGTATTGACCCTTGTGGCTGCAACTTATTATGTTGCAGGTTTGTTTGATGTTAGTGAAGTGTGTTGAATAGGATTACAAGTCTACAACCAACATGATTGCCTGTGGCACTTTGAAGATGAAGGACTCCATGCTTTATAGATATTCTGCTGCAATGTAATGTGATAGCCAAATGAGCTATGTAAGATGTAATGAATTATTTTATTCCTGGTTATAAAGTTATAATATGACCTTTGTTTCTTGATATTACATCTAAACTGTGGATGCTAGCTATTGATCCAGGGACTAGCATTGTAAACACAAGGATCTCTACCTTATTAAAGGTTGGGAACCTTACATCTTCCTATAAGGAGATGTTTAAGAAAGAAGATTCATCTGATTGTTGCCTAGCTGACGATTTCGTCTCCCTAAGTAAAAAATCTCTTATGAGAAAAATCAAACATTAGAGGCCCCTTTCTCTGAGGAAGAGGTCAAATAGGCTATTTTGGCTCATATGCAGATGGGGATCCTGGCCCTGATGGCTTTCCTTTCCTTTTTTATCAACATATTTGGGATGTTTTTAAAGAAGACCTCATGGCCATGTTTGTAGATTTTTATCATGGTAAATTAGATGTCTATAGATTGAATTTTTCTATCTTGGCTCTTATTCCTAAGGAATTTGATGCTAGTAGTATGAAGAAATTCATGCCTATTAGCATTCTCAATTGTGGTTTTAAAACTTTTACTAATGTTCTCACAAATATATTAGCTCTCTTCATGGGCAGTATAACCTCTTATGAACAATATGCCTTTATTAAAGGTAAGTTTATCTTGAAAAGTGTTGTTAATGCTCATGAAGTTATTCACTTTGTGGTTCACGATAAATCTTAGGGCCTTGTGCTCAAGCTAGATTACGAGAAGGCCTTTGATAAGGTAGACCTAGACTGTCTTCTAGATTTGCTAGCTAAAAGATGGTTTATTCCAAAAACTATTAATTAGATCAAAGCTACTACCCATGGTGGCTCTGTGGGAGTGAAACTAAATAACATAATATGTAATGTATTTATTACTGGCAAGGGTCAAAGGGAGGAGGACCCCCTCTCCCCCTGTTTTTGATTTAGGGGTAGATGTTTTAACTAGGATGTTGGTTAAAGCATCTATTAGCAACCTCATTAAAGGTTTATGTTCTGATATTTTACCAGGAGGTGCCATCTGCCTTCAATATGCAGATGACACTATCCCGTTTTCTGATAGTGACCCCACTTATGCCACCAACCTCAAATGGGTTCTAACATGTTTTGAGCAAGTTTCTAGCACGAGAAGAACCAAAAAAGTGAATTTGTTCCTTTAGGGATCTTAGAGGGGGATATCGTAGCCATTTTAAATATTTTTAGGTGTGCTATTGGTTCATTCCCCATTAAATATCTAGGGTCCCTTTGCATTATGAGAAATTAAGAAGAGAGGATATCCAGCCTCTCATAGACAAGATTCTCAAAAGAATTGCTGGCTAGAGGGGAAAACTCATGTCCTAGGCTACTAGAGTCATTTTAATTAAGACTTTTCTAGAAAGTATCCCCATCCACCTCATTTCTTTCTTTAAATTACCCAAATAGGCACCGGATCCATCAATACTCATATGGGAAACTGCCTCTGGAATGACTTTGAGGGACACAGGAAACTGCACTTAGTTAGTTGGAAGTTGATTTGTAAGCAAAAAGACTTTGGTGGTCTAGGCATTCCTGACTTAGGAAATGTTAACCTTTGTTTACTAATCTCTTGGATCAAAATATATACCCAAGATGAGGGTAAAATCTGGAAATCTCTAGTAGATGGCAAGTATGATACTAAAAACCCCAACATCTTTTGTAGTAAGCAGAAGGGGATTTCTCAATTCTGGAAAGGTGTGATGTGGGTTGTTAGTAATGTCAAGTTTGGCTATAGATGGAAGATTGGTAATGGTAGTCAAGTTAGATTCTGGGAAGATACTTGGTGTGGTACCCCCCCTTGTATGTCCAGTTCTTTGACCTTTACATTATTTGCAATGAGCAAGACAAGATTGTGCAACAAGTTTTGGATGGGTCATCCCTCAAACTTACCTTTAGGAGGAATTTTACCACTAATATCATGGTAAATTGGTATGAATTAGAATGGGTTTCCTCTACTATTTCCTATTCTAATGACACTGATGCCCCAATTTGGTTGTATGAGAGCTAAGGGATTTATTCCACAACTTATCTTTATGCCATTATAAACTCTGGTGGAGTTATGCCAATTTGTATCCCTGCTGTTTGGCAACTCCACATCCCTCCCAGAGTTCACATATTCCTCTGGCTGCTCTCTCAAAATAATTTAATGACAAGGGACAACCTTAAAAAAGACAACTGAACGACAATGGAACAAACTAGAAAACTGCATGTTTTATTCTGAAGACAAATCTATCAAACACCTTTTCTTTGATTGCATTATAGCTAAACACCTCTGGGTAGTCATTTCTGATTTCTTTAATGTTCAAATCTGGAATGATTTTCTATCTATGTATAGCCAAGTTTTGGGTAGCTATAAGAAATATGCAGTTCTGAATTCGGTTTGTTCTGTGGTTTTGTGGTACCTTTGGAAGTTCAAGAATGATATGAACTTTAATGGTCGATCATGGCTTAATTTGCACCAAATATGGAGGATGGTGCTGAATTAAGGCAGGCACTGGAGGCTGATCTTCAAGGAGTGCATGATGGAAGGGGTGGATCTCTTCTGCAATCACCTCAATAAGATCTTGGGTTCACACTTCGAGTTAACAAGTGGTTGATCATGCCTCGGGGGGGGGGGGTGATCCAGATCCCCAAGACCCCTCGTCGTCTTCTGTTGCTAACAAGATTGTAGCTCCAGGGACCTGGAAGACCCCTACATCTACTCTGGTGTCGGTGGCGTTCATCTCACCGGTCTAGGAAATCTTTTTTCCTTCAGTCAGGATGTGGTTTTCGTACTTTCTTTGTCGAGCGCTTTTGTTGTCCTCTGGCACATGTATGCTTGCCTTGTAGTGTCGTTTTGTTCTCTAAACTTTCTATAGTTGTAGTTTTGTTACTCCTGAACCTTCTGAACTTGTGCTTGGCCAGGGTTACGTTGAGCTAATCAATAGAACTGAGGATGGTGATCCCTGTGAATCTAAAAAAGAGATGAATTTACCATGATATCCTAGTTTTTGTTTTTGTGAATTTCACCAATCTATTAATAATCATCAACGATAGTATAAAGAGTCGTAAAAATAATAAAAATTACAAATAAGTTATTGAACCACCTAGCCACGACTGCATAGACTAGCACAAGCCAAAGACACATCGCCGTTCTCGCCTCTACATCACCGGAGAAGAACATCTGTATAAGTTTGATACAGATCTCTCGATGTGAATTTCCCCCCAAAAAAGTCTCTCGAGATGTGATCATGCCAAGAGCACACAAAAAAAAACAATTTTGTGACTGACCCTGCGTGCCGTCGAATTTTCTGGACATCACGGACCGTCGATTGAGCTGACGAATTGGCCAAGAGGCTAAACCCACCTCCACAATACACGATAGCATCTGATCCATGCACGCAGGATGGCAGGCACGCAAAGCACAGCGGTCGCAACAAGAACAGGAAGTCAGGAACAGAAATTGCGTGAAATGAACGGAGACAAGGAGCTGAACCGCTCGTCCCATCAACGCGCGCGGCCGAGGAGATTCCGTGAACCTAGCGAGCTCGATCCCAACTTCTTGTCCCGTGAAATTTTCTATCAGTTTCCTCCAACGAATCCGATCCATTTCGCCGCCCGCCTCCGGAGAAGCCGACGACGGCGGAGGCTACGACGATCATCAGTACGGGCAGGTGAGGATACATGTAACGGCGTCCGGAGACGGCGCGGACAATGAAGGCCGCCGCCGGGGTAGGCCCCGGCGGCGGCAAGGAGACCCTGGCGACGTCCTTCCTCCGCTACATTCTCCTTTTGCTTATTCCTCTCACCATCCTGTACATCCTCTACGCCCTCCACGCCATTCTCTCATCCACACCATCCTGCCCGCCTGATCATGGTCGCATTATCGCCACCGCCTCATTTTCCCACGTCACCACCCACAACCATACATCATCGACGCCGCCGCCACCTGCCACGGTCACGGTGTTAACGGCGACGGCACGGCCGCCACCCGCCACGATCACGGTGTTGCCGGCGAAGGCACCGCCGCCGCCACCCGCCACGATCACGGTGTTGACGGCGAAGGCACCGCCGCTGCCACCCGCCACGATCACGGTGCCCACGGCGAGGCCGCCTCCGGCACCCGCCGCGGTCACGATGTCAACGACAGCAACGACGCTGCAGCACGTGGTGTTCGGCATCGCGGCGTCGGCGCGCCTGTGGGAGAAGCGGAAGGAGTACATCAAGATCTGGTGGCGCCCTAACTCGGGCATGCGTGGGTTCGTCTGGTTGGACCGCGGTGTGCGGGAGTCGAGGGTGCCGGAGGGACTGCCGGCCATCAAGATCTCCTCGGACACCTCCGGTTTCCCTTACACGCACCGACGTGGCCACCGCTCCGCCATCCGCATCTCCCGCATCGTCTCCGAGACCTTCCGCCTCGGCCTCCCAGGCGTGCGCTGGTTCGTCATGGGCGATGACGACACGATCTTCCTCCCGGACAACCTCCTCGCCGTCCTCGGGAGGCTTGACCACCGGCAGCCCTACTACATCGGCTCTCCCTCCGAGAGCCACCTGCAGAACATCTTCTTCTCCTACGGCATGGCGTTCGGCGGTGGCGGGTTCGCCATCAGCCAGCCTCTGGCGGCGAGGCTGGAGCGGATGCAGGACGCGTGCATCCGCCGGTACCCGTCGCTCTATGGCAGCGACGACCGGATCCAGGCGTGCATGGCGGAGCTGGGCGTGCCGCTGACGAGGCACCCGGGATTCCACCAGTACGACGTGTACGGGGACCTCCTGGGCCTCCTCGCCGCCCACCCGGTGGCTCCTCTCGTGTCGCTGCACCACCTCGACGTGGTGCGGCCGCTGTTCCCCAACGTGCGGTCGCGCACGGCGGCGCTGCGGAGGCTGTTCGACGGGCCGGTGATGCTGGACTCGGCGGGGGTGATGCAGCAGTCGATATGCTACGACGCGGCCAACCGATGGACGGTGTCGGTGGCGTGGGGGTTCGTGGTGACGGTGGCGAGGGGCGTGATGCCGGCGCGCGAGATGGAGATGCCGGCGCGGACGTTCCTGAACTGGTACCGGCGGGCGGATTACAAGTCGCACGCGTTCAACACGAGGCCCCTGGTTCGACACCAGTGCGAGAAACCTGCGCTGTACTACCTGGCGTCGGCGAGGCGCACGGTGGTGCGCACAGGGGAGACCACCGTGACGAGGTACCAGCGGTGGCGCCACCGCAATGAGATACGACCGCCGTGCCGGTGGAAGATCCCCGACCCGGACGCGCTGCTGGACAACGTCATCGTGCTCAAGAAGCCTGACCCCGGGTTATGGGACCGGGTAATTCCTCACAGTGCTCTCTCTCTCTTGATATGTCGACTGAACATTTCCTTCTACTACTATTACAAATTCAGATTCAGATGGTCCAGTGGCTACTGTTAGTAATACTGACCTGTAAACTACATGAACTTGCAGTCCCCAATGCGGAACTGTTGCAGGGTGCTGTCCTCTCCGAGGAAGGAAGGGGAGGGGAACAAGACGATGACCATAGACGTGGGTGTGTGCAATGACTGGGAGTTCAGCCAAGTATAAACTCATTCATTCATTAACTTAAAAAATAGACAGAATCTCACAGGTGATCTAAGTTTCGTTTCTTTTCTCCTGAATCCCCTTGCGTGTAAGATACAAAAACTTACTTTGATAGTAATACTGTACTTGGATAGTAATACTGTACTTGGATTGTCTATAACTAGCAGCAGCATATATGTGAGCGTTAGTCAGAAGAACTCCTGTTACTGCTGCGTTTGTTCTGGACATTTGTAGCCGTTCAAATCTGAACTTGCTATAGCAGCTAGCAGAATATGCCATGCACTGACTGTGGATGAGATAGCCAGATAGTGTTTCTTGTCATGAACGATTAACAAAAAGTGCAGACTAAGGACATGTTTGGTTTCCGGCCACACTTTGGCAAGTCTAACTTTGGCAAGTGTAGCAGCCACAAAGTGTGGCTGAGAAAATAAAAGCCATAAAGTATGAAATAAATTCACTCTATGACATATAGGCCATGTGGTAGATAAAGTGTGGCAAGCCAAAGTGTAGCAAAAACCAAACACATGCCAAATTACCAAACTTTGGCTTAGCAAATTATGGCTGGGAACCAAACACCCCCTAAGTGTGCCATGACGAACAGAATTAGAAGAAGTGACAATGCATTTGAGTATCTTCATGCACTTAGGAAAGGTGAAGATAACAGTACATTAAAGGTAAGCTGTGCACACTCCACTGCCAGCCACAGGAAGCAAAGGCCAACTGGAACCTTTGTTTCCTTCCTTCAATCGGCCCTATAGTTCATACTCCCTCTGTTCAAAAATATAAGATATTTTAGATTTATGAAATAAATATATCTAAACACATTTGAGTATAGACGTCTAGATACACTGGATTCACAAAGTTAAAATGTCTTATATTTCTGAACAGAGGGAGTATGCAATAATGTGAACATAATGCTAAAGCAAATAAATTACTCACTCCAATCCATAATAAAATCATGACAAGTAGGAGTACTATGGATCGAAGTGGGGGTGATTTACTTCTCTGTTCCTAGCATCGCTTTTGTTTCTTTTGCTGTGGTCAGAGAGTTCGCAACACTGGTTTCGTGCTTTGCAATGGAACCTGGGAGGTTGCCTTCCTATTGATCTAGAAAAAGCAAGTAAATTAGTGAAGGAAATTGAAGGTAGTTCAGTAAGATTTAATTGCAGGCTGAAACTTTCCTTTATCTGTGGTTTTTTGCGCCATGTGTTTGTTTAATATCCTAGTTAGTCTTTTGCTAGTTTTTTGTCGCTTTGGTTTGGCTTGTTTTGTTTTTGTTTTTTTGGTAGTTTTTGCTGGTTGCATCATTTACTCATTTTAATGCATTCTACTACTCCCTCCGACCCATATTAGTTGACTCCAATTTGGATGTATCTATCACAAAAACTTGTCTAGATACATCCAAATTGAAGTCAACTAATATGGGTCGGAGGGAGTACTACAAATGACAAAAAGTCATTTTTTTACCCATCGAAAACCATATTCAGACTATGTAACCTACTATTATCACGATCTATGTCTTTTTATGTGACTTTTTGAAATTTTATTGCTGCTATATACCTCCCGATTTTCATCTCATGCTTACGGGAGTATACGTGTACGGTGAGCAGTGGCGGAGCTATGCACAGGTTAGAGGGGGGCACCGCCCCAGACTTGGAACATTTAGTGAAAAAAAATATTTTAGGGGTTTAGATGGATTTTTTGAGTCATTTGCCCTCCCAAACATTGAAATATCGCCTTTTGCTCCCCCAAGCAACTTGAGCTAGCTCCGTCGCTGACGGTGAGTATACGTCTAAGAGAACCATACGGGTTTGGTGTGGATTCGTATGGTCTTCAAAACGAATCAACAACGAGTTTTTGTTGTCAAAGTTTAAAAAGGAAAACACCGAAACAAAAGTCTCTTTAAGATAACTACTACTGGTTAACAGCGAAACCGGTCGGACGCTCCTAAATAGGAGCATGTACATCTAGGAGTAGCAGAGATAATTTAACGCACTCAAAGAAAATTAGATGCAAATTTTTGGATGAAAAGCGACATTTGCCCAACATAACAAACAGATCAGCAACTACTGAAGTGGATACTGCCAGTCTATAGCACCAAACAAATGAACTTGAGGGTTAAATTCAACAGAGTCGACCGTTTTAGCATGTTTGTGGCTGTCGCTACCAATTTCGGACGGGCATAGGAATCACGCTATGGTGCATCACAAACATCCATAAGAAAATTTGAAGTGATCACGTGCCGCTTTTTGGTCTCTACATCGGCAGTTTGTTGGACCTTAGACTCTCTTTGTGGGCGCAAAGTACACGCGATAGGGGTAAAACGGGGACTACCAAGTAAAAATACTGGCGCCACTAGCCGAAACACGATAGTGGTAAAACAGGTATATGGACGTGAGTATCATAGGCACGAGGCCTTCAACAAGGTTATGGCACTTACGTTGTCAACGTTGGCTCTGGCCGTAGACAACCATAGCTTGTGATACTTTTGATTCGAATTACAGTATAGCTTTTTTATCCAAAAAAACATCTAGATTTATCGAATCATAGGAAAAAAAACACTTGGTGTAAGATAACTTCGAACAAGACTACGAGAAATTTATAGATCTATTGTTTACCGAACCAAAACGCTGACTTTTTGTGGGTTTTATTAATGGGCGAAAATAGTCGGGGGCAAGTTTTCACTTGTAGATGTGCACACACAAATGAGATACAAAAATATAAACACTAAATATATAAGAACATAATAAAGACTCAAAGATATCCGTTGGCGATGCGCCCTAATAGAGTAGAGCCTACTTGCGGTAGCCACCATCTCCCCTTGGCAATCTTGCCCCTCCCCTCGGGCGTCGTTTCACTATCTCCTGATCAGGTCCTAGATCCCTTCTCTCTCACACACAGATGCGATGTGCACCCCCTCCCCCTGACACCTCCATCGCTCGCATGCCGTCGTGCTCGGCTGCCCCTCGATCTGGCAGCTCCCCAGTTAGCCAGCCACCAACCTTCCTCTCCCGTCGCACACGCCTATAGGCCTCGCTTCCACCTCACTCTACCTTGTTCTCCCTGCACCAAGCCGTCAGCACTGGAGTTGTCTCCGCATGACCTATAAGCAATAATAAACTTGTCATTATCATATTTTCTTGTTCATGATAAGTTTTGTTCTCCATGCTAGGAAACTAAATACATGTATGGATACATAAACACCGACGTGTCCCTAGTAAGCATCTACTAGACTATCTCGTTGATTAAATAATGGTTAAGGTTTCCTAACCATTGACATGTGTCATCATTTAATAGCAAGGTCATAACATTAGGATAATGACGTGATTTGATAGACCCAACCTAAGCATAATAATTTGATCGTGGCACTAAATTTTAATTAATGTAGCTTTATCAATGTCAAGTATCATTACCGTAAACCATGAGATCATGTTACTCCATAGTACCAGAAAAGAATACATTGTGGGCATTAAACATCACTTTGTAATTGATTGAGCATAAAGGTGTTCTTCAGGTATATATGAAGGTGCTTGCTGGGTTGCATGGATCAAGACCGGGATTTGTCACTCCACATGACAGAGAGATATCTCTTGGCCCTCTCGGTAACACAACATCCTAAGTAGCTTGCAAGCATATGACTGATTAGTTTAGTCACGAGGATATTATATTATAGAACGAGTAAAGAGAGCTTTCTAGTAACAAGATTGAACTAGGTATGGTGATACCGACAATCAAATCTTGTGCAAGTTGCATATCGTGGGACAAAGGAAATTGCATACGGGATTGTTTGATTCCTCGACCTCGTGGTTCGACCGACGAAAGATCTTCTTATAATATGTGGGAAACATTATGGGAATCCATGGTCCCTCTATTGGTTATTGTTCAAAGATGTTGTCTCAATCATGTACACATGTTCTCAAACCCGTAGGGTCACACACTTAATATTCGATATCATTAGGGTTTGATGAGTTATTAAGATGGTGTTATCAAATTTTGATTCGGAGGTCTTGGAAGAGATCCCTAAAATCACGAGGAGCTTCCTAACGGTTCGGAGATAAAATTTCATATAAGGGGAGTTCATTTCAGGGTTTTGAAAAAGTTCAGGATTTTTTCGGTATTGTACTACAAAGGTTATAGAAGGTTTTGGGGGTCTACCAATGGGGGCCACCTATACGGAGGGGCCACATGGACATGTAAAGGGGAACTGACGAGGTTTCGACTCGTCAATGCCCATTGTTATGGACTTGGGTTTTGGAGAATATGGGGATGCTGGAGATCGCGGAACGGTTAGCAAACAAGCAACACGGGGACACGAGGTTTACCCAGGTTCAGGCCCCCGGAGGGAAAACCCTACTCCTGCTTGTCTACTCTTGATTATGGCGGAACCGAAGGTTACAGGGGTGCGCAGATGCAATCTGGCGTGGAGGTGTCTATGCGAAAGTATGAGGTCAGAGCCCTAGGTCGTGCCCTCCTAGCCTTTATATAGAGTTAGGCAGGTCCCAGGCATAGACCGAGTCGGTTACAGATTTTAGGGTTTACCCCTTTGAATTTTCTATCTACTCTAGTCTTGCTCTCCAAGGATCCGAAGGCGTCATGGGCCTTGGCCACCCGAAAGTCTTCATGGGCCAGCGTATATTTGTCGTGGGCCTTCCTTGGGCTGGACCAGGTATGCTGAGATCGTGTACCCGCGAGGTATAACCATGTCAGTAGCCCCCGAGTGATCGGTCGAATCGTAGATTCGGCTGAGGATTCTTCAATCCTTCGGGTGCAGCTCTGTCTTTCAAGAGAATGTGTAGGGATTGTTGATGCGTGTGCCTGACTCTCCCGACGGATCAGGGTCAGTTAACTGTCTTAGGACAAAACAACACGATCTTCTTCAGATTCGAGTCCCTCGACTCGAACCCGGAACATATGCTGGCGTAATTCAACTCAGGCCGTTGAGGACTTATAGGAGTGGAATTCCAGTGAATTTAAATGATGTACCCAACGCGTCCGTCGGGATTTTTCATCGCGCATGTTGGCACAGATTCTTACTAGCAGAGCGCAGTCAGGTGCGTTACCAGGCCAGCAGATGATATCTGTAGGTCTTATCTTTGTGTCGCAGACACAGCATCCGAATGTTTATCACCACGGAGGTGTTTCGGGTGGCCAAGGATGACGTTGCTCACTTGGCGTTAATTGGGGCAGAGTTGCCGAAAAGTTTTTGCATGCTGATCCGAAGGATCGCAGTCGAAGAATTCATAGGGTGCGCGACCAACGCTCTCTATGGGAGTAGCCCCCGAGTGTCTGTTCGAGTCGTAGACTCGAGCGGAGACTTTAATTCAGCCATCGTTCAGCTTCAGGTCCGTAGGACACAAATTTTCGGATGCTTGAATCCATGCTCCCTATGGAGTAGCCCCCGAGTCCGTAGTGGAGTCGCAGACTCGACGTAGGACTCGAAGAAGTAGTTTAGTGCTGTTCTTTTTGTTCATTTTTGGGTGCGCGGCCAGCGCTCCTGATAGGAGTAGCCCCCGAGTAGTTGGTTGAATCGTAGATTCGAGTGAGTACTCTTAGATTTGGAGCCGAAGAATTGTGGCTTTTGCTAGTATAGCTTTTGATGACGTCAGTGCTGACGATCGGTGACCTCAAGCGTCTGCTGCGCTAGAGATGACTTGACTGGACGAACGTGGGTCCCACCTTCTGACCTTGAATTGACCGGTCACGCGCGGCGTGGAGATAATTATGGCGTCGCCTCGATTTCCGCGCGTAGTGGACTGCGTGTTAGCGACGGTTCGTTGCGATGCTGACACGTGTATAGTCAGATCTTCTCGTTGGCGTTAGGTCTTCTTGATGGACGGTTATCGTGCGTCATCTTCGTCCTTATAATCATTGGGGGAAAACTTAGTCTGTTTTCACCGCAGCCATTCTCGTTTCACTGCTCCGTTGATCTCTGAGATTTCTTGCTGCGCGCTGAAATATCCTCGGACATTTCCTTCTTCCCTCCTACGTTCTTGCTGCCGGCGTCTCCACACCACAATGGGGAAGCCGAAGAAGTCTTCTTCTGCGGTTGGTACCAGCGCTGCTGGAGGCAAGAAGAGTGTTGCCGCTACTCGTGTCACCGACGGCGGCTGGCGGCGATCGGAGACGCGGGAGAGTGATCTCCGCAAGCTTCGTGAGCGGGGCTTGATCCCGTAGGATAGGGAGGTCGTCAAACTCCCAGGCAACAAGGTAATCCCCCGTCCCCCCGTTGGGTTTCGGGTTATGTTCCTCGCTTTCATTCTTCGGGGCTTTTCCTTCCCAGTCCACGACTTCCTTCGTGGACTGCTTTTTCTTTACGGCGTCCAACTGCATCATCTTTCCCCCAATTCTCTTCTTCACATTGCTTGTTTTATCATTTTTTGCGAGTGCTGGCTTGGTATCGAGCCGCACTTTGGCCTCTTCCGAAAACTCTATTCCGTGAAGAGGCAATCTGGTTCGGATGGTGTTTATCCCATTGGGGGTTGCATCATCTCCCTCAAACCCAATCTGCTTTTCTTCTCTTTTTCCATGTCCAAATCTGTCCAGTACTGGCGGAGGCGATGGTTTTACATTCGCGACTCCACGGTGGCTGGGCAAGATTTTGGTCTTGTTCCTTTCGACCCCTCCCAAAAGATCGAGCTGAAGAGGTACTGGAAGAACCAGATCTTGGATGGCGAGGTAGCGGAGATAGAGTCTCTCTATCGTCGAGTGGAGGATCTCCAGCTGATTCTTGATAAGGAGGTGAACGGTGTGGATATCATCCGCACCTTCCTCAAACATCGGGTGCAACCGCTCCAGGCTAGGGCGCACCCGATGTTTCTTTATGCTGGTCGTCATGACCCGACGAGGGTTTCGGCTGAAGAATTCTCCAGGGGAGATCTCGACGGCATCCTTCGTCCGCTGCTGAAGTTCAAGGCTGGAGAGGATATCCCGGGGAAGTCTCTAACTTCTCCGTTCTCTACTTCGCGTCCTGTTCCATAGGTGTAGATTCGGGACGTGCGCGTAGCGCTATTTTCGACTGCATTGTACTTGAATTTGTTTGCTAACAAATTTTCTTCTTTTGTGCAGGAGTTCAAGGTGTCGGGCATGTCGCCACCGCTTCCCGAATTGTTTCCGGCTACACCGGACAATGAAGTGGTGGATTCCATGTTCGAACTGCCATCGGCGCGGTCTCCGGCTGAAGAGGCCAACGAGTCGAGTGAGAACCATACTCGTAAACATACACAGAGCTCCAGCGAGTCTTCAGATGCCTCGACTCCGCCGACTCCTAGGAATCCGCTGTGGCTTGAACGTCACAGTGATGGGCATGGAGGCTCTTCCTCTCCAATTCCTGCCATTCTCGAGCGGGCTGTGGCACCGCACCCGCCGGCGAAGCGGAAGAAGGAAGAAAAGAAGGAAGAGAAGGAAGAGAAGAAAGAGGAGAAGAAAATCCTCAGGACCCCTCCCGTCTTTGACTTGAGCGACCTTGACTCGTAAGTTTTTCTTAGTCCTGTATTGCCTTTTCTTGCCTGTTTACTTTGCTCGTGTGCTAACTTGTCCTGGTGCAGCCATTCTTCCAACGACTCCTCCAGTGGTGGTGCTCGGGAGATGATGGGGGAGTCGAAGGTCGTGCTTCCTCATCCTCAGACGGTGGCCACCTCTGAAGGCGCTGCTCTAGATCCTTCTCCGCAGGAGGTTCGAGTGGTTGCGCCTCAGAAGGCTGCAAGCGGACCTTCGGAGTCACCGTCGAATCATGTAAGTATTCTGCTTTATGCCACGGGGGGAGCCCCCAAGCCTTTTTCAAATGATCTGTTTTTCTCTCCCACCTCAGGGGGAGCCCCCGGGCATCTGTAGGGTAATTTGTTTGTTTTTCATATCTTGGGGGGGAGCCCCCGAGTATTTTCCTATGTGTTACTTTCTTCTGCTCATTCTTCTTGGGCGTATCCCCCGAGCCCTTATTTGACTGGTGGTTCTTGTTTGCGGCCTTTTGTGCAGGGTGCCAACCAACTGGTGCAGCAACACCTGGCGTTGGAGGCCAGCCTCAAACAACTTCAAGGTATTGTCATGCCTTGGTCTTTTGTTTCTTCTTGCGTTTTGTCCTTCGATCCGACGTTTGTATTGCTTGTTGCAGAGGATCACAATGCCTCTCTTCGTGAGATTGATGCTCTCAAAAAGATCCTTGGTCAAGCGGAGAAAAAGGCTGAGGTCGCCGATGGTGCAAGGGAGCGCCTCGAGCTGGAGTTGGCCAACGCGGCCTCGGCTAAGGAGCGCCTACAGCAGGAGGCTACGGACCGCGAGGAGCAGCTCGCCACCGCCACTGCTTCACGCGAGAGAGAGGTGGTCGGCAAGCTTATGGCGGCTGCCAAGACTGTTTCGGGTGAGTATCGCCACCTTTATCTTTTGATTTCCTTGTCTTTCTTTTACAGTGCGTTTGTAGCATGGAGTAAAAATGCGACTAGTAAACAAGATATTTGGGGCAAGACACTTAGCTTTATTCATATCGTAATGGAGGAGGTACATTGTTCGGCTGAGTAGCCTTGGCTGAATAGCCTTATTGAAAGTAAAGAGGGAGGTAGCTAGGGGTAGAATCATCGCAGTTGTGCGACGTTCCATGGGTTGGAGTATGCGAATCCAGACTCCACGTGCTTGAGGCGATAGGCGCCACCTGGGATGACCACGGTAACGATGTAGGGTCCTTCACATGGTGACTCGAATTTCTTCGGTCGCTCTTGCTTGAGTCGCAAGACTAGGTCTCCTTCGACGAAGGACCTTGGGCGCAGCCGTCGGCTGTGGTAGTTGCGGAGATTCTGCTGATACACCGCTGATCGAGCTGCTGCTATGTCTCGCGCTTCGTCGAGTGTGTCGACGGCGTCTTCGAGTGCAGCCGTGGATTCGGCTTCGCTATAAGCAACGACCCGGGGGGCCTGGTGGCGTACTTCGGCTGGTAGCACGGCTTCGGCTCCGTGCACCATGAAGAACGGCGTGTAGCCGGTGGAGCTGTTTGGCGTGGTACGCAGGCTCCATAGGACGGAGGGTAGCTCTTTGGTCCAGGCTCCGGCGAGTCGCTCGAGTGGACTCATGAGGCGCTTCTTGATGCCGGCGCCGATTAGGCCGTTGGCCTTCTCCACCTGCCCGTTTGTTTGCGGGTGCGCCACTGAGGCGTATGTGATGTTGATTCTGAGGCCTTCGCAGAATTCCTGGAATTCTTTGGAGATGAAGTTCGATCCATTGTCGGTGATGATTCTATGCAGCACGCTGAACCTGTAGACAATGGATTCGAAGAACTTGACGGCAGTTTTGCCCTTTTGGTTAGTGACCGGCATGGCCTCAATCCACTTGGTGAATTTGTCAACTGCGACCAGGAGGTAGACGTGTCCTCCTTTCGAGGACCTGGGAAACTTGCCGATCATGTCGAGGCCCCATTGGGCGAAAGGCCAGGCTAAAGGTATGGGCCTGAGCTCTGCCCCGGGTGCGTGCGGTTTGTTGGCGAACCTTTGGCAGCCGTTGCATCTTCGGACGATGTCCTTGGCGTCGGTCATGGACGTTGGCCAGTAGAATCCAGCTCGGAGAGCTTTGGCGACAAGGGAGCGGCTGCCTGCATGATGGCCGCAGATGCCCTCGTGGATGTCTTGGAGGATGGTTTTTTCATCGCTGATGGTGACGCACCTTTGTAGTACACCCGAAATGTTGCGCTTGTACAGCTCGCCATTGATGATGGTGAAGGCTTTGGACCGGCGAGATATGCGTCGGGCATCCATCGGGCTATCAGGCAGTTCTCCGTCTATCAAGTATTGGAGGTATGGCCGTGTCCAAGTTTCTTCGACTGCCATGACCTGCATCAGGTTGACCACGGCGACTTTTGTGTCGAGATTTTCGGGTCCTTCCTGTCCTTCGAGTAGCACAACCCCCGAGTGTTCTGCTTCTTCGGGTGATCCCTTGGGGAATTTCCGCTTGATGGATGGCACGCAGATCTGTTCGAGGAACACACCTGGCGGCACCCGTGCGCAGGTGGAGCCGATGTTGGCGAGTCTGTCGGCCTCCTCGTTGCTTTCTCTTCCAACGTGCCGAAGCTCGCAGCCGTCGAATTCGCCCTCGAGTGAGTTGTAGAGTGCGCGGTACGCGATCATGTTATCGGCGTGTGCATCGCACTCATTCATTGTCTGTTGGACGACGAGGTTGGAGTCACCGTAGATGACCAGGCGCGTTGCGCCGCAAATCTTTGCCATCCTCATACCGTGGATGAGGGCTTCATATTCGGCCTCGTTGTTGGAAGCTCGGAATTTCATCCGAAGGACGTACTTCATCTCATCGCCCTGCGGGGAGGTCAGTATGACCCCATCTCCCGCTCTGGCTTCACGCTTGGAGCCGTCGAAATGCATCGTCCATGACTGTGACATGTCTTGGATGTCTCGCAGCTGCAGCTCCATCCAGTGTACAAGGAAGTCCGGGAGTACTTGAGACTTGATCGCGAGTCGCTTCTCGTAGACGATGTCTAGGGGTGACAGCTCGATGCCCCATAGGGCTACGTGTCCGGTGGCCTCCGGATTGTTCAGGATGCTGTTCAGGGGTGCCTCGTTGACGACCATCACCTGGTGCTCCTGAAAGTAATGGCTCAACCGACGAGCCGTCATAAACACGCCGTAGGCAAGTTTCTGGTAGTGAGTGTACCTCTGCTTTGTTGGCGTCAATACCTCGCTGAGGTAGTATATTGGGCGTTGGACCCCGTGGGTCTTGACCTCTTCGGGTCGCTCGACCACCAGTACGGTGCTCACCACCTGGTGTGTAGCTGCTATGTATAGCAGTAGGGGCTCGCGCTCCTTTGGCGTGACCAAGACGGGCAAGGTAGAAAGCAGTCGCTTTAGATCTTCGAATGTGTCATCTGCCTCGGGCATCCACTCGGATTTGTCAGCTTTGTGCAGTAGCTGGTAGAATGGTAGTGCTTTCTCGCCCATGCGGCTGATGAACCTGCTTAATGCCGCTATTCGCCCTGCGAGTTGCTGGACGCCTTTGAGGTTTTTCGGCTTCTCCATGGCCATGATGGCCCGTATTTTCTTCGGGTTCGCCTCGATTCCTCGCTTGGAGATGAAGTAACCAAGCAGCTGACCCGATGGGACGCCGAAGGTGCACTTTTAGGGGTTAAGCTTGATCCTGTAGCGGTCGAGATTATCGAACGTCTCGCGGAGATCGTCGATGAGCAATCTCGCCTCCCTGGTTTTGATGACTATGTCGTCGACGTAGACTTGGACGTTGCGACCAATCTGGTCCTTGAGGCATGCCTGCATGCACCGCTAGTATGTAGCACCTGCGTTCTTTAGCCCGAAAGGCATTGTGTTGTAACAGAACACCCCGAACGGTGTGATGAACGCCGTTTTCTCTTGATCTTCGACCTTTAGTCGAATCTGGTTGTAGCCTGAGTAGGCGTCGAGGAAGGAGAGCTTCTCGCATCCTGCAGTTGAATCGATGATCTGGTCGATCCTGGGAGAGGAAAGTGGTCATTCGGGCAGTGCTTGTTTAGCGACGTGAAGTCCACGCACATCCGCAGGATGTCCGTGTCCTTTTTGGGGACCATCACAATATTGGCGAGCCACTCGCTCTCCTTAATCTCCCTGATGAAGTTTGCAGCGAGTAGTCTGTTTATCTCAATCCCTATGGCTTCGGCCCGCGGCTCGGAAAATCTCCGGATGGACTGTTTGACGGGCTTGGTGTCTGGAAAGACGTTGAGTGCGTGCTCGGCGAATTCCCTAGGAACTCCTGGCATGTCCGCAGGACACCAGGCGAAGATTTCCCAGCGCTCATAGAGGAATTCGACGAGCGCGCTTTCCTATGCGGGGCTGAGATCGTTGGCGATCAGCGCCGTCTTGGAGGCGTCCGTCGGGTGTACCTGCACCTTCTTTGTGTTGACGGTGGAGTCGAAAGACATGTCAGGTGTGTTTTGCCGTGCGACTGGGGGTGCCCCATTATCTGTCACCTCGTGGAGCCTTACGAGCTCCTCCTGCATGCCGAATGACTGGGAGATTCTGTTGAAGTCCTTGTCGCAGTGGTCTGATCGGGTGAAGCTCCTGTGGACCGTGATGACGCCCCTGGGTCCTGGCATTTTGAGTAGCAGTATGCGTAGTGTGGTACTGCCAGGAACCTTGTGAATGCTACATGCCCGAGGATGGCGTGGTATTGTGATGGCCAGTCCACCACCTCGAACTTGAGCCGCTCGCATCGGAAGTTATCCGGCTTTCCGAAGATGACGTCGAGCCATATATTTCCCACGGGGAATATGCCCTTTCCTGGAACGATGCCATGGAACGTTGTGTCTGATTGTTCCAGGCTGCACAGCGGGATCCGCATTGCTGCTAGAGTGCTTGCGAACATCAGGTTGATGCCGCTGTCGCTGTCCATGAAGACGCGGCTCATCTGGAATCCTCCGATCTGCGCCTCGAGCACCAGGGCATCATGACCTGGGCGAGGGACCTGGCAAGGGTGATCCAAACGGCTGAACGTGATGCAGGACTCCGATCCGCTGAGGTACTCAGGGATGGCGGGTGGAGCTGTCACGGCCAGGTTGATCTGTCGGGTGATTTTCTTCTGCACCCTATTCGTTGGGCACCCCTTCTGGATCATCAGTGCTCCTTTCGGCAGGGGGTACCCGTGCCCACCGTTATTGTGTGCGGGTGCGATTGGGTGATTCGGGCCTCCTGCGGGTGGCGGTGGAGGAGCTCCATCCGCGATCTCGCCTGGTGCGGGCGCGTTCCCGAATCCGGGGTTTGGGGCTTGCTGCCTCATCTGAGCCATGCTTTCGCTGAGTTTCTAAAACTTGCGGCAATCCTTAAGCATGTGGCTTGCCTTCTTCTTGCCATCCTGCTTGTCGATGTAGAAGTGGATGGTGCATGGACCCGACAGTTTTTCATATGCTGAGGGTCCGTCGTCGCGATTGCGACGCTGCCACAACTATGTCGGCCGTCCTCCGTCGCGGAAATTGTTTCCGCAGTATCTGCCGCTGTTGCGGTTACCGTCATTGCGGTGGTCGGCGTAGCCAGCCGCGACCATGTCGGGTCCGTCGCGATCGTTGTAGACGCACGATCTTCTCTTGCTTCGGTGTTCACGTCGCCGACCGTAGTCATCTTCCTCCTCCGAGTGCACTCGGTGAACGGAGTCCTCGCCGTCGGCCCATCTGTTGGCGATGTCCATGAGGTGGTCGAGTGTCTTGGGCTTGACGCGTCCAAGTTCTTCCTTGAAGTCCTGGCGCTTGACACCATCCTTGAAGGTGCCGATGGCCCTTTCTTCGGAGATGCGCGCCGTGGAGTTCTTGGTGTTGGACCAGCACAGTATGTACGAGCGAATGGATTCGCCCGTTCGTTGGGTGCAGGCTCGCAACTCTTCGATCGAGGCATGCCTCTTGCTGGTGCCTTTGATGTTTCGGACGAAACTGTACGCCAACTCCTCCCAACTTCGGATGGACCCTGAGGATAAGCTGCTTAGCCAGATTCGAGCTGCGGCTGTCAGCTGCAGTTGAAGGCATTGCATGGCGGTCTCCCTGCTTCCGCCGTGCAGCTTGACGGACGACATGTGGTCACTGAGCCACACCTTGGGGTCCTGTGTGCCGTCGAATTTTGGAGTGTCCGAAGGGAGCTTGAAGTTGCGCGGCATCCATGTCCGTCGGACAGATCTGCTGAAGCATCGAGCTTCACAGAGTTCTCCTTTGTCTTTGTCCATCTTGGATTCAGACAAGCATACGCGCTTGGCGCGTGCCTTGTCAATCTTGCGTTGCGTTAGCTCGTTTCGAGCGTCGTAGTCGCGGCTGCGATGGCGTGAGATCTTATGCCTTCGAGGAAGGTCATGCTCTTCGTCCTCGGATGAGGGCGTGGGGCTGCGGTTGAATCTGACCGCGACCTTCTTTTTCGGCTCTGCAGGAGCTTCTCCGTGGAGCGCAGCTCCGACGAGTCCGAGACCGGTAAGCACGGATTTGTGAATGGCCCTCTTCGGGTCCCCCTCCGGAGGTGGGTGGGACGCGAGGTACGCGGTGGATGCCATGATCGCAGCTTGCGGTGTTTTTGGGATGACGTTGCCGTCAGCGTCCATCTCCATGAAGGACGCGTTGAGGGCTCGGGTCACCTCGCGACGTTCTTTGGGGTCCATGTTCTCCATCCGAGAACGGTGCTTGTTCCCATTGTTGCCGTGTGAGCTGGAGCCGATGCCCATGGCGGAGAGTGCAGCTCGCCGCGCACTGGACTCCGAAGCTGCCTTCTTGCGCTTGTCCAGCTCTTCCTGCATCTTGATCTGCTTCTTGTGCTCCTCGATGAGGAGCATGTGGTATGCCATCAACAGATCTCGTGAGGCATCAGCAGGCAGGATCTTGTTGTCTGCCATGGCCTCGCGTGCTTGAGTCCATCCCTCCTCGTCGAGGTGGATGACCCGATTGTTGTTTTCCCCGTTGGGTGGGGGGATTGGCTTCTTCTGTTTCCATCGTTTCTACCCTGCGGGTTGGGTGGCGGATTGTGCTCATGATCCTGGATGACTGCGGCGCACTGGTAGTGCTTGTAGATCGGATCGCTGCTGCCGCAGCTTTCGGATCCGAAAGCGTAGGTTCCTTCGTCCGATGGCGGGTCGCACAGATCGGAGTTGCAGCTGCTGCTGTCATAGGACTCGTCTATTGACGATGTGGTGCGTAACACAGGGTGTGGAGCCCATGAAGCGGGCCTGATCGATGGCAGGGGCAGCCGCTCTGGGAGGCGGAGAGTGCCGATCTGCCCCACTTGGAAGCAGAAGCTCCCAAACAGGATCTCGAGCCCGTCGCCAATGGGCCCGAAGTCCTTCATGGTGGCCGGTGAGTGGGCGGTGAAGTCAAAGGCGCCGAAGAGAAGATGATTCTCCGTCGCCGCAGAGTCGTAGATCGCTCGGGTTGGGACCGTCACGATCGCACAATCAGCGTCCCCAGTTCCCACAGACGGCACCAATTGACGAGGTTTCGACTCGTCAATGCCCATTGTTATGGACTTGGGTTTTGGAGAAGATGGGGATTCTGGAGATCGCGGAGCGGTTAGCAAACAAGCAACATGGGACACAAGGTTTACCCAGGTTCAGGCCCCCAGAGGGAAAACCCTACTCCTGCTATGCGCTCTTGATTATGGCGAAGAAGATCTGAGGGTGCAGATGCAATCTGGCGTGGAGGTGTATATGCGGAAGTATGAGGTCAGAGCCCTAGGTCGTGCCCTCCTAGCCTTTATATAGAGTTAGGCAGGTCCCAGGCACAAACCGAGTCAGTTACAGGTTTTAGGGTTTACCCCTTTGAATTTTCTATCTACTCTAGTCTTGCTCTCCAAGGATCCGAAGGCGTCATGGGCCTTGGCCACCCGAAAGTCTTCATGGGCCGACGTATATTTGCCGTGGGCCTTCCTTGGGCTGGACCAGGTATGCTGAGATCGTGTACCCGCGGGGTATAACCATGTCAGGAACCCTGTCCTACATGGGCCAGGGCGCCAAAGCCCTCAAGAGCCCATGCGCCAAACCCATAGGAGTAACCCTAATGGTGGTGTATGGGAGGGGGAGTTTTCCCATCCCTTGGTCGCTGCCCCAATCAACTTGGAGGTGGGGCAGGGCATGTGTTGGCCCCCATTTCTATATAAGGAGAGGGCAGGGGCTGGGGCACACCCCAACCTTGTTGGCAGCCGCCTTCCCCTCTCTCTCCCGCATATTCCTCATCCTTCTTGCAGATTTTAGCGAAACTTTGTCAGATTACCACCATACTCCCCCACCATGTCGTCTTGTTGTTGATATTGATCTCATCCACCTCCACCTCACTTGCTGGATCAATAAGGATGAGACGACATCAAGGCGCATGCGTGCATAACTCGAAGTTGTCATTCGTGCGGTTCTTGGATCAGATCAGATCGTGAAGAGTATGAATACATCATCCCATGATCTATTCATCATTAATGCATGTGTTCTACAAGGGTATGTAGATCTAATCCATATTTCTACTTGCATCTTGTGTATTAGATATAGTTCTCATTCTCTCTCTTAGGATTTTTTGTCTTCTATGTTGTGAATCCCAATACACCATGCATCCCAACACCTCTGTCTCGCGTCCTTGCAACGTCGTCGCTCTCGGTAGTTATCCCTTGATGCCGAGGCAAGCCCCATGCCACGGTTCCTCTTTCCACTCCAACTCAAGCCACACATGTCGTACATCAAGTTCGGTTAAAGTCAAGCTTTGTAATGTTTGACCAACTATGTATGATAAAAATGTCAACATATATAATTCCAAATGTATAAACTAAAAGAGTAATAAATTTATTCTCGAAAGCTTAAAATGCATCTTCGCTAATTGGGTAGACCAAGTGCACCATGTCGTGACCACACGATCAAACTCTTCTGTCTTAAACTCCAAGAGACAAATCCTCCCAGTAACCACTTGCCCCGTATGCCACCCGCTCCCACCCACCCCGCCTACCACCCAAGTGCCACAGCCGATGGTATCTACCATGTGCGTCGTGTACGCACGCCGCCATCCTCAATGTTTACGCACTGCCAGCAGGGCGGTCCACCCAACTTCCTATACCACCGTCGTGGATGGCCGCCGCCAATATCCCTACTCCATCTTGAAGCGTAGGGGGTCCATCAAACTTTCCTGCACCTCCTCGGGTGCTACCACCGGTGGTATCCATCCTCTCCACCGCGTGATTTCCTAGGTGTCCACCACGTGCCTACCCCATCATGCACTTCTTGCACTGAGCATAGCCTTGACCAACATTCTGATCCGCTCTGATGGCCTACCCCTGATCGCCCTTTCTCGTTGGCCTCTAATGCGCTCTTCCCTTCCTATCATGCCTGGAACTTTCAAATTTACTGAACCTTGTTTGGCCACTATATATGTTTATTGCGACTTTAGTGAACCTTGTTTTGCTGGGCATCAAAGATGTCTATTGTTTGTAGTGAACCTTGATCTTTCTTCCTGCATCAAAGTTTTTTTGCCGGGTACCAAAATTGATCTCTAGGCATCAAAGTTGCCTATTGTTGTTATGGACTAGGTTTGTTCGAGCGGGGAAGTTTCTCTGTCTGACACCGAAGGTTCCTACCACTTTTATATAGTTTCCCCATCAAATACTAAAGTTGCTATGTCAATCACCAAAGTTACCTAATTTTATTGGGAACCTTTTTTCACGCACCAAAATTGCTTTGTTGAGCACTAAAATTGTTCTTTCGGGCATCAAAGTTGCCCTTTGTTATGAATATAGTTTTTCTGTCGCGCACAAAAATTGCTTTGTCTGGCATCGAAGTTGCTTACCACTCTTTGTAGTTTCTACATTGGACACTAAAGTTGGTCTGTCGAGCACAAAAGTTGCCTAATATTTTTTGAACAAAGTTTTTATGTTGTGCAACAAAGTTGCTTTGTCGAGCACTAAAATTGCTTTGTCGAGTACTAAAGTTGTTCTTTCACACACCAAAGTTTTCTATTTTGGTTATGAACATGTTTTTTCTGTCACGCACCAAAGATGCTCTTTCGGGCACCAAAGTTGCCTTGTTGTTGGGAACCTACTTTTCTTGTCGTGCACCAAAGTTTCTTGGTCGGGCACTAATGTTGCTATGTCAGGAACACAAATTGCCTATTGTTGCCGTGAACTTATGTTTTTCGTCGTCCACCAAAGTTTCTCTATTGGGCACCAAAGTTGCTCTTTCGAGCACCTAATATTGTTGTGAGACGCCTAATGATTATGTGAAGTTGCTAAGTTGGTTTTGCTATGAATTTTCTTACCAAAGTTGTGTAGTTTCTCTGTTGGACACTAAATTTTCTCTGTCGGGTACCAACATTGCCTATTTTTGTTGTGAACCTAGTTTTTTGCCGAGCACCAAATTTGCTCTATTGAGCACTTATGTTGCTCTTTCGGGCACCAAAGTTGCATGTTGTTTATGAAGTTCCCTACCATTGTTGATATGTTTCTACTCGATGTTGTGAAGTTACGCTCCGATGTTTTGCGGAGTTGTTAAGTTGCTTATCGTTGTTACAAAAATTACCCACCATTGTTGTGAAGTTGCATGTCGATATTGATAAATTGAATATGCTTGCCATTGTTGATAAGTTGCTACCTGATGTTGGGAAAAAATGCTTTGTGAAGTAGATTACGTGTTCATAAACTGTGTTCACATGTGTTCCTGAAGTTGCCTTTCCTTTGTTTTTTAGTCATGGTAGAAAACTTTGGAGGTGATGTTGGACAAGTTGGCAGTCATCATAAACGATTTTGGATAGCATTGGGTTGATATGCAGTAATGATAGGCAACCTATCAGCAAAGTTTCTTCCCTTAGCATCAAAATTACCCTTCATAGTTCCAAAGTTGATTGTCAAAAAAGTTCGTTGAAACATATTCATAGGGGATCTAATACTGAAGAACTCTTCTTAAAGAAATATAACGGTGAAAATGGATTTTAATTTTGATGCACCATTCAAAAGATATGTATTTTTAAAAATTATGAAAATATATGTTAGAAATTGTATACAGCACATATACTCCTATGGCCAGGAAATAACAACTGACCCAGCGACGTTTGCGTGCGAGAAAAGAGGTTGGATTGCTATTTCTGCAAAGTGCATTAAACACCGGTCGTGTTGGTGATGCAGCTCAGATCACTGTAGAGCTTTGTTGGGAGACCCCAAGAGGAAGGTATGATGAGTACATCAACAAGTTTTTTCCTCAGTAAGAAACCAAGGTTACTGAACCAGTAGGAGGAAGGAAATGACTCAAAGGTGTTGCTAGCAACTGGAAACATGCACACCACAAACTCAAGACTTTGCTCCAACGAACAGTGAGGTTGTCAATCTCACCGGTTTGCTGAAAACAAAGGATTAACTATATGGTGTGGAAGGTAATGGTGGTTTGCAGAAAGTAAACAGTAACAATGAAAGATGTATCAATGGTAAAGATTGGACCGGGGTCCATAGTTCACTAGAGGTGTTCTCCCTAAGATAAAAAAATATGGCATGCTGGGTAAACAAATTACAGCGGGGCAATTGATAGGACAGAGCAAGGCATAAAAATGCAATACTAGAAATTCATGATCCTATGAGATTTGATTGGGCAATATAACAAGATACATAAACCGCCATCCAACTGCATATATGACTAGTAATCCACCTTCAGGTTATCATCCGAACCCCCTGCAGTATTAAGTTGCAAGCAACGGATAACTGCTTTAAGCAAAGTATGTAAGGTAAGCAATCCACTTGTTCCATGAACAAGAGACCGTTGTTTTCTCCCTAGTAGCAACAACACATCTACAACCTTAGAGATTTATGTCACTTCCCCAGATTAAATAGAGGCATGAACCCACTATCGAGCATAAATACTCCCTCTTGGAGTCACTAGCATCTACTTGGCCAAGATAGCTACTAGAAACGGAGAGCATGCAAGATCACAAACAACACATACATGATAGAATCAATAAGGTAGAACCATTAATCAAACTAACATAGTAATCTCAATATCCATCGGATCTCTGCAAACACAACATGCATGATTACAAATAGATGATCTTGATCATGAACGGCGCTCACAAGATCTAAATATGGTAGCACAAAGAAGGAGAAACAACCATCTAGCTACTACATAGACCCGTAGTCCAAGGTGAAACTACTCACGCTTCATACCGGAGGCTGGCATGATGATGAAGAAGGCCTCCGGGATGATCTCCCCTCCGGCAGGGAGCCGGGAAGAGCTTTAGTTTCCCCTGATCTAGGGACGATGGTGGCGGCAGCTACGGACTATTTCGTGGAAGATTGATCGGGTACTTAGGGTTTAGGTATCGGGGGCTTCTTATAGGCGAAGAGGCGAGGCACGGGGACCCAAGGTGGCCGCACCCCCAGGCGCGGGCCAGGCCAGGCCGCGCAGCCAGGGGGTGTGGCCCCCCTGGTGGCTCTCCTCCAGCTCGTGTTCTGGCTCTATGTTCCCCACGGTAAAATATTGACTTTGACTTTTGTCCCGTCCAATTCCGGGAATATTGCTTTTCTGCCTTTTCTGGAACCAAAAACAGAAGAAAACAGGTAACTGGAACTGTGGCATCTTGTTAATAGGTTAGTACTAGAAAACATATAAAAATACCTCAAAGTGTAGACAAAGCAAAGCAAACTAGATACTAAACAAGCATGGAACATCAAAAATTATAGATACGTTTCCGACATATCAAGCATCCCTAATCTTAACTCCTGCTCGTCCTCGAGTAGGTAAGTGATAAAAAGAATAATTTTTTAGGTGACATGCACCATTAAAATCATGATCAAACCATTCACAAGCATTGAAAGCTGGGATCAAAGAACTCTAAACTTGAGCATGAAAGAAGAAGTTCCAACAATAAGACAAAGTAACTATGCATGCAACATGAAAGGTTACAAACAAAGATCATGAATAACAATGTGAAAGACGTTTGTTTGTTTCTCATACAGAAAACATAACATAGTGGCATTTAGCTTGTCCCTCATGGAGTAGCAAATAGATGCATATGACACCTTGAAAGTTCATAAGAGTGACTAGATACAGATAGTTCATGAGCAAGCAGTATCAACAACATGCATCAATCAATAAGTTTTGGGACAATGCACATAGAACTAAGAATGGAAACTATGCTCTCTTAATTTGTGCCTAAGGATAGAAGTTGGAGACTCAATATAATGGTGGAAAGAAAGGACCTTCAGAAAAGGGAAGCAGGGATTTCAAGTCTCATAAAGAGCTTCCAAAAATTATGGTACTTATTAGCTTTCAGCTCTCATTGCCCCTATCATAAGCATCTTGAAGTGATTAAGGTTAAAGTGAACAAAATATGGAGTATATGATTGAAAAAGTATAAGTTGGCAATCTCATGTCCCTTGAATACGAGGGCCGCTCCTCATGGTACTCAAGTTTAGTTACCTGTGAGTTCTTGTCATAGTAAGTACATGTGTATTATAGAGAACTGCCAACGGGGTACCCCTTGCACATGATACAGGAGCTATCCCATAATCAAAATGACAAGGCAAGCAGACAATGAGCATCTCAGCAATCTTCTTATTTACCATGGGAAAATGGTGCTTTTTTCTCTCTTTCCTCTTTTCAATATGTCTTTTTCTTTCTTTTTCTCAATCTTTATCTCTTTTTTATAAGAAGAATGCTTCATATATTGCTCACTATGGTGATGCTGCAAGTTTCCACCATGATTAGACATGGCTTAGGCTAGCAGTCCAGGCGTTTGTCTAACACACATACATAACTCCATGGACTTACAAGCTCCACTTTCATTTCACACCGACGACATTCACAAACAAAAGAGCATGATATCAACTGGGTACAATGTACAAGTGCAATGTTGAAAGCGTTCCCCATGAAAGCATGGTTCTGATAATTCCAACGTATAAGTGCAAGCATATACAACATAGATGACACAATGGTTCAAGTTTATTAGGGGCAATAAAAATAAAGTGTGCCATCAAGTTTGTGAGAGATTTAATCACTAAGTTTCACATAACAAAGTGAATTTTTAATTGGAAGGTATATGAAAACAATAATATACTTGGAATGGTGTAACACACCATGCATAGGAATTTATAGTGGACACTTTGGAATAACTTGGTTTCTTGGGAGTTGGATGCATGAGTAGAGCTTACTCATACAAGTGGAGGCTATCAAAAGACTGGGAGCGACTAATTAAGAGAGCAATAATGGCCATAATCATGCAGAGCGACAAAACATTACTAATCAAAGCATAAAGTGGTACCACAAGTCAAAAACTAAATGATCATAGAGGCTATGGTCAGGGACGGAGCCAGGATCCGAGCTCAAGGGGGGCAAGGTGTGCATGTGATCTGATTGAGGGGGTGAGCTAGCAAATCTGCCACAAATAACAATCTACCATGGCTAATATTTCTAAGGAAATTATGAGCATAGGGGGGCGTCGCCCCTGCTCGTCCCCCCTTGTCTCCGTCCCTAGCTATGGCGACTGGTTCATAGTCATACCATGGTGTGAGCATGTGACAAGCCAACCCAAACAAAGCATCAAAGGAGAATACCACAATACCATGCTTTTGTATGCTAAAACAACACATGATTCTTTCAAGGCACATTAATCAATCCTAATTGTTTGGAACAAGTCATGCTACAGCAATAATCACTAAGCATAAGGTCAAAACAACATCTAGCATGACATGATAAAGTCTAAGCCACAGTCAAAGCAAGCTCCTCTTGTACTATTCAAGCAAGAACTTTCTACTCCTCTCTAACACCAATCAACTTATTTGAAACAACACAGCGAGAACGGGGGTCCAAACTACTTTATTCAAGCAAACTAAGCAAACAAAAACCAAAATGATAACTAAGGCACTCCAAGAACAACACAACTGAGCATGAAACAATAAAAACGAAGTGTCTAGAAAGACCTCAGATTTTTATTGATGAAGAAGGGGATGCCTTGGGCATACCCAAGCTTTGACGCTTGTACCTCTTGAATATCAAGGCATACCCAAGCTTTGACGCTTGTACCTCTTGAATATTTCTTGGGGTGACACGGGGTGGCATCCCCAAGTTTGAGCTTTTTTCCATTCTTCATATCATTATATCATTCTTCCTCTACACGTGAAAATTTTCCTTCATACAAAACTTCACACAATCTTCATTAACAACAGTAGTGTATTCAAAAGATAATAGACCTTTGGGTTTTAGTTTTAAAACAGGAAAACTTTCACTAAAGACACAAGATACTGTAGCAATTCCCTCAACAATCTTAATTTTCCAAAAAAGAACCCAAAAAGAATCAATAAGAAGCAAATGCAAATAATGACAGAAATCTGTCAAAACAGACCATTAGGTAGAAACCGAATTGTTTGAAGACCTTTTGTTGCTCAAATCAAAAAGTGTTAAACTAATGAAATTTAGCTAACAACCTGGGAGGTTTAGTCATAAAATTACAGATCAATCCAACTTACAAAGATTTTACACGAATTTTTACAGTGGAGCACAAAAATCTGTTTCGGGACAACAACTCCCCAAATCTTACTTCCCTCTCATTAGAGGTTATTCTTGGCACAAAAAGCAAATAAAAAGGATAAGGAGAGGTCATTACTGAAGTAATAACTTTCAAGACTCAAGAAAACTATTGGTTATCTCCCAAGAAGTACTTTTCTTTAATGCCTTTAAGTTAGGCACAAGAAGTAAGAATCAAGTATTTTCAAATGAAGAAGCATTAACATCAATACTCGAAATCTCTTCAACTAGGAAAGGTTTCTCATCCAAATAAGTTTTAGAGGACCCTTTCTCATCTCTCTTAGGTTCACTACTTTCATCAAATGGGTTTTCAGGAATAATCCAATCAAAATTCTTTTTAGGGCCTCATGCATTCCTACAAGTTTAAAAGGTATGGGTATCTTAATTTCATCTCCATTTGGTTTGGTTTTATCCAACTTTTCTAAAGTACCCATAACATCTATACATGAGCCTAGCATATTAAAACGTTCAAAGACCTTTTTGGCTTCCTTAGAAACATCATTGAACTCTTTTAGCAAAGTTTTAGGATGAAATCTCTCTTTTCAGCATCCTCTTCTTCTTTTAGTTTAAGAAACAAAATTTGCATCATGGGGTTAAGGTTAACAAACCTAGCCTCCAGCATGTGAACTAAAGAAGCTACGGCAATTTCATAATTAGGAGCAAGTTCTGCTAAGGATCTATCCTCAATATCTTCATGTTTGCTAACATGTTTAAAGAATTCTTCAATATTTTATTTCTCAATTATGGAGCCACTATCTATTGAAAGGTCTTTCAGGGTGAACTTGGGGATCAACATGATGAGCTAGAGCAAGGTGACAACTAGTGCAGGAACTAATTTTTTGTGTTTTTGATAAAAGAAAGCAAACCAAACTAAACTATTTTTTTGATTTTTTGATAAAAAAAGACAAACAAAACAAGGAAAAAGAAACTAAGCAAAACAAAAACAAAGTAAAGAGAAAGGTTGTGAAGGACTCCCCTTATGAAGCCGTTCTTAGCCTCCCCGGCAACGACACCAGAAAAAGGCTTGACAGGGAGAAAGAGACTAAAGGCCTTATGATCCCCGGCAACGACGCCAGAAAAAGGCTTGATGCAGCTCAGATCACTGTAAGGCTTCGTTGGGAGACCCCAAGAGGAAGGTATGATGAGTACAGCAGCAAGTTTTTTTCTCAGTAAGAAACCAAGGTTATCGAACCAGTAGGAGGAAGGAAACGACTCAAAGGTGTTGCTAGCAATTGGAAACATGCACACCACAAACTCAAGACTTTGCCCCAACGAATAGTGAGGTTGTCAATCTCACCAGTTTGCTGAAAACAAAGGATTAACTGTATGGTGTGGAAGGTAATGGTGGTTTGTAAAGTAAATGTGAATAAATGGAAGATGTATCAATGGTAAATATTGGACCGGGGTCCATAATTCACTAGAGGTGTTCTCCTTAAGATAAACAAATATGGCATGCTGGATAAACAAATTACAGCGGGACAATTGATAGGACAGAGCAAGGCATAAAAATGCAATACTAGACATTCATGATCTTATGAGATTTGATTGAGCAATACAACAAGATACATAGACCGCCATCCAACTGCATCTATGACTAGTAATCCACCTTCAGGTTATCATCCAACCCCCCTTCAGTATTAAATTACAAGTAACAGATAACTGTTTTAAACAAAGTGTGTAAGGTAAACAATCCACTTGTTTCATGAACAAAAGACCGTTGTTTTCTCCCGTCATCCGGAAGAATAAGGAGACGCGCCGTCATTTAGAAGGAAAATGGACCAAGGATGACACCAAAAGTCCCTTCCCGATTGGCTTTCTCTTTTTGTTTTTCAGAAAATTAAACTTTATATGCCAAGTAATACGAAACAGAGGATCCCAATAATTTTGCACAAACCTGAGCCAAAGAAAAACATATTCTCCGTACGATAAAAAGCATGGCATGCTACATGGACTTTTGTTTTTGCGGGTAGCATGCATGCTACATGGAGTTGATGGTGAAACTTTGGGCATCCCTATCCACATGGGCACACGCAGGATGCACCGAGATCCTGCTTCCTCCGGCCAGGGCCATTTCGGCATCAGCCCTGAGAAAGTGAGAAAGCATACCAACAAAAAATTTCACGTATTCGACACGCCTTGATGCGATTTTTTATTCAACTGTCGGCGTCCCGCTAATAAAACCAGCCGCGAGCGAGCGAGGGAGCCAGGCCAGCCACATGAGCTCGGCGTGAAGCTGGCGACCAGTAGCAGGCAAGCTAGCGACCCCGCGTGAGGCGAGGGTGACGGGCGAGGTGGCAAGTGGGCTGCCGCCCGCGCATCGCAGCCACAAACGCGCGCGCGCCCCTGGCCCACCCAGGCGGGACCCCCACGCACGCAACGCACGGCCAAAATCCCGCACGCCCCCCGAGGCGCCACCACCCACACACTCCCACCCACACACCCGGCGCCACACCGCACGGCAGTCGCGGCCGCGCTACAGACAAGAGCCCTCTTCTTCCCCCAGCCCAGCCCAGCGAGCCGCCCGCGAGACACCACCACCACGACGCGGACGCCAAACACGTCGCGCTCCCTGCCTCCGTTCCATTCCACATGGTCGCCGGGAACCCGCCACCGCCGCCGCAGTTGGCCGAGGCGGCCGGCGGCGACGACGCCAGCAAGAAGGTGCGGAAGCCGTACACCATCACCAAGTCGCGGGAGAGCTGGACGGAGCAGGAGCACGACAAGTTCCTCGAGGCACTCCAGCTGTAAGCAAGCAAAGCGCTGAACCAACCGTATAACAGAGTTTTTCCTCCCCTTATGTACGTATGTTTTTCGACGCGATTCGACTTTGTCGCTACTGCCTCGAACCTTCGCAACGCTCCGTCGTCTCTGTAACCTTCGTCGATACAACGAATGAATGTTTTGTTAGGTCTCAGGCGGAGGTAAAATTTTGTGTACTGGTTGTGTTTCCTGTTATGAAAAGCAGTGGTATAGTTTGCTGCTGCACTTGTTTGTTTGTTTGTTTGTTCAGTTGTTTGAAGTTTGGTATAGGTTCCGTGTGCAATTGATCTGCGTTTGTGTAGCATCCTTCCGCTTTGGGATAAAACAGTTTAGAGCATTTTTTTTTCGTGCCCATAAGTGCTTACAAGAAAGTAAACGTTCCTACAACTGTTAGATTCCCCATGAGTCTCATACGTTCAGACCATTAAAATTTATACTATGTGGTAGTACGTACTATGTTCTTTTCAGGATGTACGAGTGCAATATTTTGCGTTGTGATTTTGTTCCGGGTATCAGTTAGTGTGGTTGAATTCACGTATATGTAGCAAAGATTTGATAGTCAGTTATAAGATTGCCTCCTAATGTGACATTAATGTGTAAAACCTGGGTCCTTTTCAGCTTTGATCGTGACTGGAAAAAGATAGAAGCTTTTGTTGGTTCCAAGACTGTCATCCAGGTACTACTTGGATTAGTTGCAACTTGTTAGAGAAGGCATGTTGATTGAATCAATTTAGTTTATGGTGTAATGAATTGACTGAAATTATGCACCAAATTGCATCACAATCCCTGCACAATGGAACTTGGAATTCTCATGGCAATGATATGTCCGGTAAAACCATTTCATTTTGCACCCCAACTTGTTTTGCAGATAAGGAGCCATGCACAGAAGTATTTTTTGAAGGTTCAGAAAAATGGAACCAGCGAACATGTCCCGCCTCCGCGGCCCAAGCGTAAAGCTGCTCATCCATACCCTCAGAAGGCCTCCAAAAATGGTAAGTCGTTGAATTTAGTTGTACGAGTACTAATATTTTTACAGTATCACTTTATTGGTGCCTCTTTATACCAAACGGTTGGCTCACTATCTTCTCTTGTCTTGCAGAACTAGGATATGCCCTCAAGACAGATCCATCTTCCATGCTTAGGAACTCAGGAATGAATGTGGCTGTTTCTTCATGGACCCACAATTCCATCCCACCAATTGTCGCCTCATCTCTGGTGAAAGGTTTGTACTCCAAGGTTGCTCTTCTCCGTAAATATCCATATGCGATCTGTGTCAGTTAATGCTTACCATCTTTCACTCGGAAGATTTAGGTGCTGGATCCATGGATCCGAACATGTTTTGCTCAAGCAGTAATGAAGGCCCTCCAAGTGTATGGCAACCCGGTGAAACCAATGATCAGATAAATCAAGTTCCACCACTCCGCAGTCAGTACTTCCTGATACTTCTGATAGTCTATCCACTCATTTTATTTCCTAGACTTCGAAAATATATATTCTTTATGCTTCCTACGAATTTTTTATTTTGCAATATTACAGTTCTTAGAACACCCGGTTCCTTTTAGAATGAAAATAGATTCAAGAAATGCCTCCAGCTTATTCTTCCCATAGATTTACTAGTACTGATATTAGCCTCCATGACTGCTTCGTTTTTCGACCAGCCATTTTTTTACTTCTTTAACCCTCTCTTTCAAATTTTGATACAGTTATGCCAGATTTTGCACAAGTATACAGCTTCTTAGGCAGCGTTTTCGATCCAAGCACAAAAGGTCATTTGCAGAAACTTAAGGAGATGAACCCAATTGATGTTGAAACGGTATGTGAATGGCTTGATATACTTGGTTTTCTCTTCTTGTAATCATTCAGAAGTTAACCATAAGCATAGCTTAGATAAGCATCGCTGTAATGTGGTGTTGCACAATTTCTCCTCCAAAAAAATTGCTTCTGTCAACCCAATGGTTAAGACAGCACAAGAATAAATAACGTTCTGCTCTAAAATTTTCTATTTAACTAGCTAAATATGGGCATATGCAGCAGTCTCCTGAGTAAAACATAGCAACAAAATGTATATGCATTTGTCATCACTTTTAAACATTTGTGTTATTTTGAAACCAACAGATGGCATGCAGCAATTTTCTTGCATAGTAATGGCTTGAAATGTCTACTTTTATCAACTGACACATGTGCCTTTTTTTCTCTAGGCACTTGTGTTGATGAGAAATCTCTCCATCAATTTGACCAGTCCCGACTTTGAAGATCAAGTAAGTAGCTATCCAACATTTCTATAGACTATAGACCATACTTAAATGGTTCACTCCTTTTTCATGTTGCCAGCAGTTGTTATAAGTCAAGCTGTTGTAGTTTTTGTTGAGAACTTTGTTGCAAATTGCGATGCTTGTTTCTTTTAATATTTTTAATACATCTGAAAGGTAATGCTAGTAGCAAGCTATTTCATGTGTTATATGCCTGTAGTGGTGTATGTTGAAGATTATTATGTTCTTTCATGGTGTCAAGGTAACCAGTTCACGGAATACCACAAATGCATGTTTGATGAGCAGGCAGTCTGTTCCAGATGTTTAACTCCTTATTTGGTCAGAACTGAAATTATTTCTTTCACTCTAAGAAGCTTCGTAGGATTTCAACAGCATGCTTCTGTCTTCTTGAGCTTGTCTCTTCACACACTGTGCTTTTAGCAGGGTTTGCCCAGTTGCCTATGGTTTCTGGTACTGTTAGTACAACTTGCTGCCACTGTGCAGAATGACTGGAATATATTTGGGCAGCTATGGTGTGTGTAAAGTCATCATGTTTTTATAAACTTTCGAAATTATCAGAAATTTGGTATGTACTGATACCCATTTCTCCTCTGAAATAGGAAAAAGTCAATACACAATTTAGTTTGTCTTATAAATAGTTTAGCCTTCAAGGGAAAAAGTGCCTTTTAAGCATGTTGTGCTCGCTGAGTAATGTAGCACTAGGAAGAAGGAAGTGATTTGCGCTGATACTCAACTCCGGCATTCAGTATAGCTACTACATTACCTATCAATCCTAAAAAGGAACTAACATGGATTATATGCATCTTAATACAGAGGAAGTTGTTGTCTTCGTACAATTCCACGTCCGATGATCTTGACCTAGGGAGCTCCAGAAGCTCACTTGTAGCTGATAGTGCATTGAGCCTCTATTGATAGTTCATGTAAGTCTTGCATCTTTTTGGTTTCATTTTTATATTCTTTGCACAATTCACCAGGAAGTCTGTAACTATTTCAGGATTGAAGGCAGATGGTGGTGCCTATACTTTCACTCTTTCAGCTCGATCTCTGAATAGGGGGCTCTCATGGAGCACCCATGGCTACGAAGGCGCGTGCACCATTTGTATGTGTAGCTAGCTACGAACTGTAGAATGTGTAAGGGTGCAACCATGTACAGTAGGCTTCCATAAGGTGAGATCTGTCTATAGCCTGATATATTTTTGCCCCGGAGTGTGTATCTTCCCCCAATACCACAGCCATCTACAGATGCGCAGATGTTGCTTCAGCTAAAGCTTGAAAGTGCTCTTCTGTGTAGTAATAGGAAATGGAAAGGAAGTTTTGAGTAATTCCGGTTACTCCCTTTTCCCTCCATTGAGTTTGATCGGTGATACTGTATCATTTTCGTTTCTGCTGGCAGGATATTGCCCCATGTAAACATGACATAACCATAATACTACTACACCTGTTGTCTGTTGAGCATTGCTTTCATTTGAGATTTATCATAAGCATTTCACTTGGGGGTTCTCATAAACGTTTTTTTCGAAAGTGGGGACCATGCCCCGGTCTGCATCAATCGATGCATACGACCTTTATTTTTATTTCATTATTTGAAGACAAGTATTACACCTTATTACAATCAAGGATCACTCAAAGTTTCCACAAAAATAAGCCATCTAAACAAAACCAAAAGTAGGCGGCACATGACCTTCATGTTAATCTCCGATCAGACCGCCGGCCGCAATCGGCTATAGAAGTCCCGTCCAACCGTTTCCAAACGGTTGCACCCAATATCCATGGCCTGGCGGTCCTCCACAGGCTGGAGATAGGACCACATATGGATCCAATGTGGAGCCATATGGATAACCTGCAGAAATGATGAAAAGTTTTTCTTGTTAAAGATAAAATCATTGCGAACGTTCCATATGGCCCATAATAAGGCACACACACCAACTCTAATGTGTCCTTTATCTTTCTTTGGGATCCCATGTAACCAATTTCCAAAAAGATTAGTCATATTGGCAGGAGGTGAAATATTGAAAGTCATAAAAACAATCCTCCAAATTATTTTAGAAAAAGGGCATGATATAAAAAGATGTTGAATTGTCTCTTCCCGATCACAAAAACAACATTTAGTAGAACATTGCCAGTTTATTTTCACCAAGTTATCTTTTGTGAGAATTTCCTTCCTATGGAGAAACCACATGAATATTCGAATTTTGAGAGGCACTTTTATTTTCCAAATATACTGTTTAAAATAAGCTGTTTGACCATTTAACAAATCAAGGTACATCGATCTAACAGTGAAACACCCAGAGGCGGTTAGGTTCCACTTAAAAGTATCCTCGCTATCTAAAAGATGAACCAACATCAGACGCGACACAAGGTGCAGCCAACAAACCCATTTATTACCAGACAGCGTTCTTCTAAAACCTATGTTTAAAGGCGTTGATCTCAACACATTCGTCACAGTGACATTTTTGTGATAGACAATATTATATAACGATGGGTACTAAACACCTAGGAGCTCATCCCCTAACCATGTGTCTTCCTAAAATCTTGTTTTCTGGTCATTGCCTATCTCTAAAGAGCCCCTGCTAAAAAAAATTCTTTAACATTCATTAGACCCTTCCAGAAAGGAGAATCAGTTGGTTTTGCTGAAACCTGAGAAAGAGTTTTGTTATTCAAATATTTATTATGTAGGAGCTCTTGCCAAACCCCTTGTTCATTCATAAGCTTATGTAACCATTTGCTAAGGAGACTTTTGTTCTTTAACTCTAAAACCTCCACTCCTAAACCCCCTTGGTCCTTCGGTCTGCAGATCATATTCCACTTAGTTAATCTATATTTCTTTTTATGACCATCACTTTGCCAAAAAAAATCGAGATCTGAAAAAATCTAGTCTCTTTCTTACCCCTATGGGTATTTCTAGAAAAGAGAGCATGAACATGGGTAAACTTGTGAGTACTGAATTAATAAGAATTAAACGATCCCCATAAGAAAGCATCTTCCCAGTCCAGTTTCCTAGTTTTTTCTCAAACCGATCCTCCACCGGTTTCCACTCACTATTTTTTAGCTTTCGGTAATGAATAGGGATCCCAAGATATTTAAAAGGAAGAGACCCTATGTCGCATCCAAATAAGATTTTATAATCGCCTTCAACGGCTTTGGCTTTCCCAAAACAAAAGATCTCACTCTTATGAAAATTAATTTTGAGACCAGATAATTGTTCAAATATACATAGGATAAGTTTCATGTTAAGAGCTTTCTATAAGTCATGATCCATAAAAAGAATCGTATCATCCGCATATTGTAAAATGGAGACACCCCCATCTACTAAATGGGGTATAAGTTCACTCACTTTTCCATCTTCTTTAGCCCTTGCAATGAGAATTGCAAGCATGTCTGCAATAAGATTGAAAAGGATAGAGGGTCTCCTTGGCGTAATCCTTTTTTAGTTTGAAAATAATGATCTATGTCATCATTCACTCTAATACCCACACTTCCTTTTTAATAAACCTTTGTATCCAATCACACCATTTCGGGTCAAAACCTTTTATTCGGAGCGTTTGTTGTAGAAAAGACCAATTTACCTTGTCATAAGCCTTTTCAAAATCGATTTTAAAAAGAACACCATCTAATTTCTTCCTATGATGTTCATGAAGGGTCTCATGGAGGATAACTACCCCCTCAAGAATATGCCTCCCTGGCATGAACGCAGTTTGAGTAGGTTGTATCATATTTTCATCTATGGATGTGACATGATTGGTCTCTACTTTTGTAAACACCTTGAAGCTAACATTTAGTAAGCAAATAGGTCTATATTGTTGGATCTGAATAGCATTTTTTTTAGGTAAAAGAATAATTGTACCAAAGTTAAGATGGAATAAAGGTAGTTCACCTCTTTGAAAACTAGCAAACATAGCCATAAGATCAACCTTTATTGTTTCCCAAATTTTTTGGTAGAATTCTGCGGGGAACCCATCCGGCCCCAGCGCTTTGTTTTTTTCCATTTGCATGACCGCATCGAAGACCTCCTTCTCAGTAAAGTCCGCAGTAAGAATATCATTCTCAACAGCCGAAATTTGCTTAATGTCATGTGTGACTGACTCATTCAGCACACAATGGCTAGTAGGAGGTGGCCCAAATAAACTTTTGTAATATTCTGAAATATATGTTTTTAGGTTTTCTTATCCTATAATAGTTCCTTCCTCTTGCTCTAACTAAAATATTTTCTTCCTCCTATGTTTTCCATTAGCAATTATATGGAAATATTTGGTGTTATCACCACCCTCTTGAACATGTTTTACTTTTGCACACTAAGCCCACTTGGACTCTTCAATTCTTCTTAACTTGGCTAGTTCATCATTTGCCTGCCGCAAAGTTTTTCTTTCTTCCTCACTTAGAGGGGATGTTTCGGCCTGTACATCTAATGTGTCAATGATAGCAAGAAGATTTTTCTTTGGAATTTTTAAATCTCCACTCAAATTTCTAGCCCAACCTCTCAGAAACCTTCTAATGTGGCGTATTTTATTTTGCCAATTCTCAAGAGAGTTTTCCCCTGTTGAGATCGATGCCCACTCTTGAGCGATCATCTCCATAAAACCATCTATCTTAAGCCAAGAGAGTTCGAAAGAAAATTTCATTTTATTACCTAGAAAAGCTTGATCTCCCGAATCAATTAAAAGGGGTGTATGGTATGATCCTGATCTAGTTAGGGCCCTTACCGACACGAGAGGATATTTTTGTTCCCAATCAACATTAGTTAGAATTCTGTCCAGTTTCTCATATGTAGGTGTATCCCAACGATTAGCCCAAGTAAATTTCCGGCCTGAGAGAGCTATTCTCTCAAGTCGAGGCTTTCTATGATGGCATTAAAATTGTCATTATTTTTATCTTCTTTTCGTCTTATAATGTTGAAATCCCCTCCTACTAACATAGGCAAGGACTCGTCCTCGCAGATCTGTACAAGCTCGGCCAGAAAAACTGGTTTTTGCTCTTCTTGAGCGGCCCCATAAACAGCGATCAAAATCCATCTAAAGTTGTCAGCTTTATTAGTGACAAAGAATTTGACACATCTATCACTAGTGACAATATTCTGAATAGAAAGAGTAGCTGCATTTATGCCTACTAACATATCCCCAGACCTCCCAATCGGAGGTACACAGTACCACTGAAAATCATGTCCACCCGAAATGTGTTGCAAGAAAGGTGCAGAAAAATTCCCTTTACCAGACTCAAGAATCGCAAAGAAATAAAGCTTATGATCCCTTATAGTTTCATTCACAAAATTTTGTTTGGCTGTGTCCCTGAAACCCCCACTATTCCAAAAACTTCCCTTCATTTCTTTCTCTAGAATTTTACTTTTGTTTGTTGAGTCTAACACTTCTGGGTACCACTTTAGGTACAACTTTTTTTCTTTTATAAACTTTTGTGACTTTAGATTCCTTTACGGGTGTTTCTAGGCTTTCAAGCTTTTCACGTTCTTCTTCTTCCCCTAGATCACTAGACAAAGATTCAGCATATTCTAATCTATTATTTTTATTTGACCATCCGCTGAACGCTTCATCTCCAAATTATTCTTTAGCATAATTAGTGTCCTATAGTCATCAACAAATTTAATATTTGCTATTGTTGCCGTCACTTTACTAGGGGAATTAGCCAAGGAGACCCCCAACATAGTAGCTCTATTTAAGAAACTTTTATCTGAAATAGAAGCTAAAGAAAAATTAGACGCAAGTTTTGTACCTGAGCATGATCTAGCATCTTTGGCCTGTGCCAGCTGTTGAGCATGTTCCAGTTGAGTAGCGTTGGCATTTGATTGACAGCGGATCCGATCACTTGATCGAACGTTGGCTGCAGCCGCAGGGATGCCACCGAAAGACACCACATCACCCATAGAGAAGCGACCCCCAAGGAACACCCCAGTTCCAGCCGTCATCTGGTGTCCTTGTGACACTGAAGGAGAGACGGCCGGCGAGGTAAAGCTCGAGCCTAAACCCCCTCCTAGGGATCTCGGCGAGCCGCGAGTCGATAGCGATGAAGGCGACGATCTTGGTGAGCTAGAGTGCACATGATCCTTCTGATCCTGCACCTTCATTGAGAGTTGCTTTGCCACCTGATCATCAACAGCAAGGACTAGTGACCCACTAGCAGGTGTATCCTTAGACACTGAAGGCTAAGAAATAACAGGCGCAACATCAAGCTTTGCATCAGAAAATTGCTCTAGTTTTCCATTCGTGTTCGAGACATACGCCCCCTTTTCTGCTGCGGTATTAGAGACAGTAGCGATGCACTAGAAGAAGCTTTTATCTGAAAGCTGTGCATGGGGACCGAGAGGAGACATAGTGGATGGAAGACTGTCCTCATCATCATTATCACTGTCCCCCCACAGCCTAAGAGGCACCATTGTTTTGATTCTCCCTTCAGAACGAGTGCAAGGATGGTTGGGAAAAAGGATTTTACTCTCAAAATCACCAAATTTTAGTGGCATGGATTGGGCCTGCCTTGCCCCTAATATTGCAGTATGCTGACCCGAAGAAGAGGAAACAGAGTTAGATTTCTTGGCCATACCATCAAGGTCTTGATTGGAGACCCTGTCCTCATTATCTTTCCTGCCCTCATCTTCCTTGTTCTTTTTATTTGCATCAGAATTTGCATCAGCCATGAATATATCTGATGATGTGGTATCAACAGTCCCTTCTACTGTAAAAGACGGAGGGATGTGCGCAACAGGAAGGATGCAATCCCCATATCCTCCTACCATGGAGGTAAGGCCCAACCTTTTCTCCCATCGCCATCGCCCCGCTCGCCCCAACATCGCGAAGACACCAAGGCTCACCGTCGTACGGATATGCCTCCGCTAAGGCAGAGCGGCATCGTCATCCGCGACAACACGGAGTAGACCCGTCATGACAGAGAGTGCAACCAAGGACACAAGAGCAGGTCGTGCCATGACCCTCCGCGTCCGACAAGCAACCGCGATAAGCGTGAGGCGTCCCAGGAGGGAAACAGCAAGAAAGCTAACCCACCGCCACCTCTGCCTTCGTCGCCACCTAGCAGCCACCATGGCAAAGGAGGCCCGCGTCGTTCACGCAGCCCATCCCCTGATGGCAAGAAGAAGAAAAGAAGCCCGGAGCCATACGATGCACGTTCGCATCTGGAAAAGATCCACGAGGCCCGGGAAGGACCAAACTTGGGACCACGTTGCTTTGGACCTGTAATACGGTCCGCAACTTACTCCAAAGGTTTACGGATTGATAAGACCATCAAGCCTATGACGGCACCGCCAAGCCGGCCACGTGGTTGCAGGACTACGGCAACGCGGTGGAGATCGCCGGGGGTAACCCCAACGTCGCCGTCAAGTACCTCCCATTGATGTTGGCAGACACGACCCGTCAATCGATTGATGACTTGCCAGAAAGATCCATCTGCAATTGGTTGGACATGCAAGAAGCGTTCACCAAGAACTTCGAGGGTACGTACAAACGTCCCTGCACTGCCGGCGATCTACAGTGGTGCGTGCAAGAGAAAGACGAGACATCTCGCGCCTACCTCTCCCGCTGGCTGGATATGAAGAATTCCTACACAGGAGTGCACGCCCAGACCGCCATGGCCGCCTTCATCGATGGGTTCGAAAGGGGCATGTTGCTCCGACATAAGCTGAAGCGCCTACAGGACAATCACCAGCTAGACTTGAACCAGATGATTCAGTTGGCCAGTGAGTTCACGGCTGCTGACGACGATGCTCGCGGCTCTTTGCCGGCAATGGCCGTTCCAACTCAAGCTCGGAGGAACAGCAACACAAAGCGGAAATACGCACCATAAGAAAAGCAAACCCCCGACATGGTCTCTATGACTTTTGCAGGACGAGGTGATGACGGACAGCGTGGCCGAGGGCGGGGAGCTGGCTGTGGGCAACAACGAGGAAGTGAAACTACCTCGGCAGCGCTCCGCATTCCCAAAACCTATGACGAGTACCGCGATATGCCGTGCCTCGTACACCTCGACACCAACGGCAAGGCCACCCACACCAATCCCCACTGCAAGTTTGTTAACGACCTCAAGGAGGACCCAGAATCCGGCTACAAGCAAAGTCGGAAGAACAGACCGTGAGGAAAGGGCAAGGGGAAGAAGAAGGAGGAGGAGTCCAAGGATTCAAGTGACATAGACGAGGACATCGACCCCAAGCACGCCGCCAAGAGCGACGGCAAGGGCAAGAACACCTTCGAGAAGAAGGCGGCAGTTTTCCACACTTTCCTTGGCACCCCCACCGTGCGACAACAGAAGACCTCCATGAGGATACTGATGGCTACTCTACCCCCAGTTCTCCAGTTCCTACGCTGGTCGGAGATTCCAATTACTTGGGACGGGAAGGATCACCCAGACCTCATCCCTACGGAGAACCAATACTCCATGGTCATCAACCCCCTAATTGACGGCAATGAGTTCACCAAATGTATGATGGATAGTGGAAGCAGCATCAACATCATGTATCTGGATACACTGCAGAAGATGAACTTGACGGAGGCAAACCTAAGGCGGACCAACACCATCTTCCACGGCGTAGTTCCTGGTCGGGAGGCTCGGTCCCTTGGGTGCATCACACTTCAGGTCACTTTTGGTGATGTTAATAATTACCGCCAAGAACGCATGACCTTTGAGGTGGTCCCCTTCAAGAGCGTGTACCACGCCATATTCGGCCGCAACATATTCCACACCTTCATGGCCAAGCCATGCTTCATATACAACAAGCTCAAGATACCCGGACCAAACGGTGTCATCACCGTATCCGGAAGCTTTACCAAAGCAAGGGACTACGAGATTGGAGAAGCAGCCTACGCAGAAGCTGTCCTCTACAACGAAGAATTCAAGGAGATCCAGAGTAAGGTCGATGCCTGAGAGATGCCAGCGTCGAAGAAGCAAATTTCTGACTCTGACCCAGCATTCAAGGCCACCATCGAGACCAAGCCGGTGGAATTTGTGGTAGGCGATGCCTCCAAGACCACCGCCATTGGGATGAACCTGGACCCTAAATAGGAAAGCGCGCTCGTCGAGTTCCTCCATGAGTATAGGGACATCTTTGCCTGGCAACCTGCCGACATGAAAGGTGTACCTAGAGAACTCGCCGAGCATAGCTTGAATATTGATCCAAAATGTAAACCAGTGAAACAACCTCTATGACGCTTCGGAGATGAGAAGAGACGCACCATAGGCAAAGAGATAGCTAGGTTACTTAAGGCTAGTTTTATCCGAGAAGTCCTTCACACCCAATGGGTGGCCAATCCTATACTTGTCCCCAAAAAGGGGACCAAAGAATTAAGAATGTGCGTTGATTACACCGGCTTGAACAAGGCATGTCCCAAAGATCCGTTTGCTTTGCCTCGCATTGACCAAGTCATTGACTCGACGGCTGGCTCGGAGCTTTTGTGTTTTCTCAATACATACTCAGGATACCACCAGATCAAAATGAGGAAGTCAGACCAATTGGTCACTTTGTTCACTACACCCTACGACATGTTTTGCTGTCACGATGCCCTTTGGGCTAAAAAACGCAGGTGCTATGTACCAGCGGACAATGCAACGTTGCTTACATGACCAAATTGGTCGGAATGTTCACGCCTATATGGACGATATAGCGGTGATGTCTAAAAAATCAAACGACTTAATCTCTGACTTAAAAGAAACCTTTAATAATCTCCGAAAATACAACATGATGCTTAACCTTAAGAAGTGCATCTTCGGAGTTCCAGCTGGCAAATTGTTGGGTTTCATCGTTTCCCAGCGTGGAATCGAGGTCAATCCGGAGAAAATCAAGGCTATCTTAAACATAAACCATCCGACATGCCTAAAGGACATTCAACGACTAACAGGTTGTCTTTGCGTGATTAATAGTCGGTTTGTCACCGACTTGGAGAAGGCTCACTGCGCATACAAGTTGCTGAAGAAGGCAGACAAATTCACGGGGACGCACGAAGCAGATGCAGCATTGAAGCAGCTCAAGGAGATTCTTTCCTCAGCACCAATCCTTGCAGCACCCGAGCCAGGAGAGCCCATGTTAATTTACATGGCGTCCACCAGCCGGGTAATCAGCATCGTCGTCATGGTAGAGCGGAAGGAACCAAACTATGAGCACGGAGTTCAACGACCAGTTTACTACGTAAGCGAGGTCTTGATGGAGTCCAAGCAGCGTTACCCGTACTATCAAAAGATAGCTTATGGAGTATTCCTTGCTTCTCGGAAGCTGAGGCACTATTTCCAGGAGCACCCCATCACAGTGGTGAGCAAGACTCCACTGTCCGACATTATCAACAACAGCGACGCTACAGGAAGGGTCGCGAAGTGGGGCATTGAACTTGCCGCCTTCGAGATCATCTACAAGAGACGCGACGCTATCAAGTCACAAGCCTTGGCGGATTTTATCGCAGATTGGACGGAGATGCCAAATGCTACCCCAATGCCGGAGCCAGAATACTGGGTGATGCACTTTGATGGATCAAAGCTGCTCAACGGCTCAGGGACTGGTGTACTGCTATAGTCACCAACTGGGGACAAGCTGTTGGAGATATGCCCTAGAGGCAATAATAAATGTAGTTATTATTATATCTTTGTGTTTATGATAAATGTTTACATTCATGCTATAATAGTATTAACAAGGAAACATTAATACTTGTGTGATTTGTAAACTTAATTTGAAGTCCATAATAAAGCCTCTATATAATACTAGCTTGTTGGTTAATAGATGATTGTGGTTTCCCTATCATGAACATTGAGATGTTATTAACAACAAGATCATATCGTTAGGAGAATGATATGGTGGACATACTCCTATAGATAAGCGTAGCATAAAGATCAAGTCATTTTAATAGTTCAATTGCTATATGCTTTCTGATACATAGTAACCTAATTCCTTCGACCATGAGATCATGCATATCACCTTTACCGGATGGATGCTTTGATAACATCAAACACCACACCGTAACTAGGTGGCTATAAAGGTGGCATTGAGTGTTCGGAAAGTATTGGTTGAAACACATGGATCAAGAGTGGGATTTGTCCATCCATATGACGGATAGATATACTCTGGGCCCTCTCGGTGAAATGTCATCCAATTAGCTTGCAAGCATGTGACTGGCTCACCCACGAGTACCGGAACGCAACACCGGAAGGATCGTCTACGCGATCTTGAGATTGGAAAGAGTATGACTACATCACCCACGAGAATCCGCTCTCGTTAAACACTTTGGAATCTTCGAGGGTGAGTTATTCTATCGACTCGTTGCTACAATCTAGTAGATAGATCTTGGCTTGTTTGTTTGTATGCGATAGAATTTTTTTGTTTTCCATGCTACGAATCCCTATACAAGCTACACTATGTTCTGCAGATCCACTTCGAGTCTACGAACAACATGACGGAGTATGAAGCACTCATTCACGGACTACGCGTAGCCAAGGATATTGGCATCAAGCGCATAGTTTGCTGTGGAGATTCCGACTTGGTTGCCAATGAGTGGCTGGCACTGAACGCGGAACCCTATGATGGCGGCATATCGAGACGAAGTGGACGAGATAGCCAAGAGCTTCTTAGGCTACGAGGTCAAGTATGTACCTAGGGAGCAAAACAAGGCGGCTAATCTGCTATCTAAGCTTGGATCAGGGCGCAAACGAATTCTGCCTGGAGTTTTCTTGGAGCATCTACGGACACCATCCGTGAAGGGAGCCGACATCGACAAACCGGACAGAGTTGACTCTTTCGTTCACATGGTGACAAAGGTCCCTTCGGCTTGGACAAAACCGTTCATGGAGTATCTCGTACACGAAACTTTGCACGACGACAAGGTCAAAAAACGGCAAATAGTATGTCGAGCAAAGGGCTATACCATAATTAATGGACAGCTCTACAAAAGAAGCACTACTGGTGTATATCTTAAGTGTGTTTCCCAGCAAGAAGGTGTTGAAATCCTATGCGAAATTCATCTCGGAGATTGCGGGCATCATGCCGCTCCTCGATCATAAAAACCAGAATAATGGATAAGTCAGCACTTTATTAAACAAAATTTTACATAAACTGTTCAAATTAGTTGAGTTTTTCCACTTCTAAACAGTTTTATGTGTCCAGCTGCTGCATTGTTTCAGCTTTAAAGCATTTGTTCAAAGGTCATGTTTGTTCCGCCTTACATTTGTTTGTTGGACACGATTAAAGAAACAATTTAATACATTTGTATTTTTATGTTTATGTTTCAGGTACATGACGCTTGGATATTGCCGCGTTCCTCGGAATTAAGGTGTTTTGAGCCAGATTTTCACTAGGCTTGACACCTCGGGGCTGCAATTGCAATTGTTGACCAAGACTTGAGTCGTCTTTGAGGATGTCGGATCCATGCTCAGGGCTTGACATCTCTAATTTAAGAGCTTTGTCTCGCCTTGCGTCCAAGCCAGAACAAACCTCGGGGGCTACAGTACGATGATCTCCAAGATATGGTAAAAGTTCTCTTTGAGCATCGAGCCGGAAAATTCAAGTGAATTCCACCTTGATGCTCAGGGGCTGCACCGATGCTGAATTTTTGTGAAGTTCTCTCTGGAGCACCAAGACGAAATAATTTCCGACTTGACGCTCGGGGGCTACACTATTGACATTTTTACTAAAGCTACTTTTAGAGCACCAAGACAATTTTCTTTTGAAACTCCGACTTGGCGCTCGGGGGCTACAATCGTTTGATGTACAATTATGCATGTTCTTTTGAGCATCAAGCCGCCTTCGACGAAGCCGACTCAATGCTCGGGGGCTATATATGGTTATGGCAGGAAAAATTTCAAGATGGTGAAAATCCGGCTAGCGAAACCCGGCGGCTCGACATCAACTTTGCCTTTACGGAAGTTTCCTGAGTTACACGGCTCGATGGCCTAAGCGTCCATGATACGAGAGGCTCTAAGACCATTATTCGGCAAGCTCTTATGTCGGTGACTTTGCTGGCTCTAATTCGGCAGTTTGGCAGCCTTTACGACCATGACCCGGTAGCCATGATTTTTTCTGGCTTGCATACCATCCTACATGGATGACGATATTAAAGACTTTCCTAGAGCTTGAAAGAATCACTAACAATTTGTTAGAGAATTCTCCGTCTTGGATTCGTTCGCAGAAGCATACAAGCAACTCTCTGGCTAGGCTTAGTCGGATGAGAATATGATATGGGAGCTCTCCAAGATTCTTCGCGAAGCACGCCTACAAATTGAAGACGACGTGATAGTTACGCTCAAAGCTAGACAGAGGAACGCGAGGATCTTGAAGAACTCCGGGGGCTACTGTTGTGGATATACCAAATAGGTATACCTACGACATAGTCTCATACCGGCAAGCCCGGGTGGCCCACAATTGGTGGTTAGGACTACGGCATAACCGGGCGGCCCAGTTGCTAGTAGACAAGACGGAGGTCCAGCAGGGATAAAGGAAGGCGACGTGCCACCGTCCATGATGGAAGCCGGAGCCTTGGAGGACACGAAGACTAGTTAGTGTTAGTCTAGGACTCTGTAACCGTATCCGGCTGGGACTCTCCATGTAACCCTAGGTCCTGGCGTCCTTATAAGCCGTCCTACGGGAACCTTTAGGGCATAACAAAAATCTCATAGATAAGTGCATAGCATTACTCACACACCGTGAACCCCCAATCCTGTAACTCGGCGTATTGCCATTATAGTGATTTATAGAAGGAGTAGGATCTCACCACCGTCGTGAGATCTGAACCTAGGTAAACTGTGTCAAGCCGACCCGGACGCTCTCCGTCTCCCCCCCCCCCCCACATCTCTAAACTCGCTGTTGAGATACCCCTATGGCGTACGTGTCGACAATACCACGACACTTGCGGCACTGCCGCAGATGGAGTTGTCTGCTAGACAACAGCGGTGGTTTGAGTCGGTGTAGGATTCAGATGATCTTTCTCATTATTATTGAAAGCACGCTGATAGCGGTAACTACCATTACCACCTCTGTAGTTGTTTTGACCACGATAACCATTGTAATATTGTTGACGATAGGGCCTAGGGCGACTATTGAAATTACCATTACCAAAGCCAGAACCATAAGAGCATCTCCACTCGCCTACCCAGGAGGCCGATCCGGACGCCGAATTTCGGTCCGGACGCCGAAAATTGGCCCAGTCGCGTACCCAAGCACCTGTTTTCGGCCGGATTTGGACCATTTTTGGTCCGGACTACCCAGGTCGAACCCAGGTTTCCGGGTACACCCTGGGGACGCCGGACTCAACGAAATCAGCGAAAAAAAATCAAAGCGGCTCTTGGACCTGCCGAGTCAGTGACGGAAGCCGAGTCGTCCTCATCCTCGAAACCACACGGCGACGTGTCGGCCACGCGTCGCCGATTTACGGCGCCACCGTCGCCGCCTGGGCTCCCGCGACGGACCGACGGTCACTGATTCGGCTCCCTCCGTTTCCACTTTTCCCTCCCTCGCCGCTACATCACTCCCGCCATTCTTTCGGCCTATAAAAGACGTACATCTCGCCGTCTCTCTTCACATCCCCTCACACCACCACAACTCCGGCGAACTTCGGACGCCGCACCTTTCTTCCTCAACTCCGCCGATAAGCCATGGCCGGCCGACGCACGTTGTCGCCGTGGGAAGCCCGGCTGCTCCACGAGGCGCGCTATACGGCCCCGCCGGACACGTGTCTCCCCCTAGGCTGGAAACTCAGCGCCGGCGGGATCCCCGTTCTGCCGGTGCCGGACGGGCAGGACCTCGCCGGAGAGATCCAGGCCGCTATCGCCGCCATGCAAGGCCTGGCACTCGCCGAGGATCAGGAAAACCTGGTCTTCTGGAGGCAGTTTTTCACCGGCAAGCGCCTCGAGGAACTCGCCCGACACGACGGACCGCTGGGCTCGCTGCCGCCGCCGCGTAACAATGCGGCTTACCGCCGCCGCTGGTGGAGCGTTCTTGGGCGAACTCTCGCCGGAGTTATAAAACCGATGTACTATGTACCCCCTCGCCTGCTTTAATGAAATTCTGCCTATATTCGCCCATATTTTGCCAAGTTTGAGTGAATTTAGCCGAACTTGGGAACGCGGCCTGGGTACGCGACTGGGCGACTGGGCGTACCCAGGCCGAAAATGCGATTCGTCCGGCCTAAAATCGGTCCGGTTTTTGGCCTGGGTACGCCCAACGAGTGGATATGCTCTAACCATTGTTACCTTCAAAATAACCTTCTTCGAAACCTCCAAAGTCTCCTCCAAAACTATGACCATCAACGCCATTATCATGCCATCCAACACCATTATATCTGCCACCTTGATTCGAACTTGAACCGAATTAAAATCGGCTAGGTGGTTGCTCGAAACGGTTCTGAGGTTGTTGGGCATCTTGCCCACCTCGAGCTTCTTGACCAGCACAGTATCCGCGAGGATCGCCACGACCTCCATTGGACCTAGCAGGAGCAGTCGATCCCACCAAGTTCCTTGGAACAGGGTGAGGCTGCCGAACCGGAGGGGTGGGCTGGGCGTTGCCGCCGCGTGGAGGAACCAGGTTGTTCCCGGCCACTGCCAAATCCTTAGCAGCGCACAAGGAAGGCGGCGCCGTCGCAGCGATAGGGAAACGTGGGACTGGCACTGGCAGTCCTAGGTTTAAGTGCGGATGCCTTTTTTTTTAATAAATTGACATCGTACATGTGGCCCTTTTGGCCCGTACGTAATGAAGCACATCGTGAGACCTCATGCCTCGATGGCCCAAGAATTTGAAAATTTCCACATCGTGATCGCCCACTCATCGGGGATCTCCGATCTTGAACATGAATTAACCGACGAGTTGAACCATATCTCGCAGCAGGATTAAGAGATCAGTGAAACCTCTACAAATTTTTCTTTCTCTGAACCCTCACCCAATCATGGGCGTTAAAATTTTCAAGCAAAAACACTGTCGGCTCTAGGACAGGATACTTGAGAACTCTTGCCGGCGACGATCAAACAAGGGATCCACTCACCTTATCCACCGACGACGATCCCAACGAAGGGGACAACGCCAGCTGAAATGCTGCCTCTCTCTGCAGCGAACGATTGAGCAGACGTTTGACATACCTTGATGTTTGTCCAATGGCGATCTCCGGCGAGGACCGCCGGTAGTCCTCCGACCTAGCTGTAGGAGACGACGTATTGTCTTCATCTTCATCTGATCCGGTGGGGAGACACCAGAATTTCCCCTATAGGGTGGAACCCTGGAGTCGCCCGTGTCGCCACCAGTGTCTGGTCTCATAAACGTGGCTTATGTAGTCTGTGTATCTGTTAATGCATCGCGCCTGACTTACGAGAAAACACGCAACACTTGCCATTTTAAGAAAAAAATACCACAAAACATGCAAGATCATACAAGGCAAAGCCGACAATACAACACTAATGAGTCTTCCTGATGAGACCTAGAAAACACCCAACCGCCCTATGGAAGCCAAAATTCTAGATTCGTCCAACATATTCGCGTAGCTGTGACAGTACACTCGCTCTGGATGTCGCCGCCGATAGGCAGACTCTCGCCACACCAACCAACGACATCACCACGGTGCCAGTGGCGAAGCCAGGGCCCCGGGCTCAGCTGACTAGCTCCTTTGAAATATTATATGATCGGTGAAGAAGATTGAACGGGCAAATACTCAAACAATGCACTGCAGCTACAGTTTGCCCGGGCTGAAATAGTTGGCTAGCTCCGCCACTGCATGGTGCCAAGTAGCACCATCTTCATGCACGCAATGTCCCGAGCAATTTGCAGTCGTCAGCACCATGTCGCCAAGTACCATCAGCCGACACAACTTGAAGTCTCTAGACGATCTATCGTGCGTAGCACCTGCCGAACATGCATGACTCAGTGTAGCACATATCGGCTAGGCCAGGAATGACTTGACATCTCTCTCGAACCTCCGTGCAAGACGAAGCCACTCCACCTCCTCCATCTGTCATCCAGGGTTGCTCCACAAATGATGCTCCCAAGAGGGAACACGACACAACAATGCCGCCATCACCCAACCCCGAAGACTAGATCTTAGGGTTTCTCCCGATATTCACGTGGATTGATAATAGTTGCACGTGGATGCCTTCATCAAGGTAACTACGCGAACACTGCCATCGCCTTCCATGGTCGGAGGCGACTCGATTTTCACCAGCGACTATGTCTCCCCAACTCGGAGCCGGGACCCAATGACAGATCTTGAGATCCACAAAACCAGCCTTAGACCGACCGCCTCCGACGGAGGAGATGACCACCACCGCCAAGCTCAGGGTCGTCGCCTCGCGCGTCCCTATGATGCGTAGAAAGACCAGGAGCATCACCACAAAGATAGCCTACAGAGACGAATAGATCGAAGGTCGTAGGATGGTTGAGCAGCCGCCCCGTCGAAGCCAGCGCCTAGATCTAGGCGCCTCCTAGCGCTGCCGCAACCTTCCAAGCCGCCGGCTGCGGCTATAGACCCACCGCCTAGCTCAGGAGTCATGAGAAATCGGTTGTCGCGGCCACTAGGCACCTGACGCGCGAGGGAGCAATTGCTGCTGCCTGGGCGTTGCCCTGGCATTGGCGGCGACGAAAGGGAGAAGGCGACGGGGGTGGGCTAGGGTGCCCCGGTGTGACACTACGGCGTCGCACGGGAGCGAGAGGGGTAGGGTTCAGTTACAGGAGAGAGACCCACTAGCGTTAACTCAAGCAAATCACTAGATTAATGTAGTGATCAAAGAAAAAGTTCAAACGGTCAACCACGTGCTATGAAGTTGCCAAAATTCGGCAAATCACTAGATTAATGTAGACGATCAGACTTAAGTTTATAGATAATTTTAGGTTTGTGAAATAAATGTATCTAGACACTTTTTAGTGTGTAGGTTTAAGTGAAACCGATGTTTATGAAGCTATTTATCATTGTTGTGAATATACTAAGTTTTTTTTAGTCATAATAAAATTATCTACTATAAATCTGAAGTTGCTTATAATTATTGTGAATTTAGGTCGCTCATCAAATCTCTTTGTCTGGTGCGTCAAATTTGCTAAATTGATACCACACAGTAACATAATAGACTACTAGTAATTATAGACATCAGATCAATATTAGAAAGCTAAGATAGTAGTTCATACGAGTAGGCATCTAGTCTAGCTATCTTGCATGTTGCAGCACGGAGCTGGTCTACGGTCAGCACAGTAGGACGGCTAGGGGCCGCACACAGCGTTACACCCAGACGTGTCGATGGCATTTATTTGTCAAAAACAGATTTAAACGAGGTAAGTCTTTCAGTCGGTTGTCCGTTGTACTTTGCGTTTACGGGGTGCGCCAGACCTGCCATCCAGCCCGGGCGCCCGCCAGATCAGCCCTAACTTTATAAATCTAAAATATCTTATTTTTTTGGAACAATGATGACTATTTATTATACTCTATCTTGATCATTTTTTTTTTCTAAAAACTTACCGGATGTCTTCCTCTCTGTTGTGTTCCTCTCTTAACAGTTAACAGGTCGGCTGAACATTGCTCCCTGCCCATAGAGATAGACCATCTCCTTTGTGCCTGAAGCTGGGCATGCGATTCATCAGAAGCTCGGTCCGAACTGCCGCGCCTCGGCGGACAAGATCGATCAAGGCGAAGGCTGCGCCACGACTCGCAGTCCGAGTCCTAACCTGACAGAGCGAACTAGCCGGGCCCACCTGCCACGATTTACCATCCGAGTCTGTCGCCGTAGCCCGTAGGTACGCGGTTCCTGCAAGGCTGAAGTCGGATTGCGAGGAGCAGCGACACGGTTTCCAGTTCGCAAGCAGCCGATCGCATCGCGCACGGGATCTCCTGCTGGTAAATAGCAACCGGTGCATGGGCATCTCTCCATCCTACGCCCTGCTCTTTGTTTCCTTCCTGCAAATCACCACCGATCCAAGAGTCCACAGATCCCCTCTCCCTCGCCACCGATCGCCAAGCAAGCAATGGGGGACATCATGGATCCCTACACCTCCGAGCTCCTTTCCGCTCCTCCGGTCCCAGGCGCCCACCAGACGGAGTTCGACGACGACTACCTCCGGGCCATCGGCGCACTGCCTCGCCGCTCACGCGCCCACTTTCCTCCCGCCTACGCCGCCCTGCTGGAGCCATCGTCCGTGATGCTACCGGCGCAGTGCGACATGCTCGACGCCGCCAACTTCTTCCAGCCCGCCGTCGAGGTGTCCGCGCTGCACCAGCAACCCGAGCACCACGACCGAAAGCGCGTCGCTCCCGTGCCAGACGCCGCCGCCGCAGAGAACCCCTCCGCCAAGCGCCCGCGGACTACTTGCCCGTGGGTGCCGGACTACGACGCCGACATCGACGTCCACCTGCGGGAGAAGGAGAGGAACCTCCGGCAGCGGGCCTCGCCTGACTACCTGGAGACGGTGCAGGGGGACCGGATGGACGAGACGACGCGCGCCAGCCTCGTCACGTGGATGAACGAGTTCGCCAAACACTTCGACCTCGCTCTGGGCACGCTCCACCGCGCTGTCTCCTACGTCGACCGCGTCCTCTCGGCGCGAGCCCTGCCGACGACGAGTCACATCGACTACGAGCTCCGCGTGCTGGGTGCCGCCGCCAAGTACGAGCAGCGGAGCACCATCCGAAAGCTGAACACCAAGGACATCGCGGCGTACTGCGGGTTCGTCACCGGCAAGGAGGTGACCGACATGGAGCGCCAGGTGTTGGCGACGCTCCGGTACGAGCTCGGCGGCCCGACCGCCAACACCTTCGTCGACCACTTCACAAGGAACAGCATAGGCGAGAAGAACATGGAGATCCGGAGGATGGCGCATCAGCTAGCTGACGCGTCGCTGGTTTACTACGGGTGCCTGCAGTTCATGCCGTCTGCCGTGGCGGCGACGGCGCTCTTCCTCGCCGGGCTCATGCTCAACCCGGCGGACAACCAAGAATATTTCGAGGACCTGACAGGGTACAAGCCCATGGACCTGATCGATGGCATGCACTCGATGTTCAGAACGAGTCCAAATTCTCGTTCCCTGATCTTGCCGGTGTTATCGCAGTACCTGTAGGCGGCTCTAGCTATAGGATTTGGCCTTGTACTCGTATGTGCAGTTGAATTAGTTCTTGCCGAATGAACAAACTTGTAAGGTGTTTCGGCAACGTAAAGATGTGTAATATCTCAACTTATTTGTACTGTTAACTTCCAATGTGATACTCCCCATGTAATTCGTGAGATTTGTTGTTTTCTACGCGACTACGCGTCCATGTACTAGATTTCTGAATGTTTTCATCTGTGTGCTCTGCTTTGTATGTGTCAATTTTCTGATTATTACTAAAGGTATGCATTTTGTGAAGATCGGAGAGTTACCAAAAATTTGCTACCATGTTATGGTGAGCTGGGAAGGATACACATCATCAAGGAGCTAAGATTCTGCCCACTTCGTTGGCATGAAGAGGAAACTTGGTTTCATGCACTTATTGGATTTTTTTTTGCGATCTGCACTTATTGGAAAGCCGTACAGAAGTTTTTTGGGGTTTAAATTACCACGCTTGCATCCGGGGTCATGGGCGTGTGGTGTCCTTGATCATAAGCTTGTTCCAAAGAAAGAAGAAGCAACAGTTGTATCTGTTATGTGGACTGTTTGGAGGAGCCGCAACCGTTATAGTTATGGCGAAAATGCAGTATCGGCCATGAAGGGCAGTTGGACTGGTTGATGAGCTAGTGAAAAAATTGGAAATCCTGACGAATGGTGCTCCAGCCTCCAGGTGTGAGTGGATCACTCCCTATCTGGAAACGCATAGACAATTCTTGGTCCATTGGGTGAAGATCAATTCTGATGCCGCTTTATGTTCAGAGCGAGCTATTGCCGGAACTGGTACAATGGCGGAGGGATGAAACTGGAAATTAACGATGTTCAGAGCGAGCTAGTGGCTGTTTGTTTGTAGGCAGTACTCAGGTATCACTGACCCTGCTATTTCTGAAACTACTGTGTAGAGATGCTGTGCTGCTCCTGCTGGCCTTGGAGAGAAACTATCAACGAGTCATAGTTGAGACGGACTGCTTGTTTCTCAATGGCAATATGGGCAGGGATGGAAGTCTGAAGGTGGCCAGGCTATGCGAGACAGGAGAGGGTGGAGCTTCATTTGTTTATGAGAAGACACAACTAACTTGCAATGTGATGTATAAGAATCAAGATTCTCCATGTAATTCGTGAAATTATTTCCTACAGCGTCCAGAGAAAATTACAAAAAACACCGCTAGGGTTTCAAAAAACCACCCATTTACGTTAGGGTTTTAAAAAACCCAAAATCTAATTATTGCCTAGGCACTGTGCTGTCTTACACAGTGCTCACTTGTGTCCGTCCTCCGATCCGAAACGGGCGTGATCGGAAGCGGCAGTTCAGCTTATGTCGGCTAGCGCGCACAAGTTTCCTTGACCCGTGCCAGACTGGCTCCAGTGTGTGGGTATGTATCTTACTAGGTAGGAAAGGCGGCTTGCCCACGGTGTAAACAATCGCTTTGAAAGACAATGATATAAGACATTATATATAGGCAATTCTATTAGAAAGATTAGAGAGTCTTCTACAACATAAACAAAAGATAACGATGTTTGCGACTTAACCATACAATCAAAGAACAAAATTTTAAAGAATCATGCTCCACAAATGGTATCCAAAAAACAAAACACACCAGAAATTAGATTAAAAAATATAACACATAGAAGGAGCGAGAATATAGAAATACATTACAACAGTCACAAATAGAAGTTACAAAATTGCATTAGTCAAATACTTAAAGTAGCATCCAAGTCCATCGTAGTGACACAAATTTATGGAGGATTACAACGGTTTCGTACACATACTTAAAATATCGAAGACCTATATTTTATTTCACCTAGGAACCACATGACAGCCTTTCCAAAACCCAGCTTCCTGGTCAGTCCAGTTGTCCAGTTGCTCACGAAAGCATAGCAATCATTCACAAGCACCAGCTGTCCCAGCAACGATGAACTGTAGATGAAAGTGTATCTAATTTCGCAAAACAGATATAAACATAATTCATTTGACAAGGTTTTCTAAAAAGGACTCATACTATTTACACACCAAGGAATCAACAGTGATGTCGGCATATGTACTGAGTGAGCTCTTCCGTTTTCATGTTCAGAAACAAGTAACACGCAGTGCAGGCTACAACATGATCCAGTCAATATATAAAAACCCTCTAGCTTCATCGTAACTTCGTTCCACACACACTGGAAAATCATGATCATGTGACAAAAAATAAGAATGAAGTGCTCATGTTAGATGAGATTACACAAAGGCGTGCCAAAAGTTGAAGACAGATAATAACATAAATCTTGGCTGAAACCCCAGAACTCTAGCACCCGGAGCAAGATTTCAAAAGCAAGCTAAGAAGCCATTGAAAAAAGATAAGAACTAACTTCTACCGAGGAATGATGATACCCCACTATAAATCACGTCTTTAATAAAGCTCATACATAGAGCTCTGTCCAGCTTTAATGCTCCATACATTCACAGGAAAGGACCTTATATTTAAGTAGCTGCAGCAAACATTGCTTCTCTCCCTTATTTGGTCAGCAACACTTACTAAATCGGCAGCCTACACACTTACTAAATCGGCAGCCTACAGAGCATCTATCCACTGTTTCAACATGAAACTTCGAACGAATTATGGTGTTGGATTTTTTTGCACCAAATCACCTAGACATTTTTTAAAATAATAGGTCGTAAGTAATATGTCCTTGCCACCAATTCCACCACTAACAAAATTATCAACATGCAGATTATAACCCAACAAAGATATTTATACTACATCAAGAAATGCAAACAGTAATGGAGAGTAAGTGATAAATGCAGCAATACAGTGCCGACAGAAAAACACGAAAATACTTTAGGAAGATTTTTCCAATTAGGGATTGTTTTCTATGAAGGCAGTACCAAAAAAACTAAGATGGTTCCTTTTGTAGATGCTTTTGAACATTAAAATAAGGAGCAAACAACATTTTTATTTTGGTCGTAAATATGCACATATGTATATATAGTACTTATGATAATTAATTTACAAACATCAGTTACTCTGATACTAATATGACATGACAAACTGAATTTCTAAGAGTTCCAGGATGTACAAACTTAAACGTAGAACATGTGACATGTACATCAGACTACCAATAAATCTTACCATGGGGTCTAGGGCCTGGAGAGGTTTTATCATGTGTAAATCAGTGCCCAGTATTGAAGATAACGATATATGCATTCTTGTATCCTCAAGGCGAGCGAGCGATTTTCTCAAGCCTAAGAGTTCCCGTGCTCAAAAAGAATAGACCGAATACACAAAAACCCTCTATTGTCCATCTTATATTCCCGATTGTCTAAAAACAAAAACTTTGCAGTACCTGACTATACTTGATCACATACGCACATGTTCAATTATATTACCATTCAAAGCTAATAACCAATCAGAAAAGGTAGATCCGAGGGTTTAGGCAAATCTGAAAGAAGATATGGCCTAATTTTAGTGCTTGGTCTGCAAACAATATCTTCTTAGATACCATAATTCCATTTTCATTACCAAATTGTATTGCACGTATCTGCAACAATATATACATGGAATTAGTGGGAAGTACAGAAAAAATTTCATAAAGCAATAGAGAGAGAAGAGGGGAGAGAGGAATGGAGAGGGAGGAGGAAGACAACCTTGGCGATGAAGCTGCTATGGCTGGACTGGATGGAGCGATGGCCAGCTAGGCGAACTTTCACTGTTAATTCACAAAAATTAGCACAGTACAATTTGTGTATTAAAAGATTTACTCTGAACAAACAAATGGAGCATCACACTGGATAGATAATGGCAAGGCGCAAAGGGGATAGGATCTATATAGCCAGAGTGTCTCATGGGTCCTCTTACTATAGAGAAGTTCTTAATTATACAGCTTACATAACATGTTGTAAAAAATAAGGATATATTCTCTGCTTAGCCCCCTCAGCTAGCATATTACATGTAAATTCTTTTACAACTATATTTGCATGGAAACATCAACTTTACTGGAATTGGTGGGTTCGAGATATATCTGAACCTAATTTTAAAAAAATGTGGGTTCATGAAGACTTACTGTCTGGTACCACAAGGTGGACCTAAGAAGTTTGCAGTTCTCCCAGTGGACTTTTTGGCACAATTGGCAATACTTTCTTAAGATGTGCAACCATATGTGTTGAACTGTCTGGAAAGCATGATTCTCTCTTGATATCCGCCCTTGCTGGAATTTTGCATATCTTACCTTTAGTGTCCGCCTCTCCAACAGATACATAACCCTGCAATGCACTCAGGAGCACAGACCAGTTGTATCATTAGATCCTTCTAGTTTTTTTATCAGGTAACCATGTTGTTAAAGTAGGAGACGGAATAGGAGAACCTTGTGTAACAAAAAAGTTCTAAGGGACAATGACTTAAAAAGAGCAAAGAAAGTTCAAGTACTCTGAACTGAAATTTATCTGTTTCCTAAGTAGACCCGCTTAAAACCGGATCCAGACTTATGTACTATCATGATGGACCCAAGGAATGAATTTTGCACAGTATCTAGTGTATCGAACAAAGTATGGCAGATAGAGGAAGGCCTACACCAGATGATATTACCAATTGTGTGTATCACACCAACTTTTTTTTGAAAAGGGGATATAGCCCCGGCCTCTGCAACAGTCGTTGCACACAGCCTTAATGATCCAACTGGTGTATCACACCAACTGGTTGTGATCTATAATGATCCAACTTAATTGAGACTTAAAAAACCCAGACCCTGGATACCCGCATGTCTGAACATACCATTGAGGTTCAAAGTCATAAGCCAATGCGAAATCGGTAAACAAATGTTAGTGAATTATAAAAGAAACATATGTTCTCTTCTGGAGTAACAATTGAGTTTCCCAAAAAGCTTATGCTTTTCTAGCAGAAAGTAACCACCCCCCTGCATAGATTATATCATATAGTTGTCTCGACATAAGAGTTTAGTCCCATGCCACTCACATTCTTTACCAGAATGAAGCTACACCACGTAATAGTCTAGTTCCTAAGCCACTGCACTTTCAGAAAAGGGCATCAGTAGAAGCAATTGCCGATAGAAAGAAAAAACCTTGATACTTTTAAACCACCTACTTTCGTAAAGGGTAAAAGGCATACAACAGTACGCGCCTCCCTTTTTTCTTTATCTTTTTCTTCTATAGATCAGATCAGACATTTTATTTTATGGAAGAAAAATAAAAGGATCTAGTGATCAATTATTTTCTGAAACCTCCTTTCTTCGCGGATAACTTTTTTTTAGTTTGGAAGAGAAAGAAGTATTTTATGTTTTGCTAAGATAAGCATAACCAAACATCTGACTTTCAAAACAGCGAGGAAGCAATCTATCTGACAGATCAAGTGAACCAACACACAACAACAAGCAACACCTAGGACGCAGATTGGCTTGTAGTAACCAAAACATAAGCTTTTCTACAAGGTAAGTGGTATAATAGGGAATTTCATCAACCTGTCTATATTTAAAAAATGAGTCAGCAGTAAAGTACTTGAGAGCAGACTATAAGGACTGATCTTAGAAACATTATTGGGAAATATAACTAATATCCTACTCCCTCCTTTCAGGAATAACTGACTTGACTTTGTCTAGATTTGAATGTATCTATACACTAAAATGCGTCTAGATACACTCGAATCTAGACAAACTTAAGTCAGTTAATTCTGAACAGATGGAGTACAAAATATGATTTAATTTGGGGAATCACGTACAAGCTTCAAACACCGATGGCTAAAGAACTGAAGCATGGAAGGGGGATGAGGACAATAAATTTAGAACTATTCACTAACCTTGCTTTGATCTAGGGAATCTGTAAGGATAACTGATGCCTACCGCATATATGCAGGATTATCACCTTTATGAAGAAAAAGTCAATATGACAAACATGCTCGTCTCGGCTAAGTCTGCATACCAGGGCTGTGCAGAAGCAAAAAAAATCCTAATGTGCTTGACGATTAAACCAGAGATATCCACACTAAGGATCCGTGTGATGTTACTTTAGCAGTTTAGGGCCTCTCGCTGGGCCTGTCGGGGTTGTAATAAAATCCAGCCAACAACTTTGTATATAAACCTCTATCTGTCTAATCGAGCGGCAGATCGACGGCCTAAAGCTTAAAAAACCAAAGATATGGTTAAAATAGAGCAGCGTGATCAACATTATAAGTGCAACCATGCTGAACATATATCATACCTATAGATCAAGTATATTATCATAAGAGAATAAATAGTTGTTGAAGAGAACATGACCGATTTCTTGAAACTAATTAGGAATAATAAATGGCTGAACTGAGGGCACCATGGAGGCAAGATACAATCTGGACAAGATCAATCAAACAAATTTGGACATTCAAGAGGAAGTTCTCACTTATCTTGGGTTGTACTAAAGCAACCCAAGCATCAGTTTCTATATCGAGGATGCCTATATATGAAGCAAATATGTAATGACAATAAGCCAAACCATACATTACGCCAAGAAAGACCAATCAATTTCTGGTAATATCCTAACCTTTTCCTGAATAGTCCATTTGATTTTAGCACAATGTAGAAATTAAAAGCAAGAACGTTCAGCCAAATTTCGTCCGAAAGAATGGTAAGCAATTTTGCAAAAAAGAATGGGAAGTAAGACATTTTATTTGCTGGATTTGCGCATGTGACATAATGGAAAGTAACATGCAATAAATGGGAAGTTCATATATAGATCTCTAAGCTGCACGATAGATATCCAAGATCACTAAATGTGGCAAAAAGAAAAGAACATGAGTAGCCTGCAGAATACATATTGATAAGAATCAGATCATGCTTATTTTGAACTCAACATAACTCTACAGGAACTACTGGTTCCGATTTGGATACAGTACACAACAAGAGAACTTGAAAGGAAAGATTAGAAATATGGAAGGACTGCAAAAGTACTTTTCTTTGAACAAAGAGAAAAATCCCTAAATTCATTATGGTTTAGATCTAAAAATGTTCTAGCCATTACCTGTTATACTTAGGCCCAATCCTCTGTAGAACTTCATCTTCTTCTTGTAGCACCCATCAAGAGTATATTTTCTGTATTGATGGAGCTGCACTTCTCCATCTAGCACCCATCACTGAACCTGCACAATCACCACGGAACAAACCACCAATAAAATATCAACTCCAGCATGCTAAGGTCGTCAAAATCATCATATGTAAATATATAATGAATCTGTACCTAGACAGATCAAACATCAAAGAAAAGCACTTGATATATTTTCCACGTAAGAAATTGTAAGCCATGCTCATCAACGATCTCAGATTCTGCATCACTAAAATAAATTCAGCTTCACGAAGGATTCCTTGGAAAATCTGAATCCACAATGGGCAATCAATATACAAATGCATAAAAAAGCTACAGAATGTAAAACACAACAATCGATCTTGTATTGCATCAATTAAAACCATGCAGCAAGCAACAAATATGAGCTCATGATTGGCATGTGGTGTTAGCTTTGCAAGAGAACTGTCCATTTTATTTCTTTCTAAGGTTTCCAATGTTCTTAATTTCACAGCAGAAACATAGAGCATACGTCTTACCGTTCTCGACAATGTAAGATTCACCGGCAAATTCAATGGTTCTATCAATACAGTAATAAAACAATTCCAATTTCCGTAGATAACATCAGCATAGTATCGAACACCAACCTGGAAAAAGCGGGAGCAAGATTAATTTTTTTGAATACATATTAAGTATGAATAGTCAGATTTGATAAGATGTAATAGCCATTCCTACCAGCACAATATCTAAAGTTGAACAGCCAAAACAACTCTCTATTAGACCTAGCATCCCCTCTTTTTTTACAACATAAAAAAGGAAATAGTTGTAAAATGCTAAAAAGATCTTTTTAACGTGGTGTACCTTTTGGAAACTACAAATAAGAAAGCATGGAACCTATTTATTTCAGAACACAAAATCAAAACAACACAATATCAGTCAAACAATTGTTTCCTTTCCTCCAATAACCTAATTCATCCTGCCACCAAAATCAAAGCTTTAACCTAATTGCCTTGCAAGTTCCGAATCTGGTTACCCGCACACGGAGTAGAGGTAGTGAATTCGGCGGCACTAGCTCGTTGATGGCCTGCTCTAACTGAGGGTAGCCAGCCTTCCTTGTGAGCCCTTTTCATGCATCCGAATTTGTCCTGCATTTAGATTTCAACCAGATTTCATATCCCTTCGATTCAACCAGATTTCACATCCCTTTGAGCCCACGTTACTAACAATCTATTAAAGAAATCAGGTACCTACAGGGACAGCAAGAGGCGCGGGTGCTCGAGGACATTTGATGAAGGAGCTTGGAGAAGACGAGACTCAGAGATGACATCGAAGGAGAGCTCTCCTCCGAAGAAGGCAGCAGCTCGATCTCAAATGGAGACAGGGGACACGGGTGGCAGAGGAGCTCGTGGTAGGGGTAGAGGCTGCCGCCGCGCTCCCCCATGGCCACAAGCTGCTGCCGCTCCCACACCTCTGCCTCCTCCCGACGCAGCAGTGCCCTGGTCAGCGCCGCTGCGTTCAGTCGTCGGCGAGCCCCCATCTGGACGCTCTGCGCGGCCTCACGTGGTTGAGGCCGCCGCCCACAAGGCAGACTCGCCCGGACGCCGCCGTGCTCGTGCTCATGGAGGAGCACCAAGCCACACCGTCCTCTCTTCCGTCTCCAACTTCGGCCACCTCCCTCGATCGAGCGATGACCCGCAACCTCTCGCGGAAATGATGGAGTCCGACGGGATCTCACTGTGGTAGGCGGTAGGTGGCAGCGAGAGAAGCTGCTGGAGTAGGCCATGATCGAAGGAGAGAAGCGGCGGCTGGGGAGAGGTTGAGAGAGAGGCGGGGGCAACAAGGAGAGGAGAGGAGAGGAGAGAGAACCCTAGGCAGCTCAGTGATTGGGGAGAGAACGTGCCTTCTGCAGTTGCAAATTACCAGAATTACCCTCGGCGGCCCAACTAAAGTACACGTTTTGCCACCGCGCGACCTCTTCCGGTTTGAAACGACACAACGCCACGTATCCACCCTCTCTGACGAGCGGGCCAGGCAAGACGCAGGCCCTCAAATCAGTGATGGAAGCTGAGACCAGTGCCGGTGCGGGTAGAAACGAGGAGCAGATGAGGCCTGAGTGGACGGCTAGGATTGGTTTGTAAGCCCAATCCGACGGCCAAGAGGGCACATGGCCTCTAAAAGCTTCCTTAGGGGCCTAGAATATTTCTTCCTGATTGAATTTCTCACATGTCGTTTAGAATTTGGGGTTTGTGCGAGGAGAGATAAAGACAGAGAGCTCCAAAATTTCCTCTTAGCTGAACTTATAGCACCTCTCGAAATAGGCTTTCGTCCCGCTATAATAATATAGCAACCACACGATACAACTGCTGGGCAGCAGCACAATCAAGCCCAAAACGAAAAATAAGAGAAAGAAAGAGAAAAGAAAGCCAACAATGGCAGATCGACAAAACAAGGGAAACCGCATGACATTGCCCCTCGACGATGTACCCACGCAAACCTAGCATTCCCGAGCACCGTGTACCAAGTAACACCTTCAGAAGGGGCGGCGACGACGACAGTTCGGACTAGTCCTAGGGTTTCCCAGACTCGAAAGGAGTGGAGAAAGGGTACACCGACGCCCTCCAGGAAGAACGATGACACCCTCGGGTGTCATGGCGTCGATCTTGGGAGCCGACATGGATTTCTCCCAACCCCCCAAAAAACCACTCCCCCAGATGCTCCGACGTGCTCCACCACACATTGCCGCCCACCAACATGCGCCACCACGATCGAGATGCCGCCCTTGTCTGTCTCCCTGAGATCACCAAAGACGAGGCCTAGAGGAGAAGGACAACACATGAGAATCGGAGGTGCTAGCGGTCTGGACGGGAGAGAACTACCTCCACCGTGTCTCGTGGCCGGCCGGACGTGGTAGTAGGGTCATACCAGGCCCCGCTGGCCGGACCAGATCGGGCATAAAGCCCCTCTTGCCTCATTGCGGCAAGTCGGAAGACCGCCACCACCATCCAGATGCCCACGCGAGCTAGACCTCCACCTCTGAACCATCGCAGAAGACCTGACGTCCGGCCATTGGACCTAGATGGGGCGAAGGGCCAGATCTGGCCGAAGCGCCGCCATCAACCGCAGCAGGCTCGCCACCAACGGCCGCTTCACACCGACGAAGCTCCCGGTGACGCCGAGCTACCCGTCGCCATGCCGAACCACCGCTGCCGAGGAACCGCCCGCCGACCCTCCGGCCGAGCCGTCTTGGCGTGGGAGAAAGCGCCCGCCGCCATGCACTTTCTGTGAACGCGCCCGGCGACCACCACCAATGACGGAGGGAGAAGCCGGGGAGGCGCTAGGGGAGGGGGGAGCCGCTCCGATCGCCCATGTGAGCGACGCAATGACGACTTCGTTTTACTGACAGAGGCAAAAGGTCGTCTTCCAAGAAGAGGCCGAACTTATAGCACCTTCACTCGGCTTCGGCGTTTCATGCTCAATTTTGACGCTATTGCGACGGATGGATATAACATTCGGTCTAAGAACAATAGATTTTCTATTCGTATTTCTAGATCGAGTTCCATCTTTAGCCAAATTTTAAACAAACACAACAAAATTTAGCAAATTAGGCCGGTTCATTAAAATAAACGAGCTCGTACATATTATGTCAAATTTAGACATATACCCGAACTTTGACTGCAGTAGGCTAAGGAAAAAAAACTTGAAAAACATAGAAATAACTACTACATGATGCTGATGCCTGATTCTTAGCCTACCCCTACAGACGCTGGATGCGTTTGGCCTCCTCCCGCTCACAGTCCGCCATGGACCATGCATCGGAGTTTGGCGCCTGCATCGGCATCACATAGTTGAGAGACGCCTCCATGGCCATCTTCGAGAAGAACTCGTCCTCGTCGACGGGGAGGACCCAGTCCGCCGGCTTGGGCTTCGGCATGCGTAGCCTCGGCCTCACCAGCCGAAGGTGGCAGGTTGGCGGCGAGGGCGTGCGAACTTCGTTGCTGACGAGGCGTGTGAACGCGTCCTCGACAGCGAGCGTACCGGCGACTCCACCTGCTTGATCGGCCAGAGTAGAGGCGTGGAACACGGTGACTGGGCCGGCGCCGAACCGGATGAACGTGATGTTGATGTCAAGGATGACGAGGTGAGGCCGCCCATCCTCCTCAGTATCCAGTTAGGCACCGGGCGCCGGGCGGACGACGGTGGTGACCACGGAGGATAGCCCAACTTAGGGCAGTCACCGACAGTGATGTGCTTGAGGACGGCCGCTAGCGTTTGGCCTGGTGCGCTCCACTATCACGTCGTCCTGTGGCGTTGTGTTGCTTTGGCGGCAGACTAGCCCCGTCGTGGGAGGCTAGTTCCTGGTTCCGGCACTTGGCGAAGAAGTTCTCCCGGCACACTAGGTTGTCGGGATCCTTGGCGAGCTCCGGATGGCCGCCTGGATCTCCTCGGCGAGGACGAAATCCTCCGGCACCGGCGGCACGGGCACGTCGTTGGCGCAGAGCTTCCGGGTCAGCCGGGGTACCGCTCTGCCATTGCTGCCGCCGAGCTATTCTTCTCGTCGCCGAAGGTGGAGGTTGTGGGTGAGGAATGGGAGGTGAGAATGTGTTCTCTAGGAGACGGCGAGGGCGCCGACATTTATAGCCGAAAGAGGAAAGGGCGACGAAGGCGGGAGGAGTGTAGCGGCATTGATGGAAAAAGTGTAAACGGCGGGAAGGTGGACCGGCGGTGGCATGCCATTACAACGACGCGTGGACGACGAGACGGACAGTCGTTGCCCAGCGGTCCGTCGCGGGAGCCAAGGCGACGTGATGCGGATGACTTGGTTTCACACGTTGATAGGGCGAGGCCACCGGCGCGAGTTTTTTGTCACCGATTTCGCTTCATTCGGCGTTTCCAGGCAGTTCCTAACGCCCCAGATTTGGCAATGGGAACGCCGGATGTAATATGGGCCAAATTCGACAAAAGTAGGCGTGGGGAACGCGGCTGGGCGAATTTTCGCTGTTAGAATGAAAAAATCGGATTGAGAAGTCCCTCATAGGAATGCTAATGGAGATGCTCTTAGCTAGCTTAGGTTTTTTTTCTTTCCACACCAGCATTGCTACAATTTCTTTGATCCATCAGCTTAGTGTTAGTTAAAAATGGTCCTTGTTTTATCCCAAAAGCGGGGCTTGTTATTGTGTCCTTTTAGTTCCGTTGACAAAGTTGAGTATGATTTCTAGATCTGCAACATAATGGGGATGGAAGTTTTTTGTGTGTTAATTCTCTGCAAAAAAATTTTAATCAATTCTTCTCCCTACATGTAACTTTTGTTACTCGATTTAATATTTCATCTATTTTCTTATGGAACTTCTGAATAATTAGGTTCCCTAGATGTAACTTTTTAAAGGCTCGATGTAAACAAAATTGTCTTATGTATAATTTTTTTTAACAGAATTCAACCACTATATGTAACTTTTTCGATCCTTTAAAAATTGGGGCTCGTTATTTTTCTGTCTTTTTCATTATGTTGACAAAGGTGAGTATGATTTCTAGATCCCAAACATAATGGGGATGTAATTTTTTTGTGTTAATTCTCTAAGAAAATTCTAAAACAATTCTGCTCCCTACATGTAACTTTTGTGACTCGATTTAATATATCTACTTTCTTATGAAACTTCTAACTATGTTTCCTAGATGTAACTTTTTAAAGGCTCGATGTAATTTTTTGTCTTCTTTATAAAATTTTCTAAAAGAACTCTACCACTAGATGTAACTTTTGCGTCCTGATGCAAGATTTTTTTGTGAACCATCTAAAGTAATGCTTTCCGTTGATGTGACTTGTTCTCTCTATTTTTTACATCTAAAATGTATCTCTCTCTATTTTTTACATCTAGAATGATAGAAAGTTATACCTCCAGTAACTTTCCCCCCTATATGGATGTAAATTTATAACTGGCTGTAATTTTTTTCTCGTATTTTACATCAAGAGTGATTGGAGGCTTCTAGCCATGTTTACACGTATGTTTTTTAGGTTTGCCAAGTGCAGACGTGGTTGTATTTTTTTACAGGATCAAAGACTTCCGGCCATGAACTTGTTATTATATCTTTTGAAGTCAGGACAAAGGCATCTAGTCAAGGAAGGAGAGAGTCCTCGCAAAAAAAGGGAAGGATATAGAGGGAACATGGGGACAGTCTGACTTTTCCACTTTTGGAAGGCGTGGGACAAAACGCCTGCTTCTTTCTATTTTTTGGGTGGGGCACTGTGTAGCGAGAAATCGTGCGCGCGCACCGTGTAGCCTGGTCCTTTAAAAAACCACCGGTTCAGCACTAACGTGTAACAAAAATCATTGATTCGTCTGAGATACTCGGCTAGCCGTGAATCTGATAGGCAAGGCCCATTGTCGGACTGACATGGCACAACGGTAACAAACTAGGGTGATAAATGTTAGGCAATTACAAATTCTGGGTTGTTATATAAAATGGAAAGTCAAATCCTATTTGGCCCCACCCTACCTCTATCCTCTTCTCTCCCAAGATCTCATGTTGTTTCCGCAGCCTACTCTCCGACCGTGCCTCACCCACCGCACTCCATAGACCAAGTCGGCATGGCCCTGGTTGATGAGGAGGCCACCGGCAGTGCTCAATGTATGCGTCCATGGCCAGCGCGGGAGTGGAAATGCGATGAGATCGATGGGCGGTGCCAACGCGGGACAGAACGACAGGAGGTGGTGGACTTAAGACTGGGCCATGGGGCCCCTCCGACCTACCGCGTGGCCATTGAGTAGCTTGACCTCGACGCGCCAGACCTTCCGTCGTTGAGGGGAAGGGGTACGGGCCACGACCAAGACCATGGATGGCGGCGCCACCACGACATGCTACAGCAGGGGAGGTGGAGGAGGACCGCATGGGTCGCCACAACCTGCTGATTCTACGGCGCAGATTGCTTGGGATCACCCGCCGTGGGGGCATTGGGAGCCACGCCGGAGTGCTTCTGCGATCGTCACTGTCATGGCCGTGTGGGTACTCCAGCGAGCGATTGCCGCCATAGGAAGCATGGCCGGGCCAGCAAAATCTGAGGCCTTGTGTTGAACTCTAAAAATATGCCCTATGAAACTGGAACATTTCAACTATTTAACAGTTATGATGTATATACCATAGTATCTTATATAGTAATTGGATATATGAATAAGCATACCTATTAAATTTCTTTTGCATAATGTGTTGGAGATATGTCCAAGAGACAATAATAAAAATAGTTCTTATTATATCTTTGTATTTATGATAAATATTTACATTCATGCTATAATTGTATTAACCGGAAACATTAAAAATTGTGTGATTTGTAAACATGTAAGAGTCTCTAGTAAAGCCTCTTTGTGATACTAGCTTGTTAATTAATAGATGATTATGGTTTCCTAATCATAAACATTGGATGTTGTTAATAACAAGATCATATCATTAGGAGAATGGTGTGATGGACATGCTCCTATAGGTAAGCGTAGCATAAGATCAAGTCATTTCAATAGTTCGTTTGCTATAAGCTTTCAGATACATAGTAACCTAAATCCTTCGACCATGAGATCATGTTAATCACCATCACTAGATGGATGCTTTGATGACATCAAACACCACTTAGTAACTGGGTGGTTATAAAGGTGGCACTGAGTGTTCGGAAAATATGTGTTGATGGACATAGATCAAGAGTGGGATTTGTCCATCTATATGACAGATAGATATACTCTGGGCCCTCTCGGTGGAATGTCATCCAATTGGCTTGGAAGCATGTGACTGGCTCACAAGGGATCACATATCACAGGAACGAGTAAAGAGTACTTATCGGTAATGAGGTTGAACTATGTATGCAGAAATACCAACGATAAAACCTCGGATAAGTAAAGTATCGAGAGACAAAGGGAAATTGGTATCATATGTAAATGGTTTATTCGATCACAAAGTAATCATAGAAATATGTGGGAACCATATGAATTTCCAGATTCCTCTATTGGTTATTGATCGGAGAAGAGTCTTGATCATGTCAGCATAATTCACGAACCGTAGGGAGACACACTTAAGGATTCGATGTTGTTTAGTATATATGGAATGTGAGTAAGAGACCAAATGTTGTTTTGAGTCTCGGATTGGATCCAGGATATCACGAGGAGATCCAGAATGGTCCAGAGAATAAGATTCATATAAGGAAAGTACGATTCCGGATTTCGGGAATGGTTTCGATGTTTTCACTAGAATGTTCTAGAAGGGTCTAGAAGGTCCTCCGTTCCGGAGAGGGAAGGGTACATGGATGTGTTATGACAAAGTGGAATGGTTGCATCATGTCCTAGGTCATTGGATGGGCAATGGGAGGAGAGAAATCAAACTCCAGTTTGAAAGTCAAACACCAATTTGAAAAGTCAAATCCCAACATGGTTGCTTAGTGGAGGGAGGGAAGGAATCCTACCTAGGGGAGGTTCCTCCCTCCCCTTGCCGTCGGCCTAGTAGAGGAGTTGGGGGAGGACCCTCCTCCCCCAAACCGCCTATCCCACCTATATAAGGAGGGGTAGGGCGCCCCCTACCCCTCACACCTAAACCCTAGCCGGCCGCCGCCCCTCCCTAGTTGCCGCCGCCTAGGGCTCAAGTCGTCGCCTAGGGCTTGCCCTATGTAACAACCCTAGTGTTATTAATGGTAATTAGAAATTGATTGTGCATTCATGAGCATCATCTACTAAAATGTGCATTGAAGAAGTAAAGCAAAACCCTAATCCTAACTCCTTTCCTCTTTATTTGAAATGTGTTCAAATGGTTTTGAATATTTTGAAAAGTACAAAAAATTGTGGAGCCCAAATTGTTACAAGGGCCCCTCAAGTATTTTTGAAATGTTTGCCAAGCTCTTGTATTTTGGAACTACCTAAAACATAATTGTAATTGAAATTACAAATAGAAAAAGAGAAACAGAAAAGTAAAATGTTTATGTAATAAAAAAAGTTTCTAACCTAACCTGGGTCGAGCCCATCTCCTTTCCCTCTCCTTCCCGCCGCTCAGCGCAACTCCCTGTAGCCCACCTGGCCCAACTCGTGGCCCACCCACGCCCGCGTGCCTTCTTTTCTTTTCCTTTCTTCCTCCTCTCTGCAGAAGGGTTGGCCCGTGCTACTGCGTGCCTTGCCGTCGATCCCACTTGTTGTGATGCCCGCCGCCGCCCTTGGAGTCGAGGATAAGAATGCCGACACTCCCCTCTCTCTCTCCATACCCTTATCCCTTTCTCTCTCGCCCTGTGCCGCTCGCGAGAAGAGGCCGAATCCTAGCTTCGGCCAGAGCTTTCCACCGTCGTCGTTCCTCGCCTCCTCCATTGTTTTGAGCTTGCGGGGATGACCGCCTTTGTCGACTCGGTCGATTTCCCCCGCTCTCTTGAGCCGGTGTGCTCCCAGAAGCCCCAATCGAGGTCTCCCTCCCGATCTCTGGCCGCTTTTCTTGCCATCGATTCCGGCCACCCAGCGTCTCGCCATCGCCTCCGTTCGCCTCCTGGTGAGATACCAGTCCTCTTGGACCCTCTATATTGCCCCTCTCGCTCTGGTTCATCTCCCCCATGACCACCTGCAAGCTCTGTCGCTGGCCGCCGCCGTGCACCCTCCTCCGGCGACCAAATCCGGGCGGCGCCACCACCCTTTGGCTCGCCTTGGCCTCCTCTATCCAACTTGCTTGATCACGCACTCCAGCTCGCGGCCACGTCGCTTCTGCGTCTGCCGCGTGCACTGAAGCAGACGTGCGGCGATGACGTGGTGACCTCCCACCCATCAGCCACTGAGGCTAGATCTCACCCCGGTGTAAAAAGTTTGAAACCCCTAGTGACATCAGCATGAGGTCACAATTCATTTTTCTTTTATTTAAAGGTTTTGTAAATTGTTTTCTGTAATTAATAAATACCTGACATGTGGGCCCTATCTATAAGTGAGATAAATATTTTCAGAAAATGTTTTCTGTTTAATAAAATTATTAAAGTAATTCCAAAATGCAAATTATTTTATAATATTCCAAAAATGATTTAAAATGAATTAAAATTGGTGAAATTCATAACTAATTCATTTTAAAACAGAAAAATACAAATAATATATCAAAATGTTTAGAAAAATGAGTTCTATCTATTTAAACAATAATCATACATTGTTCAACACTTCCATGACAAGTATAATTAGTAGAACATAGTAACCCTCATAGGTGATTCCGGAGTTTTCCTGAATTAGGGTTTATACCCCTCGGAACCCCGATTAAACTGCCGAGCATGTTTTAGGGTTACATTTCAATACAAATTAACTTGTCATATCATCATACTTGATTGAGCATTGCATCGATGCCATGTGTTGATTGTTTCCCTCTCTTTCCGGTGTTTGGTTCTTCCTCGATAGAATACGATATCGGAATCAAGATCAAGATCGAAGACCGAGATCAACACCGTTGAAGCTCGAAGGTCAATACTTGACCAAATGTAATCAAGTCAAGTACCAGATGTTCGAAGCTCTGCTTTCTGGATATTCAGCAGGCAAAGGCAAGCGAAGCCCCACACATGATATAATCCTATGATTTCAAAGTATTTACATTCTTGCCATGCGCATACGATTCTAAAGTCTTTTATTGATAGATAGAGTAATCCTATCTGATGCATGTTACCTTTGAAGACTATATTCCCTGATCCACTGCTCCTAGCATAACTAGGGTTTGAGCTTGTGAAGCGTTGCTAGAGCTATTATCTCTGTTGTGCTTAGCCATGCTTAGCTGTTACCACTGGTCCATCCGGTTGATGACTCAGAGCTGCGAATGAACCTAGTATGACATGATGACGTGGTAAGATCATAGATGAAAGTTAAACATGCTTAGGCTTGTATGGGAGGCCACGGCGGGTTGTGGTTTTTGCAGTCCCGTACTTGCCACTACTAGGACCTGAGTTCTTGCCTATGGACCAAGACGAGCATACAGCCACACGGGGGCCTGGAAACCCCCTCGACCAACTAACTTGCCGAGTAGATTCCATGAGTCACATAGTTTGGGCTTTCCATTCGACATACGCATCTTGGATGTTCTTGAATGGAGGTGAAGGAGGTGCATTCATAACAGGTAGGTAAGCATGGCCGGGAACAAGAGATGCCCGGCATCCGTAATCTTGAACCCCGCACACATCATTAGGGACCGGCTTCGGGACTCGACCCGTTACGGCGGCATATCCCTAGTGCGTGACTCATGGTCTCGGCGAAAGCAAGGTAAAGGTCATGGTCAACCACTCTCTGCCGGCCTTTCAAGGAAGAGGGCTTATAGCTTGGCATTAAGAATCAGTTGGTACATGTGGGTAAATTTGTACACTCCTGTAGGGTTAAATCTTTTCGAAAAGCCGTGTCCACGGTTATGGACGACTTGGAAACCAGATTCAAAGATCATAGAGAACTTTAACCTAATCATAAAACTTGGCAAGTTGATCAACGTGTGCTTAAGGATGCTTCCTCATGGGTACGAGGGGGTGATCCTAGATAGGTTCAGCCAATGATGATTCGGTGGATATCAAGAGATGATCAAAGTTAGAGATACCGCTCTCTTATCCCTTTTTAAAATATTCTAATTAGTCGAGATTCTTCTCCCTCTTGTTTTACAAAAATAAAGATGACTTTATGCAAAATAAATCCACCAGCCATAAGTCTTGCGGATTACACCTTGTACTCACCCTTGCTTCGTTGACACTTTTGCAGCAGAGTAAGTGTTACCATAGAAGATGAGTTCTTCATGGCATCTATATCGACGAGTAGTTTGGAGTTCCCAGTCGGCAGTCTAGGATCTATGGATTGGACGTCATCGTTATGCTTCAGGCCTCTTAGGCCATTTGTTAAGTTTGCTATACTTACTAGCGTAACTTGCCTTCTGTTGTTTGATGGTTGTGGTCAGTGACCTCTGCTTGTAATATTTTGGTTCTCTGCTTAGTTATGAGCTCGCTGTAATAATTTTTGTGTCGTAGGGTCACTGTTGTGTTACCGATTTTCTCTCTGTATGCTTTCGAGATTTAGGTTAGACTTATGTTCGGACGGAGGTCTGGAATTTGTCTAGCCTTAATCCCGGGGGTGTTACAGGTTTTGGTATCAGAGCAGTACCGACTGTAGGAAACCTTTCTATTGGTCGATGTTGAGTCTAGTATTTGTGAAAACTATTTTCAAATATGAAAATTATGTGCAAAAACTCTGGTATGCTTCTTTTTCTCCTTATCTAGTTTCGCTCTAACTCTGGGTCATCTTATATTGTGTTGACTTTGAAAAAGTTTTGTTATGTCGTCTCCTCCTTCAAAACTCAGGTGCCTCTTCAGGCATGTCGGTTCTCAACCATTTGACCTAGTGTTGAGTTCTCTAGAGTCAGTTGTGTGTGTTCCTTGGTCCCCTTGTTCCGTTTCACTCGAGAGATTTCTTTCTATCATAATCTCTCTATTTTATGGGTCCACAACATCATGTCTATGGTCCCATAGTGATCTGTTCTAGGCCTCGAAGTCTCCTTTCGCCTCATGTGCCTCCTTTTTATTTGTTTGGGTAATTCAGAAGTCGTGTCTTCTCTTGGAAGCTACCTCGTGATTATTATATTGTAGTGTACGCTTTGTCACTCAAGTAGTAGTTATTACTTTCTTTGGGTTTTAACCCTCGGACTTGAACCTAAGATCCCCGATTGTGCTGGATTCTGGTGTTGCGAATCTTGTACATGAAGTTGACCTTTAACCCAAGATCCATTTTGTTGATCCCTGTGGTTAATGTTCACACATTACCTCAGGATGGCTAGTACCTTCTAGTATAGCCTTCAAGCTTGTGGATATTGTTGCTATTGAACAGTGACGATAAAGGACTTCCCCTACCACATGCTATGGCAGATGTTCTTTAATGGAACCAAATAGATCATGACAAGAGTACTCTTCACGAGACTCACATCTATACTTGTGACTCTGCCACCCCTTAACTCTTCCTGCATTGGTCCTCGGAAGATTGTTGACTTATGCATCTACATCTCGGGATTCTATCCTGAGCATGCTCTTCCTTATTCATGTTGTTTTCTAACCTTTGCATACCATTTGGTAGCCAAGTAGTAAATGCATTGGTATCTTCCGATGCAAGATACTCTTGTGGTCCGTCCAGACAAACTAGTTTAGGATGTCAGGAGAAACAAACTCCAGTACCTCGTCATTTCTAAGATCAGGTCAAAGTGTTGTAATCCGTGGATCAATAAGCATTGATTAGCTTATGTTATATTCTACCTTAAAGTATCACACTCTTTTATACTAATAGGTAGTGCTGATATTCATGACCCTCTTAATGAAGTGATGCTCTTACACATTTTAACCACTCTTCCTCTGAGCTATTCGCGCTCAGGAATGTTGCGTGTGCGTGATAATGTGGTCATCTGAGATTCTTAGCAGTTCTTATTGCTTTGAACTTCAAGGACATTTGTATCATTCCTATCGTGATTGGTTAACCCTATCACTAAGCAAAGGATGATTGTGCTACCAAGTCCTATATTCTGGTACACCCTCTTCAGTCAAAGAGTTAGGCTCATGCCAAAGCTCTGAGACTATGTCTTCTTGCCTTACCAAGCAAGTTTTGCACTCTAACTAAGTGACATATCGGTGGTTCATGATATTCTAGAAGTCTTCCAAGAAGTATCTCCATGTTTCCACATGACCGTGTTGTCAGGTTCTTGAGTAAGATGTTTCTTCAAACCGCTCCTTTCTCCAATGATCCGTACTAGATACCCCTGAACTAGTTGGTTGAGCTTAAACAACAACTTGGAGAGTTGTAAGACAAAAGTTCTATACTACTTTGTTCCTTCTTAAAGGGGTGTCTAGTTTTGATCGTGTTGAAGTAAGATAGTATGTCCTCTGTGGATACGTTATCTTCCACGCCTTTGATTTGATTTGGGCAATCGTCAAGTCAAACTCTGTTCCAAGGACTAACATGTCGGTGTATCTATTTGTGATGTTTCACTTGAATTACATCTTCATGTCCTTTGGTCTGACCAATGTCTATGCTTTATTCATACAACATGTGAGTCAGTTTTCTTGTAGTGTACAGATAAGTTTGTTATTGAGCCCATCAATGACATCCTTACCTTCTCCATGTTATATCAGACTCATATGGAATAGTTGGCATTAATGTTGGAAACTTTTGAGAACCATCTTCGTGTTATCTCGAAGTATGTGTTCTGGATGTTAAAAGTAACCCTCTCTAGTTCATGTGCAAATGTTGAAAGATGTCGCCATGGATTCGAGTAGAGTTGTCTTTGTTTCCTCGAGAATCATTCCAAGTCAGTTAAGCATGTGCGAAGTATTCTTGATATGGTAGGTTGATGCCTTCATATTTCGAGAAGATACTCTAAGCACACCAAGCCACTGATTGATTTGTCATGGAAGATAAGAAGTCCAACAGAACTTCGATATCCTCTTAAATGTTTCCCAACAAGGATTCAGTTGTGTTTAGTTACAAACAATTCATGTAGGTGCAATTGTCTTTTGATAACTTGCTAATACATGTGTTCCGCAATCTAGCTCATCTTTTGGAGATTGACCTTGTAGTCCATGTATGGAGAATCTAGTGACTTTACCTCTGTGTAAATGTTACACCCTTTCTATTCGGACATGCTGAATCTGAAGTATCTCTCCACCTAACCAAAGCTGAATCTCAAGCCGCAATAATGATTGGTGTTCCTCAAGGTTATGACATAGATCTCTCTATACATCCAGCACGGTTGATGTAATGATTGGCACAATTATACGGAATACATATTGTCATACTCTCTTGAATCAGCAATAACAACCACTCCTCATGAGGCATCTTCTATGATTTACTATAGGAGTTGTGCTTATGGTTTCCTTTGTATCCAAAGTCTGACCTTTACTTAGTGTCTGTTTTCTCAGACATTAAGGAGAACATTTAAAGTAGAGTTGCTAAATGTCTCTCGATCGATCCTCTAGATCCTTTTACGATGGCAAGCGTCTTGTTATGCCAAGTACTTGGAGTCTAAGAATGAAGTTTCTTTCTTCTCGTGTCATCGGGAATGTAACATCCCAGTTTTACTTAATCAATATTAGGGTTTGATTTGTGCATCATGAGCATCATCATTTAAATTATGCATTGGAGAAAACAAATCAAACTCCAAACCCTAGCTTTCTCCCTTCTCTTTGAAACATCTCCAAAAGGTTCGAATTTTGAAAACCCCCAAATTGTGGATCCCAAATGGATTACAAGGGCCCCACAACAGTTTGTATATTTTACAAAAGCTTTTGATATTTTACATCAAAAAGATATTTGAAAATTGAAATTACAAATAGGAAATATCAAACCGAAAAAGAAAAACATTCTGTAAAGAAAACCTACAGCTAATCTAATGCTGGCCGACTCTCCCTATTCTCTCCTCGCTGCCACGCTAAGCGCAATGCCCACCTAGCCCAACTCGGCCCAGTACTACTTCGCCCTGACCCTGTCGTCTTCCTCCCGGTGCCAAGCTCCTCTCTGTTGTCGCCGGCGCCGTTGATCTCCGCCGCCTGCGCTCCGCCATCCGTCGCACTGCAGGAGAGGATAAGGAGCACCACGACACCTCTCCTTCGTCCTTATCCCCTCAGTCTCTCCCGGACGACCTCCCTCTCTCCCAGGTTTCCCCAACCCGAACCCTAACCGTCGGACCTCGTTGTCGTCCCGCCGTCTCCGGCCTCCCCTCTCCCGTCCGAGGCCACTGTTGTGACCGCCGTTGTCGACTTGGTTGTTTTCCCCCACTCTCTTGAGCAAGCGCGCTTCCAGGCGTCCGAATCGGTCCGTCTCCCCAAGCTCAGGCCACCGATGCCGGTCGTCGATTCCGGTGCCTCAGACCTCGCCCGGCCTTCTCGAGCACTCCTCTGCAACCACGGTGAGCCCCTGGTCCTCCTAGACCTCTCCTTTGCCTCCCTCGAGCACCATAGCTATCACACGCCGAAGTTCTTCAAGCGCCGCCTCTCGGCCTCATCGCCGGACGAGCTCCGTTGACCTCCAGGTAGCGGCGCCGCCTCTTTCGGGTCTGCCTCGTTGAGCTGCTTCGAACGCGCATATCCTCGCTAGCCCGCTCTCCCCTAGCACCGCTAATCGTCGCCATATGACGTGTCTCCGGTGAGCCCAACGTGGCGTCTAGGTGGCGTCGACGTGGCCTCAGCGTGGCCTGTTGACCAAGTGTGCCATCGTGGCTTGCTGATGTGGCATAGGGCCCAGTATTCAGTCACAGTGGCTAGGTTCTGTGCGGTGTAAAAGAATAACCCCCCTAGCTGACGTCATAATGATGCAATAAATCCTTTTAATAATTTCTGAAATTGGTAAAATATTGTAAATTCAATATCTAGTGATTTAGAAGTCAGAAAAATATGTATAATATACCAAAATGTTCAGTAAAATGAAACCTAGCTATCTAAGCTATAATCATGCATTGTTAATCAAATTAAATGAAAAGTTTAATTAGAGAACAAAATTAACCCCTCTCATATGTTCCGGAGTTTCCCCGAGTTAGGGTTTTCACCCCTCGGAACCCCGATTAAGTTGTCGAGCATGCCTTAGGGTTACATTTCAATGCAATTTAACTTGTAATATCATCATCCTTGCTTGAGCATTGCATCGATGCCATGTGTTGATTGTTTCCCCCTTTCTTTCCGGTGTTTGGTTCTTCCTGGTAGAATACGATATCGAGATCGAGATCGAAGCCCGAGGACAACACCATCGAAGATCGAAGATCGAAGATCGACGAACAATACTTGACCAACTATAACCAAGTCAAGTTCAAGATGTCCAAAGATCTACTTATTGGTTATCAACTGGCAAAGGCAAGTATAGCCCCACCATGATATAATCCTATGATTTTGAAAGCATTTCAATTCTGCCATGATGCATACGATTCTACTGTGGTCTTTTATTGATAGATAGAGTATCCTATCTGTTGCATACTCCCTTTGAGCTTATATTACATGATCCACTGCTCCTAGCATAACTAGGTTTGGCTTGTGTGCATTGCTAGAGCTTATATCTGTGTCTTCTTAGCCATGCATAGCTGTCAGTTCTGGTCCATCCAGATGATGTATCAGATGCAGAGAATCTAGTATGAAAGGAGAATGTCATGAGATGAGATCGGTGATATGAGATTAAACATGCTAAGGCTTGTATGGGAGGCCACAGTGGGATGTGGTTTTTCTAGTCCCATGCTCGCCACCACTAGGACCTGAGTTCTTGCCTTTGGAACCGAGATGAGCGTATAGCCACACGGGGCTTGGGAACCCCTCGCCTGATTAACTTGCCTAGTAGATTCCATGAGTCACATAGTTCGGGCGTTCCATTCGACATATGCATAGAAAACCTTTTGAAAGATTTGCTGGGTGAAGTTGGTGCATCATAACAGGTAGGGAAGCATGGACCGGGTTGCTTGGGGTTGATGGCGCCCCTGGTGAACCAACCTCGACTCACATCTTTAAGTACCAGCTTCGGGGTTTGACCCGTTATGGCGAAACCATACTTATTGTGTGACTCATGGTCTCGGTGAAAGCAAGGTAAATGTCGTGGCCAACCACCCTCTGTCGTCCTTCCAAGGAAGATGGCTAATGTACTGGCATTAAGAGTCGGTTGGTACGTGTGAGTAAAGTTGTACACCACTGCAGGGTTAAATCTTTTCGAAAAGCCGTGTTCACGGTTATGAATGCTTGGTGACCAGATTCTAAGATCATAGAGAACTATAACCTAATGTTAAAACTTGGCAGATCAATGTGTGCTTAAGGATGCTTCCTTATGGGTACGAGGGGGTGATCATAGTTCAGATGATGATGATTCGGTGGATATCAAAAGATGATGATCAATATTTCGAAGATGTCGCTCTCTTACCCCTTTTAAAATACTCTGACTAGACGAGCTTCTTCTCCCTCTTATTTTATAAACGAAAGTTGCTTTATGCAAAACAACTCCACCAGCCAGAAGTCTTGCGGAGTACACCCTGTACTCACCCTTTCTTTGTTGATACTTTTGGCAGAGTAAGTGTTCCCGAAAGATCAGTTTGGTACTACATCGACATCGACGAGTAGCTTGGGGTTCCCGGCCGGCAGCCTGGAATCTATGGACTGGGACGTCATTGTTATGCTTGAGGCCTCTTAGGCCATTTGTTAAGTTTGCTATACTTAATAGCATAATTTGCCTTCCGTTGTTTGATGTTTGTGGTTAGTGACCTCTGCTTGTAATAATTTGGTTCTCTGCTCAGTTATGAGCTTGCTGTAATAAATTTTTATGTCGTAGGGTCACTGCCGTGTTACCGATTCTTCACTAGATATTCTCGAGCTCAAGGTTAAGCTTATTTCAGATGGAGGTCTGGGATTTGTTTAGCCCTGATCCCGGGGGTGTCACAGGTCTTGGTATCAGTGCAGTACCGACCGTAGGGAAACCTTGCTATTGGTCGATGTTGAGTCTAGTGTTTGTGAAAACTATTTTAAAAGTTGAAAAGTATTTGCGAAAACTCTAGTATGCTTCTTTTTATCCTTATCCAGTTTCGCTCTAACTCTGGGTTATCTTATCTTGTGTTGGCTTTGAAAAGTTTTGATATCTCTTCTAATCTTTCAAAGCTTAGGTGCCTTCTGGGCATTGTCGTTTCTAGGCCAGTTGACCTAGTGTTGAGTTCTCTAGAGTTGTGCGTGTTGTGAATTCCTTGTTCCCCTTTGCTCTTGTTCATCTGAGAGATTCCTTTCTGTCATGATCTCTCTATCTTTTGGGGACCCACAATATTATATTGTTGGATCTGCAGTGTTCTGTTCTAGGCTTCGAGGTTTCCTTTCGCCTCGTGTGCCTCCTTTTTGTTTGTTTGGGTACTTCAGAAGTCGTTTCTTCTCTTGGAAGCTACCTCGTGAATACTATCTTGTAGTGTACGCTATGTCACTCAAGTAGTAGTTACTTCTCTCTTTGGGTTTTAACCCTTGGACTTGAACCAAAGATCCCTGATTGTGCTGGATTCTGGTGTTGTGAATCTTGTAAATGAAGCTGACCTTTAACTCAAGAACCATCCCTTTGACCCTGTTGTTAATGTTCACACATTACCTTAGGATGGCTGGTATTACAATTCTAGCCTCCAAGCTTGTGGTTATTGTTGTGATTGAATTGTGACGATAAAGGACTTCCCCTGCCACATGCTATGGCAGATGCTCTCTAACGGAAACAAATAGATCACAAAAGAGTACTCCTCGAGAGTCTCACATCTATATTCGTGACTCTGCCACACCTTTCCCTTCTCTGCATTGGTTTTCGGAAGATTGTTGACTTATGCATCCACATCTCGGGATTCTATCCTGAGCATGTTCTTTTCCCTTGTTGCTTTCCGACCTTTGTCTACCAGTTGGTAGCCAAGTAGTACATGTGCATTGGTGTCCTCCGATGTAAGATACTCTTGTGGTCCGTCAAGACAAACCATTTCGGAATTTCTGGGAGAAACAAACTCCAGTACCTCGTCATATCTAGGACTAGGTCAAAGTGTTGTAATCCGCAGATCAAGAAGCATTGATTAGCTTATGTCTGTTCTACCTTAAAGTGTCACACTCTTTTATACCAAGAGTTCGTGCTGAGTTTCATGACCCCTTAATGCAGTGATGCTCTTACACATATTTACCACCCTTCCTCGAGCTTTCGTGCTCGTGAGTGATGCGTGTGCATAATAATGTGGTCATCTGAGATTCTTAGCAATTATTATTGTTTTGAACTCTAAGGACATTTGAGTCATTCTTAGCGTGATTGGTTAACCCTATCACTAAGCAAAGATTGATTGTGCTACCAAGTCCGATACTCTGGTACATCTCTTCTGTCAAAGAGTTAGACTTATGCCGAAGCTCTAAGACTATGTCTTCTTGCCTTACAAAGTAAGTTTCCTCTCGAACTAAGTGACATATCGGTGGTTCGTGATATTCTGGACGTCTTTCTAGAAGTACCTCATGTTGCCACATGACCGTGTTGTCAAGTTCTTGATCAAGTAAGTTCTCTGAACTGCTCTTTTCTCCAAGGATCCGTACTTGATACCCCTGAACTAGTTGGTTGAGCTTAAACAACAACTTGGAGAGTTGTAAGACAAAAGTTCTATCCGACTTTGTTCTTTATAAAAGGGATGTCTAGTTTTGTTCATGTTGAAGCAAGGTAGTATTTCCTTCATGGATATATTATCTTCCCCCATCTTTGATTTGATTCGGGTTATCGTCAAATCAAACTCAATTCCAAGGACTATCTTGATGGTGTTTCTACTTGTGATGTTTCACCTGAGTACATCCTCATGTCCTTTGGTCTGACCAATATTCTCGCCTTGTTCACACAACATATGAGCCCATCTCAATGTATTGTCTTGATAAGTTCGTTGTTGAGCCCATCAATGACATTCTTATCTTCTCCATGCTAGATTTGATTCATATGGAACATTTGGCATTAATTTTGGAAAAATTCGAGAACCATCTTTGAGTCATCTCGAAGTATGTGTCCTGGATGTTAGAAGTGACCTTCTCTAGTTCACGTGCAAACGTTGAAGGATGTCGTCGTGGATTCGAGTAGAGTTAGCTCCGTTCCCTAAGGACACATGTGTGTTTTGTTGTTAGCACCTCATGTGTGTGCCATTGTCTTTCGACAAGTTGCTAATACATGGGTCTAGCAATCTAGCTCCATCTTTTAGAGCTTGACACTTTAGTCCCTATCTTGAGAATCTAGTAACTTTACCTTGCGGTAAATGTTGCAAATTTTCTATTCAGACATGTTGAGTCTGAAGTATCATCTCACCTAACCAAATCTGAATCTCAAGTAGATATGATGGTTGGTGTTCCTCAAGGTTTTGGCATAGGTTTCTTTGTAAATTTGGCAAGATTGATGTAATGGTTGACACACTTAGCCGGAAAGACCTACTGTCATATTCTCTTAAATCAGCATTAACAACCACTCTTCATGAGGCTTCTTCTATAATTAATTATAGGAGTTGTGCTTATGGTTTCCTTTGTATCCGAAGTCTGACCTTTACTTGATGATTCGTGCCTCGAACATCAAGGAGAACATTTAAAGCAGTGTTGCTGAATATCTCTCAGTCGATCCTCCAGACCCTTCTATGTTGGCAAGCGTATGGTTGTGCCAAGTAGTTGAAGTCTGAGAATGAAGTTTCTTTCTTCTCATGTCATCAGGAATCTTCTTACAAATTCGTCTAGTGGTGTAAAGTGATACCATAATCTTTGGCAAAGATTTTGATAAATTTGGATGAATAAAGAGTTTCCTTCGTTTTCTCAATCATGTTTAAGAGTGACTATGATTTTGATAATTAGAAGTTTCTCTTGTTACATGTTCCTTGTGACTCTTATGAGTCCTATCCACAAAACACCATTCTGTCTTAGCCTTCTGTTGAATGAAAAAGTGACCCTTTTGTGTCAAAAGTAGTTCAACAGCTTGGTTTTGTTGATCCATTTCTCTGAAATCTCTACTTAAGCCGTTTAGTAGAGGTTCTTTATCGAAGTCTGTGGTCATGTTCTTTCTGTTGGAAGCTTTCTGTTGGAGATATGCCCTAGAGGCAATAATAAATGTAGTTATTATTATATCTTTGTGTTTATGATAAATGTTTACATTCATGCTATAATAGTATTAACAAGGAAACCATTAATACTTGTGTGATTTGTAGACTTAATTTGAAGTCCCTAGTATAGTCTCTATACTTCACTAGCTTGTTGGTTGATTGATGATTGTGGTTTCCCTATCATGAACATTGAGATGTTATCAACAACAAGATCATATCGTTAGGAGAATGATATGGTGGACATACTCCTATAGACAAGCGTAGCATAAAGATCAAGTCATTTCAATAGTTCAATTGCTATATGCTTTCTGATACATAGTAACCTAATTCCTTCGACCATGAGATTATGCATATCACCTTTACTGGATGGATGCTTTGATGTCATCAAACACCACACCGTAACAGGGTGGCTATAAAGGTGGCATTGAGTGTTCGGAAAGTATTGGTTGAAACACATGGATCAAGAGTGGGATTTGTCCATCCACATGACGGATAGATATTCTCTGGGCCCTCTCGGTGAAATGTCATACAATTAGCTTGAAAGCATGTGACGGGTCACAAGGGATCACATATCACGAACGAGAAAAGAGTACTTATCGAACGAGGAAGAACTAGGTATGCAGAGATACCGACGATCATAACCTCGGATAAGTAACATATCATGAGACAAAGGGAAATTGGTATCGTATGTAAGTGGTTCATTCGATCGCAAAGTAATCATAGAAATATGTGGGAGCCATATGAATTTCCAGATTCCTCTATTGGTTATTGTTCGGAGAAGTGTCTCGATCATGTCCGCATAATTCACGAACCGTAGGGAGACACACTTAAGGATTCGACGTTGTTTGAGTAGTTATGGTATTATGAGAAAGAGACCGAATGTTGTTCAGAGTCTCAGGATGGGATCCGGGATATCACGAGGTGATCCGGAATGGTCCGGAAAATAAGATTCATATAAGGAAAGTCCCGTTTCGGAGTTGGGGAATGGTTCCGGTGTTTTCATCGGGAACATTCTAGAAGGTCCCGGAATGTCCGGCACTCCGGAGGGGGAAGGGTACATGAATGTGTCATTACATATTGGAATGATTGCATCATGTACTAGGTGTTCTTGCTGTCCAAAATAAAGGGTTTATTTAAATCCTAAATTGAAAAGTCAAACGGCTAGTTTGGAAGTCAAACGGCAATTTTGGGAAGTGGGAAAAGAGGAGGAGGTGGAGACCGACTTGGGGGAGGAGTCCCCTTGGTGGCGCCTCCCAAGGCCGACTTGGGAGGGACTCCTCCCTTGGCCGCCCTCCCACCTATAAAGGGAGGGGCAGGGCCTCCCCTCCTTACACACACAAGTTCCTATCCTCTAAACTAAACCCTAGACCTAAACCCCGGTTTAGAGCTATTTCGGTTTAGAGACTTCTAATTGATTTAGAGCCTTCTAATTGGTGTGTCTAATTACTAGACCACTAATAGCCTCTCTCATAAGCTCCACCATACTCGCACCGGCTTAAGGCGAAGCCTCATGGGATTTCCCTCTACTTCTAAGACACGCCAGTTGTCACGGAATCGCGAGGAGAGTGCTACAACCTCCGCCTTTGGAACAAGGGAGAGGAAGGTCTTACGAGTACCGAACGTGTGACCGATCATGGGAGCGCTGCCGGAACGTGGCGCTGGAAGGATCGTCTACGCGATCTTGAGATCGGAAAGAGTACGACTACATCACCCACGAGAATCTGCTCTCGTTAAACACTTTGGAATCTTCGAGGGTGAGTTATTCCATCGACTCGTTGCTGCAATCTAGTAGATAGATCTTGGCTTGTTTGTTTGTATGCGATAGAAATTTTTTGTTTTCCATGCTACGAACCCCTACACTTTCTTCTTTAGAAGCTTCAAAACCTCCTGTAAGTTCCATGGTGTCAATCCTTATGAAGACCATCTATCTCACAATTTGAAAACCTTCTCCTCTTGTTTCCTCTGTTATCTTGGTGTGTTTCATGTTTGTCATCTCAGAGTTATTTCTAAACACTCCATCCATGAGTGGACCATGAGATACTCTATGTGTCGTTTAGTGTGTTTCCCTCTTATCCTTAGAAGTGGCCCTGTTTCTTTCTCTCTCTGTCTCTCTTCCTACCTTTGGAAACTCGGGTCGAGATTCTCGTAAGGGGGATAGAGCTGTAACATCCCAGTTTTACTTAATCAATATTAGGGTTTGATTTGTGCATCATGAGCATCATCATTTAAATTGTGCATTGGAGAAAACAAATCAAACTCTAAACCCTAGTTTTCTCCCCTCTCTTTGAAACATCTCCAAAAGGTTCGAATTTTGAAAAACCCCAAATTGTGGATCCCAAATGGATTACAAGGGCCCCACAACAGTTTGTATATTTTACAAAAGCTTTTGATATTTTGAAAACATCCAAAACAGATTTGAAAATTGAAATTACAAATAGGAAATATCAAACAGAAAAAGAAAAACATTCTGTAAAGAAAACCTACAGCTAATCTAATCTGGGCCGCAGCCCAGCTCCCCCTATTCTCTCCCTGTCGCTCACGCGCAAGCGCAGCCGGCCCATCCCAGCCCAACTCGGCCCAGTACCGCTTTGCCCTGACCCTGTCGTCTTCCTCCCGGCGCCAAGCTCCTCTCTGTCGTCGCTGGCGCCGTTGATCTCCACCTGCGCTCCAGCGTTCGTCGCGCTGCAGGAGAGGATAAGGAGCACCGCGACGCCTCTCCTTCGTCCTTATCCCCTCAGTCTCTCCCGGACGACCTCCCTCTCTCCCAGGTTTCCCCAACCCAAACCCTAACCATCGGACCTCGTTGTCATCCCGCCGTCTCCGGCCTCCCCTCTCCTGTCTGAGGACACTGCTGTGACCGCCGTTGTCAACTTGGTTATTTTCCCCCACTCTCTTGAGCAAGCGCGCTTCCAAGCGTCTGAATCGGGCCGTCTCCCCAAGCTCAGGCCACCGATGTCGGTCGTCGATTCCGGTGCCTCAGACCTCGCCCGGCCTTCTCGAGCACTCCTCTGCAAACCGCGGTGAGCCCCTGGTCCTCCTGGACCTCTCCTTTGCCTCCCTCGTGCACCATAGCTATCGCTCGCCGAAGCTCTGCAAGCGCCGCCGCTCGGCCTCGTCGCCGACCGAGATCCGTTGACCTCCAGGTAGCGGCGCCATCTCTTTCGGGTCCGCCTTGTTGAGCAGGCCGTCGATGCCGCACGCGTTGTGATGCCCGCCGCCGCCCTTGGAGTCGAGGATAAGAACGCCGACGCTCCCCTCTCTCTTCCCATACCCTTATCCCTTTCTCTCTCGCCCTGTGCCGTTCGCGAGAAGAGGCCGAACCCTAGCTCCGGCCAGAGCTTCCCACCGCCGTCATTCCTCGCCTTCTCCCGTTGTTATGATCTTGCGGGGATGACTGCCTTCGTCGACTCGGTCGATTGCCCCCGGTCGCTTGAGCCGGCGTGCTCCCAAAATCCCCAATCGAGGTCTCCCTCCCGATCTGCGGTCGCTGTTCTCGCCATCGATTCCGGCCACCCCGCTTCTCGCCATCGCCTCCGTTCGCCTCCTAGTAAGCTACCAGTCCTCTTGGACCCTCTCTATTGCCCCCTCTCGCTCTGGTTCATCTTCCCCATGACCATCTGCAAGCTCTGCCGCTGTCCGCCGCCGTGCATCCTCCTCCGGTGACCAAATCCGGAAGGCACCACCATCCTTTGGCTCGCCTTGGCCTCCTCTATCCAACTCGCATGATCACGCGCTCCAGCTGATTCGTACGCCGACGCCGTCGCTTCACACGCGTGCTCACCGTGAGCAGACGGGCGTGGCGTGGGCGTGGCGATGGCCCTCGAACCCACCATCACCATCGAGGCTAGATCTCACCCCAGTATAAAAAGTTTGAAACCCCCTGGTGACATCAACATGAGGTCACAATTCCTTTTTCTTTTATTTAAAGGTTTTGTAAATTGTTTTCTGTAATTAATAAATACCTGACATGTGGGCCCTATCTATAAGTGAGATAAATATTTTCAGAAAAATGTTTTCTGTTTAATAAAATTATTAAAGTAATTCCAAAATGAAAATCATTTTATAATATTCCAAAAATGAATTAAAATTGGAGAAATTCATAAGTAATTCATTTTAAATCATAAAAATACAAATAATATATCAAAATGTTTAGAAAAATGAGTTCTATCTATTTAAACAATAATCGGACATTGTTCAACACCGTCGAAGCTCGAAGGTCAATACTTGACCAAATGTAATCAAGTCAAGTACCAGATGTACGAAGCTCTGCTTTCTGGATATTCAACAGGCAAAGGCAAGCGAAGCCCCACACATGATATAATCCTATGATTTCAAAGTATTTACATTCTTGCCATGTGCATACGATTCTAAAGTCTTTTATTGATAGATAGAGTAATCCTATCTGATGCATGTTACCTTTGAAGACTATATTCCCTGATCCACTGCTCCTAGCATAACTAGGGTTTGAGCTTGTGAAGCGTTGCTAGAGCTATTATCTCTGTTGTGCTTAGCCATGCTTAGTTGTTACCATTGGTCCATCCGGTTGATGAATTAGAGCTGCGAATGAACATAGTATGACATGATGACGTGGTAAGATCATAGATGAAAGTTAAACATGCTTAGGCTTGTATGGGAGGCCATGGCGGGTTGTGGTTTTTGTAGTCCCGTACTTGCCACTACTAGGACCTGAGTTCTTGCCTATGGACCAAGACGAGCATACAGCCACACGGGGGCCTAGAAACCCCCTCGACCAACTAACTTGCCGAGTAGATTCCATGAGTCACGTATTTTGGGCTTTCCATTCGACATACGCATCTTGGATGTTCTTTAATGGAGGTGAAGGAGGTGCATTCATAACAGGTAGGTAAGCGTGGCCGGGAACAAGAGATGCCCGACATCCGTAATCTTGAACCCCGCACACATCATTAGGGACCGGCTTTAGGACTCGACCCGTTACGGCGGCATATCCCTAGTGCGTGACTCATGGTCTCGGCGAAAGCAAGGTAAAGGTCATGGTCAACCACTCTCTACCGGCCTTCCAAGGAAGAGGGCTTATAGCTTGGCATTAAGAATCAGTTGGTACATGTGGGTAAATTTGTACACCCCTGCAGGGTTAAATCTTTTCGAAAAGCCGTGTCCACGGTTATGGACGACTTGGAAACCAGATTCAAAGATCATAGAGAACTTTAACCTAATTGTAAAACTTGGCAAGTTGATCAACGTGTGCTTAAGGATGCTTCCTCATGGGTACGAGGGGGTGATCCTAGATAGGTTCAGCCAATGATGATTCAGTGGATATCAAGAGATGATCAAAGTTAGAGATACCGCTCTCTTATTCCTTTTTAAAATATTCTAATTAGTCGAGATTCTTCTCCCTCTTGTTTTACAAAAACAAAGATGACTTTATGCAAAATAACTCCACCAACCGTAAGTCTTGCGGACTACACCCTGTACTCACCCTTGCTTCGTTGACACTTTTGCAGCAGAGTAAGTGTTACCATAGAAGATGAGTTCTTCATGACATCAACATCGGCGAGTAGTTTGGAGTCCCCAGTCGGCAGTCTGGGATCTATGGATTGGACGTCATCGTTATGCTTCAGGCCTCTTAGGCCATTTGTTAAGTTTGCTATACTTAATAGCATAACTTGCCTTCCATTGTTTGATGGTTGTGGTCAGTGACCTCTACTTGTAATATTTTGGTTCTCTGCTCAGTTATGAGTTCGCTGTAATAATTTTTGTGTCGTAGGGTCACTGTTGTGTTACCGATTTTCTCTCCGTATGCTTTCGAGATTTAGGTTAGACTTATGTTCGCACGGAGGTCTGGAATTTGTCTAGCCTTAATCCTGGGGGTGTTACACCCTAGCCGCCGGCTGCCACCACCTCTCCTCGGCTCTCTAAACCCTAGATCTCTAAGGCCCTATTCTACTCCACCATACCCGCTTCGGCTTAGGCGAAGCCCTACAGGATTTCCCCTCTACTTCCACCACCATGTCGTCGTGCTGCTAGAACCGCGAGGAGAGATCTACAACCTACGCTACCGGCTGGAACAAGAGAGAGGAAGGTCTTCATCGAGTACCGAACGTGTGACCGACTGCGAAAGCGCTGTCGGAACGCAGCGTCGGAAAGATCGTCTTCGTGATCTTGAGATTAACAAGTGAACGACTACATCACCCACGAGAATCCAATCTTGTTAACCGCTTTGGAATCTTCGAGGGTTAGTACTCTATCAACTCGTTGCTCCAATCTAGTAGATAGATCTTGGCTTGTGTGTGTTCATGCGATATAGTTTTTTTTGTTTTCCATGCTACGAACCCCTACAGTGGTATCAGAGCCATGTCTATGGCGTAGATTTTTTGCACGAGTAGAACACAATGGTTATTGTGGGCGTTGATGCTTTTATTGTCGATTGCTTCTTGTGTAATTTTCATCTTCGGGATGGTCGGATGAAGCGGCCCGGTCTAACCTTACATGACATCATTCATGAGACTTGCTCCACGCTAAACATGCAACTTGTATTGCATAAGTGGCTTTGCGGGTGTCTGTCTCTCCCAACATAGTGAAGATTCGATTTACAACGGTCACCTGACAATACTTGTATCAACGTTGTGGTTCTTGTTCGTAAGTTAGAATAGTTCTTATTCGAAAGCTCCAAACCACGTAAAACATGCAAAAAAAATTAGAGGCATCTAACTTTGTTTTGCAGGGGTGTGCTGTGATGTGATATGGCCATGATTGTGATTATATATATGATGTATGCAATGATCCTTATTGTGAGTTGGCAACTGCCAGGAGCCTTATGGTTGTCTTTTAATTTCATTAAGACCTGCGTGTCTATTATTGAAAGTAGTTGTAATAGTTGATGCTGGTGGACGACAACCATGGAGTGGCTCCATTGACCTTGACGCCACGCCGGTGATGATGGAGATCATGTTCGTGCTTGGAGATGGAGATCGAAGGTGAAAGAAGAAAGGCCATATCATATCACATATTATGAATTGCATCTGATGTTAATTCTTTATGCATCTTGTATTGCTTAGATAGTGATGGTAGCATTATAAGATGATCCCTCTCATAAAATATCAAGTAATAAAGTGTTCATCCTTAGTAGGCACCATTGCTAAGACTTGTCGTTTCGAAGCACCACGTGATAATCGGGTGTGATAGATTCTACGTGTGCATACAACGGGAGCAAGCCAGATTTGCTCATGCAGATACTAAGTTTAACCTTGACGAGCCTAGCATATACAAACATGGTATCAGAACAAGGAATACCGAAAGGTAAAGCATGAGTCATATAGTAGATATGATGAACATGTTGATTGTTTGCCTTTGAAACTACATCATCTCTCATGATGATCGGACTTGATGTAGTAGATTTGGTTTGTGTGATCACTAAAACAATTTGAGGTATATTGTTTTGAGTGGGAGTTCACCTAGTTAATTTAAGTATTAAATTGAACTCAATTTGTCATAAACTTAGTCTAAACTATTGCAAATATGTTGTAGATCATGGCGGCCCCTACCATCAATTTAATGCGTTCCTAGAGAAAGAAAAGTTGGAAAACAATGGAAGCAACTTCGAGGATTGGTTATGCAATTTGAGGATTGTTCTTAATGCTGGTCAGTTGACCTATGTGCTGGATGACCCACCTCCAGCTGATGCTATCGATGAGGTGAAAAATGTTTACCTTACTCGGAAGAATCAGTACTCCACAGTTCAGTGTGCTATCTTGTATGGTTTGGAATCGGAGCTTCGGAAAGGTTTGAAAACTTTGACCCACGTGATATTGTCCATGAACTCAAAATGATATTTGAGGCTCATGCGGCAGTAGAGAGTTATGAGGCTTCTGAAAAGTTCTTTAACTGCAAGATGGAAGAGGGCAGCTCCGTCAGTGAGCATGTGCTTAAGATGTTTGGGCACACCAATAAGCTCCAAATCTTGGGGATAGTGATTCCTAATGCATTGATAATTCACCGTGTCCTTCAATCACTACCACCAAGTTACAAGAACTTTGTGATGAACTACAACATGCAGCGCATGGATAAGTTGTTGCCAGAACTCTTCTCAATGTTGAAGTCTGCGGAAGTGGAGATTAAGAAAGAGCACCAAGTGTTGACGGTCAATAAGACCACCGATTTCAAGAATCAAGGCAAGCCTAAGAAAAAGGGTAACTTCAAGAAGGACGGTAATAAAGCTACCGCGCCTACAAAGAAGACCAAGGCTGGGCCTAAGCCTGATACTGAGTGCTTTTACTGCAAGGGAAAAGGTCAGCACTATGGGCTTGCCTCCTTCGACTCTACCCAGCAGATCATCCGAAAGAGATCATGGAAGAACCACATTCTGGAGGGTGATTCTGAAGAGATAGAGGGGCTCTATCATCGGGTGGAGGCTCTCCAGCTGGTGCCGGGTAAAGAGGTCAACGGTGTCGACATCATCCGCACATTCCTCAAGCGCCGGGTGCAGCCACTCCAAGCGAGGGCGCACCCGATGTACCTCTATGCCGGCCCTAGCGATCCGACGCGGGTTTCATCCGAAGAATTGTCTTCGGGTGACCTGGATAGGGCCCTGCAGCCTCTGCTGAAGGCCAAGGTAGGCGAGGACCTCCAGGGGAAGTCGTTGACCTCTACCTTTAGTGCCTAGAAAGTCATTCCTCAGGTGATGCTTGCTTGTGCGCGTAGCGCCTTTTCAAGTGTTTACTTGTTCAGCTTACAATGTTATTAAACTTTTGTCATTGTTTTACAGGCCGTCAAGGTGGCTGGGATGATGCCCCCTCTACCTAAGAAGTATTCGGAGGTGCCAGACAATGAGGAGGTGGAATATGAGTCCGAGCTTCCTCCAGCTCAGTCGCCTACTGTGGATGTTCCCGAGGCGAGTGAAGGACAGACCCGAAAGTGCTCCCGGAGCGAGTCTTCGGATGCCTCCGCTAACTCCAAGGGGTCCTTCCTTCCTCGAGCGGCATGGCGAGTATGATGGTGCGTCATTCGCACCTTTCCCTGTCATACCTCTTCGGGCGGTGGCGCCGCAGCCTCCGGCCAAGAATAAGAAGAAGAAGGAGAAGGCGACACCTGTCTTCAACTTATCGGACATTGCATCGTAAGTAGCTTCACACGCATCGTTTTCATGTTGACTGTTTGAGTAGTGTCAGTTGTTGTTTTGACTGGATCTTTATTTGTAGCCATTCTTTTGAGGGTTCCCTTGACACGGACACTCAGGAGGGTATAGCGGAGTCGAATCCGATAGCTCCTTCCCCTCAGGTGGTGGCCGGCTCTGAGGATGATGGCTCGAACGTCTCTAAGCGAGAAGCTCGGGCAGTCATAGCTCAGAAGACCGCACGTGGAACTTCGGAGTTCCCGCCTGAACACGTAAGTAGTTTATACTTTTATCCTTTGGGGGGAGCCCTCGAGCCCTTTTCGGGTGACCTGTTGGTCATGTTGTTCTTGCGGGGCGTAGCCCCCGAGCCCTTTCTGATTGTTTTTTGTCTCTATCTCTTTTGCAGCCCTTTGTGCATAGCGCCAACCTCCTGGTCCAGCAGTACCTGGCTCTGGAGGCTAAAATGCAGCACCTCCAAGGTATGCAATTGTGCACCCTGTGTTTCTTCGTCTGCTCCAATGTTTTCCTGGTATTGATCAGTTGTTTTATCATTTTGCAGATGAAAACAACGATGCACTTCGAATGCTGAATGCTCTCGAAAAGAGCCTTGGCCAGGCGGAGAAGAGGGCAGCTGATGCTGCTAAAGCTAAGGAGCACCTGTAGAAGGAGGCTGCTGATGCTGAAGCCAAGGAGCGCCTGCAGAAGGAGGCTGCTGATCGCGAGGAGCAGCTCGCTACTGTGGCGGCTGCTCGCGAGAAGGAGATGGCGGATAGGCTTATGGCTGCGGCCAAAGCTTTCTTAGGTGAGTTTCCTCTGACTTTTCTGGGTTTCATGCATTTTTCGACTATGTCTTGTCCTGCTCATATTCGAGTATGTTTTCTTCTTTGTTTCAGATGCTTCAGGAATAACGTTTGAACGTGGTGTGCTGGAGCATGGAGATTCTCTGGCCGATGCCACCGCGGCGGTCAAAGATCGCTGCAGCACTGCTGCTGGCTCCTTGGCGAAGGCCAAGTGCTCAGGCGCTTCTACAAGGAAGTCGTCCCCAAGGGCGTTGCCCTTGAGGATGTCGACGCCCTTGCAGATGCCCTGTCGGAGGACGCTCCGACGGCGTATAAGTGCAATCAGAAGGGAATCGACGCTTCCATGGGGTTGGCGATGGCGATGGCGTCCGGAGCGAAGCTGGAACTGCCGCACATAACGTCCTAGATGCCAACGGCTGCAGATGGCTCAGAGGTAGCGTTCGCCTTCTTCGCCTCTCACTGCAAGCACTATGGGCCTAAGCTTATTGATCTTCTGGCTGAGTATGCCACGAAGTAGCAGGTGGAGGCCAAGAGCAAACAGTCTGGCTCCGAGGCCACTCCGGATGTGGGTGCTTAGGCCCATGTGTTGTAGTTGTTGTAGCTTTCTTCTTTGTTTTCCTATGTAACCTTTTGCTAGTGAACGGACCCAACTTATGCCACGAAGTGGCTTTAATGTATATAAATTTATGTTTCGAGCTGTTGTCAGAGATGCTTGTGATGTTCATGTCTTGACTTGTTTGCCTTTAGGGTCCTTCGAGTGAGACTCCCGTTGTTGCTTCGATTGCTCCTGAGCCACAACCATCTCTGGATGATGTGTCGCAGCTGGCTTTTCTTCGTGATCGTGCCCGTGGCTTGGAGAAGGATATCCTTAGCGTTCGAGGCCACGCAGATGTGTGGAAGTCGAAAGCTGAATGGGCCACTGCCAGGGAGGAGTTCTTGATGGGGGAGTTGCGGCAGATGAGCAAGCAACTGCAATGTGAGTCTTTGTGAACTGCTATTTTTCAGGTGCACCTTGCTTGTGCGTCATCTATGTTTTGTGCGTGGTGCAGGTGTGAATCTCGTTCTGAGGGAGGAGAAAGAGCGTGTCGCAATTCAGATGAATTTTCTAACGCAACAGGACCTAGAGGCCGGTGGCTTATTTTGGATGGACCGCGATTGGGCTATCATCCTTGAGACGTTGCAAGATCGCGTGCACCAGGTTTCTCGGGTGCTAAAGCAGGCGAGGACTTCTTTAGCGTTCATTTTATCTGTTATGTTCCCCTCGGATGAGGCACTTTCCACCCTTTGGGGCCTTCTGTCAAAGTTTCGAGACGTGGGCCGCGTTAGAGAGTTGGTGCGACCTCAGCTGGTTGCTGGGGTGAAAGCTTCTCTTTCGCTTGTTCGGCTGCATCACCAAGATGTCAATCTCGCGAAGGTGGTGACTAGGCCGCCCCTTCAACCAGATGGTAGTCTTTGGGATATGCGCCCACATTATGCGGCTGTGAGGCAGTATGCCAAAGAGATCGTAGATCTGTTTGAGCAACGAGCGAATGTAATTCTCTAGAATAGGTAAATCCTGTAAATAAAGAGATTGATGTAAAATTTGTATGTATTCGAGTGGGCTCGTTGTGCCGTTTGTAAAGTATATTTGTATTAGCACGTGGTGCTTTTTTATGTGCATGTCCTTTTCGTTAGCCTGACGTGGTCAGCTACTCAGGTTGTATGCATTGTTCTTAGTCGACGAGGTCGTGAGGTGAGGCGTAGCCCCCGAGCGTGTTATAGCGAAAAGTAATGCAAAAAAAGAAATTTCGGCCAAGGGACTTAGCTTTTATTCATAGCGTAACAAGGAGAGTAGCCTTATTGAAAGTAAAGAGGTAGCTAGGGGTAGAAGCGTCGCAGTTGTGCGACGTTCCAGGGGTTGGAGTATTCGACTCCTCATGCGACATCCATAAGGCGATAGGCACCACCTGGGATGACTTCGGTGATGATGTAGGGTCCTTCCCAGGGTGACTCGAGCTTCTTCGGCCGCTCTTGCTTGAGTCGTAGGACGAGGTCTCGTTCGATGAAGGACCTTGGGCGTAGCCGACAGCTGTGATAGTTGCGGAGACTCTGCTGGTAGACCGCTGAGCGAGCCGCAACGATGTCGCGTGCTTCGTCGAGTGTATCGACGGCGTCTTCGAGTGCGGCTGATGATTCGGCTTTGCTGTAGGCGACGACCCATGGGGCCTTATGGCATACCTCGGCAGGTAGTATGACTTCAGCTCTGTGCACCATGAATAAAGGTGTCAAGCCAGTTGAGCAGTTTGGCGTGTACGCAGGCTCCAGAGGACGGAGGGTAGCTCCTCTGCCCAAGCCCCCGCAAGCCTATCGAGTGGGCATAGGAGGCGTTTCTTGATGTCGTTGCCTATGTGGCCATTGGCATTTTCGACCTGTCTGTTGGTACGTGAGTGCGCCACGGAGGCGTATGATATGTTGATGCCAGGGCCCTCGCAGAAGTCTTGGAACTCCCGTGAGATGAAGTTCGAGCCGTTGTCCATGATGATGTTGTGTGGCACACCGGACCTGTAGACTATAGACTCGAAGAACTTGACAGCAGTTTTGCCGCTTTAGTTGGTGATGGGCATGGCCTTGATCCACTTGGTGAACTTGTCGACTACGACCAGGAGGTAAACGTGGCCTCCTTTCGAAGATTTGGGCAATTTGTCAATCATATCGAGGCCCCATTGGGCGAAGGGCCAGGCCAGTGGTATGGGACAAAGCTCGGATCTTGGTGCGTGTGTTGGAGATATGCTCAAGAGGCAATAATAAAGTGGTTATTATCATATCTTCATACTTATGATAAATGTTTACATACCATGCTATAATTGTATTAACCGGAAACATTAATACTTGTGTGATTTGTAAACATAAAAGAGTCCCTAGTAAAGCCTCTTGTTAAACTAGCTTGTTGGTTAATATATGATCATGGTTTCCTGATCATGAACATAGAGATGTTCTTAACAACAGGGTCATATCATTAGGAGAATGATGTGATGGACATACTCCTATAGTTAAGCGTAGCATAAAGATCAAGTCATTTAATATAGTTCATTTGCTATAAGCTTTCTGATACATAGTAACCTAATTCCTTCGACCATGAGATCATGCATATCACCTTTATCGGAAGGATGCTTTGATGACATCAAACACCACACCGTAACAGGGTGGCTATAAAGGTGGCATTGAGTCTTCGGAAAGTATTGGTTGAGACACATGGATCAAGAGTGGGATTTGTCCATCCATATGACGGATAGATATACTCTGGGCCCTCTCGGTGGAATGTCATCCAATTAGCTTGCAAGCATGTGACTGGCTCACAAGGGATCACATACCACGGGAACGAGAAAAGAGTACTTATCGATGTGAGGTTGAACTAGGTATGCGAGATACCGACGATCATAACCTCGGATAAGTAAAATATAGTGAGACAAAGGGAAATTGGTATCGTATGTAAGTGGTTCATTCGATCGCAAAGTAATCGTAGACATATGTGGGAGCCAAATGAATTTCAAGATTCCTCAATTGGTTATTGATCGGAGAAGTGTCTCGATCATGTCCGCATAATTCACGAACCGTAGGGAGACACACTTAAGGATTCGATGTTGTTGAGTAGTTATGGAATGATGAGTAAGAGACCGAATGTTGTTCGGAGTCTCGGATGGGATCCGGGATATCACGAGGAGATCCGGAATGGTCCGGAGAATAAGATTCATATAAGGAAAGTCTTGTTTCGGGGTTGGAGAATGGTTCCGGTGTTTTCAGCAGGAATGTTCTAGAAGGTTCCGGAATGTCCGGCACTCTAGAGGGGAAGGGTACATGAATGTGTCATTGCAAGTTGGAATGATTGCATCATGTACTAGGTGTCATCGCTGTACAAAATAAAGGGTTTAATCAAATCCTAGTTTGAAAAGTCAAACGCCAAATTTGAAAAGTCAAACGGCTATTTTGGAAAGTGGAGAAGAAGTGGGAAACCGAGTTGGGGAGGAGTTCCTCCTCCACCGCCGGCCCACTAGGGATCCGAGTTGGGGAGGGACTCCCTCCCCTTGGCCGGCGCCTCCCTCCACCTATATAAGGAGGGGCAGGGCTCCCCTCCTAGACACACAAGTTGCCTCCCTCTAAACCTAAACCCTAGCCACAGCCTAGGGATTTCTCCCAAGCCGCCGAGTTAGAGCTTCTAATTGCCCTAGCCGCTGGTTTAGCCCCTTCTAATTGGTGTGTCTAAACCCTAGATCACCAAGGCTCTCTCATAGTCCACCATACTCGCTCCAGCTTAAGGCGAAGCCCTGCGAGATCTCCCCTCTACTTCCGGTACCACGTCGTCGTCTTTAGGAATCGCGAGAGAGTGCTACAACCTCCTCTTGCTTTGGAACAAGGAGAGGAAGGTCTTCATCGAAAATCGAACGTGTGACCGATCATGAAGCGTTGCGAGCATTGCGGGAAAGGATCATCTACGCGATCTTGAGATCGGCAAGAGTACGACTACATCACCCACGAGAATCTGCTCTCGTTAACCACTTTGGAATCTTCGAGGGTGAGTTCCCCTATCGACTCGTTGCTACAATCTAGTAGATAGATCTTGGCTTGTTTGTTTGCATGCGGTAGAAAATTTTTGTTTTCCATGCTACGAACCCCTATAGTGGTATCAGAGCCGTGTCTATATGTAGATCTGTTGCACGAGTAGAACACAATGATCATTGTGGGCGTTGATGCTTTTGTTGTCGATTGCTTCTTGTGTACTTTGCATCTTGCGGGATGGTGGGATGAAGCGGCCCGGGCTAACCTTACATGACATCGTTCATGAGACTTGCTCCACGCTTGACATGCAACTTGTATTGCATAAGTGGCTTATGGTGTCTGTTTCTCCCAACATAGTTAAGATTCAATTTACAACGGGTGATTGACAATACTAGTATCAATGTTGTGGTTCTTGTTCATAAGTTAGAACGACACTTATTGAAAGCCCTAAACCACGTAAAACATGCAAAGAAAATTAGAGGCGTCTAACTTTGTTTTGCAGGGGTGTGCTTGTGATGTGATATGGCAATGATTGTGATTATATATGATGTATGCAATGTTCCTTATTGTAAGTTGGCAACCGGCAGGAGCCATATGGTTGTCTTTAAATTCTGTTAAGACCCGCCTGTCTGTTCAAAGTAGTTGTAATAGTTGAAGCTGGTGGACGACAACCATGGAGCGGCGTCATTGACCTTGATGCAATGCCGGTGATGATGGAGATCATGTTCGTGCTTGAAGATGGAGATCGGAAGCACAATAAGAAAGGCCATATCATATCACATATTATGAATTGCATGTGATGTTAATCCTTTTATGCATCTTGTATTGCTTAGTTAACGACGGTAGCATTATAAGATGATCCCTCAAGCACACAATTTCAAGTTTTAAAGTGTTCATCCTTAGTAAGCACCGTTGCTAAAGCTCGTTGTTTCGAAGCACCACGTGATGATCGGGTGTGTTAGATTCTGCGAGTGTATACAACGTGAGCAAGCCAGATTTGCTCATGCAGAAGCTAAGGTTGATCTTGACGAGCCTAGCATGTACAAACATGGTCTCGGAACACGGATCACCGAAAGGTAAAGCATGAGTCATATAGTAGATATGATGAACATGTTGATTGTTCGCCATTGAAGCTACATCACCTCTCGTGATGATCGGTTTTGATGTGGTGGATTTGGTTCGTGTGATCACTAAAACAATGTGAGGGATATTGTTTTGAGTGGGAGTTCAACGACAATATGATTAAAAGTTGAACACTATTTATCATAAATTAAATCAAAGTGAATTTGCATAGTTGTTGTAGTCATTGGCATCCGTTTACCACCTTGCACTTAGTTTTAATTGAGATGATAGAACTATAGAATTCTGGTTAGTTACTTACTTAACTGGTATCGTATTGTTTTGAAGTGTTAATCTAAAGTTTAAAAGTCCTATTGCAAACTTTCAGTAAGTTCCGGTTACTCCATGAAGTTTAATAATTAGTACTAAATCAAGAGTGACAATTCCAAGTGTTAGTGTATGAGTATCATGTTTGTCTCCATGATTCTTGATATTCAAAGGATTGTCTTAATATCAAGGTTATCTAGGATCTGAAAGAGTTATTTCAGAAACCATGATGTGTGGAAGATATTGTGATATCTGAAACAAACTTTTGGTTGCAACATGATAGAGTATAATATGGCAAAAGTCATGTTCTCGTATTTGATGAGAATTTGCAAAAGGTTGAAGACACTAGTTGTCCTAATCCTCCAAAATGTTTTGGAGAGCAACATTATACTCGCAGTTCACCGTTATAAGCTAAAAGTAGCTTGATCATGGATAATTCCATGATAAGGGTGAATATTTGATGTAGGTAAAGTGTTTACTACACCAATAGATTATTAAAGAAAGGAATTTGAAAGAACACCAAACATTTGATGATGGTGATCTACTTCAAAGTGCAAGTCCAAAGACATTGGTATTTAATTATACACGCTTTGGACTATGTGTCATATGTATGACTCCACTGTTGATGTTGATAGATTCTTTCAAACAGAAAAGGAAATACTGAAAGAGAATCCCATAAATATATGGCAGAAAAGAAAAGACTAGAATTGTTCAGTTTAAGTATATAGATGATATACATGTTATGGCTATATTCTTTGCTTATTAAACAATGTGGTTCTTAAGTATTTGATACTGAATTTGTTGGTGTGAATCGTCATACGAAACAACACAATTCATGAACTACAATGGCCTAAGTAACTAGCAAACGAATATGTGATGATGTTCATCGAGAACAAATAAAGGGTTATTGTGTTGCTCGTTAAACATCAAAGCTTGCCTTCAAGATTTGTTTTATCAGGTATTATGAGAACAAAAGGGTTGTTCAAATAATTGCCGTAATCCATAAAAGATGGATGATTCACAAATCTCGTTGGAGAAATCACATCCATAAAACTAGTGCTAAAATGTCGAAAGACAAATTGATTGAAAGATCACTTAGGAAGTGACATCGCCGTTTAAATTATATTGGAAAGAAAACATGAAGAAACTCCATGTGGATGGAATTTTGGAGTCTTTTGATTTTGATCACATGACGCTTGTGAAACTTTCCTAGAGATAATTAAAACTTCGTTCATAGGCCAAAAGGGAACGAATGACTAGCTTATTGGAACTTGTACATATTGTTGTACGAAATCCATTATGTGTAGTCAAGAGCGATGGATTTCAACTTCATATGCTTTCTCCGAAAATTTGAGTGAATATATGAATATTTACTTAATAAGGATGAAGTATGAAACATTTGAAAAGTTCAAAGACTTTCAAGATGAAGTGCAAAATCATTGTAACAAGAATATAAATAGTTTATGATAAGATCATAAAGGAAGATATTTGAGTTACAAGTTTAGCATAATACCTAAGATTTAAGGAATCGTTCTGTGAATTTGAATGTCCCGAAACACCATAAGAGTATGGAGCGTTCGATATATGTAATTAAACCTTGTTTGACATGGTAAGATCGAAGGTGTAATACACAAAACTGCCATTATATTTTAAAGATTAAAAGCTTTAGAGGCTACCGTTTTCCACTGAAAAGAGCTCCATCATAATCCGCTGAAATGACACCATATAAAGTTATGGTTTGGGATAAAACCCAAGTAGTCCTTTCTTAAACATTGGTATGCTATGCATAAGAAAGATGTTTGCAACCAAAGTCGGATAAACCTGTCTTTGTATTACTGTTAAGTATTCCTCCATAAACACCGGAGACAAAAGTGTTTGTCGCTTAGAACGTCAAGTTTCTTTGAGAAGGAATTTTTCGTGAAAAGATAAGTGGGAGGACAATAGAACTTTGATAAGGTTAAAGGAACCTTAGCTATTGTGCAGAGTTGCGCATCGCCGAAAAGTGTTCCGGAAGCAGCAATAATGCTCATGGCTCACGTGCCTCAAAGGTTGTGATCACGGAGATCTAAGTTCCTATTAAAACAAGTAGGTCGGGTAAACAATCAAATACCAAGATTTGAGAGTTAAATCATTATTTGACAATAATGATCTGACTACATGCAAAGAAGCGACGATGGGCCCTGACTCTGTCAAATGGCTTGAAGCCATAAAATCCGTGATAGTTCCATACACGAGAAATCAAGTTTTGAACTTGAAGGACCCTCGAGAAAGGTGTAAGACCTTACAGTTGTGTTTGGATCTATAAAGAAGTAGACATGGATGTTTCACATCTATGAAATAGTCGACATGTTGGGAAAGAGTTCACAAAAATGTTCAAAGGTTGACTATGACAAGATTTGATCTTTCATAGCGATATTTAGTCTAGACGGATTAATGTAGCAACCACTACATATAATTTTTGTTATGTGGTAGTTGAATAAACAAAACAAGTTCTTCTAATAGAAGGGTTACCTAGGACGTGTGCATGACACGGTCCAAAGGGTTTTGTTAATTCAAAGGATGCTAAATGCATATGCAAACTTCAATGGTTGAAGTAAGCATAGCGGAGTTGGAATCTTCACTATGATGAAACTATTAAAGGAGTTTAATTTCATCGGAGACAATGAAGATGCTTGCATTTGCAAGAAATTAAGTCGGAGCGCTAAGACATATTTCTAATACATTATGTGGAGGATATATTATTGATTAGAAATGATATATCTTTTATTAACACATATTAAGAATTTCATCCTGATGAAAGACTTAGGCAAAACCGAAAAATTTGGCATCAATAGATGCTAATATGGTTGTGCCGAAAGTACATAGATGATGTATTGAATGAGTTCAATATAGAAACTACAAGAAAGGTTCTTTTCGCACAGAAAGGATTGAATGAGTTCAATATTGATGATATATTCAAGTGTATTGACACTTGGTAAGTGAAACAAAGATTCAAGTATAGATTGATACTTGATGTATGAAATCACAAAGAGTATTTATATCAATCATACTGTGATATGTACAAATCCAGATATGTCCTATGCTCTAAATGTTATGAGCATATACCAGAATGATTCATAAGATGATCATTGGACGATAGTAAGGATATTCTTATGATCTTTTGGAAGAACTAAGAATATATTATTTTGTAGAAGTGGCATATAGATGGTTAGTTCATTGTAAAAGTATTACATTGATACTAGTTTTGTCACAAAGTACAAATTAAGTTTATCTCAATCTAAACTAAGGGTGGCACAATATAATGGAAAGTAAGTTCCATAATAGATTTGGATGAGTTTCAAAGTTAAGACATTGTGACAGATACTACAACAAAAGGCTAAGTATATAACTGCTGTTATAGCAGCTAAAGAGGGCATTTGTGTCAAGTAGTTTGTTATCAAACTAGGTGTAGTTCACAGTGGGATAATACTATGAAGATATATTGTACGACAATATTATCAACATGTTTTAACCCCAAAGAACTAAAGGTCTCACCGAAGGACCAAAATTATACAAAGCCATCTCATTAGAGAATGAGTGATGCGTAGAGACGCAAAGACATGCAATTACACACGGACCTGGAAGTGTCAGATCCGGAGATCAGTTGACCACTAGCAATCGTGTACATACAACACCAGAAAGCCATAGGTGTTGAATACACAAAGGTTTGAAACTAGATTATTGACTCTAGTGCAAGTGGGAGACTGTTGGAGATATGCCCAAGAGGCAATAATAAAGTGGTTATTATCATATCTTCATACTTATGATAAATGTTTACATACCATGCTATAATTGTATTAACCGGAAACATTAATACTTGTGTGATTTGTAAACATAAAAGAGTCCCTAGTAAAGCCTCTTGTTAAACTAGCTTGTTGGTTAATATATGATCATGGTTTCTGATCATGAACATAGAGATGTTATTAACAATGGTCATATCATTAGGAGAATGATGTGATGGACATACTCCTATAGTTAAGCGTAGCATAAAGATCAAGTCATTTAATATAGTTCATTTGCTATAAGCTTTCTGATACATAGTAACCTAATTCCTTCGACCATGAGATCATGCATATCACCTTTACCTAAGGATGCTTTGATGACATCAAACAACACACCATAACAGGGTGGCTATAAAGGTGGCATTGAGTGTTCGGAAAGTATTGGTTGAGACACATGGATCAAGAGTGGGATTTGTCCATCCATATGACGGATAGATATACTCTGGGCCCTCTCGGTGGAATGTCATCCAATTAGCTTGCAAGCATGTGACTGGCTCACAAGGGATCACATACCAGGAACGAGAAAAGAGTACTTATCGATGAGGTTGAACTAGGTATGCGGAGATACCAAGCGATCATAACCTCGGATAAGTAAAATATCATGAGACAAAGGGAAATTGGTATCGTATGTAAGTGGTTCATTCGATCGCAAAGTAATCGTAGAAATATGTGGGAGCCATATGAATTTCCAGATTCCTCTATTGGTTATTGATCGGAGAAGTGTCTCGATCATGTCCGCATAATTCACGAACCGTAGGGAGACACACTTAAGGATTCGATGTTGTTGAGTAGTTATGGAATGATGAGTAAGAGACCGAATGTTGTTCGGAGTCTCTGATGGGATCCGGGATATCACGAGGAGATCCGGAATGGTCCGGAGAATAAGATTCATATAAGGAAAGTCCTGTTTCGGGGTTGGAGAATGGTTCCGGTGTTTTCAGCAGGAATGTTCTAGAAGGTTCCGGAATGTCCGGCACTCCGGAGGGGAAGGGTACATGAATGTGTCATTGCAATTTGGAATGATTGCATCATGTACTATGTGTCATCGCTGTACAAAATAAAGGGTTTAATCAAATCCTAGTTTGGAAAGTCAAACGCCAAATTTGAAAAGTCAAACGACTATTTTGGAAAGTGGAGAAGAAGTGGGAAACCGAGTTGGGGAGGAGTTCCTCCTCCACCGCCGGCCCACTAGGGATCCGAGTTGGGGAGGGACTCCCTCCCCTTGGCCGGCGCCTCCCTCCACCTATATAAGGAGGGGCAGGGCTCCCCTCCTAGACACACAAGTTGCCTCCCTCTAAACCTAAACCCTAGCCACATCCTAGGGATTCCTCCCAAGCCGCCGAGTTAGAGCTTCTAATTGCCCTAGCCGCTGGTTTAGCCCCTTCTAATTGGTGTGTCTAAACCCTAGATCACCAAGGCTCTCTCATAGTCCACCATACTCGCTCCGGCTTTAGGCGTAGCCTGCGAGATCTCCTCTACTTCGGTACCACCGTCGTCTTCTGGAATCGCGAGGAGAGTGCTACAACCTCCGCTTTCTTTGGAACAAGGGAGAGGAAGGTCTTCATCGAGTATTTAACGTGTGACCGATCATGGAAGCGCTGTCGGAACATACGGAAGGATCATCTACGCGATCTTGAGATCGGCAAGAGTACGACTACATCACCCAGGAGAATCTGCTCTCGTTAACCGCTTTGGAATCTTCGAGGGTGAGTTCCCCTATCGACTCGTTGCTACAATCTAGTAGATAGATCTTGGCTTGTTTGTTTGCATGCGGTAGAATTTTTTTGTTTTCCATGCTACGAACCCCTACAGCGTGCAGCTTGTCCGTGTACCTTTGACAGGCGTTGCACCTTTGGACGATGTCCTTGGTGTTATTCATGGCTGTTGGCCAGTAGAATCCAGCTCGTAGAGCTTTGGCGACTAATGTGTGTCTGCCTGCATGATGGCCGCAGATGCCCTCGTGGATGTCTTGGAGGATAGTTTTGTCGTCACCGATGGTGACGCACCTTTGGAGCACACCCTAAATGTTGCGCTTGTACAACTCGCTATTGTGGATGGTGAAGGCCTTGGACCGACGAGATATGCATCGGGCATATGTCGGGTCATCGGGCAGTTCTTTGTTTATCAGGTACTAAAGGTATGGCTGCGTCCATGTCTCTTCAACCGCCATGACCTACATCAGGGTGACCAGCTCGGCCTCGGTGTCGAGCTTTTCGGGTCCTTCCTGTCCTTCGGGTGGCGCAGCCCCCAAGTGCTCTGCTTCTTCTGGTGATCCCTTGGTGAATTTCCTTTTGATAGAGGGTACACAGATTTGTTCGAGGAACACCTGGTGGCACCCGTGCGCAGGTGGAGCCAATGTTGGCAAGCCTATCGGCTTATTTGTTGATTTCCCTTCTAAAGTGCCAGAGCTCGCAGCCGTCAAAATCTCCTTCGAGTGAGTTGTAGAGCGCGCGGTACGCGATCATGTTGGTGCTATGAGCGTCACTCGTTCATCGTCTGCTGGACGACAAAGTTTGAGTCATTGTAGATGACTAGGCGTGTTGCGCCGCATATCTTGGCCATCCGCATGCCATGGATGAGGGCCTCGTATTCGGCCTCGTTGTTGGAAGCGCACAATTTCATTCGAAGGACGTATTTCATCTTGTCGCCCTGAGGGGATGTCAGTATGACGCCAACTCCTGCTCCAGCCTCGCGCTTGGAGTCGTCGAAGTGCATCGTCCATGATTGCGTCATGTCCGGCAGATGGATTTCCATCCAATGGACGAGGAAGTCAGGGAGGACCTGAGATTTGATGGCCTTGCACTGCTCATAGACTATGTCTAGAGGGGACAACTCGATGCCCCACAAGGCTACACGTCCCGTGGCTTCGGGGTTGTTTAGGATGTTGGACAGTGGGGCCTTGTTGACGACCATGATCTGATGCTACTGGAAGTAATGGCTCAGCCGACGAGCCGTCATGAATACGCCGTAGGCAAGTTTCTGGTAGTGAGGGTACCTCTGCTTTGTTGGATTTAGTACCTCGCTGAGGTAGTAGATTGGGCGTTGGACCCCGTGGGTCTTGCCATCTTCGGGTCGTTCGACCACGAGTACGGTGCTTACCACCTGGTGTGTAGCTGCGACGTATAGCAGCAGAGGTTCTCGCTCCTTTGGTGTGACCAGGACATGCGAGGTGGAGAGCAGCCACTTGAGGTCCTCGAAATCGTCGTCTGCTTCGGGTGTCCACTCGAACTTGTCCGCTTTGCGCAACAGCTGGTAAAAAGGTAGGGCCTTCTCACCCATGTGACTGATGAATCTGCTCAGCGCTGCGATCCGCCCATCTAGCTGCTGGACACCTTTGAAGTTCTTCGTCTTCTCCATGTAGGGGTTCGTAGCATGGAAAACAAAATTTTCTAGCGCATGCACACAAAGAAGCCAAGATCTATCTACTAGATTGTAGCAACGAGTCGATAGGAGCACTCACCCTCGAAGATTCCAAAGTGGTTAACGAGAGCAGATTCTCGTGGTTGATGTAGTCGTACACTTGCCGATCTCAAGATCGCGTAGACGATCCTTCCGCCTGCGTTCAAGAGCGCTTCCGATCGGTCACACGTTCGATACTCGATGAAGACCTTCCTCTCCCTTGTTCCAGCAGGCAACAGAGGTTGTAGTTCTCCCCTCGCAATTCCGGCAGCACGACGGCGTGGTGTCGGAAGTAGAGAGAAGATCCCACCGGGCTTCGCCTAAGCCGGTGCGAGTTATGGTGGATCAAGGGTTCCCGGCGATCTAGGGTTTAGAAGGCCGGGAGGAGGAGGAGGTGTCAGCGGCGGCAAGGGCGGCGACGGCGCGAGGCAGCGGCGGCAGTGGCGTACGGCGGCAGTGGCTCGGGTGGTGGGCTGGCTCTTGTGTGTTTGGGGCAGACCTCCCCCTCTATTTATGAGAGGGGGGGCAGCCTTGGGAGGGGAGGGTTTGAATCCAAACCCAAACCCAAGTTGGATTGAAAGAAGGACTCTTTCCTTCTTCCACTAGGAAACCATTGTTCTAGTTTGACTTTTCAAACCTCCCGTTTACATTTCAATTTAGAGCTTTAATTCTCTCTTGCAAATGCCCAAACCAAGTGACCTAGGATATGATCCAATCATTCCACTTACCCATGACACATTCATGGACCATTCCCCTTCCGGTCCGGTGATCCTTCTAGAACCTTCTAGAACCTCTCTGATGAAAACATCGAAATCTTTCCCGAACTCCGGAATAGGACTTTCCTTATATGAATCTTATTCGCCGGACCATTCTAGATCTCCTCGTGATATCCCGGATACCATCCGATACTTAGAACAACATTAGGTATCCCTACTAACATTCCATATCTATTAAACAACATTGAATACTTAAGCGTGTCTCCCTATGGTTCGTGAATTATGCGAACATGACCGAGACACTTCTCCGATCAATAACCAATAGAGGAATCTGGAAATTCATATGGCTCCCACATATTTCTACGATTACTTTGTGATCGAATGAACCACTTACATACGATACCAATTTCCCTTTGTCTCATGATAGTTTACTTATCCGAGGTTTTGATCGTCGGTATCTCTGCATACCTAGTTCAACCTCATTACCGATAAGTACTCTTTTCTCGTTCCCGTGATATGTGATCCCTTGTGAGCCAGTCACATGCTTGCAAGACAATTGAATGACATTCCACTGAGAGGGACCAGAGTATATCTATCCGTCATATGGATGGACAAATCCACTCTTGATCCACGTGCCTCAACACATACTTTCCGAACACTTAATGCCACCTTTATAGCCACCCAGTTACGGTGTGGTGTTTGACGTCATCAAAGCATCCTTCCGGTGATGGTGATTAGCATGATCTCATGGTCGAAGGAATTAGGTTACTATGTATCAAAAAGCTTATAGCAAATGAACTATTAAAATGACTTGATATTTATGCTACGCTTATCTATAGGAGTATGTCCATCATACCATTCTACTAATTATATGATCTCGTTGTTAATAACATCTCAATGTTCATGATCGAGAAACCACGATCATCTATTAACCAACAAGCTAGTATTACAAATAGGCTTTACCAAGGACTCTAATTTAGTTTACAAATCACACAAGTATTAATGTTTCTGGTTAATACTATTATAGCATGAATGTAAACATTTATCATAAACACAAAGATATAATAATAACCACTTTATTATTGCCCCTAGGGCATATCTCCAATAGTCTCCCACTTGCACTAGAGTCAACTAATCTAGATTACATGGTAATATACCGAACACCCATGGCAGTTTGGTGTTGGTCATGTTTTGCCCTCGGGAGAGGTTTAGTAAACGGATCCGCCACATTCATATCCGTGTGTACTTTGCAAATCTTTATGTCACCATCTTTGACATGCTCTCGAATAGCGTGAAAATGTAGCTTGACATGCTTCAGCTTCTTGTGTGACCTTGGTTCTTGCGCATTGGCTATGGCGCCCATGTTATCACAATAGATAGACATTGGGTCCAGCGCACTTGGAACCACACCGAGCTCTATAATGAACTCCTTCATCCATATCGCCTCTTGTGAAGCCTCCGAAGCAGCTATGTATTCTGATTCAGTTGAAGATCTCGCCACAACGCTTTGCTTTGACTCCTCCAGCTAACTGCTGCACCATTCAAAGTAAATATGTATCTAGATTGAGATTTAGAATCATCCGGATCGGTGTTCCAACTAGCATCGGTGTAACAATTAACAACGAGCTGTTCATCACCTCTATAAGAAAGAACCATATCCTTAGTTCTTCTCAAGTACTTAAGGATGTTTTTGACCGCTGTCCAATGATCCACTCCTGGATCACTTTGATATCTGCTAGTTAAAATAACAACATATGCAATGTCGGTTCTAGTACATAGCATGGCATACATAAGAGATCCTATGGCTGAGGTATAGGGAGTCTTACTCAACCTTTCTCTATCTTCTGCCGTTGTAGGACTTTGAGTTTTACTCAAGGTCGTATTGGGCAACTTCTTGCTATCTTCCATTCCATACCTCTTTAGAACTTTATCCAAATATGCACTTTGTGACAATGATATTAGGCATCTCGATCTATCTCTATAAATCTTTATGCCTAATATGTAAGCTGCTTCACCAAGATCTTTCATTGAAAAACTATTATTCAAATAATCCTTGACACTATTAAGAAGGTCTACATCATTTCCAATCAATAATATGTCATCTACATATAGTATTAAGAACTCTACAGAGCTCCCACTCACTTTCTTGTAAATAAAAGCTTCTCCATAAGTTTGTATAAAACCAAAGCTTTTGATTACCTTATCAAAACGTTGATTCCAACTTCGGGATGCTTGCTTCAATCCATAAATGGACCGTTGAAGTTTGCATACTTTGTTAGCATATTTAGGATCGACAAAACCTTTGGGTTGCATCATATACAACTCTTCATCAATGTCTCCATTGAGGAACGTTGTTTTGACATCCATTTGCCATATCTCATAATCATAATATGGAGCGATTGCTAATAAAATCCTCACAGACTTTAGCTTTGCTACCGGTGAGAAAGTCTCATCGTAGTCAACTCCTTGAATTTGTCGAAACTCTTTTGCGACAAGTCGAGCTTTATAGACAGTAACATTACCATCATCATCTGTTTTCTTCTTGAAGATCCATTTGTTCTCGACAGCCTTCCGACCATCCAGTAAGTCCATCAAAGTTCATACTTGGTTTTCGTACATGAATCCAATCTCGGATTTATTGGTTCTTGCCATTTATTGGAATATGGGCTCATCATCGCTCCCTCATATGTCATAGGGTCATCGGTGTTGTCCACCAACATGACACTCATAACGGGATCATACCAATCAGGAGTGGTACGAGTTCTCGTTGACCTGAGAGGTTCCGTAGTTACTTCAACCGAAGTTTCATGATCAACATCATTAGCTTCCTCTCTTATTGGTGTAGGTGCCACAAGAACTACTTCCGGTGCTGCGCTACTCGCAAGTTCGAGAGAAGGTTCAACAACCTCGTCGAGTTCTACTTTCCTTCCAGTCACTTCTTTCGAGAGAAACTCCTTCTCTAGAAAGGATCCATTCTTGGCAACGAAGATTTTGCCCTCGGATCTATGATAGAAGGTATACCCAATAGTTTCCTTCGGGTATCCTATGAAGACGCATTTTTCCGCTTTGGGTTTAAGCTTGTCGGGCTGTAACTTCTTTACATAAGCTTCGCAACCCCAAACTTTAAGGAACGACAATTTCGGTTTCTTCCCAAACCATAATTCATATGGTGTCGTTTCAACGGATTTGTATGGTGCCCTATTTAAAGTGAATGCGACTGTTTCTAATGCATAACCCCAAAACGATAGCGGTAAATCTGTATGTGACATCACCATTTCGTTGTGGTGTTTCCGGCGGTGTCAATTGTGAAATCATAGATCGAACCATATCTAAGAGAGTTCGATTACGACGTTTGGACACACCATTTCGTTGTGGTGTTCCCGGCGGTGTCAATTGTGAAATTATTCTGCATTTCTTTAAATGCTCGCCAAACTTGTAACTTAGATATTCACCTCCAGGATCAGATCGTAGAAATTTAATCTTCTTGTTACGTTGATTCTCTACCTCACTTTGAAATTCCTTAAACTTCTCGAAAGTTTCGGACTTATGTTTCATGAAATAGATATACCCATATCTACTCAAGTCATCCGTGAAGGTAAGAACATAATGATAACAACCGCGTGATGCTACACTCATTGGGCCACACACATCGGTATGTATGATTTCCAATAAGTCCGTAGCTCGCTCCATCATACCAGAAAATGGAGTCTTAGTCATTTTACCCATCAGACATGCTTCACATCTTTCAAGTGATTTGAAATCAAGTGATTCAAGAAGTCCATCGGAATGGAGTTTCTTCATACGCTTCACTCCAATATGACCAAGACGACAGTGCCACATATAGGTCGAGTTATCGCTCAATTTCAAACGTTTAGCTTCAATGTTATTAATGTGTGTATTTCCACAATAGAGATTCAATAAGAATAGACCATCTATCAAAGGTGCATGTGCATAAAACATATTACTCATATAAATCGAACAACCATTATTCTCAGACTTAAACAAGTAACCGTCTCGCAATAAACATGATCCGGATATAATGTTCATTCTCAACGCAGGAACCAAATAACATTATTTAAGTATAAAACTAATCCCGATGGTAGATGAAGAGGTAGCGTGCCGACCGTGATCACATCAACCTTTCATCCATTTCCAATGTGCATCGTCACCTCGTTCTTCACTAGCTTCCATCTATTCTGCAGCACCTGTTTCGAGTTACAAATATGAGAAACCGAACCAGTATCAAATACCCAGGCACTACTACGAGTACTAGTGAGATACACATCAATAACATGTATATCAGATATACCTTTCTTCTTGATGTTGCCGTTCTTTAAATCCTCCAAGTACTTAGGGCAATTCCGCTTCTAGTGACCTTCTCCCTTGCAGTAAAAGCACTCAGTATCAGGCTTAGGCCTAACCTTGGTCTTCTTCGTCGGTGTGGTAACATTCTTACCGCCCTTCTTGATGTTTCCCTTTTTCTTAGACTTGCCTTGCTTCTTGAATTTGGTGGTCTTATTGACCAAAAACACTTGGTTCTCTTTCTTGATCTCCACTTCCGCAGACTTTAACATGGAGAAGAGTTCAGGCAACGACTTGTCCATGTTTTGCATATTGTAGTTCATCACAAAGTTCTTGTAACTTGGTGGTAGTGATTGGAGGACACAGTGAATCCCAAAAGCATTAGGAATCACTATACCCAAGCTTTGAAGCTTGCTTGCATGCCTAGACATCTTAAGCACGTGCTCACTGACGGAGCTGCCCTCTTCCATCTTGCAGTTAAAGAACTTTTCAGAAGCCTCATAACTCTCAACTGCCGCGTGAGCCTCAAATATCATTTTGAGTTCACGCACAATATCATGTGGGTCATGGTTCTCAAACCTTTTCTGAAGCTCCGATTCCAAAACATACAAGATAGCACTTTGAATCTGGAGTATCGATTCTTCCGAGCGAGGAAAACATTCTTTACCTCATCGGTAGCATCAGCTGTAGGTGGGTCACCCAGCGGTGCATCCAGCACATAGGTCAAATTACCAGCATTGAGGACGATCCTCAAATTGCGGAACCAATCCGCGAAGTTGCTTCCATTGTTTTTCAACTTTTCTTTCTCTAGGAACACATTAAAATTGATGGTGGGGGCCGCCATTGATATACAACATATTTGCAATAGTTTAGACTAAGTTTATGACAAATTGAGTTCTAATTAATAGTTAAATTAATCTAGGTGAACTCTCACTCAAAACAATATCCCTCACATTGTTTTAGTGATCACACGAACCAAATCCACCACATCAAAACCGATCATCACGAGAGTTGATGTAGCTTCAACGGCGAACAATCAACATGTTCATCATATCAACTATATGACTCATGCTTTACCATTTCGGTGATCCGTGCTTCGAGACCATGTCTGTACATGCTAGGCTCGTCAAGATCAAACCTTAGCTTCCGCATGATCAAATCTTGCTTGCTCACGTTGTGCTTCGAAACAACGAGCTTTAGCAACGGTGCTTACTAAGGATGAACACTTTATAACTTGAATTTTTTGTCCTTGAGGGATCATCTTATAATGCTACCGTCACGAACTAAGCAATACAAGATGCATAAAAGGATTAACATCACATGAAATTCATAATATGTGATATGATATGGCCTTTCTTCTTGTGCTTCCGATCTCCATCTTCAAGCATGAACATGATCTCCATCACCACCGGCATGGCGTCAAGGTCAATGGCGCCTCTTCATGGTTATCGTCCACAAGCATCAACTATTACAACTACTTTGAATAATAGACACGCAGGTCCTAACGGAATTAAAAGACAACCATATGGATCCTGCCGGTTGCCGACTTACAATAAGGAACATTGCATACATCATATATAATCACAATCATGGCCATATCACATCACAAGCACACCCCTGCAAAACAAAGTTAGACGTCTCTAATTTTCTTTGCATGTTTTACGTGGTTTGGGGCTTTCAATAAGTGTCGTTCTAACTTACGAACAAGAACCACAACGTTGATGCTTGAACTATCAAGTGCCCGTTGTAAATTGAATCTATACTATGATGGGAGAGACAGACACCCGCAAATATACTTATGCAATACAAGTTGCATGTTAAGCGTGGAGCAAGTCTCATGAACGACGTCATGTAAGGTTAGCCCGGGCCGCTTCATCCCATCATACCGCAAGATGCAAAGTACACAAGAAGCAATCGACAACAAAAGCATCAACGCCCACAATGACCATTGTGTTCTACTCGTGCAATAGATCTACATATAGACACGACTTTGATACCACTGTGGGGGTTCGTAGCATGGAAAACAAAATTTTCTACCGCATGCACACAACAAGCCAAGATCTATCTACTAGATTGTAGCAACGAGTCGATAGGAGAACTCACCCTCGAAGATTCCAAAGAGGTTAATGAGAGCAGATTCTCGTGGTTGATGTAGTCGTACACTTGCCGATCTCAAGATCGCGTAGACGATCCTTCCGGCGTTGCATTCCGGCAGCACTTCCACAGTCGGTCACACGTTCGGTACTTGATGAAGACCTTCCTCTCCTTGTTCCAGCAGGCAGCAGAGGTTGTAGTTCTCCCCTCGCAATTCCGGTAGCACGACGGCGTGGTGTCGGAAGTAGAAAGAATAAAATTAGAGGCGTCTAACTTTTTGTCGAAAATTTGTTCTCCCCTTGCAATTCACATCACATCATAGCCACCTGTATAGCCACCCAGTTACGGTGTGGTGTTTGATGTCATCAAAGCATCCTTCCGGTGATGGTGATTAGCATGATCTCATGGTCGAAGGAATTAGGTTACTATGTATCAGAAAGCTTATAGCAAACGAACTATTGAAATGACTTGATCTTTATGCTACGCTTATCTATAGGAGTATGTACATCATACCATTCTCCTAATGATATGATCTTGTTGTTAATAACATCTCAATGTTCATGATCGAGAAACCACGATCATCTATTAATCAACAAGCTAGTATTACAAAGAGGCTTTACCAGGGACTCTAATTTAGTTTACAAATCACACAAGTATTAATGTTTTCGGTTAATACTATTATAGCATGAATGTAAACATTTATCATAAACAGAAAGCTATAGTAATAACCACTTTATTATTGCCTCTAGGGCATATAAAGGTAGGGGTTCATAGCATGGAAAACAAAAAATTTCTATCGCATGCAAACAAACAAGGCAAGATCTATCTACTAGATTGTAACAACGAGTCGATTAGAGTACTCACCCTCGAAGATTCCAAAGCGGTTAATGAGAGCAGATTCTCGTGGGTGATGTAGTCGTACACTTGTCGATCTCAAGATCGTGTAGACGATACTTCCGGCGTTGCGTTCCGGCAGCGCTTCCGCTATCGGTCGCACGTTCGGTACTCGATGAAGACCTTCCTCTCCCTTGTTCCAGCAGGCAGCGGAGGTTGTAGTTTTCTCCTCACGATTCCGGCAGCACGACGACGTGGTGTCGAAAGTAGAGGGAAGATCCCGCAGGGCTTCGCCTAAGCCGGTGCGAGTTATGGTGGATCTAGGGTTTTTCCGGCGATCTTGGTTTAGAAGGCCGGAGTGGATGAGGAGGAGTTAGCAGCGGCTAGGCGGCGGCGCACGGGGTTGGGGAGGGCTGGCTTGGTGTGTGTTTCGGGCAGCCCTCCCCCTCTATTTATGAGAGGGAGGGCAGCCTTGGGAGGGGATGGTTTGAATCCAAACCCAAACCCAAGTTGGATTGAAGGAAGGACTCTTTCCTTCTTCCACTAGGAAACCATTGTTCCAGTTTGACTTTTCAAACCTCCCGTTTGACTTTCAATTTAGAGATTTAATTCTCTCTTGCAAATGCCCAAACCAACTGACCTAGGATATGATCCAATCATTCCACTTACCCATGACACATTCATGGATCATTCCCCTTCCAGTCCGGTGAACCTTCTAGACCCTTCTAGAACCTCTCTAATGAAAACATTGGAATCATTCCCGAACTCCGGAATCGGACTTTCCTTATATGAATCTGATTCTCCATACCATTCCGGATCTCCTCGTGATATCCCGGATCCCATCCGAGACTCCGAACAACATTCGGTATCCCTACTAACATTCCATATCTACTAAATAACATTGAATCCTTAAGTGTGTCTCCCTACGGTTCGTGAATTATGTGGACATGACCGAGACACTTCTCCGATCAATAACCAATAGAGGAATCTAGAAATTCATATGGCTCCCACATATTTCAACGATTACTTTGCGATCGAATGAACCACTTACATACGATACCAATTTCCCTTTGTCTCGCGATAGTTTACTTATCTGAGGTTTGATCGTAGGTATCTCTGCATACCTTGTTCAACCTTGTTACCGATAAGTACTCTTTTCTCATTCCCGTGATATGTGATCCCTTGTGAGCCAGTCACATGCTTGCAAGTGTGACAACTCGGGATTAAGGTTAGACAAATCCCAGACGTTCGTTTGAACATAAGCCGAACCTAATCTCGAAAGCGTACAGAGAGAAAATCGGTAACACAATAGTGACCCTACGACACAAAATTATTACAGCAAGCTCATAACTGAGCAGAGAACCAAAATATTACAAGTAGAGGTCACTGTCCACAAACATCAAACAAGGGAAGGCAAATTATGCTATTAAGTATAGCAAACTTAACAAATGGCCTAAGAGGCCTGAAGCATAACGATGACGTCCAATCCATAGATCCCAGACTGCCGATTGGGAACTCTGAACTACTTGTCTATGTTGATGCTGTAAAGAACTGTAACATCCCAACATTAGAGCCTAGAAATAAGCTGAACCCAGATGTGTGCATTGCATTCATGCATAGAAAATCTGAATAATTTTCGCGCTTTTGAACAAAACTTGTCAAAGTGATTGAAGCTTCTCTTAACTTGATAGATTTGTAGTAGATCATCAAGTTGACCGCGATAAGTTTTAATACGACCTTTGCTAAAACCCTATTTTTTTGGAAAAGGGAGATTTGATCTAAGGGTAGATCAAATGTAATAAAAGTTAAACTCAAATACATTATATTTGATCCTTAGGTGATCATATCATAGTATTCATTATAATCACTCATGAGTATTAGGTTAAGGATATAACACCAATAATAAGAAAGTAACAACTATATCTTAATATCATCTGCATATACCATGAGTATCATGGTAAAACCTAACCCTACTTCTTAAGTAAGATCGAGTAGGAAAGAATAGATGCTATTCATAATATGTTGCTTAAATGATTAATATCTGATCCTTAAGGGATCATATCATACTACTCATCATAACAACTTATGAATAACCAGTTAAGATTACAACTAAAGTAATATAAATGTAATGACTAATCCTGACCTAGCTTATTCTTATCTATTCTTACTATGAGTACCATAGTAATACCTAACTTTAACTCTTTAATGAGTTTGAGTTGGAAAGAGACTAAGTCAAGATCACTCACCATATATCTTTCTTTCTATAGCAATCATGGAACCTATCTTAAAATCTATTGTTCATCAATATGGAGTAATCAACCATTGATTCACAAATTCTTTAACTATCAATACTTGATCTACTATTTCTTGATCTTGTCATAACATCTACTTAAATCTTTTAAAGAGGGCATAGTCCATGAATAACCTTAATCCAATATGATATACCAAGGAGATAATTTCAATACAATTGAAAAGCAGTATTGATAAACCCTTGCTTAGCTAACTAAGGACTTAAGCAATAAATGATTAAAGGATTATAATGGTGATGCTTAGCCACCAGTATTGAATGCTTATATTTAGTATAAGTGTCATTGGTGGGTAGAACATGATTAAAACCCAGTCTAAATATATTATCCTAGTTTAGCCATGACTAGTCACATTAATATAATGTGAGGTTGGAGGATGAGATACTGGAGTTAAGTATAGACAAGATAGTATGATTAAGATGATGCTAGAGCAACATGGGATCAAAGAACTAGTAGTTTCCTCTTGGGAAATACCAACACTTGAAGTGAAGTAGATTGATCTAGACATCTATTGAAGAGATATTGATAATGGATGATTAATGAAGATTATGAGTGGAGTCTGAAAGAACTACTTGTTGGATTGAAGATTTTCAATAGTAGAATAGTGGGTATAACCAAGCAAGGATATGAGAAAACCAGGAAATGCTTTAATATCAAACTCATTGGATTAATCCATGAGTTTAGAAGAGTAAAGGGTGAATAAGAACATTTTGTGAAGAAAGCTCATCATACTAACTAGGATGATGGATAGGAAGAAGTATTATATCTAGGAAAGGAATTCCTTAATTAAAGGTCCAGGATGGTGAAGAATGGTAAAATAGAAATTCTTGTTAAACAACCAACTCTAAATCTTAAACCAAGTATAATATCCATTTCAGGGAATTGATTCATCATCTTATGTCTACATCACTCTATAGGAACATTTTCCTATAGCAAATCAAATAAACACATCTTTGTTAATTCCAATCATCATAATTATATGTGCTCAAGAGTATCTTTATCAATCCCTTTCTATAAAATATTCAAGATATAACTTTCTATTATAAAAGGTGATGTCATCAAATATCACAAACAAAAGTCAACATGTTTAGTTATTAAATCTGTCCTCGCATCCATAAAGGAACCTAAGTAAATTAAGAACCCTAAACCCATGGGTAAAAATTTATAATTCAAACTTTAAAACTTCTATGTTTACCATAAAAAAAAATATAATACCATGTTCTCAATTAATAAAAGTATTATTAACCATATTAATTTCTTTTATATTTCATGCATCAAATAATGATATAGGATCATTATACATATAAAAATTTATATTCATACTATGCGCCAACTAGAGTTAAGTTCTATAAACAAATAAGAATATATCATTTAATAAATTCTTGATTAAAAGTGGAGAGAAAAATAATAAGAAAAGCTTCTACAAAATATTAAGAGGGGTTATATAATAAAAGAAATATAAAAAGATTATATAATAAAAGTTCACAAATGATACTAAATATATTCTAGAATGACTACAATTATCCAGCAAATAAATTCTACAAAGAAAAGTTCAAAGATAAATTAAATTCAAATCTGAAAAGGAAAACAGAAAATAGAAAAAGAGAAAGAAAATAAAAAAACATTACCTGGCCGTGGCCCAACACCTCTGTACTTATCTGACGCCCATGTGCAGCCCATAAAAAGGCCCAGTAACCAGCCCAACACTTTCCCATCTATGACTGACAAGTGGGGCCAGGGAAGGACTGCGGGTTGAGAGGAAAGAAATGCCAGGGGGTTATCCACAAAACAACATGTCGTCGTCATCCTCACGCACACAGACAGCTCGCTGGAGGAGCTCGCCACCGCCCGATGCCGTCATCGTCATCCTTGCGCCAAGATCAACGCTGTCGTTGCCAGGAGAGGATAAGGAGGCCACCGCGACGTCCCTGCTCGTCCTCATTCTCAATTTCCCCCTCTAAAACCCTCTCTGCCTCTTTTCCCCAACCATGCCGAGAACCCTAGCTCGGAGGTGAGCCGGAGGCGGCGATTCCGTGCTCGCTTCGGCCAGTTAAGACCACGGTGGAGACCGCCGTGCTCTTCTCGTTCGATTGCCCCAACTTACAACTACGGAGGACACGTGAATCGACCTAATCACACCCTCGGTTCTCGATGCTGTTCGTCGACCTCGCCGTCGTCTCCGACCGCGCCTCGCCAAACCAAGAACACCATCGCGTTCCTGGTGAGTCACTGAGTCCCCTAGCATGCGTCGATGCTTTGTTTGCTTCCTAAATCCACGCCACTGTAATCAACCGCAAGCACCGCCACATAAGCTTGTCGCCGGTTGCCCTCCGATGACCATTAGATAGTGGTGCCACCAGCAATAGGTTCGCCTTGATACCCTTTGTCGAACGCACCTAGTCACACCCTCGCGCACGCACCAGATCGATCGATTGATCCTCAACCAGTGAGGATCAACTCAAGTGACGTCATGCCTACATCAGGTTCGAACCACATCAGCTAGTTTGACCAGTCTATGCTAGCATGGCGTGTGACGTGGCCCAGGGCCCATGTGTCATCGTCTGGGAGTAGAGAGAGGGTCAGTAACAAAATACATTTACTAACCTGAGTGCTGAGGTGGGCACTGTCCCACTGGTCAGTGACTTAGGCTAGCTGTGGGTGCGGTGTAAAAAGTATTTCCTGTTTAAGAAATAATAAAATGTTATAAACTCAATTATTAATATTCCAGAAATCAAATAAATGATTAAATCTTGTTTAATTAATAACTTTTGATTTACAATTCAGAAAAATATGTACAATATATGAAAATTTGTAGAAAAATAAAATCTACCACTTAAACTTATTATCCAATATTATTGACGATTATTTAAATAAATATTATTTAATAAAGGTTTAAAAGTAATAAAACTTTGATAATTCATATTCCAGTAATGGTAAATATTAAAAATATGCATAAAATACCAAAAAAATTAGAAAAATAAAGACTATAATTTGAAACTATAATCATGCATTATCATTTTACTTACTTAAATATTTATTATTTATTAAGTATTTTAAAAGTATTAAATCTTATAAAAGTCATATATTATTATTTACAAATCTTAAAAATAAATATCTACATATTAAAAATATAATATTCCACTTTTGAGTTAAATAAAAAATTCAAATGTTTTAATAACTCAAATTTAAACTTATTTACTTAGTTTAAAATTCATAACAGGGTAAATAAAATTTGTTAATATTTCTAAAATTATTCAACCAAGCCTAATAAATAAGTATTAAGTCTTAAATGCTAATATTAAGTTATAATGATTCAAAACATTAGAAATATTATTATATTAAGGTATCCTTTACTATATGAATACATTTTATTTTAAGATCCTTAATAATTATAAAATCTTCAAAAAGGATATATCAATCAAACACAACATTATAATGGCTAAATCCAAAGATAATTCATAAGTAGTCCCTAGTACTGTTTATTTATCCACAAACCATAATCATACCTTTACAAGGAAACAAGAAATTTTATTCCATTATAAAATCAAGAAGACCACCACATCAAAGAAAAATATAACTATCCTTAAGTAACCTTAAGGCGACATTCCAAGTACACCAAAATACAAATGTTATAAGCATTATACTTTCAAACTATCTTTATTTTAAAGTTAACTTTAGTCTATAAGAATCTAAATATAACACTATAAACATTGTTATACATTTTATAGTTAACTTTGGTATGAAATAGTTAAGTTATAAAAACATCTCAAACTCAAACCATTCGAGCAAGCATAAATAACATCGACCAAACTCTATTAACCAAAAAGCTTGTTTAGACCTTAGAAGAGAAACCTTTTCTTTGAAGGTTATTCTTTTGCCACTTCAAACAAGAACTCTTATATGAACAATCTTAAGTAGCATTTCACCTTTTGTGTGTGCCCCATTGCTTATGATATTGTAATTATATGATTGTTCCACACATATTCACAAGCCTTAATAAGAAGCACAAGTATGAAATCTATCTAAAAGGGACAACACATTCCAAAGAAACCATTTTCGGAATCCAAACCCTAGAACAACGTTATCCCCGAGATTCACGTTTATAACATGCATCACATTACTTATGCATAAAAGCATATTGCTTCTTTAAACATTAGTCCTTACTGGACCAATGATGCTGATTTCAGATTTTGGATCTTATACTGATTCGAAGACCGTGAGTGCATAATCTTGCAATCACAAAAGGCAAGTTCACACTTGCTCATGTACTTTGATTATTATCTGTAAAGTATTTTGCAAATCTAGTGTTGTCATCACTTGCATTTGAAAAGGGTCAGAAAAAACTATTTTCATAATAAAAGGATTATAGGTTATTACCATGAGGTAATAACTTACTATAAAAGTTCTGATGGTAAAGGAACATAATATCTAAGACTTAACAACCAATGTCGCCAGTGATTCTTGCGCCGTATATTACGCATTAACCATGAGATTTGGAATGGGACGGAGAAGTCAGCTGTATCCTTTTCCTCTTGTATGGAGGCAAGACGACCTTAACGTGACATTGTGATTCCTTGCGTGGATCCAACATATGGGTGGGCACCCTTACGCCCCACACTTTTGGTGTCTAGATTATCTATGAATGGTGTTTAGGGATATAGTCCATGTAAATGGTACTATTTCGGGTATCACTAGGTCATAGAGTCTTCAGAAACTCATCAAGGTTTTGGTCTACCCGAAAAGGGGGGCTTAACGAAGATCAGCCAGCCCGAAGGATCATGCAGACATATGAGGTCGCGGAGAGGTCAGTGATTGGCTTGGGCCAACTACTGGGCCCCACAACATGGAATTGTGGATGGGTAAGCTGCCCGGTTGTGCAACAAGGATTTGATCTCTCATGGGTAAAGTAACGCACCTCTGCAGAGTGTAAGAACTGTAACTTGTTACTCCCTGTTCCGGGAAGGAGCTGCGAACGCTGCGGGAAAGGAAATCCATGAAAGTTCTGATAACCCGTGAAGACTAACGGACATAGCTTTTCAGAATACAAGCAACCTTTGAAGAAATGTTTATGAAAACTTGCATTGCCTACGACCTACGGTCTATGGCTGTAGTTATAGTGCATCAAAAACTCCTTTTCTAGTGAATTTGCTGAGTACGCTCGTACTCAAAGTATCTTCTTAACCCTTGCTAGATTCTGAAGCCGGGATAGACCACATCTACATCAAGTTATGCTCCAGGACTTATCATCCAAAGGCTGAAGCTCTTCCATAAAGTCAAAGAAGTCAACATATACATCAACTCAAGTGAAGACGAAGTTACTGATTAGATAGGAATATAATTCTTAGCCAAAGAACCTAATTCTGTAGTGTATTGCAATAGCAGCAATGCCAATTCCTTAGTTAAAATACTAGTTTTAATAGTATAATAGTTCTTGCGTTATTTACCTTTGATTCTTCTCCGTAAGAAGTTCTTTCTCTCTCTTTAACATAGAGTGTTCTCTGAACCTTGTGTAAAGAGTGGGTTGTAACCTTTATCCATGTATTGGGCCCGCTGTGTTTCTGTTGTGCCATTCTGAGGGATGTAATACTAGTGAACGGTGTTTCATTGGTGTTATGTCAACGACTATAGTATACTACAACATGCAGTGGTATGCTGGGTCACTGCAAGAACTCATCTTCTATGGTAACACTTACTCTGCTGCAAAAGAGTCAACAAAGCAAGGGTGAGTACAGGGTGTACTCTGCAAGACTTATGGCTGGTGGAGTTATTTTGCATAAGGCCATCTTTGTTTTGTAAAACAAGAGGGAGAAGAATATCGACTAATCAGAATATTTTAAAAGGGGATAAGTGAGCGGTATCACTAGCTTTGATCATCTCTTGATATCCACCGAATCATCATCAGCTGAACCTACCTAGGATCACCCCCTCGTACCCATGAGGAAGCATCCTTAAGCACATGTTGATCAACTTGCCAAGTTTTACGATTAGGTTCAAGTTCTCTATGATCTTTGAATCTGGTTTCCAAGTTGTCCATAACCGTGGACACGACTTTTCGAATAGATTTAACCCTGCAGGGGTGTACAACTTTACCAACATGTACCAACCGATTCTTAATGCCAAGCTATAAGCCCTCTTCCTTGGAAGGCCGGCAGAGAGTGGTTGACCACGACCTTTACCTTGCTTTCGCCGAGACCATGAGTCACACACTAGGTAGATGTCGCCGTAACAGGTCGATTCCTGAAGTCGGTCCCTAATGATGTGAACAGGGTTTGAGATTACGGATGCCGGGCATCTCCCATTCCCTGCCACGCTTAACTACCTGTATGAATGCACCTCCTTCACCTCCATTCAAGAACATCCAAGATGCGTATGTCGAATGGAAATCCCAAACTATGTGACTCATGGAATCTACTCGGCAAGTTAGTTGGTCGAGGGGGTTTCCAGGCCCCCGTGTGGCTGTACGCTCGTCTTGGTCCATAGGCAAGAACTCAGGTCCTAGTAGTGGCAAGTATGGGACTGCAAAAACCACAACCCACCATGGCCTCCCATACAAGCCTTAACATGTTTAATTTTCATATCTGATCATACCACGTTATCCTGTCAAACTAGGTTCATTCGCAGCTCTAATTCATCAACCGGATGGACCAGTGGTAACAACTAAGCATGGCTAAGCACAACATATGTAATAGCTCTAGCAACGCTTCACAAGCTCAAACCCTAGTTATGCTAGGAGCAGTGGATCAGGGAATATAGGCTATAAAGGAAACATGCATCAGATAGGATTACTCTATCTATCGATAAAAGACTTTAGAATCGCATGCACATGGAAAGAATGTAAATACTTTGAAATCATAGGATTATATCATGTGTGGGGCTTCGCTTGCCTTTGCCAGTTGATATCCGTAGCGAGTTAGGACACACGGTACTTGACTTGATTACAGTTGATCAAGTATTGATCTTCGATCTTCGATGGTGTTGATCTTGACCTTCGGTCTCGATCCTGATTCCAATATCGTATTCTACCGAGGAAGAACCAAACACTGGAAAGAGAGGGAAACAATAAATACATGGCATCGATGCAATTCTCAATCAAGTATGATGATATGACAAGTTAAATTGCATTGATATAAACCCCTAGAACATGCTTGACAATTTAATCGAGGTCCGAGGGGTGCAAACCCTAATTCGGGAAAACCCCGGAGGCATATGAGAGGGGTTGATTTGCTCTTCTAATTAAACTTGCAATTGAATTTGTTTAACAAAGCATGATTATAGTTTAATAGATAGAGCTCATTTTTCTGATCATTTTGGTATATTATTTGTATTTTTCTGACTTATAAATAATTAGATATGAATTTACAAGTTTTATATCATTTTCTGGGATTATTAAACCATTTAAAAAGGTTTACTGCGTCACTGTGACGTCAACGTAGGGTGGGGGTCGTTTCTTACTGGGGCTGGATCTAGCCCCAGTCACTGACTGCTGGGCTCTGGGATGGGTCAACCTGCCACACGAGCCGCAGTTGGTCGGCGCCACGTCGAACTGCTTGAGCGCCATGTCGGCGCCACATGGGCGCCACATCAGCGACACATGAGCACGCCGGAGAGCACGTCGGGAACGGCGGAGGACGGCTAGCGGGGCTGCACGAATATGTGCGTTCGAACCAGCGAAGCGAGGCAAGCACAATAGGGGCGGCGCCGCAAAGAATTGGTCGCCGGAACAATGGCTTCATCAACGCGCGGCGGCTATAGAGGGGTAGGGAGGATTTGGAGGGGTCTGCGAGCTCACACTAGGGACGTTGGTGGCAACGACGATTGACGACGACGGCGGTCGTCGGGCTCGAGGGAGACGGTGACCTAGGCGACGATTGGGAGCGAGCGAGGTCGATTCCGTTGGCAAGTTTGATCCACACAACGAGGAGGAGCTCGTATCACTATCGGTAGGGCACGGGGTGATCGGAGGCGACGACGACGAGCAGCGAGCGGCGGCTAGGGTTTCAGTCATAGGAGGATAACACGAGAGGGAGGTCGTCTGAGAGGGGGAGAGGATATGGATGGGAAGCAGACGTGCTAGGGCATCTCTTATCCTTCTCCACGCGGTGGCGGACGGTGGGATGCAGGCGGCACCGATCGACGGCCGGTGGCGCGACAGGGAGGAGCTTGCCTGGGAGGAGGAAGACGACGAAGGGAGGCGATGCAGTCAGCCCTTCTGCTGGCTCTTGTTGCTGGATGTTGCGTGTGGGCGGTAGAAAGAGGAGGAAATAAGGGGGCTCGACCCAGGTAGAGCTAGGATCAATTTTTATTTACTGAAAACCTTTTTCTATTTCTGTTTTCTGATTTCTTTTGCATATTTCATTTGTAATATGTTTTAAATATTTCAAAAGTACAAGAGGATTTGTAAAATATATGTAAACACTAAGGGACCCTTTATAACCATTTGGGTTCCAAATATTTTTAGGTTTTCAAAATTCAAAAGCCATTTGAATTGATTTCAAATAGAGAGGGAAGCTAGGGTTAGGGTTTTGTGATTATTTTCTTGCATGCATTTTAATGATGATGCTCATGAATGCACAAACAAACCCTAATTACTATTTAATAAAACTAGGGGTGTTACAATTCTATCCCCCTTAAAAGAATCTCGACCCGAGATTCCTAGGTAGGAAGATAGAAGGAACAGGGTTACACTAAACTTCGACGATCTTCTCAAAGAGGTTGATCCATGCCACCATGACGAGTGGATGAAGCGCTTCGTAATTTTCAAGGTGGCTGCTCACACTAAAGAAGAGAGGGAATGACACGTAACCACAAACTGAGTATCTCATAGTTAACTCATGGATAGATGTTTCACAAACATCTCTAAAGCCAACAAACATGAAACACACCAAGGTAGAGGAGGAGACAAAAGGAGAAGGTTTCAAGGTGGCAGATAACTGGTCTTCATAAGGATTGAGACCATGGAGCTTTGCGGAAGAGATTAAACTTCCGAGAGAAGGAACTTCCAACAGAACGGACAAAGAACACAAACTTTGAGAAGTAAACCTCTACTAAACAACTTAAGTAGAGCTTTACAGGTGGAAGAGATAGATATCAACAAAACCAAGTTGTTGAACTACTTTTGACACAGAAGGTTCATTCTTTGGTTCAACAGAAGGCCAAGACAGAAAGGTGTTTTGGTGGAGAGGGCTCTTATGAGTCACAAGGAACATGTAACGAGAGAAACTTATGATCACCAAAATCATAGTCGCTCTTCGAACATGTTTAAGAAAGCGGAAAGGAAACTCTTTATTCATCCAGGGCTATCAAAATCTCTGCCAAAGATCATGATATCACTTTACACCACCAAGATGAATAGTTTAGAAGATTCCCGATGACACGAGAAGAAAGAAACTTCATTCTCAGGCTCCAAGTACTTGGCATAACAAGACGCTTGCCATCATAACAGGGTCTGGAGGATTGACCGAGAGACATTTAGCAAGTCTACTTTAAATTTTCTCCTCGATGTTCGAGATACTGATATCAAACTTTTAACAAGCCTTCAATCCGTCATCAAGTAAAGGTCGGACTTCAGAAGGAAACCATAAGTACAACTCCTATAATAAAATATAGAAGAAGCCTCATGAAGAGTGGTTGTTACTATTGATTCAAGATAATGCGACAATAGGTCTTCCGGCTAATTGTGACAACCATTACATCAACCTTGCCAGAATTATAATAGACCTACGTCATAACCTTGAGGAACACCAATCATCGTTGCTGCTTGAGATTCAGCTTTGGTTAAGCAGAGAGATACTTCAGACTCAGCATGTCCGAATAGAAAGTTTGCAACATTTACCACAAAGGTAAAGTCACTAGATTCTCAAGTCATGGACTTCAATGTCAAGCTCGAAAATATGAGCTAGATTGTGGAACCCATGTGATAGCAAGTTATCAAAAGATAATTGCATCTACATGAATTGTTTGCAACAAACACAACTGAATCCTTTTTACAAAACATTTAGGAGGATATCGAAGTTTTGTTAGACTTCTTATCTTCCATAACAAATCAATCAGTGGCTTGGCGTGCTTGGAGGATCTTCTCGACAAGTGAAGGTATCAACCTACCATATCAAGAATATCTCGCACATGTTTGACTAACTTGGAATGATTCCCGAGGAAACAAAGATAACTCTACTTGAATCCATGGCGACATCTTTCAACATTTGCACATGAACCAGATAAGTTTACTTCTAACATCCAGAACACGTACTTCGGGATAACACGAAGATGGTTCTCAAAAGTTTCCAAATTTAATGCCAATTGTTCCATATGAGTCTGGTATAGCATGGAGAAGTAAAGAATGTCATCGATGGGCTCAATAACAAACTTATCTGTACACTCTAAAAAGATAGACTCACATGTTGTATGAACAAGGCATAAAAATTGATCAGACCAGAGGACATGAAGATGTACTTAGGTGAAACATCACGAGTAGATACACCATCAAGATTGTCCTTGGAACTGAGTTTGATTTGACATAACCCAAATCAAATCAAAGGTAGGGGAAGATAATATATCCACAAAGGACATACTATCTTACTTCAACACGAACAGAACTAGACATCCCTTTAAAGAGGAACAGAGTTGGATAGAACTTCCATATTACAACTCTCCAAGTTGTTGTTTAAGCTCAACCAACTAGTTCAGGGGTATCCAGTGCGGATCCTTGGAGAAAGGAGTGGTTAAAAAAACAACTTACTCCAGAACATGACAAGACAGTCATGTGGCAACATGGCGATACTTCTAGTAAGACATCCAGAATATCACAAACCACCGATATGTCACTTAGTTCGAGAGGAAACTTGCTTGGTAAAACAAGAAGACGTAGTCTCAAAGCTTTGGCACAAGCCTATCTCTTTGACCGAAGAGAGTGTACCAGAATAGCAGACTTAGTATCACAATCATCCTTTGCTTAGTGATAGGGTTAACCAATCACGATAAGAATGATACAAATGTCCTTGAAGTTCAAAGCAATAAGAATTGCTAAGTATTTTAGATGGCCACATCAGTACGCACATGCATCATTCACGAGCACTAAAGCTCGAGGAAGGGTGGGTAAATATGTGTAAGAGCATCACTTCATTAAGATGGTCATGAAACTCAGATCGACCTCTTAGTATAAAAGAGTGTGACACTTCAAGGTAGAACAGAACATAAACTAAGCAATGCTTATTGATCTGCGGCTTACAACACTTTGACCTGGTCCGAGATATGACGAGGTACTGGAGTTTGTTTCTCCTGACATCCCGAAATGGTTTGTCATGATGGATCACAAGTGTATCTTGCATCGGAAGACACCAATGCACCTTTACTACTTGTCTACCAACTGGTAGACAAAGGTCGGAAAACAACAAGAAGAAAGAACATGCTCAGAACAAAATCCTAAGATGTAGATGCATAAGTCAACAATATTCTGAAAACCGATGCATAGAAAAGGTAAGGTGTGGCAGAGTCACGAGCACAGATGTGAACTCTCGAGGAGTACTCTTGTCGTGATCTATTTGGTTCCATTAAAGAACATCTGCCATAGCATGTGGTAGGGGAAGTCCTTTATCGTGATTGTTCAGTAGCGATAATATCCACAAACTTGAAGGCTATACTAGAAGGTACTAACCATCCTGAGGTAATGTGTGAACATTAATGACATGGGTCAACAAAATGGATCTTGGATTAAAGGTCAGCGTCATGTACAAGATTCACAACACTGGAATCCAGCACAATCGGGGATCTTAGGTTCAAGTCCGAGGGTTAGAACCCAAAGAAAGGAGTAACTACTACTTGAGTGACAAAGTGTACACTACAAGATAGTATTCACGAGGTAGCTTCCAAAAGAAGATACAACTTATGAAGTACCCAAACAAATAAAAAGGAGGCACACGAGGCGAGAGGAGACTTCGAGACCTAGAGCAGAACATTGAGGAACCATCAAAACGATGTTGTGGAACCTTAGAATAGAGAGATTATGATAGAAAGAAATCTCTCAAAAGAAACAAAACAAAGGGAAACAAGGAACACACACAACCTGGTGTGAACAGGGTTTGAGATTACGGATGCCGGGCATCTCCCATTCCCTACCACGCTTACCTACCTGTATGAATGCACCTCCTTCACCTCCATTCAAGAACATCCAAGATGTGTATGTCAAATGGAAAGCCCAAACTATGTGACTCATGGAATCTACTCGGCAAGTTAGTTGGTCGAGGGGGTTTCCAGGCCCCCGTGTGGCTGTACGCTCGTCTTGGTCCATAGGCAAGAACTCAGGTCCTAGTAGTGGCAAGTATGGGACTGCAAAAACCACAACCCACCGTGGCCTCCCATACAAGCCTTAGCATGTTTAATTTTCATCTCTGATCATACCATGTCATCCTGACAAACTAGGTTCATTCGCAGCTCTGATTCATTAACCGGATGGACCAGTGGTAACAACTAAGCATGGCTAAGCACAACAGATGTAATAGCTCTAGCAACGCTTCACAAGCTCAAACCCTAGTTATGCTAGGAGCAGTGGATCAGGAAATATAGGCTATAAAGGAAACATGCATCAGATAGGATTACTCTATCTATCGATAAAAGACTTTAGAATCGCATGCACATGGAAAGAATGTAAATACTTTGAAATCATAGGATTATATCATGTGTGGGGCTTCGCTTGCCTTTGCCAGTTGATATCCAGAAAGCAGAGTTCCGGACACCTGGTACTTGACTTGATTACAGTTGATCAAGTATTGATCTTCGATCTTCGATGGTGTTGATCTCGACCTTCGATCTCGATCCCGATTCCGATATCGTATTCTACCGAGGAAGAACCAAATAATGGAAAGAGAGGGAAACAATCAATACATGGCATCGATGCAATGATCAATCAAGTATGATGATATGACAAGTTAAATTGCATTGATATAAACCCTTAGAACATGCTTGACAATTTAATCGAGGTCCGAGGGGTGCAAACCCTAATTCAGGAAAATCCCGGAGGCATACGAGAGGGGTTGATTTGTTCTTGTAATTAAACTTGCAATTTAAGTTGTTTAACAATGCATGATTATAGTTTAAATAGATAGAGCTCATTTTTATGATCATTTTGGTATATTATTTGTATTTTTCTGACTTATAAATAACTAGATGTGAATTTTACAAGTTTTATATCATTTTCTGGAATTATTAAACCATTTAAAAAGATTTACTGCGTCACTGTGACGTCAGCGTAGGGTGGGGGTCATTTCTTACTGGGGCTGGGTCTAGCCATAGTCACTGACTGCTGGGCCCTGGGTTGGGTCAACCTGCCACGCAGGCATGGTTTGGTCAGTGCCCACGTCAGGCACACGCAGACAACACGTCGACGCCACATGGGCGCCACATCGGCGACACGTGAGCACGCCGGAGAGCACGTCAGGAACGGCCAGGGACGGCGGAGGATGGCTAGCTGGGCTGCATGAATATGTGCGTTCGAACCAGCGAAATGAGGCAAGCACAATAGGGGCGGCACCGCTAAGGATTGGTCGCCGGAATAGTGGCTTCATCAACGCGCGGTGGCGAGGCTTGCAGACAAACGACGTGCGGCGGCTATAGAGGGGTAGGGAGGATTTGGAGGGGTCTGCGAGCTCACCCTAGGGACGTTGGTAGTGACGGCGAGATGAGGTGAGGTCGGTAGCGACAACGATTAACGACGACGGCGATCGTCAGGCTCGAGGGAGACGGTGACCTTGGCGATGATTGGGAGCGAGCAAGGTCAATTCCGTTGGAGAGGTTGATCCACACGATGAGGCGGAGCTCATAGCACTATCGGCAGGGCACGGGGTGGTCGGAGGTGACGACGACGAGCAGCGAGCGGCGGCTAGGGTTTCGGTCAGTGGACGATAACGCGAGAGGGAGGTTGTATGAGAGGGGGAGAAGATAGGGATGGGAAGCAGACGTGGTAGGGTAGTTCTTATCCTTCTCCACGCGGCGGCGGACGGTGGGATGCAGGCGGCGCCGATCGACGGCCGGCGGCGCGACAGGGAGGAGCTTGCCTGGGAGGAGGAAGACGACGAAGGGGAGGAGCGAAGCGGTACGGGCCAGAGCGGACACTGCTGGGCCGCGGGCTATGCTGGATGTTGCGCGTGGGCGGTAGAAAGAGGAGGAAAGAAGGGGGCTCAGCCCAGGTAGAGCTAGGATCAATTTTTATTTACTGAAAACCTTTTTCTATTTCTGTTTTCTGATTTCTTTTGCATATTTCATTTGTAATCTGTTTTAAATATTTCCAAAGTACAAGAGGATTTGTAAAATATATGTCAACACTAAGTGACCCTTTATAACCATTTGGGTTCCAAATATTTTTAGGTTTTCAAAATTCAAAAGCCATTTGAATTGATTTCAAATAGAGAGGGAAGCTAGGGTTAGGGTTTTGTGATTATTTTCTTGCATGCATTTTAATGATGATGCTCATGAATGCACAAACAAACCCTAATTACTATTTAATAAAACTAGGGGTGTTACAGCAAGCTAATTGGATGACATTCCACTGAGAGGGCCCAGAGTATATTTATCCGTCATATGGATGGACAAATCCCACACTTGATCCATGTGCCTCAACACATAGTTGTTGGAATTATGCCCTAGAGGCAATAATAAAGATGTTATTATTATAATTCTTGTTCATGATAGTGTTTATATTCCATGCTAGAATTGTATTAAGCGGAAACTATAATACTTGTGTGGTTTGTGAACAACACCGTGTCCCTAGTATGCCTCTATGGACTAGCTCATTGATTAATGATGGTTAAGGTTTCCTAGCCATGGACATGAGTTGTCAATTAATAATGAGATCATATCATTGGGAGAATGATATGGTGGACAGATCCAAACTAAGCAAAGCAATTAGATCGTGTCATCGTGTTCATCTTTGCGAAGCTTTTCCTATGTCAAATATTGTATTCCTTAGACCATGAGATAATACAACTCCCTGGTATCAGAAGAAAGCTTTGAGGTCATCAAACGTCATCCTATGAGAGGGTGATCATAAAGGTGTCTCTCAGGTGATCGGAAAGTACCTGTTGGGTTGTATGTATCGAGATGGGATTTGTCCCTCCCAAGTCGGAGAGATATACTTCGGGCCCACTCGGTAATCGATATCAACACCGCTTGCAAGCATGTGGTTAAGGAGTTAATCACAAAGTGATATCGGATTACGGAACGAGTAAAGTACTTGCTATGAACGACATTGAACTAGGTATGAAGGTACCGACGATCGAATCTCGGGCAAGTAAAATATCGCGAGACGAAGGGAATATATATATGGGATTGATTGAATCCTGACATCGTGGTTCATTCGATATGATCATCGATGAATGTGTGGGAGTCAATATGGGTTTCCAGACCCCGCTGTTGATTATTGATAGAAGATCATGTCTGCATATTCTCGAACCCGCAGGGTCACACACTTAATGTGTCTCGACGCTAGGATAGATTGGATAATTGGTTTATGAGTTTTTGTTCGGAGTCTCGGATGGGATCCGGGACATCACGAGAGGTTCCGGAGTGGTCCGGAGAATAAGATTCATATAAGGCAGTGCAGTTTTGGAGTTGAATTGTTCGGGTTAGTCGGTATTGTCGAAGCTTCTAGAACCTTCCGGAAGGGTACCAACATGGCCCCACCTTCCGGGAGGGGGCATGGGCCTATGAGGGAGTTCCCTGGCCGCATTGGGCCAGGGGCACAAGGCCCCATAGGGCCCAGCCGGCCTAGAGAGGTTTAAACTCGAGATAGACCTTCTAGAAGGGGGGGTTTCCTTGCCCCCCACTCCTTATCCTTTGGGGCCGCCGGTTTGGGCTTGGGGGAGGGGCTAGGGCTGCGCCCCCCCTCTATATAAAGAGGGGTGGGGGCGCACCAACCCCCCACACCTTCCCCTCCAACCCTAGCCGCCCTGCTGCCCTCCTCTCTCCCTCCCTCCCGATGTTTGTAGGCGAAGCCTGCAGAAATTCTCCACCATATACACCACACCGTGTTGTAGATCCAATCCATCTCCACCATACTTGCTGGTCGAGGAAGGAGGAGACGCCGAGGTGCTGCACGTGCATCTCACGGAGGCACCGCCACTTGTGGTGCTAGATCGGATCGGATCGCGAGGAGGAGAAGCAGTACGACTACATCACCCACGTTCCCGATTTAACGTTCATTGCGAATCTTCAAGGGTATGAAGATCTAATCCAATCTCTCTCGTTGTTTGCATCTCCTAGATTAGATCTTGGCTTTCCCTCTGTTCGCATCCGTAGAAAATTTTGATTTACTATGCCGCGAAACCCTTCAGTGGTATCAGAGCTAGATCTATGCGTAGATGTGTTTCACGAGTAGAACGCAACATGGTTGTTGCGGGCGTTGATGTTTTCTGTTGCAAGCCTCTTGTTTGTGTTCTTCTTATGACAGGATAGTGAGATTGAAGCGTCCAGGCCAACCTTACGCGACGTCGTCATGAGACCGCTCCGCACTTGACGTGTGGCTTGTTCCACACATGCGGTGGTGGATGTCGTTCTCTCACTATAGTTGTCATGGGATTAACACCGAGTTTGGCAACCATAATATCACCGTTGTGGCTTTCTGTAGGTAAGAATCGTTCTTAGCATCTACTCCCATAAGCCACGTAAAACATGCAACAACAAAGTAGAGGCGCCTAACTTGTTTTTGCAGGAGTGTTTTCGTGATATGGTATGGCCCAAGATGTGATGTGTATATTGTATGCGATGATCATGTTTTGTAATGTTTCACGACTTGCATGTCGATGAGTACACAAGCAGGAGCCATATGGTTGTCTTTATAATTGTGTATGACCTGCGAGTCAACTTCTTATACGCCATGTAATAGCTTTACTTTATCGCTAAGTAGTTAGCAATAGTTGTAGTTGCTATTCGTGGTGGAGGCAATCATGGTGGAGTGATGGAGATCATGCCGGAACGCACAAGATGAAGATCATTGCGAAGATTGGCTATACCATGTCACATAAAGTTATATGCATGTGATGTTTATCCTTTTATGTATCTTATTATGCTTAGATCATGACGGTAGCATTATAAGATGATTCCTCACTTAAAGATCAAGATAAAACTGTGTTCTCCCCAAGTATGCACCATTGCGAAAGTTCGTCGTGTCCAAGCATCACGTGATGATCGGGTGCTATAGACTCTACGCTCACATACAACGGTGCAAGCCAGTTTTGCACACGGAAATACTTGGGTCTAACTTGACGAGCCTAGCATGTATGCATACATGGCCTCGAACACAAGAACCGAAAGGTTAAGCATGAGTCATATGAATGATATGATCGACACTTCGTTGTCCACCATTGAAACCACATCTCTTCTCGTGATGATCGGATTAGGTGTGGTGAATTTGGATCGTGTTCACTAAACAACTTGAGGGATGTTGAATTTAGTGGAGTTCATCTAGTAATTTGATTAAGTTGAACTATTTATCATGAACATAGTCTAAATTGTACTTGCAAATCTGTAGATCACATGGCCAAGTCCAACTTCAACTTCAACGCTTTTTGTTGAGAAGGAAAAGCTTAGAAACAATGGGTCTAACTTCACCAATTGGTTCCGCAATCTAAGAATCATTCTATCTGGACAAAAGGACTATGTCCTTGGGAAAGCGTTAGGTGACCCCCTGTCAAGAATCGCTACCGATGAGAAAGCTGTCTATCACCGTGTAAAGATGATTATGGTGTGATTAAGAGCACCATGTTGTTTGCTATGGAACCGAACTTCATAATCGTTTTGAAGACTATCCCGCCCTTTGAGATTCTCGAAGAGTTGAAAACCATGTTTCGACTCAGGCCCGCTCGAGAGATATGAGATCTCCGAGAAGTTCTTTAACCGCAAGATGGAGGAAGGGAGTTCCGTTAGTGAGCACGCCATTAAGATGACGGGCTACACTCAACGCTTTGAGCAACTGGAATGCACGATTCCAGAGGAGCTCAAGATTGACAGTGGTTCTGCAATCACTCCTCCCAGCTACAAAAGTTTTGTAGTGACTCACAATCAGATTGGTTCCATCGACACGATCACCGAGCTCTTCGCAAAGTGAAGGCCGCGGTGGACATCAAAAGGATAATCATGTGTTGATGGTCAACAAGCCCACCTTTAAGAAAGGTAAGGAGCAAAGAAGCCCTTCAAGAAGAAGCGTGGCAATGCCCTCGCTGAGAAGAAGCTCGGTCCGGTCCCAAGCCGGACACCGAGTGCTTCTATTGCAAGGACAAGGGTCCTGGAAGCGCAATCGTCCAAGTACTTAGCGGACAAGAAGGCTGGCACCATCAAAGGTATATTTGATATACATGTTATTGATGTTTTCCTTACTAGCCCTCGTTGTAGTGCACGGGTATTTGATACCGGTTCGGTTGCTAATATTTGTAACTCAAAGCAGAGCTACGGAATGACGGCTGCTATGAGGGATGAGGTGACGATGCTGCTGGCAGCGGATCAAGAGTTGATGTGATGGCCGACGCCTCCTTAGTTTTACCTTCGGGATTAGTTTTAAACCTTAATAAATGTTATTATGTTCCTGCGTTGAGCACGAACATTATTTCTGGATCGTGTTTATTGCAAGACGGTTATTCATTTAAATCGGAGAATAATGGTTGTTCTATTTATATGAGTAACATCTTTTATGGTCATGCACCTCTTGTGAATGGTTTATTTCTTCTAAATCTCGAAAGGGATGAAACACACATCCATAACATTGAGGCTAAGAGATGCAAAGTAGATAGTGATAATACTACTTATTTGTGACACTGTCGTCTAGGTCATATTGGTGCAAAGTGCATGAAGAAACTCCATTCTGATGGACTTTTGGAGTCTCTTGATTTTGAATCATTTGACACATGCGAACCATGCCTCATGGGCAAGATGATCAAAACCCCGTTCTCCGGTATGATGGAGCGAGCAACGGACTTGTTGGAAATCATACATACCGATGTATGCGGACCGATGAGTATTTTGACGCGCGGTGGATATCGCTATTTTCTCACTTTTACCGATGACTTAAGTAGATATGGGTATATCTATTTAATGAAACATAAATCTGAAACATTTGAAAAGTTCAAGGAATTTTAGAATGAAGTGGAGAACCATCGTAACAGAAAGATTAAGTTTCTACGATCCGATCGTGGAGGTGAATATTTGAGTTATGATTTTCTCACGCATCTTAAAGCAAGTGGAATCGTTTCACAACTCACGCCACCCGGAACACCACAGCGCAATGGTGTGTCTGAACGCCGGAATCGAACCCTATTACATATGGTCCGATCGATGATGTCTCTTACTGATTTGCCGTTATCATTTTGGGGTTATGCATTAGAAACCGCTGCATTCACTTTAAATAGGGCTCCATCTAAATCCGTTGAGACGACACCGTATGAACTGTGGTTTGGTGCTAAACCTAAGTTGTCGCTTAAAGTTTAGGGATGCGAAGCTTACGTCAAGAAGTTGATGCGGACAAGCTCGAACCCAAAGCGAGAAATGCGTCTTCATAGGATACCCTAAGGAAACTATTGGGTATACCTTCTATCACGTAACCAAGGCAAAGTGTTTGTAAAGAACGGTTCCTTTCTTGAGAAGGAGTTTCTCTCGAAAGAAGTGAGTGGGAGGAAAGTAGAGCTTGACGAGGTTATTGAACCTTCTCTTGAATTGGAGAGTAGCGGCACCTGAAATTGTTCCAAAGGTCACCGCACCAACAATAGAGGAAGCTAATGACAAGGATCATGAAGCTTGACGATGCGCCATCGAACGTCGCAGTCGACAAGGTCGCGTGCCCTCCCCGAGTGGTACGGCAACTCGCCTTTGACTGTCTTGTTAGTAGAAGACAGTGAACCTACGAACTATGAGGAAGCGATGATGAGCCCAGACTCTGAGAAATGGCTAGAAGCCATGAAATCCGAATTGGGATCCATGAGCGAAAACCAAGTATGGACTTTGGTGGACCCTCCTAGCGAACGAAAGGCCGTTGAGTGCAAATGGATCTTCAAGAAGAAAACGGACGTGGATGGTAATGTTACCGTCTATAAAGCACGGCTTGTCGCAAAAGGTTTTCGACAAGTTCAAGGTGTTGACTACGATGAGACTTTCTCTCCCGTAGCGATGTTTAAGTCCATTCGGATTTTATTAGCAATTGCTGCGTTTCATGATTATGAAATATGGCAGATGGATGTCAAGACTGCGTTCCTCAATGGCAACATTGATGAAGAGTTGTATATGATGCAACCCGAAGGTTTTGTCGATCCTAAGGATGCTGATAAAGTATGCAAACTTCAGCGTTGCATTTATGGAATGAAGCAAGCATCTCGGAGTTGGAACCTTCGTTTTGATCAAGTGATCAAGAGCTTTGGATTTGTTCCAAATTGCTACGAAGCTTGCATCTACAAGAAAGTGAGTGGGAGCTCGGTGACGCTTTACGGTACTATATGTGGATGACATATTGATTATTGGAAATGACATCAACATGCTTAACGATGTGAAGAGTTATTTGAACAAGTGTTTTTCAATGAAAGACCTAGGTGAAGCTGCTTATATATTGGGCATCAAAATCTATAGAGATAGACAAAGACGCCTGATAGCTTTAAGCCAGAGTACATACCTAGACAAAGTTCTGAAAAAGTTCAGAATGGATAAGGCAAAGAAAGGTTCAGTGCCTATGTTGTCAGGTAAGATATTGAGCAAGGCTCAGTGTCCAGCTACGGTAAATGATAGGGAAGCTATGAGCAAAGTGCCTTATGCCTCGGCCATAGGTTCCATCATGTATGCCATGTTGTGTACTAGACCGGATGTGTCCAATGCTCTTAGTTTGACGCAGATATCAAAGTGATCCAGAGTGGAACATCGGACAGCCGTGAAGAACATCCTAAAGTACCTAAATAGGACTAAAGAAATGTTCTTAGTCTATGGGGTGATGAACAGCTTGTCGAGGTTACGCCGACGCTAGTTTTGACAATCGACAAGGATGATTCTAAATCTCAGACATGATACGTGTATATTTTGAATGGAGGAGCTGTGAGTCGGAGAAGCTGCAAGCAAAGCGTGATCGCGGGATCTACAATGAGAAGCGGATACATGGCTGCTGCAGAAGCGTCAAGTGAAGGAGTTTGGATCAGGAACTTCATCACTGAGCTTGGCGTGGTTCCAAGTGCATTGGACCCACTGGAGATATTGTGTGACAACACTGGCGCCATAGCACTCGCTAAGGAACCAAGATATCATCCAAAGACCAAGCATATCAACCGCAAGTTTCATATAATCCGAGATTATATAGCAGATGGATATCTGAAGATTAGCAAAGTACATACAGATCTGAATGTCGCAGATCCATTGACTAAACCTCTTCCACGTGTAAAACATGATCAGCACCTCAGTGCCATGGGTGTGAGATTGTTGCCAAATGTAAACTAGATTATTGACTCTAGTGCAAGTGGGAGACTGTTGGAATTATGCCCTAGAGGCAATAATAAAGATGTTATTATTATAATTCTTGTTCATGATAATGTTTATATTCCATGCTAGAATTGTATTAAGCGGAAACTTTAATACTTGTGTGGTTTGTGAACAACACCGTGTCCCTAGTATGCCTCTATGGACTAGCTCATTGATTAATGATGGTTAAGGTTTCCTAGCCATGGACATGAGTTGTCAATTAATAATGAGATCATATCATTGGGAGAATGATATGGTGGACAGACCCAAACTAAGCAAAGCAATTAGATCGTGTCATCGTGTTCATCTTTGCGAAGCTTTTCCTATGTCAAATATTGTATTCCTTAGACCATGAGATAATACAACTCCCTGGTATCAGAAGAAAGCTTTGAGGTCATCAAACGTCATCCTATGAGAGGGTGATCATAAAGGTGTCTCTCAGGTGATCGAAAAGTACCTGTTGGGTTGTATGTATCGAGATGGGATTTGTCCCTCCCAAGTCGGAGAGATATACTTCCCACTCGGTGTCGATATCAACACCGCTTGCAAGCATGTGGTTAAGGAGTTAATCACAAAGTGATATCGGATTACGGAACGAGTAAAGTACTTGCTGTGAATGAGATTGAACTAGGTATGAAGGTACCGACGATCGAATCTCGGGCAAGTAAAATATCGCGAGACGAAGGGAATATATATATGGGATTAATTGAATCCTGACATCGTGGTTCATCCGATATGATCATCGATGAATGTGTGGGAGTCAATATGGGTTTCCAGACCCCGCTGTTGATTATTGATAGAAGATCATGTCTGCATATTCTCGAACCCGCAGGGTCACACACTTAACGTGTCTCGACGCTAGGATAGATTGGATAATTGGTTTATGAGTTTTTGTTCGGAGTCTCGGATGGGATCCGGGACATCACGAGAGGTTCCGAAGTGGTCCGGAGAATAAGATTCATATAAGGCAGTGCAATTTTTGGAGTTCGGAATTGTTCCGGGTTAGTCGGTGTTGTACCGGAAGCTTCTAGAACCTTCCGGAAGGGTACCAACGTGGCCCCACCTTCCGGGAGGGGGCATGGGCCTATGAGGGAGTGCCCTGGCCGCATTGGGCCAGGGGCACAAGGCCCCATAGGGCCCAGACGGTCTAGAGAGGTTTAAACTCGAGATAGACCTTCTAGAAGGGGGGGTTTCCTTGCCCCCACTCCTTATCCTTTGGGGCCGCCGGTTTGGGCTTGGGGGAGGGGCTAGGGCTGCGCCCCCCTCTATATAAAGAGGGTGGGCGCACCAACCCCCACACCTTCCCTCCAACCCTAGCCGCACTGATGCCCTTCCTCTCTCCCTCCCGACTGTTTGTAGGCGAAGCCCTGCTGCAGAAATTCTCCACCATATACACCACGCCGTCGTGTTGTAGATCCAATCCATCTCTCCACCATACTTGCTGGTCCGAGGAAGGAGGAGACGTCGAGGTGCTGCACGTGTGCATCTCACGGAGGCACCGCCACTTGTGGTGCTAGATCGGATCGGATCGCGAGGAGGAGAAGCGAGTACGACTACATCACCCACGTTCGTTTAACGCTCTGCGCGAATCTTCAAGGGTATGAAGATCTAATCCAATCTCTCTCGTTGTTTGCATCTCCTAGATTAGATCTTGGCTTTCCCTCTGTTCGCATCCGTAGAAATTTTTGATTTACTATGCCGCGAAACCCTTCAATAGTTTCCGAACACTCAATGCCACCTGTATAGCCACCCAGTTACGATGTGGTGTTTGATGTCATCAAAGCATCCTTCCGGTGATGGTGATTAGCATGATCTCATGGTCGAAGGAATCAGGTTACTATGTATCAGAAAGCTTATAGCAAATGAACTATTGAAATGACTTGATCTTAATGCTACGCTTATCTATAGAAGTATGTCCATCATACCATTCTCCTAATGATATGATCTTGTTGTCAATAACATCTCAATGTTCATGATCGGGAAACCATGATCATCTATTAACCAGCAAGCTAGTATTATAAAGAGGCCTTACTAGGGACTCTAATTTAGTTTACAAATCACACAAGTATTAATGTTACCTGTTAATAATATTATAGCATGAATGTAAACATTTATCATAAACACAAAGATATAATAATAACCACTTTTATTATTGCCTCTAGGGCATATCTCCAACAAACAAAAATAAAGGTATATCTAGTATTTTTGTTTGCATCGGGGTTGTTCAGGATGTTGGACAGTGGGGCCTCGTTGACGACCATGATCTGATGCTACTGGAAGTAGTGGCTCAGCCGACGATCCGTCATGAATACGCCGTAGGCGAGTTTCTGGTAGTGAGGGTACCTCTGCTTTGTTGGAGTTAGTACCTCGCTGAGGTAGTAGATTGGGCGTTGGACCCCGTGGGTCTTGCCATCTTCGGGTCGTTCGACCACGAGTACGGTGCTTATCACCTGGTGTGTAGCTGCGATGTATAGCAGCAGATGTTCTCGCTCCTTTGGTGTGACCAGGACAGGCGAGGTGGAGAGCAGCCGCTTGAGGTCCTTGAAAGCGTCGTCTGCTTCGGGTGTCCACTCGAACTTGTCCGCTTTGCGTAGAAGCTGGTAAAAAGGTAGGGCCTTCTCACCCATGCGACTGATGAATCTGCTCAGCGCTGCGATCCGCCCAGCTAGTTGCTGGACACCTTTGAAGTTCTTCGGCTTCTCCATGGTCAGTATGGCCCTGATTTTCTTTGGATTCGCCTCGATCCCCCGTGGGGATATGAAGTAACCGAGTAGTTGACCAGATGGGACGCCGAAGGTGCACTTTTCTAGGTTCAGCTTGATCTTATAGTGATCAAGGTTATCAAACATCTCGCGGAGATTGTCGATCAGTGTCTTGGCCTCCCTGGTCTTGATTAGTATGTCATCGACATAGACTTGAATGTTGCGACCGATCTGGTTTTTTAGGCATGCCTGCATGCACCTCTGATACGTGGCGTCTGCGTTCTTTAGCCCGAAGGGCATGGTGTTGTAGCGGAATACTCCGAACGGCGTGATGAACACCGTTTTCTCCTGGTCTTCGACCTTCAGCCGAATCTGGTTGTAGCCTGAGTAGGCATCGAGGAAGGAGAGTTTATCACATCCTGTAGTCGAATTGATGATCTGGTCCATCCGTGGTAGAGGGAAGTGGTCCTTGGGACAGTAATTTTTGAGCGATGTGAAGTCCACGCACATCCACAGGATGTCCGTGTCCTTTTTTGGGACCAGCACAGTATTGGCTAGCCACTCGCTCTCTTTTATTTCCCGGATGAAGTTGGCATTGAGCAGTCTATTGACTTTGATTCCAACAGCTTCAGCTCTTGGCTCGGAAAATTTTCGGATCGACTACTTGACTGGCTTTGCAACAGGGAACACATTGAGTTTGTGCTTGACGAATTCCCTAGGAACTCCTGGCATGTTAGCAGGACACCAGGCGAAGATTTCCCAGCGCTCACGGAGGAATTCCACGAGCATGCTTTCCTATGCGGGGCTGAGGTCGTTGGCGATCAACGTTGTCTTGGAGGCCTCCGTTGGGTGGACCTGCACCTTTTTCGTGTTGACCGTCGAGTCGAACGACATATCAGGTGTGTTTTGCCTAGAGACCGGGGGTGCCCCATTGTATGTTACCTCTTGGAGCCTTGTGAGATCCTCCTTCATATCGAACGACTGGGAGATTATGTTGAAGTATTTATCGCAGTGGTCGGATCGGGTGAAGCTTCCTTGGATGGTGATGATGCCCCTGGGTCCTGGCATCTTCAGTAGCAGGTATGCAGAGTGTGGTACTACCAGGAATCTTGCGAATACCACACGCCCGAGGATGGCGTGGTATTGTATGGCCAATCCACTACGTCAAATTCTAGCAACTCACGCCTGAAGTTTTCGGGTTGGCCGAAGATGACGTCGAGCCATATCTTGCCTAGAGGGTATATGCCCTTTCCTAGGACTATGTCGTGGAACATTGTGTCTGATTGTTCCAGGCTGCACAGCGGGATCCACATCGCTGCGAGGGTACTGGCAAACATCAGATTGATGCCGCCGTCCATGAAGACGCGGCTCATCTCAAACCCTCCGATCTGCGCCTCGAGCACCAGGGCGGTATGACCTGGGCGAGGGATCTGACGTGGGTGATCCGAACGATCGAACGTGATGCAGGACTCCGAGCCACTGAGGTACTCAGGGATGGAAGGTGGAGCGGTCACGGCCAGGCTAACCTGTCGGGTGATCTTCTTTTGCACCCTGTTAGTAGGCGTCCCTTCTGGATCATCAGGGACCCTTTTGGCGGTGGGTATCCTCCTATACCGTTGTTTGGCGCAGGTGCGATCATTGGATTAGACGGTCCAACGGGTGGTGGTGGAGGAGCTCCATGGGCGATGTCACTTGGTGCAGGTGCGAGCCCAAATCCTGGGTTCACGATCTGGCGTCGCATTTGGCTGAGACCCTTGCTAAGCTTATGGAACTCGCAACAGTCTTTTAGCATGTGGCTGGCCTTCTTATTGTCATCCTGTTTGTCGATATAGAAGTGGATGGTGCAAGCAGTAGACAACTTGTCATATGCCGAGGGTTCGTCGTCGCGGCTGCGATGTTGCCGCGTCTGTGTGGGTCACCCTCCGTCGCGGTAGTTGCCTCTGTGGTATCCGCTGCTGCGATTGCCATCGTTGCGTCGTTCGGCGTAGCCAGCCGCAACCATGTCGACTCCGTTGCGATCATTGTAGACGTGCGATCTTCGTTTGCTACGGCTTTCTCGCCTGCGGCCATAGTCGTCCTCGTCATCCGAATGCGTCCGGTAGAGGGAATACTCGCCATCTGCCCATCGGTTGGCGATGTCCATGAGGTGGTCGAGCGTCTTGGGATTGACGCGCCCAAGTTCTTCCTTGAAGTCTAGTCGCTTGACACCGTCCTTGAAGGCATCGATTGTCCTTTCCTCGGAGATGTGCGCGGCGGAGTTCTTGATGTAGGACCAGTGTAGGATGTATGAACGAATGGACTCGCTGGTACGTAGGGTGCAGGCTCGCAGTTCCTCGATCAAGGTTGGCCTCTTGCTGGTGCCCTTGAAATTGCGGATGAAGATGTATGCCAGCTCCTCCCAGCTTTGGATGTAGCCGGAAGATAGGCTGCTGAGCCAGATTCGAGCTGCGTCTATCAGCTCAAGCTGAAGGCATTATAGTGCGATGTTCCTGTTACCACCGTGCAGCTTGACAGATGAGAGGTGGTCGCTGAGCCAGGCCTTTGGGTCCTTCGTGCCATCGAACCTCAGAGTGTCCGAAGGGATCTTGAAGTTTTTCGGCATCCGCGTTCACCGAACGGATATGCTGGAGCATCTAGCTCCTCACATCTCTCCATCGTCTTCCTCGTCGGATTCAGTTGAGCATGCGCATTTAGCATGTGCCTTGTCGATCTTGCGCTGGGTGAGCTCGTTGTGAGCGTCATAATCGCTGCTGCGGCGCCGTGGGCTCTTGCGGCGTCGAAGCAGATCGTGCTCGTCCTCGTCGGATGAGGGTGTAGGGTTGTGAGTGAACTTGACTGCGACTTTTTTCTTTGGCTCCGCAGGAGCTTCGTCGTGGAGCGCAGCTCCAACGAGTCCGAGACCAGCTAGCACGGATTTGTGCATGGCGCTCTTCGGGTCACCCACCAGAGGTGGATGGGACGCGAGGTACATGGTGGCTGCCATGATCGCATCCTGCGATGTCTTCGGCATGACGTTGCTATTCACGTCCATTGACATGAAGGAAGTGTTGAGGGACCTAATGACTTCACGGCGTGCGGCGGGGTCCATGTGCTCCATGCGAGAGCGATGCTTGTTGGCGTTGTTGTTGTCATGCGAGCTGGAGCCGCCAGCGGCAGAGAGCGCAGCTTGCCGCGCGCTAGACTCTGAAGTCGCCTGCTTGCGTTTGTCGAGCTCCTCCATCAGCTTCACCTGCCGGTTATGCTCGCCGATGAGGAGGAGGTGGTATGCCATCAGTAGATCCCGTGAAGCATTCACAGGTAGAATGATGTTGCCCGCCATGGCTTCACGTGCCTAGCGCCATCCTTCCTTGTTGAGGTTGATCTTCTGGTAGGCGTTGGCGTCGCCTTCGTTGGGCCAGAGCGGCGGATCTCCCCCGTTTCCTCTGTTCCTAGCTTGCAGGTTGTGGAGTGGGTTGGGTGGTGGATTTGGTGCACTCGAACCTGGTGGCAGTTCCGATTCGTTCTAGATGACCACATCGCATAGGTAGCATCCACGGACTGGATCGCTGCTGCCTTAGCTTTCGAATCCAGAACCATAGGTTCCTTCATCAGAGGGAGGGCCGCACAGATCTGAGTTGCAGCTGCTGCTGTGATATGACTCGTCTATCAGCGTCGACGTGCATAGCGCGCCGATGGGTGGGACCCATGAAGCGGTCCTGATGGATGGTGGTGGCACCCGCTCTGGGAGGCGGAGAGTGCCGGTCTGCCCCACCTGGAAGCAGAAGCTCCCGGACAGCATCTCGAGCCCGTCGCTAACGGACTTGAAATCCCTCAGGGTGGCTGGCGAGTGGGCGTTGAAGTCGAAGGTGCCAAAGAGGAGGTGACTCTCCGTCGTAGATGAGTTGTAGATCGCTCCGGATGGGACCGTCACGATCGCACAATCAGCGCCCCCAGTTCCCACAGACGACGCCAATTGACGAGGTTCAATCTCGTCAATGTCCATTGTTATGGACTTGGGTTTTGGAGAAGATGGGGATGCTGGAGATTGCGAAACGGTTAACAGACAAGCAATACAGGGACACGAGGTTTACCCAGGTTCAGGCCCCTGGAGGGAAAACCCTACTCCTGATTGTCTGCTCTTGATTATGGCGGAACCGAGGATTACAGGGGTGCGCAGATGCAATCTGACATGAGGTGCGTATGAGGTGAGTATTGTCCTCCTCGTCATGCCTTCCTAGCCTTTATATAGATAGGCAGGTCTCGGGCGCAGGTCGAGTCGGTTATAGATTAGGGTTTTGTACCCTTTGAAATTCTATCTACTCTAGTCTTGTTCTCCCAGGATCCGAAGGCATCATGGGCTTGGGCCACCCGAAATATCCACAAACCGCGTATCTTGGCGCGGGCCTTCCCTTGGGCTGGACCAGGTATACCAATGTTGTGTACCCGTGGGGTATAACCATGTATGGGAGCTCTGTAGCATTCCTACTACTATATGTGGATGACATATTGTTGTTTGGGAATGATATAGACCTTCTTAAAAGTGTCAAAGATTATTTGAATAATAGTTTTTCAATGAAGGATCTTGGCAAAGCTGCTTATATATTAGGCATAAAGATTTATAGAGATAGATCGAGACACCAAATAGCGCTTTCACAGAGTACATATTTGTACAAAGTTCTAAAGAGGTTTGGAATGGAAGATAACAAGAACAGGTTCTTGCCCATGTTTCCCAATACGACCTTGAGTAAAACTCAAAGTCCCGCTATGGCAGAAGATAGAGAGAGGATGAGTAAGACTCCCTATGCATCAGCCATAGGATCTATCATGTATGCCATGCTGTGTGCTAGACCGTACGTTGCATATGCTGTTAGTTTGACTAGCAGATATCAAAGTTATCCAGGAGTGGATCATTGGATAGCGGTCAAAAACATCCTTAAGTACTTGAGAAGAACTAAGGATATGGTTCTTTCTTATGGAGGTGATGAACAACTCGTTGCTAATGGTTACACCGATGCTAGTTGGAACACCGATCCGGATGATTCTAAATCTCAATATGGATACGTATTTACTTTGAATGGTGCAACAGTGAGCTAGAGGAGTGCAAAGCAAAGCGTTGTGGCGAGATCTTCAACTGAATCGGAATACATAGCTTCTTCAGAGGCTTCACAAGAGGCGATATGTATGAAGAATTTCATTGCGAAGCTTGGTGTGGTTCCCAGTGCACTGGACTCAATGGTTATCTACTGTGATAACATGGGTGCCATAGCCAATGCGCAGGAGCCAAGGTCACACAAGAAGCTGAAGCATATCAAGCTACGTTTTCACGCTATTCGAAAGCATGTTCAAGGTGGTGACATAAATATTTGCAAATTGCACATAGATCTGAATGTGACGGATCCGTTGACTAAACCTCTCCTGAGGGCAAAACATGACCAGCACCAAACCGCCATGGGTGTTAGGTATATTACCATGTAATCCAGATTATTGACTCTAGTGCAAGTAGGAGACTGTTGGAGATTGCCAAAGAGGCAATAATAAAAGTAGTTATTATTATATCTTTGTGTTTATGATAAATTTTTACATTCATGCTATAATTGTATTAACCGGAAACATTAATATTTGTGTGATTAGTAAACATGTAAGTGTACCTAGTAAAGCCTCTTTGTGATACTAGCTTGTTGATTAATAGATGATTATGGTTTCCTAATCATGAACATTGGATGTTGTTAATAACAAGATCATATCATAAGGAGAATGGTGTGATGGACATACTCCTATAGTTAAGTGTAGCATAAGATCAAGTTATTTCAATAGTTTGTTTGCTATAAGCTTTCAGATACATAGTAACCTAAATCCTTCGACCATGAGATCATGTTAATCACCATCACCGAATGGATGATTTGATGACATCAAACACCACTTCGTAACTGGTTGGTTATAAAGGTGGCATTGAGTGTTCGGAAAGTATGTGTTGAGGCACATGGATCAAGAGTGGGATTTGTCTATCCATATGGCAGATAGATATACTCTAGGCCCTCTCGGTGGAATGCCATCCAATTGGCTTGAAAGCATGTGAATGGCTCATAAGGGATCACATATCACAATAATGAGTAAAGAGTACTTATCGGTAACGAGGTTGAACTAGGTATGCAGAAATACTGATGATCAAACCTCAGATAAGTAAAGTATCGCGAGACAAAGGGAAATTGGTATCGTATGTAAATGGTTCATTCGATCATGAAGTAATCGTAGAAATATGTGGGAACCATATGAATTTACAGATTCCTCTATTGGTTATTGATCGGAGAAGAGTCTCGATCATGTCTGCATAATTCACGAACCGTAGGGAGACACACTTAAGGATTCGATGTTCTTTAGTAGATATGGAATGTGAGTAAGAGACTGAATGTTGTTCGGAGTCTCGGATTGGATCCGGGATATCACGAGGAGATCCGGAATGGTCCGGAGAATAAGATTCATATAAGAAAAGTCCAATTTCGGAGTTCGGGAATGGTTTCGGTGTTTTTACTGGAATGTTCTAGAAGGGTCTAGAAGGTCCACCGATCCGGAGAGGGAAGGGTACATGGATGTGTCATGACAAAGTGGAATAGTTGCATCATCTTCTAGGTCACTTGGCTAGGCAATGGGAAGAGAGAAATCAAACTCCAGTTTGAAAGTCAAACGCCAATTTGAAAAGTCAAATCCCAACATGGTTGCTTAGTGGCGAGAGGGAAGAAATCCTACCTAGGGGAGTATTCCTCCCTCCCCTTGCCGCCGGCCTAGTAGAGGAGTTGGTGAGGACTCCCCTCCCTCCAAACCGCCTCTCCCACCTATATAAGGAGGGGTAGGGCGCGCCCCTACCCCTCACACCTAAACCCTAGCCGGCCGCCGCCCCCTTTCTAGTTGCCGCCGCCTAGGGCTCCTCCAAGTAGCCGCCTAGGGTTGGCCCTAGCCGCCGGCTGCCACCACCTCTCCTAGGCCCTCTAAACCCTAGATCGCCGAGGCCCTCTTCTACTCCATCGTACCCGCTCCAGCTTAGGCGAAGCCCTATGGGATTTCCCCTCTACTTCCACCACCACGCCGTCGTGCTGCTGGAACCGTGAGGAGAGATCTACAACCTACGCCACCTGCTGGAACAAGGGAGAGGAAGGTCTTCATCGAGTACCGAACGTGTGACCGACCGCGGAAGCGCTGCTGGAACGCAGCGCCGGAAGGATCGTCTTCGCGATCTTGAGATCGGCAACTGAACGACTACATCACCCACGAGAATTCGATCTCGTTAACCGCTTTGGAATCTTCGAGCGTTAGTACTCTATCAACTCGTTGCTCCAATCTAGTAGATAGATCTTGGCTTATGTGTGTTCATGTGATAGATTTTTTTTGTTTTCCATGCTACGAACCCCTACATAATGTTTATTTTAACAACATCATTCTTTTAGTATTATTTGAAAAAAAAGATGAACATCATAGTTAAACGAATTTAGGATTGTATTGGAGTACACCTAAGACTAGGACCTAGGGGCTAGGGTGCAAAGAGAAAAAAATATGAGGGAACAAGGGACGAGGGATCAGGGATGCACACAGAGCCACGCACATGTTGATTACGGTTGATTTTTTTTTTGAGAACTTGGCCACTCTTTATTTATCGTTATTAAAATTTAAAGGGATACAAAGATGTTCAGGAGGATTGAGGAGCCAAACACGGCGTCCCGACCCCTGACTAACACTGCTACGAGCGAGCCGATGGCCTCTCGATTGCAGTTTCTACTCTCATGCCTAAAAACCGACATTTCAGAAGTGGGCGCCGTCGTCAGTATCTCTGTGATGATCATACTGTACTCCCTAGCATATGGTTTGTGTAGATCATTGATAATGTCAAGAAAGTCTGAAGCCACACAAATACGGGTCAACCCTAGGTCCTGAGCCAAGGCCAGCGCCTCGTGGCATGCAAGAGCTTCAAGGACAGCAGGGCATAAACCCCTAGTCACTGTGAGTGTCCAAACTCCCAGGTAGGTTCCTGTTCCTGTCTCACTTTGGCAAACTGCAGCAATGGCGCCACCCTCCGTCGTCTTCGGTATGGCATCAACATTAAGTGTGTGTTTGGTAGGCCAGGTGTCCTATCTCACTTCATACATGTCGAGTGTAGCTATGTGGAGTATACACAAGTGTGTTTTACATATTGTGTTTGGTAGGTCGTGTGAGGTGAGCTGTGCTCAGCTGAGACCGTGTTTATTGTCCCATATGACAAGAACTAGGCTAAATAATTATTAAACAACAATTAGGTCCCTGGCTAAAAATATAAAAAACAATCGGGTCCCTTGAAGGTTGCCGGCGCCGCTGCCGGCGAGATGCTCCCCCACCGCCAGGATGCCACGCATCTCCTTCCCCGCCGCTAGGATGCCACACATCTCCTTCCCCGTCGACAGGACGCCGGGCTCCGACTCGCTATTGCCACCAGGAGGCCGCGCCTCTGCAGGGAGAGGAGATCCGAATCGAGGGGACGGGGAGCTTGACGGGGAGGGGAATGGGACGATGGAGCTCGATGGGGCCGCCCAAACGTGTCGCCGCTATGCGCCGCAACTCGTCGTCGCCACTCGCTGCTCCATGGCCAGTGAGGAGCTGCCGCTGCTCCATGCGCGGTGAGGTCTAGAGAGGCATGCCCTGCCGCTGCGGTGCCGTTGCTCCACGACCTCGTCAGCGATGCTGGGTGGCAGGCGTGCACGGAGATGAGGAGAGGCTAGACGGCGGCGGTTGAAGAAGAGGAAGGGAGCGCCAAGGAGAGCGCTAGGGAGAGACGCGGGGGGAATGACTCGCTAGAGGGGGTGCGGGGCCGTGACCCCTGTGGGCTGGAGCGCGCGTTGCGGAATGGACTCAGCACTGCCCGGTAGCAAAGCTCGGTCTGAGCTTTCCAACTCGGTAGTGCTAAGGGGCATTTTCGTAGGAGGTGGGCACCGCCGACCGGAACCGACCCGGTCTAACAAACAGCGAAATATAGGATGAGGAGAGAATTTCTGAGCTCCCACGGCCACGGACTATCAAACACGCCCTAATTTTTGTAAGCCCTGGAGGTGGTGCTTGCCATTTTGCCATCGTTACTCCCCTTGGATCTTCCTCTGGTCATTTACAGGTTTTGGTGACAGCACAAGATCAGCGAGGAATTCTTTGACAAACTCGAAGGTGGACAGTGGGCTTTGCTGTTCACCGTCATGAATTGGCCGCCGATGGGAATACCATATCGCCAACAGCGTAACAGCCATCTCAATAATTTCATCATGGCCAATAGAGTCCATCATTGCAAACAGCCAAAACTTTGCAGATGGTTCTACCGTATGAGACATGTGTTCAATAATCTCTGCATTCACTAGAGCCCAAACACATCTTGACATGTTCAGTCCGGCAAGAGTGGCACCATGAATGCGAACACACAAGCTTGAGTCAAACATATTACAGTTGATGGATTAGAGGAAGAAGGGCAAAACACCAGACTGAGAACGGAAATAGCCAATGCCCAACAGCAACAAGCGGTGAATGAGAAGACAAACTGACGCTTCCAGGCTCGCGCGAACGTGATTGATCGCCTGATCGATCGAGATGGCTGCCACCTATCGCTAAGGCCTAGGTTTTTTTTTTGAACATAAAAGATTTTATTAATTTAAGCACATTTTACAGAAAGTAGCGTGAATGGATCCACGCTTGATACATAGAGGATGTCCCTTACTGGACATTGATCCGAGTCTGAACATAAGCACATGATTGCTAAGTTTCTAGATTGAATTTTCTCAGCTAATCTTGCCTGGTGATGGGCTTTTACATTTAAGCTCCCGTGAATATGAGAGATTCTGTTGGCCTAAAGGAGGCCCTGGCTTGTATTTCTGCAACTAAAGGCCTGATTGTCCAGTGTCCTGGCGCAGACATGATGTGTGCTGGCTCTAGTTGTTGGAGCTTGATCTTGATGGCGTTTTGGATCTTCAAGTTTGGATCCCTGAATAATAACGTTAAAATAGAAAAGACATCGACGGGTCTCGGGCATTTCCTGTTAAAGAGACAATCATTTCTTGCTTTCTATAGGCACAAGAGGAAAGTAAATAAGCTTATGATATTAATTTGAGGATGAGATGATGAGATCAAAGCTTGTATCATGTCAGGAATGTAATGGTGAGTAGTAGCGAGAATTCCAGTTTTAATATACCAAGGATGACAATACCAAGCTGATTTTGAAGAAGGGCAAAGAAAGAACATGTGCATTTCATCTTCCACACAGCCACATCTAGAGCACTCCGCCTTAATATGGGTTGAAAACTTACTTCCACGTTTACCTGTGGGGAGCGCCTTTCGAGGAAGTCTCCAAGCAAAAGTTTGAACCCGAGGAAACATGTGTTTCATCTTCCAAACCTGATTTAGAAGGGATATTATCTGGGAAGGAACTACCTTGGGTTGCTGATTTGTAGGTAGAGCAAGATTGTTGAAACAATGCTTGTACGCGCTCTTGGAGGTAAAGTTACCTGAAGGGGTTAGTTTCCACACTAAAGTGTCTTGTCCATCTAAATTGATGATTAGTGTTTGTAGGATAACATCAGCTGTTTGAGGGCTAAATAGAGAAGTCATTAATTCTACATTCCAAGTCTTTTGGTTAGGTAGCCAAAGGTCCTTAACTATAGCAGGATAAACAAAGGGTGGAGATTGAATGATGAGATTATTGTAAATGTTCTCCCACCCCAAGAACCAGGGAGTACTCCAAATAGAACTGTTGTCATCAATAAGTTGATAAAAGGCAGCTAAGTTTAGAAGTGGCTTTACCTTAAGAATGGCAGCCCAAAAGGCTGATTTAGGCTTGTTTGACTTGGCTCTCTAGATAGAAGTGTCATGATGGTATTTGGCTTTCATGATTAATGCAAGTTGGCTTTGTGGATTTTTTGCCAACCTCCATGCAGCCGAGAGGATAAGACCTTGATTTACATCCTGCAAATTTCTAACTCCTAGTCCACCAATTTTCTTTTCCGTGCAAATGTCGGCCCATGCTCTTAGACACAAGCTTTTTGTAGTAGCTTCATCTTTAACACCTGTCCACCAAAAATTCTTAATGATAGCCATGAGTTTTGCAAGTATTTTTTTTGAAAAAGAGGATGTTTTTAGTTTCCACGCGACCATACAGAACGGGCTAGAATCCAGAAAAGAAAAGTTTTTGCTGCATAGGTATATATAGAAATTTTGAGCCCCTAAAAAATATGGGCCCTGTGCGGGTGCACACTTTGCACTCCTGCCGGCCTGGGCCTGATAGGAAGCTCCGTCGTTGTAAGAAGACTACTCGAGGAGCACCTGAGAGCCAAGTCCAATATCATCCTCGATTCCATCAAGCTCGGAGACCGCCGAAGTGACGTGTTCGACAATACCAAGAAGGCGGGTCTCCATCTTCATTGATTCTGGTGGACGAAGCCCTGATGACCACCTCCTTCGCTAGCCTGACTCAGCAAGCATACGCCAATGATTTCCACTGCCTCCGCTAGCCTGTGCTTCCGTAGCAGTCAACACCCACCAGAGATTAGTAAGACGAGCATGGACTTATTTGTTCCTTTTAGGATCTCGAGAGACAGAGGAGGAAGACACAAGTGGGTTCCCCAAAACTTGTAAAAGACCCAGAACTAAAATTAATTTAGCCTCTTTCGCCCTAGATCATTTTCATCATGCCACACCAGCCTGATAGCAGGCCCCACCTATCAGTTTCATGGTTAGCCGAGTGTCTTATACGAATGAGTGATTTTTGTTATGCATTAGTGCCAAACTAGTGGTTTTTTAAAACCCTAGCATAAAGTGGTGGTTTTTTGAAACTCTAGCCTGTAATATGGTGTTTTTTTAATTTTCTCACGTGCCCATGGACTTTATTTCTGAATGTTTTTGTGATGTGTTCTGTAGATACTCCCCCATGTCAATTATTTTGGATAGAGGGAGTATAATTTATTTAGTGCTTTCAAATGTTGTGATGATGATATGCGACTCAAGTTCCTTTATAAATTTAAATATTGGAAAACGCAAAATTCTCTAGATTGCATGGATTTTTTTCTAGTGGAGTACATATAAGATGTGTTGCATCATATTTATATTAAGAAGTGATTCCTATACGAATGCTAATCAAACATATAATGAAGTTCCAAGTAATACTATATCATTTGTAAGCAATTTTTGCCCACCATACTTTACGAGAGAGTAGACAAGTGAACTCATAAACCCGGTCCACTTGTTATCTAAAGAAACCACTTTTACTTTGGTTTACTGTCTTTTATATTTTCTGCAAAAATTAAATTCGAAAATACAAAAATACATTTACTTTCTGCAAGACTAAATAAAACCCAAAAGGAATTTTACTTTCTTGTTTTTACTCCTTCTTGTTCTAGTTGTAGTTTACTTTACTATTCCTTTACTTCCTTATTTTATTTAAGTTTTACTAATACGAAACCTTGTGTTTGACAACCACACGGTGGAGTTAGGGACACAAGAAAAAAACTTTTCTAGAAGAGGATAACAGACAAGTTTTTGCAATTCTCGAGAGTTCGATATAAACCCTTGAGGGAAAAAATACGCTTGATACAACACTCTACACTTGGAGTCCCAACGAGTTGGTATACATAGAGTTGTTTCCATCACAAAGTCATTTAGTAAAGTTTTGAATATCACAATCGTTATAGCTAAAAGTTAATGTGAAAGTAAATATGATTCAATAGTTTAACATGCAATGGTTATGCTAGTTCAAAAGTAAAGATGTAATTGCTAAAAATTCTATTTATGTTGTCATCATTTGGATGCCTGTTAGCTTGTAAATCTTTCTAGATAATTGAACATGCATAAGTTGATGATATAATGCTCGTATTTCTTTTATCAATCATAATCTCATTGATGCACAATATGATCTATTCGCTTATTTGCTCGAGGTCAAGCAAAGGATTAAGCTTGGGGGTTGATACATGCATTTTGTATTATCATAATAGCCACATATAGGATTAGTTTGTATTGTTATTTGCATTGGTATATCACCATTTATGCCTTTTTAGATGATTTGTGGGATTTTCCTACAAAGACATTTGTTTTGGTATTTAATTTCTAGGAGGCATGGAACCTTCTATTTCGTATTTCAATGTTTGAGGGATTTCTTCGACACCAATTAATTTGGGGAAAAATACCACTGAAGTTTTTCATCGCGAGAAGGTCATTGTGCACCGGAAGCAAAAGAGGAGGGCACGAGGGCTAAACAAGACACGTTTCCCTCCTCTAGCATCCACACCCTAGGTCGTGCCACATAAGCATGTTTCCCCTCTAGCATCTTCTCTGCTCCTTCATTTTAAGTACATCTCCGCTTCAACAAAAAACAAATTCCTATTTTTCCACGATTTAATGAAGTGGTGGCAGAGGCGAAAGTCTTCTCCTACTCTAGGAGAGGGCAAATACTGCTGCTTTAAGGCCGTCGGAGAGGGGAAATTTTAAGCCATCGTCACCACCAACTCCTCTTTGGATCAAGGGGGTCTCTCCATCAGCATATCCATCTCCCCAACATGAGAACCATCTCCATCTCGAGATCGACATCATCCACCTCGTAGTTTGTGGTAGATTGAACAGTGTGCATGATTGTGATTGGTAACTTGTCTTTATTTTGTGGTGAAGTTATACTTTCAGATTGTTTTGTAATCCATATGTTATTGGTCTGTGCCATGCTTTACCGTTGTGAGTAGTTCCCCATGTTCCCTGAGGGCATAGGATGAATTGGCTATGTAGTATGGAATGGGTATTTGGTTAAGTTTTAATCTTTTATGTGGTTCTATGATGGTGATATGTGAACATCGACTGCATGTTACTTCACCTTTATGGGCTCATAGGGTTACACTTTAGTGTAATGAGGAGTTAGATGTCTCCAACTACACTAATGGATTGGACATCTCCAATCACTAAGATATAACATAAAATGATTAGAACCACGCAACCAATAACACAACCATAGATAATGGATCATAACACCAATCACATATACTCAAGTAATCATAACATTAAAAGGGGTTTCAAGCCATAATACAACCCATCAAAGAGAGCATGATGGTAAGTAAGGAGAAGTGGTGGTGATGATGGAGATGGTAACAATGGCGTGATGGCAGCGACGATGGCACATGGGCTACACCCAAGTGGTGGCTCCTCAGTGTCTTCCTCTCGGTCTTTCTTGAAGGTTGAGATGTATCGTTTGGTGGATTGGCAATGGTAGCGATGAAGGTGGAGATCTTGATGGAGGCTATGGCGACAGGGCTCCATCGTGGAGATGGTGTGTGGAGGTTGTGATGATGGATGACTTCTCTGTATGACATGGTTATACCCTACGGGTACACGACATCATCATACATGGTCCAACCCAAGGAAGGACCATGAGAATATACGCGTCCCATGAAGATTTTCGGGTGGCCCAAGCCCATGATGTCTTCGGATCCTTGGAGAGCTAGACTAGAATAGATAGAATATTCAAAGGGGCAAACCCTAAATCTGTAACCAACTCGATCTGTGCCCGGGACCTGCCTACCTCTATATAAAGGCTAGGAGGGCATGACGAGGAGGGCACCTCTCATACCACCACATACACACCTCCACGCCAGATTTCATCTGCGCACCCCTGTAACTTTTGGTTTCACCGTAATCAAGAGCAGACAAGCAGGAGTAGGGTTTTCCCTCTAGGGGGCTGAACCTGGGTAAATCTCGTGTCCCCTGGTTGCTTGTTTGTTAACCGTTCCGCGATCTCCAGCACCCCCATCTTCTCCAAAACCCATCATAATAATGGGCATTGACGAGAATAAACCTCGCCAATTGGCGTCGTCTGTGGGGATCGGGAGCACTGATTGTGCGATCGTGATGGTCCCAACCAAAGCGATCTACAATTCCTCGGCAACGGAGAGCCATATCCTCTTCGGCGCTTTTGACTTCACCGCCCACTCGCCAGCCACCCTGAAGGACTTCGAGCCCGTTGGCGACGGGCTCGAGATCCTGTTCGGAAGCTTCTGCTTCCAGGTGGAACAGACCGGCACTCTCCGCCTCCCAGAGCGAGTGCCACTGCCATCGATCAGGCCCTCCTCGTGGGCTCTGCATCCTGTGCTACGCACGTCAACATCGACAGATGAGTCATACGACAGTAGCAGTTGCAACTTAGATCTGTGCGATCCTCCATCGGATGAAGGAACCTACGGTTCCGGATCCGAAAGCTGCGACAGCAGCGATCCGACATATGGATGCTACCAATGCGCCGTGGTCATACAAAGCGACGTAGAGCAACAACCACCAGGTTCGGGTGCTCACGTACCGCCACCCAACTCGTAGGGTAGAAACGGCGAAAACAGGAGAAACCAATCCCCCCGCCCAACGAGGACGACCCTGACGCCAATCGGGTAATCCACCTCAGCGAGAAAGGATGGAACCAAGCACGCGAAGCCGTGGCGGGCAACAAGATCCTTCCTGTGGGTGCCTCACAGGACCTACTGATGGCATACCACCTGCTCCTCATCGAAGAGCACAAAAAGCAGGTGAAGATGCAAGAAGTGCTCGACAAACACAAGCAAGCGGCTTCGGAGTCTAGCGCGCGGCGAGCTGTGATCTCCGCCGTTGGTAGCTCCAGCTCGCACGGCAATAACGCCAACAAGCATCGTTCTCGTGTAGAGAACATGGATCCCGCTGGACGTCGCGAGGTGACCCAAACCCTCAACACGTCCTTCATGGAGATGGACGCCAACAGCAACGTCATCTCGAAGACGCTGCAAGCTGTGATCATGGCAGCCACCACATACCTTGCGTCCCATCCACCTCCGGTGGGGGACCCGAAAAGGGCCATGCACAACTCCGCACTAGCCGGACTCGGACTCGTTGGAGCTGCGCTCCACGGAGAAGCTCCTGTGGAGCCGAAAAAGAAGGTTGCGGTCAGATTCAACCGCAGCCCCACACCCTCATTCGACGAGGAGGAACACGACCTACCTCGACGGCATAAGAGCTCTCGACGTTGCAGCCGCGACTACGACGCTCAAAGCGAACTCACTCAACGCAAGATCGACAAGGCACGCGCCAAGCGCGTGTGCTCATCCGAATCCGAAGAGGATGACGATGAAGGAGAACTCTGCAGAGCTCGATGCTTCAGCAGATCTGTTCCGTGGACGCGGATGCCGAGGAACTTCAAGCTTCCTTCAGACACTCCAAAGTTTGACGGCCCGCGGGACCCTAAGGCGTGGCTCAGCGACCACCTGTCGTCCGTCAAACTGCACGGCGGCAACAAAAATACCGCCCTACAATGCCTTCAGCTGCAGCTGACAGGCGCATCCCGGATCTGGCTTAGCAGCCTATCCTCGGGATCCATCTGAAGTTGGGAGGAACTGGCGTACAGTTTCATCCGAAACTTCAAGGGAACCAGCAAGAGGTCAGCCTCGATCGAAGAGCTGCAAGCCTGCACCCAACGGACGAGCGAATCCATTCGCTCGTATATACTACGCTGGTCCAACATCAAGAACTCCGCGGCACACATCTCTTAGGAGAGAACAATCGACGCCTTCAAGGATGGCGTCAAACGCCAGGACTTCAAGGAAGAACTTGGGCGCGTCAAGCCCAAGACACTCGACCACCTCATGGACATTGCCAACAGGTGGGCAGATGGCGAGGACTCCGTCCACCGAGCACATTCGGAGGAGGAAGATGACTATGACCGCCGATGCGAGCCCCGTAGCAAGCGAAGATCGCGCGTCTACGACGATCGCAATGGACCCGACATGGTCGCGGCTGGCGACGCCGACCGTCACAACGAAAGCAACTGCGGCAGCGGCGGATACCGTGGAAACAACTTCCGTGATGGAGGACGTCCAACGCAAACGTGGCAACGCCGCGGCCGCGACGATGAGCCCTCGGCATACGACAAATTGTCGGGCTCCTGCACCATCCACTTCTACATCGACAAGCAGGATGGCAAAAAGAAGGCCAGCCACATGCTCAAAGACTGTCGCGAGTTCCAGAAACTCAGCGAGAGCATGCCCCAGATGAGACAGCAGGCCCCGAATCCTGGGTACGGGCACGTGCCCTCACCAGGTGACATCGCCCACGGAGCATCTCCACCACCACCCGTGGGACCTTCGAATCACCCGATCGCACCTGCACAGAACAACGGCGGAAACGGGTACCCCGCGCCGAAAGGGTCCTTGATGATCCAAAAGGGGCGCCCAACAAGCAGGATGCAAAATAAAATCACCCGCCAAGTTAGTTTGGCTGTGACCGCTCCACCCGCCATCCCTGAGTACCTCAGCGGTTCGGAGTCCTGTATCATGAGAATAAACCTCGTCACTGTGCCGACGAGGTTTTCCCCACTTTAAATAGGCCTCTAGTAGCTCACGAGGCGGATCTGGGAAAATCTATAGCGAATATGCCCTTCGGGCTTTCACATATGCGGTTCCTTTGACGTTCCGGAGCCAACAGAGGGTGGTACGGGCATGCTCTACCCATACCGATGATCGTCAAAGCTTCAGTACCTTTAGTGTTTTGGTCGTTGGTTCTTCATACGAACTATGATTGAGGTGTTCTTTGGCTCGTTGGTTGTATGGACGAGAGCTACAACACCATGGACTTGGATCTTTGTTTTGTCTTGATGGAAAATATCACTTTCCCACCCCTCATATGGCTAAGTCAGGTGCCTATAACTACTCCATATTGCATCCTTTTGACTTATTTACTCGGGCTTTATTCCTTTGTTCTTCTTTGAACCTAAACAAAAACCAAAGCCAAGGAAAACTAATAAAATCCTACTAAAACTACTAGTTATGCAAAGCTCACTTGAAAATAGATACAAACAAGTAATAATGCATAATAGGCCAAGTAATATCTAGAAGGAGCATGAGATGAGTGGTAATATGAGCATTTTGTATTTTTAAAAGTGTACATAAATTCCACTCATCACCCGTGTACCCAAGAAGATAGTGGCCAGCAACCCTCCCGCTGACCACATATCTCCCGCCGCACCCACCTCCGCCAACCACGGAAGATGAGCTGCAGTCACCGTTTACGCCGACAACTGCCTTCAATGTGCTCGACACTATGTCATTAGGGTAACTTTCTTTTTTCATTCTTTTAATTTTTTATCAATGTTCTAGTTGTTCAATGTAATTGAGTACGTTTGCTTTCTATTCTTTTCGTATGTAGTATCGATAATGACACATTCTTCCAACAAATGAATGTTTCCTAAGATTTCTTCTCACAATAAACCCCATCACAAGAGTATAAAACAAATTATGATGAGGGAGTTCTTGATTCTTATGATGAGGATTTCATGAACGCAAATCCAAGGGGAAGAATAGCAAACTACGCGGTATAAAAAGAAAGGTTGATTATCTTGGCATGGAAAAAGGTTGGGCTTGATCTGACCATCGACAATGAGCAACCGAAGGATTCCTATGTAGGAATATGAAGGAATTATTCGATGCACGCAACACGAGCTACAATGACCGGACAAAGACTTCTATTCACCATCAATACGGCACAATATCCACCGATTGTCAAAAGTGGTCGGGGTGCTTGGCAAACATGGAGCGCTTGAACCAAATGAGAAGGAACGATTGAGTGTTTGCATCTCATATCTCTATGTGGCTAAGTATTTCATTGTCTTATATGTGGCTAGTTAGCTTTTTCACTATCATAGGTAGAACAACATTGCACAAAGTTTATTCAAGGGTAGAGGGAAGAAGGGAAAATCATTCACCTTGTATCGTTGTTGGACGGATCTTGAGAATGATGAGAAGTGGAAGAACCGTGATATACGTGAGGTTTGTAAGCGGAACTCCAAGAGCTCGGTTGGATATGCCACATTGTTTATAGTGATGATGACAAAGCATAAAGTGATGAAGGGAAAAGAACCCCTACTCCCAACTCGGATGCTAAAACCAAGAGTCCCGAAGGAAGAAAGCAAGACAAGGACAAGGGCAAGAGGTCCGGAGATGATGACATCAAAATGTCATTGGAATCCATGGTAAATGCTCGCGAAGATATGACCAAGGAGAGGAAGGTTATGAAGATAAAGGAACTAGCTAGAAGAGCTGAAGATGGTCGGGAACATAAGGAAACATTCGAGGAGAGGAGGGCTACAACCAAGGAGCTCAAGGTGGTTGCGGAGGAGTGGAAGGCGGCGATGGAAGAAAGTCCCCGGGCCATCGAGAATGAGCAAAAGCTCATATTCATGGACACGGGTACCATGAACGAGAAATAAAAGGCATATGTTGAGCTTTGTTGTGATCAATTGTTGGCGAGAAAACAAAATGATGGGAGGATTCACCGTAGGGTTCATTGGTGGCATGGGAGGCGGTATGGGTGGCATGGACGGTGTTATGGGAGGTGGCATGGCTAGGGGCATGGGAGATGCTTCCAATGCCCACCAATGTTAACAATGAATAACAAGAAGGTGATACCAATGATGTTAATGGTAGCAATGGTGCATTAGGAGTGGCTACGTGTTTTATGATTAACTGTGTTGATGGTGAACTATGTTTTATGCTTTGAACCATGCATATGTTTGTGTTAAACTATGATCCGCTTTGAACTATGTCATGCTATGTGGATTTAAAGTTCTATTTAATGTGTGTGTGATGATCTTGTGAAGTTTGAAATTTACTTGTGTTTGATGTGTTTGTGGTGATCTTGCATAATTAAAAGTGAGGGGTTGTGCGGCATCATGCAACTGTACCCTAAAATACATAGCTTATGGCCAAAAAAAACTACACAGTTAATATAAAAGCGCATTGGGGTAATGTATATTCTCCATCTGAAATAAGTGATTTTGATTTATTTAGATTGACTACATATATCTATACACTGTCCTACAGTATTTTATATAAGTAAGTCTTGAAAAAAATCGCAAAAAAAAAGTCTTGAAAAATTTATAGAACACTGTCCTACAGTATTTTATATCGCACGCTCTTGTAAACGTTAACCTCGTCCAGGCCACCGCGAACCGCATCTGGAACGCTAAGATTCCCATCTCGCCTTGCCAAGTAATTCCGGCGCACAAAAAACAGCGGCAGTTTCTCGCATTCCGCAGCCAAGAAATCTCCGAAGCTTGACTCAGCAACAGCGCTATCTCGCCCGTCGGAGCGCGACGCCATGGCCTCCGCCTCCTCCCTCTTCCTGGCCTCCCACATCTCCACCGCGCCAAGGACCCGCACCCCCGCCACCGCCTTCACGCTTTCCCCCGCTCGGCCGTCTCTGCGCCTCCGGCAGCAGCCAACGGCGGTCGCGGCCGCGCTCCAGGCGGAGCACCAGCCGGCCGTGGCCGCGGCGCCGAAGCCGCCTGCCCTGCCGTTCCGCGTGGGCCACGGCTTCGACCTCCACCGCCTCGAGCCGGGCCTCCCGCTCATCATCGGCGGCATCAGCATCCCCCACGACCGCGGCTGCGAAGCCCACTCCGACGGTGCGTGATGTTCTATGTTGCTGATTCCTCGCTTGTGCTTCCGTTCATTGGCTCGTTGCGTTACTGGATGTGTGGAATTCTGCCTTTGTGCCAGGCGACGTGCTGCTGCACTGTGTGGTGGACGCGATTCTTGGCGCCCTGGGGCTGCCGGACATCGGGCAGATCTTCCCGGATACCGACCCACGGTGGAAGGGCGCCGAGTCTTCGGTGTTCATGAGGGAAGCTGTGAGTTTCTACCGAATTTCATCCTCTCATCGCAGTTTCCTCCTGCTTCTTTAAGCATTTTAGGATATCGTGTAGTACTAGAATGCTTAATCAGAACAAAAAAAAAATCCCTCGTTCCCTATGTCGAATTTCAAACTGGCTGATGGTGTAATAGGATGGTAAAAGCCAGCATGTTGCTTTTTCTGAATGATTCTACGTTGCTAATCGTATGGAGACTTGAAATCATTCGTTCTAGCACTTGAATGAGCGGTAACTCTGAATTTTTGACTGTTACGTGGTAAGTGACTCAACTTGTTCAGATCTTATTTGGAAAAAGAACTGTTTTCCTTAATGTTATTCTTAGGTGTAGGAGAACCAAAATTCATCCATTTCCAGAAATTCTACTGTTTGACCATTATTATTCCTTGAAGACATCGTAGTTCATTGCCTGCCCTTTTACTGTTTGACCATTTTTATTCCTGCATCAACACCATAAGCATCGGGTGGTGCAATCATGATGTGGCAACACCTACGCACATATGAATTGCTGACTGCAATTTTTGTCTTGGACTTTTGTGCTCTCCCAGAACAAAAGGTATTCCACGTTTTAGAATTTGTCCAGAGGGATGTACCATGTGCTTAGAATGTTGACTGATATTTGCTCTTGGACTTTTGGACTTAGTATTCCCATGCTTTAGAACTTAAGCTCATTAAGTGCTTCTTTTTCTACATGACACCATGGACCATTGAAGTCATCCTATTTTCTCTTCATTTTGGCATCAAGCAGTATTTTGGTCATTTCACCATTGTTATGCCGAATGCTATCCAAGTGGAGCATGATTGTTTCCTGTGCCCACCCTGAATTTTGTGTGCCTTATTATATCATCGAAGTATTATAGTCCAGAAGATATGAGCTGATTAAAGTACGCTTGGTTTTCAGGTTGATGCAGTTTGGCTTGTTCATGTATATTTGCTAACGCTTTCTTCTTGTTAATGCAATTTCAGGTCAAGCTGATGCATCAAGCAGGCTATGAGCTGGGGAACATTGACGCTACACTGATCTTGCAAAAACCAAAAATTAGCCCATTCAAGGAAACAATCCGATCTAACTTGTGTGACCTACTCGGGGCTGATCCCTCTGTTGTCAATCTCAAGGCCAAGACTCATGAGAAAGTCGACAGTCTAGGGGAAAATCGGAGCATTGCTGCTCATACCGTAGTTCTCCTGATGCGGAAGTAGAGTGTTGGAATATACTATACATAACACATGAATTGAATTGTATTGTAGTGTACAAGAGGTTACTACATTATCCCTTATGTAACTTGTCTAGTCAATATGGAAGCTTAAGGGGAAAAGTAATAAAGTTGAGTACAATGAAGAAACGAATGCCTATTTAGCTTGAGCCTCCTTTTGTTATTCCAAAATTTTGTTCTCATCTTGCAGGATACTAGATAGCAATCATTTTGGAAGTTCTTGTTATTATCTTCCAGACTTAAGTGCCTTACAAATGATACGTTGATACACTAGTTCCTGTGTCTCCTTTTGTTGTTCCAAAAAAATCTCGTCTTACAGGATATCAGACATGTAACTTGTGTTATTTTCTTCCAGACTTTAGAACCAAATTCCCAAGTGATATGTCGATATACTAGTGTGATTATGTTACAGGGTATATGTGGTCGTTTCTGAACTTAACCAGCTTAACAGGACCACCACTCTTCATTTATTAACTCCTGAAGCAGGACTTATGATCTCCAGTTGTGGACTTGGTTGAAGGGAAACTATGCGAGATACGTGGTTGCATACTTATGCGACAAATTTGGAACATATGCATGTAGGTACAAATAAGAATGCTACTTCAGCAGCAACAAAAAACGCTGAATGTATAACTGATTAAACATGGATATATGGTACAGTTTTCTTCATAAATTCACATCATTTGGCTATTACTCCCTCTGTTTCAAAATATAAGATGTTTTAGCTTTGTAAAGCAAATGTATCTAGACTTCTTTTAGTATATAGGTTCACTCAAGTTTGGTATAAATCTACACACTAGAACAAGTCTAGATACATTTTGTTCATAAACCTAAAACATCTTATATTTTGAAACGGAGGGAGTAGAAGCATACAACCTAGTAGTACAAGGGTGAAGGGTGTACACAAGATTGTTTCTCCAGCAGACAACAAATAAACAGAGCATCCTCTATTCCGTATTCTGAATCCCTGCTGCTTTCAGTAAGCATATTAGCATAGTAACTTGAGAACTTCAGCAGCAAGATTTTCATCTCCATTTCTGCTGGCATATCGGAAGGTTGATTCGTGAGGACTATAACCTTTCAAGTTAAAGCAGGGGTCATTTTATCTTATATTACAACACAGGTAATTTAGATGCCTACAGCAGGATACTGAAGATAGATCAAGTTAGCATGCCAACTGCAGCGTCCTTTTAAATCCCTTACGACATTCAGTTTATGTGTACTTTCAATTTAATTTTACTTATAGTACTACACCCAGCACCCCATTTAATAGATCTAAAATGTCACCTTCATAACTCTGGCACCACAAAATCAAGCATTTGCCACCAACTAATTTACACTCACTAGACTAAGTTGATGCACATCACCAGCTACATCCGCCATGTGCTTGTTCATACTGTGCCACACTGCATATATTTTTTCAGCGTCATGATGCCTTGTATCCGCCGACACAAACTTAAAACCCTCGACCCCTCCTACATCAACAAAACTCCACCCAGTCTCCTTTCTCAGACCGTCTCTCTTCATTTCAGTCCTAATCTTTGCAGAGTCTCTAAATCTCCCAGCTGATGCGTAGATATTTGATAAGGAGACTCTCCATATATCACTGTCGGGTTCCAAGACTAATAATTCTTTAGCAGCCTTTTCGGCAAGATCCACATTCCCATGAAGCCGGCAAGCAGCCAGCAAAGGTCCCCAAATGGATGAGTTGGGAGGAACAGGCATATCCCTGATAAATTCTTCTGCCTCAGTAAATCTCCCAGACCTTCCAAACAGATCCACTACACAAGCATAATGATCCATGCAAGGCTCAATACCATGGTCCTTCCTCATGCTTTCAAAGCACTTGTATCCTTCTGAAATCAAACCAGAATGACTGCACGCAGATATCACATTCAAAAACGTGATAGCATTAGGAGCATGTGCTCCAACATCTGTCAGCTGGTGGAAATACCTCAGAGCTGAATGACCATCTCCGTGTATTCCATAGGCATTGATCATTGAATTCCAGGAAACAAGGTCCTTAACATCCATCTGCCAGAAGATCTGCTCAGCGGAATCAATTCTGCCCAACTTTGCATACATGATTATTAGAGCATTGCAGATCAAGACATCATGCACAAAACTATGTTTTACAATGTACCCATGGAGCATCTGCCCTTGTAGAAGTAATCCAGCATTGGAGCATGCCTGAACTATGCCCAAGACCGTGATGAAATCAGGCACAAGCCCACCACCACTATGGAGATTGCTGAAAAGTTCTAAGGCTTCATTTACATAGTCACTCTTGGCAAGGCATGAGATCATGGTGTTCCATGAGACAATATCTTTAGCTATCATACCTTTAAACACCAAATATGCTGCGTCAACTTGCTCAAATCTAGCATACATGCCCATGAGGCAGTTTTCAATGCCGATGCTTGGGAGAGCGCTCAATTTAATCAAGTGTCCATGGATTTCCCTCCCATGAAGCGCGGATCCTGAAACGCTGCAGCCGTAAATAAGCGCGCCAAGAACATCAGCCTTAGAGCACACGTTCCCTCTCCTGAGGTACAGATCCTCGAAAAGGAGTGCAGCCTCTTCAATTAAGCCATTCTTCGCATACATCATTATGAGAGAATTTCCAACTGAAACATCGTTCTCAAGCCCCAACCGAACAACGAGAGCGTGCACCGGACTGAACAATCCCGAGTGGCCCATCAAAGAGCACGCCTGAATAACACTCAACATGGTAACATTGTTGGGAAGGACACCATCTTCCAGCATCATGACGAACATCTTGAGAGCCTCCGCTAGCATCCCATTGAGCACGCACCCTGATATAACAGCAGTCCAAGAAACAACATCCCTGCAAGCCAAGCGGAGAACCAGCCTCCGTGCGCTGACCACATCCCCAACTTTGGCGTACACATTGATCAACGAGCCGACCACAAACGGATCGGCGCAGAATCCATTTGTCACAAGGTAGCCGTGCACCATCCTCCCCAGCCTCTCGTCCTTGGCGAGTCCACATGCCTGCAGGAGCGCGGCCACCGTGAACTCGTTGGCGCGCACGGCGCATTCGTCCTCGTGCGCGTCCTGGGCCAGCATATCCACGAAGGCGCGGAAGGCGTCCAGGGGCGCACCGAGGCGACAATGGAGCGAGATGAGGGTGGAGTAGGTGGCGGCGTCACGGCGTGGCGTTTCGTCGAGCAGATGGAGCGCGTGGGAGTGGAGGCCGCATTGAACGTAGGCGTGCAAGAGAGAGTTGGACGCGGTGAGGGGTTGGGATGAGTGGAGCGCGCCGGACTTGAGGAGGGCGGCGTGGAGCGCGGTGGTGAGCGGCGCGTCGCGCCGCCCTGCGGCTCCACGAAGGAGGCCGACGGCGGCGGGAGCGGTGGTGGTGGAGGTATGAGTTGGGGGAGGGGGAGAGGAAGGAGTGGAGAGCGAGAGCATCGGAGCTCAGCGGTGAATGGATTACGTCGGTGTCGAAGTCAGCGTAGAGTGATCAGATGGGAGAAGAAAAAATACTAGTATGACCGACCTGTTACCGTAGCTCAAAATCGAAATGTTCTGTACATCTATGAATTGTTTTTTTTAACCAGCAAGAGCACTATCTTTTTCGCCGTATTTTAGTTGGAAGAAGAGAATAGGCTGATTTAGAAAAGAAATCGGCCGAAATCAATCCGATACAGACTAATATATATACATGGGTCTAATTAAGAGGAAACCCGACTAAAAAATACCCTAAGTGGCACGGTTTTTAGAAAAAAAGATAAAACCAAGATGAGGCCACGCGACCTAGCTCGACTAGGTCAGGAGCACCAACACCACCACAACGGCAACAACACCGCCGCGTCGACAACCACACCGGTCCTGAGACCAAGCACACTCCTAGCTTACGATGCAGCAACCAAAACAACACAAGGCCAAACGCCTAGCGGAGCACCAAACCTCCAACTATATCGCCCCTAAGAGGTAAAAACAACAGTGGCGCCGCTGATGCCCGCTCCAGCAGAAACCAGAGCTCGGGTTTTCACCCGGAGGGTTTGTGACCCGAAACGTCGAGGGAGGTGAAGGAGCTCCTCAACGATGCCTCCAACAAGGGGAACGATGTCACGCTGACATTATCGGCATCAACCTAGGTCGATGCAGTGCTTTCACGCGGAGAAGACCATACCCGAAGACGAACAATCCGATCCACCAATGCGAGGAAGCCATGCCCGCCTTGCAGCGCACCGCCGCCACCACTTCATGCCGCAGGGAACCCGCCTGGGTACCTCCTCTCGTGGCGCCCCTGTCGCAACCGCCGCCCCAGCATCCACTCCGCAGACACCATCCGCCACCACCACCAACTGCCACCAGACTACCAAGCAGGGAGGAGAGCCCGCCAAGCCGGCTTAGGGGCATCAGACCACGTGGAGAAGACTGAACCAGCGACCACAACTCTGCCCAACACCTCGCTAACCGGAGAACCACCCCGTTCCAAAAGGGCACATGAGTAGCATCAACTTTGTCCTCCAAGCATGGCTGCCACGCAGCCCACACGGACGCGCCGACTGCCACCGCCGCCCGCATGGCCGTGTCGACCGCCACCGCCGCACCCTAGGGCTGCCGCCCCAGCATCCCCTCCAACCACCGAGGCAGAGCCGACCCGCGACCTGCCAAGCCCATCTGGGACCTAGACGGGCCCGACCTCGCCTTCACCTCCAGCAGCGCCAGTGGCAAGCGCCAACCCCTCCACAGCCCAGAGACGCCGCCCACCATCGCCCGCCAAGCCCCCTCGTCGCCACACCAATGCAGCTGCCGGAGGAGACAAAGGAGAAGCCATCGGGGCAAGGATGCGTCCACCGTGGGATCCCCCTGGACACCTTTGGCAGCGAGGGACGCCACCACCACAGCTAGGCCGGCGGCAGCAGCGGAGGAGAGCAGGAGGTCGTGGGGTGGGGGCCGGCGGCGGCGCGGGCAGCCGGGCACAGGCCCCTCGAGCCGCCTGTGGGGCGACGCGAGGGTCAGGCTCCTTATTACTTGTACATCTATGAATGTCTAGGTATCTTTAATATGTTTTAGTTACATGGGAATCTAGAATGGATACCTACTGGATGTACAAGAAAAGTTATGTCTACACGTGGACAGTGCTTGCTTCGGACTGTAGATGAACTCATTGATCAATCTACTGGAACTTGGGATGAGAATATGCTCGGAGAAAATCTATTGCCTTTTGATGTTGAGAGAATTATAAAAATTCCACTGAGTGAACACTTAACCGAGGATTTTTTTTTGAGCATGACTACGGCGGGCTTACGCCAGCCTGAACCATTTTATATCTCAAACCTGGTGGTTACAACAGATTACAAGGAGGTGGCGAGGATAGGAGAAATGAGGCTCAGGGTGGATCATATCCGTTACACCAATAATTAAGCCAAGAAGAGGAAGTAGTAGAGGAACATCTAGTGGTCCACAGCCGCACATCCTCAAGACAGCTATGGACAACCACAAGCGGCTCATCCTTGGCATTGAAGACCTGCGCGTTGCGTCTCTTCCAAATGCTCCAAGCAATAGCGGTATAGATGGTTCGTTCCTCCAGCGTGCGGGGAGAGGAGAGCATGTCGTGGATACTGTCAGGAGGAGACAGGTTGCCACCTGAGACGAAGAATCTCCAGACCTCGCGGGCACGATGGCATCGTGTGAGGAGGTGGTCGGTGTCTTCATCCAGAGGGCAAGAAGGGCATGTCGCCGTAGCAGCCAAACAAAGGGCGAAGCGGCGCTTGTTTGTGTAGAGGCGGTGCTTGTGGGCCAGCCAAACAAAGATCTTGCACTTGAGAGGGGCAGCGCTTCTCCAAATATTGTCCGCCTGAGCATCAACCTGCAGGTGCTTAAAAGCATGGGCATAGAAATCTTTGTTCGAAAGGCTTTTGTTAGTGGTATGACAAAGACGAGTATCCGGCGTGTCTGACTGTAGGGTGAAGGTGGCAAGAGCATCATTGAGAGTGGTGAGGTCCAAGTTAGCAGCAGTTGTGAGACGGGGGGCTAGTTGCCTAGCAAGCCCAAGCTGGAAGATAGAGGCCACACTAGCGTTAGGTCTGGAAGTGTGGGAGAAGAGAGCAGGGAATTGGTCTTTGAGAGGGGAAGAATTAACCCAGGAGTCCCACCAGAAGGCCGTGGATTCCCCATTGCCGACCAGCACAGTGGTGATAGACCGGAAGGTGGGAAGACCCGCAAGGATGCCTTTCCAGACCGGAGTGTCAAGATAGTGGTGGTCTCCCATATCCTGACCGCGAGCCCATCCGTACCGACGACGAAACCATGAAGCCCAAGGCGCATTTGTGGACGAGTGGAGTTTCGAGAGGACCTTGGAGAGGAGGGCAGAGTTTTGAGTGTGGAGAGAGAGGACGCCCAAGCCACCAACGTTTTTTGGGGAACATACTATGGGCCAAGCAACTTTGCACTGCCCCCCGAACAAGATTCATCCCCTGTCCAAAGGAAAGCACGGCGACGTTTGTCAATAGCCTCAATGACACCAACAGGAAGAAGGCCAGCGCTCATAGCGTGGGAGAGCATGGCAGAAAGAACAGAGTTGACCAAAATAAGACGCCCCCCGATGGGGAGGGCGCGGCCACGCCAGCCGGAGAGGCGCATGTCACTTTTGGTGATGATATGAGCAAAATCAGAGAGGCGGAGTTTGTGAGTGGACAAGGGGAGGCCAAGGTAGGTCCGAGGGAAGGAGGAAACCGCACAGCCAAAGGAAGAAGCCATAGCCAAGGCATCAGAAGAGTCCATTTTTATGGGAACGAAAGTACTTTTGTGAAAGTTAATTTCCAGCCCTGTTGCCGAAGAGAATCTGTCCAGGAGAGTTTTTAGATTCTTAACATGCTCCGGGACAGCCCTAATGATGATGAGGGTGTCGTCAGCATATTGAAGAATGGGACAGGGAAGGTCATCCACAAGAGGGTGGAGAAGGAGCCCGCCGAGAGAGGCTTGAAGAAGGAGTTGTTGCAGGACATCTGCAACAATGTTAAAAAGGAAGGGCGAAAGGGGGTCGCCTTGCCGGAGACCGCGGCGACATTGGATCCATCGCCCAGGGATACCATTGAGGAGGACAGTAGTTTGGCTAGAGTTGTTTAGGATCTTGATCCATTGGCACCAAAGTTGAGGGAACCCTTTAGCCAGCAAGATACGATCAAGAGCCTCCCAACTGATGGAGTCAAAGGCTTTTCGGAAGTCGAGTTTGAAGACCGCGGCAGGGGCAGAGCGTTTATGACAAGATTGGATGATATCAGCAGCATAGATAAAGTTTTCGGCAATCGAACGACCGGAAATAAACCCTGTTTGATCAGGATGAACCACGAAGGGTATAATTTCCCGAAGGCGGGAAGCCAAGCACTTGGTATGAAGTTTAAGACAACTATTTTGAAGGGAGATAGGCCGGAAATTTTCTGCCTTGTTGGCGCCCTCTTTTTTAGGGAGAATGACAATGAAGGATTTATTAATGGGACGAAGGTCCGTTTGGAGCGCATGGAAGTCATGAAGGGAAGCAAGGAGGTTGTGTTTGATCAAATCCCAGTAACGCTGGAAGAAAGCCGGGCCAAAACCATCCGGACCAGGACTAGAATTTTTATTCATGGAGAGAACAGCAGCCCGGATCTCGTCCATGGAGAAAGGACGGACAAGAGAAGATGCCTGGAAGGAGTCAAGGGATGTAGAAGCGACAAGAGAGTCTAGGTCCAAGCTGTCAGAAGATATTTTGGGCTGGTCGAGAAGGTTTTTGAAGAAGGAGTGAAGGACAAGGGCTTTCGTGTCGTGAGAGAAAGTGGGGTTGCCATCTTCATCCTCCAAAACCTTAATTTGATTTTTCCTAAGTCTGCCAGAGGCGCAAAGATGAAAATAACGGGTGTTCTCGTCGCCAAGAACACAATGACGGATCTTGGCACGTTGACGCCAGTAGGTAGCTCTGGCAGCATTATGTTGGCCCAGATTTATTTTTGCCCGATGCCTAAGGCGAGCTTCAAGAGGGGAGAGAGCACGACACTCCTCAAGGCAGTCCATAAGCTCGATAACAGTATGACAGTTGGAAAGGTAGACAGAGGGGAGTTTTCTAGCCCGAGACCAAGTCCGAGCCGCCGAGCGGATACGTTTTAGTCTAAGGCAGAGACGCCCCACATGAGAAAGGTGATCGTGAGAAGGGCCAACACTCTCCCAGTTATTGTTGACAATGGTTGCAAAGTCAGAATGGAGAAGCCATGTGTTCTCCATCCTGAAGATGGAGCTGCGCGGCGCCTTAGTTGAGGCCTCGAGGTGAAGGGGAATATGGTCGGAAGTGGGTCTAGCAGAGGAGGTTAAAGTAGAATCAGGGAAGGCCAAACTCCAACTATTGTTAACAAGAACACGATCTAGCCTAGCCATAATAGGGGGGGTTTGTTGATTAGACCAAGTAAATTGGCGATCAAGCAAGGGAATTTCCATAATCCCAGCGTTGAGAATAAAATCGTTAAAGAGAGAAGCTTCAACCGTATTGAAATTATCATTAGATTTTTCTTTGGGCAAGCGGATTAGATTGAAGTCTCCCAGAACAGAAACCGGAGAAGAAAGGGTGGACAAAATGTGTTCAAGGGAGGAAAGGAAGAGGGATTTTTGGGCATGCAAGCAGGGACCATAGACATTAATAACAGAGAAGAGGAGGTTGTCAGAGCGGAATGCAAAGGTAGTGGTGATAAAAAAGTCATCAATGGAGTGAAAAACGAGATCGATCAAGGAGGCATCCCAAGCCGTGATGATGCCTCCAGAGGCACCATCCGAAGGTTTGAAGACAAAGGAGCGAAGGGAGGGAGGGAGAAAAGTGGAGGCAAAGAAAGAAGAGATAGAAGAGAGCTTAGATTCCTGAAGACAGAGAATAGAGGGAAGGAAAGTGTCAATGGCGGCTCGAACATCATCACGCTTTTGCTTGCGTCCAAGACCTCGGACGTTCCAGGATGCAAAGAGCAGCTTAATTAACATAAGGACCGGTGCACAACATAGAGCAAAAAAGAGGCACGTTGTAATTAACCGAGGATTTTATAGCCTGACACTTCACTAAAAGTTACTGTTTCTCGGTCAGATCTGCTTATTATCTGGAATGGGAGCACTAGTTTGGTGACCGTGTGCACAGAGCTGATGGCCAGGGGCATCTGGAGTAAACCCTGTATGGAACACTTTGTAGAAATTATGGATCCCAAACAAAATTAAAATTTTCTATGGAGGAGTAGTTCCAAGCAGAGCAATTTTGACAAACAGACACATGAGTGTCAATCCTGGATGCCCAGTTTATTCTCAAGGAGATGAAGATATTAAACACTTTCTTTTTACCTGCTTGAGATCAAAGGAGATTTGGAAGGAGTTGGGTCTATAGGAGGTTATCGATCATGTTCTTGGTGCTGATCAGTCGAGTTTAGTCATACTTGAAATTTTACTATGTAACCCGTTGAGAAAGTCGCCTGTCCTTGGTAATCTAGGACTCCAAGAATCCATTGGGGTAGGTTGTTGGTACATCTGGTGCCAACGGCGTCAAATTGTCAATGGCGAGAATGTGGCAACACCAAGGAGTTCGGCCTTCGCTATTAATTCTTTGACAACGAATTATGATGCAGCTAAATACTATGCAAAGCAGCATCAGTCCTGGAAGAAGCAATGACTGGTTGTTATAAACTAAATATTGACGTCTCCTATCATGTGAATGGCTCGGGTGCAGCAGGAGTTGTATTAAGGGACCGTAGAGAAGAAGTACTGGTAGGGTTTTACTACCCGCTAGAGAACCTTCTATCAACAGCCATTGTGAAAGCTATGGGCTTGCTTAAAGGAATTGAAATTCTAAAAATCAAAGGATGTGCCAACGTAATTGTAGAATCAGATTGTCTGAAATGATTCAATGCTGCAATGGTAGGATTGAGATGTGGAATCCATATTTAGCTATCTTGGACGAATGTTTCATGAAAGCGAGTATAATGACAGAGATTTCTATCAAATTCTATCAAATAGATGCAAATATGTTGGCACATGAATTAGCTAAATTTGCATATGAGTCAAGGAATCCCGTATGTGAGATGTTGACCCTCCTGGGTTTATTCTACCTCTTATAATAAACTATGTAACTTTGCTTTCCAATAAATAAAGGCCACCGGACATTCAATTCTAAAAAGAAATACATAGGAATCTAGAAATATGTGATATCTAACTTAAAACAGTGGGTCGTTGATGAAGAATTGTTTTCACCATCTCACGACAGTCTTCTTTTGAAAATCGAACAAAGTTTATTTGTTTAGTAAACAACTTAAAAAGTTTGAATCAGAGAGACAACACTGAACGTAAAGGAGTTCTCTTAGACTTTATTTATGATGTGGTTGGAAGATTGTACAAATATTTACAAGATGGTTGTGGGTGGGTTTATAAAGATACCCTACGAGAGTATATGAATCTATTTGTTCACATTGGGTTTTAATCATACTAAGGTACTTGTGAAATAATTTTATTTCTTGGCTAATTTCCTCATAATTTTCTATAAGTTCAGCCAAAATCTTCTTGTGTCTTTGAAATTGCTTATGCAAGTTATTATAAGATTTGGCATGTCGATGTTTCAATTTTTGAAAAACTTTTCTAGTTTCATCCTCTTTAGTAAAGATTTGTAACAAATCTACCTTGTTTTCCTTGACAAGTTCAGAAGGTATACCTTTTTCTTTCATGGTTGTGCGTACTTCAGGCATAAGATCAGGATTTATACGAAGTATTCTCTTTTTCGGCTTAGTGCCAAAATCAGTATTATATAAAGAATCATTCTTAGCCCTAGTAGACATCAATTCCAAACATGTCTTAACAGTTAAAGTATTTATCGATCCTCCTGCCGATAAATCTAGCAACTCTCTGCATTGGGTATTAAGACCGTGATAAAATAAATGGCAAATAGTTGACTTATAATAGCCATGATTAGGAATACTATTGATCATTCCAAAGAATCTATCTCAGGCTTGTGGGCAGTTTTCTCCCACGTTCTGACTGAAGTTGCCTATATTCTTTCTGATTTCTGTTACCTTTGTAAAAGGATTAAACCTATTTATGAATTTAACAATGCAGTTTTCCCAATATTTAATATAATGATGAGGGAGAGAATATAACGAGTCTAGAGACTTACCTTTGAGAGACCAACAAAATAGTTTTAGACGAGAGAATTCTCTAGGCAAACCTTTGGTCCAAGTGATGTTATCACATCGTCGAACTCTCTAAGATGTCTTCTTGGATCTTTATCTTCCCTTCCACTGAAAGTTTTTTCCTACAAAACTTTAATAATTTCACCATCAAATAAATATTACCTAACTCCAGGATTAGGAAATTTTATTGGTTGTTTAAGAAAAGCAGAATTTGGGGCACTGTATTCTCTGAGAGTCTTCTCAGGTTTCTTGGGAGTTGTCCTATGAATGTACATGATTTCCATAAAGTCACTTAGGTTTTCAACTTCAACCTTATTCGATCTCAAAAGTTTTTCAATAATTTCCTCGCGCCTTTGAGCAGGTAAGCGATCAAGATAATCTGGTTGATAAGCCCTACCAGAGCGTGTTGACCCTTTATCTCCTAAGGAGACCATCTTGTAATAGTAACACCTGAAATGTAGAGACAAAACACTTAGCGCTTAGCTCCCCGGCAACAGCGCCAGAAAATAGCTTGATGGCTGCAAGTGCACAAATCGTTTATAGCTAGTTTCGAAGTTAAGATGTTGATCCCACAAGGATCCCAAAGATAAGTGTTTATGTGTGAAGTCTTAATCACACCCGAAGTTGTCACAGGTCTTCAAGTGAATTGACTGCAACCGTTGAAATAAGAATAAAGCTTGGATTAAAGGAATGTATTTAAATAAAACTAAAATGTAAACTTAAAAAATAAAAGCATAAAAGTAAAGACCGATTTGTTTATTGTTTTCCGCAGATGACAAAGTAGGCGCAGGGAGAGTCAGTTCATGATGATAGTGAATGTGCTAGGTGGGTGAATAATAAGTGTAACAATTATAATCCTATAAGTATGTGTGTAGGCAAGCAACCCATAATTAGCCAGAACTCCTCTTGGTAGATTTCATCCCAACTTCAATAATCCTACTAGCCTATTACCCCAACCATGGTCGGTCACTAGACGATTAAGATCCTTCAGGTTGCTTAGAAATTAAGCTCCTTGGATCGGACTAATGCAATAAGCACGGTGGCTCCTCGTGATCCTTGAGTCAAACTAGTTTCCCACTGATATCCCCGTGTCACTCGGGGGTCGCCGGTCTGCTAGCAAACAAGATTCTATCTATGTAGGACAAAACATCATGTTGTCTAGGCCCTTAATTGGACAACATGCATTAAGCATCCCACGGATAGTCAAGCACACATAATATAGTAATTAAAATCAACCACAAACTTGATGGAAATTGTATAGGAACATAACATCTCACCAATCCCTTACATCTCCCACGCCCAAGGGAACTTACTCACACATGAGAGAAGAAAGCATCATCGATATAATTAAATAAAGGGAGTTCTCTTGATATTACCATGAAGATCCACAATAAGAAATAGAAATAAATCCAACACAATTCAAGATGGGAAGAACAATCTCAAACCCTAATATTGCAAGGTGGAGATCTCTCTCTCTCTCTCTCAAGTACAAGTGATGGCTATGGAGGTGTGGTGGCTAGGAGATCGAAGATCGTGGAACGATATGAAGAACATCTTCTCCTTCTCCGGATCTCTTCTTTCTCCTTATGGATGGAATGGCGGCTCGTGTGTCCTGTTTTTGCCCTCGGCCTCTTCACAAAAGTTGTCCCTTTTAACAAGGGCGAAGCAGATGGAAACTATATGGCGGGAACTATATGGTCGAAAAAATATTCCCCCGTATAGTTGCTCGTTAAAGCTACTGTATGCTCCCCTTGATTGCTTCTAAAACAAGACTTGCTTGTTTTCATCTAAATATTGTTTTTCTGCTGTTAAACCCCTCTGTTGATATTCAGAACCTGAAACACACATTAAAACCCAAGTTTTCTTCGCTATCGAAGTATTAGCATTAGGTAAAGCTAGAAAACCATCAAATCTAAATGAAAACCATCAATAGAAACCATAAAAATGTGTCGAATCTCACAACTATCAACTACCCCAAGCTTATATGTTGCTCGCCCTTGAGTGACAAGGAAATAAGAAAGGATAGTGGAGATTTGAGACTTAAATAAAAGAACTTACAAGCTCGAATTGGTGTCAAATTATTTTCTTCATAATTCCTGCAATCTTAAACATGATCATACAAGTATTCACAAGATTGCACTGAGTCCACTTCCTAACCACGTATATCTTGCTATCAAATAAATCATATGCATGAGCAAGTGTCAAAAGTTTAGCTAGGAAAGTGAAACAAATCCTTTTTGTCTCTCTCTTATTGAGAGATGAAAACTCTTTGCTCGTGTTCCTTTAATCAATTAAAAGTACTCAAGTTGGCACCAATAACATTTAATTTAAGAACAACTCTTCTACTCCCACGTCAAAATTTCAAGACTCTCGAAGCGCCTTTTTTTCCTTCCTTGTTTTTCAAAAACTTCATCTCTATCATAGAGAAATCATGCCACTATTTTTAACATGTTAATTGGGACTGTGTTGCGCACTCATGACCATGCCAATAGATAACTGTTGAGCAATAGTGGGTCAGAGGAGTACTACAACCTCCCTTGGAACATGAAACCACGAGGAAACTAAAATTTTACCTGTCATAGCATTGCAGTTACAGACGTTTACATAACTCAATAGCCGAAATCAAGTGGTTTCCCACATTTAGATCGTTCGTTGGCCAGCAGAGTTAATAGTTCCCCATGGAGTACGACAATGCTGTAGTGACACGCGTAAAGCAATATCCTACTGTTATTATTAGAAAAAGTAGTGGCATAATCTCTACTACTTCAAAGCATCCATTTTATCAGACAATTTCATTCAAGGGTGCTATCGAGTCTATTTACATTAAGCTTAATGGGGTTGAGTAGTTTCTAAAATAAAATCCTTTGGGCTAAACATGGACTCAAGTCATCTCTTGGATGATTTTTCTTGTTGTAAAAATGTCGGAAATATTTCAACAAAGTTCATTGCTCATTGTTTCAAAGCTAAAAGTGGACATTGGCAAAGGAATAGAATTTATAGGATAACAAGCTAGGTGGGGAGTGACTCAAGTGCAAGCGAGTAAATAATTGTAGGATCAATTTAAAGTTGCAAAAGAGGCAATGAAAGGAATGTGATACCTCCTCTCGCTTGCTTCATTCTCATATTTGAGTCGGATCCCCTCTATATTTACCTATTGCCAAGTCATCTGAAATTGAGCAATCTTTGAGAAAAAAAAACAAATTTGCAATAAAAGTTACAACTATTTTTTTGTGTTTTTAGTTTAAGAATGCAAACTTGAAAGTAAACATGTTATTCTTGGAAAATAAAATAAATCAAAATAAGAAATAAAAATATGAATGCAAAGTTTTGAGGTTTTCAAACCTCCCCCAAGCTTAGGTTGTTGCCATGCTTAGTTGTTGCCGTCGTTCGGCGGCGGGTATGGATGCTGCTGATAGTAGTCGGTGAAGTTGGTCATTAAGTGACTAAAGTTGTGAGTTAAGGCACTCACATCTTCACTCACTCCATGAAGAGTCTGGTCGATCTCCCCAATGCGCTGGTTGAGCTGCAGAAAAATCTTGATAGGGGACATTGTTGAACCCCTGCTGATTGGGCCATGGGTCCCAAGGTCCCTCTTTCTGTTGCTGTTGCTGTCCCTCCCAAGAGGGTTGTACTCCTGCTCCTCATGCTGCTCATGCTCATCCTGCCGCTCTCCTTCCACTTCCTCGGAGTCAGGATAGAGTGCTGCATTGATATCAATCACTTGATCCTTGGTGATGATCTAGTTGTTCCTCCTCTGAACCGCGAAGGCTTGCGGGCAAGGCAATGGCAACTGATCATCCTGCGCAACATCAAGATAACCAAATTGATAGGCTTAGAGCCTCCTGTTATCTCGGTAAACACCAAGGAAGCCACAAGCAGTTATATACTTGACATCCATAAGTATGGAGACATCAACAGGTTGCATAATAGGCATCTAAATTCCATGGGTTTGGCATAGGTGGGTTACCAATCCACTGATGTGAATATCACCTTTATTTTTGTTGATCTGGTGGCGAAGGTGCTGGAGGAATAGAGCTACAGGAGTGGGACTCTGCGGTGCATCAGGGAAGAGTGCCTTGGTGATCATGGCCATGTCTGCATTGGCCATAGAGCCGATCTCTCCCCTTCCTAACAAAGTGTTAACAAGAAATATAGCGAAGTAGCGGATGGTTGGGTTCTGAATGGTGGACATTTTCTTCTGGTAGAAGTCCCTGCCACCATTAACAGAAATAACCTCCCAAGCTTCTCCACTTGTGACGCTATACAAGTTTGTAACAGTTGATTCCCCTTCTTGAGGAATCCAAAAGCTTCACAAAATTGCTGAAAAGTGATTTGATACGGCCACTGGTTAATGGTGAAACTCACCGTGCATGCATTACCTTTCTCCTTGTAGTCATCGTAGAAGGAGGCTAGGAACTCATGCGTGAGCTTGGTGTAGGTGTAGTGGCTTGCATAGGCGAGGTTATATAGCCCCGCAATCGCACACATATGGTCGAAGTCCCCCCTCAACCCTGATGCAGTGAGAAAGCCATCATCGGCCCAACGTGTGGGCAGCACCTTCCTTGCTAAGACCATGGCGTACTTGTTGTCGAGCTCAGCCCAGAGCCCCGAGCCTTCACCATGTTGGCGCTTGCTCTTGCGAAAAATACTACCGAGCTTGTTCATCTTGATACACTGAGAAATTTCGACATAAAACCTTAGGCATATAGTTTCTACATAATATATGAATGATTCTACATGGAGGAATTCAATCCTAACGTAAGAAATTAGAAGACAAAATCAATCAAGCTTGAGTTCATCCAGTAATTCAATCAGAGGATTTCAACCATGGAATTCTGAAAATAAAGCATGGATAGGGAGAGAAACATACCGATCTGTTTAATCCCCCACTCAAACGAACGAAATCCGCGAAGAATCAAGAGTTCTAGGATGGTTTTGAGAGGTTTGGAGAGAGATTTTGAGAGAAACAATGAGGGGAGGAGGAACCCTAGACTTTCCCGAGCCAATTAAGTGGTCGAGACAAACTATACGGCGGAAGCTATATGGCCGGGTTAGGTAGGTCCCGCCGTATAGTTGCGGTGGCGGCGAGGATTAGGGTTTCCCTACGCCAGATCACAACTATACTGGCGCAACTATACGGCCGAAAAAAATGTCTCGCCATATAGTTAGTCGTCAAACCTTCTGTATCTGAGAACTCTATTTTGAGAATTTTGTCGATAACTATACGGCCGCAACTATACGGCTGGAATAAATATTCACGATGTATAGTTGGTCGTTACAACTCCTGGAACATGCTTTTTCACCCAAATTTTCAGAGATGCACTTTTTAATCTGATCAACATGATTAAGCTAGTTTATACATATAAAACTCAAACTTTATTTTCTACACTAAATCTATGCTTATTCAGTCGATATTTCTACTACTTTTTGACAGCTGCATCTTTACGGGCACGCTTCTGCAAGAATGTCTATGAAAAAGTTGTAGGAATGCGATGAACTTTTTATTATTTTAACTCTATTTTATTGATATGATTGGTTGACTCCCATTAAGCATTTTATTAAGAACGGCTGAACCCTTTTTCTATTCTCGAATTCTTACCTTGGGTTGCCCTTTATCAAAGGAACTTACCACATGAACTCGTTTTATTGGTGGGACGTACCTTTCTCCTGCTTCTAGTTTCTTTGGAAAATACCGGATGATTTCAGCATCATAAACACTGAAGATTATTTTCCCTTCATCACAATCAACTAACGCTCCTACAGTACTAAGGAAAGGTCTTCCAAGTATTATAGATAATTTTTCATCCTCTGGCATTTCAAGAATAATAAAGTTAGTGGGAATAACATGCACATCTATTCTAAGTAGAACATCCTCTATCATACCAACAAGTTGTTTAGTGGATTTGTCAGCCATCTATAAAGTGATAGAAGTGGGGGAATACTCCCCTAATACTAACCTTTTATAGAGGGAATATGACATTACACTAACTCCTGCACAAAAATCACATAAGGCATTATGAATATCAGTTTTGCCTATTGAACATGAAATAGTTGGTATTCTGGGATCTCCTGATTTAGACAATAGCTTCCCATTAGCAGGGTAACTAGTCACCATGGCAATGGTTTCAGTTATATCTTTCTTTCTATTAAGAATATCACAGAGAAATTTAGAATAGGTAGGCACTTTTATTGCATCCGCAAATGAAATTTCTAGACAAATATCACTTAATGCCTTTTTTAAAGAGTCATAGATTACCTCATCTAGTGCTTTCTTTTTGCGATCTGGATATGAAAGTTTCTTACTCTTATCTTTTACCTTTTGTGGAGAATCAGGCTCCTTAGTTACTTTCTTTTGTTGTTGCTTATCGCTTTTCTTATTTTCTATTGCAACTACTTCATATTCTTTGCTTGTGTCTTTTTATTCTCTTGGATCAACAGTCTCTGCATCAGAGTCATAACTGTTATCATGTGCATCATTTTGCTCCTCCAAGGTTTGGTCTTGTGTTTCTTGAGCAGTTTCATCCTGAGGATCCACCAGTGTATCATATTCTTGGATTGCTTTGAGCAAGGCTTTTTCCCTTTGATATTTTTCAGCTTCATATTCTGGTGTTCCTAATAGTCCTTTAACAATTGAACCTCTTCTTGTAACAACATTGGTATAAACAGGAATATTTATACCATCTTGAAGAAAATTTTGATAACCAGATGCTATTTGTTCACATTGGGTTTCAATCAAACTAAGGTACTTGTGAAATAATTTTATTTCTTGGCCAATTTCCTCATAATTTTCTGAAAGTTCGGCCAAAATCTTCTTGTGTCTTTGAAATTGCATATGCAAGTTATTGTAAGATTTTGAAAAACTTTTCTAGTTTCATCCTCTTCAATAAAGACTTGTAACAAATCTACTTTGTTTTCCTTGACAAGTTCAGAAGGTATACCTTTTTCGTTCATGGTTGTGCATACTTCAGGCATAAGATCAGAATTTATACAAAGTATTACCTTTTCCGGCTTAGTGCCAAAATCAGTATTATATAAAGAATAATTCTTAGCCCTGGTAGACATCAATTCCAAACATGCCTTAATAGTTAAAGTATTTATCGATCCTCCTACTAATAAATCTAGCAACTCTCTGCATTGGGTATTAAGACCGTGGTAAAATAAGTGGCAAACAATTGACTCATAGTAGCCATGATTAGGAATACTATTGATCATTCCAAAGAATCTATCCCAGGCTTGTGGGTAGTTTTATCCCATGTTCTGACTGAAGTTGCCTATATTCTTTCTGATTTATGTTAACTTTGTAAAAGTATTAAACTATTTATGAATTTAATAATGGATTTTCCCAACATTTAATGTAATGAAAAGGGATAGAATATAATGAGTCTAGAGACTTACCTTTGAGAGACCAATGAAATAGTTTTAGACGAGAGAATTCTCTAGGCAAACCTTTTGGTCCAAGTGATGTTATCACATCGTCTAACTCTCTAAATGTCTTCCTGGGTCTTCATCTTCCCGTCCACTGAAAGCTTTTTCCTGCAAAATTTTAATAATTTCACCATCAAATCAATATTCCCTAACTCTAGGATTAGGAAATTCTATTGGTTGTTTAAGAAAAGAAGAATTTGGGGCACTGTATTCTCTAAGAGTCTTCTCAGGTTTCTTGGGAGTTCTCCTTTGAATGGACATGATTTCCATGAAGTCACTTAGGTTTTCAACTTCAACCTTATTTGATCTCAAAAGTTTTTCAATAATTTCCTCGCGCCTTTGAGCAGGTACGCGATCAAGATAATCTGGTAGATAAGCCCTACGAGAGCGTGTAGACCCTTTATCTCCTAAGGAGACCATATTGTAATAGTAACACCTGAAATTTCAAGAGACAAAACACTTAGCGCTTAGCTCCCCACCAACGACGCCAGAAAATAGCTTGATGGCTGCAAGTGCACAAATCGTTTATAGCTAGTTTCTAAGTTAAGATGTCGATCCCACAGGGAACCCAAAGATAAGTATTTATGGGTGAAGTCTCTTGATACGTTGGAAACGTATCTATAATTTTTGATGCTCCATGCTTGTTTAGTATCTACTTTGCTTTGCTTGTCTACACTTTGAGGTGCTTTTTACATGTTTTCTGGTACTAACCTATTAACAAGTTGCAATAGTGCCAGATGCCTATTTTCTGCTGTTTTTGTTTTCATAAAAGTTAGTAAAGAAATAATCTCGGAATTGGACGGGACAAACGTCAAAGTAAATTACTTTCCGTGGGGAACAAGAAGTCTAGAGGAGAGCCGGAGGGGCCAGACCCACCCCAGGAGCGGGTGGGCCCCATCCCACGCCTGGCTACGGTTTGGCGCCCCTGGACGCCTCCTTGGCCTCCCCCTTCTCCTATAAGAAGCCCCCGATGCAGAAACCCTAGGCACCCGATCAAATCTCCACGAAACCGTCTGTAGCCGCCGCCACCATCGTCCCTCGATCGAGGGGATCTGAAGTTCTTCCCGGCACCCTTCCGGAGGGGAGATCATCCTGGAGGCCTTCTCTTCGGTATGATGCGTGAGTAGTTCCACCTTGGACTATGGGTCCATGTAGTAGCTAGATGGTTGTATCTCCTCCTTTGTGCTTTCATGTATAGATCTTGTGAGCTCCGTTCATGATCAAGATCTAATCTATTTGTAATCATGCATGTTGTGTTTGCAGGGATCCGATGGATATTAAGATTATTATGTTGGTTTGATTAATGGTTTTGTCTTTATGATTCTATCATGTCTGTGTTTGTGATCTTGCATGCTCTCCGTTGTTAGTAGCTATCTTTGCCAAGTAGTTCCTAGTGACTCCAAGAGGGGGTATTTATGCTCGATAGTGGGTTCATGCCTCTAGTTTCCAAGGGAAGTGACAGAAATCTCTTCGGTTGTAGATGTGATGTTGCCACTAGGGAGAAAACAACGGTCTCTTGTTCATGGAACAAGTGGATTGTTTACCTTACACACTTTGCTTAAAGCGGTTGTCTGTTGCTTGCAACTTAATACTGGAGGGGGTTCAGATGATAACCTGAAGGTGGACTTCTAGTCATAGATGCAGTTGGATGGCGGTCTATGTATATTGTTGTATTGCCCAATCGAATCTCATAGAATCTTTCTGACTAGTAATTGCATTGTTATGCCTTCCTCGGTTCCTGTTAATTGCCCTGCTATAATTTGTTTACCCTTCATGCCATGTTGTTTATCTAAGGAGAGAACCTCTAGTGAACTATGGTCCCTGGTCCAATCTTTACCATTGATACATCTTCAACTGTTACTTGTTTACTTGCTGCAAACCATTACCTTCCACACCATACGTTTAATCCTTTGTTACAGCAAACCGGTGAGCTTGACAACCTCACTGATTCGTTGGGGCAAAGTCTTGAGTTTGTGTTGTGCAGGTCTCCGCGTTGCTTGCAACACCTGTGTGATGTTTCCTTCCTCCTTCTGGTTCGATAACCTCGGTCTCTACTGAGGGAAGACTTGCTGCTGTGCTCATCACTCCTTGCTCTTGGGGTTTCCAACGAAGTGCTCCACGTCAGCACCATCATCTCTATCCCACCCGAAGTTGTCACATGTCTTCGAGTGAATTGACTGCAACCGTTGAAATAAGAATAAATCTTGGATTAAAGGAATGTATTTAAATAAAATTAAAATGTAAACTTCAAAAATAAAAATCATAAAAGTAAAGAACGATCTGTTTGTTGTTTTCTGCAGATGACAAAGTAGGCGTGGGGAGATTCCGTTCATGATAATAGTGAACGTGCCAGGTGGGTGAATAATAAGTGTAACAATTATAATCCTATAAGTATGTGTGTAGGCAAGCAACCCATAATTAGCCAGAACTCCTCTTGGTAGAATTCATCCCAACTTCAATAATCCTACTAGCCTATTACCACAACCATGATAAGTCACGAGACGATTAAGATCCTTCAGGTTTCTTATCCATTAAGCTCCTTGGATCAGACTAATGCAATACATATGGTGGCTCCTCGTAATCCTCGAGTCAAACTAGTTTCCCATTGATATCCTCGTGTCACTCGGGGATCACCGGTCTGCTAGCGAACAATATTCTATCTATGTAGGAGAAAGCATCATGTTTTCTGGGCCCTTAATTGGATAACAGGCATTAAGAATCCCACAGATAGTCAAGCACACATAATATAGTAATTAAAATCAACCACAAACTTGATGGAAATTGTATAGGCACATCACAGCTCACCAATACCTTACATCTCTCACGCCCAAGGGCTTACTCACACATGAGAGAAGAAAGCATCATCGATATAATTAAATAAAGGGTGTTCTTCTTAATATTACCGTGGAGATCAACAATAAGAAATATAAATAAATCCAACATAATTCAAGATGGGAAGAACAATCTCAAACCCTAGTCTTGCAAGGTGGAGATCTCTCTCTCTCTGAAGTACAAGTGATGGCTATGGAGGTGTGGTGGCTAGGAGATCGAAGATCGTGGAGCGAGATGAAGAACGTCTTATCCTTCTTCTCTAGATCTCTTCTTTATCCCTTATGGATGGGATGGCGGCTCATGTGTTATGTTTTCGTCCTCGGCCTCTTCATGAAAGTTGTCCCTTTTAACAAGGCGAATCAGATTGAAACTATACAGCAGGAACTATATGGCCAGAAAAATATTATTGTCGTATAGTTGCTCGTTAAAGCTACTTTATGCCCCCCTTGATTGCTTCCAAAACGAGACTTGCTTGTTTTTGTTTGAATATTGAGTTTCTATTGTTAAAACCCTCTGTTGATATTCGGAACCTGAAACATACATTAAAAAACAAGTTTTCTTTGCTACCGAAGTATTAGCGTTGGGTACAGCTAGAAAACCATCAAATCCAAATGAAAACCATCAATAGAAACCATAAAAAATGTGTCGAATCTCACAGCTATCCGACCTCAGCCGGATAACCGCGGTCGTGCATTGTAAGTTTTGTTACTACTTTTCTTTTCTCGTACGACATTGCCTGACTTCTTTTACTGATTTAACCTTTTACTTATATTCAAACAATTTCCTAGAGTCCAAGGTCTGAAGTGCCAAGACTGTGGTGAAGGCTCGGGAACGTCGTGGTGAATCCAATGACCCAGCCCCGCCTATAGCATTGAACACTTCTTGATCAATTTGGACGCCAGGATGAATCCAATGAAATCATTCGGCGTTAACCTCTTAGAGGTAGCCATCCGGGTCTTCAATGTCCTTTGGCCGACAGAAGAGAGTCCTAAGCACGTCGCGGCCTTAGCCGAGAGGCTGATGGACTGCGAAACTCAGCTGAACCTCTGGATGGAGTCCTCTGCGCGAGATGGCACTGACACAACCTTGAGCTTTGTACTATCATGGTACAAAGTTATCTCCTTGGATACCCTTCAGAATATGTGCGTCGGCTCGCCATGGCTCTCTGATCTGGAGCATATTCAACACCGGCAAGCTCGGGCCGACCAACTTATCCTGTATGCCAACACACATGCTTGGAATGAAGGACTGACCTTCCTCGAGGAAGACGCTGATGTCAATGCTGACGAGGAGGGTGAAAGAGGCCAAGGAAGAGGCCAATTACGAGGAAGAAAACCCAGAGGAAGAGGCCGGAAGCTCGGACGAGCACGAAGAAACTTCAGACCATGATGCTGAAGCCGAGGTTCCTTCACCAGAGGACGATGCTTCTCGTGCTAAAGCCGAGGTTCCCTCAACAGAAATTGACGTTCCTTCAGCCGAAACCCAAGCTCCTACTGCTAAGGCCGAAGCTCATACCTCGGAGATCGCCACCTGGTAAGCCATTGTTCCCCTGCCAGTTGTTGGCGACGCATCCTCTGATACTCCTTAGGCATAATAACTTCAAAGTTTTATTAAACCCCCGTATGCTGGGAGCAATATATATTATACAGTTTAAGTGATTTTGCTACTATTATGTTTGTAAATACTAAATCCTTTTGGGCATAGTCCTTGAATTTCATTTTTCTTGTTCTCTCGATTCTGTTATTCGGCCCGCGTCTACCATTTTTTGGCATCCGACTTACGGGTCCAAGATTAACATATCGAATCAACAATAGTTAGAAATTTGGAGAATAAGCTCAAAATGACTTTACAAGATAAATAAATAAATAAAGTAAATACATGGCTTACTCAAAAACATGAGTTGGCTCATGTATTTTTCCTCCCTTTGTCGTTTTTCATGTGTTCAATATTCGTGGGCCTTTTATCTTGCTTGCCATGAAGCCTATTTTTTGGACAACAGCAAGTCGAAGAGTTAGCCTTTGTTGCCGACACACTATTAATCTGGCCTAGGGACTAGAAATCTAAGCTAGCCGACATATAAAAATAAATTCATAAAAGACAATGTTATTAAGACAATCCCCGAGTTATAGCTCGAGGTGTCGAGGTTTCATTCATTAGCTCATTGCCAACATATAATCCAACATATGAGAGTTCGGAATACATACACTTCAACTAAGTGTAAAATGGACGCGGTTGAGCTACATTCCATGGCCTCTTTGATTCTTCTTCTCCTAACATGTACGCCTTATTCGTCTCCTGTGCTTGAGCATCTATAATATAGTATGCATCATTGTGCAGTGCTTTGCTCACAATAAATGGACCCTCCCATGGAGGTGATAGTTTATGGATGCCGGCTGTGCGCTGCACAAGTCGAAGCACCAGATCTCCTTCTCGGAAAACTCGAGGATTTACTTTCTTGCTATGATAACGTCTAAGATTCTATTGATATATGGTGGATCTGGATAGTGCCAATTCTCTTGCCTCTTCTAGTAGATCAACATCATTTTATCGGGTTATTTCGTTCACTTCAGCTTCTGTGTACTGGGTGACTCTAGGCGAATCATACACTATGTCAGCTGGTAATACAGCTTCTGCCCCATATACTAGAAAGAATGGTGTATAGCCTGTTGATCAATTCTGAGTTGTCCTCAGGATCCATAGTATGGCCGGGAGCTCCTCGATCCAACACCCCACTGATATTCGTAGTGGCTTAATGAGCTGGGGTTTTATCCCGGATAATACTAGTCCATTGGATATTTCCACTTGCCCGTTCGATGCAGGATCTGCGACTAATGTGACATCTAGTCGTATCTCGTTCTCTCAGCAGAATCAAGCAAATTCTGCTTCGGAAAAAATTGTACCATTATTTGTTATGATGTTATGTGGGTACCCATATCTAAGGATAATATCCTTAAGAAATTTCACTGATGTGGGCCCATCAAATTTTCTTATTGGTTTAACCTCAATCTATTTTGTGAATTTATCAACCATGACCACGATGTGGGTCATGCCGCCACGAGCCGGCTTAAATGGTTTGACCATGTCCAAGCACCATACAACAAATGGCCAAGTTATAGGTATGCTCTTGAGCTTGGAGGAAGGAAAATGTGTTTTGTTCGCATATCTCTGACAACCATTGCATTTTTTCACCAATTCCTCCATATTTTGCAAGGCAGTGGGCCAATAGAACCCATGCCGGAAATCTTTGGGCACTAAGGCTCTGGATGAAGCGTGATGCCCACATTCACCTTGGTGGATATATCAGAGGATCTTTTGTCCTTTTGCTGGGTCAATGCATATCTAGAGGACGCTAGTGACACTTCTTTTATACAGCTCTTTGTTTATTATGGTGTAGGCCTTTGCTCTCCTTTGGATTTGTCTAGCAAGGACTTCATCATTCGACAGAGTTCCATCTTTCAAATACTCGAAAATTGAATGTGCCGATTCTGGTACTTTACGCATCGGAGCAATTACTTCGTCAATTTCCATCACATCAGCCAACATAACCTCTGTCGGGTAAGGCTGACCAGTCCCCGGGTTCTGCAAGGCAGTCCTTGGGTTACTCGGATCGTTCCTCTCATCTATGTCCATTTGGACAGCTTCAGATCCTGGGTTGGCTGGGATAGTGATTGATTCGGATTCTAGTGACGGGATAATTGATGGTTTTCTGAGATGCTCAAGTGCTATTCCCGGCGGGATAGATTGCCTAGATGAGCCTAGTTTTGACAATGTGTCGGCTACATCATTCTCCGCCCGAGGTATATGATGGAATTCACATCCTTCAAAGTATCCACTGATCTTGTGCACATGAAATCTATATAATGCCATATTCGCATCAAGTTCATCCCAATGACCCGACACTTGTTGTACCACTAAGTCCGAATCACCAAAGCATGGGATCCGATGTATTCCAATGTCCTTTGCCACCTTTAAACCATGGACAAGCGCCTCGTACTTGGCTACATTCTATAATGCAGCAAAATGTATCTGTAACACATATTTTAGCTGGTCTTTCTTAGACGAGGTAAGCACTATCCCGGCGCCTAACCCGGTTTTCAATTTTGATCCATAGAAATGCATTCTCAAATAGTTCGAATCAGGCAAAGGCGGCTCATATTGCATTTCATCCCAATCGACAAAAAAGTCGGACAGTGCCTGAGAGTTGATTGCATATCGTCTATCAAACTATGGAGCATAAGGGCCTAGCTCAATTTCCCATTTGTCTATTCAGCCACTTGCATCTTTATTGCCCATTATCTTGGCAATTGGCGCTTCACATATCACCTTTATAGGGTGTTCCTCAAAGTAATGCTTTAGCTTCTTTGCCGACATATAGACACCATATCCATTTTTTTGATAATGTGGGTAGTTTTGCTTTGAAGCAGAGAGTACCTCGCTTAGGTAATATACTGTCCTCTGCACCGACTTACCTTCCTTGCCACGCTCCCCCACTATCGCGATACTTACGACGCGGTTAGTCGTTGCTATGTAGAGCAACATCGTCTCTTTGGATAGTGGTGAGGATAACACTGGTGCAGAGGCTAGCATCTTTTTTAATTCATGAAAATCATTGTCAGCTTATGGTGTTTAGATGAATTTATCCAAAATTTTCATCAATTGGTACAAGGGCAATGCCTTTTCCCTCAGCCGACTAACGAACCGACTCAATGATGCCAGGCAACCAGTGAACTTCTGGACATCATTGAGACAGTTCAGCAGTTCCATATGCTCAACTGCTCGGATCTTAGTCCGATTTGCTTCTATACCTCGGCTCAACACGAGTAATCCGAGTAATTTTCTGGCCGAGACACCAAAGGTGCATTTTCAGGTTAAGATTTATTCGGAATCTCCTTAGATTTGCGAATTTTTGCTGGATATCATCTATGAGGGTTTGAATCTCTTTGATTTTGATCACCACATCATCAACATATACTTGGAATTTTTTGCCAATTTAATCATGTAAACATTTTTGCATGCATCTTTGATATGTTGACCCTGCATTACGTAAGCCGAATGGCATGGTACGATAGCAATAATCCCTATATGGGGTAATAAAGACAGTCTTTATTTGATCAGCTGGATTTAACAGTATCTGGTGGAAACCAGAGTACACGTCTACAAATGATAGTAGCTCGCAACCAATTGTCGAATCAATAACCTGATCTATTATCAGCAAAGGAAATGGATCATTTGGACATGCTTTGTTCAGGTTGGTGTACTCAATGCACATACGTCACACCACTGCCACATTCGGGTCTTTTTCTTGTTCTCTACAAGCACCGGATTAGAGAGCCAATCTGAATGAAGCACTTCCATTATAAACCTGACTACAAGGAGCCAAACTATCTCCTCTCCAATGATTTTTCTCCTGTCCTCGCTAAAGTGGCAGAGAGGTTGCTTCACCGGACTTGCGTCAGGCCTGACATGCATAGAGTGCTCGGCTAGCTCCCTCGGCACACCTTGCAGATCCTGAGTGTACCAAGAAAAAATGTCTCGATTCTCATGGAGGAAGTTGATACATTCCTATTTGTCGTTAAGGCCGGCACCAATGGTTACGGTGCGCTCCGGGAACTAGTCATCAATTTGAATATTCTTGGTGTCCTTAGTCGGCTGGAATGAGACACTTCCATGTGGGTTACTGAGTGCCAATATATTCAACTGAGCCGACTGAGCCAAACCTGCCACCTCTTGTATTATCCTATTTTCCCTCGCAATCACCAATGACTCGTCTAGGTTTGACCCAACCAAGGCACACTCCATTGATCTCCTGTAATCTCCAGAAATGGTGATAATCCCATGGGGTCCAGGCATGTTCATCTTTAAGTAGCTGATGTGAGTACAACACATGAATTTTGATATTGCAGGCCTGCCTAGCAATGCATGATAGCAACTTTCCAGGTACACAACCTCGAACTCCAAATTCTCAGTTCTCCAGTTCTCCCTTGTGCTGAATAACACATATATCCGAACCTTGCCAATTGGATCACAAGACAAACCCGACACAATGCCATGAAAGGTAGTCTTAGTCGACTACAACATGTTCGCCATGATACCCAGCTTGTGCATTGTGTTCTTGTATAGTATATTTATACTGCTGCCATTGTCAATAAGGAACTTGGAGAACTTCACATTGATATTTGGCCCAATGAATATCGTGGTGCTGGCACGGCAGATGCCATGGGTAGGCTTAAGTTGGGGGGCAATGGATGCTAGTGGGATCTAGGGAGGGAAGATGTAGTGATTTCTACACTCAGAACACTAGAACTCAATCTTTATTCAACACTAATGGAGCTACACTTGGTCCTCGAGCTGTATGAGCGAGAGGAAGAAGAAGATACTACTAGTGATCAGTAAAAATGAATCGATCCCCCCTCAGGACGCCCAACCCCTCCTTATAAAGGAGTGGCCTGGTTCCTTCTAGGGCTGACATGGACAAGCATATTCGTGGAATATGCATGTCCCAAAATAGTAACTCGGCAGGCTTATTTCTGTGTCCCCCTTCTATCGATGGCAAAGACACAGAGTCCACCACATGTGAGCCTCGGGCATGAGGAATGTCACCTCCGTGACCTTCTTATGCTCCTTTGCCGCTCTATCTCTTGTCGGTAGCGCTTGGCACTGTGTAGATTCCTGAGGAGAGACAGGGGCTAGTGTTGACTTTGGGGTTTGCCTTCTCCTTCTTGAGCAAGCTTCCCTTGACTCAGCCTCGCCTCGCAAGACTCGGCTTGACCTTAACCAGCACTTAATATGCATAAGAGAAGTAGGCCGACATAACTCATATGCATGTCGGCCGAGTCAGGTTTTAGCTACACGACTCGGAATAAGTCGGACCTCATTCGGCTGACTCCTACATGACTCGGACGGATCATTCCTTGACCTGGCCCAGACCATAAAGAGTTCTCCCTCTTCTTACTTATCTTGACCCTACCTGGGGTCATTCCCCCAATATTAGTCCCCGAAGCTGGTCCGATCTAGTCGACGTCATTCGGCTAGATCACAGCAGTTTCTAGATATTCGGCCGCCATGTTCATGTCTCCGACTCATACTTTAGTTGGTGCCTCTACTCGATTTATCTTTTCTCGACTCGTTTACTTCCTCCGAGGTATGACTCGTTGCTCGAGTCATTTATTCGTATCCGAGGTATCTTTTTAGCTTCTCTTGTAAGCTTCGTCCTACGTGTCTCAATCATTACCTTTTTCCTTATTTTTTGTACCACTACAGTGTTCACTGACATTGCTACAATGATCACTGCGGGCGGTCAAATCGACACAATGACTCTTCGGTCGCCGCAATGGTCATCGCGGCCGAATCCCCTCCTGCACCGTGTGACCCCTCCTGTGGCTCCAATCATCATTCGCCAACACACAATACACGCCTTTTGGTGGTAACCGCGGTGCACTCACGATCCCACTAACGCTCATCGCGTGTGGTTATAAATAGGGGGAGAGGGAAAGGGTTGGTTTAATTTCCCCATTCTCACCCTCTTCATCTTCCTTCTCGCACCGCCGTCGCTGTGCTCCAGTCCGTGCGACCGTGACGCCACGCTCCAATTCACGTGACCGCGTCGTCGTTGTTTGGTCTTTATTCACCGCGCCTCATCTCCTCTTTAGGCCTCTGCTGCGGTTCTCTCGCTCCAGCATCGTCGTGCTCATCGTTGCTGCGACTGGGCCTTGGATTTCAAGACCGCTTCCTGCCGCCAGTGATTCTTCTTCTATTGGCTCCTCTGACGAGCCCATGTCGAGCTTGCATAGCGGCGCCGTCATGGGAGAACAAGACCTCATGGTGAGTCCATAGCGTGGTTCGTGGCAGGGATCCATGGTCACCCGCCGCAAGATCGAGTGGATCCGCAAGACTCGTCGAGTCCCTGCCGAGGTAAATTGTCGCTTACCCGGCAAGGAGTCTACCCCCATAGTGGAGGATGGTGAATATGTAGTTTTTATGTCGCATTTCGTCAGAGGGTTCGGCCTTCCACTTAGAGACTTTGCCAAAGGTTTCCTTGAGTTCTTTGGCCTTCAGCCTCATCACCTGCCGGCTAATGCCATCACTTCTCTGTCGGCCTTCATCTCGGCCTTAGAGGGATACTTTGGCCTCTGGCCTTCTGTGGTAGTTTGGTTGAAGTTTTTCCAGATCTAAGCCAATGTCGTGTCGGATAAATCTCTCCATCCTTCTGAGAAATCTTTGACCTTGTGTGGGGCTGCTTCTATCACACCTCGGAAGAACTCTCTGATCCCTCGAGTTACAGGCCTAGAGTCTTGCAAGCAATGGCATAGGTCGTTTTTCTATGTCAAGAATACTGGCAAGGAGGATAAGATTTGGCTGCCTGCCTTCTCCACCAGTCCCCCTTCTAAGCAACATTGGAACTATAATCCGAAGAAGACTGATGCTCTTGCTGAGGCGTTCGAGCTTCGAATGAAGGAATTGACTCGGGCGAGGCTTCACGGCTGGCCGCTTTCATTAGTAGCCGGATCCGCCCTTTCCAGTTGCGTTCTCATAAGCTTTGCTATATGAGCGGTCCTCTGGATCCCAATCGAGTCTCCACAGTTGAGCTTGAAGATGCCCAGATTCGGAAACGCGTCCGAGCTATCTTCAAGACTGACATGGCCGAGGATTGGGCGTGGGGAATGAAGCCCTTTTCCCGTGATAACCCCCCTCCTCAGGTAACTCGAATTCGACCAGCTCGATGAGGCACGCGACCTAGCTCGCTCCCGCACCGCCATCTACCAGCAAGGGCTCCGCCGCTACCATAGCCGGCGAGTAAGGACTCACACTTTCCAGGAAGGCGACCTGGTACTACGCCTCATCCAGGACAAGAAGGGCATGCACAAGATCTCCCCCTGGGAGGGACCATTCGCCATCGGGCGAGTCCTAGGCAACGACGCCTACTACCTCACCGACGTCCGAGGAGACGGGAAACTCGACGTCAAGCGACCGTGGAATGTAAACCTCCTACAGAAGTTCTACTCCTAGAACTCAATACATGTACCCTCCACCTGCTATGAAATAATACAGATCGGTTACCGCAAATTGAGTATACTCTCCACGTCTTGTGCCACTCGCACTCGTAATAACAGCGTTAAGCTATTCGCAGAAGTCAACCTTTGGTAAAGCGACCGGCACGACCAAGTAGTACGGTACAAGGGCACTGGGAGACCCTAGGCCTTGTAACGTCCACGAAAAACGCCAACCCAGAGCCCCATTGGAGTCGCCTAGCCCGACTGGCTTACCGAGCCAAGACAACTGCCCTCGCTCCTCACAGAAACCAAAGTCATCCGCATCCTTGGCACAACGACTCGAACAGCCAAGTACCACGCTCGGGGACTGACGTCCAGTCAAATATGAGCGGCTAGGGAAAAACGCCCACTATGAGAGCGTGCCCAGGACTCGCCATGCGACTGATCCTTCGGGTCAGGCAGGAGTGACGCGCTTACTCTAACGCGCTTAGTCCTCACCTACCTTGGAGCTACGACTAGAACCACCAAGTACCACGCTCGGGGACTCGGCTACCCGACCTCGTTCGTGCATGGGAAAACGGTCAAGTAAAGAGCACCCACGGGAGTCGCCCTGCGACTGGCTCTCCGAGCTCTGGCGAGTCGACCTCAATAGCGAAACAATTGACAAAACATTCAAAATCGCAAACACATAACAAACGAGGTAAACCCCACAAAAAGGGCGGACACGCTCGGGGACTCGTCCAATCAACATTCAAAGTCGCGAAACAATTCACAAAACAACACGAATTTCGTTACAGCAGAACAAAGTCATTCCAAAATACAAGATAAGTCTAATGGCTATTTGTTACTAACGCCCCAGGGCACAATGCTTCTACTCCGCAGCTTTCGACGCCGACTCGGCGCCACCCCTGCGGTTGCGAATGAAGGGCATGTACGGGTTCGACGGGTACGTCGTCAACTCACACGCCATCGCCGCACGGAACGGCTGCTCGACTTTGAAGTCTAGATGCTTCGGTTCGGGATCGTTGGGGGCGACAGTCGTCTCCTGATAGGGGAGGAGGTCGCCCATTGCCCAAACGCGATCGGAATACACCGCGGCCCGGTCCGTCAGCTTCAGCACCTCCGCAATCTCCATAGAGCCCGTCGACAAGGGGTAGCCACCCATCACATCATCAAGGTCGAAGTCCTCCGGGAAATGGGCAAGCCCAAGGCTGAGCGCCGTTGCCGCCCCACGCCGGAAGGCCGACCGCGTCATGAATTCGACGACTGACGGAGCCTTCTCCAGATAACGCCATACCTCGACGAGGTCGCTGGGAATCACTTCCGTGGGTGATATCTCCTGAAGATATGCTCGAATGCAAGTCGCGGACAACGCGGCCGAGTCGACCAGAGTGGTCACACACTGCCGCACGTCATATGACTGCGCCTCCTCCGAGCTGTCAATAATCCGGCCTATGGACAGAGGCCGACAGTGAGTACACCAACGACTCCACAACGCGAAGAAAAGTTTACCAATTAGCGGACGACAGAGGCCCGTGATGAAGCTTTGAAGCGAGGAGAAGTCGTTCTGCAGCCCAACAACGAGTGCGTCAGACACCTTCCGCTCTTCAGCGGCAGCCGTAACAGCAGCTTTCGCTCGCCCAAAAGCTCCGCCTTCGCTTCCTTTTGCTCACGCTCCAGATCAGCGATCCGCTTCTCGGCCGTACTCAAAGCAGATTGAGCCGCTGTCAGGTCACCCGCCGGGACAAGGCCCCGGCGTACCTCCTCCGCCTCGGCTGCAATTGATTGGAGTCCCTTGTTCGTCTCCTGGACGGCAACGAGTTCCTTCTCCATGCGACACTTTGCTGCAAGCCGATTGGCCGATTTGCGCTGCAGGTCCTGCGCACAAACTAAACCATTAACAACATTGAAAATGCTAAGTGCCCACCCGCTGAAATTCAGCGACTAGGCACTCGGGGACTGGACATTGAAAATCCTAAGTGCCCACCCGCTGAAATTCAGCGACTAGGCACTCGGGGACTGGACATTGAAAATCCTAAGTGCCCACCCGCTGAAATTCAGCGACTAGGCACCCGAAGACTGGACGCTACAAAAACATTAAGAATCCGACCACTGAAATTCAGTGGCCCGATCCTCGGGGACTGGACATACCTGGATGGCAGCGCCCAGCATGCCGTGAAGTTGCAGCGCGTCCACAGACGCAAGCACGACCGGAGTGTGGCCGCGACGCTTCTCGACGTCCGTCTCGGCGACCCCAGGCGTCCGACTCGTTGGCGCCGTGCCACTCGCTGAGGCCGCCTTGGCCATGAAGCGGGGGAAGTCGCAGAGGACGCTGCGACACCACTAGGAGCCGGCTCGGCCACTTCGGGCGAGGCAACAGCCTCCTTGGTCTTCGAGGCCACTTCCGCCGCAGTCGGAGGTTCGCTCGGAGCAACCGCCATGTCATCAGAGACCGTGACGACGTCGTCGCCTTTCGCCCTCTTGGCACCGTCGGCGGGAGCAGCGACTTCGTCGGTTTTCCTCTTCCGTGAGGGGTCCTCCTCGGTGACGACTGGTGGAACCTTGGCCACGGAAGGATGGCCGATCTTTTTAACTCTAGTCCTATGAAACAACGATATGAATAAAACTGTCCGACTACAACGGAAGACAAGCAGATGAACAGGACTTACTTGGTGACTGGTATGAATCGCAGACCGGTGCGGATGCTGGTCGGCCTTTCCAGCTCGGGCCCCAACTTTCGACTGAGGCCCGTCTCGAACACACCGTGTGCCCAAGACATAGAGGGATTCTTTGAAGACGAGGCCGCGGCAGGAGCCTCCGTGATGACAGCTGCGGGAGCTTTCCTGGGAGGCGAAGCTGCTGCGGCTGGAGTAGCCCCCAACCCAGAGATCGGGGCGAATGGGGGTGGAAGCGATGCCAGAGGTACCTCATCCAGGGGAACGGCAGCATCCGGTGCTACGGTCGTGCGCGCCGCTTCTCCCTTAGCCGAGCTGGTGGCGTCAGAACTGGTCGCAGATCGGGGCGGAGACGTCTGCTTTGCCGGCTTCGTATTCTTCCTCGGCGGAGCCTTCACCTCTTTCTTCTTCTTCTTCGATGGTGTGGCCTCACGATGTGAGGTGTGCTCGGGAAGCTCGTCGTCATCGTTATCGTGAGGTTCGAGGCTTCTACTCGCCTCGAGCTCACGCTGATGTTGCCCGCGAGTCTTGCGAACTGTCGGGGCAGCGTCTTCCATGGGCTCGTCTTCATCATCGTCGTCATCACCCTCGTTGCTCCCGATGTCGCCTTTGGCGGGTGGCGACTCGCTCCCGTCCTGGACGGACGAGCTCGAGTTCTCATCGTCTGCGGGTGGGAGCCACCCTTCCACCACTTGGAACAACTACAATAAGCATGAGAGAACGTCAGCACAACCGCGAATGCATCATCTACGACTGCGAATGGTGGCGAAAATGGCGACTTACCGTCGGAGCTAGGCGCCTTGCAGTATAGGGGGCGACCCCGGCCTTCGTGTCCAGGTACGCCGCCTGGGTAATCTTCTTCAGGGCCTGCATATAATCATTGAGTCTCCACTCAACGAGGCAGGATTTCGTCGGGTCATCCTTACCCGTATACTCGTACATGTAATGGTCGCAGCGGGCCAAAGGCACGAGCCGCCTCCCGAACCAGCAGTTGTAGAGGTTAATGGTTTGGAGGCCCTTCTTCTTTAGACCACGGATGGTTTCCAACATTTCGTTGATAACCATCCGCTGATCCAGCGGGAGCTTGCCGACCTGGAGCCGACGCGGTTCGGGCCGGTCGGCGGAGTACCTTGGAAGCGCCACCTCGCCATCTGGAGTCGACTCGGTGACGTAGAACCAGGATTTCTTCCATTCGTTTGCCGCCTTGGCGGGCAGCATCAGGTCGAAGAACGACGCCTTCGACTTCAGCTGGAATGTCAGGCCACCCGCAGCCAGCATCAGGCCGCCTGATTCTTCGCGGCTGATCCTCCCATGGAACAGATCTTGCCACAAGGGGAAGTAGGGCCTGCAGCCCAGATAGCACTCACAGAACGCCAGGAAAATGGCGAGCTGCTCGATGCTATGCGGGCCAAGGTCCGACGGCTGGATCCCGTAGTAGGCACAAAAACGCCGGAAGAAGAGGGAAGTGGGAAACCCCAGCCCCCGCTCCAGGTGGCTGGTGAAGCAGATGAATTCTCCCTCGCGTGGGTCCGGAGTCACTTCTCCGGCCGCGGGGATGCGCCATCTGCCGGCGCGCAGGATCCCGGCCTCCTCGAAGGACGCCAGTAGCGCCCTGGTACACTTGGATCTGCCCCATGGTTCGGTGGAGGGGGCCATTGGTTGGAAGTTCGCGGAGGTCGGGGCTCTCTGGATTGGTTGGATCGCGATGCGGAGTGGAAAACGGAGATGGGCGAACTCGGAGGAAGGACGAAGGAGTGTTTCCATGTTCGCCTGTCATTCTCCTTATATAGCGGTTGCTACCCGCCAATTTCGGGAGCCTTTACTACGTGGTAATTACGCCGAAGTTACCGTTGGATTGCCCCAACGGCTAGTTTTGACCCCACTTGATGGTCCAACTTCATCCATTCGACTCGTCGCTCCGCGCGACTCGACGACTCGCCGACCCGATCACTATAACAGTGACTGAGTATTCGTCGACCCGTTCGCCGAGCTGCGCCGTTATTGCGACTAGAATAACTAGTTTTTTCCTTTATTCAGGAGTCCGCGCCGATTCGACTGGGCGTCCGCATTGGACCCGTATACTCCGACTGCCAACAAACTCCTGCGACCAATCAACGACGGCCTCGAGGACTACTGATGGAGATATGCCTACCGGGGTATACCCAGCAGGACGTTTCCTACTGGCCCAGGTGCCAGCGAGTGGGCCTGTAGGATGGCGACTGGATCAAGATCTGGCGTGGACTCAAGCGACTGGAAGCTGAAGGCCTAGAAGCATAGATAGGCCCAGTCGGATTAGGTTAAAGAATCGCTGAAACCTTAACTGATTCGTTTGAGATCTGTAGACCCTAGGGAGGTGAGTCTATATAAACCTCCCTAGAGGACGCATAGAGGATACGTTCCATCATACACCCAAGTGACGCGCTGCCTAGCCGCCGAGCTTGCCCCATTGTACTCTCACCATAATACAATCTAGCAGGAGTAGGTCTTTACCCTCCGGGGGGCCGAACCTGGGTAAATCCTTGTGTCTCAGCCCTCATCTCGCACCGCAGATGGTTGGCCGCCCTTGCCCCATGTTCTACTACTCGCTGCCGATTGCAGCATCTGCCGTGGTCATTCCCACGATACTATCCGAGTTAATTTCCTTGGTTCCGCCGATTATTTTGCTAATTTTTGTCCACCCTTTCTGCAGAAATTTGATGAACAAGCTTCGGAAGATGCCGAGGTGCTCGCTCTTCCTTGGAGCGACGACCGCAGTACCCCGGACACTAGGGAACCAGACTCGAAGGAGTTTATCCCCAAACCCGAGGCTGCTCCTACTCGTACTCGTGGTAAAGCCTCTGCTCGCGCTGACGAAGGTGACTCGGACGATGTCCAAATTCTTGACGTAGTTGCCGCGGTGCCTATCTCTTACGCATTTCCAGCTCCTTCTTTCCTAGCTAATCCGGTTGGCCAGGTGCACGAGGTCGAACCCCTTGCCTCTGAAGCTCCCGCTCCGTCGAAGAAATGTGCTGCTTCAAATGATCCCTCAGACGTAGCTCCAAAAAACGAATTAAGAGATCCGCCCGGCACCCTCCGAAGCGGAAAATGATGCCCGGAGTCTCTGGGTAAGTTCTCTTGCTCGTTCTAACTTGTATTTCTTGTTTATCTCTTTCTGTTTCTAATTTGGTTTTTCCCTTTACCTCGGCAGTCCTCCTCTTTCTGCTAAGCCAAGTGGTCCGAGCATGACCTCGCATGTTATTCGGCCGTCCTCGCCATCGCCTCAAGGGGATGTTCGAGTTTCAAGCCCTCCTCTCATGCCGACTAACAACCCGTCTAGGCAAGATGAAGACAAGGTTTCCCCTGGTGATGGTGTTGATGTTGTTATGCCGGATCACTCAATTGATCCGGTAATTTCTTTCGAGGTCCCCAAAGTCATCCCCGTTGAATCTTCCCCTGCTGAGGTTCCTGCTACTTCGGCTTTTGCCGAAGCTGCCGCTACCTCAGCTCCTGCTGAGGCTATCGCCCCTTCTGCCCTAGAGTTTATTACTCCGAGTCCAGTTCATCGCCCTAAGTCATTGCCTGTTACCGAGGTTCCTGCCAAGACCAAGAAGGTTGGTGCTGCCAAATCCAAACCAGATCAGAAAGTTAAACCTGGTTCCTCTTAGCCGAGCATCATCGACATGCTTCATAAGGGAGCTTCTGTCGCTAAACCTGGATCTGCCTCCGCCACCGGCACACAACTCGTGCTTCATAAGAGCCCGACGGACGGGATAGCTGCACAACACGCGTGCGAGTCCAAGGGCAAGGTTTTAATGCACACAGAGAGCGGAGGAAGCCTTGGGTCATTGGTAGAGTATACGAACAATTGGAATGCTGTCGATCAGATCGAGGGTAACCCTAGTAACCAACCCTTCCAGCTTTCCGACATTAGCAGCCGTTTGCATTTGGGTCAAGTTTCGGCTTTCAATATCCAGCCACCTAGATCCGAGTCAAGTTTTGCTTGATTCAGATCTTTTTGTGTACTGGCTTTGAATATCTAGCCACCTAGATCCGGGTCAAGTTTCGCTTGATTCGGATCTTTTGTGTATTTTTCCCTGTATAACTCACTCTTATCTTAGGTTGCTCATAATCGACACACAGTTGAATTCCAGAAGCTGCTCTTTTCTCATAGGAAATTGCAGGTCAAGTATGACAAGATGGTTCCCATTCTGAAGAAAACAGGTAAATTATTCGGCGTGTGCACCCAAATCCTTTGTTCAAGTATTTGGTTCCTAATTAACTTGTGATTTATCTTTACCCAGCTAACATTGACACTCAAAATGCTTTGCTGACGAAGAAGATTGCTAGTCTTGAAGGTTAGTCGTCTATCCTCTCTTTACTTGTTTATTTATTTTCTCTTCTAGATAATTTTCGAGTATCTTATAGTACTCTACCCTCGGCTCAGCCAAATTACAAAGGTTTGCAACATCGCATCAAGAGTGCATATCCATGCCTGATATGATGCTGCATTTTTTAGAGCAAGCAGGGACTCATTCGACGCAGCTGAAGGAGAAGGATGACGAGATAGCTCGGCTCCGCGCCGAGGTTGAGTCCTTGAAATCATCCTAGAAGTCTGAGCTGGAGATAATTGATTAGTAGTTTTCCAAGGAAAAGAATCGGTTAACTCTCCAGCTTTAGAAGAACAAAGAACTCCTCGATGCGACTAAGCTAAAAAATGAGTCCATGACGGATGATATTACTCGGTTCGAGAAGAAAAGGGTCGGCTGGGCCGTGGATCTTTAGAAGATGATGCGATATATCCATCGTAAGCTTATTTGCCGAGTTTTCTCTCTTGTGGTTACTGGCCAAGTTACTCCTTGCTTGTTGCTCCTCTCGATTTATGTGATGTTTTGCATTACAAATCACTTTCCAGAATCCGAGCCCATGAGTAATAAGGCCATGGTTGCCGCCCGTGCCCGCCGAGGTGTCCCCAATACTCCGGGTCAAGAATATTGTATTGAGGATCTCCTGGTTGCTGTTGTAGCCGCCATTGAACTGATGAAGATCATGGGAAGAGATCTGGTGAAAGCGGCCATTCGAGCCTTCAATGTGCTCTGGCCGAATGAACCAAAGATTACCAAGGTGGAAGTACTTGTGGCAAAACTAATGAATTCTCAAACCCAGTTGAACCTTTGGAGAGAATCATACGGGTGAGCCGGGGCTGACATGGCGCTTACTGCAGTTCTATCATGGTACGAGGATATCTCTCTTGACACATTGATGAATTTGCATACTACGTCTCCTTGGGTCGAAGACCTGGATCATATCGCTCGCCGCCAAGACCATGCTTATCAACTTATCGAGTATGCAAACGTTTATCAATGGAACGAGGGGACGAGTTTTTTCTCAGACGAGGCCGAAGAAAATGTTGAGGCCGCGGATGGCAATGAGTCCAAAGGAGACTCCGGTGACCAATATGACTCGGATGAAGACTGTGGAAGTTCAGATGAGTCAAGTGATGGTTCGGGAAAAAACGTTGAAGCTCATTCTTCCTCCAAGGGAATTGAAGCTTCCCAAGCCCAAGGTGGAGCTTCGCGTAAAATGGCCAATACTCAAGATGTCCCGGTTACTTCGGTTGATGCCGAGGTAACTTCCACGGAGGTTCAGGCAACCTCGGAGATCCCTGCTCCTAAAGTTGTTGCTTCTACAGAAGTCGAGGCGCCTTATGTGGTAGACGAGATATCTACTTTGGAAGCCCCTGCTTCTGCAATTACCGTCTCTCCTCCTGTCGATGATCCGGTTGTGGCCAATGCTTGAGATGTAAAACTTTTTAATTGCTAAGTCCCCGGTATGTCAGGCATACGTTGTTTTAAGACAATCTACCTCTTTTGGTACTGTTTGATCTGTATAACTTTGGAATCTTTCATATGCTATGCTAATCATTAAGTTGTTACCGTTCTGGGTGAGTTCTGGGTGATTTATTTGGCGTGTATTACTATTTGCGATTTTTAATCCATCGGTTTGAAACAAATATATTCGACAATCTTGGTTTTTTAGATATTGCGAGTTATGCTTAAAAATGAGCGTTTGGGTTAATATATCACATCAGTCATATGAAAGATAATATAACATGTGTCGGCTTGCGTATAGTTCATTCCTTAGTCACTTTTCGTGCGTTTGATTTTCCGTTGGCTCTTATCTCGCTTATCATGAAGTCTCTCTCTAGACCATAATAAGTCATATATGTTGCCTCCGATGTCAACACGTTACTAATTCAAATTGACGATTGAATATATAAATCATCCAACATATCGAATATATAACATCAGGATAGATACCGCGGGGCAGTCCCCGAGTTACTGCTTGTGTTGCCAAGGTCTCATTCACTGATTCATTTTCGATAAATAAAATACATAATCATAGTAATAAATAACATGGGGCAGTCCCGAGTCACTACTCGAGCTGCGGATGTCTCATTAATTCATTTCTGACATACAAAGCCGACATGTAATAATACGGGATACAGTACACTTCCTCTAAGTGTAGAATGGACTAAGTAATGCTACATTTCATGATCTTTTTGACTCGTCTTCGAATTTGTCTGCCTTAGTCCTTTCTGGTGCTTGAGCATCTATGAGATAATATGCATCATTATGCAGTGCTTTGCTTATGATGAACGGGCCCTCCCATGGAGGTGACAACTTATGCATGCCGGCTGTGCGTTGCACGAGCCGAAGCACCAAATCTCCCTCCTTAAAAACTCATGGGTTTACTTTCTTGCTATGGTAGCGTCTGAGGTATTGTTGAAAAACGGCTGATCTGGACAATGGAAATTGTCTTGCTTCTTCTAATAAGTCAACATCATCTTGCCGAGATATTTCATTTACCTCGGCGTTTGTGTATTGTGTGACTCTGGGCAAGTCGTGCACTATGTCTGGTAGTATAACTTCTGCCCCATATACAAGAAAGAAAGAAAGGAGTATATCCCGTTGATCTATTCGGGGTGGTTCTTAAACTCCATAGCATGGCTAGGAGTTCCTCAATCCAACAACCTGCTGACCTTTGGAGTGGCTCTATGAGCCGAGGTTTTATTCCAGATAATACTAGTCCGTTTGACCTCTCGACTTGTCCATATGATGATGGATGCGCTACCGAAGAAACATCGAGTCTTATGCGCTTATCTTGGCAAAACCGAGCAAAGGCTCCTTCAGCAAAGTTTGTGCCATTGTCCGTAATGATACTGTGTGGGCATCCATACCTCAGAATAATATCTTTGAGAAATTTGACTGTCGTGGGCTCGTCACATTTCATTATTGGCTTTACCTCTATCCATTTTGTGAACTTTTCCACCATGACCAAAATGTGAGTCATGCCTCCGCGAGCCGGCTTAAACGGACCTACCATATCCAGGCACCATACGGAGAATGGCCAAGTGATTGGTATTGTTTTTAACTCGGACGAAGGCATATGTATTTTGCTGGCATATCTCTGGCAGCCATTGCACCTTGCTACCAACTCTTTTGCTTCCTTTAGCGCACTTGGGCAATAAAATCCTTGTCGGAATGCTTTAGCCACAAGGGCTCTGGATGAGGCATGGTGCCCGTATTCCCCTTGATGTATGTCCAAGAGTATTTCTTGTACTTTTCCTAGGCTAACACATCTTTGTAGCATATTTGTTACACTTCTCTTATAAAGTTCATTATTTATTATTCTGTAAGCCTTTGCCCTTCTTACTATGTGCCTAGCAAGGACCTCATTATTTGGTAGGGTATCATTTTTGAGGAATAGGAATATTGGCTGTTCCCATTCCGGCATATCGTGCGCCGGGGTGACTGTCTCATCAATTTCCATCACTTCTCCCAACATAATTTTTGCCGAATTTTCCCAATCAGCCCCTGGTTGGCCGAATCAGTCCTCGGGTTACTCAACTCATTTCCCTTATCAATTTCCATCGGGAGGACGAATTGATTCGGACTCTAGGGAAGGTATGATTATTGGCTTTCTTAGGTGTTCTAAGGCAATACTAGGTGGAATCAACTGTCTGGTCGATCCGAGCTTGTACAGGGTATTTGCAGCGTCGTTTTCCACCCGAGGTATGTGATGAAATTCACACCCATCGAAATAACCACTAATCTTTTGTACATGAAACCGGTATAAGGCCATGTTTGCATCCAATGCGTCCCAATTTTATGATACCTGCTGGAATACAAGGTCCGAATCCCCGAAGCATAGAATCCGACGTATGTCAATATCCTTCGCCATTTTTAGGCCATGGACAAGTGCCTCATATTCGGCTACATTGTTCGATGCTGCAAAGTGTATTTGTAACACATACTTCAGTTAATCTTTCTTTGGAGAGGTTAATACTATTCCCGCTCCCAACCAATTTCTTAGTTTAGATCCATAAAAATGCATCGTCCAATAGTTCGGATCAGGCAATGGGGGTTCATACTGCATTTTGGCCCAATCGACAAAAAAGTCGGCTACTGCCTGAGATTTGATTGCATCTCGTCTATCAAATTGTGGAGCATAAGGTGATATCTCAATTGCCCATTATGATATCCGGCCACTTGCATCTTTGTTGCTCATTATCTCGGCTATTGGTGCCTTGCAAATCACCTTGATGGGGTGTTCTTCAAAATAGTGCTTCAACTTTTTAACTAACATATATACTCCATAGGCCATTTTCCGGTAATGTGGATAAGTTTGCTTCGAGGTTGACAGTACTTCGCTTAGGTAATAAACCGGCCTTTGTACCGACTTACCTTCCTATTCTCGCTCGGCCACTATGACAACGCTTACAACTCGGTTTGTTGCTGCTACATAGAGCAGCATAGGTTCTTTTGATAGTGGTGAGGATAAAATTGGCGCTATAGCTAGCATCTTTTTTAGCTGATGGAAGGCATTATCCGCCTGAGGTGTCCAGGTAAATTTGTTGGATTTTTTCATCAGTCGATACAAAGGTAATGCTTTCTGACCTAGCCGACTCACAAACCGATTTAAGGATGCGAGGCATCCGGTAAATTTCTGCACATCATTGAGGCACTTCGGTAGTTCCATCTTCTCTACTGCCTGAATTTTAGTCGGATTTGCCTCTATGCCTCGGCTGGATACAAGGAAACCGAGTAATTCTCCAGCTGGTACACCAAAGGTGCATTTTTCCGGGTTAAGCTTGATTTGAAATCTTCTTAGATTCGCGAATGTTTGCCGGATATCCTCTAGGATCATATGGATTTCTTTGGTTTTTATCACCACGTCATCAACATATACTTGGACATTTTTTCCAATCTGGTCATGTAAACATTTTTTGCATACACCTTTGGTACGTGGCTCCTGTATTCCGCGGGCCGAATGGCATGGTGCAATAGCAATAAGCCCCATATGGGGTGATAAACAGTTTTTATTTGATCAGCCGGGTTTAGCGGTATCTGGTGGAAACCAGAGTACGCGTCTACAAATGATAACAGTTCACAACCTATGGTTGAATCAATAACTGTTGGAATTATGCCCTAGAGGCAATAATAAAGATGTTATTATTATAATTCTTGTTCATGATAATGTTTATATTCCATGCTAGAATTGTATTAAGCGGAAACTTTAATACTTGTGTGGTTTGTGAACAACACTGTGTCCCTAGTACGCCTCTATGGACTAGCTCATTGATTAATGATGGTTAAGGTTTCCTGACCATGGACATGAGTTGTCAATTAATAATGAGATCATATCATTGGGAGAATGATATGGTGGACAGACCCAAACTAAGCGAAGCAATTAGATCGTGTCATCGTGTTCGTCTTTGCGAAGCTTTTCTTATGTCAAATATTGTATTCCTTAGACCATGAGATAATACAACTCCCTGGTATCGGAAGAAAGCTTTGAGGTCATCAAACGTCATCCTATGAGAGGGTGATCATAAAGGTGTCTCTCAGGTGATCGGAAAGTATCTGTTGGGTTGTATGTATCGAGATGGGATTTGACCCTCCCAAGTCGGAGAGATATACTTCAGGCCCACTCGGTAATCGATATCAACACCGCTTGCAAGCATGTGGTTAAGGAGTTAATCACAAAGTGATATCGGATTATGGAACGAGTAAAGTACTTGCTGTGAACGAGATTGAACTAGGTATGACTTATGACGATCAAATCTCGGGCAAGTAAAATATCGTGAGACGAAGGGAATATATATATGGGATTGATTGAATCCTAGCATCGTGGTTCATCCGATATGATCATCGATGAATGTGTGGGAGTCAATATGGGTGTCCAGACCCCGCTGTTGATTATTGATAGAAGATCATGTCTGCATATTCTCGAACCACAGGTCACACATAACGTGTCTCGGCTAGGATAGATTGGATAATTGGTTTATGAGTTTTTGTTCGAGTCTCGGATGGGATCCGGGACATCACGAGAGGTTCGGAGTGGTCCGAGAATAAGATTCATATAAGGTAGTGCAGTTTTGGAGTTGAATTGTTAGGGTTAATCGGTATTGTACCGGAAGCTTCTAGAACCTTCCGGAAGGGGACCAACGTGGCCCCACCTTCCGGGAGGGGGCATGGGCCTATGAGGGAGTGCCCTGGCCGATTGGGCCAGGGGCACAAGGCCCCATAGGGCCCAGCCGGCCAAGAGAGGTTTAAACTCTAGATAGAGCTTCTAGAAGGGGGGTTTCCTTGCCCCCCACTCTTCCTCCTTGGGGCCACCGGCCTTGGCTTGGGAGGGTTGGGGCGCCCACCCCTCTATATATAGAGGGCTGGGGGCGCACCAAACCCCTACACCTTCCCCTCCAACCCTAGCCGCCCTGCTGCCCTCCTCTCTCCCTCCCGACTGCTTGTAGGCGAAGCCCTGCTGCAGAAATTCTCCACCAATTGCACCGCGCTGTCGTGTTGTAGATCCAACCCATCTCTCCACCATACTTGCTGGACCGAGGAAGGAGGAGACGTCGAGGTGCTGCACGTGTGCATCTCACGGAGGCACCGCCACTTGTGGTGCTAGATCGGATTGGATCGCGAGGAGGAGAAGCGAGTACGACTACATCACCCATGTTCCGACGAACGTTCCGCTATGCGAATCTTCAAGGGTATGAAGATCTAATCCAATATCTCTTGTTGTTTGCATCTCCTAGATTAGATCTTGGCTTTCCCTCTGTTCGTATCCGTAGAAAATTTTGATTTACTATGCCGCGAAACCCTTCAGTGGTATCAGAGCTAGATCTATGCGTAGATGTGTTTCACGAGTAGAACGCAACATGGTTGTTGCGGGCGTTGATGTTTTCTGTTGCAATCCTCTTGTTTGTGTTCTTCTTATGACGCGGGATAGTGAGATTGAAGCGGTCCAGGCCAACCTTACGCGACGTCGTTCGCGAGACCGGCTCCGCACTTGACGTGTGGCTTGTTCCACACATGCGGCTGGTGGATGCCAGTTTCTCTCACTATAGTTGTCATGGGATTAACACCGGAGTTTGGCAACCATAATATCACCGTTGTGGCTTTCCGTAGGTAAGAATCGTTCTTAGCATCTACTCCCATAAGCCACGTAAAACATGCAACAACAAAGTAGAGGCGTCTAACTTGTTTTTGCAGGGAGTGTTTTCTGTGATATGGTATGGCCCAAGATGTGATGTGTATAATGTATGCGATGATCATGTTTTGTAACGTTTCACGACTTGCATGTCGATGAGTACACAACCGGCAGGATCCATATGGTTGTCTTTATAATTGTGTATGACCTGTGTGTCAACTTCTTATACGCCATGTAATAGTTTCACTTTATCGCTAAGTAGTTAGCAATAGTTGTAGTTGCTATTCGTGGTGGAGGCAATCATGGTGGAGTGATGGAGAACATGCCGGCACGCACAAGATGGAGATCATTGCGCGAAGATTGGCTATACCATGTCACATTAAAGTTATATGCATGTGATGTTTATCCTTTTATGTATCTTATCATGCTTAGATCGCGACGGTAGCATTATAAGATGATTCCTCACTTAAAGATCAAGATAAAACTGTGTTCTCCCCAAGTATGCACTGCTATGAAGTTGTCGTGTCCAAGCATCACGTGATGATCGGGTGCTATAGACTCTACGCTCACATATAACGGGTGCAAGCCAGTTTTGCACACGCGGAAATACTTGGGTCTAACTTGACGAGCCTAGCATGTACAGACATGGCCTCGGAACACATGAACCGAAAGGTTAAGCATGAGTCATATGAATGATATGATCGATACTTTGTTGTCCACCATTGAAACCACATCTCTTCTCGTGAAGATCAGATTAGGTGTGGTGAATTTGGATCGTGTTCACTAAACAACTTGAGGGATGTTGAATTTAGTGGGAGTTCATCTAGTAATTTGATTAAAAGTTGAACTAGTTATCATGAACATAGTCTAATTTGTACTTGCAAATATTGTAGATCAAATGGCTAAGTCCAACTTCAACTTCAACGTTTTTGCTGAGAAGGAAAAGCTTAGAAACAATGGGTCTAACTTCACCAATTGGTTCCGCAATCTAAGAATCATTCTCTCTGGCGGTCAAAAGGACTATGTCCTTGGGAAAGCGTTAGGTGACCCCCCTGCTGCAACTGCGCCGGCTGATGAGAAAGCTGTCTATCAGTCGCGCAAAGATGATTATGGTGTGATTAAGAGCACCATGTTGTTTGCTATGGAACTGGAACTTCAAAATAGTTTTGAAGACTATCCCGGGCCCTTTGAGATTCTCGAAGAGCTGAAAACCATGTTTCAGACTCAGGCCCGTTCTGAGAGATATGAGATCTCTGAGAAGTTCTTTAACTGCAAGATGGAGGAAGGGAGTTCCGTTAGTGAGCACGCCATTAAGATGACGGGCTACACTCAATGCCTTGAGCAACTGGAATACACGATTCCAGAGGAGCTCAAGATTGACAGGGTTCTGCAATCACTCCCTCCCAGCTACAAAAGTTTTGTAGTGACTCATAATCAGATTGGTTCCACTGATACGATCACCGAGCTCTTCGCAAAGCTGAAGGCTGCGGAGGTGGACATCAAGAAGGATAATCATGTGTTGATGGTCAACAAGCCCTCCTTTAAGAAAGGTAAGGGTGCAAAGAAGCCCTTCAAGAAAGGCGGCGGCAAGCGCGTTGCCCCTGCTGAGAAGAAGCTCAAGTCTGGTCCTAAGCCGACCGAAAGTGCTTCTATTGCAAGGACAAGGGTCATTTGGGCATAATGTCCGAAGTACTTAGCGGACAAGAAGGCTGACACCATCAAAGGTATATTTGATATACATGTTATTGATGTTTTCCTTACTAGCCCTCGTTGTAGTGCCTGGGTATTTGATACTGGTTCAGTTGCTAATATTTGTAACTCGAAACAGGAGCTACGGAATAGACGGCGGCTTGCGAGGGGTGAGGTGACGATGTGCGTTGGAAACTGATCAAGAGTTGATGTGATGGCCGTCGACGCTCTCCTTAGTTTTACCTTGGGATTAGTTTTAAACCTTAATAAATGTTATTATGTGCCTGCGTTGAGCATGAACATTATTTCTGGATCGTGTTTATTGCAAGACGGTTATTCATTTAAATCGGAGAATAATGGTTGTTCTATTTATATGAGCAACATATTTTATGGTCATGCTCCTCTTGTGAATGGTTTATTTCTTCTAAATCTCGAAAGGGATGAAACACACATCCATAACATTGAGGCTAAGAGATGCAAAGTAGATAGTGATAATACTACTTATTTGTGGCACTGTCGTCTAGGTCATATTGGTGTAAAGCGCATGAAGAAACTCCATTCTGATGGACTTTTGGAGTCTCTTGATTTTGAATCATTTGACACATGCGAACCATGCCTCATGGGCAAGATGATCAAAACCCCGTTCTCCGGTATGATGGAGCGAGCAACGGACTTGTTGGAAATCATACATACCGATGTATGCGGACCGATGAGTGTTTCGACGCGCGGTGGATATCGCTATTTTCTCACTTTTACCGATGACTTAAGTAGGTATGGGTATATCTATTTAATGAAACATAAATCTGAAACATTTGAAAAGTTCAAGGAATTTCAGAATGAAGTGGAGAACCATCGTAACAGAAAGATCAAGTTTCTACGATCCGATCGTGGGGGCGAGTATTTAAGTTATGATTTTCTCACGCATCTTAAAGCAAGCGGAATTGTTTCGCAACTCACGCCACCCGGAACACCACAATGCAATGGTGTGTCTGAACGCCAGAATCAAACTTTATTAGATATGGTTCGATCGATGATGTCTCTTACTGATTTGCCGTTATCTTTTTGGGGTTATGCATTAGAAACCGCTGCATTTACTTTAAATAGGGCACCATCTAAATCCGTTGAGACGACACCGTATGAACTGTGGTTTGGTGCTAAACCTAAGTTGTCGTTTCTTAAAGTTTGGGGATGCGAAGCTTACGTCAAGAAGTTGATGCCGGACAAGCTCGAACCCAAAGAGGAGAAATGCGTCTTCATAGGATACCCTAAGGAAACTATTGGGTATACCTTCTATCACAGAACGGAAGGCAAAGTGTTTGTCGCAAAGAACGGTTCCTTTCTTGAGAAGGAGTTTCTCTCGAAAGAAGTGAGTGGGAGGAAAGTAGAGCTAGACGAGGTTGTTGAACCTTCTCTTGAATTGGAGAGTAGCGCAGCACCTGAAATTGTTCCAGTGCCGCCTGCACCAATAATAGAGGAAGCTAATGATAAGGATCATGAAGCTTCGGACGATGCTGCTACTGAACGTCGCAGGTCGACAAGGTCGCGTGCCCCTCCTGAGTGGTACGGCAACCCTGTCTTAATTGTCTTGTTAGTAGAAGACAGTGAACCTACGAACTATGAGGAAGCGATGATGAGCCCAGACTCTGAGAAATGACTAGAGGCCATGAAATCCGAATTAGGATCCATGAGCGAAAACCAAGTATGGACTTTGGTGGACCCTCCTAGCGACCGAAAGGCCGTTGAGTGCAAATGGATTTTCAAGAAGAAAACGGACGCGGATGGTAATGTTACCGTCTATAAAGCACGGCTTGTCGCGAAAGGTTTTTGACAAGTTCAAGGTGTTGACTACGATGAGACTTTCTCTCCCGTAGCGATGTTTAAGTCCATTCGGATTTTATTAGCAATTGTTGTGTTTCATGAGTATGAAATATGGCAGATGGATGTCAAAACTGTGTTCCTCAATGGCAACATTGATGAAGAGTTGTATATGATGCAACCCGAAGGTTTTGTCGAACCTAAGGATGCTGATAAAGTATGCAAACTTCAGCGTTCCATTTATGGACTGAAGCAAGCATCTCGGAGTTGGAACCTTCGTTTTGATCAAGTGATCAAGAGCTTTGGATTTGTTCCAAATTGCTACGAAGCTTGTATCTACAACAAAGTGAGTGGGAGCTCAGTGACATTTCTGGTACTATATGTGGATGACATATTGATTATTGGAAATGACATTAACATGCTTAACGATGTGAAGCGTTATTTGAACAAGTGCTTTTCAATGAAAGACCTAGGTGAAGCTGCTTATATATTGGGCATCAAGATCTATAGAGATAGACAAAGACGCCTGATAGCTTTAAGCCAGAGTACATACCTAGACAAAGTTCTGAAAAGGTTCAGAATGGATAAGGCAAATAAAGGTTTAGTGCCTATGTTGTCAGGTAAGAAATTGAGCAAGGCTCAGTGTCCAGCTACGGTAAATGATAGGGAAGCTATGAGCAAAGTGCCTTATGCCTCGGCCATAGGTTCTATCATGTATGCCATGCTGTGTACTAGACCGGATGTGTCCAATGCTCTTAGTTTGACGAGCAGATATCAAAGTGATCCAGGAGTGGAACACTGGACAGCCGTGAAGAACATCCTAAAGTACCTAAATAGGACAAAAGAAATGTTCTTAGTCTATGGTGGTGATGAACAGCTCATCGTAAAAGGTTACGTCGATGCTAGTTTCGACACCGACAAGGATGATTCTAAATCTCAGACAGGATACGTGTATATTTTGAATGGAGGAGCTGTGAGCTGGAGAAGCTGCAAGCAAAGCGTGATCGCGGGATCTACAGTAGAAGCAGAATACATGGCTGCTGCAGAAGCGTCAAGTGAAGGAGTTTGGATCAGAAACTTCATCACTGAGCTTGGCGTGGTTCCAAGTGCATTGGACCCACTAGAGATATTGTGTGACAACACTGGCGCCATAGCACTCGCTAAGGAAACAAGATATCATCCAAAGACCAAGCATATCAATCGCAAGTTTCATATAATCCGAGATTATATAGCAGATGGAGATCTGAAGATTAGCAAAGTACATACAGATCTGAATGTCGTAGATCCATTGACTAAACCTCTTCCACGTGTAAAACATGATCCGCACCTCAGTGCCATGGGTGTGAGATTGTTGCCAAATGTAAACTAGATTATTGACTCTAGTGCAAGTGGGAGACTGTTGGAATTATGCCCTGGAGGCAATAATAAAGATGTTATTATTATAATTCTTGTTCATGATAATGTTTATATTCCATGCTAGAATTGTATTAAGCGGAAACTTTAATACTTGTGTGGTTTGTGAACAACACCGTGTCCCTAGTACGCCTCTATGGACTAGCTCATTGATTAATGATGGTTAAGGTTTCCTAACCATGGACATGAGTTGTCGATTAATAATGAGATCATATCATTGGGAGAATGATATGATGGATGTACCAAACTAAGCGAAGCAATTAGATCGTGTCATCGTGTTCATCTTTGCGAAGCTTTTCCTATGTCAAATATTGTATTCCTTAGACCATGAGATAATACAACTCCCTGGTATCGGAAGAAAGCTTTGAGGTCATCAAACGTCATCCTATGAGAGGGTGATCATAAAGATGTCTCTCAGGTGATCGGAAAGTATCTGTTGGTTTGTATGTATCGAGATGGGATTTGTCCCTTCCAAGTCGGAGAGATATACTTCGGGCCCACTCGGTAATCGATATCAACACCGCTTGCAAGCATGTGGTTAATGAGTTAATCACAAAGTGATATCGGATTACGGAACGAGTAAAGCATTTCTGTGAACGAGATTGAACTAGGTATGACGGTACCGACGATCGAATCTCGGGCAAGTAAAATATCGCGAGACGAAGGGAATATATATATGGGATTGATTGAATCCTGGCATCGTGGTTCATCCGATATGATCATCGATGAATGTGTGGGAGTCAATATGGGTTTCCAGACACCGCTGTTGATTATTGATAGAAGATCATGTCTGCATATTCTCGAACCCGCAGGGTCACACACTTAACGTGTCTCGACCCTAGGATATATTGGATAATTGGTTTATGAGTTTTTGTTCGGAGTCTTGGATGGGATCCGGGACATCACGAGAGGTTCCGGAATGGTCCGGAGAATAAGATTCATATAAGGCAGTGCAGTTTTTGGAGTTCGGAATTATTCCGGGTTAATCGGTATTGTCTAAGCTTCTAGAACCTTCGGAAGGGGACCAACGTGGCCCCACCTTCCGGGAGGGCATGGGCCTATGAGGGAGTGCCCTGGCCAAGATTGGTCCAGGGGCACAAGGCCCCATAGGGCCCAGCCGCCAAGAGAGGTTTAAACTCTAGATAGAGCTTCTAGAAGGGGGTTTCTTGCCCCCACTCTTCCTCCTTAGGGGCCGCCTTGGCTTGGGGGAGGGGCTAGGGCTGCGCCCACCCCTCTATATATAGAGGGCTGGGGGCGCACCAACCCCACACACCTTCTCCTCCAACCCTAGCCGCCCTGCTGCCCTCCTCTCTCCCTCCCGACTGCTTGTAGGCGAAGCCCTGCTGCAGAAATTCTCCACCATATACACCACGCCGTCGCGTTGTAGATCCAACCCATCTCTCCACCATACTTTCTGGACCAAGGAAGGAGGAGACGTCGAGGTTCCGCACGTGTGCATCTCACGGAGGCATCGCCACTTGTGGTGCTAGATCAGATCGGATCGCGAGGAGGAGAAGCGAGTACGACTACATCACCCACGTTCGATTTAACGCTCACTGCGAATCTTCAAGGGTATGAAGATCTAATCCAATCTCTCTCGTTGTTTTGCATCTCCTAGATTAGATCTTGGCTTCCCTCTGTTTGCATCCGTAGAAAATTTTGATTTACTATGCCGCGAAACCCTTCAGGAAGGTGGCATGTGATACGTTGGAAACGTATATATAATTTTTGATTTTCTATGCTTGTTTAGTATCTACTTTACTTTGCTTTGTCTACACTTTGAGGTGATTTTCATATGTTTTCTGGTACTAACCTATTAACAAGTTGCCACAGTGTTAGTTGCCTGTTTTCTGTTGTTTTTGGTTCCAGAAAGGTAGTAATGAAATATTCTCGGAATTGGACGGGACAAAAGCCAAAGTCAATATTTCACCGAGGAGAACACAGAGTCCAGAGGAGAGACGGAGGGGCACCACAGGGTGGCCACACCCCCCCAGGCATGACCTAGGTTGGGCCCGCGCCTGGGCAGGGTGTGGGCCCCCTGGCCGCCTCCCAGCCTTGCCTCTTCACCTATAAGAATCCCCCGATGCAGAAACCCTAAGCACCCGATCAATGTTTCACGAAACCTTCTGTAGCCGCTGCCACCATCGTCCCTAGATCAGGGGATCTAAAGCTCTTCCCGGCACCCTGCCAGAGGGGAGATCATCTTGGAGGCCTTCTTCTTCATCATGCCAGCCTCCGGTATGAAGCGTGAGTAGTGAAGGGAATATGCCCTGAGACGCAATAATAAAGTGTTTATTATGTGTATTCCAAGTATATGATAGATGTTTATTTTGCATGCTATAATTGTATTAATATGGAAATGTTAATACATGTGTGTTTAATAAACAAACAGAAAGTTCCTAGTTATGCCTCTCTCATAAACTAGCTCGTTGATTAACAAGATATTGAGCAAGGCTCAGTGTCCAGCTATGATAAATGATAGGGAAGCTATGAGCAAAGTGCCTTATGCCTCGGCCATAGGTTCTATCATGTATGCCATGTTGTGTACTAGACCGGATGTGTCCAATGCTCTTAGTTTGACGAGCAGATATCAAAGTGATCCAGGAGTGGAACACTGGACAGCCGTGAAGAACATCCTAAAGTACCTAAATAGGACTAAAGAAATGTTCTTAGTCTATGGGGGTGATGAACAGCTTGTCGTAAAAGGTTACGTCGATGCTAGTTTCGACACCGACAAGGATGATTCTAAATCTCAGACAGAATATGTTTATATTTTGAATGGAGGAGCTGTGAGCTGGAGAAGCTGCAAGCAAAGCGTGATCGCGGGATCTACAGTAGAAGCGGAATACATGGCTGCTGCAGAAGCGTCAAGTGAAGGAGTTTGGATCAGGAACTTCATCACTGAGCTTGGCGTGGTTCCAAGTGCATTGGACCCACTAGAGATATTGTGTGACAACACTGGCGCCATAGCACTCGCTAAGGAACCAAGATATCATCCAAAGACCAAGCATATCAACCGCAAGTTTCATATAATCCGAGATTATATAGAAGATGGAGATCTGAAGATTAGCAAAGTACATACAGATCTGAATGTCGCAGATCCATTGACTAAACCTCTTCCATGTGTAAAACATGATCAGCACCTCACTGCCATGGGTGTGAGATTGTTGCCAGATGTAAACTAGATTATTGACTCTAGTGCAAGTGGGAGACTATTGGAATTATGCCCTAGAGGCAATAATAAAGATGTTATTATTATAATTCTTGTTCATGATAATGTTTATATTCCATGCTAGAATTGTATTAAGCGGAAACTTTAATACTTGTGTGGTTTGTGAACAACACCGTGTCCCTAGTACGCCTCTATGGACTAGCTCATTGATTAATGATGGTTAAGGTTTCCTGACCATGGACATGAGTTGTCAATTAATAATGAGATCATATCATTGGGAGAATGATATGGTGGATAGACCCAAACTAAGCGAAGCAATTAGATCATGTCATCGTGTTCGTCTTTGCGAAGCTTTTCTTATGTCAAATATTGTATTCCTTAGACCATGAGATAATACAACTCCCTGGTATCGGAAGAAAGCTTTGAGGTCATCAAACGTCATCCTATGAGAGGGTGATCATAAAGGTGTCTCTCAGGTGATCGGAAAGTATCTGTTGGGTTGTATGTATCGAGATGGGATTTGTCCCTCCCAAGTCGGAGAGATATACTTCGGGCCCACTCGGTAATCAATATCAACACCGCTTGCAAGCATGTGGTTAAGGAGTTAATCACAAAGTGATATCGGATTACGGAACGAGTAAAGTACTTGCTGTGAACGAGATTGAACTAGGTATGATGGTACCGACGATCAAATCTCGGGCAAGTAAAATATCGCGAGACGAAGGGAATATATATATGGGATTGATTGAATCCTGGCATCGTGGTTCATCCAATATGATCATCGATGAATGTGTGGGAGTCAATATGGGTGTCTGCACTCACTGTTGATTATTGATAGAAGATCATGTCTGCATATTCTACCCGCAGGGTCACACACTTAACGTGTCTCGACGCTAGGATAGATTGGATAATTGGTTTATGAGTTTTTGTTCGGAGTCTCGGATGGGATCCGGGACATCACGAGAGGTTCCGGAGTGGTCTGGAGAATAAGATTCATATAAGGTAGTGTAGTTTTTGGAGTTCGGAATTGTTCCGGGTTAATCGGTATTGTACCGGAAGCTTCTAGAACCTTCCGGAAGGGGACCAACGTGGCCCCACCTTCCGGGAGGGGGCATGGGCCTATGAGGGAGTGCCCTGGCCGATTGGGCCAGGGGAACAAGGCCCCATAGGGCCCAGCCGGCCAAGAGAGGTTTAAACTCTAGATAGAGCTTCTAGAAGGGGGAGTTTCCTTGCCCCCCACTCTTCCTCCTTGGGGCCGCCGGCCTTGGATTGGGGGAGGGGCTAGGGCTGCCCACCCTCTATATATAGAGGGATGGGGCGCACCAACCCCTACACCTTCCCTCCAACCCTAGCCGCCTGCTGCCTCCTCTCTCCCTCCCGATCGCTTGTAGTAAGCCCGTTGAGAAATTCTCCACGAATTGCACCGCGCCGTCGCGTTGTAGATCCAACCCATCTCTCCACCATACTTGCTGGACCGAGGAAGGAGGATACGTCGAGGTGCTGCACGTGTGCATCTCACGGAGGCACCGCCACTTGTGGTGCTAGATCGGATCGGATCGCGAGGAGGAGAAGCGAGTACGACTACATCACCCACGTTCCGACGAACGTTCCGCTGTGCGAATCTTCAAGGGTATGAAGATCTAATCCAATCTCTCTCGTTGTTTGCATCTCCTAGATTAGATCTTGGCTTTCCCTCTGTTCGCATCCGTAGAAAATTTTGATTTACTATGCCGCGAAACCCTTCAATAACCTGGTCTATCCTAGGTAAAGGAAAAGGGTCCTTGGGACACGCCTTGTTAATGTTCGTGTAATCGATGCACATACGCCAAACCACAGCTATGTTCAGATCATCCTTCTTATTATCAACCAACACCAGATTAGACAGCCAATCCGGATGAAGCACTTCCATATTAAAGCCGGCTGCAAGGAGCCGAGCTATTTCGTCCCCAATGAATTTTCTCATATCTTTGGTGAAGCGGCGGAGAGGTAGCTTCACCAGTCTTGCTCCTGGCCTTACATGCAAAGAGTGCTCAGCCAACTCCCTCGGTATTCCTTGCAGATCTTGTGTAGACCATGCAAAGATATCCCGATTCTCACGAAGGAAGTTGGTGAGCTTGCTTTCCTATTTATCATTCAGGCCGGCACTAATGGTGATGGTGCGCTCTGGGAATTGGTCATCAATCTGGATCTTCTTTGTCTCCTTAGTCGGCTGGAAAGACACGCTTCCGTGTAGGTTAGCAAGTGCCGGCATGTTGAGCTGTGCTGACTGAGCTAAGGCTGCGACCTCCTGAATTGTCTTTTTGTCTCTTGTAATCACCAAAGACTCGGCCAGATTTGATCCGGCCGAGGCACACTCCATTGATTTCTTGTAGTCTCCTAATACTGTGATCACTCCTTGTGGTCATGGCATCTTCATCTTTAAGTAACCAATTTGACAGTTGGTCATGAATTTTGCCAATGCCGGTCGTCCGAGTAATGCGTGATAACAACTCTCTAGATCTACCACCTCAAATTCCAAATTCTCTGCTCTGCAGTTCTCCCTTGTGCCAAATAAAACATCTACTCAGACCTTCCCAATGGGCTCGCAAGACAGTCCTCGAACTATTCTATGAAAATTTGTCTTGGTAGACTGCAGCATATTTGGAGAGATGCAGAGTTTGTGCATCGTATCTTTGTACATAATGTTGATGCTGCTGCCGTTATCTATCAACACCTTTAAAATTTCACATTAATGTTGGATCCAACAAACATTGGGTCAAGCACTAAAGCATATGACCCGGGGTTTGGCATGATCTTGTGTTGGGGAGATAACCTCGGGTAGGGTAAAGACGGGAAATGACGAAAGGAAGTTGCCTGTCTAGTTTCCGAGTTATTGTTAGAGTCGGCCGAATCCTGTTAAGGTCGGCCAAGACAGGGAAGGGCAGGACCCTTATGATAAAGGCAAGGCATTACCCGGCCGGGATACTGCATAACTCGGCCGGGTTAGACCGAGTAATCTCGATGCAGGTGAAGGACAAGCCGAGTTACGCGAGGTAAGGCCGAATGATATGAAGCTTGCAGGAGAAGGAGAAACCCAAAGTCAAACTCTAGCTGCAGGCTAGAAGGAATCTTAGCGGAGCCAAGCACAAGAGACAAAGGAGCAGAGCGTCAGAGGGGCAGAAGGAGGTCACGGAGATGACAGTCCTGAAGCCCGAGGCATGCAGGAGGGGCCCTCTGGAGCCTTGCCGTCGTTAGGAGGGCGACAGGGAAAGGAGGCCGCCGAACTACTATTTTGGGACAAGCATATTCCTCGAATATGCTTGCCCTGTCAGTCCTAAAGGCACCCAAGGCTCTCCTTTATAAGGGGAGGCTTGGACCCTGAGGAAGGCATCGGCTCATTTTAGTACCGTTAGGCTGGTAAAGTTCTTCCTTACATACAGCTCGAGGAGCACTTGTAGCCCAAGGAAGAAAAAATAAAGATCTTTGCCTTAGTCTTCTGTGTGTAGAATTAATTGCATCTTCCCTCCCCAGATCCCACTAGCATCCATAGGCCCCTCACTTTATCCTACCCATGGCATCTGCCGTGTCACCACCACGACAGTTGGCGCCCACCGTGGGGCCAGCAGCGGTGCTAGCTGGAGTCATGATCCGAACGGGAAACTTCATCAACACTGGCGAGTGCGTTGTTTCTGGCTTGGTCCGGAGATTTGATCTCTGTGACTACGTCAGCGACAATGCAGGCAGCTTCAGGGGAAAAGCTCCTCCGCGCAACGGCGTCTTCATCAGCTTGGGCACGCACCAGGTCTACGTCGGCGTCGATGTCTCCGGCATTTATCCTCACCAGGTTGTTGTTGCAGGAGAGCCACCCCTTAGCGCCGCGAGCCGTCCGCGCGGAGTGTGCCCGGTCAGCAGTGTCGAGGTGATGGTTGCAGCCGGGGTGCAGGCGGGAGCAGCGGGTGCCGGATCAACCAGAGACCCTGCCACAGGCGTGCAGGTCGTGCCCAGGCAGACAGCATCACCACCCACCGAGGTAATCCCTCCAGTGACCAATCAGGCCGAAGTGCAGGACACTACCCCAAAGGCACCAAGAATAAGAGGGCCACCTCTGGAAAGACCAGAAAACATTCTTCAGGCAACCATAGATAATCTAACTACACCTGTAGCGCCGATACTTGATCCGGCAAATGCTCAGGGAGAATTAGAAGAAACCAGGCAAAAGGTGCTGGTAGAGGCAAAAAAGGTGTCGGCCTTATGAGTCCTTAAACAGACCTGCGAGTATGCCAAAGCTAACAAGCTCGACGTCGCTCCCGAACGGGTTGACGAGTTGAGATTAAGAGGGAAGAACCTCATAGATGATATCAACAAGGAGCATGATGCTCATAAGGCAGAATCAGTTGATTTGGGCTTGCCGAGGTACAGTACCCCGGCAAAGAACCTGAGAGCGGCAAATGCCGCAGCATTAGAGTTGGAGGGATTGACCGGTGAAGCCCGGCAGAAACAGCAAGAAGGAGTGAATGAGCTGGTGCGCATTGCGAACCAGCAGAATGAAGAGATGCTCAGGGCAGATCCGGCGAGGCCAGGGGCCTCGCGGATGGTTCACTCCGCTGGGGCAGTACCTGCCTTGTCTGTGGCAGCGGCATCTTCACCCGGAAACAATGCACGAAGGGACAGAGCGGTAACTTCGGGAAAGATAAACAAGCAAATTTTTCCATATGATCCGGCAATAGCCGGGAAAGCAAATGAGAACAGAGGCAATGGAAGCCGAGGTAACAGTGGCGAAAGGAACCCCGGCCATGCTAAGAAAGGCGGCAGAAGCCGAGGCAATGGGGACCTCGGCAGAGCAGAACTCGGAAGAGGAAATCACGAGAACAATACCCCGGTCGAAGGAAGGAGAGAACCGCTGCACAACCCGCAGCCGAGACATGAACCTCGGCAGGAAAGAGAAGCAAGACCAGCTCGCCACAATCAGGTAAATGAAAGGTACAATGATGGTTATTCCGAGATGGAATATGCGATCCATGGTGGAAATAACCACTATGGAATGCAGGATAGAGTTCTGTACCGAGTAAAGCTAGAGTAAAGCTAGACCGGCTATACCGATCCGAGTTGCTGGAAGAACAAGGTCCACCGGGTCCGGCATGTTTCGGACCACGGATCATGGGCGAACCACCTGTGCCGAACTTTCAGCTGGCAAGAGGCACAAAAACGTATAATGGGAGCACCAAACCACAAGACTGGTTGATTGATTATGCCACAGCTGTGAAAATAGCAGGTGGGAACTTGCGATGGGCAGTGCGGTATGTCCCGCAAATGTTGGAAGGACCAGCTAGAGTATGGCTGAATAATCTACCAGCAGGCAGCATCAACTGTTGGTGGGATTTTGAAGAAATGATCGTTAGCAACTTTACAAGCACTTACAAGAGGCCAAACAGGCCGCAGCAGTTAGCCATGTGCAAGCAAAAACCGAATGAGACGGACAGAGAGTTTTTAACTCGGTGGTGTAACCTAAGAAACTCATGTGAAGGAGTTATAGAATCACAAGCAATAGCTTGGTTCGCACAGGGATGCCGCTATGCCAGTGTGTTATGGCAGCGATTGCAAAGAGATATGCCAACCACATTGGCAGAAACCATCAGAATAGCGGATTCTTATGCGTTGGGAGATCCGACGCAACCCGAGTTAATGTCGGCAGATCATCGGGAGCATCAAGATCAATACGCGAGGGATATGGCCGGGTCATCCAGGCGCAATGACTTCAGAGGAAGAAGAAGAGAAGAGAGACCAGATTATAGATATAATTCAGCCCAGGTGGCAGCGGTAGCGCAAGATCAGCCGAGTAACGGAACGACTCAACGGCAAAAGAATGGTCCTCAGCAGTGGACACCAAGGAATGAAGGAAAAAGACAGTGGACACCAGAACAAAAGAAGCAATGGCGAGAGGCGAAGTACGTCAATCTATGTTAGATCAGCCGTGTAAATTTCACACGTCAAACCCAGCCAGGCCGGCCAACCATACGACCCGCCAATGTGCATGGATGAAAAGTGCGATGGGAAACCCAGCAGGCATGCAGGCAACACCTCTCCAAGCACATCCGCAGCATCAGCCGCAGTTGACGGGAGCAAATGCGCAACAACTAATGTTACCACCTCCTCCCCCGAGGTACGACAACTCGGACCGGAGGGATGCGGTGCATCAAGTGATGAATCAGGGTCCGGATGGAAGGACAAATCCAGGAAATAATGGACGCAGTGACTACAGAGAACATCATCAGTCGTATTGCGTGTTCACGGCAGAACAGCAAGACAAGCAGAGTGTACAGCGCCGACATATGGAAGTAAATGCAGTAATGCCGGCAGTAACAAGATATGTGCCTTGGTCGGATCAAGAAGTAACCTGAAGCATAAAGGATCACCCCAAGATAATGCCGAGTCTGGGGTCATATGCACTCGTGTTAGATCCGACATTTGTCGGACCGAGCATTAATGTGAAATTTTCAAAGGTACTCATTGACAATGGGAGCAGCATCAATATCATGTACAAAGATACAATGCACAAACTCGGAAGAACACAGAACATGCTGCAGTCCACAAGGACCACATTCCATGGGATAGTACCAGGGCTTTCATGCGAACCCATTGGTAAGGTCCGAGTGGACGTATTATTCGGCACCAGAGATAACTGCAGAGCAGAAAACTTAGAGTTCGAGGTGGTGGATCTAGAAAGTTGCTATCATGCTCTACTCGGGTGGCCAACATTGGCCAAATTCATGGCCAGCTGTCATGTAAGTTATCTAAAAATGAAGTTACCCAGACCACAAGGGGTGATAACGGTAGCAGGGGATTACAGGAAGTCAATGGAATGTGCTTCAGCCGGGTCAAATTTGGCCGAATCATTGGTAATAGCAAGGGAAAAAAGAAGGATTCAGGAGGTAGCAGCCCTCGCTCAGTCGGCACAGCTGAATATGCCGGCACTAGCCAAACCACATGGAAGTGTCTCCTTTCAGCCGACTAAAGAAACAAAAAAGTTCCAGATAGATGAACAATTCCCGGAGCGCACCGTCACTATTGGTGCCGGCCTAGATGCTAAATAGGAAAGCGAGCTCACGAACTTCCTCTGTGAGAATCGGGATATCTTTGCATGGTCAACCCAGGATCTGCAAGGTGTGCCGAGGGAGTTGGCTGAGCACTCTCTAAATGTAAGGCCAGGAGCAAGGCCGGTGAAGCAACCTCTCCGCCGCTTCGCCGAAGACAGGAGAAAAATAATAGGGGATGAAATAGCTCGGCTCCTTGCGTCCGGGTTCATCATGGAGGTGTTGTATCCAGATTGGCTGTCAAACCCGGTGTTAGTGGAAAAGAAGAAGGATGATCCAAATGTAGCCATTGTATGGGGAATGTGTATCGATTACACGAACCTGAACAAGGCGTGTCCAAAAGATCCTTTTCCTTTACCTAGAATAGACCAAGTCATTGATTCGACCGCTGGTTGTGAACTATTGTCATTTGTAGACGCGTATTCTGGTTTTCACCAGATACCGTTAAATCCGGCCGATCAAATAAAGACTGCGTTTATTACCCCGTAGGGGGATTATTGCTATCGCACAATGCCATTCGACTGCGCCAGCTTGAGAGCGATATCGAGAGATGCATGCAAAAATGTCTACATGACCAGATAGGAAAAAATGTACAAGTATATGTGGATGATGTGGTTATCAAAACCAAAGAAAGCAAAACACTACTGGATGATATATGGCAGACTTTCGCAAACCTGAGAAGGTTCCGAATGAAGCTTAACCCGGAAAAATGCACATTTGGCATGCCAGCGGGAAAATTACTCAGTTTTCTTGTATCTAGCCGAGGTATAGAGGCCAACCCAACCAAGATAAAGGCAGTAGAAATAATGGAGTTGCCGAGGTGTCTAAATGACGTACAAAAGTTCACAGGTTGTTTAGCCTCGCTCAGCCGATTTGTATGACGGCTGGGAGAGAAGGCATTACCACTCTATCAACTGATGAAGAAATCAGATAAGTTCATTTGGACTCATAAGCGCATAAATGCATTTCATGAATTGAAAAGATGTTGGTCACTGACTTTTGCCTTAGCTTCTCCATTGTCAAAAGAGCCTATGTTACTCTACATAGCAGCCACTAACGAGTAGTGAGCGGTGATCGTCAGAGAAACGAGTTGAAAATGATAAGTCAGTACAAAGGCCGGTGTATTACTTGAGCGAGGTACTATCAGCCTCGAAACAAAATTACCCGCATTATCAGAAGATGGCTTATGGAGTGTACATGTCGGCAAAGAAACTTAAACACTACTTTGAAGAGCACCCCATCAAAGTGATTTGTGAGGCACCCATAGCCGACATATTGAGTAACAAAGATGCAAGTGGCCGAATAGCAAAATGGGCAATTGAATTGTCACCTTATGCTCCGCAATTCGATAGGAGGGATGCAACAAATCTCCGGCTGTGGCCGACTTCTTCGTAGATTGGGCCGAGGTGCAATATGAGCCACCATTGCAAGACCCGAATTATTGGACGATGCACTTTGACGGTTCCAAACTAAGAAATAGTTTGGGGGCAGGAATAGTGTTAACCTCGCCAAAAAGAGATCAGCTAGAATATGTGCTGCAGATACATTTTGCCGCGTCAAACAACATAGCCGAGGATGAAGCACTTGTCCATGGATTAAATGTGGCAAAAGAGATTGGCATACACCGAATCTTATGCTATGGAGATTCAGATCTAGTAGTACAACAAGTCTTAGACAATTGGGATGCATTGGATGATAATATGGCTCTGTATAGATTCCATGTGCAAAAAATCAGTGGATACTTTGAAGGATGTGAATTTCACCATATACCTCGGGCAGAAAACGACGCCGCAGACACGCTGTCAAAACTAGGATCAACTAGGCAGTCAATTCCCCCAGGTATTTCCCTAGAGCACCTAAGGAAACCATCAATAATACCGTCACCAGAGTCCGAATCTATCTTTATTCCGGCAAGGTCAGGAGAAGATAATGTGCCGATGGAAATTGACAAGCAATATAACCCGGGTGAAAGGATACGGATGTCGCCTAGAGGGGGGTGAATAGGCGATTAAAACTTTTCCTAGAGTGGCTCAACAAGGGCGGAATAAAACTAGTGTTTACTTTGTAAAGCACAACCTAGAAACAACTAAGGTTTACCTATGTGCACCAACAACTTATGCTAAGCAATACAAGCAACAAAGTGATAGCAAGATATATATTACTTCAAGCACGAAGGCTATCACAATGTAAAGTGCATAAGTAAAGAGCTCGGGTATAGAGATAACCGAGGCACGCGGGGACACCGATATTTTACCGAGTTCCTCCCAACATGGAGTACGTCTCGTTTGGAGAGGGGGTGGTATCAAACCACCAACGCATACAAAAGGCCTCCTTATTCTCCGTGAATCTCACCCCAATGGGATCGATCCACGCCCACTATCGGTGCACTTGTCGGTGTGGCGGAACCTCTCACAAGGTTGGGGCACAACTCCACAACTTAATTGGAGGCTCCCAACAAATGCCACAAAAGGCCTCAACAAATGCCACCAAGGCCACAATGCCACCAAGGCCACAAAACCGTCTAGGGTTCCAAGAACCCAAGAGGGACAAGCTCCAATGAGCAACTCAAACCAAATCCTCCGAGGAGAACTCAAACCGATGCACCAAATGCAAATGGCAAGAAAACCACAAAGGTGTTCAAATCCTTCTCTCCCAAATTCCACCAAAGCTACAAAAGCTTATGGGGGAATAAGAGAGGAAGAACAATGGAGGAAATCCACAAAAGACTCCAAGATCTAGATCCCAATATGTTCCCCTCACTTAGAGGAAAGATTGATTGGTGGGATTGTAGATCTAGATCTCCTCTTTCAAATCCCTCAAGAATATGCAAGAATCATTGGAGGGATTGAGAGAAAGCAAGCTCAAGAAGGTCAACAATGGAGGGGAAAACTTGCAAGAATGGTTGAGGAACCATTGGGGAAGAAGGCCCCTTATATAGGTCCCTCCAAAATCCAACCGTTGCAGCCCAAAAACGCGATTCCCGGTACTACCGGACATTTTCCCGGTACTACCGGACTTTCCCGGCACTACCGGACATTTCCTGGGGTTCCTGGGACTCCAAACGCATTTTCTCTCTGCGCTCCCCGGTACCAAAAAGCGGTACTACCGGATCCTGGTCCGGTACTACCGGTCATCACAGAACGAAAACAGCCATAACTTTTGCATCCGGACTCCGATTTCGATGATCTTGGGCTCGTTTCAAAGAGGACAACAACCTCTATAAGATCATGCAAAGAAACATCATAGTCCATAAAGGGAGAATAGATCCAAATGACGAAGTAAAAAACCTTCTACCGCGCTAGGTACTAAAATGCGGTACTACCGCTTTTTGGTACCTAGCCCGGCAGTGGATTTTGGCAACTTTCCAAAACCTTCTGCCTTGCTAGGTACTAAAATGTGGTACTACCGCATTTTGGTACCTAGGAGGGCAGTGGCATTTGGCAACTTGCCAAAACCTACTGCCGCGCCAGGTACTAAAATGCGGTACTACCGCATTTTGGTACCTAGGAAAATTCAAACCTCTATAACTTTTGATTGGTAACTCCGATCGACCCGATTCCAATTGCGTTGGAAAAAGGACGACATGGGCTACCCTATGAAAGGTGAAAATATTGGTTATCACCAAGTGAGAATGTATCATGTATAATAATCTGAGATACCTCACTTGGTGAGAAACCGAAAAGCTGCCAAGATCAAAATCGCAACAAGATACAAACGGAAGATCTGATTTTGATGAACAAGAGCTTGTTATGGATATTACCACAAGCTCTATATCCACACATGGATAAGACCAAATAACAACCAAATATGATGATGCAAATATGCAAAGGTTTGATCTCTCTCCGAATGATGTGACCGAATTACTCATACGAGAGCCCCTCTTAATAGTACGGTTATCTATCCTAAACCCGGTCTCACACACACAACGTGAGACCGGCAAAAGGGAAAACCTATCAAGATTATACCTTTGCCTTGAGCATTCCACTTGGGCTCGATGTAGACGATCTTGCCCTTCTCAAGATGTAACGCCTTTCTTGATTCTTCATCATCGATCCATGATCATCGAGGATGGCAAGCCTCAAACATGAGATCTTCTATAGATGGCGCATTTTGAGCTTGCACATCACATCTTCTTCTCATTTCATCGACATTGAAGCCAACACATGCTCCAAGCGATGCTAATGGACAAATCCTACAAGTATAACTTAATACACACATTAGTCCATAAAGATTGTCATTAATTACCAAAACCACACATGGGGCCCAACATGTTCTTTCAATCTCCCCCATTTTGGTAATTGATGACAATCCCTTTAAGAGGGTTTATATAAGGAATCTTAATGAACAACATGGTAACACCAATATCAAATACTACATAAGTATGTTATATTGGTACCACCACCATATATAGAGCAAACTCCCCCACAATCTATGCATGTGTGATGAACTTGAATTTCATTGCATATATTGCCAATCATTATCATTGGTGGAGTTTCCTCTATATATACCACATGCTAAGCAACAACAAAGATGAAAGAGCATGAAAGGCAAATGCTTAGAAACAAACTCAAAGCATAAACCATTTTCCTTAAACCCTCTAAAACTTCTCCCCCATTGGCATCGATTGCCGAAATGGGTGACAAGTTCTAGAAGGCAAATATAGTAATAATTCCTCCAAAGATGTGCCTTCGCACATATCCAATGATGAATACTTGGGAGGGACTAGGACTATATCGAGGACCCGAAGATTGCCGAAGGAATAAAATAAAATGACGCATCACAAATGACGCAAGCAATCACAAGATCCGACAAATCAATTGAAAACAACAAATGAGTTCAAATGGAAACTACGAGATATTATGAAATGAGCAAAATAGTGCTTTAAATAACAAATAGAGAAGCTCCCCAAGATTTGTGCATAATTCAAAATAAATGCATTAGAATACATATTGCACAAATATGGAATCCTCGCTCCCCCATAAGCATTTAAAACACAACAAATGTGAAAGAATGCAAATGAGTATTATTAAATGAGGTAGATGAGCTCCCCAAAGAGCATGCACCAATTATGATAATTGCATTTGGGAACGAGGTGCATAGTCATGGACTCCTCACTAATCCAAATTCATTTAACAATACAAGACATGAAAGAACAAATATGAGTGACCTAAGATGCAAACAAGAGGAACAAGTACTCATAGGAAAATAAATTTGGAAGCCACCGAAGAATCAAAAGGAATAGAAAGGTGGTCTCCAAGGATTAAAAATCAACTAAAATTATCTTCTCATATGTGTATATGTCTCTAAGTGGAAAATATCACAAATACATATTCCAAAGAAGAAATATGCACACATAAAGAAGATTATACAAGAAAGCACATGAAAGGCAAAAATGAAGTCATAACATATATCAATAAGATTTTTGCTTCAAGGCATGGCCAAAGGCTCACATATATCTTATTGTACATTAATGAGCTTCAAACACCGACACACTACATATATTACAACTATCACCAAGGGAAAAGGAGAAAGTTGGAATATATGGAGAAAGGCAACAAGTATCATAAGATAAAATAGACTAGCAAAAATCTCACTATTGCATATGAGATAAGTTGATGAAATGATAGGCAATAAAATTGCTAGATTTACATATTTGGGATTGGAGGATCATATGCATGATTTTGTATAGTCCCAACTATATGTACACATCTCAACTTATACACATTTACAATAGAGAGTTCTATTAAAACCATGGCTAGAACTACAACAATTACAAATACATTAATTCATGCTAGAAGGCAACCGACAAACGGTTGGAATCAAGATATATGAGCATGAGAAAGAGATACTTGTTACCGAGATAAAATTGGTAGGATGTAGAGGATATGAATTCATTGATCATCCCATAGCTTGTCTCAAATTTTCATGTATGCACCACTTCTTCAAAATTGAGAGACAAGCATCCAATATATCTCCAATGTACCTAAAACACATTTAAGTACAAAATGGTCCCCAAACTTATTGGGTCCAAAGTAGTTAGTGCAACTACAATACATAGGAGAGACTCCACATAAATATGTGCATATTGATATGAAATTGAATTTCATGCACAACTTAGCCGGTGGGTATTGGTGGAGTTTCCCCTATATATTGGATCAAAGAAAGCAAGCATGCCATAATACAAACATATAGTAAATAAGCATGCATAAAGCTTTCAAGAACCAAAAAGGAGATACAATTTGAACAAAAACAACAAGGAAAAACGATATTGCACACAAAAGAGTGTGACAAGACAAGCGGTGTCCAAATTGTATCAAAGAACCAATTCAACACATGAAAGAACACAAGTTCAACAAATGAACTAGGCTAAGACCAAAAGAGCAAAAGATAGATATAAATAAAAATTCTCAAGGATTTATCTCATTCTAAAATGGTCAAATCAAGAAACAAGGAATGAGACAAAACCAACTCCCAAACAGAGCAAGGTTCCAACAAGAAACCAAACTCCCAAACTTCACATGATGGCACAAGTACCAATATGAAAAGATTGAGGATCCAAGCACATAAAACACGATATGGATCAAACAAAGAAGTATAAATATGAGTGTTCTAAGTAACATAGGAGAGCTCCCCCATAGATAGTGCATTATATAGGATTTTCCTGTTAAATGCAAAATGCACACAAATGGGATCATCACTAGTACCTACAATAAGTAAAACACAAGAGGATATCAATAAAATAAGAAGATCCACAAGAATCAAAGAAGGCTTGGGAGACAACACAAAACATTTTCTTGGCCAAAGATAGGATAAAATTAAACAAAGGCCAAAGTGAATATGATCAATAAATTCTACCTTAAATTGAGTACTCATTGTCCAAGGACAAGAAATATTGAGAATAATTTTCCCTAGGTAGTTCATACGGATATCCAAGATCATATACACACAACAAGAAGCATATAACTAAATATAAGAATTGAGCATGATACTTCAAACAAGATTCTTGGTAGCTTCCCATAGTCACACAATCACTAGTGATTAGAGTAACTTGAAGCAAATGGTTTCCATGCGAATATATATATATCTAAATATGAGTAAACACATACCAAGAACCACTCTCATATACAAGATCCAAAATAAGATCAATAAAGCCATTCAAGCAAATTGGAAATTGTATGAGCAAATGTGTCACATAGGTGCTAGATAATTATCAATATCAATTCTAAGTGACACAACCTCGAATATTCACATTTTCTAGGATTGTAATATGCACTAAGCATAAGACTCCCCATAATGTGATACTACCATAAAATCAACACAAGGCAAAAAGATACAAATAGAGATAATTAATGGACATTATAAAACTTAATTTTCTCTACACACATTTTAGGATTGTGGAATGCCCAAGCATAACACTCCCCCAAAATGGGATAATCCATTAATCTCTCAAAAGAGCCAAATAAGATACCAAATATAACCAAGTAAGGCTCAAACACAAGAAACACACATACATGGTGTGCCACCTAATCATACACAAATATGCTTGATATCTCAAGATAATTAAGTGGAAAGCACAACATGTACAAAAGCATGGAAGATACAAAACCAACACATGCACAAGGGGGCGAGTAACTTTCAATGAAATGAGTTAAGCATATGTTACCGCAAGGAGGAACATTGGAAATATAATAGGAGCAATATAATCCACATGACTTGGCTTTGACAAAAATAATAATGAAGATCCCTTAATTCTTCATGATGTAGCCAAGTCTCCAATGCCCTCCAATAATACCTATTGATCAAGTTTTGGCTTGTTGGTCCCCAACCAAGTTGAGTCCTAAGAGGTTAGTCACAATAGTCTTGGCAACCCAAATGGTTCTTTTCTTGAATCCATGTTGAGCACCAACAAATTTGGCAAACACATTGCCAACCTCATCCTTACAAAGAGAATAAGCATCATCAATAATGATAGGGTTGGATGAGGAGATACCGATAGTGCATGAGGAAGAAATATGCCCCTTCTCACGGCATATGTAGCAAGTTCTACTCTTGCCATCTTTCTTCTTAGGTGAAGCCACAACTCGAGGGATAGCTCGAGTAGTCCTCTTAGGAAGGGGCCCATTAGTGACTTGAGGTGGAGCTTGAGGCTGCTTCCCTTGTTGCTTCACACTAAGAGACTTTTTCTTCAATGGGCAAGATCTAATGTGGTGCCATTCTTCCTTGCACTTGAAGCAAACAATGTTGGCCGGATTATTGACTTGATCTTGGCCATTCTTTTTGTTGTCTTTGTGCTTCAACTTGATGGTGGACTTGTTCTTGACATTGGAGTTGAATCCAAGCCCACTCTTGTCATTGGGGGATTTTTGCACACTCAAAATTTTGTTGAGTGTGACCTTCCCTTGTTGACCCCTTTTCAAGTCATTCTTCAAAGAAGTGACTTGAGCCTTGAGCTCTTTGATTTCCTCTACATGGTTAGTTTCAATACAAGTACTAGAGGAAGTAGATGCTACATTGTTAGAGCAACAAGGCATGGAATGTAATTCATCACGAGATATAGCATGGTTGTGAGAGGATGAATTACAAGGACTAGCACATGGCAATATAACATTTGGAGTAGATATAGTGCTAATGTCCACATGAGGCCCACTAGATGTTACCTTTGACATGATGGCCTCATGAGCCAACTTTAGCCTACCATGGGAGACTAGGAGATCCTCATGCGAGCTTGAGAGCTTATCATGGCTTTCTTCTAATTTCCCATATTTGCTAGTTAGCAAAGCAAGTTGAGCCTTTAGCTCAACATTCTCCTTCAAAATAGATGCTTCACAAGAAATAGAGTTAGTAGCACAAGCATCATTACTATTAGCAAGAGGTGAGGGCAACTTGTCAAGCTCTTTTGAATATGAGGCTTTAAGTTGCTCATGTGACTCGGTGAGTTTGATGAGCTCACCCTTTATGACCCTAGAGCCATTTTTGAGGTGCTCAAAATCCTCAACAAGTTTAGCATAAGCAACTTCAAGTTCATCATTTTTAATCTTGAAGGAGTTAGCCACCGCAAGTTCTCTATCATGGTATTCCTTTACTCTAGATAATTCTAGAGTAAAATTCTCCTCAAGAGATTCTTTGGTGGTTTTGTTCTTCTTCAAGGGAGTCCTTTACTTGAGCAAGTTCATTAGCATATTCACGCTCAAGTGCAAACTTTTCATCAATTATGTTTTCTTGCTCCTCAATAAGATCATTGCCTTCTATAGCATAATTCAAGATTTCAAGAAGGTTGGAGGAAGTAAGTTTATTTTTGTAGAGAGCAGTATAGACAACCTCTCCCATTTTCTTAATAGAGGTAATATCATACTTACCTCTATAATCATCATTATCATTCTCAACCTCATCATCATCATGAGATACAATGGGATCCAAAGAGGTTACCTTTGTTCCCTTAGCCATAAGGCACATGTGAGAACCGGAAGAAGGTGATGATGAGATTGCACTTGTAGCTCTCTTCAAGACCTTGTCTTGGCCCATAGAATCTTCATTTTCCTCTACATGGTTAGCAACACAAGCACTAGAGGAAATAGAAGCATTTTTATCATGGCAACAAGACAACATGAGCATATCATCATGAGATTTATTTAAGTCATTTCTACATGATATGCAAGGACTATTAACACAAGCATGTGAGGAATTTTGAGTGCTAGAAGTGTTAAGGTCCAAAGATAGATCATTGCAACTAGATAGATATGAGGGATTACAAATAATGAACACACTATCCATATTGCAATTTCTATCACCACTCACCATATCATTACCTTGTGAAAAGTCACATGTTGGTGAAGTGGTAGAGGATGAGAACTCATATAGACCGGAAGTGGAAGCAACACAATCATCATCAATAATGTTGGACTTGCTATATTTATCTTGAAGCTTGGTCCATATCTCACGAGCGCTTGAATAAGGCATGATAGACGAAAGAACTATATTGCTCACAACATGCAAAAGAATTTTAGTAACTAGAGCATCTATATGAGAGTCCAACTTCTCCTCTAAAGATTCGTTTTGGGTATCCATAGGAGAAGAGAAACCCACATATAGATAGCCCTCGATAATTGGGTGAATTTCCCGAAATAAATTAAGCATGCGAATTTTCCAAACATCATAATTTGTGCCATCGAATGTGAGCGTGTCCTTGTGCACTAATCCCCTAACCGACATCTTTACTCTCAAGGCGGTGAAGCCTAAAATGAGAGACCGGGCTCTGATACCAATTGAAAGGATACGGATGTCGCCTAGAGGGGGGTGAATAGGCGATTAAAACTTTTCCTAGAGTGGCTCAACAAGGGCGGAATAAAACTAGTGTTTACTTTGTAAAGCACAACCTAGAAACAACTAAGGTTTACCTATGTGCACCAACAACTTATGCTAAGCAATACAAGCAACAAAGTGATAGAAAGATATATATTACTTCAAGCACGAAGGCTATCACAATGTAAAGTGCATAAGTAAAGAGCTCGGGTATAGAGATAACCGAGGCACGCGGGGACACCGATATTTTACCGAGTTCCTCCCAACATGGAGTACGTCTCGTTTGGAGAGGGGGTGGTATCAAACCACCGCATACAAAGGCCTCCCTTATTCTCGGTGAATCTCACCCCAATGGGATCGATCCACGCTTCCACTATCGGTGCACTTGTCGGTGGCAACCGGAACCTCTCACAAGGTTGGGGCACAACTCCACAACTTAATTGGAGGCTCCCAACAAATGCCACAAAAGGCCTCAACAAATGCCACCAAGGCCACAATGCCACCAAGGCCACAAAACCGTCTAGGGTTCCAAGAACCCAAGAGGGACAAGCTCCAATGAGCAACTCAAACCAAATCCTCCGAGGAGAACTCAAACCGATGCACCAAATGCAAATGGCAAGAAAACCACAAAGGTGTTCAAATACTTCTCTCCCAAATTCCACCAAAGCTACAAAAGCTTATGGGGGAATAAGAGAGGAAGAACAATGGAGGAAATCCACAAAAGACTCCAAGATCTAGATCCCAATATGTTCCCCTCACTTAGAGGAAAGATTGATTGGTGGGATTGTAGATCTAGATCTCCTCTTTCAAATCCCTCAAGAATATGCAAGAATCATTGGAGGGATTGAGAGAAAGCAAGCTCAAGAAGGTCAACAATGGAGGGGAAAACTTGCAAGAATGGTTGAGGAACCATTGGGGAAGAAGGCCCCTTATATAGGTCCCTCCAAAATCCAACCGTTGCAGCCCAAAACGCGTTTCCGGTACTACGGACATTTTCCAGTACTACGGACTTTCCAACACTACCGGACATTTCCTGGGTTTCCTGGGACTCCAAACGCATTTTCTCTCTGTGCTCCCCGGTACCAAAAAGCGGTACTACCGGACCCCGGTACTACCGGATCCTGGTCCGGTACTACCGGTCATCACAGAACGAAAATAGCCATAACTTTTGCATCCGGACTCCGATTTCGATGATCTTGGGCTCGTTTCGAAGAGGACAACAACCTCTATAAGATCATGCAAAGAAACATCATAGTCCAGAAAGGTAGAATAGATCCAAATGACGAAGTAAAAAACCTTCTACCGCGCTAGGTACTAAAATGCGGTACTACCGCTTTTTGGTACCTAGCCCGGCAGTGGATTTTGGCAACTTTCCAAAACTTTCTGCCTTGCTAGGTACTAAAATGCGGTACTACCGCATTTTGGTACCTAGGAGGGCAGTGGCATTTGGCAACTTGCCAAAACCTACTGCCGCGCCAGGTACTAAAATGCGGTACTACCGCATTTTGGTACCTAGGAAAATTCAAACCTCTATAACTTTTGATTGGTAACTCCGATCGACCCGATTCCAATTGCGTTGGAAAAAGGACGACATGGGATACCCTATGAAAGGTGAAAATATTGGTTATCACCAAGTGAGAATGTATCATGTATAATAATGTGAGATACCTCACTTGGTGAGAAACCGAAAAGCTGCCAAGATCAAAATCGCAACAAGATACAAACGGAAGATCCGATTTTGATGAACAAGAGCTTGCTATGGATATTACCACAAGCTCTATATCCACACATGGATAAGACCAAATAACAACCAAATATGATGATGCAAATATGCAAAGGTTTGATCTCTCTCCGAATGATGTGACCGAATTACTCATACGAGAGCCCCTCTTAATAGTACGGTTATCTATCCTAAACCCGGTCTCACACACACAACATGAGACCGGCAAAAGGGAAAACCTATCAAGATTATACCTTTGCCTTGAGCATTCCACTTGGGCTCAATGTAGATGATCTTGCCCTTCTCAAGATGTAACACCTTTCTTGATTCTTCATCATCGATCCATGATCATCGAGGATGGCAAGCCTCAAACATGAGATCTTCTATAGATGGCACATTTTGAGCTTGCACATCACATCTTCTTCTCATTTCATCGACATTTAAGCCAACACATGCTCCAAGCGATGCTAATGGACAAATCCTACAAGTATAACTTAATACACACATTAGTCCATAAAGATTGTCATTAATTACAAAAACCACACATGGGGCCCAACATGTTCTTTCACCGGGATTCCCAAAGAGAAAGACAGCTGATGCAAGCATGACTATGGAGAAATCCGAGGTCGTTATGTCGGTAGAAAACATGGAAATAGATAGTAAGACCACACCAGAGAAAATCACACCTGTATGGGCGCAAACCATATTCTCTTTCCTTAGAGACGCGACTTTGCCGAATAATGAGGTGTTAGCAAGACAGACAGTGAGAAGAGCTAAAGCTTATACGATCATAAATAATGAGCTGTACAAAAGAAGTGTCACAAATGTATTGCAAAGATGTGTGAGTTCGGCAGAAGGCCAGGAGATCCTCCTGGATATACATCAAGGAGAATGTGGACATCATGCCTCATCTCGAGCCTTAGTGGCCAAAGCATTCAGGCATGGGTTTTATTGGCCAACAGCGTTGAAAGAAGCCAAAGAGCTGGTTGAAAAATGTAATGGTTGTCAGAGATATGCAACCAAGATACACATGCCGTCATCCGAGTTAAAAACGATACCCATTACTTGGCCATTTTCGGTGTGGTGCTTAGATATGGTGGGACCATTTAAGCCGGCCCGAGGTGGGATGACCCACATATTGGTCATGGTGGACAAATTCACAAAATGGATTGAAGTGAAACCAATAAAAAAATGTGATGGGCCCACAGCAGTGAAATTCCTCAAAGATATTATCTTAAGATATGGATACCCACACAGTGTTATTACAGACAACGGCACAAATTTTGCAGAAGGAGCTTTCGCTAGATTTTGCCAAGAAAAGCACATAAGATTAGATGTTGCCTCTGTGGCTCACCCAGCATCCAATGGGCAAGTGGAAAGGTCTAATGGGCTAGTATGTCCGGAATAAAACCACGACTCGTCGCACCGCTGCAAAGGTCGGCAGGATGTTGGATTGAGGAACTACCAGCAGTATTATGGAGCCTCAGGACTACTCCAAACAGATCAACAGGATATACACCATTCTTTCTGGTATATGGGGCAGAAGCCGTGCTTCCAGCCGACATAATACATGACTCGCCAAGAGTTACCCAATATACAACCTCAGAAGTAAATGAAGTAGCTCGGCAAGATACTGTTGATCTGCTAGAAGAAGCCAGAGAGCTGGCGCTATCAAGATCAGCTATTTATCAGCAGAACTTGCGACGATATCACAGCAAGAAGGTGAATCCAAGAGTATTCAAAGAAGGAGATTTGGTTCTCCGACTGGTGCAACGCACGGCCGGCATACACAAGCTATCGCTTCCATGGGAAGGACCATTCATCGTGAGCAAAGCATTGCACAATGATGCCTATTACCTAATCGATGCTTAATCACCAGGAAAGAACATGGCAGACAAAGCCGGCAAAGAAACGAAAAGACCATGGAACGTAGCTTTACTTCATCCATTTTACTCGTAGCAGTCATCAATGACACATTGTAAAGTAATGTCTCAAGAGGGAGCACCAATTATGTTTTGAACCTCGGCGTCCAGAGCAGTGACTCGGGGACTGCCATATGTTATTGCAATTTCATGTTATGTATTAAACCTCGGCACCTCGAGCAATGGCTCGGGGATTGCACTAGATTGTTTTTGAGATTGGATTATGTATTAAAACTCGGCACCTTGAGCGGTGACTCGGGGACTGCCCCAGATCTATTTCTCAGCTTAATTCATGTACTAAACCTCGGCACCTTGAGCAGTGACTCGGGGACTGTCCTATATTCTTTCTAGATTTGAGTGGTATATTAAACCTCGGCACTTTGAGCAGTGACTCGGCGACCGTCTTACATTATTTCTGAAATTTGGTTTATATACTAAACTTCGGCGCCATAGGCAGTGACTCGGGGACTGTCCTATATTGTTTTGAAGTAGGGGTTACCCTTTGTTACAAGGGGGGTATCAAACTTCGACACCCAGAGTAAGAACAGCTCAATCTCGTATGATATTCGAAGTCCACACCCAGATTAATAGTCTAAACCACAGTGGTGTAAAGGCAAAAATATACACCAAACTTCAGAGGCTGAAGGCCGTCAAAGCAAGAATTCGGGCAATCAACACCAGTTAAACAAAGTAATAATGATTACAACCATATATATGTATCAGCGGCACTCCGAGGTAATAACTTGGTCCGGGGCTGGGCACTCCGAGGTAGGTGGAACTTCAGCCGAGGTTGCCTCGCCCTCCACAGACCCAGGAACAACTTCGGAGGAAGCCCGAGGCTGCTGAGGAGCATCGCGCGTTGCCATTACCATCTGAACTCGAACTGGAGTCACCAGAAGTAGCCGAGTCACCCTCGTCTTCTCCTTGTTCAGCCGAGTTGTTTTCCGAGGCATCCTCAACTACGACCTCGTCCTCGGGGTTAGGAAGGAAACTCGGACCTTCGTTCCAAGTATGCACGTCGGCGTACTCAACAAGCTGGAAGGCTCTAGCTTGCCGAAGAGCGACAAAGTCTGGGTCCTCTACCCAACGGGAACCAGTGCGTAAATTTCTCAAAATGTCAAGAGAAATGTCTTCATACCATGACATGATGACAGTAAGAGCCATATCGGCACCGGCTCGTCCGGCCGATTCCCTCCAAAGACTTAGATGCCTTTCAGATGCCATTAACTTGTCCACCAACAATTGGACCTCGTCAATATTAGGAGTCCCAGAAGTATTCGGCCAGAGAACATGGTAGGCTCGGATAGCCGCCTGCACCAAATCTCTGCCCATAATCTTCATCGGACCAACTGCGGTATAGCAACTGTGAAATCTTCCAATGAGTACTCACGAGTCGCGTCAACAGGAACACCTCGGTTCACTCGGGCACTAATGACCGCTTTCGAGCTCACGGGTTTAGCTTCTGGAAAATGGTCTGCGCAAAACATAACCGCATTAGTCAGCAATAAGAAAAGGGGAGAGATAACCCAGCCGCGGTCAGAAGCTTACGATGAATATAGCTCAGCATTATCTGAAGGTCTTTAGCCCAGGCAATCTTGCTCTTCTCAAAACGAGTGATCTCCTCGCTCATCCCACGCGTCTTCAGTTCGGCAGCCTCGAGGAGCTCTTTATTTTTCTGCAGCTGCAGAGCTAGCCGATTTCTCTCCTCGGAGAACTCCTGTTCGACCTTTTCCAACTCCGACTTCTGAGAGAGCTTAAGAGCCTCCACCTTGGCACGCAAGCGAGCTATCTCGTCATCTTTATCCTTCAGCTGCGCCGAGTGAGTAGCACTTTGTTCTAAAAAATGCAGCATCACGTTAGGCATGGACGTGCAATCTTGGTGAGATGCTGCAAAGGTTTGTAACTCGGCTTTACCAAAGCCAAAAGAAATAAAAGAAACTTAGCGCACATTTTAAAGGGGAATATATAAAGTAAAAAGCAACCAACCTTCTAGAACTTTGACTGTTGATGTTACCTGTTTACCAGCAAAGTGAGCCAACGTCTAGTGTACAAAACAATAAGAGTGTCGGAGACGATGAAAAGGCTTGTCGACTTACCAGCTTTTTTCACCACAAGAATAACTTTCTCATACTTTTCTTCCAATTTTCTATGCGAAAAAAGCAACCTTTGAAATTTGGCGGTCCGCCGGTCATGTGCAACCTAAGCAATAGAGCAAATGGTGAATAGGTATTCAAAGCTACAACAGATCCGAGTCAAGCAAAACTTAACCCGGATCTAGGTGGCTAGATATTTGAAGCTACAACAGATCCGAGTCAAGCAAAACTTAACCCGGATCTAGGTGGCTGGATATTCGAAGCTAAAACAGATCCGAGTCAAGAAAAACTTAACCCGGATCTAGGTGGCTTGATAATCAAAGCTAAAACAGATCCGAGTCAAGCAAAACTTAACCCGGATCTAGGTGGCTTGATAATCGAAGCTAAAATAGATCCGAGTCAAGCAAAACTTAACCCGGATCTAGGTGGCTGGATATTCGAAGCTAAAATAGATCTGAGTCAAGCAAAACTTAACTCGGACCTAGGTGGCTGGATAATCGAAGTTCAGATAGACACAAATCAAGCAAAATCTAAGGCAGATCTAGCTGGATAGAGGTTCGAATTCTAAGATAAAATTCAACTTCCAAACGAATAACAAGTTATTCACTTGCAAGCTTCAGGGACTAGAATATATATAATAGCATCTGGAGAACTAATCAAAACTCCATAAAAAGCAATTACCTCATTCATCTTGTTACTATCAAGAACGATCTTGGCGGCTTGATGCGGTAATTCTTGATGTCGGAAAAAGAAACGGCCGATCGCTGGATTACCCTCGAACTGATCGGCAGCATTCCAGTTATTGGCATATTCAACCAGCGAGCCGAGGCTGTTCCCACTCGCCGTACGAGTTAGGACTTTACCTCGGACGTGATGTGTAACCACCGCTGCCGCAGGGATTTTATGAAGAGCTGATACCTGGCTGAGAAGAGCCGGCAAGACCTTTCTGGGAGGAGGAAGCTTTAGTGACGACGGCTTTTCTTGTTTTAGAAGAGGCATCAGTAGGAGCTGATACCTCGGCAATGGGAACGGCGTCTTTAGGAGCCGGAGGAGTCATGGTCGCAGAGGGCGCCGAGATATGGACGCCCTCGACCGGGGAAGGAGTCATCAGGAAACATGGCGGTAAAAGAGGCTCGAGAGACATCGGGTTCACAGAGAAGGCGAGCTCGGAAGAAATATCTGTGTGCCGAGTGGAATCAACATCAACGGAGGAATCTCAGGCTGTCGAGGTGGCGTCCGATTCGAGCTGGAGGAGATGCACGGCGTGCAGGATCTGGGAATCTGGTATCTTGAGGGCGGAGGAGATTACTGTCGAGTCACACGACTCGTCATCCGGGACCGCTGGCTTAATGTAAAGTGGAGCACTGCAAAAATAAAAAAAGGGTCAAGTTAAAAAGCAGAAAGAGAGAAACAAGAAATATGAGCAAAAGAAACTCACCCAGTGACTCCAGGCATGGTCTTGCGCCTGGGAGGATTCGGAGCGGACTTCTTCATTCGCTTCTTGGGAGCCGTCCCCGAGGCACCAGCGGGAGCCCCACGTTTTCCCGAGGTAACAGGGGGCCGGGAAGCAAGAGGCTCGGCTCGTGAACCTGACCGGCCGGATTAGCTGAGAAAGTAGAAGCCGGAAATGCATAAGAAATTGGCATTGCGGCAACTAACTTTAGAACTTGGACCTCATCCGAATCACCTTCCTCTTCGTGGGCCGGGGTCTTGCCACGAGCACGAGCCAAAGCGAGATCTGACTTGGGGACGAACTCTTCTGAGTCCGGCTCCCCACTGTCCGGAGTGTTCCGATCCGCAGGCCACGGGAGTGATAAAACCTCGGCATCCTCATCCTTCTGCTCCGCAAACCTCTGTAAGACAAGAAAGAGGAAGATTAGCAAAGACAGTTGCGAAAGCAATTGGAAAGCAAAGCACTAATGATTAAGCTTACTTCGGGTGGGGGACGCTCGCGGGTGAACGGCTTCAATCCCCAAGCCCAATCCTCAGGCATCTCCGTCTTAAAAATAGCTCGGACCCGCTTGAAGATGAGGTAGTTGTCCAGCTCCACGGTCGAGACTCGATTGGGGTCGAGAGGGCCGCTCATGTAGCAGAGTTTGTGTGTGCGTTTTTGGAATGGGCAGATTCGGCTGCTAACGAAAGTAGTCATCAGATCCTCGCCGCGTAGCCCGGCGCGGATCAGTTCCTTAAGCCGAATATCAAAAGCCTCGGCCAAAGCGTGACTCTTCCTCGGATTATAGGTCCAGTTCTTCTTGGAAGGAGGACCAATGGAGAAGGCAGGAAGCCGAATCTTATCTTCATTCCCCCTGTTCTTGACATAAAATAAGGACTTGTGCCACTTCTTGCACGATTCTAGCCCCGCAACACGAGGAAATTCGGACTTCCTCCGAGGAGTGATGGAAGCTGCCCCACATTGGGTAAGTAACTTCTCGGAGGGCTGCAGAGATTTGTCTGGGACGACGTTGGAACGAATCTGGAAGAACTTTGACCAGACGTGCACAGACGGCCACAGGCCAAAGTATCCCTCCGAGGCAGAGATAAAGCCAAGAGAGAGGCAATGGCATTGGCAGGGAGATGATGCGGCTGAAGGCCGAAGTAATCAAGAAACTCCCTAGCAAAGTCGCTAAGAGGAAGACCAAAGCCACGTGAGAAATGCGACATGAAAACTACATACTCTCCCTCCCGAAGGTCTGGAGAGGACTCGCTGTCGGGTAAGCGACAAGCTACCTCGGCGGGAATCCGACGAGTCCGAATAAGCCACTCGATCTCGCGGCGAGTGACAGAGGAACCCTGCCATGAGCCCCACTCGGGCCCAGATCCAGCATCGTCGTCCTCGACGAGCGCGCCACTGATAGAACTAGACATGGGATCGCCGGAGAAACTTGCAGAGGAAGAGATAGCGGCGGAGGAAAATCTAGAGCTACAGGGCCCCGTCGTGGTTCTACCCAAAAACGGCGGCGGAGCAGAGAAAGAACTGCCGCACGAGTAAAGAAGAAGAACAGAGATCTCTAGAAGGAAGGCTAGGCAACAGGACCGAAAGAACTCACCGGCGACGGTGCCGGAACGAGCGAGCAGGGGTGAAGGCGACGGAGCAGTACGGCGGGACCTCTGCCGTTGAGAACTCAGACGAGCGCACGACGGCGGAAGCGTGAGCGGAGGCAGAGGCGCGAGGAGGAAAGAAGGGCGCAGATGAGCAAAGGGGGAAAGTGAATCCCTTAGCGCCGCGCCCCTCTTTATAACCGTGCTACCTGCGAGGTAGTGGGATCGTGGGTGTGGCGGTTGACCGTGTAGATCGTGTAGACAGCACGAACACACGACGATAAGTGGAACCGCACCAACGACCACACGGTGGAAGAAAGAGCCACGATCCCCGATGGAAACGGCACGCGAGGCGTCGCAGTGCCGACGCGACGGGCGCAGCAGTAACTGTAGCCTGTCAGTAAATACAGTAGAGGAACAAAAAACTAGGGAAACAATGATGAGTACGACACGTAGGACGAAGCGTACGCGAGAAGATACGATGATACCTTGAACGAGAAAAAGGTAACTCAGAAACCATGCAAAGCAAATGCCATGAAACTGATACGACCCGGCCGAAGTTGTCGGCAGTGCCATACCAGCTTCGGGGACTAATGTTGGGGAGATAACCTCGGGTAGGGTAAAGACGGGAAAGGACGAAAGGAAGTTGCCCGTCTAGTTTCCGAGTTATTGTCAGAGTTGGCCGAATCCTGTTAAGGTCGGCCAAGACAGGGAAGGGCAGGACCCTTATGATAAAGGCAAGGCATTACCCGGCCGGGTTAGCCCGAGTAATCTCGATGCAGGTGAAGGACAAGCCGAGTTACGGGAGGTAAGGCCGAATGATACGAAGCTTGCAGGAGAAGGAGAAACCCAAAGTCAAACTCTAGCTGCAGGCTAGAAGGAATCTGAGCGGAGCCAAGCACAAGAGACAAAGGCGCAGAGCGTCAGAGGGGCAGAAGGAGGTCACGGAGATGACAGTCCTGAAGCCCGAGGCACGCAGGAGGGGCCCTCTGGAGCCTTGCCGTCGTTAGAAGGGCGATAGGGAAAGGAGGCCACCGAACTACTATTTTGGGACAAGCATATTCCTCGAATATGCTTGCCCCGTCATCCCTAGAGGCACCCAAGGCTCTCCTTTATAAGGGGAGGCTTGGACCCTGAGGAAGGCATCGACTCATTTTAGTACCGTTAGGCTGGTAAAGTTCTTCCTTACATACAGCTCGAGGAGCACTTGTAGCCCAAGGAAGAAGAAATAAAGATCTTTGCCTTAGTCTTCTGTGTGTAGAATTAACTGCATCTTCCCTCCCCAGATTCCACTAGCATCCATAGGACCCTCACTTTAGCCTACCCATGGCATCTGTCGTGTCACCACCATGACATCTTGGGATTATCCCTGATGCTCCAAGTTATCTCTTGATTTGACCAGTGCATATACCTCGAAACTGCCGACATAACTGCATTCACTTCCATATTCCGGCGCTGGATGCTCTGCATGTCTTGCTGTTTTGTGGTGAATACACAGTATGACTGATGATGCTCTCGGTACTCATTACGCCCATTGTCACCGGGGTTACCTCTGCCATCTTGGCCTTGATTCACCACATGGTGAACTGCATCCCTCTGGTCATGATTCTCATACCTCGGAGGTGGTGGGGGTAACATCAATTGTTGTGCATTTCCTCCTGTAAGTTGCGGTTGTTGTGGATGGTGTGGTTGCTGCTGTGGCGCCTGCATTGCTGTCGGGTTTCCCATTGCATTCTTCATCCATGCACACTGACGAGTTGTGTGGTTGGCTGGTTTTGCCGGGTTGGGCATGTAGAACTTACACGGTTGATCCAGCATTGACTCAAATGTGTATTTCGGCCTCTCCTGCCATTGCTTCTTCTATTCAGGAGTCCATTGCTTCTTCCCATCATTCCTCGGCGTCCATTGCTGAGGACCGTTTTTCTGGCGCTGACTGCTTCCTACACCCGGTTGGTCCTGAGTCACTTCTGCAACCTAATTCGAACTGTACCTATAATCCGGCCTGTCATCTCTTCTTCTACCTCGGAATTCATTCCTCCTGGATGATCATGTGCCATCACGAGTGTAATGGTCATGCTGCTCATGATGTTCCACTGACATAAGCTCGGGATGCGTCGGATCACCCATTGCATATGAATTGGCTATTCTGATTGTCTCGTCCAACGTAGTCGGCATATCTCTTTGTAGCCTTTGCCATACCACACTTACATATCTGCACCCTTGTGCAAACCAAGCAATCGCTTGTGATTCAATCACTCCTTCGCAGGAGTTTCTGAGGTTGCACCATCGTGTCAGGAATTCTCTATTAGTCTCATTCGGTCTTTGCTTGCACATGGCCAGTTGTTGAGGCCTATTCGGTCTCTTGTATGTACTGGTGAAGTTACTGAAAAACATCTCAAATTTCCCTCTGCAATTTTCACTGTTGTGGCGTAGTCAATCAACCAATCTTGTGGTTTAGTACTTCCATTATATGTTTTTGTGCCTCTTGCCATCTGGAAGTTTGGCACGGGTGGATCACTCATAATCCGGGGCCAAAAACATGCCGGACCAGGAGGACCTTGCTCTTCTAATAACTCGAACCGATATAACCTATCAAGTTTTAATCTAGCATCATTCGGCGGCAAATTTCTATACGCGGCTCTTTCTTCCCCTGCATAGTGGTTTTGCCCAACAAATCCAGCATTCTCCATTTCCGAATAACCATCATTGTATCTGTTATGTACCGGGTTATGTGGAACATGTCCTGCATCCCTTCCCTATCGGGGTCCATGCCTCGGCTCATAATCTTGCGGGTGATAATGTCTCCCTTCAGTCGGGTTATTTGATGGCGCCCAGTACTGTCGTGGGATGCTTCGTTGGAAATCCCAAGAGCAAGGTGTGATGAGCACAATAGCAAGTTTTCCCTCAGTAAGAAAGCGAGGTTATCGAACCAGTAGGAGGAAGGAAACGTCTCAAAGGTGTTGCAAGCAACATGGAAACCCGCACAACACAAACTCAACACAAACTCAAGAGGTTGTCAAGCTCACCGGTTTGCTGTAACAAAGGATTAAACGTATGGTGTGGAAGATGATGGTTTGCAGAAAGTAAACAGGTAACAGTGGAAGATGTATCAATGGTAAATATTGGACCGGGGTCCATAGTTCACTAGAGGTGCTCTCCTTAGATAAACAACATGGCATGAAGGGTAAACAAATTACAGCAGGGCAATTGACAGGAACTGAGCATGGCATAACAATGCAATACTAGACAAAAAGATCCTATGAGATTTGATTGGGCAATACAACAGTATACATAGAGCGCCATCTAACTACATCTATGACTAGAAGTCCACCTTCAGGTTATCATCCGAACCCCCTCCAGTATTAAGTTGCAAGCAACAGACAACTGCTTTAAGCAAAGTGTGTAAGGTAAACAATCCACTTGTTCCATGAACAAGAGACTGTTGTTTTCTCCCTAGTGGAAACAACACATCTACAAATCAAGAGATTTCTCACTTCCTTGGAAACTAGAGGCATGAACCCACTATCGAGCATAAATACCCCCTCTTGGAGTCACTAGCAACTACTTGGCCAAGATAGCTACTAACAACGGAGAGCATGCAAGATCACAAACAACACAGACATGATAGAATCAAAATAGACAAAACCATTAATCAATCTGACATAGTAATCTCAATATCCATCGGATCCCCGCAAATACAACATGCATGATTACAAATAGATTAGATCTTGATCATAAACGAAGCTCACAAGATCTACACATGAAAGCACAAGAAGGAGATACAACCATCTAGATACTACATGGACCCGTAGTCCAAGGTGGAACTAATCACGCTTCATACCGGAGGCTGGCATGATGAGAAGAAGGCCTCCGGGATGATATTCCCCCCGGCAGGGTGCCGAGAAGAACTTCAGGTCCCCCCCGATCTAGGGTCGATGGTGGTGGCGGCTACAGAAGGTTTCATGGAGTTTTGATCGGGTGCTTAGGGTTTCAGCATCGGGGGCTTCTTATAGGCAAAGAGGCGAGGCAGGGAGGCGGCCAGGGGGCCCACACCCTGCCGAGGCGTGGGCCCACACTAGGCCATGCCTGGGGGTGTAGCCATCCTGTGGCGCCCCTCCGTGTCTCCTCTGGACTCTGTGTTCTCCTCGATTAAATATTTACTTTGGCTTTTGTCCCATCCAATTCCGAGAATATTTCCTTACTAGCTTTTCTAGAACCAAAAACAGCAGAAAATAGGCAACTGGCACTGTGGCAACTTGTTAATAGGTTAGTACCAGAAAACATGTAAAAATCACCTCAAAGTAGGGACAAAGCAAAGAAAAGTAGATACTAAACAAGCATGGAACATCAAAAATTATAGATACGTTTCCGACATATCAAGCATCCCCAAGCTTAGCTCCTGCTCGTCCTCGAGTAGGTAAGTGATAAAAGAATAATTTTTTAGGTGACATGCACCATCAAAACCAAGATCAAACCATTTGCAAGCATTGAAAGCTGGGATCAAAGAACTCTAAACATGTGCATGAAGATGGAGTTCTAACAATAGGACATAGTAAGCAACATGAAAGGCTACAAACAAAGATCATGAATAACATGCATTGAAAAACGTTTGTTTGTTTCACATACAGAAAACATGGCATAGTGGCATTCAGCTTGTCCCTCATGGAGTAGTAAATAGATGCATAGGACACCTTCAAAGTTCATAAGAGTGACTAGATACAAGTAGCACAAGGACATGCAATATCATCAATATGCATCAATCAATAAGTTTTGGGACACTGCACATAGAACTAAGAATGACAACTATGCTCTCTTAATGGTGCCTAATGGTAGAAGGTGGAGACTCAATATAATAGTGGAAGAAAGGTCCCTTCATAAAGGGAAGCAGGGATTTCAGGTTTCAAAAGGAGCTTCCAAAAATTATGGTACTTGTTAGCTTTCAGCGCTCATTGCCCCTATCATAAGCATCTTGAAGTGATTAAGGTTAAAGTGAAGAAACTAAGGAGTATATGCTTGACAAAGTATAAGTTGGCAATCTCAAGTCCCTTGAATACGAGGGCCACACCTCATGCTACTCAACTTTAGTCACCTGTAAGTTCTTGTCATAGTAAGTATATGCGTATCATAGAGAACCGCCAACGGTGTACCCCTTGCACATGGTACATGAGCTATCCCATAACCAAAATGACAAGGCAAGCAGACAATGAGCATCTCAGCAATCTTTTTATTTACTATGTGCATAGCTTTTTATTGAGGATGCTTCACATATAGCTCATTATGGTGATGCTGCAAGTTTCCACCATGATTAGGCATGGCTTAGGCTAGCGGCCCAGGCATTTCTCTAACACAAAATACATAACTCCATGGACTTACAAGCTCCCTCTTTATTTCGCACCGGTGACATCCATAGACAAAAGAGCATGATATCAACTGTGTACAAAGTACACGTGCAATGTTGAAAACGTTCCCCATGACAACATGGTTCTGCTAATTCCAATGTATAAGTGCAAGAATATACAACATAGATGACACAATGGTTCAAGTTTATTAGGGGCAAAGAATATAAAGTGTGCCATCAAGTTTGTGAGGGCTTTAATCACTAAGTTTTCACCTAATAAAATACTTTTTTAATTGGAAGATAGCTGAAAACAAGAATATACTTGGAATGGTGTAACACACCATGCATAGGAGTTTATAGTGGACACTTTGGAATAGCTTGTTTTCTTGGGAGTTGGAAGCATGAGTAGAACTTACTCATACAAGTGGAGGCTAGCAAAAGACTGGGAGCAACCAACTAAGAGAGCAATAATGGCCATAATCATGCAGAGCAACAAAACATTACTAATCAAATCATAGAGTGGTACTACAAGTCAAGGACTAAATGATCATAGAGGCTATGGTGACTTGTTCATAGTCATAACATGGTGTGAGCATGTGCCAAGTCAACCCAAACAAAGCATCAAAGGAGAATACCATAATACTATGCTTTTGCATGCTAAAACAACGCATAATTCTTTCAAGGCACAGTAAGCAATCCCAATTGTTTGGAACAATACATTCTACAGCAATAATCACTAAGCATAAGGTCAAAACAACACCTAGCATGTCATGCTAAAGTCTAAGTCACAGTCAATGCAAGCTCCTCTTGCACTTACAAGCAAGAACTTTCTACTCCTTTCCAAAACCAAGCAACTTATTTGAAACAACACAGCGAGAACGGGGGTCAAAACTACTTTATTCAAGCAAACTAAACAAACTAAGCAAAGAAAACGAAAACTAAGATGCTCCAAGAACAACGCAACAGTGCATGAAACAATAAAAACAAAGTGTCTAGACAGTACTGAGCTTTTTATTGATGAAGAAGGGGATGCCTTGGGCATCCCCAAGCTTTAACGCTTGTACCTCTTGGATATTTATTGGGGTGACACCAGGGTGGCATCCCCAAGCTTGAGCTTTGGTCCATTCTTCATCTCATTACATCATTCTCTCTCTACACCTGAAATTTTTCCTTCATATAAAACTTCACACAATCTTCATTAGCTACATTAGTGTATTCAAAAGATAATAGACCTTTGGGTTTAGCTTTGGAACAGCAAAACTTTTCACTAAAAACACAAGCTATTGTAGCAACTCCTTCAAAAAGCTCAATTTCCCAAAAGAGAACTCAAAAAAGGAATCAATGAAGATTGATGGCGCCAGAAAAAAGCTTAATCGCACCCAACACTGTCGTGGGAAACTTCGTTGGAAAACCCAAGAGCAAGGTGTGATGAGCACAGCAACAAGTTTTCCCTCAGTAAGAAACCGAGGTTATCGAACCAGAAGGAGGAAGGAAACGTCTCAAAGGTGTTGCAAGCAACGTGGAAACCTGCACAACACAAACTCAAGACTTTGCCCCAAGGAATCAGTGAGGTTGTCAAGCTCACCGGTTTGCTGTAACAAAGGATTAAACGTATGGTGTGGAAGATGATGGTTTGCAGCAAGTAAACAGGTAACAGTGGAAGATGTATCAATGGTAAATATTGGACCGGGGTCCATAGTTCACTAGAGGTGCTCTCCTTAGATAAACAACATGGCATGAAGGGTAAATAAATTATAGCAGGGCAATTGACAGGAACTGAGCATGGCATAACAATGCAATACTAGACAAAAAGTGTAGGGTTCGCAGCATAGAAAACAAAAAATTTCCTACGATGTGAACTATGTACCAAGATCTATCTATTAGATACAAACAACGGGCGGATGTATATCCATAGAGAACATACCCTTGAAGACCGACAAAGCTTAACGAGTTTAACTCGTGGTTGATGTAGACGATCTCTTGCCGATCTCAAGATCGAGAGGAAGTCCTAGCGCCGCAAATCAGCAGCGCATCCGTGCTCGCACACATGTTCGAGGCACCGAGCAACCTCCACCTCCTCGCTCCAGCGATGCAGCGGAAGCACAACTCTTTCTTGCCGAATAGCCACCGGGAACATGTATCTCGCTAGTCCGAGACCATGGGGGATAAATTCTAGAGGGGGAGAGAGATCCTTCACGAGGAGGTGTGAGAGACAAGTGAGAGGAGGGCTCCTTTTAGGGAGGGGGCAGAGGGGCATGGCACCGGCCATGGAGGGTGCCCCCACCTCTCCCTCATTCATGTGGGTGGACACTCCACTCACAAAATGGCCCTTCAATTTTCTCCACTCAAAAATCCACTCAAATTCCCATTAAATTTCCACCAAATTTAATGCAAACTCTCATTAAATAAAACTCTTTTATTTTATTCAGAATTTTGTCAATTAATTTAATGACAAACATTCACAAATAACCCGTTGCTAGAATTCTATTTCACATGCATAACCACTTTATGCAATTTCACCCGAAAACCTGTTTCGGTATCTAGTGAAATAAATTCCTGCGCTTGTTCATTCTTTTGGCATGAAACTTTTGCTCCAATTGGATGTCGGTGTCTCTTAAGTGTGTCACCCTATGGTTCGTGAATAATGCGGACATGATCGAGACCCCTCTCAGATCAATAATCAGAAGCGGGATCTGGAGACCCATACTGACTCCCACACATTCAACGATGACTTTCTTGTGATCGTCAGAACCTTTTACGCTAGTATCTTAATCCCTTTGTTTCACGAGATATTACATGTCCGAGATTCGATCATCGTTATCTCCATACCTAGTTTGATCTCATTACTGACATGCACTCTTTTCTCGTTCCCGTGATATAACATTCTAGTGATCAAATCACTTGCTTGCAAGCTAATCAATGTGATATCACCGAGAGGGCCCAGAGTATATCTATCCGTCATCGGGATGAACAAATTCCACTCTCGATACATGAGCCTCAACATAACACTTTATTAGTTCTGAATCCATCTTTATAATCACCCTCTTACGGTGTGACGTTTGATGTTATCAAGAAACTCTTCCGGTGTTAGTGATTGACATGATCTCATGGTCTAAGGATTAGGATCACTTCGTAAGTTGTTATAGCAATATAAACTCCCGACTTTGATCGTAATTCTATACTTCGGATGAATGTTCATCACACCATTACACTAATGTTGTGATCCCGTTATTAACAACATCCAATGTCCATGATCAGGAAACCTTGATCATCTTGTTAATCAACGAGCTAGTTTATGAGAGAGGCATAACTAGGAACTTTCTGTTTGTTTATTAAACACACATGTATTAATGTTTCTGTATAATACAATTATAGCATGCAAAATAAACATCTGTCATATACTTGGAATACACATAATAAACACTTTATTATTGCCTCTCAGGGCATATTCCCTTCAAAAAGATCCTATGAGATTCGATTGGGCAATACAACAATATACATAGACCGCCATCCAACTGCATCTATGACTAGAATTCCACCTTCAGGGTATCATCCGAACCCCCTCCAGTATTAAGTTGCAAGCAACAGACAACTGCTTTAAGCAAAGTGTGTAAGGTAAACAATCCACTTGTTCCATGAACAAGAGACCGTTGTTTTATCCCTAGTGGCAACATCACATCTACAACCGAAGATATTTCTGTCACTTCCCTTGGAAACTAGAGGCATGAACCCACTATCGAGCATAAATACCCCCACTTGGAGTCACTAGCAACTACTTGGCCAAGATAGCTACTAACAACGGAGAGCATGCAAGATCACAAATAACACAGACATGATAGAATCAAAATAGACAAAACCATTAATCAATCTGACATAGTAATCTCAATATCCATCGGATCCCCGCAAACACAACATGCATGATTACAAATAGATTAGATCTTGATCATGAACGGAGCTCACAAGATCTATACGTGAAAGCACAATAAGGAGATACAACCATCTAGCTACTTCATGGACCCTTAGTACAAGGTGGAACTACTCATGCTTCATATCGGAGGCTGGCATGATGAAGAAGAAGGCCTCCGGGATGATCTCCCCTCCGACAGGGTGCCAGGAAGAACTTCAGATCCTGCCCTGATCTAGGGACGATGGTGGCGGTGGCTACGGAAGGTTTCATGGAGTTTTGATCGGGTGCTTAAGGTTTCGGCATTGGGGGCTTCTTACAAGCGAGGAAGCGAGGCTGGGAGGCGGCCAGGGGGCCCACACCCTGCCTAGGCACAAGCCCACCCTAGGCCGCGCCTGGGGGGTGTGGCCACCCTGTGGCTCCCCTCCGTCTCTCCTCTGGACTCCGTGTTCTCCTCGATGAAATATTGACTTTGGCTTTTGTCCCATCCAATTCCGAGAATATTTCCTTTCTAGCTTTTCTGGAACCAAAAATAGCATAAAATAGGCAACTGGCACTATGGCAACTTGTTAATAGGTTAGTACCAGAAAACATGTAAAAATCACCTCAAAGTGTGGACAAAGCAAAGCAAAGTAGATACTAAACAAGCATGGAACATCAAAAATTATATATACGTTTCCGACGTATCATTATTATACTCAGGATTTCCCCTTTCGAGATTCCCATGCTCTCTATTGCCATGGCCGGGGTTTCTATCACCATTGTTACCTCGGCTTCCATTGCCTCTATTTTCATTTGCCTTTTCGGCCATTGCCAGATCATATGGAACAATCTGTTTGTTCCTTTTTCCCGAGGTCACTGCCTTATCTTTTCGCAATCCATTTCCGGGTGAGGATGCCGCGACAACTGATAACGCCGGGGCAGCCCTAGCCAAATGAACCATACGTGAACACCCCGGCTTCGCCGGGTTAGCTATGAGTATCTCCTCATTATGCTAGTTCGCAATGCGTACTAGCTCATTCACTCTTTCTTGTTGCCTTTGTCAGCCTTCTCCGGTTAATGCCTCCAACTCTGAGGCTGCGACATTCGCTGCCCGAAGGTTCTTTGCTGGGGTACTATATTTCGGCAGCCCCGGGTCAGCCGAATCACCCTGTTGAGACTCATGCTCTTTGTTAATATCACTAAGTAGGTTCTTCTCCTTCATTTTCAGATCATCCATCCGAGTAGGAGAGGTATCTAGATTATTTACCCTAGCGTATTCTCGCAAGGTCCTATTAAAGGACTCCTGCAGCACAGATACTTTCTTAGCCTCTTCTAACATTTTCAACCTAGTCTCTTCCAACTCGGCATGTGCATTTGTCGGGTTTACAATAGGTGCTACTGGTGTTGATAAGTTGTCTATGGCTGCCTGCAGGATATTCTCCGGCCTTTCCAGACGTGGCCACCTTACTCTAGCTGCCTTGGGGGTTACCTCGTGCACCTCGGGTGCATTTGCTATTGACGGATTTTCCGCTGCATGTTTTGCGGCCGCCGACTTGGCCGTTTTCGGATCTGTCGTCACCGAGTTCTTGCTTGGTCCATCCCCTGCTCCTGATGTTGGTGCTGGTGCTGTCATCATCGCCTCGATGCTGCCTGTGTGGCGATTGTTATGTGGGCCGCTAGCAACGCTGAGGCGAGGTTCTCCCACGATGATGACTCGGCTTGGGTAGACGCGGGACGTGTCAATGTCGACGTAGACCTTGTGGGTGCCTAAGTTGATGAAGACGCCGTTGCGCGGGGGTGGCCTTGCTCCGAAGCTGCCAGCGTTGTTGCTGACGTAGTCCCAGATATCGAATCTCTGGACTAAGCCAAATATGACGCGCTTGCCGGTGTCGATGAAGTTTCATGTCCGGATCTTGACTCCATCTAGCACCGCTGCCAGCCCCACGGTAGGCTCCAACAGTCGTGGTGGTGGCACAACAGATGCCATGGGTAGGCTTAAGTTGGGGGCCAATGGATGCTAGTGGGATCAAGGGAGGGAAAATGTAGTGATTTCTACACTCCGAACACTAGAACTCAATATTTATTCAACACTAATGGAGCTACACTTTCTCCTCGAGTTGTATGAGCGAGAAGAAGAAGAAGCTACTACTAGTGCTCATTAAAAATGAATCAATTCCCCCCTCCCTCAGGACGCCCAGCCCCTCCTTATAAAGGAGTGGCCTAGTTCCTTCTAGGGCTGATGTAGACAAGCATATTCATGGAATATGCTTGTCCCAAAATAGTAACTCGGCGGGCTTCTTTCCGTGTCCCCCTTCTATCGATGGAAAAGACACAGATTCCACCACATGTGAGCCTCGTGCATGAGGAATGTCACCTCCGTGACCTTCTTCTGCTCCTCTGACGCTCTGTCTCTTGTCGGTAGCGCTTGGCACTGTGCAGATTCCTGAGGAGAGACAGGGGCTAGTGTTGACTTTGGGGTTTGCCTTCTCCTTCTTGAGCAAGCTTCCCTTGACTCGGCCTCGCCTCGCAAGACTTGGCTTGACCTTAACCTGCACTTAATATGCGTAATAGCAGTAGGCCAACATAATTCATATGTTGGCCGATTCAGGTTTTAGCAACCTGACTCGGAATAAGTCGGACCTCATTCGGTCTACTCCTACATGACTCGGCCGTATCATTCCTTGACTCGGCCCAGACCATAAAGAGTTCTCCCTCTTCTTACTTATCTTGACCCTACCTGGGGTCATCCCCCCAACAATGAATGTTAGATCAAGCACTAAAGGATATGACCCAGGGTTCGGCATGATCTTGGGGTGATCCTTAATACTCCAAGTGATTTCCTGATCCGACCAGTGCATATACTTTGGCACGGCCGTCATAACCGCATTGACTTTCATATGTCGCCTCTGCATGTGCGGTGACCCAGCATACCACTGCATGTGTAGTACACTATAGTCGTTGACATGACATCCATAGAACACTGTTCTGTAATTATCACATCCCTCAGAGTGGTTCAACAGAAACATTGCGGGTCCATATTACAAACATTCACACATTATTATTATTACAATACCAGAAGTTCAAGACTTCAAAAGGATTCAACTTACAAACCAAAATATAAAGTGTTTAAGCAGAATTTAAAAGTAGCATCTCCAACTAGGAGTTGAGCTCAGCAGCTTATTCTATAGAGTTCATGCTGCTCGGCTCCGTCGGTTACTACTAACTAGGATACTTAGTTGGACTCGTTGTCATCGACACCATAGCGGATTTCGTAATCCACTCCTTCAACACCTCCTGACATGTCAGGATCCTCGTAGAACACATCTTCTTGGCATTCGGCTGCATAAATTGGCGTATCTTCAGGATCCTCAGAGTCTAAGCAAGGGATCAAAGGAAAGGATGAGTAACAGCGTTACCCAACAAGTTCATTATATGCAAGGTGGGAAGTTTGATGCTCTAAATACCAACTCGGACTATAAGTCCTTGGCACTATGCAGTTTTTGTAAATCTTTCTTCAAAGATTGATTTCATTATAAAAATCTATGACCATCAGCCTTCACAGGTTGACCAGAACTCTCATGGAGTTCCCTTCCTGCCGTGTTCAGAGCTCCTTCCCGGAACAGGGAGTAACAAGTTATAATTCTTACACTCTGCAGAGGTGCGTTACTTTACCCATGAGAGATCAACTCCTTGTTGCACAACCGGGCGTACTTTCCCGTCCACAATTCCATGATGTGGGGCCCAGTAGTTGGTCCAAGCCAATCACTGCCCCCTTCGCGACCTCGCATGCCTCCTTGGTGTACACCATGCCCACATATTGAATTACGACAATGGTTTGTACAAACCGTTAGATGCCAGAACTATCATGGGACATTGAGGGTTCCCACCCATATGCTGTGTATCCTCTATGAATTACCAATTAATATGCATGCTGCGAGTGATAACAGCCACGACCTGCACATCCGACTACATGCAAGAGGAAGAAGATACAACTGACTTCTCTGTCCCATTCCAAATCTCATGGCTAACGCGTGATATACGGCACTAGAATCACTGATATCATGGGTTATTAAGTCCCTAATTGATCATCATTGTTGTAAATATAACCCTAAGTTCTATTGCTCCATTATATCATCACTTAGGATGATATCTAAGATTTCTTTATTTGTGAAAATAATATTTTCTTTCTTTGGAGTATATATGATAACACACAATTTGCAAATACTTTGATAAAAACTCTTCAAAGGACATGAGCAAGTGATGAACTTGCCTTGTGATTGCAAGGTAGTGAAGTCTGATGCTTGCACTGGACCTTGAGCTTCTATGTCTACAAAAACATCATTATTGCCCGGTAAGGACAATATTTAAAGAAGCAAAATGATTATGCATAGTAATGTAATGCATTATTTAGCTTTCTGTGTATTCTCCCCCATTATTTAAATTATAAAAATTATTTTTAATAATAAAGGATTTATAAATATTTTTTTTTAATATTTATTGAGTATTGTATTCTTTTATTTTATTTCCTTTTATTTGAATTTTATTTATTTAATAATTCTTTTAAGAATTATCATTTAAATACCAAAAATTGATATTAAATATTTGTTTAGTATTTTTCAAAAATACTACAATATTAATATATAATGAAAGTGATTTTTATTTATTTTTATCATCTTTCAATAATTTTGTAAAATTCCATAAGGAATATATATAGTACAAAATTGTCAATAAAATTTATATGTATAAAATTTTATTTGGATAGTTTGGATTTTTGTGAATCCAAAAATATTTTATTTATATTTTTTGGATTTTTATTTTATTTTCTAGAATTTATTTAAGTTCAGGCGCATTTTGGTCTTTTCTTATTTATTAAAAACTGTCTTTAGGTAAATGGGATGCATGTGTTGGTTTATTGGGCCCTTGTGGCCCAATAGGGCAGAACCAAAATGACACCTCGAAGGGGTCCTGGCCCAACCTAGCCTACACTCTCTCTGTCACTCTCTCGATCTCATCTCTCTTCTTCTCCTCTTCGACACCGTGGTCGATGGCACCGCCGCCGTGCGCTGCTCGCTGTAGTGGTTCTCCCTGGCCGCTGTCGTGGTGTAGGGAAAGGTTGTCGACCATGCTCTACCTTCCTGTCCAATTCGATTTGGATCTGGAGCTCCTCCGTGACCAGACTAGCTCCAACCCGAACCCTAGGGTTTGGGGTGGTGCTGGTGTTGTCGATGTCGCTGCTGCTGTGTGCCGTGGGGGTGTTCCTCGCCTTCAGGCATGGCCGTGGTCGCCGCCTCGACGTGATGTGGGTCGCAGCGCCCCCTTGGGGGTGCTCCCCGTGCCGCCATGCTCATCGTCGACCTCTGCTTCCTCTTCTCGCCCACAACAACATTCTTCAATAAGTTGTTCTTCTTCCTGTCGTGTTCTCTGTGCTAGGCCATCCTATGATATGTGTTGGTAGTGGCTACTCCTGGCTAGTGGTTATGTCCTGATTAGGGTTTTTGTTCTGCTTAGGGTTCATATCCCTCTGTTGATTGAATATCTGATGAGTTGGATCATGTATTGATGATCCCTAAGCATGATGAGTGGTGGTTTGCTATGGATTGCTGCTTATGGTTAGCTCTAGTGGCTTGCCAGATTGATTTCATTGGTTAACTTGATATGGTTCAGATGATAAGGTTGCTCTAGAATCATTACTTGGGGATTCTAGTGATTTGAGAACTCACCACTGTCATTACTTAGTTACCGACAGTGATTTTTCGAGTGATGAAGTCACTGTATATGTAGTTGTTGGCTTATATATTCATATACAGTTTGAGATCAAATGGTCTGTTACAGTGATGATATATATATGGATATTTTTGGAAATGATTCCTATGATTAGTATCAGGAAAATGATTTTATAGTTAGCTGTGAGTGTATCTATGAAAGTTGGATGCTTAACCTGCTTAGTTTAGAAATTGTTCTTGTGACACCATCCTAGATTCTATTACTTGTGGCACACAAGACTAGATTCTATTACTTGGCTTGGTTTTGTTCAAGCTTAAGATTAGTTTGGCATCAGAGATAAATAGAAACTTCTTTCCTTGAATCCCTAAGACCTATGATGTTGGTCTGAGCTTTAGGGACTAGACCCTTCTCTTATTGTTACTCATGGATTGGTTCTGGTAGTGATACCAGCTACTGATTCCTGAGTCAAAGTTTAGGAAAAATGATTTGTAGGCTTGAATAATTATATGGATGTATAAGATGAAATTATAAGGTGCTACTCCTATTTAAGAGGTCTGCCTAGAAGTTCAAATCTTGGCTATATTCATTTTTGAAATTTAAGTTATAGCCTGATAGCTAGGATCAATGATGTTGTCCTGAGATCCTAGTTGGATCTATATAATTTTCTGGTTGCCTTTAGTGTTTGAAAATATTTAATGATGGATTCACCCCACTTGGCTGTTTTTCTGAGAATTTTGAGTATGAGACAACTCATGAATGCTTGTCTAACTTAGACAGAGAAATCATGTGATGGTCTTTTCTACTCACCACACTTGGTTGTTGTTGGGGTTGCAAGTTGTTGATCTTGTGGCTAGCTTGATCTTGCTGGTTGTGTGGCTAGCTTGATCTGGTGCTCCTCCTGATACTTCTAGCTTCTGGACTTGTCCTTGATCTAGCTCTCCACCTCCTGGTCCTGGTGGCTTGACCTTGTGCTTGCTATCCATCTGATCTACCCCCTCCTTATGTCACCATCTTGGTGAGATGATCTAGGGTTTGGTTGGTGTGATTTGGTTTGGCTGTTGTGTTTGATGTGTATGAAACAGGGAATGGTGTTGGGTTTGCTTCCCACGGCTGTGCTGAGCAGTTTTGTGTGTTGGAGTTGTTGCTGCTGTGCTGACAGCACACACCATGCAGTTTGGTGTGTGTGCTGCTTGTGTGCCTGCTGCACCTTGTGGATATGCTCTGAATATGAAAGTTACTTTTATCTGGTTACACTTACTTGTCTGGTGAAACTTGCCCCTCCTTATTGTTTGGAGATATTTGACTTCTGGCTTAAATTATGAAAGATTTAGTTCTTTTATATTGGTGAAACTTGCCCCTTTAAAGATTACTCAATGATGAAAAAGTGAACAGTGCAACTCACTATCAATTTTTAGAGTAATATATTTTTAATCCTTAACTTTCTTTATTTTAGTTTGTGTTTTGTTTTGCGGGTACAAGACTTGAAGATTCAAGACTTTAGTTTAAGGTTTTCTTTTTCTTTATAGAATAGTCACATGTAATATTTCTTTTATTCTTTTGTAATCTTTATTTTATTCTTTTGTAATAAAGATTGTATTATAACTCAATATATAAAGATTCTTCTTTTATTTCATTACCATTGTAAAGATTCTTGATCATGTTCATAATTTACATTTTGTAACTTATTTATTGAATAAAATTATAGAATAAATACTATTTTTCTTAATTAATTTTTTTATTTAAAGTTTGAGCTACTAATTATCAACTCTTGACTAAATCAAAATACTCAAACATAATTCTAAATCCTTTTGAATTATGAATCCAACACTCAAGTTTAAATTCAAATTTCATTTCCCAAAACACACTAATCCACAAAGATCATATCAAAGTTTATAACAATCATTCTCCAAGACTATACCTAATCTCAAAGCATGAAAGAAATTTTGATCACTTTAGGTTTTTATTTGGCGAAAAATTTGCCCACATTTTTACAAATGAATGCATGCAATTTCACAGATTCCTAAATCTACCCTTCGTTGGTTCCTAAATGCTGGGATATTACAGCATGCTTCGCCTATCTGTTTCTTCTATGGTGAACACACAGTATGTCTGATGATGTTCCCTATAATCATTTCTGCCACCATGGCCGGGGTCTCCATGGTTTTCTTGGTTCTGATTCGCCACTTGGTGTACTACCTCTATTCTATCATGGTTATCATACCTTGGTGATGGTGGGGGTAAAGCTAGCTATTGGTGAGCATTCCCTCCTGTGAGTTGTGGTTGGTGATTCGGTTGGTTTGGTCCTACTTCACCCATTGCTATTTTCATCCAAGCACAATGCTGAGTTATGTGATCCTCTGGCTTAGCTAGATTCGACGTGTGGAACTTGCATGTATGATCCAACATAGACTCGTATGTGTACTTCGGTCTCTCCTGCCACTCTTCTTTTGCTCTACACTCCACTGCTTCTTTCCATCATTTTTAGGTGTCCATTGTTGGGCACTGTTTTTTTGGCGCTGGTTACCCCCAGCTCCTGGCTTATCTTGGGTTATAGCATCAACATGACTCGAATTATATCGATAATCCGGCCTATCATCTCTCCTCTTAATTCGTAAATCATTCCTGCGGGATGACCCGACACCATCATGGGCGTAATGCTCTTCGTGTTGCTCTGCTGACACAACTTCTGGCTGAGTTGGGTCACCCAATGCATATGAGTTGGCAATCTTGATTGTCTCGGCCAACGTAGTTGTCATATCTCTCTGCAACCTTTGCCATAACACATTTCCATATCTGCACCCCTGTGCAAACCATGCAATTGCTTGTGATTCGATCACTGCTTCACATGAGTTTCTCAGGTTACACCATTGAGTCAGAAACTCTGAGTCGGTTTCATTCAGCCTTTGCTTGCACATGGCGAGTTGCTGAGGTATGTTTGGCCTCTTGTATCTACTAGTAAAGTTGCTCACAAACATTTCCTCGAAATCCAATCGGTAGTTGATACTTCCTGCCGATAGATTATTCAGCCAGACCCTTGCTGGCCCCTCTAACATTTGTGGCACATATCTTACCGCCCATCTGAGGTTTCCCCCTGCGATCTTCACATTAGTTGCATAATCTATCAGCCAATCTTGTGGTCTTGTGCTACCATCATATGTTTGCATCCCCCTGGCTAATTGGAAATGTGCCACAGGTGTTTCCCTCGGGATCCAAGGTCCAAAGCATGTCAGACCTTGTGGACCTTGCTCTTCCAACAGCTCGGACCTATATATTTTGTCCAGTTTCAATCTTGCATCATCTGGCTGCAAATTTCTGTTCCCCAGCCTTACTCCCATCATAGGGTGATCCAGCATGGGGAACCTGACGTTTTCCATTGACGAGTAACCATCATTGTACCTATTTTGTTCTAGGTTCAGTGGCACTGGTCCTGCACTGCTCTTTCCAATGCATATACCTCGGCTGATGTTGCTGGGGTGGATGCTGCCTTCCTCCGGCCGAGTTGCACTGGCCACCTTGACCTTGTATGGGGTTTCTATTTCTTCGGTTGCCACTTCCTTGGTAACGACCTTGTATTGTGTTTGCTTTCCCCGCCACTGCTGGATCATATGGCACCATCTGCTTGTTCCTTCTCCCAGAGGTTACCACCTCTTATCTCCTCATGCCCCCACCAGATGAAGATGTTGTGGCAGCGGATCTTGTCGGAGCACCCCCAACCGAATGAACGACACAGGAACCTCCGGGTCTTACCAGGTTGTTCTTGAGAAGTTCCTCATTTTGCTGGTTTGCTATGTGCACCGGCTCATTGACTCTCTCTTGTTGCCTCTGTCGGGCTTCGCCGGACAAAGCAGGTATCTCGACGGCTGCTGCATCTGCGGCTCTTAGGTTTTTGCAGGTGTGATATACCTTGGAAACCCTGGGTCAGCCGATTCACCTGGCTTAGGCACATGTTCCTTGTTTATATCACTAAGGATATTTTTTGTCTTATTCTTACACCATCTATGTGAGTTGGGCTAGTGTTTAGCTTGTTTGCCCTAGCATACTCACGCAAGGTAATGTTTAGTGACTGCTGCGCAGCTGCTACTCTCTTAGCTCCCTATAATACTTTATGTCGGGTTTCCTCTAGCTCGTCATGTGCCTGAGCCAGATCTACAATAGGAGCTACAGGTGTAGTCGATCTAACTATTTCTTCCTACAGGAGATTCTCAGGCCTTTCTAGCGGAGGGCCCCTTGTACGAGGTACTCTAGGAGTTACATTACCCGGGTCTACCGGGTCTTCTACCACCGAATATTTGTTGGCGCCGGCTCTAGAGCCTACGGCTGGTGCAGTCATCATTACCTCGACGTTGCTTGCGGAGCAAGTGATACGTGGACTGCTAGCAGCGCAGAGGGGAGGCTCTCCCACGAGGACGACACGCTGCGAGTACATGCAGGAGACGTCTATGCCGACGTAGACCTTGTGTGCGCCAAGGTTGATGAATACGTCGTTGCACGGAGGAGGGCACCTGGCGAAGTGGTGCGCGTTGTCGCTGATGTAGTCCCATAGTTCGAAGTGCTGCATCAGCCCGGAGAGGATGCGCTCGACGGTAGAGATGAAGTTTCCCGTCCGGATCTTGACTCTAGATAGCACCGTTGTATGCCCCACGGTGGGCGCCAACTGACGTGGTGGTGGCATGGAAGATGCAATGGGTAGGATAAATTTGGGTCCAATGTGTACTAGTGGGATCCAGGGAGGGATATCGTAGTGGATTCTACACACACAGAATGCTCTCAAGATCTTGTATTGAGATCAACAATGGTTTACACTTGCTCCTTGAGCTGAATCAGAGAGAGGAAGAACATGATACTTCTCCCCTCTCCCACTCTAGGATTTCTCTAAGTGTAAAATGAATGGATCCCCCTCTAGGAGGCCCTGTCTCACCTTATAAATGGGTGGATAGGTTACAATTAGGGCTGAGCTGGACAACATATTCCCAGCATATGCTCTTCCCAAAGAGGTAACTCGGCGGGTGTCTTTCTCCTGTCGCCCTTCTATCAACGGCAAAGATCCAGAGTCCATGACATGTGATCGTTGGGCTCTGGGATTGTCACCTTCATGACCTCCCCTATGTCTTTGTCCCTCTGGACCTTGTCTATAGCACTTGTCACTGCGTGGATTCTTGAGGGAGAGACAGAGGACGGTGTTAACCTTAGGTCTCGCTCTCTCCTTCTTGAGCAAGCCATATCCTTACTCGGCCTCGTCCAATATGACTCGGCCAAGCTTGTACCTGCAAATAGAAAGTATGCTAGACATCGTGTCGGCATACCTTATATGTCGGTCGAGTCATTCGACCCTTATTCGCCGGCCCTCATATAACTTGGTCGGGTCATGCCTTGGCCTGATCTATACCTTGGCGGGCTTTGCCCTTTTACCTTAGCTTGACCCTACCTGGGATCATCCCCCCAACACCGGCCAGTTGGGCTGGCCACCCGTCTGCGCGGCCTGTGGCGGTGGCTACAGCCTGTGCTACTGCCCGCTTGATGCGGCAAATATTATTTGTCGCACATGTACATGGGCTGGTCAAACCAGTCCTATACATTTACCGTTTTGCCTTTTTCGTCCATTTCTTTTTAGGTAAAATCTCTCAAGGATTTTGCCTAACTTATAAGATGCCTTTATAAATATTTATTTAAATATTTAGTTACAACATATTAATTCATAACTAATATATAATAAATATATTTAAATAACCATTTATATAAAAACCCTTTTCGGTCCTTTTTCCTTATCCTTTCTCCGAACACCTTCGGATCTCCCTAGAACTTTTCTGGTCTCTCTCTTCTCATTTCTTCAGTGATTCCAAACTATCCATTAACGATCTCCAAGATTTGTCAAGCCCTTAAGCTTGCTACCCAACAGTTCAAGAATACTACAGACATGGCCAAGACTCCTCTCTGACCAATGATCAATAGCGGGTCCTGGATACCCATAATGACCACATGTGTACTCAACAAAAAAATTCATTGAACCATAAACACTGTGTTTTATTCCTTTTGTCTCTGTGATACTATATTGTCTGAGGTTTGATCAAATGACATATGCATGTTAGGGTTCAAACTCGTTACCGGCAATACCTTCTTTACTTGATATGATAAGTGATATCCTCATAACCTAGTCACATGCTACGTAGCTTATGGGTATAACTTATTCGAGTGGGACCAGAGTATCTTCTGTCACGCGGATGGACAAATCATGATCTTGACACAGTCTCCTCAACCTGTTCCTCTAGACACCCAACGACACCCTTATGATCACCATTCCACCGAGTGACGTTAAGTGTCATCAAAGTATCCTCGGGAGATAGTGATTTGATATGGCCTCATGGTCTAAGGAAAGAGTCACTATATTTCCTAATCATCGTAAACTCTATGACATGACCGTGATACGATGCTATAGATAGGGTATGTTCCCATCTCATTCTGTAATGAAATGACTCCATTGTTAATTAGGGGCCGAGGCTCCAACATGATCAGAAAACCTTTGATCATCCGTTGACCAATGAACCAGTGACTAGAGTTTCATTGGGAACTACTGGTTGTTTGTATATCACACGTGTATTGACGTTTCCTAATCAATACAATTATAGCATGATATAAAACTTAATCATAAACTTTATGAAATATGCAATTAAATGTTTGTCTTTAGGGCATATTCCCTTTAATAGAGTCCAATCGCCTCTATAAGTTTCAAGGTCCCCATAACTTATCACCCCGCTAGTTAACCATAAATTAATATAACATGCATATTTAAGACTTGGGACATGGTTTCTATCAATCTCGGGTCATCCCTCCTCCTATAAACATGCAACGGTATGCATCCCCCAAAATATGTGCGCACTCATATATTAGTACATAAGTTCATCACAAAAGATAACATATACTTGTATGCAACCAACAACGAACTATTTTACAATTGCCATAAACAGATCACTAGGCAAACATATTCATAGAGATACAGTAGATCATGGGAAAATTATAGATTGGATCACACATCATGTTTTCCAAGATAATACAGTAGAGGGATGGACAAGATCTCGCTGTAGATGTTGATGGTGACCACGCCGAAGGAGGCAACTAGAGGAGATTCCGGTAGCGGTTCCCCCTACCGATCTCCACCAGTGGCGGCATGCAGACTCTCTGTTTCATCTTTTTATCTCTACCTTCATATGTTCTATTATTGCATCAGGGACCCTTTTATAGAGGGTTTTACGTCAAGACAAAGAGGATGGCGGTGGAATCGGCAGCATTCGAGCAACGAGGCCTGAACGGCATGTGGTGGCGTGGCCTGGGAAGGATTCCATGCCAATGGGCCTCTTTCCTAGACCATTAAGGTCCTGGTGACCTCCTTTGGCCTTCTAGATGCTCCTCTAAATTTCCAAAGTGTGCTCTCTAACCTTGCCCTTTTTGGAGTCTCGTGGCTCATGTAATGTCAAAAATACTAACAGAAGGTGTTGTCTGCCAGACAGAGTCGGAACCAGAGCAGAAAGGATTATTTAGGAAAACCCCAAAATCAATGTAAAACATTCATATAACATTCTATTAGATGTAATTATGTGGGAATAAGTTTCAATAAACTAAAAAGTTCATGTATGCATTTAACATGCATCACATACCACCTTGACCTTCTTGTGTGATGAGTACTCAGGGTCCTCCCGTAGGTGGTTCACATCCGAGGCAATCTCATATGATCTAGCATAGAATATGGCCCTAATGATCTGCCCTTCACTATATTGGTTATGTTTACCAACCCTCGGGGTCCACCTTCTAGGGGCACGCCTGATGTTGTGGCGCCTCCCCACGTCTATGGTCCTCTCCTTGATGACGGTTCAATGAAGCTTGCTGCACTAGTTCTGGTGGTGGTGGCTTTCCATCCTTGAAGCTTTAGCCACGTCCTACAACTAGGATACAAGGACGCCACAACTATTTCAACCATGAGACGTGGTCGCATTAGGGGTTCGTAGCATGGAAAACAAAAAAATTCTATCGCATGAACACACACAAGCCAAGATCTAATCTACTAGATCGGTGCAACGAGTTCATAGAGTACTAACCCTCAAATATCCAAAGCGGTTAATGAGATCGGATTCTAGTGGTTGATGTAGTCGTTCACTTGTTAATCGCAAGATCACGAAGATGATCCTTCCAGCGCCGTGTTCTGGCAGCTCTTCCGCCGTTGGTCACACGTTCGATACTCGATGAATACCTTCCTCTCCCTTGTTCCAGCAGGCCGCAGAGGTTGTAGGTCTCTCCTCGCGATTCCAGCAACACAACGGCGTGGTGGTGGAAGTAGAAGGGAAATCCTGCAGGGCTTCGCCTAAGGCGGAGTGGGTATGGTGGAGTAGAGAGGGACCTTGGAAATCTAGGTTTTAGAGGCCAATAGGAGGGAGGTGGCCGGTGTCTAGGAGGTGCTAGGCGGCGATGACTTTAGAGGATCTCTAGGTGGCGGCGACTTGGGGGGCGACCAAGCTAGGGTTTTTTGGGGTGAGGCTAGAGGGCACCCCCTACCCCTTCTTATATAGGAGGGAGAGGCGGTAAGGGGGAGGGAATCATCCCCAAACTCCTCTTCCTAGGGACGATAGCAAGGGAGGGAGGGAATCCTTCCCTAAATTGGTTTCCTCTCCTCTCTCCACTAGGCAACCATGTTGGGATTTGACTTTTCAAACTAGCGTTTGACTATTCAAACTAGAGTTTGATTTCTCTCTTCCCATAGCCTAGCCAAGTGACCTAGGACATGATGCAACCATTCCACTTTGGTATGACATATCCATGTACCCTTCCCACTCCGGAGTGGTGGACCTTCTAGAAGATTCGGTGAAAACACCAAAAACATTTCTGAACTCCGGAATTGGACTTTCCTTATATGAATCTTATTCTGCAGACCATTCCGGATATCCTTGTGATGTCCTGGATCCAATCTGAGACTCCGAACAACATTCGGTCTCTTACTCACATTCCATATCTACTAAACAACATTGAATCCTTAAGTGTGTCTCCCTACGGTTCGTGAATTATGTAGACATGATCGAGACTCTTCTCCAATCAATAACCAATAGAGGAATCTGGAAATTCATAAGGCTCCCAGATATTTCTACAATTACTTCATGATCGAATGAACCATTTACATACGATACCAATTTCCCTTTGTCTCGCGATACATTACTTATCTGAGTTTTGATCGTCGGTATCTCTGCATACCTAGTTCAACCTCGTTACTGATAAGTACTCTTTACTCGTTCCTGTGATACGTGATCCCTTGTGATCCAGTCACATGCTTGCAAGCCAATTGGATGACATTCCACCGAGAGGGCCCAGAGTATATCTATCGGTCATATGGGTGGACAAATCCCACTCTTGATCCATGTGCCTCAACACATACTTTCAGAATACTCAATGCCACCTTTATAACCACCCAGTTATGATGTGGTTTTTGATGTCATGAAAGCATCCATCATGTGATGGTGATTAACATGATCTCATGGTCGAAGGATTTAGGTTACTATGTATTTGAAAGCTTATAGCAAGTGAACTATTTAAGTGACTTGATCTTATGCTACGCTTAACTATAGGAGTGTGTCCATCACATCATTCTCCTAATGATATGACCTTGTTATTAATAACATCCAATGTTCATGATCAGGAAACCATGATCATCAATTAATCAACAAGCTAGTTTAACAAGAGGCTTTACTAGGGACTCTTTTATGTTTACAAAACACACAAGTATTAATGTTTCCTTTTAATACAACTATAGCATGGGATACAAACATTTATCATAAACATGAAGGTATGATAATAACCACTTTATTATTGCCTCTTGGGCATATCTCCAGCAGTCTCCCACTTGCACTAGAGTCAATAATCTAGTTTCAAACCTTTATGCATTCAACACCTATGGATTTTCGGTGTTGTATTTACACGATTGCTAGTGGTCAACTAATCTTCGTCTGACACTTTCAGGTCTATGTGTAATTGCATGTCTTTGCATCTCTACACATCACTCATTCTCTAATGAGATGGCATTGTATAAATTTGGTCCTTTGGTGAGACCTTTAGTTCCTTGGGTTAAACATGTTGATACAATTGTCGTACAATATATATTCATAGTACCAGCCTACTGTGAACCACACCTAGTTTGATAACAAACTACTTGACACAAATGCCCTCTTTTGCTGCTACAATAACAGTCATATACTTAGCCTTTTGTTATAGTATCTATCATAATGTCTTAACTTTGGAACTCATCCAAACCCATTATGGAATCTCCTTTCCATTATATTGTGCCACCCATAGTTTAAATTGAGATAAACTTAATTTGTACTTTGTGACAAAACTAGTATCAATGTAATACTTTAAAATGAACTATCTATCTATTTGTCACCTCTACAAAAATAACATAATCTTAGTTCTTCCAAAAGATCATAAGAATATCCTTACTATTGTCCAATGATCATCTTTATGAATCATTCTAGTATATGCTCATAACAGTTAGAGTATAGGACATATCTGGATGTGTACATATCACAGTATGATTGAAAAATACTCTTTGTGATTTCATTCATCAAGTATAAAAAATACTTGAATCTTTGTTTCACTTACCAAGTGCCGATACACTTGAATTTCGATTTAATACTTTCTATGTGGCAAGAACCTTTCTTGTCTTTTCCATATTGAACTCATTCAATATCTCATCTATGTACATTTGTCATAACCATATTAGCGCCTCAATCTATCCATATAGACATTGATGCTAAATATTTGGGTTTTGCCTAAGTCTTTCATCGAGATGAAATTCTTAACCTGTGTCAATAAAAGATACATCATTTCCAATCAATAATGTGTCTTTCACATAATGTATTAGAAATATGTCTTAGCACTCCCACATAATTTCTTGCAAATGCAAGCATATTCATCGTCTCCAATGAAATTAAACATTTTAACAGTTTCATCACGGTGAGGATTCCAACTCCTCGATGCTTACTTCAACCATTGAGGTTTGCATATGCTTTTAGCATCATTTCAATTAACAAAACCCTTTGGACAGTATCATGTACACGTCCTAGGTAACAATTCTATTAGAAGAACTTTGTTTTGTTTGTTCAACTACCATATAATGAAATTATATGTAGGGGTTGATACATTAATCCGTCTAGACTAAATATCTCTATGAAAGATCAAACCTTGTCATAGTCAACTGCTTGAATATTGTCGTAAACTCCTTCCCGGCATGTCGACAATTTCATAGATGTGAAACATCCATGTCTATTTATTTATAGATCCAAATACAACAGTAAGTTCTTACACCTTTCCAAAGGGTCTTCCAAGTTCAAAGCTTGATTTCTCGTGTATGGAACTATCACGGATTTTATGGCTTCAAGCCATTTAACAGAGTTAGGGCCCATCATTTCTTCTTTGCATCTAGTCGGTTCATTATTGTCAAACAATATTGATTCACTCTCAAATCTTAGTATTTGATTGTTTACCTGATCTCTATGACAACAACCTTTGAGGCACGTGAGCCATGAGCATTGTTGCTGCCTCCAGAACACTTTCCAGTGCTGCACAACTCAGCACATATATCTAAGGTTCTTTTAACCTTATCAAATTTCTATTGTCCTCCCACTTAACTTTTCACGAAAAATTCCTTCTTAAGAAACTTGACGTTCTAAGCGACAAACACTTTTGTCTTCGGTGTTATGGAGGAATATTCAACAATTATTCAAAATAACCTACAAAGATATGCTCATCCGACTTTGGTTGCAAACATTTACTTATGCATAGCATACCAATGCTTAAGAAAAGACAACTTGGGTTTAACCCCAAACCACAACTTATATGGTGTCATTTCAACGGATCACGATGGAGCTCTTTTCAGTGTAAAAGCGGTAGCCTCTAAAGCTTTAATCTTTAAAATATAACGATAGTTTTATAAATTACACCTTTGATCTTGCCATGTTTAAACAAGGTTTTATTACATATCTCGAATGCTCCATACTACTATGGTGTTTTTAGGAAACATAAATCTATGAAACGATTCCTAAAATCTTAGGTGTTTTGCTAAACTTGTAACTCAAAAATCTTCCTTTATGATCCTATCATAAATTCTTTATTTTCTTTGTATATTGATTGTGAACTTCAACTTGAAAGTCTTCAAACTTTTTCAAATGTTTCGCACTTCATCCTAAGTAAATATTCATATATTCACTCAAATTTTCGGAAAAGCATATGAAGTTGAAATCCATTGCTCTTTACTACACATAATGGGATTCATACATCTATATGTACAAGTTCCAATAAGCTAGTCATTCGTTTCCTTTTGGCCTATAAACGGAGTTTTAATTATGTCTAGGAAAGTTTCGCAAGCGTCATTTGATCAATAATCAAAAGACTCCAAAATTCCATCAACATGGTGTTTCTTCATGTTTTCTTTCTAATATAATTTAAACGGCGATGTCACTTCCTAAGTGATCTTTCAATCATTTGTCTTTCGACATTTTTAGCATTAGTTTTATGGATGTAATTTCTTCCAACTAGACTTGTATATCATCCATCTATTATGGAATATGGAAAAAAATATTGAACAACCTTTTGTTCTCATAATACCTGATTAAAACAAATCTTGAATGCAAGCTTTGATGTCAACGAGAAACACATCTTTATTTGTTCTCAATGAAATCATCACATATTTTTTTGCTAGTTACGTAGGCCACTGCACTTCATGAATTGTGTTGTTTAGTATGATAATTCACACCAACAAATTCAGTATCCAATACTTAAGAACCACATTGTTTAACAAGCAAGGAATACAGCCATAACATGTATATCATCTATATACCTGAGCTAAACAATTTCTAGTCCTTTTCTTTTCTGCCAAATAACTCTGAGATTCTGTTTCAGCATTTCCTTTTCCTTTTAAAAGAATCTATCAACATCAATAGTGGTGCCATACATATGACACATAGTCCAAAGAATGTATAGTCAAATACTAATATCTTTGGACTTGCACTTTGAAGTAGATCACCGTCATCAAATGTTTGGTGTTCTTTCAAATTCCATTCTTTAGTAATCTTTTAGCATAGTAAATATTTTACCTACACCTTATATTCATCCTTATCATGGAAATTTTCATGATCAAGCTACTTTATCTTATAATGGTGAATCGCGAGTATAATGTTGCCCTCCAATAACTTTTGGAGGATTAGGACAACTAGCGTCTCCAACCTTTTCAAATTCTCATCAAATCTGAGAACATAATTTTTTCCATAGTTTCTGAAACAATTCTTTCAGCTCCTAGATAACCTTGATATTAAAACAATCTTTTGAATATCAAGAATCATGGAAATAAACATGATACTTATATACTAACACTAGAATTGTTACTCTTGATTTAATACTGATTATCAAACTTCATGGAGTAAATGAAACTTGCTAAAAGTTAGTAATAGGACTTTTAAATATTTATATTAACACTCAAAACAATACGATACCAGTTTGTAAAGTAACAATCAAGAATTCTATAGTTCCATTATCTCAATTACAACTAAGCGTAAGGTGGTGAACGGATGCCAATGACTACAACAACTATGCAAATTCACTTTGATTTAATTTATGATAAATAGTGTTCAAATTTTAATCATATTACTGTTGAACTCCCACTCAAAACAATATTCCTCACATTGTTTTAGTGATCACACGAACCAAATCCACCACACCAAGTCCGATAATCACGACAGATGATGTAGTTTCAAATGCGAACAATCAACATGTTCATCATATCATCTATATGACTCATGCTTTACCTTTTGGTATACCGTGTTCCGAGACCATGTATGTACATGCTAGGCTCGTCAAGGTTAACCTTAGTATCCGCATGTACAAATATGGCTTGCACCCGTTGTATGCACACATAGAATCTACCACACCCAATCATCACGTGATGCTTCGAAATGACGAGTCTTAGCAACAATTCCTACTAAGAACAAACACTTTATTACTTGATATTTAGTGAGAGGGATCATCTTATAATGCTACCGTCACGATCTAAGCAATACAAGATGCATAAAAAGGATTAACATCACATGCAATTCATAATATGTGATATGATATGGCCTTTCTTCTTGTGCCTTCGATCTCCATCTCCAAGCACGAACATGATCTCCATCATCACCGGCGTGGCGTCAAGGTCAATGGAGCCATTCCATGGTTGTCGTCCATCAGCATCAACTATTACAGCTACTTTGAATAATAGACAAGCAGGTATTAAACAAAATTTAAAGACAACCATAAGGGTCCTATCGGTTGCCAACTTACAATAAGGATCATTGCATACATCATATATAATCACAATCATGGCCATATCACATCACAACACAAGCCCTGCAAAAACAAGTTAGACGCCTCTAATCTTTCTTTGCATGTTTTACGTGGCTGGGGCTTTCGCATAAGAACCATTCTAACTTACGAACATGAACCATAACATTGATACTAGTATTGTCAATCGACCATTATAAATTGAATCTTCACTATGGTGGGAGAGATAGACACCCGCAAAGCCACTTATGCAATACAAGTTGCATGTTGAGCGTGGAGCAAGTCTCATGAACGATGTCATGTAATGTTAGCCCGGGCCGCTTCATCCCACCATCCCGCAAGATACAAAGTACACAAAAAGCAATCAACAACAAAAGCATCAACTCCCACAATAAACATTGTGTTCTACTCGTGCAACAGACCTACGCATAGACACGGCTCTGATACCACTTTAGGGGTTCGTAGCATGGAAAACAAAAAAATTCTACCGCATGAACACACACAAGCCAAGATCTAATCTACTAGATCGGTGCAACGAGTTCATAGAGTACTAACCTCGAAGATCCAAAGCGGTTAACAAGATCGGATTCTCGTGGTTGATGTAGTCGTTCACTTGCCGATCTCAAGATCACGAAGACGATTCTTCCGGCGCCGTGTTCTGGCAGCACTTCCGCAGTCGGTCACACGTTCGGTACTCGATGAAGACCTTCCTCTCCCTTGTTCCAGCAGGCGGTGGAGGTTGTAGATCTCTCCTCACAATTCCAGCAGCATGACGGCATGGTGGTGGAAGTAGAGGGGAAATCATGTAAGGCTTCGCCTAAGCCAGAGCGGGTATGGTGGAGTAGAGAGGGCCCTTGGAAATCTAGGGTTTAGAGGCCAAGAGGATGGAGGTGACCGGTGTCTAGGAGGTGCTAGGCGGTGGCAGCTTTAGAGGATCTCTGGGTGGCAGCGACTTGGGGGGACGCGGCCAAGATAGGGTTTTTTGGGGTGAGGCTAGAGGGCGCCCCTACCCCTTCTTATATAGGAGGGAGAGGCGGCAAGGGGGAGGGAATCCTCCCCAAACTCCTCTTCCTAGTGCGGGTGTCAAGGGAGGGAGGGAATCCTTCCCTAAATTGGTTTCCTCTCCTCCCTCCAATAGGCAACCATGTTGGGACTTGACTTTTCAAACTGGCATTTGACTATTCAAACTAGAGTTTGATTTCTCTCTTCACATTGCCCAGCCAAGTGACCTAGGACATGATGCAACCATTCCACTTTGGTATGACACATCCATGTACCCTTCCCACTCTGGAGTGATGGACCTTCTAGAACCTTCTAGAACATTCTGGTGAAAACACCGAAAACATTTCCCAACTCCAGAATTGGGCTTTCCTTATATGAATCTTATTCTCCGGACCATTTCGAATCTCCTCGTGATGTCCTAGATCCAATCTGAGACTCCGAACAACATTCGGTCTCTTACTCACATTCCATATCTACTAAACAACATTGAAACCTTAAGTGTGTCTTCCTATGGTTCATGAATTATGCAGACATGATCTAGACTCTTCTCCGATCAATAACCAATAGAGGAATTTGGAAATTCATATGGCTCCCACATATTTCTATGATTACTTCATGATCGAATGAACATTTACATACGATACCAATTTCACTTTCTCTCACGATACTTTACTTACCCGAGGTTTGATCATCGGTATCTCTGCATACCTAGTTCAACCTCGTTACCGATAAGTACTCTTTACTCATTCATGTGATATGTGATCCCTTGTGAGCCAATCACATGCTTGCAAGCCAATTGGATGACATTCCACTGAGAGGGCCCAGAGTATGTCTATTAGTCATATGGATGGACAAATCCCACTCTTGATCCATGTGCCTCAACACATACTTTCAGAATACTCAATTCCACCTTTATAACCACCCAGTTACGAAAGTGGTGTTTGATGTCATCAAAGCATCCATCCGGTGATGGTGATTAACATGATCTCATGGTTGAAGGATTTAGGTTACTATGTATTTGAAAGCCTATAGCAAGTGAACTATTTAAATGACTTGATCTTATGCTATGCTTAACTATAGGAGTGTGGCCATCACATCATTCTCTTAATAATATGACCTTGTTATTAATAACATCCAATGTTCATGATCAAGAAACCATGATCAATAATTAATCAACAAGCTAGTTTAACAAGAGGCTTTACTAGGGACTCTTTTATGTTTACAAAACACACAAGTATTGATGTTTCCTTTTAATACAATTATAGCATGGGATGTAAACATTTATCATAAACATGAAGGTATGATAATAACCATTTTATTATTGCCTCTTGGGCATATCTCCAACAGTCGCATGTAGATTACACCAATTATCCACTGTACTATCTCCCGGTGGAAGCCATCGTCTCTGGAACTCTAGGTCCCGAGAGCCCCGCGGCTTCATCATTGTTCCATGCGGATAAGCGCGTGGTGCCCATGCCTATGGTTGCTGTACGCTAGCAACCTCATGTGGCTGGCCCCATATGACCTCGAACGGGGATCTGGGATCTACCACTGGCTCGTGTGTCAAGTAAACCTTGACGCTTCTTCCTTCCATGGTTTCCGGGGGCGTTCGTTGAGAGCCTTGTATGAAAACATCCCCAATCCAGTTCATGTTGTTTGATCATCATGTCATCATGAGTGACAACTTTCTTTAAAACTGTCATCAGTTGCTCAAGAGTCCTTGGTTCCACTGCACTGACAAGTGGCGCGCAATTCTGATTCTGCTCCCCGTTTGTGAATGAACTCATGATATCTCTGTTGAAAAGGTTCAGGATGGTGTTCACCAGGACCCTGAACTGTTTAACAAAGTCTCGGAGCCTCTCGTTGGAGTATTGCTTTATGTTCTTGAACTCCTCTTTTCACATCCCAAAATTCTCCTAATTTTGGAATGTGAATTAAATAAATAATTTTGATTGATTGTTTGACTATGTTGAAAATTCTCAAAGAGAAGAAAAATTTTGAATAGAAAATCCTCTCAACCTTGAATTCAAAATCTTATATTCTTTTGTTATGACCTAAGTAGCCATATAGGAAAAAGGGCATGGATTGATTATTGATTGTAGAATTGGTGTGCAAGATTTCAAAATGAAAATCATGAAGCATTCATAAGCATTTCATTACATCCATGCAAAGATCTCACAAACAGAATTCAAATCCTGGTATCTAAATCCTATAGTTGATTCGCCCAAATGTTCCTAAAGGTAATTAAATTGGTTTTATAAAAACCCATTGTTGCTAAGGCATCGATTATTGATAATTATAGCCTAAAAAGGTCCAATTAATATTACAAAATTTTAGAAACAAAATTGAGCTCATTTGGAGCTATTATGAAAAAGTTATGGAACAAATACAAACACATAAAGATATAAATAAAATAAAATATACAAGGATTTATAAACCCACTACTTCCAAACTAGTAAAAAGATTATAAATTTGATCCTATAATGATCTATTCAATTTTAGAAAAATTTAGAAACAAGAATCATATCATTTGAAGTTCGTATGCAAAAGATATGAGGAAAACAAGTAAATAGAAAAAGAAAAAGAAAAAGAAAAAAAAACCTAAGCGGGCCGGCCCGGCAAGGGACGACCGAGCCAGCCACGATGGGATCGCTTTAAAAAGCGTGCAATCAATTTTTCTCTAACCTATATCTACTCAAACTCTCATAACTTTTTATCTACAACTTTGAATCGACTTCCGTTTGTTTCTCCTTGTTCCCTACTCCAATACCTATCTCTACACCATCCTAAATCTCCATATAAACTCGTGGAGCCACAGATGTACGAGTTTATCTTCTCGAAATCCCGAATCTACACATGGCCGAATCTTATTTCGCTTTTTAACCCATCTAGACTTCATCGTTTGCCTTCGGTCAAAAAACGAAAGTTGTAGAACTCGTCAAAATATTTCAATCCCGATAAACCTCACCTCTTTTCATCCACCACAGCTGGAGAATTTCGCATCACAATATTTCAGATTTGACGGTGTAAATCCAAGATGTACTCGCGCTCGTTTCTTCAAATCCAAAATCCTTTGGTGAGAAGGTAGGACTAATGATTCCCCACAACTTTCATGTTCTAAGTTTTTCAATTTGACATATGGATTTGTCTCTCTAACCCAGATCTGTTTCTTGTCTATTCTGAGCCAAAAATGGGTCGATCTCTTCTTCTAGCCACCGGATCCTATCCAGACGGCCGAGATCCAATCAAACCGGTGTGTGCCATGTCGTTATTCCGGTCAGCTTCCTCATCAACGCCACATCGTCGTCAGGTCAGCATCTAGTCCCAGTCAGCATGCAAACTAAGCCTGTCCAGTCAGCGGAATATTATCTGGAATATTCCGTTCGAATTTAAAATTGCACATTATAGATCTAACTTGTAAAATTCATTAGAAATTCATACCACGTCCAAAAATTGCGTATAATATATCAAATTGAAGATAATTTTACGTAGAATCATCTTGTCAGAATAGATCCAAATTTTACTGTACGTGGTTACTGCAGTAATTTAATTAGTTTTAATGGTCTTTTAGGTTAATAAATTTATAGAAAATTATCTGTAACTCGAAAAAATATGAACAATATATCAAATTGAAGCTACTGTAATGTACATTAATAATATCTGGTTGGATCCAGACTTTGCTGAATATTTACCCCGTAGCAATTTAATTAGTTTTAATGGCTTTAAAAATCATTAAATTCATAGTAAATTAATTGCTTGTCACAAAAATATAAATAATATATCGATGGAAAGTTGGTTCCATGTAGATCATCAATGTGCAATTCGTTCAGCCATTGACTATAAGGTTTTGCCGTGAAGATTTAAATGGTTTAGTGGCCTATTTAGAGTAATAAATTCATAAGAAAATAAATAATGCTCATAAAATTACAAATAATATGTCCCTAGAATCAAAATACCATGGAGATTTCAGATATAATTTTATTTTGATTTTTAGGCAATAGAAACTATATGAATAATTTAAAACCCATTAAACACTATTTAAATCATATAAAAAGATCTATAACTCCGATTAGGGTGAATCCAACGCCTACTGGTTCGTATTAACGTCCTCTATCCAGTAAACCCAAGAAACAAATTTAATTCGACAGTTAGAATAGACGTTACAACAGAACTATTAAAAACCCTATATTGGCAAGTAATTATTAATAACAAGTACTCCATTGCATTAATTGGTCTCTTTCATGCATCATATACTTCAGTATTGTTTAGAGAACTAAAGTAACAACCATTGTGACTTATTAAATTGTCATGCATGCATTTGTTGCATTTGTTTGATCTCTATGTGCTATTGTTTATGATTGTATGCAATTGTTTGCTCGATTGATTGCGAGGAGTGCAACGTGTGTGATTGCAACTACTATGATTGCAAGTATTGTGGTTATGATGAGAGCAACCATTATATCTATTAGGATTGTGAGGATTATATAATCGACTACATCTACAACAAAGGCAAGTGGTGCTATCTTGGTCATAAATGTCCTACTGTTTTCCTATGCATTGTAGATGTTTTTGTAGAATTGCATATGTAGGAATTGATGTGTATATGCTATGCTATGTCCCATATTATTCCCTAGCATTCCTTGTTTATGAGACACCATTGGTAGATGTGCTTAGCCATGCTATGATGAACGAGGGCTGGGTTACATCACTGAAGTTGTTTCTAAATGTGTTGGTTTGCGAAAACTAAAACAACTTAATCAATGAATCTCCTAGGTGTGATGGGATTGATAATTTTTGGTGATATCATTGCGGAAAGGCACCCAGGACACTGAGAAAGGATTGGTTTCTTTATTTGGTAACTTACGTGTAAAACCATGTGCCAATAATGAAATGGGCGAATGGTTAGACTCAGTAGGTTGTGGTAATTCGAACCCACGTATCCAGAGATGTAGATAGTGTAGGTTGGACCGGTGCGTGTCGGGTTTGGGGTGCTACTTCTCGAGCGGTTCCTTCTTGGACTTTTCCCTATCATCACCCAATATGAGAGTGGTGGTACGAGCTGGGCTGGCCAAGTCACATGGGTAAAGTGTACTAACCCCTGCAGGGTGTATAAACTAATCGATTAGCCGTGTCCCCGGTTATGGACAATTTGAGCGACCTGATACTGATGCTATGATATTTCTCACTCATCCTTATTTCTTAATTTTTTAAAACTTGTTGGGTGAACATAATTGGTTAGGAGCACCTGGGAGTGAACCAGAGTGTCCTATTTATCGTACTGGAAAACTACTTTGTTACAAATGTTAGGAAAATACTGTTGCTTTATGCAAATGAGCCTGAACTCCACTTGGCCAAATAAGTATGTAGTTGATAGATCTGTTGTTAACCACTTTAGCCTACTTGCCATACATTCAATGTATTGACCATTCGTGGTTGCAACGTTTTATGTTGCAGGTTATATCGTATCTGAGTGATCGTTCATAGGTCGCGAGACTCCACTCAACAATTGTTCGCCTATGGCACATTTGAAGGATGGAGATCTACCTTGTATTTTCTTTCCGCTGTAATATAATGTAAATTCTAGATCATATTCGTTGTATTTATGATGCACAGTTATATTTGGTATCATTTTGTAATGTGTGTGCTAGTGAACCGATCCAGGGATTGACACTATACACATGAACTCGGCCTTATCAGGCGAGGGTGTTACAAGATGGTATTATAGCTGTGTGTTGACTGTAGGATCGTGACCTTAGAAATGGATTAGCAATAGAAGACCTCTATTAGGAGAACTATCATATTTTATACTTATTAGAGTTCTTATATTCCTTGTCTATCATTTTCCAACACCTCTCCTTGTTCAAACTTGTAGATGTCCATTCATTTGATTAGTAGAAGAAATGATCTACCATAAAAACTAGAAGAATTGGAGAATGTTATTAGTAGTTCTCTATAAAGCAAATCACTATATGAGAGTTGTCCTACAAGTAAAGAACAAATAACATGACATAAATGAACATCTCACCAAGTTTGGGTAGGTCTGGACCACCATATTTTATCTCTTTAGGAGATCATCGCTATCATGTTAGCATATTGTTCTTACCAACTTATGTGGTATGACAATATAGGTTGCTTGCTTGTTTGTACTATACCATATTGTGTGATGCCTTGTTTAGGATCTGTTGTTTTGAAACTCTAAAGTTGCTGGAGTTTTCGTGTGGTTTTAAAATTATCTTAATGGTGTGAATTGATTGAAATTCGTGGGATTACTGCTGCAGTTTTCTGCCTGACCTGTTGTACCGCGTGATTTTTCATATTTTATTCGTAACTCCAAAAATCTAAAAAAGGATCTAGAGCGTAATTACCTGTAGTACATGCACAAAAATTGGCTAAAATTCCTGACGCGTTTAAGTCGGTCAGAAAAATTCGTGAAGTCTGCTGTACCGTTTTGACAGATTTTGTTTATTGCTCATATGTTGCTCTATTTTACTCTAGTATTATTCCCAATGCTTTCAAACTATTTTGCGGTTATATACTACTAAGTTTATACACATGTAATGTTATTATACAAGTGTTTGCTTGTGTGTTGATTCCTTATGATTGTTTGCTTGTTTGTGACATTGATTGCTTCATATAGTTATGGGTAGGATTATTTTCTTAGTCATTTCTTTCCTATAGAATCTATTATTCCCTATCTTGAACCCTTGGAGATATAATGATGTGTTAAGTGTAAGGTTTGATAACACAATGCATTTAGGAAGGAGAATGCTTTATCTAATGGAAAAAAAGAGATGTGGGAGTATGAAGTGTTGAAATGATGTTATGTAGTAGATTACCTAACCTGAAAGTTGAAGTATCGATAGCTTAGTTTTATTAGTAGCTTTGTTGATTGAATACATGGGAGTATACATAGAGCATTAGTTCGTGCCCATGGAAACAATCTTCAAGGCAAGTGAGAATGCCCGAGTGATAGAAAAACGTGATTCACCTATCCTCATACAGGGTAATGATTTGGGTGCAGGATGGATTGATCACCATTCCTACTACTCTTATTATTCGCTCTTGTACTGTTGGCTTTGCGAATCTTGAGTGCACTTTTCAACCTTAGCAGAGAGTCGACGTTGAGCCTAAACCCTAGAATGGTATATTGTTACACCCTTCTAAAAGCATCCATTGCTAAGCATAGGAATGTACGGTAAGGATGAATCCCAACCGTGAATTATGGGCACCGTGAAGTAAACGTTCCCTATTTTTCCACCATGAGGTTTTGCTAGTTTAAGAAGTGCTTTCTCGGAAACTATCAATCATGATGTTTAGAATATGCTAGAGACATTGTGCCAATAAAAGTTTAAAGGAGAACCAATCTGAGCTAAGTGAATCCTCGAGAAATGACCTAGTCAATTTTATTTTAAGGGCGGTAGCACCCTAATGGATCCCAAACCTTTCTTTCTTTCTAGCCTTCCCAAATCTCGGGACGAGATTTCTTTTAAGGGTGGTAGTCTATCACATCCCAAAATTCTCCTAATTTTGGAATGTGAATTAAATAAATAAGTTTGATTGATTGTTTAACTATGTTGAAAATTCTCAAAGAGAAGAAACTTTTTGAATAGAAAATCCTCTCGACCTTGAATTCAAAATCTTATATTCTTTTGTTATGACCTAAGTAGCCATATAGGCAAAAGGGCATGGATTGATTATGGATTGTAGAATTGGTGTGCAAGATTTTAAAATGAAAATCATGAAGCATTCATAAGCATTTCATTACATCCATGCAAAGATCTCACAAACAGAATTCAAATCCTGGTATCTAAATCCTATAGTTGATTCGCCCAAATGTTCCTAAAGGTAATTAAATTGGTTTTATAAAAACCCATTGTTTCTAACGCATCGATTATTTATAATTATAGCCTAAAAAGATCCAATTAATATTACAAAATTTTAGAAACAAAATTGAGCTCATTTGGAGCTATTATGAAAAAGTTATGGAACAAATACAAACACATAAAGATATAAATAAAATGAAATATACAAGGATTTATAAACCCACTACTTCCAAACTAGTAAAAGTATTATAAATTTGATCCTATAATGATCTATTTGATTTTAGAAAAATTTAGAAATAAGAATCATATCATTTGGAGTTCGTATGCAAAAGATATGAGGAAAACAAGTAAATAGAAAAAGAAAAAGAAAGAAAAAAACTAAGCGGGCTGGCCCAGCAAGGGACGACCGAGCCAGCCACGTACAGGAGAGGATCGATCGATGGAATCACTTTAAAAAGCGTGCAATCAGTTTTTCTCTAACCTATCTCTACTCAAACTCTCATAACTTTTTATCTACAACTCAGAATCGACCTCCGTTTGTTTCTACTTGTTCCCTACTCCAATACCTATCTCTACACCATCCTAAATCTCCATATAAACTCGTGGAGCCACAGATATATGAGTTTCTCTTCTCGAAATCCCGAATCTACACATGTCTGAATCTTATTTCGCTTTTTAACCCATCTAGACTTCGTCGTTTGCCTTCGGTCAAAAAATGAAAGTTGTAGAACTCGTAGAAATCTTTCAATCCCGATAAACCTCACCTCTTTTCATCCACCACAGTCAGAGAATTTCGCATCACAATATTTCAGATCTGACGGTGTAAATCCAAGATGTACTCGCGCTCGTTTCTTCAACTCCGAATTCCTTTGGTGAGAAGGTAGGACTAATGATTCTCCACAACTTTCATGTTCTAAGTTTTTCAATTTGACCTACGGATTTGTCTCTCTAACCCAGATCTGTTTCTTGTTTATTCTAAGCCAAAAATCGGGTTGATCTCTTCTTCTAGTCACCGGATCCTATCCAGACGGCCGAGATCCAATCAAACAGGTGTGTGTCATGTCGTTATTTCGGTCAGCTTCCTCATCAACGCCACGTCGTCGTCAGGTCAGCATCTAGTCACAGTCAGTATGCAAAGTCACCTGTCCAGTCAGCGGAATATTATCTGGAATATTCTGTTCGAATTTAAAATTGCACATTATAGATCTAACTTGTAAAATTCATTAGAAATTCATACCACGTCCAAAAATTGCGTATAATATATCAAATTGAAGATAATTTTACGTAGAATCATCTTATCAGAATAGATCCAACTTTTATTGTACATGGTTACTGCAGTAATTTAATTAGTTTTAATGGTCTTTTAGTTTAATAAATTCATAGAAAATTATCTGTAACTCCAAAAAATATGAACAATATATCAAATTGAAGCTACTGTAATATAAATTAATAATATCTGGTTGGATCCAGTGTTTTCGGATTATTTACCCCGTACCAATTTAATTAGTTTTAATGGCTTTAAAAATCATTAAATTCATAGTAAATTAATTGCTTCTCACAAAAATCTCTACTATATAATTTGTCTTGAGGAGGTTTTCGTTCGCGTTGGTTTCGTACGTTGCTCATTAAAAGGCTTAAGGTCGTACGTCAAGCCGTGTGCGTCACGTGACTAATGCAAACAAATCGATCAGAAAAGCCGCATGGCCGGACGTGACTCTGATCTACCATATCTACTACTCCGACACGAACTTTGAATAAACAAAGAGACCAGACGTGACTCTAATCCAAGTCGTTTAGCTTTGAATCAGCAAAGAGATGAGACGTGACTCTAATCCAAATTGTTTAGAGCGTGAGTGCCCGCCGGCTGGGTTTACCGTGTCCCCGAATCACCGCCAGTTTGCGTTGGAGGACGCCGACAAGCAACGGCTGGCAATGCCGCGGAGGGCTGCGCCTGTCCTTGACGACGAGGGCGCCATTGATGGTGCTGCCAAGGGTGCAGCGAGTTCTCCGATAGGAGCGGCGCCCATGACGCGAGGACTCTCTCAAACAATTTCACGAGGATGTTGGGATGCCAAGCTCCTCGCGTTGTCACAGGCGCGCCGCCCAAGGAGGGGGGGCGTGGACGGAAAGTGCATGTTCCAGTCGGCGATATCCTCGTTCATCTCAAGTGCAGGATTGAGTGGCAGGTAGGATTCTGCCTGGGAAAGGATGCTAGCCCATGTCGTGTGGAGACCGCGCTGGAAGGAGACGCTGGAGGGAGATGCTGGCTGCAGCTGGATAGTGGCCACAGGAGCTTGCCGCGGTGGCGCTCCAGTGCGCCTAGCTAGATGCGAAGCGCAAGGGCCGGCCAGGGCTGCGCAAATTTTTCCGTCACTAGAGCGAATCAAGTACGTCGCCGCCAAGACCGTTCTTCTTCTCCGGTCAGCATCAACACCGGTGGCAGCTCCACGCCATTCGTCTGCCCCAGTCCCGAGGAGGTAATGGTGTTAGAGAGGAAGGTGATCAAGATGTGTCTGAGCAATGAGCATGAATGACATGTCGCCCATGATGCATCTCAGGTTGCACAACAAAGAATAAATGATTAATTGTGCCAACTTTTTAGGGCGTGACCTTCTCCGATCTTCCTCCTTTTCTTCTTCCAAATCGGTATTTTGGTAAAAAAAATTTACTCCCTCCGACCCGTATTAGTTGACTTGAATTTATTAAATTTTAGATGAACCTACATGCTAAATAGTATCAAAATTCATCTAAATCTAGACAAATTTAAGTCAATTAATATGGGTCGAAGAAAGTATCATATTGGATAGTCTATTCTTTAATTTTGTTTCCTACAAAAAGGACGCTTCTCTGGATCAGGATGTTCTAAACTTCTAATTGCTGCATCTATGGAGAGACAATCTGATTGAGTTGGTGTTGTAGCAGCCAGTATCTTCCGGCACGTGTTTGTACATATATTTTCTAATTAAATCTCAAAATTGCTAGTTTAAATTGTATACTATGTCTTTCTTTATTGCATACTTCAGTTCAAGAGCTTGCTTCGTACATACTCCGATATATTTGAATAGCCTCGTTGCATCCGGAAATCCACCCGGGTGCATATGCATCCGGTATGAAAAAACATTTTTTAAAAGTTAAAAATTTTGAAAAAAAATGTCAAGTGTAGCTTCATGTTTGAGGTGCACACAAAGCCATTCCACCGAAAACCAATATGTTTTGTGTGTTGTATAAAAAAGAAATTTTAGCACCAAATTTTGTCTTTTTTGCACAAGCCATCCAAAATATTCATTTTTTCGTGAAACAACTTTGCGCGCAACTAAAACTTAAAGTTCTACATGCATAGATTTTTTTAAAAAAATTGGCATTTTAAATTTTGACAAAAATAAAATTCAAATAAAGGACGCAAATGCACCTAGGAGCAAAACAGCTACGTTCTGGTGCATCGGGTTTGCCTGCCACTGTATCTGAGATCAAATGTTAGCCTTGAATTGTGAATCGTCTAATAAATATTATGTGCAATTCTTTGGTTTTGTGCATTCTCTTCTCTCACAATGTTTTATTTAGCTGGATTTGCTGTCTTTGTTGATGTGTGCAAATACTAATGCAGTGTTGCTAATTGAGGCGACCAAATATCTAATAACTTAATTTGTACATATTTGAAAAGCTAAAAAAAACTAGATTGGTAGTTCCCTCGGCTGGATAGTGTTGCCTTTAAAACGTTATAAAATATTTATGTGCATTGCATTTATATATACATGCATGGGTGGAATAAATTAAATTAGTCGTGGCAACGCACGGGCATTCAGCTAGTATAAATAATGTATCAATGGAAAGCTGGTTCCATGTAGATCATCAATATGCAATTAGTTCAGCCTTTGACTGTAAGGTTTTGCCGTGAAGATTTAAATGGTTTATTGGTCTATTTAGAGTAATAAATTCATAGGAAAATAAATAATGCTCAGAAAATTACAAATAATATGTCTCTGGAATCACAATTCCATGGAGATTACAGATATAATTTTATTTTGATTTTTAGGCAACAGAAACTATATGAATCATTTAAAACCCATTAAATACTATTTAAATCATATAAAAAGATCTATAACTCCGATTAGGGTGAATCCAATGCTTACTGGTTCGTATTAACGTCCTCTATCCAGTCAATCCAAGAAACAAATTTAATTTGACAGTTAGAACAGACATTACAACAGAACTATTAAAAACCCTATATTGGCAAGTAATTATTAATAACAAGTACTCCATTGCATTAATTGGTCTCTTTCATGCATCATATACTTCAGTATTGTTTAGAGAACTAAAGTAACAACCATTGTGACTTATTAAATTGTCATGCATGTATTTATTGCATTTGTTTGATCTCTATGTGCTATTGTTTATGATTGTATGCAATTGTTTGCTTGATAGATTGCGAGGAGTGCAACGTGTGTGATTGCAACTACTATGATTGCAAGTATTGTGGTTATGACAAGAGCAACCATTATATCTATGAGGATTGTGAGGATTATATAATCGACTACATCTACAACAAAGGCAAGTGGTGCTATCTTGGTCATAAATGGCCTACTGTTTTCCTATGCATTGTAGATGTTTTTGTAGAATTGCATATGTAGGAATTGATGTGTATATGCTATGCTATGTCCCATATTATTCTCTAGAATTCCTTGTTTATGAGCCACCATTGGTAGATGTGCTTAGCCATGCTATGATGAACGAGGGCTGGGTTACATCACTGAAGTTGTTTCTAAATGTGTTGGTTTGTGAAAACTAAAAAAACTTAATCAATGAATCTCCTAGGTGTGATGGGATTGATAATTTTTGGTGGTATCATTGCGGAAAGGCGCCCAGGACACTGAGAAAGGATTGATTTCTTTATTTGGTAACTTACGTGTATAACCATGTGCCAATAATGAAATGGGCGGTTGGTTGGACTCAGTAGGTTGTGGTAACTCGAACCCACATATCTAGAGATGTAGATAGTGTAGGTTGGACCGGTGCGTGTCGGGTTTGGGGTGCTACTTCCCGAATGGTTCCTTCTTGGACTTCTCCCTATCATCACCCAATATGAGAGTGGTGGTACGAGCTGGGCTGGCCAAGTCACATGAGTAAAGTGTACTAACCCCTGCAGGGTGTATAAACTAATCGATTAGCCGTGTCCCCGGTTATGGACAATTTGAGCGACCTGATACTGATGCTATGATATTTCTCACTCATTCTTATTTCTTAATTGTTTAAAACTTGTTGGGTGAACATAATTGGGTAGGAGCACCTGGGAGTGAACCAGAGTGTCCTATTTATCGTATTGGAAAACTACTTTGTTACAAATGTTAGGGAAAAACTGTTGCTTTATGCAAATGAGCCTGAACTCCACTTGGCCAAATAAGCATGTAGTTGATAGATCTGTTGTTAACCACTTTAGCCTACTTGCCATACATTCAATGTATTGATCATTCGTGGCTGCAACGTTTCATGTTGCAGGTTATATCGTATCTGAGTGATCGTTCATAAGTCGCGAGACTCCACTCAACAATTGTTCGCCTGTGGCACATTTGAAGGATGGAGATCTACCTTGTATTTGCTTTTCGATGTAATATAATGTAAATTCTGGATCATATTCATTGTATTTGTGATGCACAGTTATATTTGGTATCATTTTGTACTGTGTGTGCCAGTGAACCGATCCAGGGATTGGCACTATACACATGAACTCAGCCTTATCAGGCGAGGGTGTTACACCTCTTATTGGGTATTGGCATCTTCTTTTGTGGCGAACGCCCGAATCATACATCAGGATCTTGTTCCCGGGCCACTTTAGGGAATTCGCCTTCAAACGGGTGGGGAGGAGATTCGCCATATGCCCATGAGTATCCACCATGACGTTAACATCTTGGGTGAACTTTTCTAGGTATGCGATTGGGTCTTGCGAGCCATCATAATTGTCATAATTCTTGGCCCTGACGGCCCTCGATACTTCGAGGGACGCCATATCTCGGGAAAGAGCCCAGCATCCACTGATAAATCTAGTGCTCTGGTCTTTGTCGTCATAATCAGAGTTTTCCCTGGCCTGGTGACACCTTTCGCATCATCTCTCACATCGGTCTCTCCCCTATCTCGATGACGGGTTTGGTTTTTTGTCTTCGTGGTCTGATATCGGGTCCTCAACGACACAGCCATCTCATCCTTCATTCCCTATGTGTATGTGTTCTTCACCTCCATCCGAGCAATCCCCTGGGTCATCAGCATAGTCCGGTGAATCCATATGACAGCTAGATGACTTGCCCCTTCATCATGGCTAGGCCGATCCCCTGGGCGGATAACACCTTTCAGCGTTCTGGTTATATCGAAGCTAGTTGTTTTCCTGGCCCAAGGTGGAGCTACTAGAGGAGGACATGTGGCCGCGCCCGTGCCTGTGTTCGGTGGTGGGGGAGGAGGATTTCTAGCGGTGCCAAACTCCTCAACCCGCCTCTCTAGCTATGCGGAAGCTCGTGCTACAACGCGGTAAGCCTCCTGGAGTTCGATGACGATGACAGTCTTCTAATCCTCCATGGTGATGGACAGTTGTCATTCGAGCTCTTGGATCCGGGTGAGGCATAGTGTCGATTCTCTGGTGGTCGTGACTGTGGGAAGGGGTGTGGCGCCAGTGAAGCACATGTACGTTCATGATCTCCATGCCCCCTGCAGGCATAGGGAGCGGCATTCGCCCATGACGACCCTAAGTCCAATGAGGCCCTATAGGAGACGGGACCCGTTCCTCCACCATAATAACATGATTTGTAACTCTAGACAGACTGGTTACACAATAACATGATGTGAAAATGTTAGGATAACTTGAGTAGCCGACAAGCAGTGATCCGCCGGTGTAGTCTGATGTCTACGCACTTCTATTCTTGTAGACAATTGTTGGGCCTCCAAGTGCATAGGTTTGTAGAACAGCAGCAAGTTTCCCTTAAGTGGATTACCCAAGGTTTATCGAACTCGGGGAGGAAGTGGTCAAAGGTATCCCTCTCAAGCAACCTTTCAATCAAGATACAAGAAGTCTCTTGTGTCCCCAACACACCTAATACACTTGTCAGGTGTATAGGTGCACTAGTTTGGCGAAGAGATAGTGAAATACAAGTGGTATGGATATAAGACAATGGTGCCAGAAAAGAGCTTTTGATGGGGAGGAAAAGGTTGAGTTGTCCTGTATATCCCCGGCAACGGCCCCAGAAAAGAGCTTGACGAGAGGAAACAACTAAAGGCAATCTGAAATAAAGATGGAAGCAAACAAACATGTAACAGATCTAGTTGCAAACGATGTTTCAATGCTTAGAAACAAGGCCTAGGGATCATACTTTCACTATTGAACACTATATAAATATATTTTCTTCATGATACTACCCTGAACTACTCTCCGGTTGGATAACTCTAATCCACGGTAGGGCTACAAAACCACACCTCAAAGTCTGCATTTCCCATCTAGATAACCCCACATTGTCACCTTGAGCGCTAGATGGTTCCAACAAACACCACAATTTCATAGAGACAACCAACTCCAAATATACTCATGATAAGTATTTATAAACTCTAGCCTAAGTGCCACCATGGCGTGCACGCTGTCACTTTCACACACGTGGGGAGAGCAGAGATCTATTGAAGCACTTGAGTATTTATGTAAACTCTAGCCTAAGTGCAACCACGGTATGCACGCTGTCACTTTCACACACGTGGGGAGAGGCAGAGATCTATTAAATCACTTGAGTAGCAAAGTAGATCTACTTGATTACAAAGCTCATGATCTCAATAAGATCACGCATAGAGAGAGAGAGAGAGAGATGAACACATAGCTACCGGTAGAGCCCTTAGCCTTGAGGAAGAACTACTCCCTCCTCATCATGGGAATCAACAACAGCGATGGAGATGGTGGTGGAGATCGATGGTGATGGCTCCGGAGGCACTTCCCTATCCCGGCAGGGTTCCGAAACAGAGACTTCTGTCCCCCGAATCTCCCCTTCGGTGGTGGCGGCACTGCGAAACTTTTCATGGATGTATGATGGATTATCTAGGATTTTCTCATCAGAGGCTTTATATAGGCGGAAGGGCAAGGCGAGGAGGCAGCCAGGGGGCCACACCCCCTGGTGGCGCCACTAGGGGCCACCCGCGCCACCATAGGGTGTGGCCGCCCTGGTGTCCCCCTCTGTCTCTGCTTCGTGTTTTTGTATTGCTCCGAGGAAAATAGGCAAATTGGCCTTTGTCCCGTCCAATTCCGAGAATATTCATTTTTTAGCTTTTCTGAAACCAAAAACAGCAGAAAACATGCAACTGGCACTCTGGCATATTGTCAATAGGTTAGTTCCAGAAAGTGTATAAAAATACCTCAAAGTGTAGACAAAACATAAGATAGTTGACACAAAACAAGCATGGAGCATCAAAAATTATAGATACGTTTACGACGTATCAAGCATCCCCAAGCTTAACTCATGCTCGTCCTCGAGTAGGTAAGTGATAAAAGGAATAATTTTTTGGATGACATGCACCATCACAATCTTGATCAAAGCATTTGTAAAGCATTGATAGCTGGGATCAAAGTACTCTAAACATGAGCATGAAAGATGTAGTTCTAACAATAATACGAAGCAACTATGTTGCAACATGAAAGGATACAAACAAAGATCATGAATAACAATGCATTGAAAGACGTTTGTTTGTTTCACATATAGAAAATATAGCATAGTGGCATTCAGCTTGTCCCTCATGGAGTAGCAAAACATAAATGCATAGGACACCTTCAAAGTTCATAAGGGTGACTAGATACAAATAGTTCAATAACAAGCAATATCAACATTATGAATCAATCAATAAGTTTTGGGACAATGCACATAAAACTAATAATGACAACTATGCTCTCCTAGTTGGTGCATAAAGATAGAAGTTGGAGACTCAATATAAAAGTAGGAAGAAAGTCCCTTCACAAGGAACCAGGGATTTCAAGTTTCATAAAGAGCTTCCAAAAATTATGGTACTTGTTAGCTTTCAGCTCTCATTGCCGCTATCATAAGCATCTTGAAGTGATTAAGGTTAAAGTGAACAAAATATGGAGTATATGCTTGACAATGTATAAGTTGGCAATCTCATGTCCCTTGAGTACGAGGGCCGCTCCTCATGCTACTCAACTTTAGTTACCGGTAAGTTCTTGTCATAGTAAGTACATGTGTATCATAGAGAACCGCCAACGGGGTACCCCTTGCCCCATGACACAGGAGCTATCCCATATCAAAATGACAAGGCAAGCAGACAATGAGCATCTCAGCAATCTTCTTATTTACCATGGGAAAATGGTGATTTTTTTCTCTCTTTCCTCTTTTCTCATCTCTTTTTTTTCTCAATCTCTTTTTTCTATCTCTATTTTTTTATAAGAAGAATGCTTCATAGATTGCTCACTATGGTGATGCTGCAAGTTTCCACCATGATTAGGCATGGCTTAGGCTAGCGGCCCAGGCGTTTCTCTAACACACATATATAACTCCATGGACTTAAAAGCTCCCCTTTCATTTCACACCGACGACATCCATAAACAAAGAGCATGATATCAACTGGGTAGATATTTACAAGTGTTGAAAGCATTCCCCGTGATAGCACGGTTCTGCTAATCCCAACTTATAAGTGCAAGCATATACAACATAGATGACACAATGGTTCAATTTTATTATGGGAAAGAAAAATAAAGTGTGCCCTCAAGTTTGTGAGAGCTTTAATCACTAACTTTCACATAACAAGTTTAATTTGGAAGATAGATAAAACAAGAATATACTTGGAATGGTGTAACACACCATGCATAGGAATTTATAGTGGACACTTTGGAATAACTTGGTTTATTGGGAGTTGGATGCATGAGTAGAGCTTACTCAATACAAGTGGAGGCTAGCAAAAGACCGGGAGCGACCAACTAAGAGAGCAATAATGGCCATAATCATGCAGAGCGACAAAACATTACTAATCAAAGCATAAAGTGGTACCACAAGTCAAAAACTAAATGATAATAGAGGCTAAGGTGACTGGTTCATAGTCATAACATGGTGTGAGCATGTGCCAAGTCAACCCAAACAAAGCATCAAAGGAGAATACCATAATATTATGCTTTTGTATGCTAAAACAACGCATGATTCTTTCAAGGCACATTAAGCAATCTCAATTGTTTGGAACAAGTCATGCTACAACACTAATCACTAAGCATAAGGTCAAAGCAACATCTTGCATGACATGATAAAGTCTAGGCCACAGTCAAAACAAGCTTCCTTTTGTACCACCTAAGCATGAAGCTTCCTACTCTTTTCCAACACCAATCGACTTATTTGAAACAACTCACACAGATAATCATCAATAAAGATCAGTGAGATTGTCTCACAAATCCACAAAGAAGAACTAAAAAGTTCTAAGCAAAAAGCAGAAGAAAACTAAAGCTAAACGCAGTGCTAGCAAAAGTGAACACTCACAGAACAATAAGAATGAAAACTAGAGTGTTCTAGGCAATGAAAAGAGAGTGTGTCTCTCAAAAAGAAGTGTGCTGGGATCCAACCAACTTATTGCAGAAAATCAAGCAAAATAAAACTAAAAACAAAAACAAAGACTCTCCAAGAACAACACAATAGTGCATGAAGCAATAAAAACGAAGTATCTAGAAAGACCTGAGATTTTTATTGATGAAGAAGGGGATGCCCTGGGCATACCCAAGCTTTGATGTTTGTACCTCTTGAATATTTCTTGGGTGACACTGGGTGGCATCCTCAAGATTGAGCTTTTGTTCATTCTTCATCTCATTACATCATTCTTCCCTTACACCTAAAAATTTTCCTTCATACAAAACTTCACATAATCTTCATTGGCAACATTAGTGCATTCAAAAGATAATAAAACTTTGGGGTTTAGTTTTAAAACAGAAAAAAATTCATTAAAGACACAAGCTACTGTAGCAATTCCCTCAAAAAGCTCAATTTACCAAAGAGAACTCAAAAAGAAATCGATAAGAGGCAAACGCAATTAATGGCAGAAATCTTTCAAAACAGACCAGCAGGTGAAAACCAATTTTTTCAAAGACCTTATGTTGCTCAAATCAAAAATTGTTGAACTAATGAAAGTTATCTAACAACCTGGGGGATTTATTCAAAAAATTACAGCTCCATTCGACTCACAAAGATTTTTCGCGAATTTTTATAGTGAAGCACAAAAATCTGTTTCGGGACGACAACTTCTCCAAATCTTACTTCTCTCTCATTAGAGGTTATTCTTGGCACAAAAACCACACAAAAAGGATAAGGAGAGGCTATTACAGAAGTAATAACTTCTAAGACTCAAGAAAACTATTGGGTTATCTTTCAAGAAGTACTTTTCTTTAATGTCTTTAAGTTAGGATTGATAGTTTGAGAAGATGCTCACATAAGAAATATGAATTGAAGTAAAAGAGAGCATCAAGAAGCAAATTAAAAATACATTTATGTCTAACCCAATTCCTATGAAAAATAATCTTGTAAAGAAACAAGTCATGAAATCACAAAGCAACAAGCATAGGAAAGAAAAACAAGTGCGACTTCAAGATTTTCAACATAAAAAGGGGAAACTTAATATTGTTGAAATACTTAAAACCATGTTTCCCTCTCTCATAATAACTTTCAGTAGCATCATGAATAAAATTAACGATATAACTATCACATAAAACATTCTTATCATGAGCCACATGCATAAAATGATTATTACTCTCCACATAAGCATAGTCATTCTAGTGGGAGCAAATTCAACAAAATATCTATCACTATTATTCTCATCACCATAATCATCAAATATAGAAGGCATATTGTAATCATAATTAGTTTTCTCCTCAATAGTAGGTGGACTGAAAATATCATATTCATCATTGTAATCAACATATATTGGAGGTTTGGTATCATCGTAAGCAATATAATAGCTATGTTCCAAAGCTTTGGAACTAAAAAGATCATTTCCATAAAAACTAGCTTCCCCAAGCTTAGACGTTTCCACAACATTAGCAATGATGGTGTTCAAAAAAATCATACTAATAACATTGTTATTAGCATGCAAATAAAGTTCCATAGATTTTTTAATTTTCTCTTCAAAAATTTCATGTCCTAACTCAAGGTAGATACTATAAAGCTCTCTAATTTTTTTGTTGTTCTCCATTAAGCCTAACTAGTGAAAACAAGAAACAAAAAGACAAAATTGTAGAATCTAAAGGAAATAACTTTGAGCACTCACACCGGAGGATGTAAGTACCTTTTTCCTTACCTCCCCGGCAACGGCGCCAGAAAAGAGCTTGATGTCTACACACTTCTATTCTTGTAGACAACTGTTGGGCCTCCAAGTGCAGAGGTTTGTAGAACAGCAGCAAGTTTCCCTTAAGTGGATTACCCAAGGTTTATCGAACTCAGGGAGGAAGTGGTCAAAGGTATCCCTCTCAAGCAACCCTGCAATCAAGATACAAGAAGTCTCTTGTGTCCCCAACACACCCAGTACACTTGTCAGGTGTATAGGTGCACTAGTTCGGCGAAGAGATAGTGAAATACAAGTGGTATGGATATAAGACAACGGTGCCAGAAAAGAGCTTTTGACGGGGAGGAAACGGTTGAGCTGTCCCGATATCCCCGGCAACGGCCCCAGAAAAGAGCTTGACGGGAGGAAAAGACTAAAGGCAATCTGAAATAAAGATGGAAGCAAACAAACATGTAACAGATCTAGTTGCAAACGGTGTTTCAATGCTTAGAAACAAGGCCTAGGGATCATACTTTCACTAGTGAACACTCTCAATAAATATATTCTCTTCATGATACTGCCCTAAACTACTCTCCGGTTGGATAACTCTAATCCACGGTAGGGCTACAAAAGCACACCTCAAAGTTCGCCTTCCCCATCTAGATAACCCCACACTGTTACCTTGAGCACTAGATGGTTCCAACAAACACCACAATTTCATAGAGACGACCAACTCAAAATATACTCATGATAAGTATTTATAAACTCTAGCCTAAGTGCCATCACGGCGTGCACACTGTCACTTTCACACACATGAGGAGAGCAGAGATCTATTGAAGCACTTGAGTATTTATGTAAACTCTATCCTAAGTGCCACCACGGTATACACGCTGTCACTTTCACACATGTGGGGAGAGGCAGAGATCTATTAAACCACTTGAGTAGCAAAGTAGATCTACTTGATTGCAAAGATCATGATCTCAATAAGATCACGCATATATATATATATATATATATAGAGAGAGAGAGAGAGAGAGAGAGAGAGAGAGAGAGATGAACACATAGCTATCGGTAGAGCCCTTAGCCTCGAGGAAGAACTACTCCCTCCTCATCATGGGAATCAGCAACGGCGATGGAGATGGTCGTGGATATCGATGGAGATGGCTCCGGGGGCACTTCCCCGTCCCGGCAGGGTGCCGGAACTGAGACTTCTGTCCCCTGAATCTCCCCTTCAGTGGTGGCGGCGTTGCGGAACTTTTCGTGAATGTATGATAGATTATTTAGGGTTTTCTCATCGGGGGCTTTATATAGGAGGAAAGGCAAGACGAGGAGGCAGCCAGGGGGCCCACACCCCCTGGTGGCGCCACCAGGGGCCACCCGTGCCACCATAGGGTGTGGCTGCCCTGGTGTCCTCCTCCGTCTCTGCTTTGTGTTTATGTATTGCTCGGGGGGAAATAGGCAAATTGGCTTTTGTCTCGTCCAATTTCGGGAATATTCATTTTTTAGTTTTTTCGAAACCAAAAACTGCAGAAAACAGGCAACTGACACTGTGGCATCTTGTCAATAGGTTAGTTTTATAAAGTGTATAAAAATACCTCAAAGTGTAGAAAAAACATAAGATAGTTGACACAAAACAAGCATGGAGCATCAAAAAATTTAGATACGTTTACAACGTATCAAGCATCCCCGCACGGTTGTAGATGAGTGTAGGACTAGTGCACTTGTACGTAAGGGGAGACCATGTACCCCAGATAGGGGGCGAGGGGAGCCGAGGAGCTGGGGTTGAAATAGTCAATTACTGGTGTCGTGTAGTACGCTTCGAGGTACCGTCGGTACGCCGCTCCGAAGATCCCTTAGATATTGTCAAAGTAGTCCTCGCGCGAGGTCGGCGGGGTGGAAGGGACGTACTCCCCCTTGGTCGTTGATGTACCCTCTGTGGTCGTGCAATTTTGTGCCCCTTCATCAGCCCTCGAACTTGGAGAAGGGAGGTCATAGGTATACTCAGTGGAAATGAAGTGGATCCCATCTACAATGATGTGTGCACCCCCTGCCTGGCGCGTCAACTGACGAAAGAGTATTTCCACAATCCCACAACAATCACATTTATGAAAATCAACAAATAGTTTATTTGTTTAGAAAACGGCTCGGGTCCGCTGGTTTGGATCAAAGAGACAACAATGAACATAAAAGGATTTCTCTCAAACTTTATTCATGGTGTGATCGGAAGATCGTACAAGTGTTTACAAGATGGATCTCAACAGATTTATAAAGGTGCCCGACGAGAGTATATGAATTTAGGGTTTATGACTTTGAGAGTAAAGCTTTGGCAAAAGCTACGTTTTAGTCTTCCGGATTCTCCAGAAAGTCATCTTGTAGCTTGACAGGTCAGGTTGTTTGAGAGTCCAGCTGTTTGAGCGTCCCATGAGGCAGGCCTCCAAGTCACGGACGTTGAGTCGTCGTGGGTAAGAAAGTGGGATAAGACAGGTGCAATATTAATTACAGGCCCAAATCTATTTTATCATCCTATTTCGAAAAAAAATCTACTTTATCACTGATAGTCATAAATATATTTATATTCGCATGCATCTTGACACATTTTATGTATAGAGATGCTTACTCTCCTCTTACATTTCATTGCCTAACAATGTAGGCCACTATACTTTACATTGTCTTACTTACATAGAAAAATAAATATTTGAACTTTGAGATACAACGGCATTGGAGGTTTAGAACTAGACTTGGTCCAACTCACCCCGCTATTCTTTTTTAAACTAATAATTAAAGGGAAATATAAAGCAAAAAAGATACTATTGGAGTGGTCACGTCCCTCCACCAATTTTCTGTATAAAAACTAGTACTCGCTCTAATCCAAATTAGTTGACTCAAATTTGTTAAAATATGGATGGATCTAATAAAATTATGTCTAGATACAACCGACAAATCTAAGTTAACTAATTTGGGTCTGAGGAAATAGTACTGATTAGGAAAGTTCACCATGCATGGCAGAATACTCAAAACTACTATAGGATATGCCGAGCTCATTCACTAAAATAGAAAAACTAACCAAATGCACTACAGATACCGACACTTTGGATAACAACTAGACTAGATCCGAGACAACTTGGCATTTTCCCCTCAACCTCTTCTTCCGTGCAACTTCGTCAATTTTGAGCAAAAAACATATCGACACCACTGACAGGAAGATGCTGAAAGCAAGGAAGCCCAAATCGAGCCGATCATGGCGGAAGATGAAGGCCGCGATCCCCAAGGAGGCCACCATGATTCCGGTCGCGAACAACATCAACGACGACATGAGCTGCACGAGAGAGAGAGACAGTACATGGACAAATCACTGACAAGTGAATGGCGAAACAAAGCTACTCCCTCCGTATTAATTAGTTGATCGCGGTTAATTACCATGGCCTGGCAAGTGGCAAGTGCAAGTACGTACCTCTGGCTCTGGCCCCCTAAGAATCACTTGGTCGCATGCTTCTATCTGTCGTCTTCTATTGTCCCGGCGTTTGACGAGCAACAGGTTGAGAATCACGGCTAGGTAGAGGAACACGATGGCCGCGATGACCACGTCCTGCCAGTGGCCCACGTACTGCCATGTATTGGCGGCCGAGCCGCAGAACATGGCGAACACCATGAAACTGAACCACACGTGCTGCATGATGAACACAAAAAAAGGACGGATAAATTAGTTGGCACTGCAGTTTGGATCAGGGTTGATTTAGCGCGTGCCATCATGCATGTATATTGTATACGGGTACGCGTACCAGGAGGACTTTGTCGCGTTCTTCATCATCGAGGTACGCCGCCGCCGATGATGTCTCCTCCGGCGACGGCGGCCGTTTGGTGGTCGGCGGGTCATGGCACGCGGAGGTCGTGGAATAGGAGATTGGATTCGGCGTCATGGAACTAACTCGCACAAGGAGACTTCAAGATCGTAACAGTCTACAGATTTTGTCGAGATGGCAGACTGCAAGATCGTAACTGCCTACAAATTTATCTTAGTCCTCCAACAGATTCGCAATGAGAAAAAAAAACTCTACCTCACGCGATCGAACGTGCATGCAACATATTATATATCGGATTTGCTACAGTCTCAATAGTTTCTTTCACCGTTCGATTTACCTCGTGATTCATGCAAAATAAAAGTTACACTCGGATATTTCTAACTATCTATCTATCTACTATCTATCTATCTATCTATTATATAATGGAAAATGATTACCTTCCCTCGGACGATCATTGTCCGGGTTCAGGTTTAGCGATACGCATCGGGTTGGTTGTTGCACGTACGGACGTTCAAGTCTTGCGGGCCCACTCCTACCTTGCCTTATCCTTACGTATTTTCCCTGATTTCTTCCCCAAATCAACATGAGAGAGGGCCGCCGCCATGTCCTGCTCGCCTCGCCGGAGATCCCATGCCTCGCCAGTCGCCGGTGGTCCTCCACCTCCATGAGCCACCCGCGCAGGACCTCTCCTCCACCTCCGTCACCTTCGCCGCCGACCTCCAACTCCTTGAGGCCGCCCACGCCGCCCACAGGGACCTCTCCTCTAGCTCCGTCAGCTTCCCGTCGACCTCCACCTCCTTGAGGCCGCCCACAGGGACCTCTCCTCCACCTCCATCAGCTCCACCACCGACCTCCACCTCCTTGAGGCCGCCTACAGAGACCTCTCCCCTTCAGCCTCCACCTCCGTCAGCTCCAGCTCGTCCCGCCGCATGCCTCCATATCCATGAGCACGCTCGCGCCACGCCTTGGCTAAGGCAAGGCGTTGCTACAGCGCTTGTTACACTTGTCGACGTTGTTTTTGCCATGTGAGGTCAATGGTTTGCTACGTGAGGTCGATTTGTTGGGCTGCAAAAGGCGTCCATGTTTGCTACATGTGGCATCGGAGTTTGCTACATGCGTCGGCGGCGGTGCTACGAGATCCCGGATTTTGCTAGGATGCCACAATAGCAAAAAATACTTTTGCTAAAAAGCTTCTGTATTTTTGCTACATCGATACTTTTTTTTGCTATCTCTGTTTTTTTGTTTTGCTACAATACCATAAAAATTTTGCTACAAGTTCTCCGACGAGGTTTTCTGGCTAAATTCTCCAGCGAAGTAGGATTTTTGCTACATTAGAAGAACTTTGTTGCTACAACCGTCTTGTGGTTTTGCTATAACAGTGTCAACTTTTTGCTACAAGGTCTCCGGCGAGAGTCACCGGCGAGTTTTTTCCGACGATGTCTCCGGCGAAGTCGGTTTTGCTGCATTAGTACATTTTTTTGCTGCATGGTCTCCAGCGAGGTCTCCGGCGAGGTCTCCGGCGAGACGTTCTATTTCTGAAACGAACCGTTTTTTTTGCTTCGAAAGCAAAAGCGGGATGTTTTGCAGCAAAACGCGAGATTTTAAGCTATTTGAAGGACACGTGGCGCATGGGGACCAGGACGATGGGAAGCCCCAATCGTCCGGGGGACGCCTAGCGCGGTCCTTATATAATCTACTATATAACTAGCAGCATGCCCGTGCGTTGCAACAGGTGAGAAAAATCAGCATAGCGAATTCACAAAAAATATGTTTTTGTTATTTCTATAACTCAATTGTAATTTGGTTTCCCGAGAACCCTGTTAAATAGGTATATTGAGGCAAAAAAAATTGTATTTTTTTATTAATAAGTTGAAGCCAAATCATACCTTTGAATTTTTCACTTTTCTGGTGACCTAGTGATTACCAAGTAGTTAAGAGATTATGAAAATATGATTTCCAAATTGAGTTGGACGCCGCATATCCAAGCCATAACACCATGACCAGGGAAGGTTCTCAAATAAGAAAAATCAGGACCGGTTGGATTTAATGTATTTCCTTGACCATGGGCAACATATGTGCAAACCCTACCGTGATATAATAGGTTTTGGTTAGCAATACACACACCTTTGTCATGTAGCTACGCATCCTTTCGTCTTGATGGCCGTTGTCGTCGAATCGCCCGCCTGGATGCCTCTCTGTCCTCCCCTTAGAGCACCACTTTGTCCCCCTATGCATGTCCTAAAGCCCTTCCTTAATGTGTCGTTACTTCGGCAGTTCACCATGTTGTCCTCCCCGTGCGTTCTCGGACCCATTGACCGTCCATAGAGATCTTGGTGACCTTCTTGTCGCCATACAGCTCACCTCGGCCCTGTTCTTGGCATGTGCAGTTTTTGCCACCAAGCATCACCGTTCACTGCTACGAAATACCGTCGATAACCCATCTGAGGCGTCGATCCTCTATTTTCTCATTGGCTTTAATTTTGATTGAAAATAAGGTAAAAACAAAAGAAAAAATAGGGGACACGCATGCCTCCCTTTTATGTTAGGTATAGACCATAACAAATAAACATTGATACATGTTGTAAAAAAATGACACATAAATAAAGTGAATAAATCGATTCAAATTTTCGAAAAATCTGTTATGCTAGATTTGATAAAATTTGGACCTTACAAATTGACAAAAATCTAGAGATCTTGTAATTTTGCAAACAACGATAGCTATCAGCAAACCACATCGATTTGAAAGAAAAAACATCAACCGAAATCAGCTAGCTAGCAAATTGCAAACGCACCAAAGGAGTAGCACAATGGAGCTTCGTGCGGGCACGCGCGCACACCATCGCGACATGGCCATGACCAGCAGCAGCAGTTCGCGGAAGCCCGGCCGGCACGCACGGAGAGTGGAGGCTTTGGTGTAGGCCGCGTCGGGGCTGTCCGGAAGCAGCCGGGGCGGAGGCATCCATGCAATCGATTCGCATGCCGGGACGGCACCGCGCGCGGGCGCCATTTCTCCCCCGCTCCTCGTTGGCCTACCGTGCTTGGCACTTGATGCCGTTGCGGATGTAACTCCAGGGTCGTTGGCTGCGGTGATAGAGTTGGGGAGCTTGTCGGCGAGGATGGCAGAGAGATAGTCGACGGCGGCCCGAGCGATGAGTAGTTTGGTCGGGCGAGGAATCAAGGAACTGCTACAGTGCAGTTGGAGGGTTGCGTGGCTGCGTTCGTTGTGTAACGTGATTTGGATCAGGGCCGGCCTGCGGGCATTGGGTTGTCTCACCTCGACTAACTACGCTAAATTTTTTTGTCCCACCTCGACTAACTTCGATACTTTGGAAGCACGGGCCAAGCCAGGGTTGACGGACGAAAAGCTACCGCACCTACGACGGACGAAAATTTGCCAGGACGAAAACCACCCTAAGACAAATTATAGTAGTATATATACTAGTTGAATGTCCGTGCGTTGCCACGGACGCTACTCTCAAACTCTATTTTTAAGATATCGTAACAATGTTAGATCTTCTATAGTATCATGAATATCTCCTATAATAGCTGGATGTTGGATACTTGGTAACAATGAAATAACCAGCACAAAAAATCTGATGGCACTGGTTTAGAGCCATACATTAGTCTTATCTCGACCCATCAGACTGCAAGCCAAACAAACTGACCTAATTCACTTACGGTATGTAGCTGGGTTGCGACATAGAAATTATTTCCACCATTCGTATTTCACATGGTCTCTATCGGATGCGGACATGGTGAAAACAGATTAAATGATTTTTTAAGTTCCAAATAAATCATATTCCAGATGATTCGGAAGTCGTGAACAACAACTCATTTGATAGTGGCGAAGAATCTGTAAAGTTGCAAATGAAGTACACATGAATACACGAAAAAATTGTAGATGACCCACATAAGTACTTAAGCCTTCAAGTTTCATAGAAAGTACGCAGCACCCCCTCAAGTTTAAAATGGCACACTTAACCCCCTCATCTTTCTAAAACCAGGTAATTGACCCCTGACTCGTAGCTATAGCTTTTTTGCAGACCGACGGTGGTTTTGTTGACCCCTGGGCCCTGACCATATAACCTTTGCTCTGCTACTTCTCGCAATGGCGATTGACTAATGGTGACAGGAAGTAGTTCCACGTACATGCTCACCCGTCTCTTCGAGACGCGCCCATGTACAAGCCAAGCACACAGGTTAATGGATCACTTGCTAGCTAGCTAGCTCATACGATGCAACAGGCGCAATACAACGAAGTGCCAGGTCTTCTTCGTCACCCCATGGGCACGCTAGGAAGGCTCGTGGGTTGCGCCGGGACCATCACGTACAAGTCGGTTGAGGCTGCAGTAGCAAGACCCGGTTTCATAACGCAACACGCGAGGCATCACTGCGACGGTCACGGCATGGACACGCGTGGAAGGAGCGGAACGCGCGGGCAAGCATGCGTCCTTGCGCGCGCCAACGATGGTCGGGACTCTACCTCACGCGGACGCGGGCAAGCACCGTGGCAAGCGCGGTGGGGGCAGAGCGGCTCGACGTGCCGACACGCACAACGACGCACGACGCGACGACGCGCGGGCAAGCATGCGTCCTTGCGCGCGCCAACGATGGTCGGGATTCTACCTCACCGAGCAAGCACGGTGGCAAGCGCGCGCGGTGGCGGCAGTGCGGCTCGAAGTGCCGGCACGCACGACTGCCGGAGCACGCTGAGAACCAATGCCAAGGTCGATCAAGCACCCGTGTGAAGACCCTCTTTCGGCTCTCCCCATGGCGACTCGGCCGGAACGGAGCCGACAACAACATCACGACGGGACCCTCTTCGGCTCTCCCGATGATGCTCCAGGTTCCAGAAGCACAAGAGGGCCACGAACGCGTCGACGCCACCTTGCGCAGCCCCGGGGCATTCTACTTCGAGACGGTCTTGCACTCTTGCTCTTTGGCCGGCTCGTCTTGCCGGCGAGGCGCCTCCAACTCCTAAGATCTTGAGTGTCCCCGAGTGTGCCATGCAAGTCCCCTGGACGGCACCACCTGCGAGAGCAAGGCTCTAGCAGAGCTCGCACAACATCCGCTTCGCAGGGGTGGGACTCACAGGGCTAGACACGGGCAGGTTCAGGGCGACCCTCCGTGAAGGGCTCCCGCCAGCGGCGACATAGGTTTTTACTACTTCCGCACATAACTCGCATCCGCAAGATGAGCCTAAGGGCAGCGGCCGCATGCACCTCCATGACGACCATCGATTACTCCAGCACCGCGCACCGAGGTCCCTAGATCAGCGAGTTCCAGCCGGCCTTCCAGCTGGACACTGCCTCACGATGATCGAGGACGTCAAATGTGTGCCAAATCAAGAGACATCGAGAGATCAGGCTGGTGGCGACGACACCCTACGCTGCCGCGAAATTCTACGCAGCCGTTTCCTAGTTCGGGATAGGAGAGGAGGGCGTGCTTTGCCCCACCAGTTCGTTTTTTTGCTGTATAATATAGGAAGGCTTCTATCCGGTTTCTATACGTAGATCTCTTGCCGCCCGAACGAAACCAAGACCGATATGTATAGGAAGGGAAAAGCGACGGACGACGACGGACGAAAAAAAAGGTGCGACGAAAACCACCGCTAGAGAAATTATATATATATATATATATATATATATATATATATATATATATATATAGCCGAATGCCCGTGCGTTGCAACGAAAAATTTAAAAAATAAATAAAATGGTTGTTATAGTTTTAAAAAAAACACGCATTAAAAGTATTTGGTTCTTATTTATTTTCTTTGTTTGTTTTATTCTAGTATTTTTATGTTTAATATCCTCTTTTTCTTGAATTAGACGTCACAGATTTGTCATGTGTTATACATATGAATCTTGGCAATGATATTTAACTTGGAACGGAGTGAGTACATATTTTTCCAGTCTAGTCCAACAACACCAATTAATTATGTATGTGTCAGTTTTGGAATCAAATCTAAACCTTCTCAAATTCACAAAAAATCCTAAATTCGCCAAATAGAGATTATTACAACCCCATTCATCAAAATCTAAATCGTCTCAAATTCATCTGCCAAGGTTTGGAGATTTTCCTCCATGTAGGATTGGAGGCCACGAGGGGTTAAATCTGAACTTGGTTCATTCCTACTACAAGAAATACCGACCTAAACAGAAGTCTAGACTAAAGAAAAAATTAATTGTTCCTTCCGTCTGTGTTGCATTCCCTTTTTTCAGCTAGCTGGACTGAGTTGACACGGAACAGGAAGGGCCTCTAAGTCTCATACTCTAGCTTTCCATGGAAAGAAAATCCCCATCCTTACTTCTAAAAAGGCTGTAACAGAAGCTACATAAATCAACGAGCTAGCATGAATTAAGACTAACCGTGAATAGAAGAACGACAAGGAATACATGGTTGACAACCACAAGTGCAGAGCAAGGGATGAAGCCTCGTTTGCTGCCGCTCGACACTGTTGGAGGTCTGTGCTTCCTGTGACAGCCGGAGGCCGCCAGGATCTCTGCCGTGTTCCGCTACCCCTCAAACCCAATGAATCGAGACCGGAGCACATCTATCATTGCCATATTGATCATGATCGGGACGGCCGGATGCATCGGCATGCTGTCCAGTGACAAATGACCATGCAAAATCCTTCAATCCTCCATAGCACAGCATGAGCACATACAGAAGCAATTGCTATGCACTGGTAGGTAGGAGCTGAGCTCCAGAATCGTGACGGAGAAGCTAGTGGCGAGCATGCAAAGTGCGACTTCGCTAAGCACCTGGACAAGGGCGTGGACGGAAGCCATGGAGGCTGGTAAGCACGCGCCCGCCAACGTCAAGTCGGAACAGCGTAGTAGGCGGCACCTGTGGTGCTCCTCGTCCTCCGCCATGAAGGTGAGGCGGCGAGCTCCATCTCCCGTTTCAGACCAATGCATGGAAGACCAGAGAACGGTACAAACTTCATCCATGCAAGGACGTAAAATTGCTAATCAAGGCTGACTCATTCTTTGTTTGGCCGAGACGGACCTCGCGCCTTTTGTCGGAGATGACGAAAACACGAGGCCGACGACCGCAGGAGCCGATGGCCTCGGCCGCAACGTCACGCGTCAATTCATCGCCATAGTTAGAGCTACTCCATGCCAAGATCGACTCCCTTTTCCGGACGGCCTTGCCTCGCGCCTCTGGTCCAAGATCGCGTCTCCTGTTCCGTCGCCGTATGGCTTCGTCGCATGTCTCCGGTCGTTCCGGCTGTGGTCGCCATAGTTGGAGGCTGCGCCATGCCAAGATCGCGATTCCTGTCGTCGTATGGCCTCGTTGCCGCCTCTAGTCGTTCCGGTTGTGGTTTGCAGCCTCTGGTCTTGGCCCGACGGAGCTACAGGCTCCGATCCGCCCACGAGGTGGTGTTCCCGTACGGCTTGGAATCAACGCTTTTAGCTTTTTATGGAAGCGACAGAGGGGCGGATATGTATTTCTAATGGATTCTGTTGAGGTTTTTGTGCTGGACTCGGTTGAGGACATCGACGAAACTGGAGGGTTCGCTCGCTAACGGGAGTAGGCCGGACAACGTACGAGCAAAACCAACGCGACGGACAAAAGTTTAGGAGGACGAAAACCACCTCTAGACAAATTATATAGTAAAGATAGATATAGATATAGATTTGTCTAGAGGTGGTGGTTTTCGTCCGTCGAATATTTGCATTTTAGCCCCTTCAAAATTAGAGCATCAACCCGCAGTACATACAACCCACGCAGGCACACGACACGCTCCCGGACCCCACCTTTCCCGATCGGACTCACGGGAGGGGCGGAGGGGATGGCGTCGGTGGCGGGGGACGGCGTCCGATTCCTATGCCCAGCTGGTCCACGGGAGGGGCGGAGGGGATGGCTTCGGTGGCGGAGGTGATTGCGTCCGATTCCAGTCCGGGGCGCTCCCGATTTTACTCCCTCATCCTCGTCCAGCAGGTCCACGGGAGGGGCGGAGGGGATGGTGTCAGTGGCGGAGGTGATGGCGTCCGATTCTAGAGGCAGGTGAACGGCGGCGGGAGTGATCGGGGAGCACAGGAGGCATGTGAACGGGCGGCGGATTCCTTTCTCTTGCATGGCTACTTCTGGATTTTTCCTCTCTTAAATCGGGGCGGACGCAGCCTTACGGACAAGCCAACCGACAAGTGATGATGCACGGGTTCGCGTCGGCGCGCCGGCAAAGCGGTTGGCACTGATTCATTCCCTAATGCGAGTCGCTGAACTTCTTTCGGGATTAGCAGCACTCGCTCATCTCTCTATTAATTTTCTCTTCAGATCTGACTATTCTTATCCATTCATGTGGTTGCTGTTACTGGATCGAAGAACTTAGATTTGTGTTCTGAACTTAGATTTGTGTTCTTCCTGTCTGTGCATCTGTGACCGTGGACGCATGTATGAATGCATAGCATGCAAGGATGGACACAAGCCGCAAGAGCCGCAAGAACATGGAATTAAGAATAATAGAATACTATGATTTTGTATGGATGTACATACATCTAGGCTGGTTTAAATACCCTACTACTAGAATCAAACAAAGTGGCATAGAGCTATGGATGCATTCATTTTACTGTCTGATTGCCCGTGGCGAACATGGTTTCCTAGATTTTCTGCTTCATTTTCTTCGTCCATGGATGCGAGATTTTTATTGCAAGACTGAGTTTTCTTCTAATTGACATTCCTTTATCTTAGAAATATAATTCACGGTATTGACAAGCCTGAGTTTTTAGTTAGCTGGCAGAAAGAAATCTTAAGTTTATTGTTAATTTGAATAAAATTGAAGAGGATTTTCTTTCAAGAGAAAATTTTAAAAGTAACTCTCACACACACACAACAGAAAGGCTTAGGGTTCGGCAGGGGCGAAGGACCCCTTTGGATAAGGTATGGCAGCTGTCCTACCTTGAATTTTTGCAAAAGAATTGCATATATATAACCTTCTATTCGACATACATATAGTACTCTGCAAAGTACGTGAGTTCTGAAGAAAAACTACACTTCCTTCGATCCATATTAATTGACTCACATTTTGTCTAGATTTGGATGAATCTAGACACTATTTAGCATATGGATCATCCAAATTTTGACAAATTCAAGTCAATTAATATGGGCCAGAGGGAGTACCGAAAATAGAAAATGTGCTACGTTGGAGGGGATTCGGCTGGTCGTTTGCTGGGCCACACACTAGGGAGTAGGCCCCTTGATCGTGTGTGCGTATGTGGCCGGAGACCCTTCATGTCTTCGCCCCAGAGCGATCGAAGCCTACGAGTCCAGGACTCGAGCGACGAGCAGGAGGAACGCCGCCGTCTTCTACTAATCTACTCCTTGTCGGAAAAATTGCCCGCCGATCAGGGCGCCCTCCCCATAATCCTCCTCCGACCTTCTCATTTTCTTAAATTTTAAATTCTCACGGTGACACGGTTCACCCAGCTAGGGCTCCTTCTCATCTTAGTTATAATTTCTGACCCTGCTTAAAATATAGGGTTATGCTCCTTCCTATTAGTGGCCTCTAGGCTCCGCAAATTTGTGGTAGAGATAGACAAGAATGGGAAGAAACCTGCAGCTTCAAAGGGGACTGCTATAATTTGTGATTTTGTGGTAAATTGAACTATTGAAGCAAGTTTGAATTTGTGGTCAACTGATTATGCTATTACCATTGTATCGATACAATTTTGATTTTTTGCATCATATTTTTTATACCTTAGAGTTTGCCCGGCCTTAATTTTTTCTCGTCCTTCGCCACTGGGGGTTCGGTGTAGATTAAGGCTCGACACGCAACCGCCGTCCATGACTATCAAAAACCACAAACACCACCATCCTTTGCCGTCAGTTAAAAGAGCAGTTTTAGAGGTAGTTATATCTTCTTTGTTGCACAGATGTAGTTCTATTTATGTGTGATTATTCAAATGTGACCGTCTTCGCGATACAGCTTTTGATAGTCATATGTGACCGTCTCCGCGATACAGCTTTAATGTCCATGCAATGCACGAACATGTTATATAAAATATATAATTTTACACTCGGATATAACTAAGAATTTAATAAGTTATAACTAAGAATTAGTACAAATCTTATAAGTTACAACTAGGTTGTAACTGAGAATTAGCACAAATTTTAGGACGATATCACCGACTTAGACATAAGTTCTACGCCTGAGATCTAGGCACTCCCATATGTAGCGAGCTGAACATTATAAGGTTGTATTCAGTTCAGCTCACTAGAAAGTACCACGACATATGTAGACTAGATGTATTCAGCTCACACGAGTCACAACACCTGTTAGACTGGACGTGCAGATCCCGAAGGAGGCGAGATGATGCTGCACCACTGCAACGCACTACAGCATGATTGAATATAGAACGTGCATCTCGTTCCAAAAATAAACAAAAAAAAAATAGAACGTGCATCAGTGCATCTGAAAGCCTCGTACACTAGCTGATTCAGTTCCATCTGTCAATGTTAAAGGACCAAGGAACCTGTGTATAGGTCAATATCTGCAAGTCGCTTAATGAGTGTAAGATCTACCTTAAACTAGAGGTGCACATTTCCTTACAGTTCCCCGTACACATTGGATACGCTTCCCGAGGCTCGAATGTATTAAATCCATGTTAACATCCATACATTGAGATTGAAAAACGATAGCCGCCATGTATACGGTTAATCCACAGAAGGATCAAAACCATCCACGCTACAAGTATGATATCAGCTCAGCGGGTCTTCCGTCAGTTCTCTTTCTTGCTGTCCAGATCTTCGAGAGCAGAGAGCCGTTCAACAAGCGGTGGATGGGAGTAGTGATATGCTGAATACCACGGATCTGTGTTCATTGCAGATAAGTTCTCTTCCTGAAATTTTGGAGCATATATCAGAGTTAGTTAACTCAAATCTTTGTACGGTCCACAGCATGTGCAAATCACCAACTTAGATGAAACATTAAAACTCAAATCCTTCTCAAACAAATCCAGCACTGGGTTTTGGGAGGAAAAAGAGTTGCTTGATGGAGCCACCAATTACGGCCAGATGTCGAAGTAAGATGTCGATGTCCAGTAAATAAATAACACGGTGCTTGCATGGTCAACTATAAAAAACACAGGACAGAAATAAGTGCCTTTAAATGATTTACCTGTAGTTTAACAAGGGCTCCCCGGAGTTCAGGAGCATACCCAAGGTTCTTGGCAAAAGCATCAGCCTGGACATCAAAATCAGATTAGGTAAAGTGCAACCAAATGCTTTAAAGCTGGCAATGCAGAAAACTTGAGATGAAAAGAAGAATGAACCTGAAATTCAAATGCTCTGCTGACAAGGTTGAGGCAAAAGCTCAAAATGTGTTGGACAGGTATAATGGTGTGCTGTCATGAAAACAATGTGTGTGTCAATCAAAGAACAATGAATACAATGCTTGAAATCTGTAGGTGCATATAATTGCAAGTTTAAATGAAAGATGTAAACAGGTGGGGCTCAATTCATTTCAGAAAGATAATATTGCTAGGGCATAAGTTATACCAATACATCTCCAGGCATAGATAACAGCACGATAATACTTAAAAAAAATATGAGCATAACATACCATGAAAATGATCAGTCCAATTATCACAGGCTGATCGTCAAAACCAAAACTTTCAAAAAGATCCTTGGAATTCCTTACTAGAGTGTATCCTCCGAATTGCACAAATGTAAGCAGCTGCAAGTAGAAAATGAGGTGAACAAAAGAGTTTTGAACATCTAAAACATGCTTGAGATGTTAGTTTACTTCTGAAAGACTGAAACTAAATCAAATTAAAAATGGGTTTTCAGCAACTAATGCAATGGGGACAAAACTAATATTATGATGCATAATCACACTGCACCATGACGGTGCCTACAACCACTTGCATGCTTCATGTTTTGCCGTGTCCATTTGTACTTGTTTGCCGCACAAAATTTATTTCCTGCTAATTTATGCTAGGAATTATTTTGTTAAATATTTATCCATCTAAGTAATTGCCCTCGTGAATATAATCTAACAAGATACTCATCAGTCATGACTCCGCATCACATCCACTGTGAGAATTAGCACCACCTTACTGCGGTCTTCATCAGAAGAAGTATCTTCCCCTTGGTACAAAATTAAATAAGATACTTTAGTAGAAACAGTACTGCTTGAATTTTCATCAGTTTTTTATGTTAGAAAAAAAAGGCACGAGCTGCGCGTGCAGAAACCCTAACCTTGTTCTGATACCATGTTAAAAATAAGCAACTTGTATTCCAGGTGGGCCAAAGGCCACAATATACATGTACAGGTGTCAAATATGCAGGGAACCCCCTAACTGTTAGGGTAACTACAATATACAAATATCTCTCTAACATTTTACACTAGATGTGTCTACAGAAACTACTTGAATTGGTAGACACACTTTCATATCAGTTCCTCTGACCAAGCTTAATTTTGTTTACTACCTCCTAATCCAGTAGCATATACCAGCAGATGCAACGATATAAAAGTCCTTCCAAGAAAAACAACAGCACAAGCCCTTTCAGGGAAACCAACACAGGACTTCAGGGCTAAACCCACTCCTGGACAGTTACAATATCTTTAGATACTGTTTGGTTGCTTGGATGAAGTTGGGCGGAAGCTGGTCATCCAGCTTCTAAAAAGTAAAAACCATCCTTTCGTTTTTGTTAGTCATATATCCAACCACCAGGACAAGTCTAAGTGGTGAAAAACTCAGATGAGCTGAACGATTTCTTGCCCATGCTGTCACTTGAGCGCATGTGAACCTAGCGCTCACCTCTTGAGACCAAAATTTCCTTTCCTCACTATCCCAGCCATCTCCTTCTCAGTTCTTTTTCTTCACCACGATTGGGCAAATCAGGTTGTGCGCATAAGGTTGTCCTTTCAGGTTTGTAAATTTGGTGATCCTTTTTATTACATTTGCATAGTTGTAGAAGACCAGCATATGTGTTGTTTATGTTGTGTACACGGAAAAAATGGCACTGCTAGGTCGATATGTTGGTGGGAGTTAATGCACAACAGTTAGCCACCCTCTAACATTTTTTTACGGATGAATAGAATGCTTTTGTAAACTTATCCGTACATAATTACTCAAGAGATACCACAATTCACCCTTATTTACTCTCATTACTCCGAAAATACAATTATGTATCGTCCCATCCACGCCTATCACTCACACCAAATATATAATTGGCTCATCATTCAACCAAACACAGAACTCACTCGCCCCATCCCTGCCAACCTGGATGGCAGATGCCATCCAACTTCATGCATGTTACCAAACACTACCTTATAACCAACCTGGATGGCAGATACAATCCAACTTCATGCATGTTACCAAACACTACCTTATAGGTACCTTATATGCAAATGCTAATGCAACTAAAACAAATGAGTGAATGGTACGCAGAGGTCATAATTAGTGATTTGGATGAGAAATACCTGGACCGCTACAAAGGAATATGTAGTGTGATTGAGTTTCCAGTGCCCCAGCTCATGTGCAAGAACAGAAACTACCTCATTATCATTAGTACACTGAAACGAACACAAAGATGTTTAGAAATCAAATTCATGCATGCATTCCCAAATTGCAATGGATGGAAAACAATGAATCAGTACAAAAATGGTGATTTTTTTAACCTGCTGGATCAATGTATCATACAGAACAATGCGCTTATTCTTGAAAAATCCATACATGTAAGCCTGAAAGAGATTGGAAGTTCAAAACATATTCGAAACATACCAATAACAAGTTAGCCATGACACTAACTCTGAAGGTAGAGAATCTAACGTACATTACTGTGGCTTGATCTGGTAGACCCATCGATCACGAAAAGCTTTTTCAAAGGAAACTTGAGGGAATCTGCTAACTTCTCGATTTTCTCCCTGAGTGAACCTTCAGGAAGCTGTTAAAATCAGCAATAATTAAATTCAGTTTTACCATGAAGTTACTATTTGGATGTAGAGTTGCAGATGCAGCTTGGATGCCTCTATCATGCTTACTAAAGCATATTGAACGATGCAAATACAACGAATGTGGTGCAGCAAGAAAAGATACTCACAGGAGTGAATTTGTTGAATAGAGGAGCAATCATGATGGGATAAATTGTCATCATCAGGAGAGCCAGCGCAAACATAAAACCCCAGAGATATATCGCTAGGTAAGGACCTCCATTCTGAAAAAATACAGGAAAAAACATTAATCGAGTACTAAAGTAACTCAGTTAGATAGCATATGAATCTTGTGTTTTCAAATAGGGTTAAAGGGCACATTTGATATAGATACTTGTTAGAATAATAGTTAAGAATAAAGGATGGCCCAACAGAAGAAATGAGGAACCTGTACTATAATGATGATAGCAGCCACAATTGGCGGTGCGAGTAAGATGGATAGAAAAATTCCCTTGATCATGTCCCTAACAAAGAGCCATATTGTTTGCTGAGAAAGGCCCAAAGCAAGAGAAATATCAGCATTAGGAAATTAGGAAATGAAGATATCGAATTCATAAGGTAAAACTATTAAGTGACACCAAGAACCGAAACTGAGACAGTTCACAAATAGAAGTGTGAAATTGAAAATTATGGATATACCTTGTTAAAACCATGTCGAGTCTCAATAACAAATGTTGAATACAGAGAGAATGGCAAGTCTGTGATCTGTATTGCATCAAATATATATATATTAGGCTATCACATTTACATAAGATGTTGCATCACCATGAGAGAAAATATGGATATGACAATGAGCAAGGGCCAACGTTACTACTCAGGTGTTCCAAAAGCACTCCAAAGGAAAATACTGATCAATCAACTTAGAGAATTCAAAATATATTTTGATGAAGGTTTGAAGAAAATAAATGCACCTCAAGTTACAAAATCAAAAGTTAAAACAATAAGTGAAAATGTTGAAATAGATATGGCCTAGTAGTGAACTCTCTAACAAAAGAAAAAAAATCCACTGTATTCCATTAGGCAAACTAAATTAGTTTGCCAAAACATACTACATTATGGAACACAGAGGGGGTAGTTATTTCAGAATCGAAAACTGTGCTGGAGAGGAAGTAGTCACAATTATCTCTGCAGGACCAAAAGCAGCACAGACAGATGAAGGAATCTACAGGTGCCACAATGCTATGAAATTAAGTCCTAATTCTAGATAACTTCCAACGACAGCTAGCATCATAGATGATCAAACATTTGGTAGTTGAGAGCTAAAGCCAAACAGTCAACGAAATGAAGCAACTACCTCACATTATACATGAACCGACCAAGTGACAAAAGACTATTTAATCTATTTTAACTGAATATGGAAGGGAAGAAAACTAATTAAAACAGATGGCATTCTAAATGAGGCAAATAGATTGATGATACCTGTGACCAAACCATGACACCTGCTAAGAATGCAAGGGTGTGAATTATCTCATTTTCTGCATTCAGGCCAACATTAGTTGCTAACTCTGCAGATTTCTATAAAAAGGAAGAGGTAGTTAGAACCAAACTCTTGCACAAGAAGGGTAACAGAAGCAAGTCAAAGACTTTGTTTTACCTTCCAAAACCAAGGAAGAACTTTGTAGTACAGTATTGTGATGTCGAATACTATAGTGGTAGCCTCACGTACAAAATTGAAATTACTGCAAGAAGTAAACCTGTCAGTACACTGTACAGACAATCTAGATAGATACAGACAATGATTACATAGGAATACAGCTAACAAAATTAGGCGCCTGAAATGGTTTAAACAAAGTATGGTTGCGAGAACTCAGTAGAGTATTTTTAAGCACCTTTTGTCAAGGCTATAAGCCCTCGCCTTCTCAAACTTTTCATCACTAATTACTCCTGCCAGGGATTTTGGCAACGTTGGCAACTTAAGGGCTCTATGCTGACGGACGTTAAGATATGTCTCAAAAATGTAACCGAGAACCATAAAGCCTGCAGAAGGAAAATATACTGAGACGAGCATGCCAGTAATAGACAATAGTGACAATAATAATGATGATGAGGTAAATATATGACATAATGCAAGAACTAAAGATACAAAATCTTGATTTCGTACATAGGAGCTGTTGAAAAAAATGTGGGGCAACTTATGTTAACACTATTCTAACAAAGATGGCATTTTTCCAAGCGAAGACTCGTTAGCTATGACCTCCTAATACTTGCACCTAATTCAGAAAATATTTGACTCATCTTGTGCAAGTGATCGTAAAATTTACACAATACTGCATCTTGTCACAACAAAGCTTGACAACAGAAACAAGTTCATGCGTAGGTTGATAACAACCATCTCAGCCAATTGATCCAAAAGGACTTCAAGCTCACAAGGTCTCTTGTAACTCATCTGACCTATAAATAAAACTTATAAAAGACCCTTCACTGTATCCGGAGGAAGAATGCCAATTTTGATCTTGCCGATGCTCCTGCCATGCTGAATACTCTGCTCTAACAGATAACGCAATCTACCCAACACCTCAGATCACTGCTTCCAGTAAACATCAAAAGGCGAAGGCTTTTATCGCTGGATGACATCTCGCTCCCATACGACTCACACCAATCCCCTACTAACCCCTAGGGTTTACAAGCGAATCCCTCGCCAGTCGAAATCTCATACGCCCCACGGATCGAGCAAGCAAACGAGCGAGAACCGCACGGAATGGGCAGCGGAGAGAGGCGGAATCTTACACAGGACGGCCTCCAGGTAGGGCAGCGCCATTGGAGCCGGAGGCGGAATCGAGGGGCGAAGGCTGCTTGTGTATGGAGCGAGGGTCGGACGCAGAGGGACCGGGCATGAGACGAGGGAGCTGTAGAAAGAGGAGGCGGAGGCGGAATCGAGGGGCGAAGGCTGCTTGTGTATGGAGCGAGGGTCGGACGCAGAGGGACCGGGCATGAGACGAGGGAGCTGTAGAAAGAGGTGGCGGAGGCGGAGACGGCGGCGGCGTGATGCGGAAAAGGGTAGGATACTTCGCCCGGTCCAGATGCCCGGAGTTGGGGAAGGCAACTAGACAAGGTTGGCGTCCTCGGGGCCGCACTCACACGCCGGAACTGGGGTGGAAAACGGCTTTGATGATGGGTAGCAGCGGCTTGATTTGGCTGTGGGCCTAGTCGCGTACGGTACCTACAATAGTCCACAGTCAGCTGCAGGTGTGAAAACGAATCGGATGCCGATTTCATATTTTCAAAACGAGTACGGATGTTGCTGAATACAAATGTGCGGAGAGGATGTTAATCGAATACTATGTGAAAACTCGTGCGTTGCCATGACCAGTCAAATTTCTTCCCTCACACCACGGGTCACCGATGTATACGAAATGTTCACATGTATAAATTATTCTATAAAATATGAAGATTCAATTTCACTATACTGTAGTTTGATAAAAAATTATAAGTTAACTTCATCTGAATATATACCAAAACTATTTTAATACCGGTTACACAGAATGATATGCATAGAAATGACAATACAGGTAAAACAATGTTACATATTTGAACCTTTTAGAATTAGAAACCTTTTTCTTATCTATTTATATACATGTGTGTTTCTACGGGTAGACGACAAACAATAATATGACACAATAATAATTTAAACAGAATAATAAATCGCCCAATTTAAATAATATGACAACTTATAATAATCTATGATAACATATAGCTGTGATCAATTGTGTCAGTCATTGTTGGAAGAAGACGAAGAAGTCCAAACATTGAGAATGTTTCGACCCTTTCCAAAATTTCCCTCGTTTCCATCCCCGACCCGCGTCGCTAGCACCCAGCAGCCCGAGCACCTCTACCACCTCACCGGAGCTCTGGCCGTCAGCCTTGCCGCACGCCGACCACGTCGTCCCCATCGCCCTCTTCACGCCCAGCCCTTTAGCTCGACCCTCCCCTGCATCTTGATGGTTGGTGTCGCCCCGAGCCACCACGTCCCGCGAGGAAGCCATGCCCGGACACATCCCTGCATCTCGACGGCCGTCGAGGGACGACTGCTCTGAACCCTATCTTTAGGTTGGGATCGAGACACCGTCGTGTCGTGAGCTGAGCCAGCGTGCTAGGACTTCACATCGCCGGCTCCGACTCTGGGGCATCTCACTGCTAATGGCTCCCAAGTGCAGGAGATCATTTGTAGTACTTTTCAATAAAAAAGTTTGTCGAACCCACGAGGAGATGAAGGTATTTGGTAAATTTGACAAGTAAAATAATAAACTTATAAAAGGGTGCAATGGTTTTGGTGTTTTGAGTTTGTAGTTTGCAGTAAAATAAAGTAATGGAAGTAAATAACAACAAGTAAATGCTCTCAATGAGAGAAAGCCTAATCCTCTATACAGCAAGAGGACAAGCTTAAGTCTGTGTGAGATTATATGTGATAACTGTTTCTAAGGGCGGCATGAATTTACTTAGCATTTAGATTTCTACATAACATGGTAAACATCTTGTCAAGTTTCATTTCTTTAGGGCGAAACCTAAATTAGATGCAGCCATAGATATGAGCAAGTACACCCCTTATGATGGGTCCTAGAGTCATTTTCATGATCAAGTATAGGAATCATTAGGACATAAATGTCCCACCATAGCAGTTAATTCATTGGTCCCTAACAGAAATCCCTCTAATGCAACTCAAAGTATTGGAAAACGGTTTCTGTCATTCCGTTCCTTCGAACCCTCGTTATTGCATTAAAGTGTAGCCCTATGAGCCCATATAGGTGAAGTAATATGCAGTTGACGTTTGCTTAAAACCATCATAGAACCACATAAAAGATAAAAACTTGATCAAATACTCATTGCATATTATATGGAAATCATAGCCAATTCATCCTATGCCCTTAGGAACATGGGGATCTACTCACAAGTGATAAACATGATATAGATCAGTGGCATATAGATTACCATACAATCTAAAAATATAATATCTTCACCAAATAAAGATAAGTTGCCAATCACAAACATGCAAATAACACTCAAACAATATCTGGAGGTTCAATCAATCACAAACTATGAGGGGAACGAGGTGGATCTTGGAGATGGAAATGGTGATGATGATGGTGCTCATGGAGATGTTGATGGAGAGGCCTCCCCCAATGCCAAGGAGGAGTGGTGATGACGATGGCGTCAATTTCCCCCTCACCGGAGGCTCCGGTGCTGTAGGATCTAACTTCTCTCGCAGTAGGAGAGGATTTTCGCCTCCGCCGCCGCCTTTGTAAATCGTGGGACAAAAATGGCATAGGTTTTTTACCGAGATGGGGGCATTTGTAAAAATGAGGAGTCGAGACGATGCTTGTGGACCAAACGAGCATGGGTGGCGCGCCAGCAAGGTAGGGCACGCCACCTGAGCTCTTTTGGGTCCGGCAGCTCCTCTCGCTTGATTCTTTCGCTCATGGTCCTTCTTCGATGAAAAATCGATTAGGTATTTTTTTTCCTTTGATTTTTAGGTGTTCAGAAGGTCTCTGAAACAACAAAATGCAAAAAGGAGGTTTCTCCTTCCAAAAATTAAATACCAATGAATGGGACTTTATAGGAAAGTCCCATAAATCAACTAAAAAGACATAAACAATGAATGATCATGGAAAATATCATTCAAAACAGATCATATAAGTACTACATTGATGATGTAAAATGCTCGTATCAACCGCTGGTATAGGGGTCGTTTTTTTAGATGGCGCTGGGACTCTTTTATTTCTTCTATTTTAGCCGCACCTCTTAACGAAATGTTTTTTCCACTCGCAAGTGGCACGGTGGGTAAATAACTCAAAACTGTAAGGGTAAAACGTCTAATTAAAAATTACGTACCAGACCATTAAAACTGTAAGCCTTTTAATAGTAAAGATAAATACATATCAGATGTTTTCTAAATTTAGAACTATAATAATAAAAAATAGAATCATATCCTATAGTCAGTTCGTATAATGATATTGGATAAACATAGGATGGGTACTAAATAGCTCATGCCATACAGAAATCCATTTCTCGTGGGTGTTTTCGACAACACGCAGTCGGACTGACCCATCGAGTTCTCCCATGTGTGTGTGGGCTAGCCAAAAATCAATTAGAATCTGTCTAATCACTAAACACAAAAGGAACAAAAGGCTAACGTCATTAAAATTAAATTTGAAATTTTGAAAACTTAAAATATTTTGTAAGTCAAACCGTTTATTCAATTTAGGATTTGTCTTCGCCGTTGGACTAGTCGCTATAATATCTTTAAAATTAGGTCTCGTGTCGATATGTTTCGAGAATATTTTTCGAACCCAAAAGTTATCTACATATAACATCTAAGTTATCTAGGCCGTAAAATTTATGTTACCCACCAAATAAACACTTGCAAAACCCTATAAACATCACTTGCAAAACGTAAGATACTCACCCTACGAACCGGTTGTATACAAACTCTTCCGCATTCACGTAGAAAAGACAAAATTGTTCACATCATCCATATTAAATACGAAAATTTAAATTTTGTTAAAATGTAGCTCAATTTGTTTATCCTATTTACAATCTCTTTTGACCATTGGATTAGTCATGAGTAGATTATCGAAATTATATCCTATCTTGGTATGTTTTGAAAACTTCTTTTTAGAACCAAACATTACTTACATGTAACAGTGAGGTATACCTGTAGGCAATGTGTGGATAACTTTTACTATATGGTATGATAACTATATGCAATTGGTGACGATATCTATATTATAAACAATTAAATAACTCGATAAGTGATGTACCAAAAGAGATGGTAACTACATTGATCTGGTGATGATAGCTATAAGGATTATAAGGATTGAACACATGGGTAACTATACTCCAAACACTTGGATGACTCCATATGGAATCGGTTGATAACTTTGTAAGCAATATGTGGATAACTTTAACCTAGAGGATAGGTAACCACATCGAATTGGTGATGATAGCTATGTTGTAAACATCCGGCCGGATAACTCTATAAATAATAGATGGATAATTATTACCTATAGAGTACGATAACTACATCGAGGTGGTGATGATAGCTATATGATAAACGCATGTATATTCCATATATATAATTGGCCAATAAATATACCTAGATCGGGTATGTAAATCTATAAGCAATGAGTGTTTAACTTTTATCTAGAGGATAGGATAACTATATCGAATTGGTGATGATAGTTATACTGTAAACACATGTCTGGATAACTTTATAAGTAAAAGGTGGATAATTGTTACCTATAGAGCATGGTAACTACAATGATCTGATGATGATAGCTATATGGTAAACACGTGGATAACTCTACCATAAACATCTGGATAATTCCATATTAAATCGGTTCGTAACTATACCTTGATCAAGTGGGTAAATGTACGAGCAATGGGTGGATAAGTTTTATCTAGATGATAGGATAACTACATCAAATTAATGATAATAGCTATACTGTAAACACCTAGATGAATAACTCTATAAGTAACAATGGCGGGCCCATGATTTTATCACCAGGTATGTCGTACCAAAAATCTGACGGCCATTTTTAACAAAATATAAGGTATTATCTTTTTACGAAATAAATGACTGGATTAAAAAATTGCAATTGACAACTTAACCTCATGATGATATTATGTATAAATGATGAATCTATAACCTAAATTAAAAGACCATCTACTTGGATAGATAACGCAACATGTATGCGTAGTACGTGCGAGCTTCGATTATCCTGGCTGCATGGTCGTGATCTCCGTCTCCAAGCAGATAAGTCCTTGTGTTCATACTCGTGGAGTTACGAGAGACTGTGTGCTATCGTCCAAGTCTTAGCATGCCACATAACTAGTATCCAGGTTCGCGGTCCACCGTACCTAAAGAAGACTCTTCCTGACCTGGCAGTGGACAGTGGCGGCATAGTCGTCGGGCACCGTCGGTTGGATTTTCGATCTCTAGATCTATAGTCGGTGGAGTAGTGCGCAGGGACGCAGGGGAAATCGCTCCAAGCAGTTTACATCGATCATGTTTTACTTTTTTTGCCCAGCTAAGCAGTTTTACAAATCAACTAGCATTTTTTCTACTATACATGATAGCACTGCTCACAGGGTATGTCGGGGTATACCTGGCAATACCCTGTAGGTCCGTCAGTGATAAGTAAGAGCTGGATAACTATTACCTAGAGAGTATGGTAAGTTGGTAACTACATCGATCTTGTGATGATAGCCATATGGTAAACACATCGATAATTCAACCCTAAAGACCTATATTTTTTCATATGGAATTGGTTAATAACTATACCCTAATCAGGTGGATAACTCTATAAGTATTATGTTGGTAGTTATACTTTCATCACTTGGATAACTCCAACAATACCAGGTTGATAACTATTAGCTAGACGATATAGGATAAATTTATAAGTAATTGGTATATAACTGTTAGCTAGGGGGCAGTGTAACTACATCGACAACTATATATAAAATGATGCCATGACCATGGCGTGCATCTTCTTCATGGCAAATATCGGGTGTGCTCTACGTCTTGGGGAAGTCGGACCGGAGGAGGTGGTGGTTGATCGGTTACAATAGAGAAGGTAAGAGAAACATGGAATAAGGATCAGACGACGTGCACAGTGCTTTTTAGTGATCCGATGGCGTGCGTGAATCTGTCGCAGAGGGACATGCTCAGACGTTCTAAAATCAATACTCCAATGTGCCAACAAGACACATGCTTTGGTCAACCTATCAAATTAGCAAACCGTAAAAATAATCAAAGTCAACCAAGTAACAATGAACATAAGCAATAGTATTAATATGTCTATTACATAATGAAGTTAATCAAGTCAACACCACGCTGGTACGCATCTACTTTGTAGCTAGTGATATACATCCCCTTTGATATTGCATTTCGATTCGACACGGTGTTCGGCGGTTTTCTTGGGTTGCCTGCATTTTCGGAGTTCCCGACTGCCTTGTTGTCGGGTCATGGACATCAACGACAAGATGATGATCCATGCATTAGTGGAGGAGGAGGCTGTCGAGGACCCGGACGATCAGGATCAACTCATGATCCTAGATTGTCTTCTCCAACTGCAAGACGACGATCAGAAGAGGATCGGTCCATGACATGGAGGACCAAAATATGGGAGAAGGAAAAGCAAACAAAGGCAAAGGTTGTAGGGGTATACCATGCTATACACGGGCTATTTTGTCGACGATGTAACATATAGTCGGAAGGATTTTCGAGGAGTACTATATGATGAACAAGGAGCTTCCCATGACGATTCTTTATGCTATGAGAGAATTGATGACTACTTAGTGTTAAGATGGACTTCTCTGGTGCAATTGGTTTCTCCGCAATTTAGAAATGCATTGTTGCTATGGGGATGTTTGCATATGGAGCGTCTGGAGTTTCAAAAGACGAGTGTTTGCGCATGAGTGAGTCCAGAGCCATTGAGTGCATGTACAGATTTTGCAGAGCGACGGTGGGAATGTTTGGTGTAGACTACTTGAGAGGGCCAAATGAAATAGAGACTGCTAAGACCATGGAACAAAATGCAGTGAAGGGATTTTCTAGGATGCTTGGAAGCATCAATTGCATGCACTAGTCTTGAAAGAATTTTCCATTTGTTTGGCGTTGTTTGTACAAAGGACATACGGAGCATGCAATGTGGTACATGAGGCTATGGCTGATCAATATCTATGGATTTGGTGTGCTTTATTTGCTACGAAGGGATCTTACAATAACATCAATATGTTGCAACACTCGCTAATCTCTGGGAGATTGGTTGGAGGTCATACTCTCCCTTGCAACTATGAAATCAATGGTTATCTAGCTGATGTAATCTATCTAAGGTGGTCGATATTTATGAAGGCTGAAAGAGTAATTTTCCCTATGTGTGGTTTTGGTGATTAATGACAATCCCTATAGACTAATTTTTTCACTGGGTTTTATATAAAGGAATATTCCATAGGTCATGCTTGTAGTCTATGTGTTGGATTTAAGTATGGATGCCATGAAGATAAAGATATACCTTGAGTATTGGAATCAAGATCATCGAGTTGAAGAGAATAATATGATATGGTCAAGATCTTGAGAGTGTGATCTCAATAGAAGAATTCAAGATATGGCTCTAAGACGGTGTCATGATAGCCTCATTAGTTGAGCTATGATTGACTTAGATTTAGAGCATGTAATCAAATTAAGAGTTCTTTATGTACCTCAAGATATTGAGATGGAGCATGAGAATATATATGGTTGACCTATAAAAAGAGTGAAGAGTTATTTCAAGTTGTTCAACACATGAAGCATAAAGAATGTACCATATGGATCTTGTGGTATGGTAAGCATTGTCAATTATGCATCATGAACTAACCCATTATATATGTGCCTTTGCGTTTTCTATATGGGATAGGTATCTTTCCATGGGCATGCTTCAAAAGTGAAGATCTTATATAGCCCATGAGAGGATGACATCAAGTGGTGATCTTCATCAAGGTTGAGAAGGGCAAGTTCAATATAAGCATGTAACACCCCGGTTCTGAAAAGACCGTGGCCTCTATGTGACATGCCAATCCCTGGATCGGTTCATTGGCCCACAATAGAGTAAGATGAATAACATAGCAAAATATCCGTGTATCATGAATAACGAAGATCTAGAGTACCATTATTACAATAAAAGCTTAGCCCAAAGCTAGCTCAAATTATTCAGGTAGCAACATAAAATAAGTAAATCCTCCATTCTTCAAATTGCCCACAAGTGAACAAGTGCCGAGTGGAGTACCGTGGCCTATATCGATTACTCGGAATCGGAATAACCTGCAACATGAAACGTAGCAGCCCCGAAGGATCAATAAATGGAATGTATGGCAAGTAGAGCTAGTAAATGGAGACAATAGTACTAACATCTACATGCATGTTTGGCAAGTGGAGCTATGTCTGGCTAGCATTTGCAAATACCTTTGTCCTACTTTCATAAACAGTTTTTGATTTTCTTTGAAAAGATCCCAATTAAGTTAACCCAACAATATTAAAACAATTATGAAATTGGAATGAGCGAGAAACATGTCATGGAATCAATATCAAGCAACTCAGTTGTCCATAACCGGGGACACGGCTAATCGATTAGATTATACACCCTGCAGAGGTTAGTACACTTTACCCATGTGACTTGGCCAGTCCAGCTCGTACCATCACTCTCATTTTGGGTGATGATAGGGAGAAGTCCAAGAAGAGACTGTTCGGGAAGTAGCTCCCCAATCCCGACGCGCACCGGTCCAACCTACCAAAATTCTACATCTCTGGATACACGGGTTCGAGTTACCACAACCTACTAAGTCCAACCAACCGTCCATTCCATTATTGGCACATGGTTGTACACGTAAGCTACACAATAAAGAAGCCAATCAATTTCTCTTGATACCTGGGTGCCTTTCCGCAATGAAACCACCAAAAATTATCAATACCATTACACCCAGGAGATTCATTGATTAAGTTGTTTTAGTTTTCACAAACCAATACTTTTAGAAACAAGTCTCAATGATGTAACCCAGCCCCCGTTCAACATAGCATGGCTAAGCATATCTACCAACGGTGGTTCATCTACAAGGAAAGCCCTACCACATAATAGGTCATAGCATAGCGATAGTATCATCCTACACATGCATCTACAAAATACACGACAATGCAATGAAAATAGTAGGACGATATCATGAACAAAGTAGCATCTACTTGCCTTGGTTGTAGCGGTCGGAAGAACAATCCACACACGAGCAAGCGTTGCACTCGTCACAATCTACACGATACAATTGCATTCATAAACAAACAATCCACAACATATGCAACAAATATGATGCATGAATGCAAGAACGACAAGTGAATTGGTGCTACAGCTGCACCGCAACATCCTATTCCATAACACTACCGATTGCATGTACGAAAAATAGTTTTAGTGCTTGGAAAACTAATTCGCAAAAAATAATGCTCAAAACTAGAGTTAGAACTCAAATAATTCACTACCGGTAGTATACTGTTTGTAAAATCTTGGGAAAATTCTACCACAATCTGTCAACTAAAAGGATTAACGAAATTAACCAGTCAACTGTGTCTATTGACTGGTCAACGCGTCTCCGATTGGCGCCGATCAAGGCGTCGACTAGTTAACGCCGAAGTCCGAGTCAACGAACGATCTGAGCCGCTGATCTGAGATCTGACGGTGGCTGCAGGCTTACCGGAAACAAACGGCGAAACGGACTCCGGACGGTGCGGCGATCGGTTCCGGCGACGGCGGTGACCTGCGCGGTAGGGGAACGGTCAGCGCATGGTTTGAGATCGTCCACGCGGCGCGCAAGACGCCTGCTGCGGTGTGCGCAGCGTAGACGCTGCAGGTAAGCGCTGTTAGCGCATAAGCGGCAATAAGATGTAACGGCCAGAAAGCAGCAGCAGTGGCGGCAGCGCGGCAAGGCCGATGCAAAGCAAAGAAGGCCAGTCAGAGTAGGCGGCGCGGGCGCCGGAGCGGCTGCAAAGTAGCGGGCTCGAGGCGAGGGGCGCGGGCGGCTCAGCTGGCGACGGAGCGCTACGAGGAGTCAGTAGCAGGGTGAAGGGCGGCGAGGCGGCGGTTGCTCGCGGGGCGGCGGAGATCGGCAGCGAGGTGGAGGTGGGCGGCGTGCGGGTGAAGAGGAGGGGGAGGCGCGCGGCGTTATTCGCCAGCGGGTTGGCGCGGAGGCCGAGGCGAGGCGGAGGCGGCGGGCGCGGGCGCGGCGGGTCCCGAGGGCGAGGCGCGGGTATCGAGGGCAGGGGGTGCGGGTCGGTCGGGTGGGGTCCTTTTGTGGGCCCCCTTGCACGAGTTCTAAACTGATTCGGCGCAGAATTAGACGCGGACTCGGAAATCGGTCCGGAAATTCGGACCGTTTTCCGACGATTCACTAAAACGGCGACAACTTTTCCGTACGAGCTCCGAATCGAGCGATTCTTGCTCCTACGGTTTTGAAAAATCGAGGGGAACAATCTAGGGTCAAGGTTAGGGCGAAACCACTAGGCTACAAGGGTGGACAACACTAGTCCTACCAAAGCCTCCCGCAGGAGCCTCGTAGCAAAATAGAATAGGGTTTTGAAAATAGCGTTTCGCCGATCCTTTTCACTCGACGGTTTTGAATGGAAAAGTATGATGCAATGCTATGAATGATATGCAAGACCAAATCTAAAATTTGGGATGTGACAAGACTAACCCCCTTAAGATGAATCTCATCCCCGAGATTCGGCGCGGCTAGCAAATAGGTGTGGGTAGTCCTCTCGGAGGTCATCCTCACGCTCCCAAGTGGCTTCCTCTTCGGTGTGGTGGCTCCACTGCACCTTGCAAAACCTGATAGTCTCGGCACGGGTAACCCTCTCTGCTGTCTCCAGAATCTTGATCGGTTTCTCCTCATAGGTCAACTCGTTCTCAAGCTGAACCTCCTCTAGCGGTACAGTGTCTCTCAATGGTGTATCCACCATCTCCGGATGGCACTTCTTCAGCTGGGACACGTGGAACACGTTGTGAACAGCGGACAGAGCTTCTGGCAACTCCAACTGATAAGCAACTTCTCCTTTGCGTGCTAAGACCCGATATGGTCCAATAAACCGTGGTGCCAGCTTACCCTTAATTCCAAATCTCTTGATTCCACGGAGCGGCGACACTCTGAGGTATGCTCTATCACCTATCTCATACACCACTTCCTTGCGCTTGGCGTCAGCGTAGCTCTTCTGTCTGGATTGTGCTACCTTCAGCCTGTCTCTAATCAAGGCGACCTTCTCCTCAGCGTCCTTGATCAAATCAGGTCCAAACAACTGACGTCTCCTACTCCATCCCATAGCAATGGTGTTCGGCACCGTTTCCCATACAGCACATCGAACGGTGACGTCTTGATGCTGGTTTGATAGCTGTTGTTGTAGGAAAACTCGGCATACGGCAAATTCTCATCCCAACTAGATCCATGAGCCAAGGCGCAAGCTCTCAGCATGTCCTCCAAAATCTGATTCACCCTCTCGTGCGGCCATCACCAGGTGAAACATGCTAAACTCCAATCTAGTACCAAGTGACTCGTGCAGCTGGCGCCAGAAGTGTGAGGTAAATTGGGTGCCTTTATCAGATACAATACTCTTGGGAACTCCGTGTAGGCACACAATCCTGTCCATGTAGATCTTGGCCAACTTGGCACTCGTATAGGTTGTATTCACCGGTATAAAGTGGGCTACCTTGGTCAAATGGTCGACCACTACCCAAATAGAGTCATATCCTGACCTGGTCCTGGGCAATCCTGTGATAAAGTCCATTCCCACTCTATCCCACTTCCAATCCGGCACGGGCAATGGCTGTAGCAGTCCTGCTGGCTTCTGGTGTTCTGCCTTCACTCGGCTACATACATCACACAGGGCAATATGCTTGGCGATATCTCCCTTCATGTTGTTCCACCAAAATCTGCTCTTCAAATCCATATACATCTTTGTGTTGCCCGGATGTATGGAGTATGGCGAGTTATGAGCCTCCCCGCAGAATCAACTCCCTTATCTCGGTCATTGGGCACACACAAACGATCTCCATACCACAAGGTACCATGCTCATCCTCGAATATCCTTTTCTCGATTCTCCTTCATCTTTTCATTTATCTCCTCTATTTCCTTGTCTCCTATCTCGAGCCTTTATGATCCTGTCTCAGCATCGGTTGGACTTCCATTGTTGCCAAGTATCCTTAGATACTACCTCAGTCTAAGGTCCTTGAATTGCTTGCACAAATCCTCAGGCAATTCACCAATTGTCAATCCATTGGCATAAACCTTCCGGCTCAGAGCATCAGCTACTACATTGGCCTTCCCTGGGTGGTATTGTAGATTCATATCATAGTCCTTGATAAGTTCCAACCATATCCTTTGCCTCATGTTCAGTTCCTTCTGCGTGAATATGTACTTCAGGCTCTTGTGGTCGGTGTACACATCACAGTGTTTTCCCATTAAGTAATGCCTCCATACCTTGAGCGCATGAACCACTGACGCTAACTCCAAGTCGTGTGGGGTAATTCCGCTCATGGTGTTTGAGTTGGCGCGAGGCATATGACACTACTCTCCCATCTTGCATCAAGACACTCCCAAGTCCCTCGAGAAGCATCACAAGACACTTGGAAATCCTTCAAGATCCGTAAGCACAGCAGTAGCGGTCACTAGTCGACGCCTTGATTCTCGAAAGCTGGCTTCACATACGTCGACCATTCAAACTTCCTCTCTTTCTTCAGAAGTTCAGTCATCGCCTTAGCAATCTTGGAAAAGTTTTCAATGAACCTCCGTAATATCCAAAAGTCCCAAAAGCTTCAATCTCTCCGCATTCTTGGGTGCTTCCCACTCGCCATCGCAATCACTTTGCTTGGATCAAATGACTCCTTCTCGACACACTACGTGTCCAAGAAACCTTGATGTTAAGCGAATTCACACTTGCTGAATTTGGCATCAAATGTTCCCTCAGTTTCTCCATAATCAGTCGCAGATGTTTCTCATGCTCAGCATCATCCTTGGAATATATCAGTATATCATCAATAAACACCACCACAAACTTGTCCAAGTACTCCATAAATACCTTGTTCATCATGGTCATGAAATATGTCGGGGCATTCGTTAGTCCAAAAGACATAACCGTATACTCATATAAACCATACCTAGTGGTGAAGGCGGTTTTTGGTACGTCCTCCTCCCGGATCTTCAATTGAAAGTAGCCTGATCACAGATCAATCTTGCTGAACACCTTCGCTCCTTCCAGTTGATCAAACAAATCATTTATGTTCGGCAGAGGGTACTTGTTCTTGATGGTCACTTCATTCATGACGATAGTCCACCACTAATCTCTTGGTGCTGTCTTTCTTCTCCACAAACAGAACAGGTGCACCCCATGACGACGAACTAGGCTGAATGAATCCCTTGTCCAACTGCTCTTTCAACTGCTTCTTCAATTCCTTCAGTTCATCCACATCCATCTTATATGGTCTCTTTGCTATAGGTCCTGTTCCCAGCATCAGATCGATAAGAAACTCTACTTCCTTGTCAGGTGGCATCCCTGGCAGCTCTTTCGGAAACACGTCAGGGTAATCCCTAATTACTGGCACAGTATCCATGCTAACCCCCTTAAGAGAATTCAACTTACACCTTCCTGGTCGTACAGCTGACTTGAATCTAATCCTCTTACCATCCGGGGTTTTGAGTGAAACAGCTCGCTGTGCACAATCTATGTGTCCCCCATGCATAGACATCCAATCCATACCCAGAATAACATCTAATCCCTGTGAATCCAACACTACCAAATGTGCACTGAAGTTGTGTGTTCCAATCCTCACAGTTAAATCGCGGCATCCCGCGCTAGCTATCATATCTCCTCCAGGTGAACTCACTCTAAAAGACCTTTTCATAGACTCAGTAGGTAACTTATACTTATCCACGAATGCCCTTGATATGAATGAATGCGATGCACCAGTATCGAAAAGTATAAGTGCAGGGTAAGTGTTGATTGGGAACTTACCAATCACAAGGTCAGGCTCGTCTGGAATCTCCTCCACATTCATGTGGTTCACTGTGGCCTTCTCGTTGTTGGTTGGCTTCAGTCCTTTCCTCTCCGGACAGTTGTCAGCATAGTGTCCCTTCTGTTTACACTTGAAGCATGTCACCTCACTCAGATCCTTCTTCACATAGTTGCGATCACGGTTGCGGTCATGTCCGCCGTGTCCTCCAGAGTGGTGAGAGTGTCCTCCCTTGTGGCTGTGGTGGCTGCTCCTATGGTTGTCATGACGATGCCCATCGCCTCCATGGTGGTGGCGGCCATGGCTCCCATGGTCACTCCCTCCATGCTTGGAGTATCCCTCATAGGAAGTGCGAGACTTGTGGTGTGAACCAGAGTGGTGATTGTTGCTCTTTCTCTTGCGGTTCTCCACCTGTTTGTGCTTCCCTTCCAAGATCCTGGCCTTGTCCATAAGCTCCTGGAAAGTGGGGCAATAAACCACCGAGTCGCAGAAAGCTCATCACTGAGGCCATCCAGGAATCTCTCCCTCCTTTTTGCATCAGTGTCAACATCCTCAGGTGCATAACGGGACATGTTGTTGAACTCCTCAATGTACTCGGCCACGGTGCGATTGGTTTGGCGCAAGTTGCGGAACTCCTTCCTCTTCAGGCTCAGAACTCCTGAAGACACGTGGTTGGTCCTGAAACCTTTCTCAAACATAGCCCAAGTCATGGTATCCAGCGGGTGGGTGATCTGAAAAGTGTCCCACCAAGAAGCGGTTGGTCCCTCCAGTAGGTGAGCGGCAAACCTCACCTTCTCAGCATCAGTGCATCCGACAGTTACCAGATCCTTATTGGCTGAATGCAACCAGTCGAGAGCAACCATTGGTTTCGTTGCAGTAGAGAACTTAGCTGGCCTTAGCCTCAGAAATCTGGTGAGAGCATCTCCCTAAGGCTGATTGTTTCCATTGTTGTTGTTCTGATTTGCCATGAACTGAGTCATCACTTGGGTCAGCTGTGCCTGAGCTGCCATGAGCTGCTCCAACTCAGTGGGTTGATGGCGGGGAGGCATCTGCGGTTCAGCACAGGTAAGTTTAGAAAGAATCAACTACGACAATAGGATTCTACCCATGCATATGATCAAACCACAACAAACAATGGCAGACAATCACAAGCAAGCAACACATCAACAAACAAGCGATCCAACAACATCCCAGGTGTTATCCTAGCAGTATATACCTACAGAAATAGTTTTACAAGAGTTGGCAATGGTTAACTAAACAGTTGATCAACTAAACAACAAAAACAGCAATCTGCCAGAACAGTCCAGCAGCATTCGCGAATTTTTCCGCCTGACTTAAACTCGTCAGAAAATTTAGCTGATTTTTTCACATATAGTACAGAAAGTTTCGCATCAGCCCAATTTTTTTCAGATTTTTCCGAGTTACCAGAAAAATATGAAAAATCGTATAGTACTGCTGTATCAGCAGAAAAACTGCAGCGAAAATAACACAGATAGTAACCAAACTTGCCATAACTCTTTCATAATGTTTTGCACAAATAATTTCTGGGATATTGGAGTACACAAATAAGCAACTAATCACTTTTAAACTAACACGAACTAAGCTTCACAACGATTGAGACTAATCCTAACGATTTTACCTAACGAGGACTAATTGGTGGACTTCTATCTACTCCTTGAAGAGGTTGCGGTAGGTCCTAGCTGTCATGCGTTGACGCTTCGGCTCGCGGTACGACCATGGTGGCGGAGTGTACACCTCTCCTGAATCATCACTTGAGATCTCAAACTCCACCTCTTCTGGATCCTCCTCTTCTTCTTCACTCTCAGCTGCAACTGCAACAACTTCATCTCCTCCACCATCATTGTCTCCATCATCATCATCCTCGTCCTCATCATCATCATCGTCTCCACTGTCATCATCATCCCCATTGTTGCCATCATCTCCATTGTCATCATCAGAGGGTGGATTTAGCTGTGCTTGGAGAGCGGCAATCTGGGCTGTCATAGCTTCAATAGTTTGATCCCTTTCTGGGCGGTCCCTTGCAAGCTGTTGTATGTTCCGGTGTTCTCTGCGCATTACCATGAAGATGAGCTATGGTTGCATCTCTGGCTATCAGGGCATTCTCCAGAACTCCCACAGCTTCATGCAGGGTGTCAATCTCCTGTCCTTGGACCACCATACCATTGCTAGCAAAATCTGCAATCTCCTTTATCATCCTCACCTTCTCAGCTAGAACTCCATTCTCCCTTTCCATGTCCTCTATGTGCCTCCGACGGGGTGGCATGTTGTTCCTGTCACCCGGGGTAACCACAATGTGCCCATCTTCATCACGCCTCCCATAGTCACGGTAGGGTGAATCTGCTGGTGAGGGTGTGGGACACTATGACCTTTGGCGAGACAGGCTTCATGTATGGCCAAGTTGATTCCAAGTCCCCAGTTGCGGTATGTCTTGGTGTAGATCAAGTGCACGGGGTTTGGCAAGGCGGCATCTCTGAATATGAAGGTAGTGATCTCCCATGCATCCTCTCCATATCCATAGGTGTACAGCCTTCTTCCCTTAAACATGGGCAGTGGTAATCCCAATGACTACGAGAGCTGAGCTAACTGCCTTGCAAAGGGCCTTGCTGACTCCATGGTGGCATACTCAGTCCCGACTTCTCCCATCTATCAAGTAAAAGAGGAAAGTGTGAGAATAGCATATGGTAAGAAGTTACGAGGGTGAAAGGCATAAGATGAAAGACAGAGTTAATATAGGCTTTAATAAATCTATGGCTTCCTAATCCAATACTAGGTCACGATCCTACAGTCGACACACGGGCTCTGATACCATCCTGTAACACCCCGGTTCTGAAAAGACCGTGGCCTCTTTGTGACATGCCAATCCCTGGATCGGTTCATTGGCCCACAATAGAGTAGGATGAATAACATAGCAAAATATCCGTGTATCATGAATAACGAAGATCCAGAGTACCATTATTACAATAAAAGCTTAGCCCAAAGCTAGCTCAAATTATTCAGGTAGCAACATAAAATAAGTAAATCCTCCATTCTTCAAATTGCCCACAAGTGAACAAGTGCCGAGTGGAGTACCGTGGCCTATATCGATTACTCGGAATCGGAATAACCTGCAACATGAAACGTAGCAGTCCCGAAGGGTCAATACATGGAATGTATGGCAAGTAGAGCTAGTAAATGGAGACAATAGTACTAACATCTACATGCATGTTTGGCAAGTGGAGCTGTGTATGGCTACCATTTGCAAATACCTTTGTCCTACTTTCATAAACAGTTTTTGATTTTCTTTAAAAAGATCCCAATTAAGTTAACCCAACAATATTAAAACAATTATGAAATTGGAATGAGCGAGAAACATGTCATGGAATCAATATCAAGCAACTCAGTTGTCCATAACCGGGGACACGGCTAATCGATTAGATTATACACCCTGCAGAGGTTAGTACACTTTACCCATGTGACTTGGCCAGCCCAGCTCGTACCATCACTCTCATTTTGGGTGATGATAGGGAGAAGTCCAAGAAGAAACTGTTCGGGAAGTAGCTCCCCAATCCCGACGCGCACCGGTCCAACCTACCAAAATTCTACATCTCTGGATACGCGGGTTCGAGTTACCACAACCTACTAAGTCCAACCAACCGCCCATTCTATTATTGGCACATGGTTGTACACGTAAGCTACACAATAAAGAAGCCAATCAATTTCTCTTGATACCTGGGTGCCTTTCCGCAATGAAACCACCAAAAATTATCAATACCATCACACCCAGGAGATTCATTGATTAAGTTGTTTTAGTTTTCACAAACCAATACTTTTAGAAACAAGTCTCAATGATGTAACCCAGCCCTCGTTCAACATAGCATGGCTAAGCACATCTACCAACGGTGGTTCATCTACAAGGAAAGCCCTACCACATAATAGGTCATAGCATAGCGATAGTATCATCCTACACATGCATCTACAAAATACACGACAATGCAATAAAAATAGTAGGACGATATCATGAACAAAGTAGCATCTACTTGCCTTGGTTGTAGCGGTCGGAAGAACAATCCACACACGAGCAAGCATTGCACTTGTCACAATCTACACGATACAATTGCATTCATAAATAAACAATCCACAACATATGCAACAAATATGATGCATGAATGCAAGAACGACAAGTGAATTGGTGCTACAGCTGCACCACAATATCCTATTCCATAACACTACCGATTGCATGTATGGAAAATAGTTTTAGCGCTTGGAAAACTAATTCGCAAAAAGTAATGCTCAAAACTAGAGCTAGAACACAAATAATTCACTACCGGCAGTATACTGTTTGTAAAATCTTGGGAAAATTCTACCGCAATCTGTCAACTAAAAGGATTAACGAAATTAACCAAATAATCGGTTGCTGATCGGTCAACGCTGTCACGACTAGGCGCTGACTGGGCGTCTGACTAGTCAACGCCTGAGTCTGACCGGTTAACAAACGATCTGAGCCGCTGATCTGAGATCTGATGGTGGTTGCAGGCTTACCGGAAACAAACGGCGAAACGGACTCCGGACGGTGCGGCGATCGGTTCCGGCGATGGCGGTGACCTGCGCGGTAGGGGAACGGTCAGCGCATGGTTTGAGATCGTCCACGCGGCGCGCAAGACGGCGCGCGTGTGTGCGTGTGTGCGTAGACGCGTGTGTAGACACGCAGGCGCGTTAGCGGCAAGCGGCAAAGATGCAATGGCGCAGCAGCAAGCAGCGCGCTGGCGCAGCAAAGGCAGCAGCGAAGGCGGCGGCGACGAGCAGGCTGTAATGAGGCAGCTGCGGCGGCGCCGCGGAGCGCGGCAGCGAAGGGCTCGAGGCGAGGGGCGCGTGCGAGGCTCGGCGCTACTGGCGCGGAGCTGCTGGGAGGAGGCGCAGGCGCGCGGGTGAAGGGCGGCGAGGCGGCGGTTGCTCGCGGGGCGGCGGAGATCGGTAGCGAGGTGGAGGCGGGAGGCGCGTGGGTGAAGAGGAGGGGGAGGCGCGCAGCGGCGGTGTTACCTGGCCGGCGGCGGGGTTGGCGCGGAGGCCGAGGCGGAGGGCGGCGGCGATCGCGGGAGGCGCGGGCGATGGCGGCGGGGTTGGCGCGGTTCCCGAGGGCGAGGCGCGGGTATCGAGGGCAGGGGTGCGGGTCGGTCGGGTGGGGTCCTTTTGTGGGCCCCCTTGCGCAAGTTCTAAACTGATTCAGCGCAGAATTAGACGCGGACTCGGAAATCGGTCCGGAAATTCGGACCGTTTTCCGACGATTCACTAAAACGGCGACAACTTTTCCGTACGAGCTCCGAATCGAGCGATTCTTGCTCCTACGGTTTTGAAAAATCAAGGGGAACAATCTAGGGTCAAGGTTCGGGCGAAACCACTAGGCTACAAGGGTGGACAACGCAAGTCCTACTAAAGCCTCCCGCGGGAGCCTCGTAGCAAAATAGAATAGGGTTTTGAAAATAGCGTTTCGCCGATCCTTTTCACTCCACGGTTTTGAATGGAAAAGTATGATGCAATGCTATGAATGATATGCAAGACCAAGTCTAAAATTTGGGATGTGACAAAGCATCTCGAGAAGATCATTTTCTTGAATCTTGCTGTCCATATTGGTGATAATGGACATGTGAAGACATGTATTAATGAATCTATCCAATAGTGATGTATGGGGGAGCAAATTAGGAGTCTTCACGAAGCAACAATGATCAAGTGATGCATTACGGCTTGGATGGAGATTGGAGTGTTGTCATCAAGATCAAGCGGGATGCGCAAGGCAAAGGTATGGCCTTGCTATGTTTTACTTTTACCGGTCTCAAGGTGGTTGTTGGGAGACCGGGTTATAGGATACATAGCCGCACTATTAAGAGGGGCTTTTGGTTGGGTAACTTGATCACATCGTCATAGGGAGCTCAGTCCTTTGCATTCTTTGCATCTTCCTATTTTGTTGCTTCTTGGTTTTTCTCCATGTGAGGTTCTTGAGCTTGTTGCTAGCTCTTCAACAAGCCTAAGTTCATCGAAAACGGAATTCGTATGCATCTTCTATGGCGTTTTCGAGTTTGAAGGTTTTATCGGTTATTCTTGTAGGGAGGCTTCTTAACTTTCTTAATTTGGTTCTATCCTCCTCTATTGTACTATGATGTTTCTCTGCACCATATTGTATGTCTTGTTGTCCTTGTCAAAACAAGTCCAATATCATCGAAATCGAAGTCCGGACGCAAAAGTTATCGCCGTTTTCGTGTGCCCTGTTTGGTTTCAGCGGAATTCTTGCGGGAGTTCCGGCGGACCGAGTCTGTGGCCAGAATTTCTGGCGACCGCCGGAAATTTTTGGCAAACCGCCGAAATACTGTTATGTATGCTGTTTCGGTTTGTACCGGAACTTTCGGTTTTGACCGGAAATTCCGGCGGCTGATCCGGTGGCGCAGGTTTCGTCGTCGGAACGTGTTCGCCCAACACTTCTTGCTTCTAATGGTCATCCCCCTTGAAGGGTATAAAAGGGGGGCTTCTTCCCCAAAGTTTTAAGGCTCTTGAGCACGTTTTTGACCTCCATTGTTGACCCCTTTGAGCTTTCTTCCTCTCCCTTCCCTCCTATGATTCTTGCATCTTTTTTATGGCTTTGGAAGAGGAGATCTAGATCTACAATCCCCATCAATAAATTCCTCCTCTAAGTGAGGGGAACCCATTGGATCTAGATCTTGGAGTCATTTATTGGTTTCCACCATTGTTCTTCCTCTCTAATTCCTCCCTAGCACTTGTTGCCTTGGTGGGATTTGAGAGTGGAGGATTTGAGCACCCTTGGTGTTCTTGCTTTGCATTCTTGCATAAGTGTTGAGCTCTCCATTACGATTTGTTCGAGTGAGAGACCGTGAGCTTGTTACTCTTGGAGGGTGTGTAGGGGTTCGTAGCATGGAAAACAAAAAAATTCTACCGCATGCACACAAACAAGCCAAGATCTATCTACTAGATTGTAGCAACGAGTCGATAGAAGAACTCACCCTCGAAGATTCCAAAGTGGTTAACGAGAGTAGATTCTCGTGGGTGATGTAGTCGTACACTTGCCGATCTCAAGATCGCGTAGACGATCCTTCCGGCGTTGCGTTCGGTAGCTTCATGATCGGTCACTGCGTTGGTACTCGATGAAGACCTTCCTCTCCTTGTTCCAGCAAATGGAGGTTGTAGTTCTCCTCGTGATTCCGACCTGACGTGGTGTCGGAAGTAGAGGGAAGATCCCGCAGGGCTTCGCCTAAGCCGGATGCGAGTTATGGTGGATTAGGGTTTCCGAAAAACTAGGGTTTAGAGATCCGGGAGGAGGAGGAGGAGGTGTCGGGGTTAAGGCGGCGGCGTGGCGTGGCGTGGCAGCGGGCGGGCCAGCCGGCTGTGGATCGGATCGGCAGCGGCGACTCGTGGAGAGGGCTTGGAACTTGTGTTGTTTGGGACAACCCTCCCCTTCTATTTATGAGAGGGAGGGGCAGCCTTGGGAGGGGTGGGTTTGAATCCAAACCCAAACCCAAGTTGGATTGAGAGAAGGACTTGTTTCTTTTCCCACTAGGAAACCATTGTTCTAGTTTGACTTTTCAAACTTCCCGTTTGACTTTCAATTTAGAGCTTTATTTATCACTTGCATATGCCAACACCAAGTGACCTTGGACATGATCCAATCATTCCACTTACCCATGACATATTCATGGACCATTCTCCTTTCGGACCGGTGAACCTTCTAGACCCTTCTAGAACCTCTCCGATGAAATCATCAGAAACTTTCCCGAACTCCGAAATAGGACTTTCCTTATACGAATCTTATTCTCCGGACCATTCCGGATCTCCTCGTGATATCTCGTATCCCATCCGAGACTCCGAACAACATTCGGTATCCCTATTAACATTCCATATCTACTAAACAACATCGAATCCTTAAGTGTGTCTCCCTACAGTTCATGAATTATGCGGACATGACCGAGACACTTCTTCGATCAATAACCAATAGAGGAATCTGGAAATTCATATGGCTCCCACATATTTCTACGATTACTTTGCGATCGAATGAACCACTTACATACGATACCAATTTCCCTTTGTCTCATGATAGTTTACTTATCCGAGGTTTTGATCGTCGGTATCTCTGCATACCTAGTTCAACCTCGTTACTGATAAGTACTCTTTTCTCGTTCCCGTGGTATGTGATCCCTTGTGAGCCAGTCACATGCTTGCAAGCTAATTGGATGACATTCCAACGAGAGGGCCCAGAGTATATCTATCCGTCATATGGATGGACAAATCCCACTCTTGATCCATGTGCCTCAACCCATACTTTCCGAACACTCAATGCCATCTTTATAGCCACCCAGTTACGGTATGGTGTTTAACCTCATCAAAGCATTCTTCCGGTGATGGTGATTAGCATGATCTCATGGTCGAAGGAATTAGGTTACTATGTATCAGAAAGCCTATAGCAATTGAACTATTAAAATGACTTGATCTTTATGCTACGCTTATCTATAGGATTATGTCCATCATACCATTCTCCTAATGATATGATCTTGTTGTTAACAACATCTCAATGTTCATGATCAGGAAACCACGATCATCTATTAATCAACAAGCTATTATAAAGAGGCTTTACTAGGGACTCTATTTTAGTTTACAAATCACACAAGTATTAATGTTTCCGATTAATACTGTTATAGCATGAATGTAAACATTTATCATAAACACAAAGATATAATAATAACTACATTTATTATTGCCTCTAGGGCATATCTCCAACAGTCTCGCACTTGCACTAGAGTCAACTAATCTAGATTACATGGTAATATACCGAACACCCATGGTGGTTTGGTGCTGGTCATGTTTTGCCCTCGGGAGAGGTTTAGTCAACGGATCCGCCACATTCAGATCTGTGTGTACTTTGCAAATCTTTATGTCACCATCTTGGACATGCTCTCGAATAGCGTGAAAACGTAGCTTGATGTGCTTCAGCTTCTTGTGTGACCTTGGTTCTTGCGCATTGGCTATGGCGCATATGTTATCACAATAGATAGACATTGGGTCCGGCGCACTTGGAACCACACCGAGCTCTGTAATGAACTCATTCATCCATATCGCCTCTTGTGAAGCCTCCGAAGCAGCTACGTATTCCAATTCAGTTGAAGATCTCGCCACAACGCTTTGCTTTGCACTCCTCCAGCTAACTGCTGCACCATTCAAAGTAAATATGTATCCAGATTGAGATTTAGAATCATCTGGATCGGTGTTCTAACTAGCATCGGTGTAACCGTTAACAACGAGCTGTTCATCACCTCCATAAGAAAGAACCATATCCTTATGTCTTCTCAAGTACTTAAGGATGTTTTTGACTGCTGTCCAATGATCCACTCCTGGATCACTTTGATATCTGCTAGTCAAACTAACAACATATGCAATATCGGGTCTAGTACATAGCATGGCATACATTAGAGATCCTATGGCTGAGGCATAGGGAGTCTTACTCATCCTTTCTCTATCTTCTGCCGTTGCTGGACTTTGAGTTTTACTCAAGGTCGTATTGTTCAACATGGGCAAGAACCCTTTCTTGCTATCTTCCATTCCAAATCTCTTTAGAACTTTGTCTAAATATGTACTTTGTGACAATGATATTAGGCGTCTCGATCTATCTCTATAAATATTTATGCCTAATATGTAAGCTGCTTCGCCAAGATCTTTCATTGAAAAACTATTATTCAAATAATCCTTGACACTATTAAGAAGGTCTACATCATTCCCAATCAACAATATATCATCTACATATAGTATTAAGAATGCTACAGAACTCCCACTCACTTTCTTGTAAATACAAGCTTATCCATAAGTTTGTATAAAACCAAAGCTTTTGATTACCTTATCAAAACGTTGATTCCAACTTCGGGATGCTTGCTTCAATCCATATATGGACCGTTGAAGTTTGCATACCTTGTTTGCATCTTTAGGATTGACAAAACCTTTGGGTTGCATCATATACAACTCTTCATCAATGTATCCATTGAGGAACACCATTTTGGCATCCATCTGCCATATCTCATAATCATAATATGCAGCGATTGCTAACATAATCCTCATAGACTTCAGCTTTGCTACTGGTGAGAAAGTCTCATCGTAGTCAACTCCTTGAATTTGTCGAAACCCTTTTGCGACAAGTCGAGCTTTATAGACAGTAACATTATCATCAGCATCTGTTTTCTTCTTGAAAATCCATTTGTTCTCGACCTTCCTACCATCCGTAAGTGCACCAAAGTCCATACTTGGTTTTCGTACATGGATCCAATCTCGGACTTCATGGCATCTTGCCATTTATTGGAATCTGGGCTCATCATCGCTTCCTCATATGTCGCAGGGTCATCGGTGTTGTCCACCAACATGACACTCATAACGGGATCATACCAATCAGGAGTGGTACGAGTTCTCGTTGACCTGTGAGGTTCTGTAGCAACTTCAACCGAAGTTTCATGATCATCATCATTAGATTCCTCTCTTATTGGCGTAGGCGCCACAGGAACTACTTCCGGTGCTGCGCTACTCGCAAGTTCAAGAGAAGGTTCAACAACCTCGTCGAGTTCTTCTTTCCTTCCAGTCACTTCTTTCGAGAGAAATTCCTTCTCTAGAAAGGATCCATTCTTGGCAACGAAAATTTTGCCCTCGGATCTATGATAGAAGGTATACCCAATAGTTTCCTTCGGGTATCCTATGAAGACGCATTTTTTCCGCTTTGGGTTCAAGCTTGTCCGGCTGTAACTTCTTTACATAGGCTTCTGAAAGAACATGTTGGGCCCCCATGTGTGGTTTTGGTAATTAATGACAATCTTTATGGACTAATATGTGTATTAAGTTACTTGTAGGATTTGTACATTGGCATCGCTTGGAGCATGTGTTGGCTTCAAGGTCGATGAAATGCAAAGAAGATATGTTGGGCAAGCTCAATATGCGAGGTCGATGATGAGGAATTAAGGAAGGCGTTCCATCTTGAGAAGGGCAAGATCATCTACATCAAGCTTAAGTGGAATGCTCAAGGCAAAGGTATAATCTTGATAGGTTTCCCCTTTTGCCGGTCTCACGTTGTGTGTGTGAGACTGGGTTTAGGATAGATAACCGTACTATCAAAAGGGGCTCTCATATGAGTAATTCGGTCACATCGTTCAGAGAGAGCTCAAACCTTTGCATACTTGCATCATTGTATTTGGTTGTTATTTGGTCTTATCCATGTGAGGATATATAGCTTGTGGTAATCTCCATAACAAGCTCTTGTTCATCGAAATTAGATCTCCCATATATATCTTGTTGCGATTTTGATTTATGCGGCTTTTCGGTTTCTCACCAAGTGAGGTATCTCACATTATTCTACTTGATACTTTCTCACTTGGTGATAATCAATATTTCCACTTTTTATTGAGAAGCCCTTGTCGTCCTTTATCCAACGCAATTGAAATCGGATCAATCGGTGCTACCATTTAAAAGTTATGACCGTTTGAATATTTGTCGTTTTAAATGAAAAAGAAAAAAGAAAAACTGGGTCGAGCGGTACTACCGCAGCCCAGTACCGCTCGGGCCTGGGGCGCGCAGCCCATTCTCAGTTTGGCCCGGCACCCACTTCCGGTCCTACCGGACCGGCCCGGTAGTACCGCTCGGGTGGGCCGATACTACCGGACGGCCCAGGAAAAATGCCCAGCTATTTCTTCTTCCAGATCCTGATCCAAATCTCGCTCGCTGGCCCAGCTCGTCTCGCTCCCTACCGCCGCCTCGCTGTGGCCCCGCCTGCCGCTCGCTCATTGATGGCCGCGCGCGTTGACTCGCGCGATGCTGCTGCGCGCTGGGCCACTGTTGCGCTCGCTCGCTCACCTCACGCGCTGCGCGGCTTGCTGCTGGCACTGCTGCTGTGCTGCTCTCTCTGCTGCTGGCTGCATGCGAGCAAGTGATGCTGCCGTGCCTGCAGCGGGCCCTACTGCTGCTTTGCTTGCTGCCGCGCGCAGGGCCCCGCCAGCTGCTGCGCTGTGCGCGCTGCTGCTGCCCGCCCACTTGCCTCGCTGCGTGCATGTACGGCCACAACCCCATCTCGCTGCTCTCGTTTTTCCTGCCATTTTGTTTGGTTCCGATAGTACCGGTTAAATCCGGTAGTACCGGACCGTTCCGAAAAAACTACCCAAACGGCTAGATTTTCTAGGCCCTCTATTTAAGGTTTTGCCCTTTTTCAGTTTAGACAGCTCCTCTATTATCTATTAGGCTAAACTTTGTCCACACTTGCTCTAGATTTTGAAGCTTGCCTAATCTTTTCCCTCCGATGATTCTTGCCATATTTGAGTGGAAAAGAGAGGAGATCTAGCCCCACGTTTTGACCTAACCGATTCATCTCTTTGTGAGTGCATCTTTGGGGATCTAGATTTTGGGAGATTTTGTGTCTCTCTTTGATTCCTCCTCTCTTGTTCCCCAATAGCTTTAGTAGTTTTGTTGGAACTTGAGAGTGAGGGATTTGGGCATCTTTGTGGTGTTCTTGCCATTTGCATTTGGTGCATCGGTTTGAGTTCTCCTCGGAGAATTTGGTTTGAGTTACTCATTGGAGCTTGTCCCTCTTGGGTTCTTGGAACCCTAGGCAGTGGCCTTGGTGGCATTGTGGCCTTTTGTGGCATTTGTTGGGAGCCTCCAATTAAGTTGTGGAGTTGTGCCCCAACCTTGTGAGAGGTTCCGGTTGCCACCGACAAGTGCACCAATAGTGGAAGTGTGGATCGATCCCATTGGGGTGAGATTCACCGGAGAATAAGGGAGGCCTTTTGTGGCGTTGGTGGTTTGATACCACCCCCTCTCCAAACGAGACGTACTCCATGTTGGGAGGAACTCGGTAAAATATCGGTGTCCCTGCGTGCCTCGGTTATCTCTATACCCGAGCTCTTTACTTATGCACTTTACATTGTGATAGCCTTCGTGCTTGAAGTAATATATATCTTGCTATCACTTTGTTGTTTGTATTGCTTAGCATAAGTTGTTGGTGCACATAGCTAAACCTTAGTTGTTTCTAGGTTGTGCTTTACAAAGTAAACACTAGTTTTATTCCGCATTTGTTGAGCCTCTCTAGGAAAAGTTTTAATCGCCTATTCACCCCCCTCTAGGCGACATCCATATCCTTTCAGCTTCGCAACCCCAAACTTTAAGGAACGACAATTTAGGTTTCTTCCCAAACCATAATTCATACGGTGTCGTTTCAACGGATTTAGATGGTGCCCTATTTAAATTGAATGTGTCTGTTTCTAATGCATAACCCCAAAACGATAGCGGTAAATCTATAAGTGACATCATAGAACGAACCATATCTAAGAGAGTTCGATTACGACGTTCGGACACACCATTGCGCTGTGGTGTTCCCGGCGGTGTCAATTGTGAAAGTATTCTGCATTTCTTCAAATTCTCGCCAAACTCGTAACTTAGATATTCACCTCCACGATCAGAACGTAGAAATTTAATCTTCTTGTTACGTTGATTCTCTACCTCACTTTGAAATTCCTTAAACTTCTCGAAAGTTTCGGACTTATGTTTCATTAAATAGATATACACATATCTACTCAAGTCATCCGTGAAGGTAAGAACATAATGATAACCACCGCGTGATGCTACACTCATTGGACCACACACATCGGTATGTATGATTTCCAATAAGTCCGTAGCTCGCTCCATCATACCAAAAAATGGAGTCTTAGTCATTTTACCCATCAGACATGCTTCGCATCTTTCAAGTGATTCGAAATCAAGTGATTCAAGAAGTCCATCGGAATGGAGTTTCTTCATACATTTCACTCCAATGTGAACAAGACGACAGTGCCACATATAGGTCGAGTTATCGCTCAATTTCAAACGTTTAGCTTCAATGTTATTAATATGTGTATTTCCACTATCGAGATTCAATAAGAATAGACCATCTATCAAAGTTGCATGTGCATAAAACATATTACTCATATAAATCGAACAACCATTATTCTCGGACTTAAACAAGTAAGTCTACTTAATAAACATGATCCAGATATAATGTTCATGCTCAACGTAGGCACCAAATAACAATTATTTAAGTATAAAACTAATCCCGATGGTAGATGAAGAGGTAGCGTGCCGATCGCGATCACATCAAACTTTGATCCATTTCCAACTTGCATCGTCACCGCGTTCTTCGCTAGCTTCCGTTTATTCTGCAGTACCTGTTTCGAGTTACAAATATGAGAAACTGAACCAGTATCAAATACCCAGGCACTACTACGAGTACTAGTGAGATACACATCAATAACATGTATATCGGATATACCTTTCTTCTTGATGTTGCCGTTCTTCAAATCCGCCAAGTACTTTGGGCAATTCCGCTTCCAGTGACCTTCTCCCTTGCAGTAAAAGCACTCAGTGTCAGGTTTAGGCCCAGCCTTGGTCTTCTTCGCCGGCGCGGTAACTTTCTTACCGCCCTTCTTGAAGTTTCCCTTTTTCTTAGACTTTCCTTGCTTCTTGAATTTGGTGGTCTTATTAACCAACAACACTTGGTGCTCTTTCTTTATCTCCACTTCTGCAGATTTCAACATGGAGAAGAGTTCTGGCAACGTCTTGTCCATGTTTTGCATATTTTAGTTCATCACAAAGTTCTTGTAACTTGGTGGTAGTGATTGGAGGACACGGTGAATCCCCAAAGAATTAGGAATCACTATACCCAAACTTTGGACCTTGTTTGCGTGCCCAGACATCTTAATCACATGCTCACTGACGGAGCTGCCCTCTTTCATCTTACAGTTAAAGAACTTTTCAGAAGCCTCATAACTCTCAACTGTCGTGTGAGCCTCAAATATCATTTTGAGTTCACGGACAATATCATGTGGTCATGGTTTTCAAACCTTTTCTGAAGCTCCGATTCCAAACCATACAAGATAGCACACTCGAGCTGGAGTCTTGATTCTTAGAGTGAGGTAAACATTCTTTACTTCATCGGTAGCGATAGCGCAGCGGGTCACCAATGGTGCATCCAGCACATAGGTCAAATTACCAGCATTGAGGACAATCCTCAAATTGCGGAACCAATCCGCGAAGTTGCTTCTATTGTTTTTCAACTTTTCTTTCTCTAGGAACACATTAAAATTGATGGTAGGGCCGCCATTGATCCTCGAACATATTTGCAATAGTTTAGACTAAGTTTATGACAAATTGAGTTCTAATTAATAGTTAAATTAATCTATGTGAACTCCCACTCAAAACAATATCCCTCAAATTGTTTTAGTGATCACACAAACCAAATCCACCACATCAAAACCGATCATCACGAGAGTTGATGTATCTTTAATGGCGAATAATCAACATGTTCATCATATCTACTATATGACTCATGCTTTACCTTTCGGTGATCCGTGTTCCGAGACCATGTCTATACATGCTAGGCTCGTCAAGATCAAACCTTAGCTTCTGCATGAGCAAATTTGGCTTGCTCACGTTGTATACACTTGCAGAATCTAACACACCCGATCATCACGTGGTGCTTCGAAACAACGAGCTTTAGCAACGGTGCTTACTAAGGGTGAACACTCTAAAACTTGAAATTTGTGTGCTTGAGGGATCATCTTATAATGCTACCGTCGTGAACTAAGCAATACAAGATGCATAGAAGGATTAACATCACATGCAATTCATAATATGTGATATGATATGGCCTTTCTTCTTGTGCTTTCGATCTCCATCTTCAATCACGAACATGATCTCCATCATCACCGGCATGGCGTCAAGGTCAATGGCGCCGTTTCATGGTTGTCATCCACCAGCTTCAACTATTACAACTACTTTGAATAGACAAGCGGGTCTTAACAGAATTTAAAGACAACCATATGGCTCCTGCCGGTTGCCAACTTATAATAAGGAACATTGCATACATCATATATAATCACAATCATGGCCATATCACATCACAGCACACCCCTGCAAAACAAAGTTAGACGCCTCTAATTTTCTTTGCATATTTTACGTGGTTTGGGGCTTTCAATAAGTGTCGTTCTAACTTACAAACAAGAACCACAACGTTGATGCTTGAACTATCAAGTGCCTGTTGTAAATTGGATCTATACTATGATGGGAGAGACAGGCACCCGCAAAGCCACTTATGCAATACAAGTTGCATGTTGAGCGTGGAGCAAGTCTCATGAACGATGTCATGTAAGGTTAGCCCGGGCTGCTTCATCCCATCATACCACAAGATGCAAAGTACACAAAAAGCAATTGATAATAAAAGCACCACCGCCCATAATGACCATTGTGTTCTATTCGCGCAACAGATCTACATATAGACACGACTCTGATACCACTGTAGGGGTTCGTAGCATGGAAAACAAAAATTTTTTACCGCATGCACACAAACAAGCTAAGATCTATCTACTAGATTGTAGCAACGAGTCGATAGAAGAACTCACCCTCGAAGATTCCAAAGCGGTTAACGAGAGCAGATTCTCGTGGGTGATGTAGTCGTACACTTGCCGATCTCAAGATCGCGTAGAGGATCCTTCCGGCGCTGCGTTAAAACGCTTCCATGATCGGTTACCGTTAAATTTTCGATGAAGACCTTCCTCTCCCTTGTTCCACCAGGCAGCGGAGGTTGTAGTTCTCCCTCGTGATTCCGGCAGCACGACGGCATGGTGTCGGAAGTAGAGGGAAGATCCCGTAGGGCTTCGTCTAAGCCGGATGCGAGTTATGGTGGATTAGGGTTTCCTGGAAAACTAGGATTTAGATATCTGGGAGGAGGAGGGGGTGTCGGCGGCGGCGCGGATCGGCGGCGGCGGCTCATGGAGAGGGCTTCGAACTTGTGTTGTTTGGGGCAGCCCTCCCCTTCTATTTATGAGAGGGAGGGGCAACCTTGGGAGAGGTGGGTTTGAATCCAAACCCAAACCCAAGTTGGATTGAGAGAAGGACTTGTTTCTTCTCCCACTAGGAAACCATTGTTCCGGTTTGACTTTTCAAACTTCCCGTTTGACTTTCAATTTAGAGCTTTATTTCTCTCTTGCATATGCCAACACCAAGTGACCTTGGACATGATCCAATCATTCCACTTACCCATGACACATTCATGGACCATTCTCCTTTCGGACCGGTGAACCTTCTAGACCCTTCTAGAACCTCTCTGATGAAATCATCGAAAACTTTCCTAAACTCTGAAATAGGACTTTCCTTATACGAATCTTATTCTCCAGACCATTCCGGATCTCCTCGTGATATCCCGGATCCCATCCGAGACTCCGAACAATATTCGGTATCCCTATTAACATTCCATATCTACTAAACAACATTGAATCCTTAAGTGTGTCTCCCTACGGTTCGTGAATTATGCGGACATGACCGAGACACTTCTTCGATCAATAACCAATAGAGGAATCTGGAAATTCATATGGCTCCCACATATTTCTACAATTACTTTGGGATTGAATGAACCACTTACATTCGATACCAATTTCCCTTTGTCTCACGATAGTTTACTTATCCGAGGTTTTGATCGTCGGTATCTCTGCATACCTAGTTCAACCTCGTTACTGATAAGTACTCTTTTCTCGTTCCCGTGGTATGTGATCCCTTGTGAGCCAGTCACATGCTTGCAAGCTAATTGGATGACATTCCACCGAGAGGGCCCAGAGTATATCTATCCGTCATATGGATGGAAAAATCCCACTCTTGATCCATGTGCCTCAACCCATACCTTCCGAACACTCAATGCCATCTTTATAGACACCCAGTTACGGTATGGTGTTTGACGTCATAAAAGCATTCTTCCGGTGATGGTGATTAGCATTATCTCATGGTCGAAGGAATTAGGTTACTATGTATCAGAAAGCTTATAGCAATTGAACTATTAAAATGACTTGATCTTTATGCTACGCTTATATATAGGAGTATGTCCATCATACCATTCTCCTAATGATATGATCTTGTTGTTAACAACATCTCAATGTTCATGATCAGGAAACCACGATCATCTATTAACCAACAAGCTAGTATTATAAAGAGGCTTTACTAGGGACTCTATTTTAGTTTACAAATCACATAATTATTAATGTTTCCAGTTAATACTGTTATAGCATGAATGTAAAAATTTATCATAAACACAAAGATATAATAATAACTACATTTATTATTGCCTCTAGGGCATATCTCCAACAGGGTGACCTCCTAGTTGGCTTGGCGGTTGGTACCGCGGTGTCCTCTTCATGGAAGATTGTGAAGAGACCCGGGCTTCTCCTTCGTGGAGCTTGTGAAGTGGTTGTGGAGCTTGCCATCTCCGGAGTGGAGGAAAAGCTAGCCATAAGGAAAGGGCCTATTCCTTCGTGGGATAGACTCGGATAAGAAGGTGAGACTTCGTGGCGTTGGGAAATCCTTTGTGGAATCCCACACCTCTCCAATGTGACGTACCTTACTTGTAAGGGAACACAGGAATACATCTTCGTCTTCGCGTGCCTCGGTTATCTCTATATCCGAGCTTACTTTCCTTGTGATAGCCATCGAGCTTGAAGTACTTATATCTTGCTTATCACTTGTGGTATATTCATCTTGTGCTATCTTGCTTAGCTTAACTTGTTATTGGTGCACTTAGTTGAGCCTAGTGTATTTAGGTTTTGTGCTTATAAAATAAAAGTTAGTTTAATTCCGCATTCTATCAAGCCAAAACCATAATAGTTTTAAAATTGCATATTCACCCCCCTCTAGGCGACATCTCTATCCTTTCAATGGGTATCAGAGCAAGGTCTCTCCTTGTTTAGGCTTCACCGCCTAGAGTGTAAAGATGTCGGCTAGAAGTATAGTGCACAATGACACAATTATCTTTGATGGCACAAATTATGATTTATGGATAAATTGCTTGCTTTGTAATCTTAGGACCTTGTGTCCAAATATTGAGCGATTTCTAGATGTAGGTTTTTCTCCTCCGATGGATCCTCAAAATCTATCTCTAGAGGACGAGAAAAATTTACATCCCGAAGCTCAAGTATCTAATGAGCTTATTTTCTCTTTGAGCCCCACAGTTAATTTGTTCTTGACGATTGTAAAGCGTGAGTCGTCTCATGAGATGTGGACCAAGCTTAAAGAAATATTTGGTGGCTCCATTTATCATAGGGTCGGTGGTATCTCCAAGGAGCTCTCTTCTCCCACACATCATGAAGAGATCCAAGTTGCTTCCACCTTTGGTCACGATATGATCTCAATTATTTCCACTTCACTTACATGTGACAAGTCACAAGGTAATGGCATGGTGAGTGGAAAAATCATATGTGATGATGGTAGTGTTTATCTTTACACCAATGATTCTTGTTCTATAAATGATAATGGTGTATAGAGTTCGGACTTAAGCACTTCTTGCAACAATGATGATATATCCCCTTGTGTTGCTAGTCCTTGTATATCATCTAGAAATTATTTGAGTACTAGTGTAGATGATATGCTTGATTTGCCTTGTTCCCATGAACAACATGCTTCTATTTCCTCTAGTTGTTTATCTAACAATGTAGAGGAAATCAAAAATTCTATGGAGCAAGACATGATCATGATTGAAGATTCAAGAATATCCTCATCTTCATCCTCCCGTTCTCACATGTGCCTTATGGCAAGAGGATCAAAGGTATCTACTACTTTGGATCCCAATATATCTTCTAAAGATAATAACAATGATAATGATGATAGTGATGATGACATTGATGAGGATACTAGTGCTCTCTTGCTTGAGTTGACCTTTTTGTGTACCTCTCTTCGTGGTAATAATAAGGCCGTTACTTGTCTCAAACACATTATGGACACCATAACTAAACAAACGGGAACCATAGAGGAGTTGGATTTCCAACTTGATGATGGGAGTCGGTGATTCAATCTCCTTAAGCAAGAGCTTGCCGAGGAGAATCACACTAATTGTCTCCTCAAACAAATAATTGAATTTTATGAGCTTGAAAAGGAAAATTCCATTAATGATGCTTGTGCTACTAACTATACTTCTTGTGAAGCATCTACCCAAGAAAGTTGAGCTAAGGGCTCAACTTGAGTTGCTAACTAGCAAGTATAGGAAATTGGAAGATGAAAGGATCGCATGGGCACCTAGAGGGGGGGGTGAATAGGTGCTACTTCAAATTTTCTTTCTTTTCAATTTAGGGTTTGACAATAAGGTAAATTCTCTAGATAATGCAACTAGGGTGAATTTACCTATATGACAAATGAGCACAAGCTAACACAACACTAAGCAAGAACAAGTAAGTAAAGTGCGGTAAAGGATAGAAGTAACCAATGCGGTGGACACGGAGACACAAGGATTTGTTTCCCGTAGTTCCTTCCTTTTGAGGGGAAGTACGTCTATGTTTGGAGAGGGAGTGGTTTCAAACCACCAACGCCACGAGAGGCCTCCCTTGTTCTCCGATGAATCTCACCCCAACAGGCTCGATCCACCTTCCACTATATCGGCAACCTTCGAGGTGGAAGCCGTCACCTTTACAACAAGTTCGGGGCAGACATCCACAACTTAATTAGAGGCTCCCAAATACAAGCAAGTTGTCAAGACAAATCAAAGACAAGCTTGTAAGAACCAAATCAAAGTTAGGGTTTCCAAAGAAACACTAGAGCTTGGGGGCCCTCAAGTGAATGAGGGGGAAATGAAGATCTCTCTTGGTGAAGATGTAGATCAAGTCCTCCTCCTTCGATTCTCCAAAGATCAATGACCTTGGATGGTTGGATGAAGAGATCTTGTAGATTTGGTGGCTCTAATGGAGTTGGTGTTCTTGAGTAGCTCGAGCAGCTGGAAGAAGAAGATAAGGGACGCTTTTTATAGGCAGCTTCCTCCACGAACCGTTTTTTGACTGTTGTAGAAAAGTCAGACCGGAGACTTCGGTCTGTAGACCGGAGACTCCGGTCTACACCAGAGATTCCGGCCAATCTCCGGACCAGCCTCCAGACCACCCATCTGAATGACCCAGGCCATCCATGACCCAACAAGACCGGAGACTCCGGTCTTTGAACACCGGAGTCTCCGGACTGAGCTACCACCGGAGACTCCGAGGTAACCTCTGGAGCAGGTTCCGGACCCCTATTCAGAATGTCCCAGCCCAGATCCTGAGGACACCACCGGAGACAGATCCGGAAACTCCGGACCACACCAGAGACTCCGGTCTTGGCAGACCGGAGACTCCGGTCTGGAGTTTCCAGAATTGTGTCACATGAGTAGGGAGTTTTCCCAAGTGTGAGGGTGCTTTTCACATATCATAATACCAACCTGTGGACAGTGACAAACTGTAAAATGATCTGCTTATTGTTAACGAACACCAAAAGTGATTATGACAATAAATGCCCTTTCAATCTCCCCCTTTTTGGTGTTCGATGTCAACAAGTGATTTGCATGGAAAAATATATATGGGGCTCCCCCTGACTATGTGCAATAAGATAATTGAGTAAATCATGCAAGGTAGATAGTATCAACTATAACACACATAAATCTCACATGAGTTACAAAAGATAGTGCACACAAGCACATGGTCACACACATGAACAACAAATAACACGCATGAAGTTCAAAGTTCGAATATGGCAGATAAAAGCATGTAGTAGCAGATAGTCGCAAATCCAAAGCCCCAGACCCATGCAAAACGATGAGAATGTCTTCTCCCCATTTGGCATCGAAACACCGAAAAAGGGAAAAGACCAAAGCTAGCACCCCGATAACTCAGTAGTCATCGTCATCCTCGTCATCCTCATCCTCATCCTGGTCATCACCACCCTCATCATAGTAATCATCATCGTCTTCAGGAACAACATGCCCTTTGCCGTGGGGGCGAGAAGAGGAGGTACCCTGGTACCCAAAATCGGAGGTGACATCAGCAGATGTCTTCCTATCCACTAGACTATCCTGCTGGGCATTCCATGCCCCAAATGAGAGTGTGTGATCAGACTCCATGGACTGCTGAGCCCATGCTCATCATTTTACTCATCCTCACCTTCCTCGTGACCCCCTTCACCTTGTTCCTTGATCTCCTTGAGGAGCTTCTCAATGCGACGATTGCTTTGGTAGGATGCATGTTGTTGCTTACGTATTAAATGTCAACGTTCATGCAACAAAGAGTCCTCTCCCAAAAGCTGGCCTTCTTGACCCTCTCATGCACATAGTCTCAAGTCATAGTAGGCATAGGGGCATTGGAGGCATTCTTCCTCCAAACTCTAGGCAGGGAGGGGGCCCTCTCAGTCTCAATCTCCTCATCATCATCCCCATAGCGACGCCTCGGAGCAGGCCCCATACGCCCCTTCTGCTGCAGTGAGACCATAGTGTTCTCAGTGAGGTGTGGTGGTATGCCAAGTGAAGAATCATGCTCCTGGGAGTTGACGAGCCTCATAACCAAGGGTTCATATGGAGGAGATTTCTTGTAAATAATAGCGTGGAACATCTCCTCGGAAATAAAATCCATCACATCAATCGGTGCAGCATCTGCCTCTGGTCCAGCATTGTAAAACCGGTGAGTGTGGTACAGAAGGTTGACAAGCCCACCCCTAATCGCATCATCATTCCCAGCACTAGGTGCAATGGTATGACGGAAAATCCTCAACATAAGGTTGTAGAGAGTCTTGAGTCCCTTGGACCCTCCCACAACACCCTCGTCATACAGAGGCGCCAGCTTCAACTTGTTCTCACCCAGGCTGCGAGTGCATCGCATGGCCCGAGTGGATACTCCATGAAAGATCTCAAAGATGACGCTGGCAAAGTCATGGAATGTAGCTGTGCAGCTAGTGGTACCAGACATCCAGACCATAGTCCTGTCTTGATCAGACACAAACACAACTGTGGCATAGAACTGCCGTACAAGGTGGACATTGTAGTCTTCACGCAACTCCATCAAGTTATACAGTCCCAGCTTCTCACAGATCCACAAAGCATCATTGAAGTAGGGGTTGAGGCGCATCTGCTCAACACTCATGAACTTCTGAGGGCAGACCGGTGATTTGGTGAGCACACCATACACATCCTTCATGAACACAGCCTGTTCCTTCCTCCAGAAACAAGGGTCATCACTAGTACGAGGCAACGTATAGAAATCTGTCTTTCTCAGCTCACGGTACTCCTCTTTTGACATTTTGGTCAAAGACTGAAGGTTGTCATATTTGGCCTTCTTGGAACGGTCCTCTCGTTCATCCCTCTCTTGGTCCCTCTTCAAATAGGATGCATCACGTGCCAGCTGTTTGCGGTTGGAAGGAGGCACAATAAACTAACCCGGAGCTGCATCATAGCGAGGATTCCCCCTTTGGGACTTGGCCTTGGTACGACGAGGACGACTAGAACCATCACCTATGAACAGCAGTGAGGGAGATAGCATGGAGATGAGTATATTTGTCCCAACAATGTAGTACAAGAGCTTTGATGCATTTCTGGTATGTTTGATTCATCCACCACCGGAGTCTCCGCACCTCATACCGGAGTCTCCGGCTCAGACCGGAGTCTCCGGTCCTGGAGACCGGAGTCTCTGACCCTAGGTCCAGAATCTTCGGTCGAGAGGCTCGGTCATGTGGTGTGGAGATGCTGGTGAGGATGAATCTAATAGATTGAGCAATGCAACAAGGCTAAAGTACTAAAGTGCATGCAAACAAGTGATTTCAATGGACAAATCAGCACCAATCCTCAAAAATACATCTAGGGATGAACCCTAGGAGAAAAAAGGATAGGAGAGGTACCAGATCTGTCCATGGGATCAATTCCTCCGGTGGAAATGACCCAATGGAGGAGAGGAGAGGGTTGGCCGATGGCACGGCGGATCCCGGGGGCTTCTTGACCTCTGGGGAGGAGTTTTGGAAGAGGAGGCGACGGGATTGGAGGAAGGGTGAAAGAACATGTTGGGCCCCCATGTGTGGTTTTGGTAATTAATAACAATCTTTATGGACTAATGTGTGTATTAAGTTGCACTTGTAGGATTTGTCCATTGGCATCGCTTGGAGCTTGTGTCGGCTTCAAGGTCGATGAGATGAGAATAAGATATGTCGTGCAAGCTCAAAATGCGCTATCTATAGAAGATCTCATGTTTGTTGCTTGCCATCCTCGGTGATCATGGATCGATGATGAGGAATTAAGAAAGGCGTTCCATCTTGAGAAGGGCAAGATTGTCTACATCGAGCTCAAGTGGAATGCTCAAGGCAAAGGTATAATCTTGATAGGTTTTCCCTTTTGCCGGTCTCATGTTGTGTGTGGGAGACCGGGTTTAGGATAGATAACCGTACTATCAAGAGGGGCTCTCGAATGAGTAATTCGGTCACATCGTTCGGAGAGAGATCAAACCTTTGCATATTTATATCATCATATTTGGTTGTTATTTGGTCTTATCCATGTGAGGATATAGAGCTTGTGGTAATCTCCATAACAAGCTCTTGTTCATCAAAATCGTATCTCCCGTATATATCATATTGTGATTTTGATCTTGGCGGTTTTCCGGTGTCTCACCAAGTGAGGTATCTCAAATTATATTACTTGATACTTTCTCACTTGGTGATAACCAATATTTCTCACCATGCCCTTGTTGTCCTCTATCCAACGCAATTGGAATCGGGTCAATCGGGCTTCCAGTCAAAAGTTATTGCTGTTTGAATATTTACCCGTCACATTTCTGTTTGTACTGCTGCTTCCGGGCGGCGGGTACTACCGCCCTCCCCTAAGAACGGCCCGTTTCCTTCTTTCTTGCTAGGTACCTAAATCCGGTACTACCGGCCGGCCCGGTAGTACCGCCCGGGTGAGCCGGTAGTACTAGTCGGCCTAGATTCTTTTACCTGGTACGATCCAGATCTCGTCCGCGTTGACCCCTCCACTCGCGCGCGTCGCCCGAAACTGCCGCTCAACTGCGCGATGGGCCCGCCCGCTTCGCGCGCCTCGCTTCTGCTGCGCTTGCATGCGCCTTGGCCAGCCTATCGCGCATCTGCCGCTCGCTCCCGCCCGTTGCCGCTCGCCTCGTTGGGGCCCAGCCCTGACTGCTGCGATGGCTTCTTCTTGGCGCTTCTGCTGCCGCGTGCATGCGCTGCTGCCGCTGCTCAGCCACCGCTTCGCTTGCCTCGCAGCGCTGCATTATACTGCCACCTGCACTGGGCCCTTCGCTGCCACCTCTTCTTGCCCGTGGCATGTCGTTGACCACCGCTTGTTGGCCCTGATTCGTTTTCTGGCTGTGCTCGCGAGGTGCGGTAGTACGGGTTTTTGGTACTCTGGGACCGTTCAAAAATACTAGCAGGGCGATTTAGCCCAACCATTTAAATAGACTTTGTCCATTATTGTTTAAGGTGGCTTCTTCTCTCTCTATTCTTGCTCAAGCTTTGCCCCATATTCTTATTCCCTCTTGAGCTTGATTCTATGATTTCTCTCCAATGATTCGTGCCAATATTTGAGAGAAATATAGAGGAGATCTAGATCTACGTTTTGACCAAACCAAAACATCTCTTTGTGAGTGTATCTTTGGGGATCTAGATTTTGGGGGATTTTGTGTCTCTCTTTGATTTCTCCTCTCTTGTTCTCCCAATAGCTTTAGTAGCTTTGTTGGAACTTGAGAGTGAGGGATTTTAGCATCTTTGTGGTGTTCTTGCCATTTGCATTTGGTGCATCGGTTTGAGTTCTCCTCGGAGGATTTGGTTTGAGTTGCTCATTGGAGCTTGTCCCTCTTGGGTTCTTGGAACCCTAGACGGTTTTGTGGCCTTGGTGGCATTGTGGCCTTGGTGGCATTTGTTGAGGCCTTTTGTGGCGTCTGTTGGGGGCCTCCAATTAAGTTGTGGAGAAGTGCCCCAACCTTGTGAGAGGTTCCGGTTGCCACCAACAAGTGCACCGATAGTGGAAGCGTGGATCGATCCCGTTGGGGTGAGATTCACCGGAGAATAAGGGAGGCCTTTTGTGGCGTTGGTGGTTTGATACCACCCCCTCTTCAAATGAGACGTACTCCATGTTGGGAGGAACTCGGTAAAATATCGATGTCCCCGCGTGCCTCGGGTATCTCTATACCCGAGCTCTTTACTTATGCACTTTACATTGTGATAGCCTTCGTGCTTAAAGTAATATATATCTTGCTATCACTTTGTTTCTTGTATTGCTTAGCATAAGTTGTTGGTGCACATAGGTGAACCTTAGTTGTTCTAGGTTGTGCTTAACAAAGTAAACACTAGTTTTATTCCGCCTTTATTGAGCCACTCTAGGAAAAGTTTTAATCGCCTATTCACCCCCCTCTAGGCGACATCCGTACCCTTTCAAAGGGGACGGGGTGAAGAATGAGGAACTGCTGTAACAGTTCACCCTGCCCCCTGCTTTAAGTCGAAGAAACTGTCTGGACCGGAGACTCCAGTCTACACCGGAGACTCCGATGCATGTACACCGGAGACTCCGGTCCTCCTCGACCAAAATCTCCAGGATAGGTGTTTGGGGACATATATGAGAGATAGACAGGTTTAAGATAGGGAGAGGGCTTGGGTTGAGACATCAAACTGCGAAGAGCCAATCAAGAGCCATAGAAATTCACCAAACATATTCAGAAAAACTCCAAGAGACTAACATCAAGCGAATGACAAACATGAGTAAGTACCAACCTCTCAGGTTTGAGGGGGCGGTGGCCTTGGCCAACATATATGAGTTTACTCGGCATGGCACCACGAAGATATATCTTGGGTCCATAAGCAAAACTCATCATTAAGCTCACATATCACAAAATGATATTAAGAGGAATGATTTTGATTGCTTTGGGCATAATGGGGGGAGGGATAGTCCAATCAATTAGGACCGCACTCCCCCTATATCCATGCCTACACCTAAACCAAATATGGGTTAAAAACATAGGTGGGAGTGCAAGAAAATCAAGTCAAGCTCCTTGAATCTATGACATTTAGTTCATTCCTCAAATAGCAAAACCTTGCTTCATCAAGTGGCTTCGTGAAGATATCGGCAAGTTGATCTTTGGTTGACACATATGATAGATCAATATCACCTCGAGCAACATGATCTCTAATGAAGTGATGGCGAATCTCAATATGCTTTGTCCTTGTGTGATCCACCGGGTTGTAGGCAATCTTGATGGCACTTTCATTATCACATAGAAGAGGCACTTTGTCACAATGGACACCGTATTCCTTTAAAGTTTGCCTCATCCATAGCAATTGGGTGCAAGCACTAGCAGTACCCATACATACCGGCTTGGTGGAGAGAGATATACAATTTTGCTTCTTAGAAGACCAACATACCAAGGACCTACCAAGGAATTGGCAAGCCCCGAATGTTGATTTTCTATCATCCTTATCACCCGCCCAATCCAAATCCGTGTATCCACAAAGAGCAAATGTTGATCCTCGAGGATACCAAAGACCATAAAATGGGGTATGAACTAAATATCGAAAGATTCTCTTGACCGCCATTAAATAGCTTTCTTTAGGAGCCGCTTGATATCTTGCACACACACCTACACTCAATACAATATCGGGTCTAGATGCACAAAGGTAAAGCAAAGAACCAATCATAGATCGGTATACCTTTTGATCCACATCTTTACCATTTGGATTTTGTTCTAGATGAGTCTTTGTAGCCATGGGAGTAGGAGCTCCATTTAGATCTTGCATTTTGAATATCTTGAGCATATCTTGAGTATACTTGGCTTGATTGAAGAATGTCCCTCCTCTAACTTGCTTGATCTCAAAACCAAGAAATACTCTCAACTCCCCATCAAATACATCCGGAACCAACTAGTCATAAGCTTTGAGAATTCATCATTAAAAGCTTTGTTAGATGAGCCAAATATAATATCATCAACTTATATTTGGCATACAAAAAGCTCCCCATCGACTTTCTTAGTAAAAAGAGTGGGATCGATTTTACCAACCTCAAATCCACGGTTAAACAATAACTCTCTAAGGTGCTCATACCACGTGCGTGGGACTTGCTTGAGCCCATAGAGCGCCTTATCAAGTTTGTAGACATGGTTTGGGAAGTTGGGGTCCTCAAATCCCGGGGGTTGCTTAACATATACCAACTCATTTAATGGACCATAAAGAAATGCACTCTCTACATCCATTTGTTGCAAATTGAAGTTGTGATGTGTCGCATAAGCAAGAAGGATACAGATGGACTCAAGGCGAGCCACGGGTGCATAAGTTTCTCCATATTCAATGCCTTCAATTTAAGAGTATCCTTGTGCAACCAATCTAGCCTTGTTCCTTACTATAATTTCATGCTCATCTTGCTTGTTCTTGAATATCCACTTTGTTCCAATAACATTGCGGCACTCCTTTGGCTTCTCAACTAACTTCCATACTTTGTTTCTCTCAAAGTTGTTGAGCTCTTTGTGCATAGCTTCTAACCAATCCGAATCTTCAAGAGCTTCCCACACTTTCTTAGGTTCAATCATGGAGATGTGTGCTTGGTGTTCACTGAACCTCTTCAATTGTGCTCTTGTGGAAATGCCTTTCCTTAGGTCACCAACAACATTTTGTAGAGAGTGGTCTCTTGATTCCAACATTCTCTCCTTTCTAGCTTCACGACGAGAGTGGATCTCCGTGTTGTTTCTTTGGGGGCCCTCTTCATCATTTTGATTCTCGTCTTGACCATCAACTTTACCTTGATCATCATCAAAATCATTCTCTTCATTTAGAGGCAAAGATTGACCTTGGTCTTGATCAAGTGCCCTTCTAGCATCAATCTGAGCTTGTCTCAAAGCAGTTTGTATGGATCTTCCTTGAGCAATTGCCTTGGCACCACTTGACACCCTGGCGAATGAATCAAGCCCCCCTTGACTAGATTTGTCACTATGATCATCATGTTGAGGGTCCACATCTTGTCTTTGGCTTGAGTCATTGTCCTCCTCGGTGGATGGAGCTTGTTGATGTTGTGAAGATGAGGGCTCCACTTGAGTGGAGCATAGTTCTTCTCGATCCGCCATAAGGGGTTCCTCATTGGGGCGGATATATCCCACACCCATTCTTCCTATGGCTTCCTGAGGCATTTCATCATCTACATCACAAGCATCAACATGCCCCCTTGGGGACCATCATATTCTTCGAAGGTCACACTACCAGATTCTATGACGGCTCCGGAGAGCTTATCATAGATTCTATAAGTGTGAGATTCGAGACCATAGCCAACAAAAATACCCTCTAATGCTTTAGACTCGAATTTGGACAAGCGGACACCTTTTATGAGATAGAAACACTTACAACCGAACACCCGGAAGTAAGATATGTTGGGCTTGTTACCAGTAAGTATTTCATATGGAGTCTTGTTGATTTCTTTGCGGAGGTAGAGACGGTTTGAAGCATGGCAGGCGGTGGAGATGGCTTTGGCCCAAAAGTTGTATGGAGATTTAAACTCTGCCAACATGGTCCTAGCCATCTCAATAAGAGTCCGGTTCTTCCTTTCGGCCACACCATTTTGTTGAGGGGTGTATGCAGCGGAATATTGATGTTTTATCCCCTCATCACTAAGGAAATCATTCAAGGTGTAGTTCTTGAACTCGGTGTCGTTGTCACTTCTTATGATCAACACAGGAAGATTGTATTGACGTTGGACCATGTTGATGAAGTCAATGAAGGTCTTTTGGGTCTCACTCTTCAACTTGAAGAAATATACCCACGAGTATCTTGGAAAGTCATCAACGATCACCAAACAATATTTCTTCCCACCAAGACTTGCATGAGATGGAGGACCAAAAAGGTCCACATGGAGGAGCTCCAAGATCTTGGTAGACTTGATGCGGTTCTTAGGCTTGTGAGGAGCATCATGCATCTTCCCTAGAACACATACCCTGCAAACATGATCTTTGGAAAAGGAAAGATTTTCTTTTAGTCCAACAATATGGCCCTTCTTGTGGAGACTTTGCAAAGTTCTCATATTGACATGGGCTAGTCGGTGATGCCATAACCAACCCACATCGGCCTTTCCGAATAAGCACATCGCACTTGTAGTGGCTTGCCCCGAAAAGTCCACCACATACAAGTCATGTTCGACGTACCCAACGAAAGCGACCTTGAGAGACTTGCTCCACATGAGAACCACAATATCATCATCAACAAAGACAACAAAACCCATATTTCCAAGAGCGCGGACTAAAAGTAAATTGTATCCAATTGTCTCAACAAGCATGACATTCACGAGTGTAATGTCGTGAGCAACCACTACCTTGCCGAAACCCATTACCTTAGACTTTGACTTATCGGCATATGTCACGGTGGTTTGATCATCATTTGGATTTAAGTCCTTGACAATATACGAGCTTCCGGTCATATGACTCGTGCAACCACTATCAAGCACCGACTTTGACCCTCCGGAAGCATATGTCTACAAAAAGATCAAGCTAATTTTTAGGTACCCATTTTTCAATGGGTCCTCTTTTGTTAGCAACAAGGGTCTTGGGAACCCAAATAGACCAAGCAATATAACCATCATATGGGCCAACATATTGTGCATACACATCGCCATAATAATATCGCATTAGAACATAGTGAGGGTTAACACTTCCCGCAAAGTCATCATGAGACATAGTTTTACCATTTGTGGACTTACTATCCACAATGGCCTTGTTAATCTCTTGTGCGGGCTTGGCCTTCTTCTTCTTCTTCTTCTTCTTCTTCTTCTTAGTTTTAGAGACAAAACCAATTCCCCCTTTATCACCACTAGGCCTTTGCTTACTCAAAAGATCATCAATGGACTTGTTGCCTTGTGTAAATGTGGCCTTGGCTAGCTCCCCCTTCAACCTAGCATTTTCTTCAAGAATAGTTGTACTACTAGATGAAATGAAGTTACCAGGTGAAGGAACATTGTCCAATTGAGTTTGAAGCGTTTCATGGGACTTCGTGAGTGACAAGAATTCACTTTTCAAAGCCTTGTGAGCCTTTTCAAGAAAACTTAAGTCCTCGGCAAGTTTTTCATGAACCACACCAAACTCAATCTTGTCCTTTTTAGCCCTTTTGTATTTAGCAATAGCATGATCATGCTCTTTGATGAGTTTATTCACAATAATATCATTGGCCTCATCAAGCCCTTCAAGTTTTAATTCAAGTAGCATCCTAGTTTCTTGTTCTTCTTCTAGAGCATTGTTTAAAGCTTCTATCTCAATCATGTGTTCATGCCCAAGTTTACATCTTACATCTATGAGCTCTTGTGTATGAGAAAGTTGATCTAAGATGTTACCAAAATGTATCTTAGCATCCCCTTTTAGGTTAGTCATAAACTCATCGAAAGCAATTAATTCCCTTTTAACATCAAGAGACATCTCATCATCAATTTCATTATTAGCTAACGGAGTGGAGTGAGATGATGAGGATACCTCCGTTCCTCTTGCCATAAGGCAAGTGACGTTCTTGATGGGAGAATTCTCATTTGGAGAATCGAAGAGTGAGAATGTCGGAGTAGAAGTAGTGGCTAGAGCCGCAACACCATTAGGAGTTTCCTATTCCCCATCTTCATCATCTTCATTGTCGGAGGAGTATTCTTCATGAGTGATCAAGACAATTTCACCCGACTTCTTGTTGATGGTATTCTTCTTGATGAAGGGTTTCTTGTAAGGTGCTTTGAGAGTCTTCTTCAACACAAGCTTACCCCCATGATCTTCTCTCTTCTCATAGGGGCAACTTGCCACAAAGTGATAGCGATCACCACAATTGAAGCAAGTTATCAATCTAGTAGTATTTTATATTTTCCCATTTGGGTTGCTTCTTCGTTGCATTTCCATCTTGGCCTTGGCAGGATTCTTCCAAAAGTTCTTTGCATAGAAGGCCATATATTGACTATGAGCAATCTTGACTTCATCGGGGTGGTCCATGGAGAGGCCTTCATCACTATCATCTTCATCCCCATGGTCCACAACTTCGGCCTTCAAAGCAACATTAACAATGTTGCTCATACCAAGGGCACGAGCACGGGCATCTTTGGCATTCTTGGCGGCAACTTTGAAAGCGACCATCTCTTGCATAACTTCATTGGAGGTCATGAGATGGTAGTTGTGTCTACCTTGAAGGCTCTTCAAGTCGGTAGACTCAAAGGGCATGAGTGCACTCACATATTTCCTTTTTATCCACGCATCACATGTGAGGCACCCACGTTTCTAAATGCGGTGGCAGTGGTCTTGAGCCTTCGGTACATGTCCTCATGATCTTCACCTTCCATCATGTAGAAGCCTTCGGCTTCATTGCTTAGAGCATCATACCGGTTCCTCCTCATAATCTCATTTCCAACAAATAATATAGTGAGGGCATCCCAAGCTTCCTTGGCAATGCTAAAGTGCTCAATGTGCAGATAATCCTTTGTACCCAATCCTTGTTGAATCATATGCAAGGCACTGCCATTGAGTTGACTGTTGACAACCTCTCTTCTTGTCAAGTTGTTTGGATCCCCAATAAAAAGTCCATGCTCGATGATGTTCCATAGTTCAATGCAAGAGCTGCACATATGAGTTCTCATTAGTGATTGCCATTGAGCAAAAGTAGCAGATTATTCAAGCTTAGGTGGCTCACCTCTATTGTATACATGAGGGTGAGGGATTGGAGGGTCGGGAGAGTACCATGAATCACGGTGCTCACCCTTCCCCCCATCATTTTGTGTGGAGGAGTTAGTGTTGTCTTGTTTACCCCTTACCATCATATCCTCGTGAAGGGAATATGCCCGAGAGGCAATAATAAAGTGGTTATGATCGTATTCCTTATTTATGATAAATGTTTATTTTGCATGCTATAATTGTATTAATATGGAAACATTAATACATGTGTGTTTAATAAACAAAAAGGAAGTTCCTAGTTATGCCTCTCTTATAAACTAGCTCGTTGATTAACAAGATGATCAAAGGTTTCCTGATCATGGACATTGGATGTTGTTAATAATGAGGTCACAATATTAGTGTAATGGTGTGATGAACATTCATCCGAAGTATAGCATTACGATCAAGGTCATTGTGTTTATATTGCTATAACATCATACGAACTAATCTTAGTCCTTAGACCATGAGATCATGTCAATCACTAACACCGGAAGAGTATCTTGATAACATCAAACGTCACACCATAACAGGGTGACTATAAAGATGGGTTCAGTGCTACGAAGGTGTTATGTTGAGGCTCATGGATCAAGAGTGGAATTTGTCCATCCCGATGACGGATAGATATACTCTGGGCCCTCTCGGTGATATCACATTAGTTAGCTTGCAAGCAAGTGATTTTATCACTAGAATGTTATATCACGGGAACAAGAAAATAGTACATGTCGGTAACGAGATCAAACTAGGTATGGGAATACCGATGATCGAATATCGGACATGTAATATGTTGCGAGACAAAGGGATTGAGTTACATGCGTATAAGGTTCACACGATCACAGAAGTCATCGTTGAATATGTGGGAGTTAGTACGGATCTCTAGGTCCCGCTGCTGATTATTGATCGGAGAGGGGTCTCGATCATGTCTACATTATTTTCGAACCGTAGGGTGACACACTTAAGGGATACCGACACCATTTGGAGCAAATAATATGCCAGAGAAAGAAAAAAGGAAAGCGCGGGAATTTATTTCACTAGACACCGAAACTATTTCCGTTGAAATTGCTGAAACTGGTTCTGCATGTGAAATGGAATACTAGTAAGGGGTTTTATGTGAATGCTTGTTAATTAAAGTAATTAACAAAATTCTGAATAAATAAATAAAAGAGTTTTATTTAAATGAGAGCTTGCATTAAATTTGGTGGAAATTTAATGCATGTGAGTGGATTTTTGAGTGGAGGCTTTTTAATGGGAGTGGAGGCTTTTCATTTTGAGTGGGAGCTCCACCCACATGAATGTGGAAGATGTGGGGGCAGCCACCATGGCTGGGCGCCATGCCCCTTGGGGTGCCCCCCTCTCCCTATAAAAGTCCCCCCTCTCATCCTCTCAAAGTACACCTCCTCGCGAAGGATCTCTCTCCCCCCTTTAGAATTCCCCCATGGTCTCGGATCAGCGAGATACATGTTCCCGGTGGCTTTTTTGGAAGGATTTGTTGCTTCTGCTGCTTCGCTGGAGCGAGGGCGCGGAGGTTGTCGGGGTACCTTGACGTGTGTGCGATCACGGATGCACCACTGCTTTGCGGTGCTGGACTTGATGGTGCTGGACTAGATGGACTTCATCACGATCTTGAGATCGGCAAGCGTTCGTCTACATCATCCATGAGTACAACCTCGTTAACGCTATTCGGTCTTTGAGGGTATGTATTCTATGGATGTATATCCACCCGTTGCTTGTATCTAGTAGATAAATCTTGGTACTTAGATGTTCCCATCGTAGGATTTTTTTTGTTTTCTATGTTGTGAACCCTACAGTGATATCAGAGCCGGATCTATGCATAGATGCTTTGCACGGGTAGTACACATATGAGTATGTGGGCAATGATGATCATTTTATTGCTTCTTAGTTGTACTTTGGATATTGGTGGCATAGTGGGATGAAGCGACCCGGACAAACTTTACATGTCCTCGCACATGAGACATGTTCCACGCTTGACATGCAACTAGTTTTGCATAAGTGGCTAGCGGGTGTCTGTCTCTCCTACTATAGTCAATATATAATTTGCAACGAGTTGTCAATAATTTGGTTATCCTCGTTGTGGTTCATGTTCGTAGGTAAGAACGGTTCTATCTTCGAAAGCCCTAAGCCACGTAAAAATTGCAATGGATAAATTAGAGGCGTCTAGTTTAGATTATTGCTGGGTTAGTGTTATGATATGGTGATGTTGTAAGTAGAAGTATAAGATGATACTCTTACAACACACATAACGTGTAGGTTCCATAGACCTTGGACTTACACATAGAGGTATGATGGTGATCATACCATGATGCACATGATGGAGATCAAATGCAAGAACCATATCATTTCACTTATTAACATGAGATGTTTGTTGCATCTTATATTGCTTGTTTGGCATTTTATTAGCATAATAAAATGATCCCTCATTTAGATATCAAGATAAAAATGTGTTCTTCCTTAAGTATGCGCCGACAATGTTTCGTCGCTTCAAGACATCACGTGATGATCGGGTGTACTTGAATCCACGAGCATATCTCGGGTGTAAGACATTTACACACGCGAATACTAAGGTTCTTACTTGGCGAGCCTAGCATGTACAGACATGGCCTCGGAACACGGATCAAAAGGTTAAGCATGAGTCATATGTTTTGATATGATGACCATATGGATGCTCGCCTTTGAAGCTACACCGACTCACATGATGATCGGACTGTAGTGGATTTGGTTCATGTAATCACCAAAAAGACATGAGGGATGTCGTTTTTGAGTGGGAGTTTATTTATAATTTGGATTAGTAGAACTCAATTTATCATAAATTAAATCAAAGTGAATTTTCATAATTTGTTGTAGTCATTGGCATTCATTCACCACCTTATACTTAGTTGTAATTGAGATAATAGAACTATAGAATTCTGGATATTTACTTTACGAACTGGTATCATATTGTGTTGTGTGTCAATCTAAAGTTTAAAGTCCTATTGCAAACTTTTAGCAAAATCTGTTTACTCCGTGAAGTTTAATAATTAGTATTAAATCGAGAGTAACAATTTTAGTGTTAGTATCTTAAGTATCATGTTTGCCTCCATGATTCTTGATTGTTTTAATATCAAGTTTATCTAGGAGCTAAAAGAATTGTTTCAGAAACCATCATGTGTGACAGATATAACGATATCTGAAACAATGTTTTGGTTGCAATACGATAGAGTATAATGTATGTTCTCATATTGGATGAGAATTTATAAAGGTTGGAGATGCTAGATATCCTAATCATCCAAAAGGGTTTTGGAAAGTAACGTTATACTCACGATTTGCCTTTATAAGCTATAATAGCTTGCTCATGAAAGTCGTCATGATAAGTAAAGTGTTTACTACACTAAAATATTACTAAAGAATGGATTTTGAAAGAATGCCGATCATTTTGATGATGGTGATCTACTTCAAAGTGTAAGTCCAAAGGTATTATTATTTGAATATACACGCTTTGGACTATGTGTCATGTATATGGCGCCACTATTGATGTTGATAGATTCTTTTAAAAAGGAAAAGGAAATGCTGAAAGAGAATCTATAAAATATACTTGGCAGAAAAGAAAAGATTGGAAATATCCAATTTAGGTATATAGATGATATACATGTTATGGTTGTATTCTTTGCTTGTTAAACAATGTGGTTCTTGGGTATTGGATACCGAATTGGTTGGTATGAAATTTCATACAGAACGACGCAATTCATGAACCACAATGGCCTAAGTAACTAGCAAGAGAATATGTGATGATGATCATCGAAAACAAACAAACAGTTGTTTGTATTTCTCGTTGATATCAAAGCTTGCCTTCAAGATTTGTTTTAATAATTGTTATTTAAATGAGGTATTATGAGAACAAAGGTTGTTCAAATAATTACCGTATTCCATATAAGATGGATGATTTACAAATCTAGTTGGAGAAATCACATCCATAAAGCTAATGCTAAAATTTTGCAAGACAAATGATTGAAAGATCACTTACGAAGTGACATCGCCGTTTAAATTATATTGGAAAGAAAACATGAAGAATCTCCATATTCATGGATTTTTGGAGTCTTTGATTTGATCAAGTGACCCTTGTGAGACTTTCCTCGGGATAATTAAAACTTCGTTCAAAGGCCAAAGAGGAACGAACAACTAAAATATTGGAATTTATACATATCGATCTACTCTAGTCCATTATGTATAGTCGTAAATGATGGATTTCAACTTCATATGCTTTCTTCGGAAATTTGAGTGAATGTTCACTTAATGAGAAAGAAGTATGAAATATTTGAAAATGTTCAAAGACTTTCAAGATGAAGTGGAAAATCATTGTGACAAGAAAATAAATGGTTTATGATTTTATCATAAGGGATTTATTTGAGTTACAAGTGTAACAAGAAAAATAAATGAACTATGATTTATCATAAAGGGATTTATTTGAGTTACAAGTTTAGCAAAACACCTAGATTTACATCTCTCGAAACACCATAGGAGTATGGAGTGTTTGAGATTTGTAATGAAACCTTGTTTGACATGGTTGGATCAAAGGTGTTATTTATAAAACTGCCATTATGTTTTAAAAGATTAAAGCTTTAGAGACTTACGCTTTTACAATAAAAGGAGCTCCATCTTGATCCGTTGAAATGACACCATAGAAGTTATGGTTTGGGGTAAAACCCAAGTTGTCATTTCTTAAATTTTGGTATGCTAAACATAAGTAAGATGTTTACAAACCAAAGTCGGATGACCATGTCTTTGTAGGTTATTTCGAATAAACAATTGGTTATTCCTCCATAACACCAAGGACAAAAGGGTTTGTCGCTTGAAACGTGAAGTTTCTTGAAGAAGGAATTTTTCATAAATGTTAAGTGGGAGGACAATAGAACTTTGATAAGGTTAACGAACCTTAGCTATATCTGCTGAGTTGCGCAGTGCCGGAAAATGTTCCGGAGGCTGTCATAATGCTCATAGCTTATGTGCCTCAAAGGTTGTGTCACGGAGATCTAAGTTCTTATTGAACCAAGTCGGTCGGATAAACAATCAAATGCTGAGATTTGAGAGTAAATCATTTTTGTTTGACAATAATGAACCGACTACATGCAAAGAAGCGATGATGGGCCCTGACTCTGTCAAATGGCTTTAAGCCATAAAATACACGATAAATCAAGTTTTGAACTTGGAAGACCCTCCGAAAAGGTGTAAAAACCAATCGGTCGTATTTGGATCTATAAAGAAACAGACATGGATGTTTCACATCTATGAAATAGTCGGCATGTCGTAAAGTATTTTATGACAATGTTCAAGGAGTTGACTATGATAAGATTTGATCTTTCATAGCGATATTTAGTTTGTACGGATTAAAGTAGCAACCACTACATATAATTTGGTATATGGTAGATGAATAAACAAAACAAAGTTCTTCTAATAGAATGGTTACCTAGGACGTGTACATGACACGGTCCAAAGGGTTCTGTTAAATTCAAAGGATGCTAAAAGGGCATGCAAACTTCAATGGTTGAAGTAAGCATCGCAGAGTTGGAATCTTCACCATGATGAAAAGGAGTTTTCATCAGGAGATGATGAAGATGCTTGCATTTGCAAGAAATTAAGTGGGAGCGCTGAGACATATTTCTAATACATTATGTGGAGGATATCTTGTTGATTAGAAATGATGTAATTTTTATTGACAAAGGTTAAAAATTTCATTTCGATGAAAGACTTAGGCAAAACTCGAATATTTAGCATGAATGTCTATAGTGGATAGACTATGACGCTAATACGGTTGTGCCAAACGTACATATATGAGATACTAAAGGAGTTCAATATAGAAACAACAAGAAAAGGTTCTTGTCGCATGGAAAGGAATTGAATCAAGATTCAAGTGTATCGACACTTGATAAGTGAAACAAGCTTCAAGTGCTTTGACACTTGATGAGTAAAATCACAAGAATGATTTGATCAATCATACCATGATATGTACACATCCATATATGTCCTATGCTCTAAGTGTTATGAGCATATACCAGAATGAATCATAAAATGATCATTGGACAATAGTAAGGAAATTCTTATGATCTTTTGGAAGAACTAAGAATATATTTGTGTAGAGGTGACAAACAATTACAAATAGTTCATTGTAAAGCGTTACATTGATACTAGTTTTTTCACAAGATACAAATTAAGTTTATCTCAATTTAAACGATGGGTGGCACAATGTAATGGAAAGGAGATTCCATGATAGATTTGGATGAAATCCATAGTTAAGACATTGTGATGAATACTACAACAAAAAATGCTAAGTATATGACTGTTATAGTAGCAGCAAAGGAGGAAATTTGTGTCAGGTAGTTTGTTATCAAACTAAGGTGTGGTTCGCAATGGGCTAACACTAAAGATATATTGTACGACAATAGTATCGACATGTTTTAACCCCAAGGAACTATAGGTCTCACCAAAAGACCAAATTTATACAAAGCCATCTCATTATAGAATGAGTGATGTGTGAAGACGCAAAGACATGCAAATACACACAGACCTGAATGCGTCAGATCCGTAGAATATGTTAACCACTTGCAGTTGCGTATATGGAACACCAGAAAGCCATAGGTGTTCAATACGCAAAGTTTTCAAACTAGATTATTGTCTCTAGTGCAAGTGGGAGACTGAAGGGAATATGCCCGAGAGGCAATAATAAAGTGGTTATTATCGTATTCCTTATTTATGATAAATGTTTATTTTGCATGCTATAATTGTATTAATACGGAAACGTTAATACATGTGTGTTTAATAAACAAAAAAGAAGTTCCTAGTTATGCCTCTCTTATAAACTAGCTCGTTGATTAACAAGATGATCAAAGGTTTCCTGATCATGGACATTGGATGTTGTTAATAACAAGGTCACAACATTAGTGTAATGGTGTGATGAACATTCATCCGAAGTATAGCATTACGATCAAGGTCATTGTGTTTATATTTCTATAACATCATACAAAGTAATGTTAGTCCTTAGACCATGAGATCATGTCAATCACTAACACCGGAAGAGTATCTTGATAACATCAAACTTCACACCGTAACAGGGTGACTATAAAGATGGGTCCAGTGCTACGAAGGTGTTATGTTGAGGCTCATGGATCAAGAGTGGAATTTGTCCATCCCAATGACGGATAGATATACTCTGGGCCCTCTCGGTATCACATTAGTTAGCTTGCAAGCAAGTGATTTGATCACTAGAATGTTATATCACGGGAACGAGAAAAGAGTACATGTCGGTAACGAGATCAAACTAGGTATGGGGATACCGATTATAGAATCTCGGACATGTAATATATCGCGAGACAAAGGGATTGAGTTACATGCGTATAAGGTTCACACGATCACAGAAGTCATCGTTGAATATGTGGGAGTCGATCGGATCTCCGTGTCCATTGCGATTATTAATCGGAGAGGGGTCTCGATCATGTCTACATTATTCGCGAACCGTAGGTGACACACTTAAGGGATACTGACACCATTTGGAGCAAATAATATGCCAGAGAAAGAAAAAGGAAAACGCGGAAATTTATTTCACTAGACACCGAAACTGTTTCGGTTGAAATTGCTGAAACTGGTTCTGCATGTGAAATGGAATACTAGCAAGGGGTTTTATGTGAATGCTTGTTAATTAAAGTAATTAACAAAATTCTGAATAAATAAATAAAAGAGTTTTATTTAAATGAGAGCTTGCATTAAATTTGGTGGAAATTTAATGCATGTGAGTGGATTTTTGAGTGGAGGCTTTTTAATGGGAGTGGAGGCTTTTCATTTTGAGTGGGAGCTCCACCCACATGAATGTGGAAGATGTGGGGGCAGCCACCATGGCTGGGCGCCATGCCCCTTGGGGTGCCCCCCTCTCCCTATAAAAGTCCCCCCTCTCATCCTCTCAAAGTACACCTCCTCGCGAAGGATCTCTCTCCCCCCTTTAGAATTCCCCCATGGTCTCGGATCAGCGAGATACATGTTCCTGGTGGCTTTTTTGGAAGGATTTGTTGCTTCTGCTGCTTCGCTGGAGCGAGGGCGCGGAGGTTGTCGGGGTACCTGGACGTGTGTGCGATCACGGATGCACCACTGCTTTGCGGTGCTGGACTTGATGGTGCTGGACCGGCTGGACCAGATGGACTTCATCATGATCTTGAGTTCGGCAAGTGTTCGTTTACATCATCCACGAGTACAACCTCATTAACGTTATTCGGTCTTCGAGGGTATGTATTCTATGGATGTATATCCACCCGTTGCTTGTATCTACTAGATAGATCTTGGTACTTAGATGTTCCCAGCGTAGGAATTTTTTGGTTTTCTATGCTGCGAACCCTACACCTCGGGGGATACCGGAGTATTCCCTTTAGGTAAAACGGATGGAGGATCCTCTTGAGGAGAGGGGTATGATGAGCCATCTTTGTCTTTAAGAAGTTGCTCAAGCATCTTCTTGATTTCGTTGACCAAGGAAGAGCTCAATCTTGTTTCCAAGTTTTTGAGATCTTCCATGGTCATCGTGGTAGGCTCACCATCACCATCCCCTTCGCGGCTACCCATATTCTCTTAGGAGGTAAAGCCCAATTAAAGAGACGAGGCTCTGATACCAATTGAAAGGATCGTATGGGAACCTAGAGGGGGGGGTGAATAGGTGCTACTTCAAATTTTCTTTCTTTTCAATTTAGGGTTTGACAATAAGGTAAATTCTCTAGATAATGCAACTAGGGTGAATTTACCTATATGACAAATGAGCACAAGCTAACACAACACTAAGCAAGAACAAGTAAGTAAAGTGCAGTAAAGGATAGAAGTAACCAATGCGGTGGACAGAGAGACACAAGGATTTGTTTCCCGTAGTTCCTTCCTTTTGAGGGGAAGTACGTCTACGTTTGGAGAGGGGGTGGTTTAAAACCACAAACACCACAAGAGGCCTCCATTGTTCTCCGATGAATGTCACCCCAACGGGCTCGATCCACCTTCCACTATATCGGCAACCTTCGAGGTGGAAGCCGACACCTTTACAACAAGTTCGGAGCACACATCCACAACTTAATTGGAGGCTCCCAAATACAAGCAAGTTGTCAAGACAAATCAAATACAAGCTTGTAAGAACCAAATCAAAGTTAGGGTTTCCAAAGAAACACTAGAGCTTGGGGGCCCTCAAGTGAATGAGGGGGAAATGAAGATCTCTCTTGGTGAAGATGTAGATCAAGGCCTCCTCCTTCGATTCTCCAAAGATCAATGACTTTGGATGGTCGGATGAAGAGATCTTGTATATTTGGTGCCTCTAATGGAGTTGGTGTTCTTGAGCAGCTGGAAGAAGAAGATAAGGGGCCCTTTTTATAGGCAGCTTCCTCCACGAACCGTTTTCTGACCATTGTAGAAAAGTCAGACCGGAGACTCCGGTATGTAGACCGGACACCGGAGATTCCGGACAATCTCCGGACCAGCCTCTAGACCGTCCATCTGAATGACCCAAGCCATCCATGACCCAACAAGACCGGAGACTCCGGTCTTCCAACACCGGAGTCTCCGGACTGAGCTACCACCGGAGACTTCGGGGTAACCTTCAGAGCGGGCTCCGGACCCCTATTAAGAATGTCCCAGCCCAGATCCTGAGGACACCACCAGAGACAGATCCGGAAACTCTGGACCACACCGGAGACTCTGGTCTTGGCAGACCGGAGACTCCGGTCTGGAGTTTCTAGAATTGTTTCACATGAGTAGGGACTTTTCCCAAGTGTGAGGGTGCTTTTCACATATCATAATACCAACCTGTGGACAGTGACAAACTGTAAAATGATCTACTTGTTGTTAACAAACACTGAAAGTGATTATGACAATAAATGCCCTTTCAGAAGAAAGTCATGAAAAGCTCCCGGGCTCTCATAATGATCTTCTAATCTACCATGATGGGCTAATGTTAGCTCGTGAGGCAAGTATTACCAAGGTAACATCTTGTGAGCCTCTTTTCGACATTAGCACAACTTCTACTCAAAATGCTATTTTGCCGTGTGCTAGTCCTAGTAATCCATCTAGCCATACTATAGATAAACCTTGTGTTGGATTACTTGCTTTGCCTTGTTGCTCTAACAATGAAGCTTCTACTTCCTCTAGTACTTGTATTTCTACTAACCATGTAGAGGAAATCAAAGAGCTCAAGGCCCAAGTCATTTACTTGAGGAATGACTTGGAAAAGAATCATGAAGGGAAATCCACACTCGATAATATTTTGAGTGTGCAAAAATCCCCCCAATGATAAAAGTGTACTTGGATTAAACTCCAATAACAATAACATGTCCAAGATAAACAAGAAGAAGGGCCAAAACCAAGTCAAGAATTTGGCCAAGATTATTAGCTTCAAGTGCAAGGTTGAAGGACATCATGTAAGATCTTGTCCATTGAAGAAAAAGCACTTGAGTGAGAAGCAACAAGGGAAGCGGCCACAAGTACAAGGTCAATCCCAAGTTGAAGTTAGGCCACTTCCGAAGAAGAATCAATATAATGCTCCCCAAGCCAAGAAATCAATGAAGAAGAGAAATGGGTGCACTTGTTGCTACATATGTCGTGTGAAGAGGCACTTTACCTCTTCATGTTCAAACGGTACCTTATCTAATCCTATCATTATTAATGATGATTATTCTCTTGGGGAGGATAAGGATGGCAATGTGTTTGCCAAGTTTGTTGGAACTCAAAGTGGTGTCAAGAAAAGAACCATTTGGGTTGCCAAGCCTATTGTGACTAACCTCTTAGGACCCAACTTAGTTGGGGACCAACAAGCTCAAACTTGATTAATAGGTGTTTTTGGAGGGCATTGGAGACTTGGCTAACTCATGAAGAATTAAGGGATCTTCATATATCATATTTGATCAAGCCAAGTCATTAGGATTATCTTATCTATATCTTATATCCAATGTGCCTCTTTGCGGTAACTTGTACTAAACTCATTTATATTGTAAGTTACTTGCCCCTTTACGTGTTTTGGTTTTGTACCAACTATGTGTTTGTATTTGGTGTTCCTCATGCTTGCTTATTTTGTGTATTCAAGTATGTCTAGGTGTTTGGTACATCATTTACCCGTGTGTCTCGTTTTGAGCCTCTAATGCACCTTGATGATATCTTATTTGTCTCTTTTTGAGTGGTTAATGGAACATACCATTTTGGGGGAGTGATATGCCTCGCGCATCTCTCAAACCATAAAATGTGTGTATGTGAGTACTACCACTTAGTATTGATATTGCAAGCTTATCTAGTCACTATGTGGTGTGCCATACTCATGATAAATTCAAATTCTAAATGTCCATTAATTCTCTCTAGTTGAGGTTTCTTTGCCTCTTATTAAGAAAAACTGAATATCACATTATGGGGGAGTAATATGCTTATTTTGCATATCACAATCCAAGGAAAGGTGAACATATGAGGTAGTGCCACTTAGAGTTGATATTGTTGATTATCTTGTTTCTAGGTGGCATGTTGAATCAAACAAGGTCATATTTTTGTTAGAAGCTTTTATTGCTCGTATTTTCGGTCTTTGTTTGAGTAAGAAATTCTTGGTGCGGTCTTCCTCAAATACATATCTCTATATCTTGTTTGGGAGACCATTTGCTTCAAGTTATTCTAATTGTTGCATTGCATGATTGTGTGACTAGTTGAAGCTATCAAGAATCTCTATCTTTGAATAGTGCTTAATCTTTTTATTCCTATCATATGCTTTTTATTGTGAAGATTTATCTTTAATACCCGTGCAATATACCACCAGAAATCAATTCCAATACACGCATTGTCTTTGAAAATTGGGATACTTGTGTGTGGTAGCATTTATGGATCATCTTCACCTTGGATTTCACATATTATTGACTTATTTTCTTTTCCAAAATTTTGGTGTGGCTCCCATTGTCTTCCTTGGCTTTTGAACATCTCTTTGATGATGTTTTTGATTATTATAAAATGTGTTTTAGTGGAAGACAAACCTTTTCTTCCCGGAACCTTGTGCCATTGTGAGAAGTGTTAAGGGTTTGGTTTATTTGTTGAAACCTTGCTCTTTTGGGAGTTTGTTATTTCATTCTTTCTTCTCTATTTTATTTGCTTGAATGAGATAAATCTTTGAGTATTTTTGTTTTGTTTCATCTTTTTGCTCAATATCTTTTTATTAGTTCATTTGTAGAACTTCGTTGAACAAATCTTTTGTTGATTTGATTCTTTGATATATTTTGGGAAACAAATGTGTTTTGTCACACCTTGTATGCCTTCTTGAATATTTTGGTGTTTTTCCAAATTATATCTTCTTTGGATATTGAAAGCCTCCATGTTTTTGCTTTCTTTGATCCAATATATAGGTTATACTCCATCAAATCCTTAAACGGCTAAGATGTGCATGAAATTCAAATTTCATCTCTAAATATGTACATATTTTTATGGAGTGTGTCCTATGTGTTGTGGTTAGTCTAACCACTTTGGACCCAATAAGTTTGGGAACCAATATGTATGTGAATGTTGTTTTAGGTACATTGGAGATGCAATGGATGCTTGTCTCGTCTATAAGGAAAGTGTTGTCACCACATGATAATTGGAGCCAAGCTAGGATGATCGAAAAATTATTATCTACTACATCATACCATTGCTATCTCGGTAACAAGTATCTTATTCATGCATACTTTTCTTTCATCCAATCTCTTGTAGGTTGCATCTTGGCATGAATTTATTCATTTATAAATGTTGCGGTTCTTGCAAGGATCTTTGAAAGACTTTTTTATCCTTATTGTTTATGTGAGTAATTTGATATGATGTACATAATAGGGAGTATATAAATCATGTTCATGATTCACCAATTCCAAATATGCCTTCTAGCAATTTATTGCATATCAATTCCTCAAGGTACTCTCATGTGCAATATTGTTGAAATTGTTTTGAATCCTTCCTTTTGCTACTTGTTGCCTTTCTCAAAGTATCCCAACTAGCATTTGTTCCCTTAGTGTTAGTTGTGATGTTTTTGAGGTTTTTCTTTTTTCTTTGGTGAAGTTAATTGATATACCAAAAGAGAAAATAGAGCCATGGGCTATATATGCAGTTAAGCAAAAAATATCATGTTTGGTATATCTTATGACTTACTCTTGGATATCATGTTTTCTTATTTTATTAACCTCTTATGTATGGTTGTTTATTTGTGGATTATTCTCATGTTTTATCCACTTATAAACTTATATACACGAGAGTGTTAATCTCCCGCCTTGATATCATCGCTCTTTGCCGACCATATATCTTATCCTCTTGGTTTTTAATGGTATTCGTAAGGTCTTGATTTATGAGTGCTTGGTTTACTTTTATTGCATCTTTCCGCACTCATATCTCATATTTTTTTTCTTTTGGACTTAAGCTTGTCTTGATAAGTGTATTTATTTATATCTACTCCTTGTATCTTGGTTGTGTTCTAAATAATATAAAGGGAGTGAGTATTCCATGTTTATGCATATTGTATTCAAATACAATAATTAAAATTTATGCACGAACCTTGGGGAGCTTCCTTATTTCATTTAGAACACTATTTGTCCATTTGATTTTTTGGATCATTGGATTGCTTGCTTCATCCATTGAAATTTCTTCACCGTTTTATCCTTGTAACAATCTTTGATCCTCAATATAGCTTGATTTCCTCCAAACGTTCATCATTGGATACGTGCATTTTCTTTCGCTCAAATTTTGAGAAATGCACACCTTGGGGAGGAACTCATACTATATTGGCCTTCTAACTTTTTCATCCATTTTGGCACTTGTTGTCAATGGGGGAGAAGTTTAGAGGGTTTAAGGGAAATGGTTTTATACTTAAGATTGGTTTGTTCTTAAGTGTTTTCCTTGCATGCATTTTATCTTTATTATGTTTTGCATGGTTGTATATATAGTGTAAACTCTCCCAAAGTTTATTCTTGACAATGTATGCAATGAAATTCAAGTCCATCACACATGCATATATTGTGGGGGAGTTTGCTCTATATATGTTGGTTCTACTCACATCTCTTGCATTAGTTGTAGTTTGTGTAAGTAGAATCAGTTTTGATATGTGCTAGTAGATTTGTGTTACTTGACCATATCAAATGCAACCTCTTGTACACAACTTATTCTCGGATAAGCTGCGTACTTGTTTCTAATATTCATTATATAAACCCTCTTGTTGTGATTGTCATCAATTACCAAAATGGGGGAGATTGAAAGAGTAATTGCCCCTATGTGTGGTTTTGGTGATTAATGACAATCCCTATGGATTAATGTTTTCACTGAGTTTTATATGAAGGAATATTCCATAGGTCATGCTTGTAGTCTATGTGTTGGATTCAAGTATGGATGCCATGAAGATAAAGATATACCTTGAGTATTGGCATCAAGATCATCGAGTTGAAGAGAATAATATGATATGGTCAAGATCTTGAGAGTGTGATCTCAATAGAAGAATTTAAGATATGGCTCTAAGACGGTGTCATGATAGCCTCATTAGTTGAGCTATGATTGACTTAGATTTAGAGCATGTAATCAAATTAAGAGTTCTTTATGTACCTCAAGATATTGAGATGGAGCATGAGAAGATACATGGTTAACCTATACAACGAGTGAAGAGTGATTTCAAGTTGGTCAACACATGAGGCAAAAATAATGTACCACATGGATCTTGTGGTATGGTAAGACTTGCCAATTATGCATCATGAACTAACCCATTATATATGTGCCATTGCGTTTTCTATATGGGATAGGTATCTTTCCATGGGCATGCTTCAAAAGTGAAGATCTTATATAGCCCATGAGAGAGTGACATCAAGTGGTGATCGTCATCAAGGTTGAGAAGGGCAAGTTCAAGATAAGAATCTCGAGAAGATCATTTTCTTGACGCTTGCCATACATATTGGTGATAATGGACATGTGAAGACATGTATTAATGAAGCTATCCAATAGTGGTGTATGGGGGGAGCAAATTAGGAGTCTTCACGAAGCAACAATGATCAAGTGATGCATTCCGGCTTGGATGGAGATTGAAGTGTTGTCATCAAGATCAAGCGGGATGTGCAATGCAAAGGTATGGACTTGCTAGGTTTTCCTTTTACCGGACTCAAGGTGGTTGTTGGGAGACCGGGTTATAGGATACATAGCCGCACTATTAAGAGGGGCTTTTGGTTGGGTAACTTGATCACATCGTCATAGGAAGCTCAATCCTTTGCATTATTTGCATCTTCCTATTTTTTTGCTTCTTGGTGTTTCTCCATGTGAAGTTCTTGAGCTTGTTGCTAGCTCTTCAACAATCCCAAGTTCATCGAAAACGGAATTCGTATGCATCTTCTATGGCATTTTCGAGTTTGAAGGTTTTATCGGTTCTTCTTGTAGGGAGGCTTCTTAACTTTCTTCATTTGGTTCTATCCTCCTCTATTGTACTATGATGTTTCTCTGCACCATCTTGTAGGGATTGTTGTCCTCGTCATAACAAGCTCAAGATGATCGAAATCGGAGTCCGAACGCAAAAGTTATCGCCGTTTTCGTGTGCTCTGTTTGGTTTCAGCGGAATTGTGGCGGGAATTCCGGCAGACCGAGTCTGTGGCCGGAATTTCCGGCGGACCGAGTCTGCGGCCGAAAAACTGTTCTGTATGTTGTTTCGGTTTGCACTAGAACTTTCGGTTTTGACCGAAAATTCCGGCGGCTGATCCGGCGGCGCCGATTTCATCGTCAGAACATGTTCACCCAACACTTCTTGCTTCCAACGGTCACCCCCCTTGAAGGTTATAAAAGGGGGGCTTCTTTCCCAAAGTTTTAAGGCTCTTGAGCACGTTTTGACCTCCATTGTTGACCCCTTTGAGCTTTCTTCCTCTTCCTTCCCTCTTATGATTCTTGCATCTTTTTGAGGGCTTTGGAAGAGGAGATCTAGATCTACAATCCCCACCAATCAATTCCTCCACTAAGCGAGGGGAACCCATGGATATAGATCTTGGAGTCATTTGTTGGTTTCCACCATTGTTCTTCCTCTCTAATTCCTCCCTAGCACTTGTTGCCTTGGTGGGATTTGAGAGTGGAGGATTTGAGCACCCTTGGTGTTCTTGCTTTGCATTCTTGCACAAGTGCTGAACTCTTCATTACGATTTGTTCGAGTGAGAGACCGTGAGCTTGTTACTCTTGGAGGGTGACCTCCTAGTTGGCTTGGCGGTTGGTACCGCGGTGTCCTCTTCGTGGAAGATTGTGAAGAGACCCGGGCTTCTCCCTCGTGGAGCTTGTGAAGTGGTTGTGGATCTTGCCATCTCCGGAGTGGAGAAAAAACTAGCCATAAGGAAAGGGCATATTCCTTCGTGGAATAGACTCAGAGAAGAAGGTGAGCCTTCGTGGCGTTGAGAAATCCTTTGTGGAATCCCACACCTCTCCAACGTGACGTACATTACTTGTAACGAAACACGGGAATACATCTTCGTCTCCGCGTGTCTCGGTTATCTCTATATCCGAGCTTACTTTCCTTGTGATAGCCATCGAGTTTGAAGTACTTATATCTTGCTTATCACTTGTGGTATATTCATCTTGTGCTATCTTGCTTAGCTTAACTTGTTGTTGGTGCACTTAGTTGAGCCTAGTGTATTTAGGTTTTGTGCTTATAAAATAAACGTTAGTTTAATTTCGCATTCTATCAAGCCAAAACCGTAATAGTTTTAAAATTGCCTATTCACCCTCTCTAGGCGACATCTCTATCCTTTCAAAGGCAGTCCCCGATCCTCTAGGTCTGGCAAAGTCTCGCTATTCTTCGTGTCAGGAGATTTGCAGGACGAAAGTCAATCGTGCATTTGGTGTGCTCTGATTTTGATTTGACATTGTCATGTATCTGCTCTAACTTGGTCTCAAAATCAGACTGGGTATTCAAAATCACAAGTTTTTTTAACGCAACAATATAAGCTCACAAAATGGGACTATGAGTTGTTCATTGCTCGAATCTTTATGTTTTTTTTTGCTCAAATCTTTATGTTGATTTTGTCTTTCATCCTCCATATATATGGGCACTGCTAGGAATCGGAAGCCGATTTATGCTTCTAATCGGACCACTGCTTAACCATCGGATTGAAAGCAGCTAAACCGTACGATTATGAAGTAGACCCGGGGCATCTAATTCCACAAATTGGAGAGTGATTGCATGCTTTTGTATTAAATAATTCCGTAATTTAAGCTTTCCTATTTATATGCATGCGTTTAGCAGGGAGGCATTAGCGGGTCATAGAAGATATTTACTACACATTCCTCTAATTACGAATATTTCTAAAATTGTTTCTGTTAAGTAATATTCATTCTTTATTTACAGAAATCTAATTATTCATGATTTTCAGGATACTTTGGAGTTAAATTTTTTGTTTCTTTGTGACACGGTAGTTTGCTTCCTTAGAACAAATTTTGTTTCCAAGGATATACTAGTTTGCTTCCAAAACTGTTTCCAACGCTATACTAGTTTGCTTTCAAAACATTTAAAATTTGTTTTGATCTAAAACAATATTTACTATGTGACAATTTTTTCAAACATATGCTCGTTTTCATTGAGGAAAATTGTGTTTCATGGTGACTAGTTTGCTTCAGTGTACGACAAGATAGTTCTAGCCGACTAGATAGTTGCTTGGAACAAAATAGGAATTTATTGCCATCGAAAAATATATATTAACTTGTAACAATTACAACATGTTCAAACTACATAGAGATTTGCTTCCAAATAATTTGAAATCTCCTTCCAAGGAAAAAAAGACATCCTCTTTCATCAACCATAATGGCATGCTTCTAAATAAATTGCCGTCTGCTTCGGAATAAGTAGAAGTCTACTTTGGCATTTTCTTCATCAACCACAATGTCATGCTTCTAAAGAAATGGCCACCTGCTTTGAAATGATTAGAAGTATACTTCCATCATGTTTGAAACAAAATGCTGCAAAACAACTTAGTAGTAGATGATCAGATTGAGTCTCTTTCATGGTACCAAAAAGGGTAGAGTGGAAAAGGATGAAATTTGAACAAATCATTTGGTGGATGAACATTCCAATTTGCACAAATTTTAGAACTAAAAATTTAATTACTAAATTTGTATGTGCCATATAGAATAAAAATAGAACTCATAGATGTGATAACAGCATCATTTGGAACACAAAATAAGAAATATAAGAAGCATGTGGTGAAGTTTAAAATTCTTTTGAAAATTGGAAAGAAATACTATGTAAACTGAGGAAGCTTGCTGCAGTGCATCTGGATGCATATGTACGAGACATAAGAAGCACCAATACTAACTTGAGAAGCATGGCTGTGTTGCCAATCAAGAATGCACATATTCCATATATGAAGCATGAGATATCTGTAGCAATTAAATTTTGCTATCACAGCCCTTTGGAGACCTAGTGGAAGCATATAAATTTATAAACAAAAATTATCATGCTGCAAATTTGAAGGTGATGGGATTTAGGTAAAATTGGGAAGACGATCTCGGTAGGTGGAGCATGCCATACCTTCTACCAATTCGTGTCGTCGTTCCAGAGATAGAGATCGCAACAAAGACCATAAGAAGCACCTGTTCTGTGGCGGATCTGAACAACCAAACAGTCTCCAACCTGATGCGCAGACCGCCGGCGATCAGGGATGCCCCAACGACGATCCACCGCGGCGGAACGACATGGGTGGCAACGCAGAAAAAGATCTAACTATAGGCGCGGATCATCTCCGGAGTTGGGGGGAGCGGCGCTGCTCCGCGTCACGGTGTAGTGAGGAGTGGAGACGATGTGGGGAAGGCTGGGAAAGAAGATCGATTAGGAGCAATAACTGTCCGTGATTTGGGGATGGAGGTGGTCAAACATGTGAGGGTTAATGCAGCAGTGTTTTTTTTAAACTATATGTGGACCATAGGATTCAAATAGAGATGAACGGTGCTCAAATGGTCCGTTGCTTTGTTTCCCATCGGCCTCCGTTGGAGAGTGTTTACCCATATATATATCGAGGTTGAGCTTGAAGTAATTTTTTATTTCATTGAAGTTTTACCCACATACGTTGCAAAGCACTAAACTTGTCCTTCATTTTTGTGACCTATAAATCAATTAATTAAGTAATTAAGGATCATCCTCTAATCTCAGTTGATGAATACAATGAATTAAGTAATTGAAGATCATCCTCTAATCTCAATTGAGGATATTCATCAATAGGGAAAAAGTAAGATTAAGGCACTCTGAGGTCTGAAACTCACGGTATGAACTCTAAAAATATGGATTGAAATAACTAAATTTGGATGTTGCACTACTGCTATGGTGCCGATGTGCCGCAGTGTCGCCGCCCGTGCAGGCCCGGACCTGAGCCTATATCTGTGCATGCGCATGAGGCTCATGTGAGGGGCTCCAGCTCAGGTGTACTCATTGTGGTATTAGTAAAATATAATTAGTGTATTATCCAAGATGAATCTAGCAATGGGCTATTCCTTAAAGAACCGGAACAAAGCTCGGAAATCTCCTTTGGCTCACGGATGCATTTGCACTCATTTGCATTTATTGTGAGAAAATATATTTGAAAATGTTAAAAAATTCAAAAACAATGTTTAGGGTATATTTGAACATTTTATGTTCGTTCATAAGTTTTTAGGATAAAAGAACATTCCATGTGTTATGTATAAAAAAGATAAAAAAATATCATATGAGTACAACTATTTATAAGATATTTTTTTTGTCGTTTTACACTGTAGAATGGTATTTCATCCCCTAAACTTGCGAGCGGACATTTTATGTTTGAATGTATACGTAGACATTTTTTTTATTTTTTTTGACATTTTCTAAATATGTTTTTTATAATAAATGCAAATACACGTGTGAGCCGAATACCCACCTCCAATAAAGCTTTGCTTATGACATACGTACATGGGCTATTTATTTGTTTTTCTCCCATCAATTTAATTGTATCATTCCATGTTAGAAATAAAATTAATTTTACATGTGAACAAAAGACTCGCTTTATTATCTTGCACTGGGGCCCCAGATTTCAGGACCAGCCCTGCGCCCGTGCCTACCGGAATACGGCAGAGCCGCCGCGAAAACGTGACTGGAGCTGGGCTGTTGCGGGGTTCAATCGATCAGGGGACAGGAGCGGGCAGCTGCTGGACCGCGGGAATGGAACCGCGTGGTGCGTGCTGGAGCGTCGAAGGGACTGTGCCGGCGACCGTCGCAGCGGCGGCACGAGAGCACGGCGCGCCGGAGTCTGAAGCCTGATGTGAGCCAGCGACCTCGCTCAAAAAAGATCGTGACGAGGACCGGCTGCAGAGAAACCTGCCCCGTAGAAGACCAGTAGCGTTTTTTCAGCCCAAGTTGGGTACGCTGCTCGCGGGACTGCTCTCGTGGCCACATTTTCACTGTTTTTTCGTGTTCAACACATACTCCCTCCGATTAAGATGTTTTAGGTTTATAAAAAAAATGTATCTAGACTTGTTTAGTGTGCAGATTCACTCTAAATTTGAGTGAACCTACATACTAAAAGTAGTTTAGATATATTTATTTTATAAAATTAAAATATTTTATATTTTAAAACAAAGGGAGTAGTAAATATAACACTAATATGCATATACTATATATATATATATATATATATATATATATATATATATATATATTAGGAGCATATATACCGATCTTTTTAAAAAATTATTGGGTATGTGATCTCATATCCATAAATTAGTCTAGATCCGCTCATGGTGGAAAATGATTAATGCCTACGCACAACATGATAATCAAGAGTAAGCGCAAGCATCTGGTGAATGATACTAGACTGTATCATGCTCAGAGTTCTCTTGTCGTTGTTGATCACTAGGTGCCCGTGAAGTTTGCGGACTTCCTCATTATTAGACATCAGAAACCTATCACCTATAAATAGTCATCATCAACTGCAGAATGATCTCATAAAGTATTTGTGGAGGCTCAAAAGAGAGGCCGCTGCACCACCCGCTTGACGAAGTTAAACTTCAAATAATTTGAATTGCATTAATTATGTCTGTTGTTGTAAACCATAAATTCTATGTGTCCAATTAATTTGAATTCAATGTCTACTGTGTGAAGGAAAAAAATCCGTTCCGGACGGGTGGAGACGGGCGTCGCGGCAGCACAATCCGGCACCTCCAATCTTTCAATACAGTGATTTTACCCGACATCGTTTGTGGGAGCGGCTGGAGGCTCTCAACCGTTACGGTCAAAGGCACCAATCGTACAGATTACTCCTGTTGAATTACTTGACTCTATGACTTTCCGACTCTGCTTCTGCTGGACTAGCGTCACGAGCTGCTACGAACAAACAGTAGAGACGAAACTGACGTAACTGTTCAGTTCACTAGTGTGCAGCACAAGCACCAACCAGTCTAGCTGGCCGGTTAATCTAAGTCCACACGCAAATTGACAACGCTACGAGTCACGAGTAAGACAGCTAGCGTGGCGTCCTGCTCTCGTCACGGCTGTTAATCCTGCAGACGACGATGTGCCCTTCGTCGAACGCTAGCAACTACGTACGTCATCAAGCGAATGAACAGGCACTGATACAGCTGTTCACTGACGTGGAAAAAGATCAAACGGAAACAGCACACGTTCTCGGTCGCGGATGAACAGCTAGCCGCTTCTGCATCTTGCCGGCGGTGTTCAAGTCGAGGTTCAGCTCCGATAGATCGATCCACTCTAGGAGGCCAGGCCAGGCCAGGATGGACGGTCCATGCCACGCATCTTATCTGCTACTAGTACAGAAGATATTCTGAACGAATTCTCTATTGCTTAACTGATCTGGAAGACTGAAACGCACTGTTCTCGTATACGACTCGCCATCCCGGTGCGATGGCCCCGCCTGCCAGCGTCTCCCAACTGCTCATCACAGGCATCTCTCTCGGAGTCGGAGATGAGAGCAGAACAGATCGGTGTGGCAGCGGGGTGACCTGTGCTGACGTACGGAGGATGCGCAGGACGGGGGTGGCGACAAGCGCTGGCGACCCGCGAGGCCGGGCAAGCTTGCCTCGTCCGTTGTCCCTTCCTTCCCGTGGCCCCTGCTAGGCAAGCTGGCATGGACGAATTCGTCCCGTTCCGCGTCCGTGCCGATCGCCGAATCGCGGTCCACTCGCAACAGCACAACAAGGAAGGAAGGAATATCGTCGCGCCGCGCCCGTGGCCTCTGTTTGATCTGTCTCGGCAAGAAATTCGGTGCATCTCGTCTCACGCGCACCGGCCGGCCGGCCGTACATTCTTGCTCTCCAGGCTCCAACCAGTACGTACGCATGTATGTGCGCAAAGATTCCATGCGCTTTTCGCACTTGTCGTCTCATCCCTCTGCGTGCATCAGCGCGCACGTCACTGCGTCCGGTTTCGCCTAACGATGAGCTCATCATGCGATGAGATGCCCCTTTGTAGTCGTCGGTAGGCGCGCGATCGAATCAATCAACGTACGTTTGCGTTTGCGCGCGAGAAACTTGGTCAGATATTTTTCAAACCGGCGATGCATGATTGTCTTGCCAACGAGTGAGCTTCTCACTGTGAGCACAAGCAATCATGGCGTTGGGTACAGTACATACGGAGTACGAGTTTTGGCATTGCTAGGAGGGAATTCACAAAATCCGGAATCCTGTAGTGTAGTAGTACTCCTATTTGCTACGGAGTACTAGTAGTTGAAAAGGTAGCGGACAATCTAGGGTGCCGTATTGACCCATGCAGTGCGGGTTGGCCCGGCCGCAATGCACGGGCGGGTGGGCGGGCGCGCGTGCGAGTCGGACGGGCCCTACTTCCTCTCACGTTCCCATCCAACCACAACTGGCTGTCGTTCGTGCATGGCGTTCCCTTCTCCAGTCCAGTCCCCACCGGTCCATCCAAAACGAAACGTCGCACGCCCGATCTGTCCACTGTACTAGTACTACGTGCTTCACCTTGCTGTACGCGCTACTACGCGGGAATTCGCGCAGCTGGATGGTCGACTTGTAGTTGCAGTGCACGACAAAGAAAACGGAGACAAGGTGGCAAACACATACACTACTGCGACTATGAATGCACATTGCAAACACACAAACACTGTCGTACGGACTCGCTCACGTAGTAGTAGTACAATATGGTAAATCAGACACTAGTATTTACATTGATAGCCCAGCTGCAAACCGAAAATCAAACGATAGTAGTACATATTAGTACGCCAGCAGCAATATTGAATCGAGGCAAACATTTATCCGGCAAAAAAAGAAAGAACCGACGACGCGCAGCACATTGTACATTTCGATCGGTAGGTACTGCTGCGTTTACACGCGCCATGCTGACGGCGAGTGGTGGTGGCGCGGAGGGGTCCTCGGCATGGTGGGCGGCCTGCTTGAAGGAGACGGCTCGCGGCGGGTGGTGCGCTTGTGGGCCGGGACGGCGGTGGCGGGGACATCGGGCTCGTCTCTCCAGGAGTCCTCGTCGTCCTCGAACACGGCGGCCCAGATCTCGGCGAAGGCGCGGAGGATGACGTCGTGGTGGTGCGGCGCGTTCAGGCTCAGGAAGCGCCGGAGCATCTCGCGCAGCTCCTCGCCGGCCACCATCCCGTTCTCCACGATCATCTGCACCATCGACCGACGGAAGTCGCCCAGCGGGTCGTCAGACTGCTTCACCACCGCCACGCTGCCGTCCAATCCCGCTTCGGCAAGGCCGGCATGCCCCGCCGCTTCGGACCTGTCACTGGTGGCGCGGTAGCCTGCTTTACCGCCCTTCGTGAGGGTCAGGTGGCCGCCGCTCTTCATTGTTGTCACCTTCCGGTGCTCCCTTGGCGGTTCCTTGTCGACGTGGTCCTCCTGCATCGGTGCCGAGAGTCTCTTGTGCTCCCGCGGCGGTGTCGAGAGTTTCTTGTCGACGCGGCCCTCCTGCGTCGGCGTCGAGAGTCTCTTCTCGACGCGGTCCTCCTGCTGCGGTGGTGCCGAGAGTTTCTTGTCGCGGTGGCTCTTCTGCTGCCCCCACGAGGCGACGCTCTGCTCCAGCTCGTTGAGCTCGCGCAGCAGGCCCGAGAAGCTCTGCGCGGCGGCCGAGCTGTCCCTGCCGTCGTCGTCGCTGCAGTCCAACTCTGCCACGGCGTCCTCCCACACGAAGGACGACGACGAGGCAGAGGTCAAGGAGGAGGTCAGCGTGTCCGTCGTCGTGGTCGACGCCGCCGACGGGTTCGTCCTCCCGGCCCCGCCCCGCGTCTCGGTTGTCGTCGACGTACCGGCGCCCGACGGCGACGGCGACGACGTGGAGACGGACACGCTCTTGGCGTCCTTGCAGCCGCACCGAAGCGCGAACCCGGCGCCGCCGTGCCGCCTCTTCACCGAAATGCCAGGGCTCAACATTCTTTCTGTTCTTGTCCTCCGGGACTTAGCGTGCTGGAGTATATGGTAGTGGTACTGCACGACGACGACTACCCGGACGGGGATTGTGTGAGCCTAGCTGCGCAGCGCTCGACTTTTGGGTTCTCTTAGCTCAGTCAGGACTTATATAGGACAACGAACCGAGCATCGCTCAACTAGCTGCCTGTACATGGGACCCAACTTAAGTGCCAGCAGGGAGAAATGAAGAAGACGACGAGAGTGATCAAAGCCGTCGGCTGCCAAATCCAACGGATTGATCGTCTCAACACACACCAGTAACAAGCAAACGATTGATTCCCCTCAAACAGAAAGCAACAACAATTGTGCAGAATTAATTAGATGCCCGTTGGCATGTGCCATGCATTCCCTGCAACGCAATGTGCTTCCAGCACGATGCAATGTCCACTGGTCCCTGCCACTGCAAAGCTCGGGCATTCATTCACGTGATATTCAAGGCAAATTAAATAAAAATAATCTAAAGTCGTAAGAAATTCAAAGATTAATCCTATTCGAAAAAAAATTCAAACTGAATAACCCTTTTTCATCACTCCGCCGCGTGGCGCCGGTACTTGCGGCCGCCCTAGGATGGCGCCCATGCCGCCACGTTGTCCCAGGGACTGACGGCCACGCCTCTGGCCTTTGCATGCGGCCGTCGAACTGGCGCCACATACATACTCATGCGCCACTCGCCACGGCGCCCTTACGCTCTGCTCAGCAGTGAGCTTAAGTGCGACGCCAATCGTGGTGGCGCCGCACCCACCTGTGTCGCACCATGATGGCTGGCGCCGCACTCCTGGAGCCCTTAAGGTGAGCTGGGTCGGCCCAGCCCGACCCTCTTCTATCTTTCCTTCCTTTCCTCTCCCCTCACGAACAGAGACATGGCGGCGACTAGGGTTCATGCCCCCCTCCTCTAATCCCTCCCCCAATTGCTCAAATCTTGAAGAATCCCTCCGTGGAACTTGTTCTTCACCACATCTTCCAGGTATTCCTCTTAAATTTGTCCAAGAAAACTCTTTATTTTGCCCTTATGTTAATGGTTTAGGAAAACCCTAGTTTATCCAAAAATGAAGATATATAGTTGATTTGTTGATTACTTAGAGGGAGAATAGATAAGATGGTAGTATGTTTATGTATAGGATGAGCTTTTAGTATGATTGAGGTTGGAAAATATATAGGATGAGCTTTTAGTATGTTTGTCGTAGATAATAATGTGGGAATATTCTTACTTAGTAGCTTATGTACATTTTAGTTATAGATATAATTTTAACTTCCATACTATGAATTCTCCATGTACTTGTTAGTTGTAAATTGTTTTCATAACTATTGGAACCTTGGTCACATAGAGATGCTTATATAGATAGAATTGTTTATATATTTTGCTCTCATAGATGCTCACATATAATATTAAGTCACATAGCAATTTATTCGTATTAGTAGTTGGTTTATAATATGATCACATATATAGTTCTACCTTTTGTAATTAACTAGAATGTCGGAATCGAAATCGAAAGAAGCCCGTACACCACTCCATGTACAACCCGGGTTCGTAGAAGGCATGTCGCTTCTTGAGCCGTCGTATGATAAGGTTCACCGTGGCCACATTCTTGCCGAGGGGATCAAGGTAAGAAAAATAAACCCTCGAAATCATTATATGTTTCTCAAGTTGGATGGACATGTTATAATCGAGCTTCTATGTGTGCAGCCTCTTGTTCCCCTACGACTGAGGTATCACGAGCATTTACAAGAGATGATGCGGTATGATGATCGGTACATGGTGCACATCAAAGCGCTAGGATTGCTCTCATTCATCCATATGGTCAATTGTGGTTCACCGCACATGAACCCTCGCTATCATCAAGGCTAATCGGTGGAGGCCGGAGATGCATAGTTTTCACCTCTGTACCGGTGAGATGACCGTCACTCTGCAGGACATGTCCATGATCCTTGCACTCCCAATCCAGGGGGATCCTCTGTGCATTAACACAGGCTCCGACGGCTGGCATGAGCGGATGTGTGCCCTTACCGGTGGTAAGTGTCCCGGTGACACTATAAACTCAAAGGGGGAGAAATTGAGAGTCACAGCCGGGGCTACTTTCAAGTGGATAGAACAAAACTTTAGTACATGTCCTGAGAATGCTTAAGTTCCAACAATGTGGCAAACCTCTGTCCTTTTGAAATCCCATTCTTCTCGTGACTAACATCTCGATAGGAAGTTGGCCTTGGTCCAAGCACTACACCCTTGCCGCCATCAACCGTGGCTTCATCCGCTAGACTAAGATCACGAAACAAGGGTACCCGATGATCCCTGCCCAATACCTTCTCATGCACTTCGGCCCTCATTCTTAGTGAACCCCTCCTCATCAACTTCTTCATCGGGACCGTCCTCATCCGAGTCTGATACATACATTCGAGAAAATGGGATGTCATGATCCATGTTCTCTTGTGTATGATATAATTCCAAATTTTCAATAGTATTGTCACAGAGCTCAACCTCCCTCTCACTGTCCCCATACTCATCATTCTCCTCTTCCAATGTTCATCTTGATTCTTTGAAATGGGGCTTAGAGATGTCCTCAATTCATCTTGCTGCGTCAAAGGAGGCTCAGTCAATTCCTCTTGGTTCATGGGTGGAGGACTCCGAGCTTCATATGGGGAGGCAACCGGTATGATAATCCTTTGCATATTACCATCAACATTTTTCGTGGCAAATAACTCAAGAGCTTTCTCTTGTGATTCGGCCACCACTTCCTTGTATGCAAACCAACGTTACTCCGAGCTGATACACATTGTATTCCAATGGTTGTGCATCCCAAATCCCACATTATGCCTACCCTCCAACTCAACAACATCACTAGGATCCATCCAATTCAAATCTACCCAAACTTGTTGCAACACCTCCGCATAGTTTGGACTACGATCAAACACCAAGTCAATCTCATCCGGGTCCGGCTCAATATTGCCTCTCAAGAAAGCTTCCTTGTCCATATGATGAACATGGACAATTCTAGCCATCCCTAAAATAAATATAAGAACATAACGGTAGATAAATTCAATAAGTATCTATGCCAAAATTTACACTAACAACAAGCTCATTCAACCATACCCTAACCCTAACCCTTACCCTAGACCTAACAATCTTATCTATACACATGAAGGTTTAATATACCAATCCTAACTCTATATATCAACCAAACACCTCATTGCTCCATAAAACTTTACATATCCAATTGGTGGCCAAGCTTTTGGAGGAATTTCTCAAACTACCAAAATTAGGCCTAAATAAAGAGATTTCTTGGATAAAATGGGGAGGAATACCTGGGGGAGGAGGTCAACAACAAGATCCACGGAGCCTTTCTTCAGATCTGAGCAATGGGGAAGGATTAGAGGAGGAAGAAGATGATGAACCGCCACCGCCTCTCTCTTCTTTGTGAGGTGTGAGAGGAGAAGAAAAGGTCTAGGGTTGGGGGAGAGGGAGGCCGCACGCGCTTAAGGGCTCCAGGTGTGCGGCGCCATCCACCATGGTGCTGCAGAGGTGGGTGCGGCACCACCCCGACAGGTGCCACACTAACGGGCTAGGGCCGTGGCGCCAACAGTAGCGACTTCGTGGCGCCAAAGACAAGCGTGCTCTGGGCTTGTTTGGCCAGGCTCTCTGGCGCACATGCGAGCCCGGTATTTGTCTGGCCTGGGCCCAACCCAGACATAAGATGCACTGGCCGTCTATATAAGCGCGGCGTATGGCGTGGCGCCACGGCGGAGTGGCAGAAAAGGGTTATTCACTTTGAATTTGTTTTCATATAGGGTTAATCTTTGAATTTCTTACAACTTTAGGTTATTTTTATTTAATTTACCGATATTCAAAGGATATCCTATGGAATGTTTTCTATGTCTCATTGAAAATAATCTTATGGAAATCTTGCAGTATAAAGTTTATAAGAAAAAAGGATTAGTTTACACCTCATGGAAAATTAATTCAGTACAATCAAAGGGAAGAGTGGGAATTGTTGATGCAGAGCCAGGGCTACCCCCATTTCGAAAAAAAACAATCAAAGGTTAGGGTGAGATTCTTTTATACTCCCTCGGTTTACTTAAATTTGTTAAAACATTTTATATTGGAGAACGAAGGAGGTAGGACTTCGTGAAAAACCTCCATGCTCAACTGAGGAGGGCGTCACGAGTTGGTAAAGGCATTGCTTTCGGCTATCCCAATATTCGCCATGATGTCCCTGGATATTTATATAAAGACCATCGTCGTCATCGAGAAGATCATTCGTGGTTTCCTCTAGAAAGGGAGGAAAGATGTTCATGGTGGACACTGTTTGGTGGCACGGGATAGGGTGTACATGCCCAAGGAGTTAGGAGGGCTTGGCATCCTAACTTGTGACTCATGAATGTCGCACTCAGGGCCAGATGGATGTGGTTGAAGCGAGTGGAGGTGAACAGGCCATGGAAGGGCCTCGACATCTGAGTTCCAGCACTCGTAGAGCAGCTATTCGATGCAGCGACGACCTCAGTGCTTGCGGACGGTGTTGGAATTATGCCCTAGAGGCAATAATAAAGATGTTATTATTATAATTCTTGTTCATGATAAAGTTTATATTCCATGCTAGAATTGTATTAAGCGGAAACTTTAATACTTGTGTGGTTTGTGAACAACACCGTGTCCCTAGTACGCCTCTATGGACTAGCTCATTGATCAATGATGGTTAAGGTTTCCTAACCATAGACATGAGTTGTCAATTGATAATGAGATCATATCATTGGATAATGATATGGTGGATAGACCCAAACTAAGCGAAGCAATTAGATCGTGTCATCGTGTTCGTCTTTGCGAAGTTTTTCTTATGTCAAATATTGTATTCCTTAGACCATGAGATAATACAACTCTCTGGTATCGGAAGAAAGCTTTGAGGTCATCAAACGTCATCCTATGAGAGGGTGATCATAAAGGTGTCTCTCGGTGTCGGAAAGTATCATTGGGTTGTATGTATCGAGATGGGATTTATCCCTCCCAAGTCGGAGAGATATACTTGGGCCCACTCGTGTCGATATCAACACCGCTTGCAAGCATGTGGTTAAGGAGTTAATCACAAAGTGATATCGGATTACGGAGCGAGTAAAGTACTAACGTGAGCGAGATTGAACTAGGTATGGCGATCTGACGATCGAATCTCGGGCAAGTAAAATATCGCGAGCGAAGGAATATATATATGGGATTGATTGAATCCTGGCATCGTGGTTCATCCGATATGATCATCGATGAATGTGTGGGAGTCAATATGGGTGCCTGGACCGCTGTTGATTATTGATAGAAGATCATGCGCATATTCTCGAACCGAGGTCACACACTTAACGTGTCTCGGCGCTAGGATAGATTGGATAATTGGTTTATGAATTTTTGTTGGTCTCGGATGGGATCCGGGACATCACGAGAGGTTCGGAATGGTCGGAGAATAAGATTCATATAAGGCGGTGCAGTTTTGGAGTTGAATTGTTCCGGATTAATCGGTATTGTGCGAAGCTTCTAGAACCTTCCGGAAGGGCCAACGTGGTCCCACCTTCCGGGAGGGGCATGGGCCTATGAGGGAGTGTCCTGGCGCATTGGGCCAGGGCACAAGCCCCATAGGGCCCAGCCGATTCTAGAGAGATTTAACTCGTTTAAATCTCGGGATAGAATTTCTAGATAAGGGAGAGTTTAAATCGTTTAAACTAGAGATAGGCTTGGAGGAGGGGCTAGGGCTGGCGCCTCCCCTCTATATATAGAGGGCTGGTGCGCCGCCCACACACACAGTGCCTTGCGTGTGCATCTCACGGAGGCACCGCCACTTGTGGTCTGGATCGGATCGGATCGCGAGGAGGAGAAGTGAGTGCGACATCACCCACGTTAAATGAACGTTCATTGCGAATCTTCAAGGGTATGAAGATCTAATCCAATCTCTCTTGTTGTTTGCATCTCTAGATTAGATCTTGGCTTTCCCTCTGTTAACCGTAGAAAATTTTGATTTACTATCTTGCGAAACCCTTTAGTGGTATCGAGCTAGATCTATGCGTAGATGTGTTTCACGAGTAGAAACATAACATGGTTGTTGCGGCGTTGATGTTTTCTGTTGCAAGCCTCTTGTTTGTGTTCTTCTTATGGCGGGATAGTGAGATTGAAGCGGTCAGGCCAACCTTACGCGGCGTCGTTCATGAGACCGACTCCGACTTGGCGTGTGGCTTGTTCCACACATGCGGCTGGTGGATGTCGGTTTCTCTCACTATAGTTGTCATGAGATTAACCCCGGAGTTTGGCAACCATAATATCACCGTTGTGGCTTTCCGTAGGTAAGAATCGTTCTTATCATCTACTCCCATAAGCCACGTAAAACATGCAACAACAAAGTAGAGGCGTCTAACTTGTTTTTGCGAGTGTTTTCTGTGATATGGTATGGCCCAAGATGTGATGTGTATATTGTATGCGATGATCATGTTTTGTAATGTTTCACGACTTGCATGTCGATGAGTACACAACCGCAGAGCCATATGGTTGTCTTTATAATTGTGTATGACCTGCGAGTCAACTTCTTATACGCCATGTAATAGCTTTACTTTATCGCTAAGCAGTTAGCAATAGTTGTAGTTGCTATTCGTGGTGGAGGTAATCATGGTGAAGTGATGGAGATCATGCGGACGCACAAGATGGAGATCATTATGCGAAGATTGGCTATACCATGTCACATAAAGTTATATGCATGTGATGTTTATCCTTTTATGTATCTTATTATGCTTAGATCATGACGGTAGCATTATAAGATGATTCCTCATAAAGATCAAGATAAAAACTGTGTTCTCCCCAAGTATGCACCGTTCGAAAGTTAAATCGTGTCCAAGCATCACGTGATGATCGGGTGCTATAGACTCTCGCTCACATAGCGGGTGCAAGCCAGTTTTACTGCAGCGGAAATACTTGGGTCTAGCTTGACGAGCCTAGCATGTATGAGACATGGCCTCGAACACAAGAACCGAAAGGTTAAGCATGAGTCATATGAATGATATGATCGACACCGTTGTCCACCATTGAAACCACATCTCTTCTCGTGAAGATCGGATTAGGTGTGGTGAATTTGGATCGTGTTCACTAAACAACTTGAGGATGTTGAATTTAGTGGGAGTTCATCTAGTAATTTGATTAAAAGTTGAACTAGTTATCATGAACATAGTCTAATATGTACTTGCAAATATTGTAGATCACATGGCTAAGTCCAACTTCAACTTCAACGCGTTTTGCTGAGAAAGAAAAGCTTAAGAACAATGGGTCTAACTTCAACTATTGGTTACGCAATTTGATAATAATTCTCTCTGGCGGTCTAAAGTACTATGTACTTGAGATAGCGTTAGGTGGCGCCCTAACTTTGCAAGCTATGGTGATGAGAAAGCTGTCTGTCGATCGGCAAAGATGATTATGGTGTGATTAAGAGCACCATGTTGTTTGCTATGGAACGAACTTCAAAATCGTTTTGAAAACTATCCGGGCCCTTTGAGATTCTCGAAGAGTTGAAAACCATGTTTGAGACTCAGGCCCGTTACGAGAGATATGAGATCTCGAGAAGTTCTTTAAGCGCAAGATGGAGGAAGGGAGTTCCATTAGTGAGCATGCCATTAAGATGTGGGCTACACTCAGCGCCTTGAGCAAGCGGATGCAAGATTCGGAGGAGCTCAAGATTGACAGGATTCGCAATCACTCCCTCCCAGCTACAAAAGTTTTGTAGTGACTCATAATCAGATTGGTTCCATCGATCACCGAGCTCTTCATAAAGCTGAAGGCTGCGAGGTGGACATCAAGAAGGATAATCATGTGTTGATGGTCAACAAGCCCTCCTTTAAGAAAGGTAAAGGTGCAAAGAAGCCCTTCAAGAAGAGGCGTGACAGCAATGCCCTGCGAGAAGAAGCTCAGTCTGGTCCCAAGCCGAAACCGAGTGCTTCTATTGCAAGGACAAGGGTCCTTTGGCGCAATGTCCAAAGTACTTAGCGGACAAGAAGGCTGGCACCATCAAAGGTATATTTGATATACATGTTATTGATGTTTTCCTTACTAGCCCTCGTTGTAGTGCACAGGTATTTGATACAGTTCGGTTGCTAATATTTGTAACTTCAAAGCAGGGCTGCGGAATAGGCGGCACTGCGAGGATGAGGTGACGATGCGCGTTGCAGCGGATCAAGAGTTGATGTGATGGCCATCGCACGCTCTCCTTAGTTTTACCTTGGGATTAGTTTTAAACCTTAATAAATGTTATTATGTGCTGCATTGAGCATGAACATTATTTACGGATCGTGTTTATTGCAAGACGGTTATTCATTTAAATCGGAGAATAATGGTTGTTCTATTTATATGAGTAACATCCTTTATGGTCATGCACCTCTTGTGAGTGGTTTATTTCTTCTAAATCTCGAAAGGGATAAAACACACATCCATAACATTGAGGCTAAGAGATGCAAAGTAGATAGTGATAATACTACTTATTTGTGGCTTGTCGTCTAGGTCATATTGGTGTAAAGCGCATGAAGAAACTCCATTCGATGGACTTTTGGAGTCTCTTGATTTTGAATCATTTGACACATGCGAACCATGCCTCATGGGCAAGATGATCAAAACCCGTTCTCGGTATGATGGAGCGAAACAACGGACTTGTTGGAAATCATACATACCGATGTATGCGGACCGATGAGTGTTTGGCCACGCGGTGGATATCGCTATTTTCTCACTTTACCGATGACTTAAGTAGATATGGGTATATCTATTTAATGAAACATAAATCTGAAACATTTGAAAAGTTCAAAGAATTTCAGAATGAAGTGGAGAACCATCGTAACAGAAAGATTAAGTTTCTACGATCCGATCGTGGGGCCGAATATTTGAGTTATGATTTTCTCACGCATCTCAAAGCAAGTGGAATCGTTTCACAACTCCATACGGAACACCACAGCAATGGTGTGTCTCGAGCCGAATCGAACCCTATTAGATATGGTCCGATCGATGATGTCTCTTCTTGATTTGCCGTTATCATTTTGGGGTTATGCATTAGAAACGCTGCATTCACTTTAAATAGGGCTCCATCTAAATCCGTTGAGGCGACCGTATGAACTATGGTTTAGGTGCTAAACCTAAGTTGTCGTTTCTTAAAGTTTGGGGATCTGAAGCTTCGTCAAGAAGTTGATGCGGACAAGCTCGAACCCAAAGCGAATGCGTCTTCATAGGATACCCTAAGGAAACTATTGGGTATACCTTCTATCCAGAACCGAAGGCAAAGTGTTTGTCAAAAACGGTTCCTTTCTTGAGAAGGAGTTTCTCTCGAAAGAAGTGAGTGGGAGGAAAGTAGAGCTAGACGAGGTTATTGAACCTTCTCTTGAATTGGAGAGTAGCGCAGCACCTGAAATTGTTCTAGTGCACCAACAATATATGAAGATAATTACAAGGATCATGAAGCTTGGACGATCTCTCTTGAGCGTCGCAGTCGACAAGGTCGCGTGCCCTCTGAGTGGTAATGGCAACCTGTCTTGTTGTCTTGTTAGTAGAAGGCGGTGAACCTCGAACTATGAGGCGATGATGAGCCCGGACTTTGAGAAATGGCTAGAAGCCATGAAATCCAATTGGGATCCATGAGCGAAAACCAAGTATGGACTTTGGTGGACCCTCCTAGCGACCGAAGGCCGTTGAGTGCAAATGGATCTTCAAGAAGAAGAAAGCGGGCGGATGGTAATGTTACCGTCTATAAAGCACGGCTTGTTGAAAGGTCTTCGACAAGTTCAATGTGTTGACTACGATGAGACTTTCTCTCCCGTAGCGATGTTTAAGTCCATTCGGATTTTATTAGCAATTGCTGCGTTTCATGATTATGAAATATGGCAGATGGATGTCAAGACTGCGTTCCTCAATGGCAACATTGATGAAGAGTTGTATATGATGCAACCCGAAGGTTTATCGATCCTAAGGATCTTGATAAAGTATGCAAACTTCAGCGTTCCATTTATGGTGAAGCAAGCATCTCGGAGTTGGAACCTTCGTTTTGATCAAGTGATCAAGAGCTTTGGATTTGTTCCAAATTGCTCTGAAGCTTGCATCTACAAGAAAGTGAGTGGGAGCTCGGTGGCGTTTACGGTACTATATGTGGATGACATATTGATTATTGGAAATGACATCAACATGTAACGATGTGAAGAGTTATTTGAACAAGTGTTTTTCAATGAAAGACCTAGGTGAAGCTGCTTATATATTGGGCATCAAAATCTATAGAGATAGACAAAGACGCCTGATAGCTTTAAGCCAGAGTACATACCTAGACAAAGTTCTGAAAAGGTTCAGAATGGATAAGGCATTGAAAGGTTCAGTGCCTATGTTGTCAGGTAAGATATTGAGCAAGGCTCAGTGTCCAGCTACGGTAAATGATAGGGAAGCTATGAGCAAAGTGCCTTATGCCTCGGCCATAGGTTCCATCATGTATGCCATGCTGTGTACTAGACCGGATGTGTCCAATGCTCTTAGTTTGTGACGGATATCAAAGTGATCGAGTGGAACCTTTGGACAGCCGTGAAGAACATCCTAAGGTACCTAAATAGGACTAAAGAAATGTTCTTAGTCTATGGGGGTGATGAACAGCTCGTCGTAAAAGGTTACGTCGATGCTAGTTTTGACACCGACAAGGATGATTGTAAATCTCAGACAGGATACGTGTATATTTTGAATGGAGGAGCTGTGAGCTGGAGAAGCTGCAAGCAAAGCGTGATCGCGGGATCTACGATGAAAGCGGAATACATGGCTGCTCTGAGCGTCAAGTGAAGGAGTTTGGATCAGGAACTTCATCATCGAGCTTGGCGTGGTTCAAGTGCATTGGACCCACTAGAGATATTGTGTGACAACATGGCGCCATAGCACTCGCTAAGGAACCAAGATATCATCCAAAGACCAAGCATATCAACGCAAGTTTCATATAATCCGAGATTATATAGCAGATGGAGATCTGAAGATTAGCAAATAACATACAGAACTGAATGTCGAAGATCCATTGACTAAACCTCTTCCACGTGTAAAACATGATCGCACCTCCGTGCAATGGGGGTGAGATTGTTGCGGATGTAAACTATATTATTGACTCTAGTGCAAGTGGGAGACTGTTGGAATTATGCCCTAGAGGCAATAATAAAGATGTTATTATTATAATTCTTGTTCATGATAAAGTTTATATTCCATGCTAGAATTGTATTAAGCGGAAACTTTAATACTTGTGTGGTTTGTGAACAACACCGTGTCCCTAGTACGCCTCTATGGACTAGCTCATTGATCAATGATGGTTAAGGTTTCCTAACCATAGACATGAGTTGTCAATTGATAATGAGATCATATCATTGGAGAATGATATGGTGGATAGACCCAAACTAAGCGAAGCAATTAGATCGTGTCATCGTGTTCGTCTTTGCGAAGTTTTCTTATGTCAAATATTGTATTCCTTAGACCATGAGATAATACAACTCCACGGTATCGGAAGAAAGCTTTGAGGTCATCAAGCGTCATCCTATGAGAGGGTGATCATAAAGGTGTCTCTCGGTAATCGGAAAGTATACATTGGGTTGTATGTATCGAGATGGGATTTGTCCCTCCCAAGTCGGAGAGATATACTTGGGCCCACTTTCGTGTCGATATCAACACGCTTGCAAGCATGTGGTTAAGGAGTTAATCACAAAGTGATATCGGATTCTGAACAGTAAAGTACTTCGTGAGCGAGATTGAACTAGGTATGACGATGACGATCGAATCTTGGGCAAGTAAAATATCGCGAGACGAAGGGAATATATATATGGGATTGATTGAATCCTGGCATCATGGTTCATCCGATATGATCATCGATGAATGTGTGGAGTCAATATGGGTGCGGACCCGCTGTTGATTATTGATAGAAGATCGTATGCGCATATTCTCGAACCGAGGTCACACATAACGTGTCTCGACGCTAGGATTGATTGGATAATTGGTTTATCAATTTTTGTTGAGTCTCGGATGGGATCCGGGACATCACGAGAGGTTCGGAATGATCAGGAGAATAAGATTCATATAAAGCGGTGCAGTTTTGGAGTTGAATTGTTACGGATTAATCGGTATTGTCTGGGAAGCTTCTAGAACCTTCGGAAGGGGGCCAACATGGTCCCACCTTCCGGGAGGGGCATGGGCCTATGAGGGAGTGTCCTGGCGCATTGGGCCAGGGGCACAAGGCCCCATAGGGCCCAATTCTAGAGAGATTTAACTCGTTTAAATCTAGGATAGAATTTCTAGATAAGGGGAGTTTAAATCGTTTAAACTAGAGATAGGCTTGGAGGAGGGGCTGGGGCTGGCGCCTCCCCTCTATATATAGAGGGCTGGTGCGCCGCTCCCACACACACATCTCCTCAAGCCCTAGTAGCCCTGCGCCCTCCTCTCTCCCTCCCATTTGCAGTGAAGCCTGCAGAATTCTCCACCAAATACACCACGCCGTCGTGTTGTAGATCCAATCCATCTCTCCACCATACTTGCTGGTCCAAGGAAGGAGGAGACGTCGAGGTGCTGCACGTGTGCATCTCACGGAGGCACCGCCACTTGTGGTGCTAGATCGGATCGGATCGCGAGGAGGAGAAGCGAGTACGACTACATCACCCGTTACGGCGAGCGGTCCATGTCGAATCTTCAAGGGTATGAAGATCTAATACAATCTCTCTCGTTGTTTGCATCTCCTAGATTAGATCTTGGCTTTCCCTCTGTTCGCTTCCGTAGAAATTTTTGATTTACTATGCTGCGAAACCCTTCAGACGGAGCCACTACTCTCTTCTGGTCGGACAAGTGGTTGTCATGTGGACGGATCAGGGACATTGCGTCGAACCTCTTCGTGGCAGTCCCAGCGAACACGATCTCGACATGCCGGGTGCACAGGGCCTGGGCAGGGCCAGGCTGTGATGTGGCTCAGTTGACTATAGAGCCTCGTTGGTAAACCCCAAAAGGAAGGTATGATGAGCACAACAGCAAGTTTTGCCTCAGTTATGAAACCAAGGTTATTGAACCGGTAGGAGTAAGGAAACAACTCCAAGGTGTTGCTAACAACTTGGAATCTGCACAACACAAACTCAAAACTTTGCCCCAACTTACAGTGAGGTTGTCAATCTCACCGGTTTGCTGAAAAGAGAGGATTAAACGTATAGTGTGGAAGATAGTAGTTGCTTGTAGAAAGTAAATGGTAACAGTAACAGTGGATGGAATATCAATGATAAATATTGAAACGGGGTCCACAGTTCACTAGAGGTGTTCTCCTTAAGATAGATAACATGTTGGGTGAACAAATTACAGCGGGACAATTGACAGATTGAGAAAGCATGGCAATGCATATACTATACATCTTGACTCCTGTGAGATTTGATTGCGCATTATAACATAATACATAGACCGTAATCAAACTGCATCTATGACTAATAATCCACCTTTATGTTATCGTCTGAACCCCTTCCAGTATTAAGCTGCAAGCAACAGATAATTGTATTAAGCAATGTGTGTAAAGTAAACAATACAATTGATCCATGAACAAAGGATTGTTGTTTTGTCCCTAGTAGCAATGACACATCTACAACCTTAGAGATTTTTGTCACTTCCCCATATTACTAGAGGCATAAACCTACTATCGAGCATAAATACTCCTTCTTGGAGTTGCAAGCATCTACTTGGCCAAGATAGATACTAACAACGGAGAGCATGCGATATGTCGGAAACATATCTATAATTTTTGATGCTCCATGCTTGTTTAGTATCTACTTTGATTTGTCTACACTTTGAGGTGTTTTTATATGTTTTCTGGTACTAACCTATTAAGAAGATGCCACGATTGCCAGGTTACTGTTTTCTTACATTTTGGTTCCAGAAAAGCAGAAAATCAATATTTTCGGAATTGGACGGGACAAAAGCCAAAGTCAATTTTTACCGTGGGGAACACGAAGCCGGAATACGAGACGGAGGACAGTCACCAGGGGGACACACCCCCTGGCCACGCGGGTGGGCCCACCCCATGCCTAGGGGGGTGTAGCCGCCCTGGCGGCCCCCTTGCCTCGCCTCTTTGCCTATAAAGACCCCCCGATGCCTAAAACCTAAGTACCCGATCAATATTCCACTAAACCATTTGTAGCCGCCGCCTCCATAGTCCCTAGATTGGGGGGATCTGAAGCTCTTCTCGGCACCCTGCCGAAGGGGAGATCATCCTGGAGGCCTTCTTCTTCATCATGACAGCCTCCGGTATGAAGCGTGAGTAGTTCCACCTTGGACTACGGGTCCATGTAGTAGCTAGATGGTTGTATCTCCTCCTTTGTGTTATCATGTTTAGATCTTGTGAGCTGCATTCATGATCAAGATCTCATCTATTTGTAATCATGCATGTTGTGTTTGCGGGGATCCGATGGATATTGAGATTACTATGTCAGATTGATTAATGGTTTTCTCTTATTGATTCTATCATGTATGTGTTGTTTGTGATCTTGCATGCTCTTCGTTTCTAGTAGCTATCTTGGACGAGTAGATGCTAGTGACTCCAAGAGGGGGTATTTATGCTAGATAGTGGGTTCATGCCTCTATTTAATCTAAGAGAAGTGACAAAAATCTCTAAGGTTGTAGATGTGTTGTTGCCACTAGGGATAAAACAACGGTCTCTTGTTCATGGAACAAGTGGATTGTTTACCTTACACACTTTGCTTAAAGCAGTTATTTGTTGCTTGCAACTTAATACTTGATGTCTATACGCGTGGTTGACGTGGAGCCTGTTGGGAACCCCAAGAGCAAGGTGTGAAGCAGCACAGCAGCAAGTTTTCCCTCAGTAAGAAACCGACGATATCGAACCAGTAGGATGAAGAAAACGTCACACTGGTGTTGTAAGAAACATGAAAACTTGCACAACACAAACTCAAGACTTTGCCCCAACGAATCAGTGAGGTTGTCAAGCTCACCGGTTTGCTGTAACAAAGGATAAACGTATGGTGTGGAAGGTAATGGTTTGCAGTAAATAAACAGGTAACCGTGGAAGAGGTATCAATGGTAAAGATTGGACCGGGTTCCATAGTTCACTAGAGGTGCTTTCCTTAGATAAACAACATGGCATGAAGGTTAAAAAAATTACAACAGGGCAATTGACAGGAACTGAGCAAGGCATAACAATGCAATACCAGACAAAAAGATCCTATGAGATTCTATTGGACAATACAACAATATACATAGACCGCCATCCAACTGTATCTATGACTAGAAGTCCACCTCCAGGTTATCATCCGAACCCCCTCTAGTATTAAGTTGCAAGCAACAGACAACTGCTTTAAGCAAAGTGTGTAAGGTAAACTATCCACTTGTTCCATGAACAAGAGACCGTTTTTTTCTCCCTAGTGGCAACATCACATCTACAACCGATGATATTTCTATCGCTTCCCTTGGAAACTAGAGGCATGAACCCACTATCGAGCATAAATACCCCCTCTTAGAGTCACTAGCAACTACTTGGCCAAGATAGCTACTAACAACAGAGAGCCTGCAAGATCACAAACAACACAGACATGATAGTATCAAATATACAAAACCATTAATCAGTCTGACATATTAATCTCAATATCCATCGGATCCCTGTAAACACAACATGCATGATTACAAATAGATTAGATCTTGATCATGAACGGAGCTCACAAGATCTATACATGAAAGCACAAGGAGGAGATACAACTATCTAGATACTACATGGACCCATAGTCCAAGGTGGAACTACTCACGCTTCATACCGGAGAAGAAGGCCTCTGGGATGATCTCCCCTCCGGCAGGGTGCCGGGAAGAACTTCAGACCCCCTGATCCAGGGACGACGGTGGCAACGGCTACAGAAGGTTTCGTGGAGTTTTGATTGGGTGCCTAGGGTTTCTGCATTGGGGGCTTCTTATAGGAGAGGAGGTGAGTCTGGGAGGCGGCCAGGGGGCCCACACCCTACCTAGGCGCGGGGTGGGCCCACCCACGCCTAGGGGGTGTGGCGGCCCTGGTTCGCCTCTCCTTCTCCCCTCTGGACGTCGTGTCCCCCACGGTAAAATATTGACTTTGGCTTTTGTCCCGTCCAATTCCTAGAATATTGATTTTCTGCCTTTCTGGAACCAAAACAGAAGAAACATGCAACTGTCACTGTGGCAACTTGTTAATAGGTTAGTTCCAGAAAAGATATAAAAACACCTCAAAGTGTAGATAAAGCAAAGCAAAGTAGACACTAAACAAGCATGGAGCATCAAAAATTATAGATACGTTTCCGACGTATCAATACTGGAGGGGGTTCGGATGATAACCCGAAGGTGGATTTCTAGTCATAGATGCAGTTGGATGGCGGTCTATATATCTTGTTGTATTGCCCAATTGAATCTCATAAGATGATGAATGTCTAGTATTGCATTGCTATTCCTTGCTCAGTCCTGTCAATTGCCCTGCTGTAATTTGTTTACCCAGCATGTCATGTTTGTTTATCTAAGGAGAACACCTCTGGTGAACTATGGACCCCGGTCCTATGTTTACCATTGATATACCTTCCACTGTTACTGTTATTTTCTACAAACCACCATTATCTTCCACACCATACAGTTAATCCTTTATTACAGCAAACCGGTGAGATTGACAACCTCACTATTCGTTGGGGCAAAGTCTTGAGTTTGTGGTGTGCGGGTTTCCAAGTTGCTAGCAACACCTTTGAGTTTTTTCCTTCCTCCTTCTGGTTCGATAACCTTGGTTTCTTACTGAGGGAAAACTTGCTGTTGTGCTCATCACACCTTGCTCTCAGGGTCTCCCAACGGGGCGTTGACAACACGCCCATCATCAGCATGCAAGATCACAAATAATAGACACATGATAGAATCAATAATCAATCTGACATAGTATCTCAATATCCATCGGATCCCCACAAACACAACATGTATGATTACAAATAGATGATCTTGATCATGAACGGAGCTCACAAGATCTAAACATGATAGCACAAAGAAGGAGAAACAACCATCTAGCTACTGTATGGACCTAAAGTCCAAGGGTGAACTACTCATGCATCACTCCGGAGGCTGGTATGGTGATGCAGAAGGCCTCCAGGATGATCTCTCCCCTCCGGCAGGGTGCCGGGAAGAGCTTCAGATCCCCTCCCCCCACGGTTCTAGGGATGATGGTGGAGGCAGCTACAAACTGTTTCGTGGAGATTTGATCAGGTTCTTAGGGTTTCTGCATCGGGGTGCTTTTATAGGCGAAAGGGCAAGGTCGGTGGGTGCCCGAGGGGCCCACACCTGGTGCCCCCTGGTCCGCGCGGCCCTAGGGTGTGGCCACCTCGTGGCCCCCCTTCAGCTGCCCTTCGGACTCCGTGTTCCTTCTGGTAAAATATTGACTTTAGATTTTGTTCCGTATAATTCCGAGAATATTTCCTTACTAGCTTTTCTTAAACCAAAAACAGCATAAAACAGGCAACTGGCTCTGCGGCATCTTATCAATAGGTTAGTTCTAGAAAATTTATAAAAATACCTCAAAGTGTAGATGACGAGGTTTAATCTCGTCAATGCCCATTGTTATGGACTTGGGTTTTGGAGAAGATGGGGATGCTGGAGATCGTGGCACGGTTAACAGACAAGCAACCAGGGGACACGAGATTTACCCAGGTTCAGGCCCCCGGAGGGTAAACCCTACTCCTGCTTGTCTGCTCTTGATTACGGTGGAACCGAAGATTACAGGGTGCGCAGATTTGATCTGGCATGGAGGTGTGTGCGAAAGTATGAGTTGAGGGATCTAGGACGTGCCCTCCTAGCCTTTATATAGACTTAGGCAGGTCCCGGGCATAGTCCTAGTCGGTTACAAGTTCTAGGGTTTTACCCCTTTGAATTTCCTATCTCCGCTAGTCTTGCTCTCCAAGGATCCGAAGGCGTCATGGGCCTTGGCCACCCGAAAATCTTCATGGGCCAGCGTATATCTGCTGTGGGCCTTCCTTGGGCTGGACCAAGTATGCTGAAGTCACGTACCCGTAGGGTATAACCATGTCAGTAGCCCCCGAGTGATCAGTCGAATCATAGATTCGGCTGAGGACTCTTCCATTCTTCGGGTGCAACTATGTTTTAATAGTATATGAGCGTAGGGATTGTTGATGCGTGTGCTTGACTCACCCGACGGATCAGGGTTAGTTAACTGTCTTAGGACGAAACGACACGATCTTCTTCAGGTTTGGGTCCCTCAACCCAGACCTGGAACATATGCTGGCGTAATTCGACTCAGGCCACGGAGGACTTCTGAGTGGAATTCGGTGATTTTAATTGGTGTACCCAACGCGTCCGTCGGGATTTTTCATCGTACTGCTGATACGGCTTCATACTAGCGAGCCGATCAGTGCGTTGCAGCCATCGAGATGATATCTGTAGGTCTTATCTTTGTGTCGAAGACACAACATCCGAATGTTTGTCACCGTGGAGGTGCTTCGGGTGGCCAAGGATATTGTCGCTCACTTAGCGTTTTGTTGGGGCAGAGTTGCCAAAAAGTTTTTGCATGCTGATCCGCAAGATGGCAGTCGAAGATTTCATAGGGTGCGCGGCCAGCGCTCCCTATGGGAGTAACCCCAAGTGTCATTAGTCGTAGACTCGAACGGAGACTTTATTTCAAGCATTGTTTCAGTTGTTTAAGTCCGCAGGACTCGAATTTTTTTGGATGCTTAAATCCATCCTCCCTATGGGAGTATCCCCCGAGTCCGTAGTGGAGTCGTAGACTCGACGTAGGACTTAGAGAAGTAATTTTATCCTCATTTATCTGTCGGGTGCGCGACCAGCGCTCCTGATAGGAGTAGTCCCTGAGTATTTAGTCGAATCGTAGATTCGAGTGAGTACTCTTAGCTGTGCAGCCGAAGTTGGTGCTAGTATAGCTTTTGATGACGTCTGTGCTGACGATCGATGACCTCAAGCGTCTGCTATGCCAGAGATGACTTGACTGGACAAAGCGTGGGTCCCACTTCCTGACTTTGAATTGACTGGTCACGCGCGGCGTGGAGATGATTACGGCGTCTCCTCGATTTCCGCGCGTAGTGGACGGCGTGGTAACGACGGTTCGTTGTGATGCTGACACGTGTACGGCCAGATATACCGTTGGCATTAGGTCTTCTCGATGGACGGCCAGCGTGCGTCGTCTTCGCTGTTATAATCCTTGGTGAAATCGTGGTTTGCTTTTCACTGCATTAGTTCATCTGTTCACTACTTCCTTGTCCTTGAGCGATTCTTGCAGCGCATTGAGAGTTTCCTCCACATTTCCTTCGTTCTTTCCTCGTTGGCAACGCCACCACCGCCGTAGCGCCATGGGGAAAGCGAAGAAGTCTTCATCTGCGGTTGGGACCAGCGCCGCCGGGGGCAAGAAGGGCACCACCGCTGCTCGTGTCACCGATGGTGGTTGGCGGCGATCAGAGACGCGGGAGAGCGATCTCCGCAAACTGCGTGAGCGGGGCCTGATCCCGCAAGATACGACGGCCGTGAGACTCCCCGACAATGAGGTAATCCCCCGTCCCCCATCTGGGTATCGGGTTATGTTTGTTGCCTTTGTGTTGCGCGGGTTTTATTATCCGGTCCACGACTTCCTTCGTGGACTGCTCTTCTTCTATGGGGTTCAACTCCATCATCTGTCTCCCAACTCTCTTCTCCACAATGCGTGTTTTATCACACTTTGCGAGTGTTGGCTTGGCATTGAGCCGCACTTTGGCCTCTTCCGGAAGCTTTATTCCGTGAAGAGGCAGTCTGGTTCGGATGGTGTATATCCCATTGGGGGTTTCATCATCTCCCTCAATCCCAATTTTCAATTCTTTTCCTTTTCCATGTCCGAATCTGTCCAGTACTGGCAAAGGCGATGGTTTTATATCCGTGACTCCGTTTTGCCTGGGCAAGATTTTGGTCTCGTTCCCTTTGACCCCTCCCAATTGATTGAGAAGAAAAGATCCTGGAAAAACCAAATCCTGGACGGTGAAGTGGTGGAGATAGAGGCCCTTTATCGTCGGGTGCAGGATCTCCAATTGATTCCGGAGAAGGAGGTGAACGGCGTGGACATCATCCGGACGTTTCTTGAGCGTCGGGTGCAGCGTCTCCAAGCGAGGGCGCACCCGATGTTTCTTTATTCTGGGCGCCGTGATCCGACGAGGGCTTCGAGTGAGAAAATCTCCGAGGGGAATCTTGACAAGGATCTTCGCGTGCTGCTGAAGTTCAAGGCCAAAGAAGAAATCCCGGGGAAGTCGCTGACTCCTCCCTTTTCTTCGACGTTGGCTGTGCCGAAGGTGTAGATTTGTGCACATAGTGCTCCTCTTTTTTATTGTTGGATGTGCTTTTGTTTCCTTTGTTTGCTAACAAAGTTTCTTCTCATCTTGCAGAGCTTCAAAGTGCCGGGCATGGTACCACCATTGCCCGAAAGGTATCCGAATGCCCCGGACAATGAAGTGGTTGATTCCGTGTCCGAGCTTCCTTCGGCACGATCTCCGGCGGAGGATGCCCGGAGTCGAGTGAGACCATACTGGCATAGCGATCACGAAGCTCGGCGAGTCTTGGATGCCTCAACTCCTCCGACTCCCGAAATGCTCGGGCCTTGGCGCCATAGTGATGGTCATGGAGGTTCTTCCTCCCCTTCCCGCTATTCCCATGCGAGCTGTTGCTCGCACCCGCCAAAGCGGAAGAAGGAAGAAAAGAAGGAGGAGAAGAAGGAAGAGAAGAAAGAGGAGAAGAGGGCCCGAAGGGCTTCTCCTATCTTCGACCTGAGCGCATTGGGCTCGTAAGTTTTCTTGTTGTACTGTTGTTATTTTCCCTTCATGATTTTTTGCACTTGTGCTGATTGGTTTGTATGCAGGCAATCCTCCGACGGCTCTAGTGATGGCGCGGGGGAGATGATGGGGGAGTCGAACATTGCGTCGCCTCCTCCTCAGACTATGGCGACTTCGGGTGGCGCTGCTCCAGATCCTCCTGTGCGGGAGGGGCTGGTGGTTGCGCCTCAGAATTTCGCAGGCGGGCCTTCGGGCTCGCCTTGAACTGTAAGTTTTACGCTTCTGTCACAGAGCCCCGAGTGTCTTCGTGTGCAGATGTTGTTTTTGCTTCTTTGTTTTGGGCGTAGCCCCCAAGTCCTGTTCTTACTGCTATTGTCTTTTTCTGCAGCCTTTTGTCCAAGAGGCCAAGCGGCTGGTGGAGAATGCACCTGAGGCTGCAAACTTCAAGGTATTCGTCTGCCTTTTAGTACTTCTCTTTGTTTATCCTGGTCCTGTTCTTTGACACTTGCTTGTCTTAAATGCAGAGGAGCATAACAACTCTCTCCGTGAGGTCGACACTCTTAAAAAGAGCCTTGGCCAATCGGAGCAGAAGGCCGAAGCCGCCATTGGCACAAAAGAGCGCCTTGAGCTGGAGCTATCAAAGGCAGCCGAAGCGAAGGAGCGTCTGCAGCAGGAGGCCGCAGATCGTGAGGAGCAGCTGGCCACCATTGCGGCTGATCGTGAAAGAGGGGTGGCGTCGAAGCTCATGGCTGCTGCCAAGGCTATTTCGGGTGAGTGCTGGATTTTTATACTTGTTTCTTTTTCGATGGGTCTTCTTCTATGCTGCCTTTCTTCATGCTTTTCTTCATTTTTGTCTCAGATGCCGCAGGCATCGAGTTTGACCGCAGTGCTCTGGAGCACGGGAGTGCTCTAGATGATGCCACTGTGGCGGTCGAAGACCGCTGCGGCATCGTCGTCAACTCCCTTGCCAAGGCGAAAGAGGTCCTTGGTCGCTTCTACCAGGAGCTCTTCCCGAAGGGCGCAACCCTGGAAGATGTGGATGCCCTGGCAGAGGCTCTGTCAGCCGAAGCGCCTGCGGCGTACAAGCGCAAGCAGAAGGGCATCAGCGCGTCCGTCAGGCTGGCGATGGCCATGGCGGCTGGGGCGGAGCTGGACTTGCCCCAGATCACCTCTCGGATGTCGACGGCTGCGGATGGATCCGAGGTAGCCTTCGCTGCCTACTCCGCTCGCTGCAGACGATATGGTGCCAAGCTCATTGACTTCTCGTTCGAGTACGCAAAGCGGCGGCGAGGCCAAAGCAGCAGCGATCGGCTCGAGGCGACTCAGTGTCCTGCGCCTTAGGCATAGTAGATGTAGGGTAGTATGTAGTTTACTTTTGTTGTAAGTATCTTTTGTAGTACCATCCTTGTGCCACGCAGTGGCCTTATATATTTAATGAATTCCTCCGAGTTGTGTTCTATCCTTGGCTGAATGTCTGTGTGCCTTCTTTTTCTGTTTCTATAGGTTCCTTCGGGTGCTGACCCAGCTGACATTTCATCCGCAAAGCCTTTGCGACCATCGTTGGATGATGCCTTGTAGCTTTCCTTTCTTCGAGATCGTGTGCGCAGCGTGGAGAGGGAATTGCTCGGGCTACGTGGTCGCGCCGACGTTTGGAAATCCAAGGCGGAGCGTGGTGCAGCCAGAGAGGAGTACTTGATGGCGGAGTTGGGTCGGCTGGCCGAGCAGCTGCAATGTAAGTTGGTCCGTGTTTTGGTTGTAGCTCGATTCTTGAGTGAGCCTGCTGGCCTTATTCTTGTTTTGTGCTTGTCGCAGCGAATCTTGCTCCGAGGGAAGAAAAAGAGTGTGTCGCTGTTCGGGTCAATTGCTTGACTCAACAGGACATGGAGGCCGGCGGCTTCTTCTGGATGGATCGTGATCGCGCCATGGCCTTGGCGACGGTGCAGGATCGTGTTCATCAAGTTTCGCGGGTGCTCCGCCAGGTGCAGACGTCACTTTCTCGATCCGCACGTCATGTTTCCTTTGGATGCCGTGCCGACGACCCTTGCAGGTCTTCTGTCGAGGTTTCGGAGTGCCAGCAATGTCAAGGAGCTGGTGCGGCAGCAGCTCGTCGTAGGAGTAAAGGCTGCCTTGTCTCTTGTGAGGGTGCACCGCCCCAACATAGATTTGGCTGCTGTGGCAGCTGGACCACCTCTTCGACCGGATGGTGGCGAGTGGAACATGCGTCCGCATTACGCGGCTGTAAGGCAGTATGCCGAACAGATTGTAGATTTGTTTGAACAGCGTGCTCAGGTTATTCTTCAGAATAGGTACGACCTGAAAATAGACAGAGAGATGTAAAATTTGTATATTTTGGCTGGGCGTTTTTGTGCCCTTTGTTGTAAAGGTTTGCTTTTTGTGAGCACGCAGTGCTTTGGTTGAGTACGTGTCCTTTTCGTTTGCCTGACGTGGTCAGCTACTCAGGTGTACACGTTTGGTCCTCAGTCGATGAAATCGTGAGGTGGGGGGAGCCCCCGAGTGCGTTTGTAGCATGTGATAAAATTGCAGAAAATAGTCAACCAAAGGTTGGGGGCGAGACACTTAGCTTTATTTATATCGCAATGGAGGAGGTACATGGTTCAGCTCAGTAGCCTTGGCTGTAAGCCTTATTGAAAGTAAAAGGGGGGTAGGTTGCTACGGGTAGAATCATCGTAGGTGCGAGATGTTCCATGGGTTGGAGTATGCGACTCCAGACTCCACGTGCTTGAGGCGATAGGCGCCACCTGGGATGACTTCGGTGATGACATAGGGTCCTTCCCATGGTGACTCGAGTTTGTTCGGTCGCTTTTGCTTGAGTCGTAAGACGAGGTCTCCTTCGACGAAGGACCTTGGGCGCAGCCGGCGGCTGTGGTAGTTGCGGAGACTTTGCTGGTACACCGCTGATCTAGCTGCTGCTATATCCCGTGCTTCGTCGAGTGTGTCGATGGCATCTTCGAGTGCAACCGTGGATTCGGCTTCGCTGTACGCGACGACTCGTGGAGCCTGGTGGCGTATTTCGGCTGGCAGCACGGCCTCAGCTCCGTGCACCATGAAGAATGGTGTGTAGCCGGTGGAGCTGTTTGGCGTGGTCCGCAAGCTCCACAGGACAGACGGTAGCTCCTTCGTCCAGTTTCCAGCTTTGTGCTCGAGTGAGCTCATGAGGTGCTTCTTGATGTCGGCGCCGATTAGACCGTTGGCCTTTTCCACTTGCCCGTTTGTTTGCGGGTGTGCCACTGAGGCATATGTGATGTTGATTCTGAGGCCTTCGCAGAAGTCCTGGAATTCTTCGGACATGAAGTTCGATCCGTTGTCGGTGATGATACTGTGCGGCACGCCGAACCTATAGACAATGGATTCGAAGAATTTGACGGTGGTTTTGCCCTTCTGGTTGGTGACTGGCATGGCTTTGATCCACTTGGTGAATTTGTCGACTGCAACTAGGAGGAAGACGTGTCCCCTTTTTGAGGACTTTGGCAGTTTTCCGATCATGTCGAGGCCCCATTGAGCAAAAGGCCAAGCTATGGGTATGAGTCGAAGTTCGGACCCAGGTGCGTGCGGTTTGTTAGCGAACCGTTGGCACCCGTTGCATCTTCGGACGATGTCCTTTGCGTCGCTCATGGCCGTTGGCCAGTAGAATCCTGCTCGTAGAGCTTTGGCGACAAGGGAGCGGCAGCCTGCATGGTGGCCGCAGATGCCCTCATGGATGTCTTGGAGTATGGCCTTGCCGTCGTCGATGGTGACGCACCGTTGTAGTACACCCGTAATGCTGCGTTTATACAGTTCGCCGTTGATGATGGTGAAGGCTTTTGACCGACGAGATATGCGCCGGGCATCTGTCGGGCTGTCAGATAGTTCTCCGTTTATCAGGAACTGGAGGTATGGTCGCGTCCAAGTTTCTTCGACTGCCATGATCTGCATTAGGTTGACCATGGCAACTTCGGTATCCAACTTTTCGGGTCCTTCATGACCTTCGGGTAGCGTAGCCCCCGAGTGTTCTGCTTCTTCGGGTGATCCCTTGGGGAATTTCCGCTTGATGGATGGCACGCAGATTTGTTCGAGGAACACACCTGGTGGTACCTTTACGCAAGTGGAGCCGATGTTGGCGAGTCTATCGGCCTCCTCGTTGCTTTCTCTTCCGACATGCCGAAGCTCGCAGCCGTCGAATTCTCCTTCAAGTGCGTTGTAGAGCGCGCGGTACGTGATCATGTTTTCGGCGTGTGCGTCACACTCATTCATCGTCTGCTGGACTACGAGGTTGGAGTCACCGTAGATGACCGGTAGCGTTCGCCGCATATCTTTGCCATCCTCATGCCGTGGATGAGGGCTTCGTATTCGGCTTCGTTGTTAGAGGCTCTGAATTTCATCCGAAGAACGTACTTCATCTTGTCACCTTGCGGGGAGGTCAATAGACTCCTGCCCCTGCTCCGGCTTCGCGTTTGGAGCCGTCGAAGTGCATTGTCCAGGACTGCGACATGTCTAGGATGTCTGGCAGCTGCAGCTCCATCCAGTGCACCAGGAAGTCCGGAAGGACTTGGGATTTGATTGCGTGTCGCTTCGTGAAGCGATGTCTAAGGGCGATAGTTCGATGCCCACAGGCGCGGCGTCTGTGGCCTCTGGGTTATTCAGGATCTTTGTTAGGGGTGCCGTTGGCGACCATCACTGATGCTCCACGGAAGTAGTGGCTCAGCCGTCGAGCCGTCATGAACACGCCGTAGGCTTCGTAGTGCGTAGTCTTGGTACCGCTGTTTTGTTAGTGTCGATTACCTCTGAGGTAGTAAATTGGACGCTGGACCACATGGGTCTTGCCTTCTTGGTCGTTCGACCACGATGCAGCTTACCACCGGTGTGTGGCTGCTATGTACAGCAGGGGCTCGCGCTCTTTGGCGTAACCAAGGCAGGCGAGGTGGAGAGGAGCCGCAGGAGCTTTCGAATCGTCGTTGGCTTCGGTGTCCTCGAACTTATGCGCCTTTGGCGCAGTTGGTAGAATGGTAGGGCCTTCTCGCCCATGTGGTGATGAACACCTTAGTGCCGCTACTCGCCTGGATGGCTGAACGCCCTTGAGGTTTTTCGGCTTCTCCATTGTCATGATTGCTTTGATTTTCTTTGGGTTCGCCTCGATCCCTCGTTGAGAGATGAAGTACCCGAGCAGCTGACCCGAGGGGATGCCGAAAGCGCACTTTTCGGGATTGAGTTTGATCCTGTAACGATCAAGGTTGTCGAACGTCTCGCAGAGATCGTCGATAAGTGTCCTTGCCTCCTTGGTTTTTATTACTATGTCGTCGACATAGACTTGGACGTTGCGACCGATCTGGTCCTTGAGGCAGGCCTGCATGCATCGCTGGTACGTGGCACCCGCATTCTTTAGCCCGAAGGGCATTGTGTTGTAGTAGTATACTCCGAATGGTGTGATGAACGCCGTTTTCTCTTGATTTTCGACCTTGAGTCGAATCTGGTTATAGCCTGAGTAGGCATCGAGGAAGGAGAGTTTCTCACAACCTGCAGTCGAATCGATGATCTGATCGATCCGAGGAAGAGGAAAGTGGTCCTTGGGGCAGTGCTTGTTTAGTGACGTGAAGTCTACGCATCCATGAGGATGTCCGTGTCCTTCTTTGGAACCATCACCGTGTTTGCCAGCCACTCGCTTTCCTTGATTTCCCGGATGAAGTCTGCTGCGAGTAATCTGTTGATTTCCTTGCCGATGGCTTCGGCTCGTGGCTCCGACAGTCTTCGGATGGACTGCTTGACTGGCTTGGTGTCTGGAAAGACATTGAGTGCGTGCTCGGCGAATTACCTGGGAACTCCAGGCATGTCCGCAGGACACCATGCGAAGATTTCCCAGCGCTCACGGAGGAATTGACGAAGCGCCTTCCTATCTTGATCTGAGGTCATTGGCGATCAGCGCCGTCTTGGAGGCGTCCGTCGGATGGACCTGCACCTTCTTGGTGTTGACGGTGGAGTCGAAGGACATGTCAGGTGCGTTCTGCCTTGTGACTGGGGGTAGCCCATTGTCCGTCGACTCGCGGAGCCTTACAAGCTCGTCTTGCATGCCGAAAGACTGGGAGATTTTGTTGAAATCCCTGTCGCATTGGTCCGATCGGGTGAAGCTCCGTGGTGTGATGGCCTTGGCCCTGGCATCTTGAGTAGTAGGTATGCGTAGTGTGGGACGGCCAGGAACCTTGCGAATGCTACACGCCCCAAGATGGCGTGGTATTGCGACGACCAGTCCACCACTTCAAATTCTAGGCACTCCTGCCGAAAGTTGTCCGGCTTCCCGAAGATGACGTCGAGCCCTATTTTGCCCAGGGGGAATATGCCTTTCCCTGGGACGATGCCGTGGAACGTTGTGTCTGATTGTTCCAGGCTGCATTGCGGGATCCGCATAGCTGCTAGAGTGCTTGCGAACATTAGGTTGATGCTGCTGCCGCCGTCCATGAAGACGCGACTCATCTCGAAGCCTCCGATCTGCGCCTCCAGCACCAGGGCAGCATGACCTGGGCGAGGGATCTGGCAAGGGTGATCCGCGCAAGTGAATGTGATGCAGGACTCCGATCCGCTGAGGTACTCAGGGATTGCAGGCGGAGTTGCCACGGCCAAGTTGATTTGTCGGGTGATTTTCTTCTGCACCCTGTTGGTGGGGCGTCCCTTCTGGATCATATTTAGTGCTCCCTTTGGTGGGGGGTATGGGACCCCGGCATTGTTTTGTGCTGGTGCGACTGGTTGGTTTGGGCCTCCAATAGGCGGCGGTGGAGGGGCTCCGTGTGCTATTTCACCTGGCGCAGGTGCGTTTCCAAACGCAGGGATTGGGGCTTATTGCCTCATCTGCACCATGCCTTCGCTGAGTTTCTGGAACTCGCGGCAGTCCTTGAGCATGTGGCTAGCTTTCTTTTTGCCATCCTGTTTGTCGATGTAGAAGTGGATGGTGCATGGACCCGAAAGTTTGTCGAATGCTGAGGGTCCGTTGTCATGATGCGGCGTTGCCACACGTTGGTGCGTCATTGTCGCGGAAGTTTCCGCCGGTATCCTCCGCTATTCTTGTTGTCGTTGCGGCGGCGTGGCCATGCGACCATGTCGGGTCCATCGCGGTCCTCGTGAGCCGCGCGATCTCCTCTTCTTCTGCGACGTTCACGTCTTGCCGTAGTCGTCCTCTTCGTCGATTCTTTCGCTGGATGCAATCTTCGCGTCGCCCTTAAGCGTTGGCGATTTCCATGAGGTGGTCGAGTGTCTTGGGTTTTACGCCAAGTTCCTCCTTGAAGTCTGGCGCTGAGCGCCGTCCCTGAAGGCGTCGATGGCCCGCTCTTCGGAGATGTGTGCTGCGGAGTTCTTGGTTGTAGACCAGCGTAGTATGTACGAGCGAATAGATTCACCCGTTCTCTGAGTGCAGGCTCGTAATTCTTCGATTGAGGCAGGCCTCTTGCTGGTGCCTTTGAAATTTCGGATGAAGCTATAAGAGAGCTCCTCCCAGCTTCGGATGGATCCTGATGATAGGCTGCTGAGCGGACCCGGCGCCTTTGTCGGTGAAGGCATTGCATGGCGGTTTCTTTGTTGCCTCCGTGAAGCTTGACGGATGACAGATGGTCGCTGAGCCAGGACTTCGGGTCTTGTGTGCCGTTGAACTTCGGAGTATCCAAAGGAAGATTGAAGTTGCGTGGCATCTGTGTTCGCCGAACGGATCTGCTGAAGCATCGAGCTCCGCAGAGGTCTCCTTCGTCTTCATCCATCTCAGATTCGGACGAGCATGCACGTTTGGCGCGTGCTTTGTCGATCTTGCGCTGTGTAAGCTTGTCTCTGGCGTCGTAGTCGCGTTTATGGCGGTGCGAGTTCTTCTTCCTTCGAGGAAGATCGTGTTCCTCTTCCTCTTCGGATGAGGGGGTAGGGCTCCGGTCGCGCCTGGCCGGAGCTTTCTTCTTCGGCTCCGCAGGAGCGTCTTCGTGGAGCGCAGCTCCGATTAGGCCTAGTCCGGTGAGTGCGGACCTATGCATGGCCCTTTTCGGGTCCCCCTCCGGAGGTGGGTGAGCCGCGAGATACGCAGTGGCTGCCATGATCGCAGCTTGTGGCGTCTTCGGGATGATGTTGCCATCGACATCCATATCCATGAACGATGTGTGGAGAGTTCGGGTCACATCACGCCGCTCCTTGGGATCCATGTTCTCCACCCGAGAGCGATGCTTGTTTCCCTGGTTTCCGTTTGTGCTAGAGCCGGGTGCCATGGCGGAGAGCGCAGCTCGTCGCGCGCTGGACTCGGAGGCTGCTTGCTTGCGTTTGTCGAGCGTCTCCTGCATCTTGACTTGTTTCTTGTGCTCCTTCGATGAGGAGGTAGTGGTATGCCATCAGTAGGTCGCGTGAGGCGTCTGCAGGTAAGACGGTGTCGCCTGCGACAGCACGGCGCGCCTGCACCCATCCTTCTTTGCTAAGTTGGATGACGTGTCCGTTGTTTTCCCTGTTGGGTGGGGGACGAGCTTCTTACATTTCGCCGTTTTCGCCCGTTTGGTTGGCGGCGGGTTAAGCGTTCCTCGTTGGTTTGGATGATGCGGCGCATAGATAGCGCTTGCAGATTGGTTATTCTGCCGCGCTTTCGGATCCGGAACCGTAGGTCCCTTCATCCGAAGGTGGATCGCACAGATCGGAGTTGCAGCAGCTGCTGCTGTAGAACTCATCTGTCGATGGTGACGTGCGTAGCACGGGGTGTGGAGCCCATGAGCCGGGCCTGATTGACGGCACGGGCACCCGCTCGGGGAGGCGGAGGGTGCTAGTTTGTCCCACCTGGAAGCAGAAGCTCCCGAACAAAATTTCGAGTCCGTCGCCTACGGGCTCGAAATCCTTCATGGTGGCCGGCGAGTGGGCGGTGAAGTCAAAAGCGCCGAAGAGGAGGTGATTCTCCGTCGCCCCGGAGTTGTAGATCGATCGGGTCGGAACCGTCACGACCGCACAATCAGCAGCCCCAATTCCACACGGGCGCCAATTGACGAGGTTTAATCTCGTCAATGCCCATTGTTATGGACTTGGGTTTTGGAGAAGATGGGCATGCTGGAGATCGTGGCACAGTTAACAGACAAGCAACCAGGGGACACGAGATTTACCCAGGTTCAGGCCCCCGGAGGGAAAACCCTACTCCTGCTTGTCTGCTCTTGATTACGGCGGAACCGAAGATTACATGGTGCGCAGATTCGATCTGGCGTGGAGGTGTGTGCGAAAGTATGAGTTGAGGGATCTAGGACGTGCCCTCCTGGCCTTTATATAGACTTAGGCAGGTCCCGGGCATAGTCCTAGTCGGTTACAAGTTCTAGGGTTTTACCCCTTTGAATTTCCTATCTCCGCTAGTCTTGCTCTCCAAGGATCCGAAGGCGTCATGGGCCTTGGCCACCCGAAAATCTTCATGGGCCAGCGTATATCTGCTGTGGGCCTTCCTTGGGCTGGACCAGGTATGCTGAAGTCACGTACCCGTAGGGTATAACCATGTCAGTAGACAAAACATAACCAAGTTAATACTAAACAAGCATGAAACATCAAAAACTATAGATACGTTTACGACGTATCAGACTGCACGATGTTCCCCTAACCTAAGTGTGGCGGCTATCAAAGAGCTCCTTGAAGTCGCAGACCAGCTGGAGGAGATCACCCTGATAGAAGGGACACAAGATATCTTTAAGTGGAACTCGGACCCTACCAGTTGCTACTCTGTAAAGTCTTGTTACTAAGCCCTATTTGCAGGTCGGACTTCAATGGTAGGTGCACTACAGATCTGGTGCTCTCGAGCTCCTTCCAGGTGCAAGATCTCGCTTTGGCTAGCCGTGCGAAACAGATGCTGGACGACCGACAGGATGTGACGTCATGGTCTGTAGCACCCGACGGCGTGCCTATTCTACGACCAGTGTGGAGAGTCTATCGGCCATCTCCATGGGATGTGTGTTAGCACGAGAGGTGTGGAAGACCTACCTTGGTTGGTAGGACAGGGACCAGTGGATGTATGATCATGACACAAAGCTCGTTGCATGGATCCAGGGAAGGCGCGGTGGCAAGGGCCGCAAGCGCGACCTCTAGACGGGGATCTCCTTGGTCTAGTGGACGCTTTGGCGTCACGGGAACGATATTGTTTTTGAGGGTGCACCCCTTCTCCCGCAGTGGTCATTTAGAAGATCTCCACAAAAGCCGAACTGTGGAGAGCTGCGCGGCTCTTCCATGACTACTTAAGCTAGGTGGACATGTCGAGATGCCGCGAGTAGTTGGTTAGTGTGTGCGCTCTATCCTTATGGCGGTGTGGGGTTGCGCTCGAGGCATCTATTCCACGACACGTTGTAAAACTTTGGCCAGTTGACCCTTCTTCTATAAAAATGATATGTCTCTTAAGACGTATCCTTGAAAAGAGGTAGGACTTAATTAGACATGACATCTCAATACTATAGGTTTCCTGTTAGTACATTTTTCTTATTGCTCAAAACAGACTTGCATCTTGTTTTATCGAGAATTAAAGGAACCCATAGTTGGAAACAGAAGACTATGTGTCAGTGCCATTACATGCGGCCTCCCAAGTGTCATCGTTCCAAGAATACACTTCCGTTAGTTGACCGTTAAGTCTCATATGAAAAGACTATGATGCCCTTGTTCTATATTTTGATGATTTTCACTAGACAAAATATAGTCATGCTAAAAAACAATCAACATAGCTTTTCCTTATTTTTTTTGGAATTTTGCAACATAATATGAACTTAAATTACAATAAACATTTCAAAAACACAATTTTGGATCATATCCAGCAACAAATGATGTCTAGGACGGTTCCATTTCAGCAATACCATAGTTCATCAAGTCCAAAACGAGCTTACTAGCTCATTACATATGCCCGAAAAATATCATAGTTTGGTACATCAATTTACTTAATAACCTACATACATAATTTATCATAATATTTTAGCAGCAAAGTTTCATTTTAGTTCCCAAGGATGGGTTGTTTGCGCAGCTACTTTGCTTCTTGTTCCCATGGCTGGGCTCCTTGTTGTACTTGTTTTGCCGCCTGTGCCTATGGTTGGGATAGCAGGAGCTACAATTGATCTTTTTTCTCGTACATATTTTGCCTTGCATTCATAACCCTTTGTCGTCGTAACCTTGCTTCTTGTATTGCCTTTCTTGGTATCACCATCTTCCACAATAATGGCACATTGTTTGACCCAGTTATAGACCTACACAACTAGTAACGAAAATTACGTTACAACTAGTAACGAAGAGCTACAAAAGTGTACATAATGGTTTCCTTTAGAAAATCAAGCTACATCTAGTAATTAAGAGCTATAGTAGTGTACATCATGTTTTTAGAAGACTAGTTCCCTGCAGTGTACCTTGTTGAACTTGTGCTATTCTAGTTCATGTTGGGTGGGTACATCATGGTTGGAGCAGGAACGATAGTTGTTTCGTTGTTTCCATCTTCAATCATTTTCCTCTTTCTTTTCTTTGGTGGCCCTCTGCAAAAACAAAATCAAAGTTTAAACTGAATTGATTTATGCACAATAAAGAGAGAAGATTGTTAAATAAAAATTGACCATACTTTCGAGAAGCATAGCAACTATCTAATCTAGGTCACCATTCCAACAAGTGTACCATCGATGTCCATATTGCTTGCATATTGGACATTGGTGATACCCCATTTTTCTTCTTTTCACCATACCCTTTGTACCACTCAGTTCGTCTTCACCCTCCTACAGACTTCAAGATTGGAGGGTGCAACATGAATCCATGTTCAGACTTAGGCCATAGTTTACTATCAGGCAGTGGAGGGATCACCGGGGCATAAGCAGCTCTGAACTTCTCTAAGGAGAAGTATCCATGTATGTGCTTCTCAAGTGATCATCTCATTTCACAAATGAGTGAAATTGCATGCACACATGGCTTTCCAGAAAGTTGCCACTCGCAATAAGTGCATGCTTTGTCCTTCAAATTTACAACATGCATAAACCCACTAGTACCAAGGCAATTAACTTGAGCAAATGTGCTCATCACTTCTGTCCACAATCAAATCTAGAACCCTACTCTTTCCTTTCAGTTCTTAACAATATGTAGCAAAATAGGCCCTTGCATATCAAGATAGCACCATTCTAAATCTCTCATTGTTTGGGTACGTGGTGCCTTCTATTATTGGTGGATTTTCCTCATTGTATGCTTCAATCAGGATGTTGCCAGGCACGATATCATTTGCCACACCCAATCTTCATCCCGAGAGTTGACCCCTTCATATTCATCAGAATCAGAGGAATCATGCACATCGTCAGAGTCATCATCATCTTTCTCCCCATTAGCAGCATCACCTTTAGTGTCATTAGTATCTAAGTACATGCCCCTCGTCGTCAACTCTAGCATGCTCATTTTTTTCAAATGTGTTAGTTTCATTTTCTCCAGCCACATAATTATGCAAAGAAGGTTGGGTGTTGATGCTAGGTTGACTGAAGCTGCTTGAGATGAAATTAGTGTTGGGAATATGCCCTAGAGGAAATCATGTATGATGATATTTCCCATTGTATTCATAAAGATATTAAGTTGTCCTTATATAAACATCTGATGTGTATCATTGAATATGTGATTCGGTTGTGAAACTATACATTCATGTTGTTTGTACTAAATATCCTTTGTCATCGAGGTTGTGCTGGACACACAACTTAGACCAATGTGAAAGTCGGCTTGATGACTCAGTTCCACTTGTCATGGGCATGGAGATGCTATTCCGACTTACACAGATTCGGCTAAAAAGTTTAGCGAGTCGGATTGACCCATATTGAGGTACAACGAACAAGTTGTCATTTGTATATCTCAATCAATGTAATCCTTAGACCTAAGGTTATTGCATAATCCGAGTTGAGGATCACCGACTTAGGTTCTTTCAAACACTGATCCGTAATTGGGCAGTTATAAAGGCAGAGTTCGGGTCGACTGAGAATCAAGCTGCGTGATGTGAATAACCAAGATGGGATTTCCCCCTCCACTCGAAGATAGATTCTCTAGGCCCTCTTGGAATATATGATTCGTAAAGCATGGCCATGCACGACTCGATTAAGTGTTAACCGACGCGATCGACTAAGAGTTAGTTGGGTGAATCACTTATCTCGGATCGAGAAGAGAGTCGGACTATTTAAGGTATGACAATTATTCGCCTATAGTCTGACAAGGTATATCGTGAGGCAAAAGGGACTCGGACGTAAGTCACATTGGAAAGGCAAGTCATCATGACTCTTTGGTACTTGGGAGTCGGCATGTTCTTGAAGGGAATATGTCCTGAGAGGCAATATAAAGTGTTTATTATGTGTATTCCAAGTATATGATAGATGTTTATTTTGCATGCTATAATTGTATTAATACGGAAACGTTAATACATGTGTGTTTAATAAACAAACAGAAAGTTCCTAGTTATGCCTCTCTCATAAACTAGCTTGTTGATTAACAAGATGATCAAGGTTTCCTGATCATGGACATTGGATGTTGTTAATAACGGGATCACAATATTAGTGTAATGGTGTGATGAACATTCATCCAAAGTATAGCATTACGATCAAAGTCATTGATTTTATATTGCTATAACAACTTACGAAGTGATCCTAATCCTTAGACCATGAGATCATGTCAATCACTAACACCGGAAGAGTTTCTTGATAACATCAAACGTCACACCGTAACAGGGTGATTATAAAGATGGGTCCAGAACTAATAAAGTGTTATGTTGAGGCCCATGGATCGAGAGTGGAATTTGTTCATCCCGATGACGGATAGATATACTCTGGGCCCTCTCGGTGATATCACATTGGTTAGCTTGCAAGCAAGTGATTTGATCACTAGAATGTTATATTACGGGAACGAGAAAAGAGTGCATGTCAGTAACGAGACCAAACTAGGTATGGAGATACCGATGATCGAATCTCGGACATGTAATATATCGCGAAATAAAGGGATTAAGATACTAGTGTAAAAGGTTCCGACGATCACAAGAAAGTCATCGTTGAATGTGTAGGAGTCAGTATGGGTCTCCAGATCCCGCTTCTGATTATTGATCCGAGAGGGGTCTCGGTCATGTCCGCATTATTCGCGAACCGTAGGGTGACACACTTAATAGACACCGACATCCATTTGGAGCAAAAGTTTCATGCCGGAAAGAATAACAAGCGCAGGAATTTATTTCACTAGATACTGAAACAGGTTTTCGGGTGAAATTGCAGAAAGTGTTTTTGCATGTGAAATAGAATTATAGCAAGGGGTTATATGTGAATGTTTGTCATTAAAGTAATTGACAAAATTCTGAATAAATAAAAGGAGTTTTATTTAATGAGAGTTTGCATTAAATTAGGTGGAAATTTAATAGCAATTTTGAGTGGGATTTTGAGTGGAGGGAATTTAAAGGAATTTTGTGAGTGGAGTGTCCACCCACATAAATGAGGGGAGGGCAAGGGGACAACCCCCATGCGCCGGTCACCCCCTTGGGGTTCACCCCTCTCCTATAAAAGGCACCCCCTCCTCACTTCTCACTCACACCTCCTCGTGAAGGATCTCTCTCCCCCTCTAGAATTTATCCCCCATGGGTTCGGACTAGCGAGATACATGTTCCCGGTGGCTATTCGGCAAGAAAGAGTTGTGCTTCTGCTGCATCGCTGGAGCGAGGAGGCGGAGGTTGCTCGGTGCCTCGGACGTGTGTACGAGCATGGATGCGCTGTTGATTTGCGACGCTAGGACTTTCTCTCGATCTTGAGATCGGCAAAAGATTGTCTACATCAACCACGAGTTTAACTCGTTAAGCTTTGTCGGTCTTCAAGGGTATGTTCTCTACGGATATATATCCGCCTGTTGTTTGTATCTAGTAGATAGATCTTGGTACATAGTTGTTCCCATCGTAGGAATTTTTTTGTTTTCTATGCTGCGAACCCTACAGTGGTATCAGAGCCGGATCTATGCGTAGATGCTTTACACGGGTAGTACACATATGAGTATGTGGGCGATGACGATCATGTTGTTGCTTCTTAGTTGTAATTTTGGATATTGGTGGCATAGTGGGATGAAGCGGCCCAGACAAACTTTACATGTCCTCGCACATGAGACTTGTTCCATGCTTGACATGCAACTAGTTTGCATAAGTGGCTAGCGGGTGTTTGTCTCTCCTACTATAGTCAATGTCTATTTTGCAACGAGTTTTCAACAATTTGGTTATACTCGTTGTGGTTCATGTTCATAGGTATGAACGGTTCTATCTTCAAAAGTCCTAAGCCACGTAAAACTTGCAATGGATAAATTAGAGGCGTCTAGTTTAGATTGTTGCTGGGCTAGTGTTCTGATATGGTGATGTTGTAAGTAGAAGTATGAGATGATACTATTACAACACACATAACGTGTAAGTTCCATAGACCTTGGCCTTACACATAAAGGTATGCTAGTGATCATACCACGATGCACATGATAGAGATCATATGCGGTAACCATATCATTCCACTAATAAACATGTGATGTTTGATAGCATCTTATATTGCTTGTTTGGTGTTTTATTAGCATAACAAGATGATCCCTCATTTAAATATCAAGATAAGAATGTGTTCTTCCTTTAGTATGCACCGATTATGTTTTCGTCGCTCCAAGACATCACGTGATGATCGGGTGTTCTTGGATCCACGACCATATTTCGGGTGTAAGACAGTTACATACGCGAATACTAAGGTTCTTACTTGGCGAGCCTAGCATGTACAGACATGGCCTCAGAACACGGACCGAAAGGTTAAGCATGAGTCATATAGTAGATATGATGTCCATTTGATGCTCGCCTTTGAAGCTACACCGACTCACATGATGATCGGACTTGGTGTAGTGGATTTGGTTCATGCAATCACCAAAAAGGCACGAGGGATGACGTTTTTGAGTGGGACTTCATTCGTAATGTGGATTAGTTGAAATCAATCTATCATAAACTTAGTCTAAACTTTACAAATTCTGTTGTAGATGGCACCACCTGCTTTTAATTTCAATGTGTTCATGGAGAAAGAGAAACTTGCAACAAACGGTAGCAACTTTACCGAATGGGCCATGAATTTGAGGATTCTCCTCTCTGCTGCACAAAAGCAATATGTGCTAGAAGCGCCGCTAGGCCCCCCACCTTTTGAGGATGCCCCTGACAAGGAGAAGAATGTATATCTGGCTCGTCAGGAGGACCACAACTTAGTTCATTGCGGCATATTGTATGGGCTAGAGCCAGAACTTCGAAAGCGTTTCGAAAACGGCAATGCATTTGATACAATGGGTGAGTTGAAAATGATTTTCGACACACATGCTGCTGTAGAGAGCTACAATGCTTCAGAAAAGTTATTTAGCTGCATGATGGAAGAGCACAGCTCCGTAAGTGAGCATGTACTCAAGATGTCGGGTTACGCCGATAAGCTTGTGTCCTTGGGAATATCGATTCCCATTGACTTAGGCATCCATCGTGTTCTGCAGTCTCTGCCACCTAGCTATAAGAGCTTTGTGATGAACTATAATATGCAAGACATGAAGAAGTCTCTCCCCGAGCTTCTGTCAATGCTTAAAACTGCAGAAGTAGAGATCAAAAAGGAACATCAAGTGTTGATGATAAATAAGAACATTGGTTTCAAGAAAGACAAGAAGGGAAAACAGAAGGGAAGTAAGGGCGGCAAGCCGGTTGCCGTGCCTAAAAAGAAACCCTGAGTTGGCCCTAAGTCTGATACCGAGTGCTACTATTGTAAGGGGACTGGCCACTGAAGCTCAACTGTCCCAAGTATTTGGCAGACAAGAAGGCCGGCAAGGAAAACAAAGGTATATATGATATACATGTTATTGATGTGTACTTGACTAGTGCTCGCAGTAGCACCTGGGTATTTGATATCGGTTCAGTTGCTAATATTTGTAACTCGAATCAGGGGCTGCGGAACAAGCGACCGCTAGCAAGGGGTGAGGTCAAGATGCGTGTCGGCAATGGATCAAGCGTTGATGTGATCGCCGTTGGAACGCTACCTCTCCACTTGCCGTCAGGATTAGTAATAAACTTGAATAATTGTTATCTGGTTCCTACACTGAGCATGAACATTGTATCTGGATCATGCTTGATGCGAAGTGGTTATTCATTTAAATCCGTGAACAATGGTTGTTCTATTTATATGAATGCAATCTTTTATGGTCATGCACCGATGATGTATGGTTTATTTCTATTTGATATCGATAACAATGTTACACATATTCATAATGTTGATGCTAAAAGGATTAAACTTAATGATGATATATCCGCATATATGTGGCACTGCCGTCTAGGTCATATTGGCGTTAAACGCATGAAGAATCTCCATTCGGATGGACTTTTGGAATCACTTGATTTTGAATCATTTGATACATGTGAGCCATGCCTTATGGGCAAGATGACTAGAACGCCGTTTTCCGGTTCAATGGAATGGGCGACAGATTTATTGGAAATCATACATTCTGATGTATGTGGTCCAATGAGTGTGTCGGCGCGAGGTGGATATCGTTATTTTGTTACTTTCACAGATGATTTGAGTAGATACGGTTATATCTACTTAATGAAACACAAGTCTGAAACCTTTGAAAAGTTCAAGGAATTTTAGAATGAAGTGGAAAATCATCATAATAGAAAGATCAAATTTCTACGGTCCGATCGTGGAGGTGAGTATCTAAGTTACGAGTTTAGCACTCACATGAAAGAGTGTGGAATTGTTTCACAACTCACTCTTTCCAGAACACCACAACGAAATGGTGTGTCGGAACATCGTAATTGTACTTTACTGGATATGGTTCGATCTATGATGTCTCTGACGGAATTTCCATTGTCATTTTGGGGTTATGCACTAGAAACTGCTGCATTCACTTTAAATCGGACACCATCTAAATCCGTTGAAAAGACACCGTATGAATTATGGTTTGGAAATAAACTGAAGCTGTCATTTCTTAAAGTTTGGGGATGCGATGTTTATGTGAAGAAACTTCAACCGGATAAACTCGAACCCAAAGCGGAAAAATGCATCTTCATAGGATACCCTAAGGAAACTATTGGGTATTCCTTCTATCACAGATCCGAGGGCAAGGTTTTTGTTGCCAAAAATGGATCTTTTCAATAGAAAGAGTTTCTCGCGAAAGGTGTGAGTAGTCGGAAGGTAGAACTCAAAGAGGTTATTGAACCTTCTCTTCAAAGTATGGTGAGTAGCGCAGCGCCGGAAGTCGTTCCGGAGTTGGATTCACCAGTCGAAGAGGGAACTAATGATAATGACCATGAAACTCCGAAAGAGAGTACTACCGAACCTCGCAGGTCTAGCAGGGCGCGCAGCTCCCGAACTGTACGAAAACCCTGTTGTAAATTTCATGGTTGATGAAATTGATGACCCTGCGACGTATGAAGAAGCGATGATGAGCCCGGATTCCAACAAATGGTTAGAATCCATGAAATCCGAGATGGAATCCATGTATGAAAATCAAGTTTGGAACTTAGTGGAATTACCTCACGACCGAAAGGCCGTGGAGAACAAATGGATTTTCAAAAGGAAAAAAATGATGCTGATGGTAATGTGACCATCTATAAAGCTTGACTTTTCACAAAGGGGTTTCGACAAATTCAAGGAGTTGACTACGATGAGACATTCTCTCCCGTAGCGATGCTAAAGTCAGTTAGGATTATGTTAGCAATTGCTGCATATTTCGATTATGAGATATGGCAGATGGATGTCAAAATCGTGTTTCTCAATGGTAATATTGAAGAAGAGTTGTATATGATACAACCAAAGGGTTTTTTCGATCCTAAGGATGCTAACAAGGTGTGCAAGCTTCAGTGATCCATCTATGGATTGAAGCAAGCATCACGAAGTTGGAATCTCCGCTTTGATGAGGTGATCAAAGAGCCTGGATTTGTCCAAACTTATGGAGAAGCTTGTATTTACAAGAAAGTGAGTGGGAGCAATGTAGCATTTCTGATATTATATGTGGATGACATATTATTGATCGGAAATGATATAGATCTTTTAAACAGTGTTAAAAGTTATCTAAACAGCAAATTTTCAATGAAGGACCTAGGTGAAGCGTCATACATATTAGGCATAAAGATCTATAGAGATAGATCTAGGCGCCTAATAGGGCTATCGCAAAGTACATACCTTGATAAGATTTTAAAGAAGTTTAAAATGGACGGAAGTAAGAATGGGTTCTTACCTATGTTGCAAGGCAAGACATTGAGTAAGACTCAAAGTCCGGCTACGGCGGAAGAAAGAGAGATAATGGACAAAGTCCCCTATGCTTCAGCCATAGGCTCTATAATGTACGCCATGCTATGTACAAGATAGGATGTGGCACATGCTATTAGTTTGACTAGTAGGTACCAATCGAATCTAGGTTCGGAACACTGGATAGCGGTCAAGAATATCCTTAAATACTTACGAAGAACTAAGGATATGTTTCTTGTGTACGGAGGTGAAGAAGAGCTCATCGCTAAGTGTTATGTCGACGCAAGCTTTGGCACCGACCCGGATGACTCTAAGTCTCAATCCGGATATGTATTTCTCATGAATGGCGGAGTGGTTAGTTGGAGGAGTTCCAAACAACCTGTGGTGGCGGGATCAACAACGGAGGCCGAATATGCTGCTGCTTCAGAAGCGGCTCAGGAAGCGGTTTGGATGAAGGAGTTCATATCAGAATTAGGTGTGGTTGCAAGCGTGTTGGACCCAATGGTGATCTATTGTCACAACAATGGTGCCATTGCCAATGCCAAAGAACCAAGGTCTCACAAGAATTCCAAGCATATTAAGCGCCGTTTTCACTCCATCCGCGAGCATGTCAGGGATGGAGATATAAATATTTGTAAAGTACACACGGATCTCAATGTAGCAGATCCGTTGACTAAAACTCTCCCTAGAGCAAAACATGATCAACACCAGAACTCCATGGGTGTTAGATTCATCACTATGTAACTAGATTATTGTCTCTAGTGCAAGTGGGAGACTAAAGGGAATATGCCCTGAGAGGCAATAATAAAGTGTTTATTATGTGTATTCCAAGTATATGATAGATGTTTATTTTGCATGCTATAATTGTATTAATCTGAAGCGTTAATACATGTGTGTTTAATAAACAAACAGAAAGTTCCTAGTTATGCCTCTCTCATAAACTAGCTCGTTGATTAACAAGATGATCAAGGTTTCCTGATCATGGACATTGGATGTTGTTAATAACGGGATCACAACATTAGTGTAATGGTGTGATGAACATTCATCCGAAGTATAGCATTACGATCAAAGTCATTGAGTTTATATTGCTATAACAACTTACGAAGTGATCCTAATCCTTAGACCATGAGATCATGTCAATCACTAACACCGGAAGAGTTTCTTGATAACATCAAACGTCACACCGTAACAGGGTGATTATAAAGATGGGTCCAGAACTAATAAAGTGTTATGTTGAGGCCCATGGATCGAGAGTGGAATTTGTTCATCCCGATGACGGATAGATATACTCTGGGCCCTCTCGGTGATATCACATTGGTTAGCTTGCAAGCAAGTGATTTGATCACTAGAATGTTATATCACGGGAACGAGAAAAGAGTGCATGTCAGTAACAAGACCAAAATAGGTATGGAGATACCGATGATCGAATCTTGGACATGTAATATATCGCGAAACAAAGGGATTAAGATACTAGTGTAAAAGGTTCCGACGATCACAAGAAAGTCATCGTTGAATGTGTGGGAGTCAGTATGGGTCTCCAGATCCCACTTCTGATTATTGATCCGAGAGGGGTCTCGATCATGTCCACATTATTCGCGAACCGTAGAGTGACACACTTAAGATACACCGACATCCATTTGGATCAAAAGTTTCATGTCGGAAAGAATAACAAGCGTAGGAATTTATTTCACTAGATACTGAAACAGGTTTTCGGGTGAAATTGCAGAAAGTGTTTTTGCATGTGAAATAGAATTATAGCAAGGGGTTATATGTGAATGTTTGTCATTAAAGTAATTGACAAAATTCTGAATAAATAAAAGGAGTTTTATTTAATGAGAGTTTGCATTAAATTAGGTGGAAATTTAATAGCAATTTTGAGTGGGATTTTGAGTGGAGGGAATTTAAAGGAATTTTGTGAGTGGAGTGTCCACCCCACATGAATGAGGGGAGGGCAAGGGGCAGCCCCCATGAGCCGGCCACCCCCTTGGGGTTCCCCCTCCTATAAAAGGCACCCCCCTCATCACTTCTCACTCACACCTCCTCATGAAGGATCACTCTCCCCCTCTAGAATTTATCCCCCATGGTCTCGGACTAGCGAGATACATGTTCCCGATGGCTATTCGGCAAGAAAGAGTTGTGCTTATGCTGGATCGTTGGAGCGAGGAGGCGGAGGTTGCTCGGTGCCTCGGACGTGTGTGCGAGCACGAATGCGCTGCTGATTTGCGGCGCTAGGACTTCCTCTCGATCTTGAGATCGGCAAGAGATCGTCTACATCAACCATGAGTTTAACTCGTTAAGCTTTGTCGGTCTTCAAGGGTATGTTCTCTACGGATATACATCCGCCCGTTGTTTGTATCTAGTAGATAGATCTTGGTACATAGTTGTTCCCATCGTAGGAAATTTTTTGTTTTCTATGCTGCGAACCCTACAGTTCTGCTAGGAGCCGCTACCGACTGATAGATTGAGAGTCGGACTCTAATCGTGTCCAAGTAGCCATGAGCCTGCAGGGTCACACACTTAAGAGCGGGAGCAAATTCGGATTGGATCTGAACTGGAAATCTGGTTGGGTTGGACCCAAGCTGGATTAGGACTGAGTCAGTGAGTCGAACTCATGGTGACTAGTGTTATATGGGCTTTAGTAAATGGGAGCCACATGATGAGCCCATGTTCACTCCCTATATATAGTGGAGCACAGTAACCCATAAGGGTTAATCGTTGATCCGTTAGGTCATTCTATGTGTTGGAAACCCTAACTCCACAGTAGTCCTGCCGACGTAACGAATCTAGCAGTTCGCCGTCGGTGCTCCTCCTTGTACATGTGGATACCAGCAGAGGTGTTGTACGATCAACACCAGGACGATCGGATCGCAAAGGACTGTACTGCATCAACTGACACGCTACATCAGTAATCCACAACTGCGCGTCTAGTGGTAAACCTCATGGCCTTCTACCTCAGCTAGATCTTGGGATCACCATGTTAGAAGAAAAGGTTTTATTTTATCTCTACGTGGCCCAACAGTGGTATCAGAGCGATAGCTTCTGGTTTTAGGCTCGAGATCTCGCATATGTGATATGTTGTTGGCTGTAGATGAGATCTATGTGATGTTTTGGTTGTCGATCTATGAGATAGATCAGTTTTGTACGAGGTTGATTGGATCAACTGTACTCAGGGAATGGTAGATCTGATTTCCGTGATCATACTGCTGAGGTCGTGGAACGACATGCCCCTACCGGTCGGCTTCCGCCATCAGGGTAGACCGTGACACGTAAATCTAGAGGCGGTGATCGAAGATCAAAAAGTTTGATCGAATCGGAACAATGGTCGGAATCCATGTCCAGATCATAGATGAGATATACGTTTTCAGAAAAATCGTCGGGCGTTGTCTGCACCCGCGAGGGGCGCTGCCCCTTCGATCCCCGGCCGCTATCCGGCTAGCGGGACCGACGGCTTACCGTCAGCGTTAGGAGTTCAAGAGTTTTAGGCGCACGCCAAACAACAGATAGCGTATCTATGCATAACTTGTTTTTGCAGGAAGTTGTGAATGGTATGGTTCATGTGCATGTGATGTATCTGTGTAATCAATACGTGATCTGCGAATCACGGTTTTGTCAGCCGACTGGAGCCTAGGTGTTGTCATATTATTGTATAACAACATGCATGTCGGATTCTCCATGTAATTTACTTTACTAAGCTAGTGTAGCTGTTTGGAGAACCCGGATGGCAAGCAAGGCGATGTACATGTCGACGACATGGAGTAAGATGGCAAGTGGCAAGAGTTGGCACGAGTCGGATTACAGGCTTTGTGGAGATGGAGATCGCCATGAAGAGAGCCATACCATTTCACATTATAATTGCTTTATTTTGTGTTATTGATATGTCTCTGTTTTACCTCTATCAGATAGTCGGTAAAATTTAATCCCTCAAAGAAGGTCTAGTCGATTTTCCCGCCAGTGTTTGCACCATCACAAGTCGGACATTTTTGGTAGTGGGCTCATAAAATTGAGGTGCTGCCAATTCTTTCCAACTAGGTGGGTTCGAGTTGGACTCTTACTGCGGAAACACTCGGTAAGCTAGACGGGTCTATCACAACGTTGTGGGGCTCGGGGAAAAGTTGGACTGGAGCCAGGGCATGTGATTCCACTCGTCCAACAGGAGTCGTATGAGATGCGATTGACAAGAAGTTTTCTACTTAGATCATTTGACGGATAGCGGTGATGCTAAAGCTCACTAGCCGACTTGCTTATTTAGGATCCCGAATCACTAAGTAACCATCGAAGGGGTGTTGGTTCTAGTGGGAGCATAAAATATTAAAATGTTTAATATGCTTGCTCTTTTATGAATACATGTCTTAAGTGTTTTGCATATTTCTGTTGTAGATCATGGCACCAAGCAGCAGTCACTCTCAAATATCCGGTTTTGCGTTGAGAACCATTCTTGAGAAAGATAAACTGAACGACACTAATTTTACCAACTAGTATCGAAATCTGAGAATTGTTCTCAAACAAGAAAAGAAGGACCATGTCCTAGACAACCCACTTCTAGATGAGCCGAATGAGAATGCGACTGTCGCTGCTACCAATGCCTACCGTCGGGCTAAGGATGAGTCCATGAATATTAGATGTCTTATGCTTGCTCACATGGAACCGGACTTGCAAAAGCAGTGCGAGAATGTTGAGGCCTACGATATGATCGAAAGCCTCAAAAGTATGTTCCAGGCTCAGGCAAAGACTGAGAGGTATCAAGTCTCTCAGGCTTTGCTGAGTTGAAAGCTTAAGGATGGTGCAGTCTCTGGAGAGGCTTGGCTACACCATTAGCGAAGAGTTCGCTACGGATATAATTCTGAACTCTCTTCCTAGTGCATATGGGAAGTTCATTTCGAACTACCACATTCATGGAATGGATAAGAAGCTCACTGAATTGCCTGGGATGCTCAAGCAGGCAGAGGCGGATCTCAAGAAGGGCGCCAGTCAAGTGTTGATGGTGCAGAATAAGGCTAAGTTCAAGAAGAGTTCCTGAACTAAGAAGAAGGCTAAGTCAGGAGGAAAGCAGGCTCAGGACCCGGTCCCAAGCGCTTCCTTAGGGACTAAGCCATCTCCTTCAGCCGGATCCACTTGCTTCTACTGCAAGGCGGATGGCCACTGGAAGAGGAACTGCAGCAAGTATTTGGCTGATAAAGCCAAGAGTAGGTATGACTTCTGACTCAGGTACACTTGTTTGCAATGTTATAGACATATATCTTGTTGATGCACCTAATAGTTCTTGGGAATATGATACCGGATCAGTTATTCACATCTGCAACTCGTTGCAGGGACTGGTAAGAACTAGGAGCGTAGCAAGAGGCGAGGTTGATATTCGAGTCGGCAACAAATCAAGAGTTGCTGCGTTGGAAGTCGGCACGATGCAGCTTCATTTACCTTCCGGATTCATTATGGAACTGAATAATTGTTATTATGTTCCAGTGCTCAGTCGAAACATGAGGCAAGGCTATGAGTCGAATATCAAGAATAATGGTTGTTCTTTGTATTTGAATGATATGTTTCACGGCTTTGCACCCGTCTAGGATGGGCTATTTATTTTGAATCTTGATGGTGAGTCGGTCTATAACATAAATGTTAAAAGGTTGAAACCAAATGATCTGAATATGACTTACTTTTGGCACTGTCGGCTTGGTCATATAAGTTGGAAACGCATGAAGAAGCTCCATGATGATGGACTCCTAACTTCGTTCGACTTGGAGTCGTTCGAGACATCCGAATCTTGCCTACTCGGCAAAATGACCAAGACTCCTTTTGCAAAGAGTTGCGAAAGGGCATCCGACTTGTTGGGACTAGGACATAGTGATGTATGTGGACCAATGAGCACGACATCCAGAGGTGGTTATGAGTACTTCATTACCTTCACTGATGATTTGAGTCGGTATGGATATATCTACTTGATGAAACATAAGTCGAAAGCCTTTGAAAAGTTCAAAGAATTCCAGAATGAAGCATAGAATCAACTCGGCAAGAATTCTTTGGTCGGACCGAGGAGGCGAGTACATGAGCCATGAGTTTGATGACTATCTAAAAAGTTGTGGAATAGTTCCCCAACTTACTCTGCCAGGAACGCCGCAAAGGAACGGTGTTTCAGAAAGGCGGAATCGGACCTTGTTGGACATGGTACGGTCAATGATGAGTCGGACAGATCTACCTTTATCATTTTGGGGTTATTGTCTAGAAACAGCGGCATTCACACTAAACAGAGTACCATCAAAATCGGTAGAGAAGACACCGCATGAGATGTGGATAGGCAAAAAGCCGAGTTTGTCTTTTCTTAAGATTTGGGGTTGTGAAGCATTTTTCAAGCGACTTCAGTCGGACAAGCTTACGACCAAGTCGGATAAGTGTATTTTCGTGGGGTATCCATGGGAAACTTTGGGATACTACTTCTACAACCGAGAAGAAAGCAAAGTGTTTGTCGCTCGGAACGGTGTCTTCCTTGAGAAAGAGTTTCTTAGTCAGGGAGTCAGTGGGAGTACGGTGCAGCTTGAAGAAATTCGAGAGGAACCGGCTAGTAGCGAGTCGGCAAAAACCTTGGAGGTTGAGCCGGTCGTGGTAGTGAAAGCCGCGGCACAATACTACGAAGATCGGCAAGATTACAAAGTGTTCATGATGTATTATTGTTAGACAGTGATGAGCCGGCAAATTATTCGGAAGCGATGGTGGGATCTGATTCCAAGTCATGGCTTGGAGCCATGAGATCCGAGTTAAAGTCCATGGATGAAAATCAAGTTTGGAACTTGGTTGATCTGTCAGACGGTGCAAGACCCGTCGAGTGCAAATGGGTCTTTAAGAAGAAAACTGATATCGATGGAAATGTTTCCGTCTATAAAGCATGTCTTGTCGCGAAGGGGTTCTGACAATTTCAAGGAGTTGATTACGACGAGACTTTCTCGCCTGTAGAGATGCTTAAATCAGTTCGGATCATGTTAGCTATAGCAGCCTATTTCGACTATGAGATATGGCAGATGGATATCAAAACGGCTTTCCTTAACGGAAATTTAACCGAGGACGTGTATATGATACAGCCCGAGGGTTTTGTCGATCCGTCTAATGCTGACAAGATATGTAAACTTTAGAAAACCATTTATGGGTTGAAGCAAGCATCTCGGAGTTGGAATATTCGCTTTGATGAGGTATTCAAATTGTTTGGCTTCATCAAGATTGATCATGATTCTTCTTTATACAAGAAGTTTAGTGGGAGCAAAGTAAACTTTCGAATCTTATATGTGGATGACATATTACTGATTGGAAATGACATCCAGATGTTGCAAGATACCAAGGAATCATTGGAAAGGAGTTTCTCAATGAAAGACTTGGGTGAGGCAACATATATTCTTGGAATCTGGATCTATAGAGATAGATCAAGAAGGCTCATTGGATTGAGTCAGAGTACTTATTTGGACAAAGTGTTGAATAAGTTCAACATGGAATCGTCTAAGAAGGGGTTCTTACCGATGTCCCATGGCGTAAAACTTAGCAAGACTCAGTGTCCTTCGACAACTGATGAGCAAAGTCGGATGAGTGCGATTCCGTATGCTTCTGCAGTCGGATCCATCATGTATGCCATGATTTGTACTAGGCCGGATGTTTTGTATGCTCTAAGTGTTGTGAGAAGATACCAGGCTAATCCTGGAGAAATCCACTGGACAGCGGCTAAAAATATCCTAAAGTACTTGAGAAGGACTAAGAATATGTTTTTAGTTTATGGTGGTGAAGATGAACTCAGTGTAAAGGGTTACACGGATGCGAGTTATCTTACCGACTCTGATGATTCTCGTTCTCAATCCGGATACGTGTTTATTATAAATGGAGGTGCTGTGAGCTGGAAGAGTTCCAAGCAAGAGACTGTGTCTGCATCTACAACAGAGGCTGGGTATATTGTCGCCTCAGAGGCAGCAAAGGAAGCTGTTTGGATGAGGAATTTTCTCATGGATCTTGGTGTGGTTCAGGGCTCGTCCAATCCATTAGACGTGTGTTGTGACAACAATGGTGCTATTGCACAAGCCAAGGAACCTAGACAACACCAGAAGAACAAGCACATACTCATGCGGTACCATCTGATTCGCCAGTTCGTGGATCAGGGTGATATTAAGTTATGCAAGGTACACACGGATGCAAATATTGCGGATCCGTTGACAGAGCCGTTACCCCAGCCGAAGCATGAGGCGCACCTGAGAGCCATGGGCATTAGATTCTTAGACATGTGATGTCGGAAGATTGACTCTAGTGCAAGTGGGAGACTGTTGGGAATATGCCCTAGAGGCAATCATGTATGATGATATTTCCCATTGTATTCATAAAGATATTAAGTTGTCCTTGTATAAACATCTGATGTATATCATTGAATATATGATTCAGTTATGGAACTATACATTCATGTTGTTTGTACTAAATATCCTTGGTCATCGAGGTTGTGCTGGACACACAACTTAGACCAATGTGAAAGTCAGCTTGATGACTCAGTTCCACTTGTCATGGGAATGGAGATGCTATTCCGACTTACACAGATTCGGCTAAAGAGTTTAGCGAGTCGGATTGACCCATATTGAGGTACAACGAACAAGTTGTCATTTGTATATCTCAATCAATGTAATCCTTAGACCTAAGGTTATTGCATAATCCGAGTTGAGGATCATCGACTTAGGATCTGTCAAACACTGATCCGTAACTGGGCAGTTATAAAGGCAGAGTTCGGGTCGACTGAGAATCAAGCCGCGTGATGTGAATAACCAAGCGATGAGATTTTGCCCCTCCACTCGGAGAGAGATTCTTTGGGCCCTCTCAGAAGATATGATTCGGAAGCATGGCCATGCACGACTCGGTTAAGTGTTAACCGAGGAGATTGATTAAGAGTTAGTCGGGTGAATCACTTATCTAGGATCGAGAAGAGAGTCAGACTATTTAAGGGGTGACAATTATTCACCTATAGTATGACAAGGTATATCGTAAGGCAAAAGGGACTCGTACGTAAGTCACATTGGAAAGACAAGTCGTCATGACTCTTTGGTACTTGGGAGTCGGCACACTGAAGTGTTTGTTACAAGATATTGATGCCTTCTGATCCTCACAAAGCAAATCGAGGATAGGTAGGATCGAAAGAGAGACAAGAACAAGAGATATGGAGAAGGGGTGAGAGTGTTGGATTATTAGGCATAATTTCCATGATTAATTCTAGAATATAAATCATGACAAAACCAGCTACTAGCTCATGTAACTCGAACATACTAGATGTACTAAACAACAGGATGATCGGAAACAAACAGCAGCTTAACATGTACTCGCAGAACATGATGAATAACCAAACAGGAGCACGCACTGCCTCGGTTGTCATAGTAGAAACTTTGGGGAAGAGTGATCGCAGCAGATGGCGACGAAGACGGCGGTAGGCAGCACCGCCTGACTTGGATGGAAGACGACCCATGATGGAGAACTCGAGCAGCGCGTGGAGCGCTTCCCAAAAACCTTATTCGCCCTCTCTCGTACAGGATCACAAGGGCGAGTGGTTCCGGAGACCTGCTCTCCCATCCGCCGGTGCACGCCGGCAAGCGGGATGGAGTAGACTACAGTGACGGTGCAAGTAGAGAGGATGGCAAAATCCTAGATTGGTTTTCGGTGGTATTGTGTGTAGCAGAGGACTTTATAGAGAAGCTCAGAAACCCTAACGAGGCGACGTGGGTCGAGTCCATGTTACGACGTTCGGGTCGTATCTGATACCCATGATCCTGAGCGACCGAATAAGCTAAGCTTTGACACGTCTGTCAAGACCTCACAGTTTTCTGAGCAAAATAAAGCTCGGCTCAATGAGATTCCCGCAACGCCATGGCGCGACGTCGTGTGAGGGCGGACGGGCGGTAGTGAGGCGGCGGCGTCGTCGGAGGGGAGCGCGCGCGTGTATCTCTCTTATTGCCACTCACTTACAAAGTGGTTCAACACTCCACCTTATAAGGTGGTGAAACTCTCCTCCAACTTTCCATGTGGGACTAAACTTGAGCTCCCACTCCACTTCCATGTGAGCTGCCACAAACATGGGCCCAAACACATATGGGCTGCCACAAATTTGGGCTTTGAGATTTAGGGAAAATCTGAAATACTCATGGGCCTAAATGGATTAGCCCCATTATTTCTTACAATCCCCCACCAGATCTCAAATGCCCATTTGAAGATTTGCCAATCCTTGCTACTTGTTTATATACCAGTGTTTCAGCAGAGACTATTAAGTTGAACTTCCGCCTAGAATCTTGAACTACGTCTATCAACAAATTGAACAATGGACGAACCTTGAATTGCAAGTTTGGTGCCAATAGATTTCGCTCAAAATCATAACTAGTACTTGGCTGTCAGTAGCCTGCACCGCGGGTTGGAGCATATGCGTCATACTCCCTGGTCTCTTCATGAGTTTACTAGAGATCACCCAAGTCTCATAGACCGCGACGTTTACATTCAAACTTATATAGGTGTGTTCTTTCAAGAATGCCCTGTAGGACGGCATCTTTGCTAATTAAAGCCAACAGAAACACATTAAGGCATGTTGCCAACCTGCCTTACAGATTATGAGAGTCATGCATCTTCACATAAAGAGGGTTACAAAATACTCTCCTCAGTCAAACCACTAGCTTGTTCTTCCCAGGTCCTAATTCACGGGATCTCCGATCACATAGGTTGGGTTACCACTAGGTGTGACATCCATGGGTCTCAACCCCATCTGACGAGGTTTGATCTCATCAATGCCCATTGTTATGGACTTGGGTTTTGGAGAAGATGGGGATGCTGTAGATCATGGAACGGTTAGCAAACAAGCAACACGGGGACACAAGGTTTACCCAGGTTCAGGCCCTGAGGGAAAACCTACTCACCGCTTGTGCTCTTGATTACGGCGGAACCGGAAGGATTCTGATGCAATCTGGCGTGGAGGTGTGTATCGAAAGTATGAGAGAGAGATTCAGGTCGTGCCCTCCTGGCCTTTATATAGACTTAGGCAGGTCCGGGCATAGACCTAGTCGATTCTGTTCTAGGGTTTTACCCCTTTGAATTTCCTATCTACTCTAGTCTTGCTCTCCAAGGATCCGAAGGCGTCATGGGCCTTGGCCACTCGAAAGTCTTCATGGGCTGGCGTATATTTGTCGTGGGCCTTCCTTGGGCTGGACCAGGTATGCTGAGATCATGTACCCGTGGGGTATAACCATGTCAATAGCCCTCGAGTGTTCAGTCGAATCGTAGATTCGGCTGAGGACTCTGCAATCTTTCGGGTGCGACTATGTATTTCAATAGTTCATGTGTAGGGATTGTTGATGTGTGTGCCTGACTCACCCGACGGATCAGGGTCAGTTAAATGTCTTAGGACGAAACAACACGATCTTCTTTAGGTTTGAATCCCTAAACTCGAACCTGGAACATATGCTGGCGTAATTCGACTCAGGCCGCGGAGGACTTACAGGAGTGGAATTCCAGTGAATTTAACTGATGTACCCAACGCGTCCGTCGGGATTTTTCATCGCACTTGTTAGCACGGGTTTTTACTAGCAGAGCGCAGTCGTGTACATTGCCAGGCCATCAGATGGTATCTGTAGGTCTTATCTTTGTGTCACAGACACAGCATCCGAATGTTTATCACCGCGGAGGTGCTTCGGGTGGCCAAGGAGGATGTTACTCACTTAGCGTTTAATTGGGGCAGAGTTGCCGAAAAGTTTTGCATGTTGATCCGAAGGATCGCAGTCGAAGAAATTATAGGGTGCGAGATCATCGCTCCCTATGGGAGTAGCCCCCGAGTATCTGTTCGAGTCGTAGACTCGAGCTGAGACTTTTATTCAGCTGTTGTTCCGCTTCAGGTCCGTAGGACACAATTTTTTTTTGGATGATTAAATCCGTCCTCCCTATGGGAGTAGCCCCCGAGTCCATAGTGGAGTCGTAGACTCGACGAGGGACTCGAAGTAACAGTTTGCTTCTATTCATCTTTCGGTGCTTGGCGCCCCGATAGAGTAGCCCCGAGTAATTGGTCGAATCATAGATTCGAGTGAGTACTCTTAGCTTTGAAACCGAAGAAATTGTAGCTGCTGCTGATGTAGCTTTTGATGACGTCAGTGCTGACGATCGATGACCTCAAGCGTCTGCTACGCCAGAGATGACTTGACTGGACGAACATGGGTCCCACTGTCTGACCTTGAATTGACCGGTCACGCGCAGCGTGGAGATAATTACGGCGTCGCCTCGATTTTCGCGTGTAGTGGACGGCGTGTTAACGACGGTTCGTTGTGATGCTGACACGTGTATGGCCAGATCTGCCGTTGGTGTTAGGTCTTCTCGATGGACGGTTGTCGTGCATCGTCTTTGTCTTTATAATCATTGGGGAAAACTTCAGTTTGTTTTCACCGCATCGATTCTTGCTTTCACTGCTTTCTTGTGTTCTGAGAGCTCTTGCTGCGCGCTGGAATATTCTTTCACATTTCCTTCTTCGATCCTGCGCTCTCGACGCCGGCGCCGCCGTACCACGATGGGGAAGCCGAAGAAGTCGTCGTCTGCGGTTGGCACCAGCGCCGCCAGAGGGAAGAAAAGTGCCGCCGCTACCCCCTGTCACCAACGGTGGCTGGCGGTGATCGGAGACGCGGGAGAGTGATCTCCATAGGCTTCGCGAGCGGGGCTTGATCCCGCGGGATAGGGAGGCCGTTAAACTCCCAGGCATTGAGGTAATCCCCCGTCCCCCCGTTGGGTATCGGGTTATGTTCCTCGCCTTTGTCTTGCGCGGATTTTCCTTCCTAGTCCACGACTTCCTTTGAGGACTGCTTTTTCTATACGGTGTCCAATTGCACCATCTTTCCCCCAATTCTCTTCTTCACATTGCTTATTTTATCACTTTTTGCGAGTGCTGGATCGGTATTGAGCCGCACTTTGGCCTCTTCCGAAAACTTTATTCCGTGAAGAGGCAATCTGGTTCGGATGGTGTTTATCCCATTGGGGGTTGCATCATCTCCCTCAGGCCCAATCTGCTTTTCTTTTCTTTTTCCATGCCCGAATATGTCCAGTACTGGCGGAGGCGATGGTTTTATATCCACGACTCCGTGGTGCCTGGGCAAGATTTTGGTGTTGTTCCTTTCGACCCCTCCCAGAAGATTGAGCCGAAAAGGTCTTGGAAAAACAAGATCTTGGATGGCGAGGTGGTGGAGATAGAGGCTCTATATCGTCGGGTGGAGGATCTCCAGTTGATTCCGGAGAAGGAAGTTGTAACACCCTCAGAATCGGCCCTATGCAAGTGTTAGCGCTTCCCGCCAAACCCGCATAGAAACGATTCAAAGGTGCCCACCATGCACTTTCGTGCGGGTGGAAAACAAAGTAATATCATTGCACAATAGTCCTCGATGGAACCCACAAAACATATATACAGCAATGACTCAACGAGTCAAGAATACAGATATACAGTACAAAGATCCAAATCACCTTGAAAACGATACAGCGTCCGAGTACGGACAAGATGCAAATTGAGCTAAGAGCCCTGAAGAATAACCAATGGCGTCCATAACCTGCCTGAGCCAAGCGGAAGGGTAACCCTGCTAACGACGTCGATCTCAAAACCTGCTTAAACAAAAGGGGTGCCGACAAAGGGCAAAGGAAAAAGAGAGAGCGGTCAGTACTGAGGCCAGTACACGGCGAGGCTAGAATTCGGCGGTCCTCGCCTACATAGGTATGGTGGATCAAGCGGCAGCAGCATGCACTAACAACCTATAGAGACTCGATATAAGCCGGCTATCGAGAGAGGGATAAGAAAGACCTATGGAACCAACTCGATGCTACCACCAAACATACCCATCTGGTATTTCCCTCGAGACCAAACGAGGAAGTCAACCGAGGAACTCACACGATTGGCGGTTTTATTTATTCGCTTATCATTGCAGCAATTACTAGTCGGTATAGATAGTCATCTGATATAATAAGCAAGTGGGCAGTTTTAGTTAACCATTACATTGTAGTTGCAACACTTACTAGTCGAGATACAATAAGCATGAGATATCCCAAACCCAGCGTTGTTGGTACTTTTATTTAGTCATTCCGTTGTAGTGAAGCTGATTACTAGTCATATCGGATACAAGTCAAATTATAACAGTAAACTTTAGTTATAGTTGTCTATGATCGAGAACTGTGCTCCAAGTCGTCCATAACCCTGCAGGGGTGCACCAAAGTTTCCACACGCACCTACACCCTTGTTGTCAGATCAGGTAGGTACAAGATCACAAAACATACACCCAACGGTATGTCGACGGGGTTTCGGACACGACTTTTCCTAGACCAAAAGCAAGCACATGGGGGGCCACCCCAATAAGATACCCTTAACTACGTGGGCCGGTCTCCTTGACGGACCCTGGTTTTGCTATAACGGCTTTAAACGACTGGGAACCCGAAAGTGTGACTGGGCTTGTCGATACCAAATCGTGCCGATCCAAAAAGCATCTGGCGCTGCACGCGCAATCATAAATAAAGCAGTAAAACATGGCATAAGTACAGGATAGTAATAAAGCCCCAAACTACTTTGTGGCCCCTGGTACAGTACTTTGAAATCAGGTACTAATCGATGGAGGTGCCCACACACCCCACCTGTGGTTAGCGCGCTCGATCTCGGAACATGTGTCAAGAACTCGGTCCCACGAACACCAAAGGAGCGTTAAAAACCAAATATTGTCTATTACCCACCGGTGCCTCTGCCTTTACCTACTTCAATTTTAGTTATTAAACAATAATTCAAGCCATGATCATCTCCAACATTAAACATACAGCAATACTCCAACAACTGTGGTACTTGACGACACGCAATAGCACTTGAGCAAGCGACTACGAAGCGCAAGTCCAACTACCTACCAAACAATAGGTAATAGGATGTGTCCAAGGCAATAAAAGGCTGCAAGGGATATCACGGGTACAAAAACTAGAGCATCGCAACACAGATAGCAATAGATCAAAAGGAAGAAATAAAGACTAGAAAAGTAAAATAGGTAGAAAGGGGGAGAATGCTCGCCTGTAAAACATTGCTGAAGGTTCATCCGAAGATCGGGTCGACACTCGCATCAACTCGTCGGCCTAATCCGTGAAGAAGCAAAGCACTAGAAGAAACACCAGATGCACTATTTAATACTACGGCAGAAGATCGGGCATGATGCATGTATGATGTATGACATGGCAAATATGCGATGCAATTAGGCAATATTAAGTGGAACCGGGGTTCCGACAATTATTAAGTGGTTCAAGTTATTTATATACCCCACAATTTAAATGTTGCATTAACAAGACAAAAGATAGCACCGGTTCACTACACAAATTCAAATGAGGCCAATATAAGACTAGATTTGCCCGCATATGGCCTCCATATTTAATTATTAGGTGTGTCGACAAAAGCTCCCAACCCACATGATATGTATGCGAGTATGAACAATTATATGCAACATGTATATATGTCATTTATAAAAATAAGGGCTTGGATAAAGGATCACACTGAGGGGCCTTGGCGATCTTGGTTTAGGGTTTCGATGGGGTTTAGGCTTGGTCTTCGAATCCGTGGGATCGAGGCTTTGAATTCCGGGAAGGAGATCTTGGGGTACCATCTTGATCATCAGTGGCGAACTTGGGGCTCGACACCGGGGTCTTCCGGGTTCCATGTCGGAGTACTTGGGTTCCAACTTCGACGGTTGGTGAAGGACATGAAACGGAGTCGGTTCCGCGAGTTCCGGGCAAAAGATCTTGTCGTACTTCTCGCGATCCTAGTGTCAAAGCCACATCACCAACGATCAAAATCGTGGATAACCACTTGTGACCAAAGACACGATCAACACGCCACTTCCCACTGCCAAAAACCGCAACACAATCTATACCTGCACCCAACAGGTGCCCTGATGCTGAGGGTGTTGCTGTTATCAAGTTGTTGACTTCAGGTAGAGGCACATGGGGAAACCATGGACGAGGCGAGGCCGTGGAGTCGAGGGAGTTCGGCGGCTCGCGGGCCAGAGGAGAGAGGCGGCGAAACTCTTCTGCAGGTGCGGCGAAAACATAAGAAGGAGGCAGAGGAGATGCGACTGCGGAACGGGGCGCCGCGACGGAGAGCAGACAAGGACAGGGAAGGAGGGGCCGCTGCAGGACGGACGCGGCCAAAGGTGCGCGGCCAAGGCAGGGGCCGTCGCAGAGGGTGGCGCTGTTTCGCACGGGAGGCGGTGCCGAGGAGGTTACCGACAGAGAGGCCGATGGTGGCGGAGACGAACAGGGCCAGGAATGCGGTGGCGTCGGAGACGAGGACGCACGGCCGGGCGCAGGCAGCAGCCAACTCCGGGGTCGCTCGCAGGCGGGCGCGGGCCGAAGCTAACGGGGAGGGACCCGGAGGTGGAGGTGGCCTTGGCGGCTCGCAGGCGGCGGGCATGGCGGCCCAGGCTTGGCTCCTGGCGAGGCGGGGCGCGAGAGGGAGGGCGACGAGCTCGGGAAGGTGGGGAGCAGGCCATGGCAGGCGTGAGGGAGGATCTTCCTGCGGCGGCGGCAGAGAGAACCAGGCGGCGGCGGCGGGCGATTGGTTGGTAGCGGCGGAGGTTGTCGGGTTGGGGAACGAAGGGAGTATGGGGTCGAGGGGATCCCGTGTGGGGAGGGCATGCGTGCATGGTGTTTGCGTGTGGTGGGTCCGGCGGCATGATAGGGAGGAAAGGTGTGGAGGGATTAGGTAGGGTTAGGGTTTGTTTTAGGGTTAGGTTTTGGTCTGGTGGGTTGGGCCAACGGGGGTGGTAGTCTGGCTGGCTAGGTTTTTGGCCTGGCCGGCCGACTCCCCCCGAAAACGTTTTATTTTTTTATTATTATTATGTTTTAATTTGACAGGCTTATGCAAACAGGTTTAGACAAACAAAACTATTACAGAAAAGCCTGTGGTTTAATTTGAGATACATGATTGAGTAATGACAAACGAAAATAGGGTTTTCGCAAATTAGTTTTATGAACAAACATGCATGATGATGTCATGATGACGCACATAATAAAAACAACAGCGATTTTCTAGTAGTGGAATTATCCGGGGTGCTACAATTCGACACCACTAACAATGGATCTCGCCCTCGAGATCCGCCTCTTGGTACGAGGAAGAAGGCCGACGTTCTGGATCTCCTTGCTTCGTGTAGATCTTCGCGACACCACTAACAATGATTCTTACTCCATGTTGAAATCAGCGACACCACCAACAAGGGTCGTTGTTGACATCCGTCGAGAGAGCACTCCGGAGAAACAAATATGAAGGTCGAGATCTCAAAAGATAAGGCCACCTCTAACCTCCATGGAATGAGTATAATTGCATCGATCCACCGACTCAATGTACAAGAGCGAATGATAAGAGTAGTCGGATGGTGATCAGTCCATCGCGCACCCAAAGCATTACTCTGCACATGAATAGGAAATTATGCAACCAACTCTCGGAATTCAGATTGTAGGTCTCGACAAGCGAGGTTCGGAAAACAAAGGGGAATGCAGGTACTCATCAGATCTGATGTAGATGATCGTGTCGGAGAACACCGAAACATACAAAGAAAATTTTAGTGGATTTTGGGTACATTGGAAGGTTCAACAGATGAAACATTCCTCAGATAGCATGAAGGTCGGATGTCGAAGCACCGTTACAAGAGGAGGAAGCGAAACCCTGAAGGTACGACAAAAACCCAACCACGAGAATTCCTGGACTCGAAGAAAAGATAAGAGAGCAGATTCAAAACACGCAGAGGTAAGAGGAGAATAGCATTGGGGTAAGGAGTAAAATTAGACCTAGTTAGATCTATCCAACCGATTTTCCAAAATAGTTTTGACACTCTACATCGGTCGTTAGCTAGGTTATCCTACAGGCTGGACCAGTGGGGTATCGTAACTGCTGAGCTCTGATACCACTCTGTAACACCCTCAGAATCGGCCCTATGCAAGTGTTAGCGCTTCCCGCTAAACCCGCATAGAAACGATTCAAAGGTGCCCACCAGGCACTTTCGTGCGGGTGGAAAACGAAGTAATATCATTGCACAATAGTCCTCGATGGAACCCACAAAACATATATACAACAACGACTCAACGAGTCAAGAATACAGATATACAGTACAAAGATCCAAATCACCTTGAAAACGATACAGCGTCCGAGTACGGACAAGATGCAAATTGAGCTAAGAGCCCTGAAGAATAACCAATGGCGTCCATAACCACCTGGCCAAGCAGGAAGGGTAACCACCTAACGACGTCGATCTCAAAACCTGCTTAAACAAAAGGGTGCCACAAAGGGCAAAGGAAAAAGAGAGGCGGTCGATCGAGGCGACACGGTGAGGCTAGAATTCGGCGGTCCTCGCCTACATAGGTATGGTGGACTGAAGCGGCAGCGCAGCATGCACTAACAACCTATAGAGACTCGATATAACTGTCGGCTATCAGAGAGGGATAAGAAAGACCTATACGGAACCAACCTGATGCTACCACCAAACATACCCATCATGGTATTTCCCCCTCGAGACCAAACGAGGAAGTCAACCGAGGAACTCACACAGTTGGCAGTTTTATTTATTCAGTTATCGTTGCAGCAATTACTAGTCAGGTATAGATAGTCATCCTGATATAATAAGCAGTGGGCAGTTTTAGTTAACCATTCCGTTGTAGTTGCAACACTTACTAGTCAGATACAATAAGCATGAGATATCCCAAACCCAGCAGTTGTTGGTACTTTTATTTAGCCATTTCGTTGTAGTGAAGCTGATTACTAATTATATCGGATAAAAGTAAAATTATAACAGTAAACTTTAGTTATAGTTGTCTATGATCGAGAACTGTGCTCCAAGTCGTCCATAACCGCGGACACGGCTTCTCGAAAAGATTTAACCCTGCAGGGGTGCACCAAAGTTTCCACACGCACCTACACCCTTGTTGTCAGATCAGGTAGGTACAAGATCACAAAACATACACCCAACGGTATGTCGACGGGGTTTCGGACACGACGTTTCCCAGACCCAAAGCAAGCACATGGGGGGCCACCCCACTAAGCTACCCGTAACGAAGTCGGCCGGTCTCCGAGATGGACCCAGGGTTTGCGAGAACGGCTGTAAACGACTGGGAACCCGAAAGTGTGACTGGGCTTGTCGATACCGCAAAATCGCGCATGATCCAAAAAGCAATCTGGCGCTCCACGCGCAATCATAAATAAAGCAGTAAAACATGGCATAAGTACAGGATAGTAATAAAGCCCCAAACTACTTTGTGGCCCCCGGTACAGTACTTTGAAATCGGGTACTAATCGATGGAGGTGCCCACACACCCCACCTATGGTTAGCGCGCTCGATCTCGGAATAGGTGTCAAGAACTCGGGGTCCTACGGAACACCAGTGAGCGGTTAAAAACCAAATATTGTCTATTACCCACCGGTGCCTCTGCTTTTACCTACTTCAATTTTAGTTATTAAACAATAATTCAAGCCATGATCATCTCCAACATTAAACATACGGCAATACTCCAACAACTGTGGTACTTGACGACACGCAACAACACTTGAGCAAGCGACTACGACGCGCAAGTCCAACTACCTACCAAACAATAGGTAATAGGATGTGTCCAAGGCAATAAAAGGCTGCAAGGGATATCACGGGTACGAAAACTAGAGCATCGCAACACAGATAGCAATAGATCAAAAGGAAGAAATAAAGACTAGAAAAGTAAAATAGGTAGAAAGGGGGAGAATGCTCGCCTAAAAAACATTGCTGAAGGTTCATCCGAAGATCGGGTCGACACTCGCATCAACTCGTCGGCCTAATCCGTGAAGAAGCAAAGCACTAGAAGAAACACCGGATGCACTATTTAATACTACGGCAGAAGATCGGGCATGATGCATGTATGATGTATGACATGGCAAATATGCGATGCAATTAGGCAATATTAAGTGGAACCGGGGTTCCGACAATTATTAAGTGGTTCAAGTTATTTATATACCCCACAATTTAAATGTTGCATTAACAAGACAAAAGATAGCACCGGTTCACTACACAAATTCAAATGAGGCCAATATAAGACTAGATTTGCCCGCATATGGCCTCCATATTTAATTATTAGGTGTGTCGACAAAAGCTCCCAACCCACATGATATGTATGCGAGTATGAACAATTATATGCAACATGTATATATGTCATTTATAAAAATAAGGGCTTGGATAAAGGATCACACTGAGGGGCCTTGGCGATCTTGGTTTAGGGTTTCGATGGGGTTCAGGCTTGGTCTTCGGATCCACGGGATCGAGGCTTTGAATTCCGGGAAGGAGATCTTGGGGTACCATCTTGATCATCAGTGGTGAACTGGGGGCTCGACACCGGGATCTTCCGGGTTCCATGTCGGAGTACTTGGGTTCCAACTTCGACGGTTGCTGAAGGACATGAAACGGAGTCGGTTCCGCGAGTTCCGGGCAAAAGATCTTGTCGTGCTTCTCGCGATCCTAGTGTCAAAGCCACATCAATACACCAACGATCAAAATCGTGGATAACCACTTGTGACCAAAGACACGATCAACACGCCACTTCCCACTGCCAAAAACCGCAACACAATCTATACCTGCACCCAACAGGTGCCCCTGGTACTGTTGAGGGGTGTTGCTGTTATCAAGTTGTTGACTTCAGGTAGAGGCACATGGGGAAACCATGGACGAGGCGAGGCCGTGGAGTCGAGGGAGTTCGGCGGCTCGCGGGCCAGAGGAGAGAGGCGGCGAAACTCTTCTGCAGGTGCGGCGGAAACATAAGAAGGAGGCAGAGGAGATGAGACTGTAGAACGGGGCGCCGCGACGGAGAGCGGACAAGGACAGGGAAGGAGGGGCCGCTGCAGGATGGACGCGGCCGAAGGTGCACGGCCAAGGCAGGGGCCGTCGCAGAGGGCGGTGCTGTTTCGCACGGGAGGCGGTGCCGAGGAGGTTACCGATGGAGAGGCCGACAGTGGTGGAGACGAACAGGGCCAGGGATGCGGTGGCGTCCGAGACGAGGACGCACGGCCGGGCGCAGGCAACAGCCGACTCCGGGGTCGCCATGCGGGCGCGGGGGCCGGTTAACGGGAGGGACCCGAGGTGGAGGTGGCCTTGGCGGCTGCAGCGGCGGGCATGGCGTGCAGCTTGGTCTGGCGGGCGCGAGGGAGGGCGACGAGCTCGGGAAGGTGGGGAGCAGGCCATGGCAGGCGTGAGGGAGGATCTTCCTGCGGCGGCGGCAGAGAGAACCAGGCGGCGGCGGCGGCGGGCGATTGGTTGGTAGCGGTGGAGGTTGTCGGGTTGGGGAACGAAGGGAGTATGGGGTCGAGGGGATCCCGTGTGGGGAGGGCGTGCGTGTGTGGTGTTTGCGTGTGGTGGGTCCGGCGGCGTGATAGGGAGGAAAGGTGTGGAGGGATTAGGTAGGGTTAGGGTTTGTTTTAGGGTTAGGTTTTGGTCTGGTGGGTTGGGCCAACGGGGGTGGTAGTCTGGCTGGCTAGGTTTTTGGCCTGGCCGGCCGACTCCCCCCGAAAACGTTTTATTTTTTTATTATTATTATGTTTTAATTTGACAGGCTTATGCAAACAGGTTTAGATAAACAAAACTATTACAGAAAAGCCTGTGGTTTAATTTGAGATACATGATTGAGTAATGACAAACGAAAATATTGTTTTCGCAAATTAGTTTTATGAACAAACATGCATGATGATGTCATGATGACGCACATAATAAAAACAACAGCGATTTTCTAGTAGTGGAATTATCCGGGGTGCTACAGAAGTGAATGGTGTGGATATCATCCGCACCTTCCTCGAGCGTCGGGTGCAGCCACTCCAGGCTAGGGTGCACCCAATGTTCCTTTATGTTGGCTGGCGTGATCCGACGAGGGTTTCGGCTGAGAAAATCTCCCAGGGAGATCTTGACAGGGCCCTTCGCTTGCTGCTGAAGTTCAAGGCCGGAGAGGAAATCCCGGGGAAGTCGCTGACTCCTCCGTTTTCTTCTGTGCTTCCTGTTCCACAGGTGTAGATCCGTGCACGTCGCGCTATTTTTCGACTGCATTGTTTTGTATTTGTTTGCTAACAAATTGTTCTTCTCTTGTGCAGAGCTTCAAAGTGTCGGGTATGTCGCCTCCATTACCCTAAGTATATCCAGATGCTCCAGACAATGATTTGGTGGATTCCATGTCCGAGCTGCCATCGGCGCGATCTCCGGCTGAAGATGCCAACGAGTCGAGCGAGGACCACACGTGCAAACGATCGTGGAGCTCCAGCGAGTCTTCGGATGCCTCGACTCCTCCGACTCCTAGGAACCCTTCGTGTCTTGAGCGTCATAGTGACGGGCATGGAGGCTCTTCCTCTCCTATTCCTGCTATCCCCGTGCGGGCTGTAGCGCCGCACCCGCCAGCGAAGCGGAAGAAGGAAGAAAAGAAGGAAGAGAAGAAAGAGGAGAAGAGAGTCCGAAGGACCCCTCCTGTCTTCAACCTGAGCTCGCTGGACTCGTAAGTTTCCTCTGTACTGCTTTTCCTGTGCTGTTGACTGTGTGCTTGTGCTAATGTGTCCTTGTGCAGGCACTATTCCAATGATTCCTCCAGTGATGGTGCTCGAGAGATGATGGGGGAGTCGAAAGTTGTGTCTCCTCCTCCTCATACAGTGGCAACTTCTGAGGGCGCTGCTCCGAACCCTCTTCTGCGGGAGGTTCAGGTGGTTGCGCCTCAGAATTTTGCTAGCGGACCTTCGACATCACCATTGGATCATGTAAGTCTCCTGCCACGGGGGGAGCCTCCGAGTGTTTGTAAAAGAGTTTTCTTGTTTTGTTCTTCGAGTCTCGGGGGGAGCCCCCGAGCGTTTTCGTGTGTGTATCTTGCTTCTATTCTTTTCTGGTGGGCGTAGCCCCCGAGTCCTTTTTCTGACTGGTAGGTCTTCTTCCTGCAGCCTTTTGTGCAGGATGCCAAGCGACTGGTGCAGGAGCACCTAGTGCTGGAGGCCAGCCTCAAACAGCTTCAAGGTACTATTATGCCTTTGATGTTTGCTTCTTCGTATATTCTTGTCCTGTTATCTGACACCTGTACTTTTTGGATCCAGAGGAGCATAACACCTCCCTTCGTGAGATCGATGCTCTCAAAAAGAGCCTTGGTCAAGCGGAGAAGAAGGCCGAGGTCGCCGTTGGTGCGAAGGAGCGCCTTGAGCTGGAGTCAGCTCGCGGCCGAGGCTAAGGCGCTGCGGCGGGAGGCCACGGACGCGAGGCAGCAATTTTGCCATCTGCTGCGGTGGCGTGAAAGTGGCTGATAAGCTCATGGCTGCTGCCAAGGCTGTTTCGGGTGAGTATCTTGTTTTACCCCTTTTATTTTTCTTGTCTTTCTTCTGGGTGCTTTCTTCATTCCTTTTCTTTATTGTCTCAGATGCCGCAGGCATCGAGTTTGACCGCAGCGCTCTGGAGCACGGGAGTGCTCTAGATGATGCTACTGCAGCGGTCGAAGATCGCTGCAGCACCGTCGTCGGCTCACTTGCCAAGGCCAAGGAGGTCCTTGGCCGCTTCTACAAGGAGCTTGTCCCCAAAGGCGCGGCTCTTGATGATGTTGACGCTTTGGCGGAGGCGTTGTCAGTTGAAGCGCTGCGCGTAAGCGCATAAGCGAAAAGAACATCGGCGTCCGTTGGTGGCGATGGCCTTGGCGGCTGGAGCGGAGCTGGATATTCCCCAGATCACCTCCCGGATGCCAACGACCGCGGATGGATCCGAGGTAGCCTTCGCTACCTATTCTGCTCGATGCAAGCGATATGGGCCCAAGCTGATTGATCTGCTGGCCGAATACGCGCTACGGCAGCAGGGGGAAGCCAAAGCGAGGCAATCCGGCTCTGAGGCGACTCGGTATGCCCGCGTCTTAAGCGTTAGTCAGAGGATAGTTTGTAATTTTCTTTTGCTGTAATTATGTTGAAGAAACAAAATCCCTGTGCCACGTAGTGGCGTTTATCCACTTAATGAATTTTAGTGAGTTGTGTTCTTCGATGTCTAAGTGTTTATGTCCTTTTCTTTTCTGCTGCTCTAGGTTCCTTCGGGTGCTGATCCCGTTGACACCCCTGAGTACTTGGCAATGCCATCTTTGGATGATTCGTCACAACTTGCTTTTCTTCGAGACCGTGTTCGTAGTCTTGAGAAGGAGTTGCTTAGGGTGCATGGTCACGCCGATGTTTGGAAGTCCAAGGCAGATCGCGGTGTAGCCAGAGAGGAGTACTTGATGGCGGAATTGCTTCGACTGTCTGAGCAGCTTCAGTGTAAGTTTTTTCGAGCTGTTGCTTATTTCTTCGGATGCGTATGCTGGCCTGGCATCTTACTTTTGTGCGAGTATCGCAGGTGCTAACCTTGCTCCAAGGGAGGAGACGGAGCGTGTTGTTTTTCGGGTCAATTGTTTGACTCAGCAGGACATGGAAGCTGGCGGGTTCTTCTGGATGGATCGCGACCGTGCCATGGCTCTGGCAACAGTGTAGGATCGCGTTCACCAAGTATCACGGGTGCTTCGCCAAGTGCAGACTTTTGCCGTTGCCTGCATGTTATGTTTCGGATGTTGTGCCAACAACCCTGTCCGGTCTTCATCTAGATTTGGGCGTGACCCGTGTCCGAGAATAGGTGAGGCAGCAGTACTCGCAGTGAAGGCTGCGTTGTCCCTGGTTAGGCTGCATCGTCCTGATGTAGATCTGTCTGTTGTAGCAGCTGGGCCACCTCTTCGGCCGGATGGTGGCGAGTGGGATATGCGTCCGCATTATGCGGTTGTAAGGCAGTATGCCAAACAGGTCGTAGATTTGTTTGAGCAGCGTGCTCAAGTTATTCTCTAGAATAGGTAGTACCTGTAAAAGAGATAGATGTAAAATTTGTATATTTCGACTGGGCGTGTTGTGCCCTTTGTTATAAAGGTTTGTTTGTGGTTTGAGCACGCAGTGCTTTGTTTGAGTATGTGTCCTTTTCGTTTGCCTGACGTTATCAGCTACTCAGGTGTACACGTGTGATCCTCGGTCGATGAAATCGTGAGGTGGGGGGAGCCCCCGAGTGCGTTTGTAGCATAAAGTAAAGTTGCAAATAGTGAACGAAATTGTGGGGCGAGACACTTAGCTTTATTTATATCGAAATGGAGGAAGTATATTGTTCGGCTGAAAAGCCTTGCCTGAAAAGCCTTATTGAAAGTAAAGGGGTAGGTAGATAGGGGTAGAATCGTCGCAAGTGTGCGATGTTCCACGAGTTGGAGTATGCGACTCCAGACTCCACGTGCTTGAGGCGATAGGAGCCACCTGGGATGACTTCGGTGATGATGTAGGGCCCTTCCCATGGTGACTCGAATTTCTTCGGTCGCTCTCGCTTGAGTCGCAAGACAAGGTCTCCTTCGACGAAGGACCTTGGGTGCTTGGCCTGTGGTAGGCGGAGACTCGCTGGTACACCATCGATTTTGCTGCCACGTCCCTTGCCTCGTCGAGTGTGTCGACGGCGTCTTCGAGTGCAGCCGTGGATTCGGCTTCGCTGTAAGCGACGACCCGGGGGGCCTGGTTGCGTACTTCGGCTGGTAGTACGGCTTCGGCTCCATGCACCATGAAGAACGGTGTGTAGCCGGTGGAGCTGTTTGGCGTGGTACGGAAACTCCATAGGACGGATGGCAGCTCCTTCGTCCAGGCTCCGGCCTTTCGTTCGAGTGGGCTCATGAGGCGCTTCTTGATGCCAGCGTCGATTAGGCCGTTGGCCTTTTCGACCTGCCCATTCGTTTGCGGGTGAGCCACTAAGGCATATGTGATGTTGATCCCGAGGCCTTCGCAGAAGTCTTGGAATTCTTTGGAGACGAAGTTCGATCCATTGTCGGTAATGATGTTGTGCGGTACGCCGAACCTGTAGACAATGGATTCGAAGAATTTGACGGCGGTCTTGCCCTTTTGGTTGGTAACCGGCATGGCTTCGACCCACTTGGTGAATTTATCGACTGCGACCAGAAGGTAAACGTGCCCCCCTTTCGAGGACTTTGGCAGTTTGCCGATCATGTCGAGGCCCCATTGAGCAAAGAGCCAGGCTATAGGTATGGGTCTGAGCTCTGACCCGGGTGCGTGCAGTTTATCGGCGAACCGTTGGCACCCGTTGCATCTTCGGACGATATCCTTTGCATCTCTCATGGCCGTTGGCCAGTAGAATCCAGCTCGTAGAGCTTTGGCGACAAGGGAGCGGCTGCCTGCGTGATCACCGCAGATGCCCTCGTGGATGTCTTGGAGGATGGCTTTCCCGTCACCGATGGTGACGCACCTTTGTAGTACACCCGTAATACTGCGCTTGTACAGCTCGCCATTGATGATGGTGAAGGCTTTTGACCGACGAGATATGTGTCGGGCATCCGTCGAGCTGTCAGGCAGTTCTCCGTTTATCAAGAACTGGAGGTATGGTCGCGTTCAAGTTTCTTCGACTGCCATAACCTGCATCAGGATGACCATAGCGACCTCTGTGTCTAGTTTCTCGGGTCCTTCGTGTCCTTCGGGTAGCGTAGCCCCCAAGTGTTCTACTTCTTCGGGTGATCCCTTGGGGAATTTCCGCTTGATGGATGGCACGCAAATCTGTTCGAGGAACACACCTGGTGGCACCTTTGCGCAGGTGGAGCCGATGTTGGTGAGTCTGTCGGCTTCCTCGTTGCTTTCTCTTCCGACGTGCCGAAGCTCGCAACCGTCGAGTTCTCCTTCGAGTGCGTTGTAGAGTGCGCGGTACGCGATCATGTTTTCGGCGTGTGCGTCGCACTCGTTCATCGTCTGTTGGACAACGAGGTTGGAGTCACCGTAGATGACCAGGCGCGTTGTGCCGCAGATCTTTGCCATCCTCATGCCGTGGATGAGGGCTTCGTATTCGGCCTCGTTGTTGGAAGCTCGGAATTTCATCCGGAGGACGTACTTCATCTGGTCGCCTACTGGGAGGTCAAGATGACTCGGCTCTGCTCCAGCTTCACGCTTGGAGCCGTCGAAGTGCATCGTCCATGACTGCGACATATCTAGGGTGTCTGGCAGCTGCAGCTCCATCCAATGTACAAGGAAGTCCGGGAGGACTTGAGATTTGATTGCGAGTCGCTTCTCATAGACGATGTCCAGGGGTGACAGCTCGATGCCCCACACGGCCATGCGTCCTATGGCCTCTGGGTTATTCAGAATGTTGTTCAGGGGTGCCTCGTTGACGACCATCACCTGGTGCTCCTGGAAGTAATGGCTCAGCCGTCGAGCCGTCATGAACACGCCGTAGGCGAGTTTCTGGTAGTGAGGGTACCTCTGCTTTGTTGGCGTCAGTACCTCGCTGAGGTAGTAGATTGGGCGTTCGACCCCGTGGGTCTTGCTTTCTTCAGGTCGTTCGACCACTAGCACGGTGCTGACCACCTGGTGTGTGGCTGCTATGTACAGCAGCAGAGGCTCGCGCTCCTTTGGCATGACCAGGACGGGCAAGGTGGAGAGTAGCCGTTTGAGGCTTTCGAACACATCATCGGCTTCGGGCGTCCACTCGAATTTATCTGCCTTGCGTAGCAGCTGGTAGAATGGCAGGGCCTTCTCGCCCATGCGGCTGATGAATCTTCTCAACGCCGCTATTTGTCCTGCGAGCTGCTGGACGCCCTTGAGGTTTTTCGGCTTCTCCATCGCCATGATGGCCCTGATTTTCTTCGGGTTCGCCTCGATCCCTCGCTGAGAGATGAAGTACCCAAGCAGCTGACCCGATGGGACGCCGAAGGCGCACTTTTCGGGGTTGAGCTTGATCCTGTAGCGATCGAGGTTGTCGAACGTCTCGCGGAGATCGTCGATGAGTGTTCTTGCCTTCCTAGTTTTAATGACTATGTCGTCGACATAGACTTGAACGTTGAAAACGATCTGGTCCTTGAGGCATTCCTGCATGCATCGCTGGTACGTGGCACCTGTGTTCTTTAGCCCGAAGGGCATTGTGTTGTAGCAGAATACTCCGAACGGTGTGATAAACGCCGTTTTCTCTTGATCTTCGACCTTGAGCCGAATCTGGTTGTAGCCTGAGTAGGCATCGAGGAAGGAGAGTTTCTCACATCCTGCGGTCGAATCGATGATCTGGTCGATCCGAGGAAGAGGGAAGTGGTCCTTTGGGCAGTGCTTGTTTAGCGACGTGAAGTCTACGCACATACGCAGGATATCCGTGTCCTTCTTGGGGACCATCACTGTATTTGCGAGCCACTCACTTTCTTTGATCTCCCTGATGAAGTCTGCGGCGAGTAACCTGTTTATTTCCTTCCCGATGGCTTCGGCCCGTGGATCAGACAGTCTCCGGATGGACTACTTGACGGGCTTGGTGTCTGGAAAGACGTTGAGTGCATGCTCGGTGAATTCCCTGGGAACTCCTGGCATGTCCGCAGGACACCAGGCGAAGATTTCCCAGTGCTCACGGAGGAATTCGACGAGCGCGCTTTCTTATGCGGGGCTGAGGTCGTTGGCGATCAGCGCCGTCTTGGAGGCATCCATCGGATGGACCTGCACCTTCTTTGTGTTGACGGTGGAGTCGAAGTACATGTCGGGTGCGTTTTGTCGTGCGACTGGGGGTGCCCCATTGTCCGTCACCTCGTGGAGCCTTACGAGTTCCTCCTGCATGCCGAATGATTGGGAGATTCTGTTGAAATCCCTGTCGCATTGGTCCGATCGGGTGAAGCTCCCGTGGATTGTGATGACGCCCTTACCGGCATCTTGAGTAGCGGTATGCGAGTGTGGGACAGCCAAGAACCTTGCGAATGCTACGCCCGAGGATGGCATGGCTTGTGATGGCGATCCACCACTTCAATTCGAGCTGTTCGGTCGGAAATTGTCCGGCTTGCCGAAGATGACGTCGAGCCATATTTTGCCCAGGGGGAATATGCCCTTTCCTGGGACAATGCCGTGGAACGTTGTATCTGACTGTTCCAGGCTGCACTGCGGGATTCGCATTGCTGCCAGAGTACTTGCGAACATCAGATTGATGCCGCTGCCGCCGTCCATGAAGACGCGACTCATCTCGAAACCTCCGATCTGCGCCTCCAGCACCAGGGCAGCATGACCTGGGCGAGGGATCTGGCAAGGGTGATCCGAACGACTGAACGTGATGCAGGACTCCGATCCGCTGAGGTACTCAGGGATGGCGGGTGGAGTTGCCACGGACAGGTTGATCTGTCGGGTGATTTTCTTCTGCACCCTATTCGTGGGGCGCCCCTTCTGGATCATCAGGGCTCCTTTCGGCGGGGGATACCCGTTCCCAGCGTTATTCTGTGCTGGTGCGACTGGATGGTTTGGGCCTCCTACAGGTGGCGGTGGAGGAGCTCCATGCGCTATCTCACCCGGCGCGGGTGCGTTCCCAAATCCAGGAAGTGGAGCTTGCTGCCTCATCTGGACCATGCTTTCGCTGAGTTTCTGGAACTCGCGGCAGTCCTTTAGCATGTGGCTTGCCTTCTCCTTGCCATCCTGCTTGTCGATGTCGAAGTGGATGGTGCATGGACCCGAAAGTTTTTCGTATGCTGAGGGTCCATTATCGCGGTCGCGGCGCTGCCACGACTGTGCTGGGCGTCCTCCGTCGTGGAAGTTTCCTCCATGATATCCTCCGATGTTGCGGTTGGTGTCGTTGCGGCGATCGGTGTAGCGGGCCGCGACCATGTCGGGTCCATCGCGATCATCATAGACGCGCGATCTTCTCTTGCTACGGCACTCTTGTCGTCGACTGTAGTCATCTTCTTCTTCCGATTGTGCTCGGTGAATGGAGTCTTCTCCGCCAGCCCACCTGTTGGCGATGTCCATGAGGTGGTCGAGTGTTTTGGGCTTGACGCGCCCAAGTTCCTCCTTGAAGTCTTGGCGCTTGACGCTGTCCCTGAAGGCGTCGATGGCCCTCTCTTCGGAGATGTGCGCTGCGGAGTTCTTTGTGTTGGACCAGCATAGTATGTACGAGCGAATGGATTCGCCCGTTCGTTGAGTGCAGGCTCGCAACTCTTCGATTGAGGCGGGCCTCTTGCTGGTGCCCTTGAAGTTTCGGATGAAGGCAGCTAGCTCATCCCAACTTCGGATGGACCTCAAGATAGGCACGAGCGGATCCGGGCCGCTCACCGTGACCAAGGCATTGCATGGCGGTTTCCTTGTTTCCGCCGTGCAATTTGACGGACGATAGGTGGTCGCTGAGCCATGCCTTTGGGTCTTGTGTGCCGTCGAACTTCGGAGTATCCGAAGGAAGCTTGAAATTGCGTGGCATCTTTGTTCGCCGAACAGATCTGCTGAAGCATCGGGCTCCGCAGAGTTCTCCTTCGTCTTTGTCCATCTCGGATTCAGACAAGCATGCGCGCTTGGCTCGTGCTTTGTCGATTTTGCGCTGTGTGAGCGCATCTCTGGCGTCGTAGTCGCGGTTGCGGTGGCGCGAACTCTTCTTCCTTCAAGGAAGGTCATGTTCCTCTTCTTCGGATGAAGGGGTGGGGCTGCGGTCGAACCTGACTGGAGCTTTCTTCTTCGGCTCCGTGGGAGCTTCCTGGTGGAGCGCGGCTCCGACGAGTCCGAGTCCGGTAAGTGCGGACTTGTGCATGGCCCTCTTCGGGTCCCCCTCTGGAGGTAGGTGGGCTGCGAGTTACGCAGTGGCTGCCATGATCGCAGCCTGCGGCGTTTTCAGGATGACGTTGTCGTCGGCGTCCATCTCCATGAAGGATGTGTGGAGGGTTCGGGTCACCTCACGGCGCTCCTTGGGATCCATGTTCTCCATCCGAGAGCGGTGCTTGTTACCTTGGTTGCCGTTCGAGCTGGAGCCGATGCCCATGGCAGAGAGCGCGGCTCGTCGCGCGCTGGACTCTGAGGCTGCTTGCTTGCGTTTGTCAAGCACCTCCTACATCTTGACCTGCTTCTTGTGCTCCTCGATCAGGAGCAGGTGGTAGGCCATCAGCAGATCTCGGGAGGAGTCTGCAGGCAGGACTATGTTGCCCGCCACGGCGTTGCGGGCCTGGGCCCATCCTTCTTTGCTAAGGCGGATGACGTGGTCGTTGTTTTCCCCTTCGGGTGGGGGGGACTGGCTTCTTCTATTCCCGCCGTTTCGATCTGGCGGGTTAGGTGGCGGGTTGGGCGGCGGGTTGGGTGTTTGCTGATCCCCGTCAGCCTGTATGACTACGGCGCATTGGTAGCGCTCGTAGATTGGTCCGCTGCTACCGCAGCTTTCGGATCCGGAACCGTAGGTCCCTTCATCCGATGGCGGATCGCCTGATCGGAGTTGTACCGTCATTGCCGTAGGAATCATCTGTTGATGATGTTGTGCGTAGCACGGGGTGTGGGGTCCATGAAGAGGGCCTGATTGATGATAGGTGCACCCGCTCAGGGAGGCGGAGGGTGCCAGTTTGCCCCACCTGGAAGCAGAAGCTCCCGAACAGGATTTTGAGTCCGTCGCCTACGGGCTCGAAGTCCTTCATGGTGGCCGGTGAGTGGGCAGTGAAGTCAAAAGCGCCGAAGAGGAGATGACTCTCCGTCGCCACAGAGTTGTAGATTGATCGGGTTGGGACCGTCACGATTGCACAATCAGCGTCCCCAGTTCCCACAGACGGCGCCAATTGACGAGGTTTGATCTCATCAATGCCCATTGTTATGGACTTGGGTTTTGGAGAAGATGGGGATGCTGGAGATCATGGAACGGTTAGCAAACAAGCAACACGGGGACACAAGGTTTACAGTTCAGGCCCCGGAGGAAAACCCTACTCCGCTTGTGCACTCTTGATTACGGCAGAACCGAAGGTTCTGAAGGCAGATGCAATCTGGCGTGGAGTGTATCTGAAAGTATGAGAGAGAGATCTAGGTCGTGCCCTCCTGGCCTTTATATAGACTTAGGCAGGTCCCGGGCATAGACCTAGTCGGTTACAGGTTCTAGGGTTTTACCCCTTTGAATTTCCTATCTACTTTAGTCTTGCTCTCCAAGGATCCGAAGGCGTCATGGGCCTTGGCCACCCGAAAGTCTTCATGGGCCGGCGTATATTTGCCGTGGGCCTTCCTTGGGCTGGACCAGGTATGCTGAGATCATGTACCCGTGGGGTATAACCATGTCACCATCTCCCTCGATGCACTTTCTATCACATTTCGTGATAGTCCCTTTGTAAAGGAATCTGCCAGGTTTTTGTCTGTTTGAATATCATGCTTGATTATTACTCCGGAGTTTCTCAATTTTCTGACAGATTTCAAACGTCTCTTCACGTGTCTTGATGACTTCGCGTTATCCTTAGAATTGTTTACTTTGACAATAACAGTTTGGTTGTCACAATTCAAAAGGATTGCCGGCACAGGTTTCTCAACCACAGGCAAGTCCATCAAGAGCTCACGCAGCCATCCTGACTCAATAGTGGTTGTGTCTAAAGCAGTAAGTTCTGCTTCCATAGTTGACCTCGTCAATATGGTTTGTCTACGAGACCTCCATGAGACTGTGCCACCTCCAAGGGTAAACACATACCCGCTCGTTGCGTAGAGTTCATCAACGTCAGAGATCCAATTCGAATCACTATATCCTTCAAGCACAACAGGATTCCCTGAATAGTGAATCCCATAGCTCAGTGTACCACATAGATAGCGCATGACCCTTTAAAGTGCATGACAATGATCAATACCCGGGTTAGACATGAACCTACTCAACTTGCTCACAGCAAAAGAGATATCGGGTCTTGTAGCGCTTGCTAAGTACATGAGAGAACCAACAACTTGTGAATATTTCAGCTGATCTGTTGGTTCCTTCTTATTCTTTTGTAATGTCAAACTAGGATCATAAGGTGTTGGAGAAGTCTTGCCATCATTAAAGCCAAATCGGCTCAAGACCTTCTCAACATAATGAGATTGCGTTAAAGTAATCCCATTCTCGTTCTTAATAAGCTTGATGCTCAGAATGACATCAGCCTCTCCCAGATCTTTCATATCAAAACTCTTTGATAGGAAAGACTTGACTTCATTTATCACTTTCATGTTTGTACCAAAGATCAGAATGCCATCCACGTGCAAACATAATATAACGCTATCGCCCCCACCATGGCGATAGTAAACACACCTATCAGCCTCATTAATGACAAAGCCAGCAGAAAGTAGAGTTCTGTCAAACTTCTCATGCCATTGCTTAGGTGCTTGTTTCAGGCCATATAAAGATTTCAATAACTTGCACACCTTTATCTCTTCACCTTTTACCACAAACCCATCCGGCTGATCCATATAGATCTCATCTTCCAACTCTCCATTAAGGAAAGCCGTCTTCACGTCCATTTGATGAACTAGAAGATCATAAGAGGCAGCCAGGGATAGTAGTACTCGAATGGTGGTCAGTCTAGCGATAGGTGAATAGGTGTCAAAGTAATCTTCGCCTTCTTTCTGTGTGTAGCCCTTAGCTACAAGACGTGCCTTGTACTTCTTAATAGTACCATCAGGCCTTAGCTTCTTCTTGAACACCCACTTACATCCCACAGGTTTACAACCATAGGGTCGTTCTGATAATTCCCAAGTTCCATTAGAAAGAATCGAGTCCATCTCATTTTGGACAGCTTCTTTCCAATCATCATCAGAGATGCATATGCCTCAGTAATGGATCTGGGAGTATCATCCACAAGGTACACGATGAAGTCATTACCAAAGGATTTTGCAACCCTCTGTCTCTTACTCCTCGTGAGAGGTTCATCGTCATCCTTCTCAAGAAATTCCTCATGTGGTTGTTCAGAATTCTCAATAGATGCACTAGATTCAGGAAGTATTTCAGAAGAAATCCTACCAGTGCTATGCATATATTTCATAGGAAAAATATTCTCAAAGAATGTTGCATCACGAGATTCCATTATAGTATCAATATGCATATCAGGTACCTCAGATTTAACCACTAGAAATCTATAGCCTACACTCCGTGGAGCATATCCTAGAAAGATGCAATCCACTGTCTTGGGTCCGAGCTTGCGTTTCTTGGGGATCGGTATGTTGACCTTGAAACACCCCAAATGCGCATACGAAAGTGATGGTTTTCTCCCAACCCACTCCTCATAAGGGGTCTTTTCTTTATTCTTGTTAGGAACTCTATTCAGGACATGACATGAAGTCAACAAAGCCTCCCCCCACCATGCCTTTGATAAACCAGCAGTGGCTAACATGGAATTCACCAAGTCAGTCAGCGTGCGGTTTTTCCTCTCGGCAACCCTGTTTGATTGGGGCGAGTAGGGAGGCGTCCTCTCATGAATAATTCCGTGTTCCTGACAGAATTCGTCAAATATTTTGGGAAAATACTCACCACCACTATCCGACCTAAGACGCTTGATCTTTCTATCTAGTTGATTTTCAACTTCGGCCTTATAGATTTTAAAGTAGTCTAAAGCCTCATCTTTAGTTTGCAATAAGTAAACATAGCAGAATTTAGTAGCATCATCTATCAACGTCACGAAATATCTCTTTTCACCTTTTGTCAACACACCATTCATCTCGCATAGATCAGAATGTATGAGTTCTAGAGGTGCCAAGTTTCTCTCTTCGGCAGCCTTGTGAGGCTTTCGAGGTTGCTTTGATTGCACACAACTATGGCACTTAGAACCTTTGGCAATAGTGAAATTCGGAATTAAACTTATACTGGACATCCGAATATCAAACCAAAATTAATGTGACATAAACGAGAATGCCAAATACTGGTATCATCATTAACACCACCACAAATATGATTCACGGATTTATTACAAAACTCTGAAAGTGAAAACCGGAACAAGCCTCCGAACTCATAACCTTTACCAATAAATTGTCCATGTTTCGAAACAACGACTTTATTAGACTCTAAGACAACCTTAAACCCATCTCTGCAAAGAAGGGAGCCACTAACGAGATTCTTGTTCATAGTAGGGACATGATGGACGTTCCTCAGCTGCACGATCTTTCCGGAAGTAAACTTCAGATCCACCGTGCCAGCACCACGAACAGAAGCATGTGATCCATTCCCCATTAGGACGGAAGAATCCCAAGCGACCTGATAAGAAGTGAACATAGATATGTCAGCACACACATGAACATTATCACCCGTATCAAGCCACCAACACGGTGATTGAAATACTAAAAGAACATCAAATAAATTACCATACCCATCAGTATTGCTAGCGGTCACGACGTTGACAGTCTTGGCCTTTTCCCTCTGTGGTCTGCGCGTTCTGGACAGTCCTTGGAAAAGTGGCCGGGTTCTCCACAAGTTTAACAAGACAGTTCACTCTTGTCCCTGTTCATCTTCTTCTTCTTGAAGGTTGTAGTCTTTACAGGCTTGTTAAAGGAGGGTTTGAAGTTCCCTTTGTTCTTGCCTACAGATTTGCCTTTCTGCACAAAGTTGGCAGTAGCATGACTCTCTCCTTTATCAGTAGTGTCCTTAGCCCGAGCCTTCTCCTCAACATCAAGGGACGCTATCAGATTTTCAACTGATATCTCCTGTCTCTTGTGTTTGAGAGTTGTGGCAAAGTTCCTCCATGAAGGGGGCAACTTAGCAATAATGCAACCCGCCACAAACTTGTCGGGTAAGGTACACTTAAGGAGTTCGAGCTCTTTGGCAATGCACTGTATCTCATGAGCTTGTTGAACCATAGGAAGGTCCTTTGTCATCTTAAAATCATGAAAGCTCTCCATGATATACGATTCATCGCCAAGATCTACAAGACCAAACTTTGCATCCAAAGGCATCCTGAGCTCCTTCCCGTCTTTTATGTGCATAAACACATCATACAGACGGTCATCAAGAATGCTCAGAATACATCCCACAAAGACAGTATTGGCATCCTCGAACTTCTTTTGATCCTCGTAAGATATAGTTCCTTCAGGTTTGCCTTTACTGATGTGGAACACTTTCATCGTGGTCAGCCAAAGCTCAGCCTTGTACTGCCACCTCTTAAAGTGCACATCGGTAAACTTATCCGGCCTCAGTGCATCGGTAAAACCAGCCATTGTTAATTCAGGAAATTGCCTACAATAAGGTTTTCGGATTGTTGGATTATTAGGCATAATTTCCACGATTAATTCCAGAATATAACATGACAAAACCAGCTACTAGCTCATGTAACTCGAACATACTAGATGTACTAAACAACAGGATGATCGGAAACAAACAGCAGCTTAACATGTACTCGCAGAACATGATGAATAACCAAACAGGAGCACGTAGCACGTACCGTTCTGTTGTCGTAGTAGAAACTTTGGGGAAGAGTGATTTGCAGCAGATGGCGACAAAGACGGCGGTAGGCAGCACCACCTGACTTGGATGGAATACGATCCGTGATGGAGAAAGTAGAGAGGATGGCAAAACCCTAGATTGGTTTTCGGTGGTATTGAGCGACCCGAATAAGCTAACTGTTTAACACGTCTTTTTCTGAGCAGCAAAATAAAGCTCGGTTCGGCGAGATTCCCGCAACCCGCAACCCGCGGCACGCGCGCATCGTGACAGGCGGGCGGGCGGCGTCGGAGGAGGAGCGCGCGCGTGTATCTCTCTTATTGCCACTCACTTATAAAATGGTGCAACACTCCACCTTATAAGGTGGTGCAACTCTCCTCTAACTTTCCATGTGGGATTGAACTTGAGCTCCCGCTCCACTTCCATGTGAGTGCCACAAACATGAGCCCAAACACATATGGGTTGCCATAAATTTGGGCTTTAAGATTTAGGGAAAATCTGAAATACTCATGGGCCTAAATGGATTAGCCCTATTATTTCTAACTGAGAGTTTAGAGTTCACTCTTCTTTTCACACTTGTTGCTTTTACAAATTAATTACAGCGGCTTATAACTCGCCTAGCTGATGTGCTCGGCACGCAAGCCGTATCATGCACGGAGTCTATACTTGTCATGGTCCTGGGCTCCCTTGTCAAAACGTATAAGACTCCATTGATCCACTCTGTAACTATGGAGGTTGTATTCCATGATTAGGTGAGACCACGTACTTACGCACGCGACACATGGTTCCATCGATCCGTGGGTGGTAGGACAGTGTACGTGCATGCATGAGATGCAACGCCGGTACATAAGCAGCCAGATGGGACATATCAGCTTTGGCCAGTGCAAAAGGCTTTGCCCGGCTGTGTGGTATGTGGTTGCTTGCATAGTTGTGCACGTCGGGTCCGTCGGGACAGCTAGACTCTGCCTCTGCATGACGGTGTTTGATCGTAAGAGCCTCCGCGGGTACACTGCACTCATGCACACGCACGTCCAAAAAGAGAGGCCCATATTTTCCTTTTGATTCAAGCAAGCTTGTCTTTTTTTTTTGAAATTTTGTCAATCTATTAATAATCATCAACAACAGTATAAAGATGTTGAAAAATAATAAAAGATTACAAATAGGTTATTGGAGTACCTAGCGACGACTACAACCACTAGCGCAAGCAGAAGCCGCGTCGTCATCTTCGCCACTCCATCATCTAAGCCGGGCAAATCTTGTCGTAGTAGAATTTGTTATAGTAGACAGATGAGAAGTCGTCACGCCAAGTCCACAAATGACCGGCGCACGAGAGCACCATCGTCAATGATGATAACCATAGATCGGAAGAGACTAACCTGAAAACAAACCAGCGAACACGAAAACAGACCGGATCCCAGAAGATCTGCCGAACAAACGACTCCACGCGCTCTCCGTCAGTGCTAGATGATGCACTGGAGCGAGGATAGAGCGGGAAAGACATTATTCTGACTACAGAATATAGTCGGTCGCCTCATCATCCTGAAAAAGACATAAAAAGCAGTCTAAACACCCAATGAAACCTCTGCCGGCGAAAGATCGTGATCCGCCACCTTCAAGACCCTAATAGCACCGGAGGCAGAGCGTACTGACAACACCAACAAGCAGTGAGCAAGGCCTGTAGCTAGCGCTCACTCGTCGATGTCACAAGGCCAAGCAGACTGCGAAGGTGTGCCTGGAGCAGAACTAATGCGGGCATGCACTGGACACGTCGACAAGGTGTATCCGGCGTCACTTGGGCAACGGCAAGTGACACTTGCAGTGCTTCTTACAACACTCCTTCCTATCAGACATGTCTTTATAAATTATTCTGTAAGAATCAACCCGTATAAACGCACGGGCACTTTTGCTAGTAATCATAACAGCAATATAAAGATGTCGAAAAATAATAAAAGATTGCAAATAGGTTATTGGAGTACCTAGCGACGACTACAACCACTAGGGCGAGCAGATGGCGCGTCGTTGTCCTCGCCCCTTCATCATTAAAGACGGACAAACCTTATCGTAGTAGAATTTGTTATAGTAGACAGACGAGAAGTCATCATGCCAAGCCCACAAAGGACCGACGCACGAGAGCAGCATCGTCAATTATGAGAATCATAGATTGAAAAAGACCGACCTGAAAACAACCAGCGAACACGAAAACGGATTGTATCTCAGAAGATCCGCCAGACAAACGACTCCACGCTCTCTCCGTCAGTGCTAGATGATACACCGGAGAGAGGATAGAGCGGAGAACACATTATTCTGACTCCAGAATATAATCGTCGTCTCATCATCCTGAAAAAGACATAAAAAGCAGTCTAAACACTCAATGAAATCTCCGTTGGCGAGAGACCATGATCCGCCACATCTCCAAGACCCTAATAGCACTGGAGGCAGAGTGTACTGATGACACCGACAATGGGTTCAGGAGCCGCCGCCTTGATAGCCTCCGAGTCTTCAAGCAAGCTTGTTGATCCCAGCTCATGAAGTTCAACAGATCCTTTTTTTTAGTAGAATGGAGTTCAATAGATAGAACTACTACTCCCTTCAATTCATAATAAGCGTCGTTATAAATTTGTACAAGATCAGCGACATTATGAATTAGAGTGAGTACTTCTTTTTAGAAGAATTAGAGCGAGTGAGTACTATTTTTTTTATTACAAAAGGAAAGCTTGGCAGAAATTTCAGCCCAAAACAGAGGCCCATTTGTGAATGCAGCCCGTTACAAAATCATGCAAATACTGAAGTCACCCCACATGGCTATACGCTTGGAGGCTTGGAGCACTCCCCGTCACATACTCACATGATGATGGAACATGGAAGCTCTGTGGTTCTCATGTGCACGGAGGAGCGCCATGGTTTCTGTTCGCGCGCAAGAGTGGCTCCCCTTCCATCGCAGCTGCCGGCCGCAAAAAATACTATCGCCCGGCAGATACTCGTCGACATCATCCCCTGTGGAAGGAATCGAGAAACGATCGGACTGAGCGCGAAATCACCTGAGTGTTGCTTCGCCTGCTGCAGGACCAACCGTGGAAAGAGTTTGCAGTATGGATAGAGATCGTTGTTGGGAAGAAGCTTGTGCACGTAAGAATATAGATGAAACGTACAGCTATCGTTATCTCAGATGAGAAAAGGACCTACTGTAGTAGATCATCGAGTCGATGCTCACAGTTACCTGCAACCATAATATTCGCATCATCATCTTTCTTTAAAGATCTATACTAGCCGATTAAGCATGGATCAAAGAGTGACAAAACTGAATCCGAGGGCGTAAAACCCAAATTCTAAATACGTACTAGAAACAATATAGACATGTCTCGCACAGATCGCCAATCAATTTGTAACCCTATACAACCACGATCGAGTAACAAACAATGTATGAAAGCATATATGGATCCTCCCAAATATCCAACCGCGCGCGCATACAGTCATCACCAAGTAATGTGCCTGCTAGGTAATGATCGAAGAAGCGGCGGTGCAGGAGCGAGCTAGGCTCCTGAAGCGGCGGGCGGCGGCACCCTGGAGCGGTCGCACGGGCCGGAGGCGAAGACGGAGAGCCACGCGACGAGCGGGGTGCCGAAGAGGACGAGCCCCACGGGCACCATCCACAGCCTCGCGTTCGCCGGGTGGAACGCGACCGCCCACCACGCCAGCAGCGCGCCGCCGCAGAGGCCCACCAACACCAGGCCGGCGGCGACGAGCCACGCCGGCACGGACCGCGTCGCGTCTGCGGCCATGTCACCGGCGAGTGCGGACGGCGGCTTCCGGGTCCCTGCGGCCATCGAGGAATAGGCTCCGCAGCACGGAGCCCGCCCTCCGTGCTAGCTGCTTCGCGCGCCGCCGGCTCAGTTCGTCGTGTCCCCCGTGCCGTATGCTCACCCCCTAGTTGGTGCAACTTTGGCTTCGGTCATCGGTGTAAGTTGTACTCGTGGACTGCCTCGCCGGACGTGGCCAAACCGCGAGTCTCCCCTGTTTGCACGTACGTCATGGTCATGCAATTCTTGTCATCAGGTAGAAAATAAAAGACTCCCTATGATGCAAGAGTTGAACAGGAATGAGAACCTGAAAAACCGAAATTACCATGCAAGATTCAGCTACTGTTCCTTCGTATTCCCGAACATCTTCACATGCCAACATATTTTTGAGGGGAAAGGCAGGAGTGTCGTCATTCAATTAGATAGAAAAAACAGAGATCCATGTCAAAAAAAGAGAGTAGAAAAACAGAGCATCACAGATGAAATAACCACAAAGTTATAACACTACGGCACAGCCGCCGCCGGCATGTTGATTGAACAACACAAAACAGGCCTACAAAAATGTCCCAGGATGTTTACACCATGTTTAAATCCATAATCACTTGCACACATCAGTCCCAGCAGCAAAAACTGACAAGAGTTTCTACCCGAACAATAATCACTATATAGGAAGCTTACTGAAATTTGTGTTACCTTATGAGGAACAACGGGTGAAGATGACTTCTTTGTAATCTGAATTGTTGGAAATGAATACCTGAACTGTACACACAAAGAACTCCACATCACTATTACTACTGCCAAATGGGCTCATAGCTTCTACACACACACACACACACAATCTAGGAGAACGGCGGACGAGTTAAGAGCTAGACAGGTGCGAAATATAACAGAATCACCAATTACACCCTACCATGTCATGCACAAGCTTGCCCTGCTTCATCAGACTTCTTCATGGACCTACTCGACTGAAACACCGGGTTCCTGCAGAGTCTCCCAACTCCTTTCCTAAATTTAAATCTGTCAAACAAACCTTCCACGCTGTCATTACTTAGTTTATTTGCACAACTCCTATCTTGGCAACTAAAATCACTCGCTGCTTGATAAAGATCGTTATTGCTATTGTCATGGACTGCGCCAGTGCCACACTTCGTGGGTTCTCTAATACTGGCTTGCGCATCATGGTGAAGCGCTTCTTCTACTCTGAAGAGGAAGTGGTCAAGTGTGGCCCCGCTAATCATGGGGCGTTCAAGATTTTCCTTACTTGAACAAATGAAGGGAATGTCCAAATTATATAATCCCTGAGGTTCATCTTTGTCACTTGAGGAACCAGAGTTAGACGTGGATGTCCTTGCTGCGGCAGCTGACTCCTCCCTTTCTTTTACAGTCTTTAGAATCAATGTCTTCAAGAAATTCATCACTTGAACTGCATGTATCAGAGCAGTCAAGGGATCGGCCATCTGAAAGAGAGATGAATATATCATAAGTTATATGGTTCGGTTGCAAGTTTGAAGAATCCATACATGGATAACATGAATAGGCCTCCTAACCTGCGTCATGTTTGGTGCGAAAACCATGGCGATGTTCCGTGCATTCATCTTGTTGTAGTTTTGATGTTCCACAACATCAGCCATCAGATTTATGGCCCAATCGAGTAATGCTGCTTCCACTGGAGGTACGGTACTTGCAACGAGAGCACACTCTTCTTCAGTGTTGCAGTGCATCACTTGTTCTGCAGTCAATGAGTCCAATACTCCACTTGGAAGTTCCCGAAACCATGCCTACAAACCAGCAACCATATTGATCATGGAATGACACAGAAGAGCAACTGGTAAATAAAAAGGATTTTTTAAAGAAAATCCATTTCTCTGCAGATTTCTTCAAAGTACAGTTTACTCGAATATAGTTTATGCACTGTAATGTTCTATATTGACTACGTCTCAACTCTCACATTTGAATGCCCACTACACGTCCAAATTGCAGAAATGATGCTTCTAATCACAAACAAAGAAACATCGGTAGAAAAAAATTTCACCACACCTTTATAAGGCCCGCGAGACAGTGCAAGTCAACTCCATCTGGAACAACACCTCGGTTCAGTTCCTCCCTGACATGTAGTTCCTGGCTATTGTCAGCATTTATTCTGAAAACCCCTTCAGCCTAGCAGAACAAGAAACGATGTTTTCAGAACCCAAGTACTCAAATGAATTTGTAATTCCTGATTATGCTTGGATTTACCTGAAGGCCCCCAAGTAAATATAACTTCCTTTGCATATTCAACAGTATTGTTGGGACACTGTTTCCTCTTTTATCAAACGAGCATTGCATGGACGTTGGTGAAACTCCAAATACACTCACACTATGTGGAGAAATAGAGTTAGTAAACATAAGTTGTGTTACAGTCCAATAGATTATAGATGTAATAAACATCAAGTAAGGCATGCATCGCCTAATGTTCGTTCCGACTGTTCTTGAGACAAGTACTTGAAACATGGGGGCGGACCCGCTCCTCCTGCCGCCTGCTGGGCGACTGGGAAACCTAGCCCTCGCCGCCGCCCCCTGAAGCTCCTCCTCGCCGCGGGCCGCCGGGGCCCGGCCGGGCGGTTAGGCCGGTGCGGCGGCGGCGGGCTCGCTCTCTGGGCGGGGGTCGCGGGCCTCTCTGGCGGAGCCTGCTCCTTCTGGCGGCGCAGGCGTCGCTGGCGGCGGCGGCCATGCGGCTGCTGGCCCATGGTGGGTGCCAAGGCTGGGGCTTTGCTTTGCCTAGTTCTGGGCAGGCGGGCTCGAACCGGGCACAGCGGGCCTCGGTAGGCGGCGTGGTTGGTCGGCCGGCGGCGTCCTCAGAGGTGGCTGGGGCGACATGGTGGCGGGGCCGCTCCCCTTGGCGGCGGGGCTGACGTGATGGCCGGAGTTCGGCCCAGATCTGGCCCTTCGGACCAGTGTGTCTTGGAGGGATTTCGGAGCGTCTTGGGCTGGGGCTCGCGGGGCTGATGTCACGTCTTCTGCAGCGCCGCGGTGAAAGCTTCACGGGCCCATCCGGCCCGGCCGGACCTTTGGCTTCTTTGGGGGTAGCTGTGGCGATGTTCTCCGTGCTGCAGCGTGGCGGTGAGAACTTTACGAGCCCTTCCAGGGCTCGGCCGGGCCTTCGGCCTGGTGTGTTCTTGCGGCCGCGTCCGGCCGGCACCCGCCATTGGCGGCGGAGGAAGTCCTCCGGGGGGATAAGCATCTGCCGCCCTCCAGTAGCTTGTGGCTAGGTGTGCTTGGACCGCGGCGTCCGGTCGGTTACCGTCCCTGGCGGTGGAGGTTGCGCCCTCCCACGTGGTGATAGTTCCGCTTCCCCGCGCCTTAGGTTGCCTCCTTTCGGTCCGTCCGACCCCGTAGGAAGTGTCGTGGTGTGGCGGCGATGGTGTTGTCAAGATCGTGGTGGCGCATGTTGGTGGGCGGCGTGGTTGGTGGTGTGCTTCGGCTTGCCCGGGGGTGTGGTTGTTGGGATTGGGCGAAATCCTGCGGCCTTACCGCCCGGGACGCTGATGACGCATGCGGGTGCCACTATCCTTCTTGAAGGGCGTTGGGTGTTCCCTCTACCTGCTTCCATTGCGTACCGGGGGAAACCTTAGGATTCGTCCGGGCAGCAGCGTCGACATCGTCGCTCCCCTTCTTGGAGGTGTTGCTTGGTACGGGGCGAGCCGGAGTACGAGGAGTGTGGTAGTCATCCTCCGGTGGGCGCAGCGGTTGCGCGACTTTGTCGTTTTCGTCGCGTCGGCATTGTCGGCATTGTTTTCTTTTCTTCTTTCTCTTAGGTTTTCTTTCTTTTTGGGCTTTGTTGTGCTGTTTGCCCCAGCGTTGGTCTCGTGGTTGCCCTTTGGGCGTTGTGCTGTCTGGCCCAGCAGCGGTCTCACCGGTGTGCTTTATTTATAAAGCGGGGCGAAAGCCTATTTCGAGATGAGACAAGTACTTGACGATCTTGTTTCTCTCCCGGGCAAGTCCCTCGTGGACAGGTGATGTCGGGACGGAGCTAGAAGTTGAACTCAAGGGAGGCAGAGCTAGACTGATTAGTCTTGTGATCTGCATGAGGCTAAACTAGCTAAAACACCATAGACAAGTAGCAGACATGGCTAATTTTCTTTAAAAAATTGTGGCCATAGGGGGGGCGTAGCCCCTCCTCTCGAAGACAGGCTTCCGCCCCGCTTTATAAATAAAGCCAAATCCATCCAGAGTACAACCAAGTCACCGACGCTAGCGCGCCAAAGAAAAAGTGAAAAACAAGTCCTCTGGGGCAACAGCACATCAACGCCCAAGGCACCGAAAAAAGGAAAAAGGAGCTAAAGAGGAGCTCGCACTATGAAACTGAGGAGGCTCGGGTAGGTGCCACGAAGAGCTGCGCCGACACCCTGAGAGCCTGCAAAATGCCGTCCACGCTCTCCCGGTCCTGCTGCCTAGACAACCGGTAGCACTGTTGTAGGTAGGCAAGCAAAGAAAAAACAAAATCAGACGCACAGCGAGGAAAGATCCTCTCAATCACCATCTTATTACAAATGTTCCAAAGCGTCCACGTAATGTCCGCAAACACCAACCAGAAGAGGTGGCGTCTCCTTCCGGTCTCGTTTGCCTCAGTCTCTAGGAACTCGCCGAGGTCTTGGGCCTGCCCCAAGCGATGAAGTTCCACAGAAACTGAGCGGCAGGACACGTGAACAAGAAGATACGCAAGGTCAGTGGTAAGGGTGACTTCCAGAGGTGGGTCGTCCAGGGCAGCTCAGGACCCTAGGAGAAGGTCCTATAAGCCAAACTAACTGAGAAAGCTCCCAAGGGAGACTGGCCCCATGATACCTTGTCTCTTTCCTCTGAGAGCCCCGTAGCCTTAGGAAGTCAGCGGCCTCAGCATCACTGAAGGTCCTCCGGAACAGGATGTTCCAGTGGCCTCCCTAACCTGCCTCGGCCACTAACAACGTGGGAGCTGCGCAAATGGCGAACAAAGCCGGGAATACCTTGCAGAGGGGGACTCCATGTAACCAGGGGTCTAGCCAGAAAAGAACTTCTGGCCATTTCCCACCACAAAGAGAGTACCCCTGCGGATGAAATGTTTAATGTCTTGTATGGCCTGCCAGAATTGGGACCCCTCCCGGTGCTCACATGCCAACAGGGATCGGCCCTAGAGATACTTGGCCTTAATGAGTTATAGCCATAGGCCCCCATCGTCTTGGAGGATACGCCACATCCACTTTGGCAAGAGGGCCACATTGAAGCAGCGCGAGTCAAGAACTCCTAAACCCCAAGGATTTTGGGGGTGCAAATATCCGCCCACTTCACCATCTGGTATTTCTGGTGCCCACCTCTAGCTACCCAAAAGAACCTAGACAGCTCTTTAGCAAAGTCTGCATGGGTCCCCTGAGGCAGTAGATAGAGGCCCATCTGATACATGGTGAGCCTGGACAGGCACGAGTTGATCAGGATAGTCTTGCTCCCCTTGGATGTGAGGCGTGCCCGCCACGGTTCGGCCTTTGCCCGAACCTTCGCGACCATGGGAGCAAGGTCCTTGATCAGTACCCGAGAATCTCTCATGGGCATCCCCAGGCAGGTAATGGGGAAGCCCGCCAATCGACAGTTTAGTTGATCCGCAATGCGTTGCCGATCCTCGTCTGAGAAGCCTAGGATCATAACCTCGCTCTTGTCGAAGTTGATCTTGAGCCCCGACATGGATTCAAAACACATGAGCAGAAACTTAACGTTAATGATGTCAAGGTCTGATCCCTGCACCATGATCATAGTATCATCCGCATATTGGAGGTGGGTAATGCCACCTCCGGGGATCAGATGCCCTACCACACCCGAGATGTGGCCAGCAATCTTGGCCTTATCCACGATCCCAGCCAGGGCATCCACCGCAGAGTTGAAGAGAAGGGGAGAAATTGGTCCCCTTGTCTAACTCCGCAGGAGGGTTTGAAGTAAGGACCCACTTCCACATTAACATTGATAGCGGTGTTGTCACTCATGAAGAACTGCATGATCTAGCAGATCACAGGGGCGAAGCCAGGAAAAGTGGTCACCGGTGTCAAGACTCAAGGCGAAATTGGTAGCACTAAAGTGTTGCTCATAGCTAGTAACTTAAATTTCCATGTATAAGACAATAAATTTTGCCAGTTTATGCACTAGTAGCTCAACAAGTCTAAAATTTTATTGGTCAATTTTTTTGTCCTTGGACATTGCATATCAATCTAGAAACCAAACCTCAAAACTACAAGGTAAATTACGATTGTAAAAAACTACAATGAATGACAGATACTACCTCTGATATTTGTCTTATACAATGAATTACACCTAAAAAACGACAATGAATTACACCTAAAAAACGAAAATTACATCAAAATCAATGAGATGCCCTTCATTTTTGACCTCCAGACCATGTTGAAGGCTTTGCTTATTTGTCTTATAGAAGTTCAAGACACTGGAGAAATCCTAAAATAAAATGGAGCATCACTCGTGGGGCCAGGGTCAGTTTGCTCTTTTTACTGTTGTTGTTTTGCTGCGGGCTTGAGTATCTGATTTGGCCGGAGGCGTTGGGGTCATTGACCCGATGACAACTTGTAGCTCTACCGAGATCACCCTGTCATCTAGCCCTCGTCACTCCCGTACTTGTCTAAGGAATGCCCAGTCTAGCATGTCGTAGGCCTTTTGAAAGTCTAGCTTGAGGAACACTCCTTTTTGATGGCGTGCCTTAACATCATGAATAATTTCATGAAGGGCAAGTACGCCATCATGAATCAAGTGTCCCTTCAAGAAGGCACTGAAGAGGATGTGACAAGGTTTCGACTCGTCAATGCCCATTGTTATGGGCTTGGGTTTTGGAGAAGAGGGGAACGCTGAAGATCGGGAATGGCTAACAAACAAGCAATGCGGGACACGAGATTTACCCAGGTTCGGGCCCCCAAAGGGAAACCTTACTCCTGCTTGTCAGTTCTTTATTGATGGCGAAACCGAGGGTTACAAGGGGTGCGCAGATGAGATCTGGCGGGTAAGTATGCTAGGGTTGCGTATTGTCCTCCCCGCCGTTAGGTGACCTCCTGGCCTTTATATGGGGAGGCCAGGTCTCGGTGTTAGGTCGAGTCGGTTACAGATTAGGGTTTCACCCTTTAATTTTCTATCTAGAACTAGTCGTGTTCTCCAAGTAGTCGTGTCCTTCATGGGCCTGGGCCACCCGAATTCCTCTTGGGCTTCATCATCAGGGGTGCATCGTTGTATGGGCTTCTGTTGGGCCAGACCGGATAGGCTAATGTTAGGCACCCGTAGGGCATACGCATGTCAGGATGGGTCAGGCGTTCCATGACCCGGGCGAGCCTAATGGTGCAGACTTTTGCAAAGATGTGTTGTATGACATTGATCAGCGTGATCGGTCTAAATTGGCGAATATCTGTGGGCCCCATTAGCTTGGGGATCAAGGTGATCACACCAAAGTTAAGCCTAGACATCACAAGAGTCCCTAAGTAGAACTCCTAAAACATCGGCATAACAATCGGGTGCAGCTGCTCCTAGAAGGTCTGCAAGATCACCGGCAGCCCATCAGGGCCGGGAGCCGAGTTGTCTTTCATGGACTTGATGGCCTTGGCTACCTCGGTATGGATAAGCGGGAGTGTGTGCTCCATATTCTCCGCCGCGGTCACCTTAGAGCCCTCAGGACAAAAGTCCGAAGCCAGCGTCAGACCCGTCCTGGGTGCAGCCGAGAAGAGATCCTGGTAGAACGCTTAAATATGGGACGAGATCTCCCTATGGTCCTCCAGAAGAGAGTCTGCGTCCTAGAGGCACGGGATCGAGCACTTCCTACACCTGTCATTTGCGATCGCATGGAAGTAGGTCGTGTTTGATTCCCCTTAGAGGGTCCAGGTCTGGCGACTCCTTTGTCTCCCGAATGCCTCTTCTCCCTTGTAGACCATGGAGTACCTATGGGACCAGGCCTCTGCCGACAGTCCCATCAGATTTGCTTCCTGATCCAGGGCCTCCTGCAGAATGGAGTCCTTCTGGCCTTTTATTGCGGCCCCCTAGGTTTTCTCCCCATCCCCGCATGAGTTGGCGTGACATCTTAGTACAATGGTGCCAAACATCAACCGTACAGTACGCGCAGGGGGCAGAGGCGGCTGCCTCCTTGTAGCCCCTGCTCGTCCCCCCGTGTCTCCGTTGTCATATGTAAGTGGATGTCTCATTCAGCATTTATTCTTTAACTGGATGCTGAATGCCTTAAGCTCATACAGTTCATCATCAAAATAGAAAGTGTATACTATTAGATATAGCGTTACAAGGTAGGGTGTCAAGTGGGATCCCACCTAAATCCCACTTATAGTTCATTTGCCAAATTCTAGTGAAAATTTTGAGCAAAAATTTACACTAGATTTTGAGAAATGAACTAGAAGTGGGATTTATGCATGATCCCACCTGACACCCTATTACAAGGACAATGGAACTATGGAACTGGTAGGTGGTAAGTGGTAACTACTTAATGATAACTACAACTGCTACAAAAGAATGTTTGAAGCGTCTTTGCCACTTTAGAAAAGAACAGTACATAGTATAAAGCTACAAAGAACAGAAACGAGGTCACAGTATCCTATTTCCTTGGCAAGTACAAAGGCCTAATTCCCCAAAATAGAGTTTGTCCTGAAAAGGAAAAGTAGGTTTATAACCACAGCCCCGTAGGCTCGCCTAATTATTGAGTTCAAGTCAACCAAAATTAAAGGCGCAACAGACCATCCCGCGCAAAATTTTCCTGGCTAGGTGGACTAAATAGCTGGACATCACGTGACGTGACAAATTCAGAAATGAGGAACGGGACAAGCCAAAATTCAGCTCAATCAACCAACAGCAGGAGCAAACACCGATAGTTCTCAATCTGCGTGGGGTGAATCCGAAGAAGAGAGCTCGGCCGCAAAACCATCTGCAAATCCAGGAGCATGGCGGAATACATTATACATACAGGTAGCAGAGCCAGAGCGGCGGACCTACCTGGCGCTGGGCGCGGGGCGAGGCACGTCGGGCTCGAGGTCGGCGGGGAGGCCGAGGAAGCCGACGAAACGGTCGAAGGTGACGTGCGAGACGTGGCGCACCTCGGTGGGCCGCCCTATCTGCATCCCCGCGGCAGCCCCGCTTCCTTCGTCGGCGCGCACGCCGCTGCACAGCAGCAGCGACCTCCGCAGCGCCGCCGCCACCATGTCCACCACGGAAACGCCTCCGCCCCTCGCCGCCTGGAGTATCAGCGGCGACGCGGCCGGCCCCGCCCCGCCCTCCTCCTCCTCTCCCTCGTATGGGTATGGCTCCTCCTCTTCCTCTTCGGTGTCAGAGCAGGAGAGTGGGATTTGGCGGCAGAAGCGGATCCGGGACGACGCCATGTTACTAAGTAAGGACGGGAGGAAGGAATCCCAACTCCCACGGGAGAAGCAAGGAGGCTAGAGGGGATAGGAGTCGGAGGTGGGAGAGAAGTGGCCAGCGAGCGGCGCTGGCGTACGTGGTGCTGCCACGCTGGCTTGCTTAACCGCCTCTTAATACTTTACCGGCTCAAGCTTAGCTCGCGTTTACAATCTGGCTGGCTCCAAGCGCCTGCGTCATGTGATTGTTTTTTGGATGCTCTGCATTCATTTGGTCCTGGTTTCAGGTTTGAAAAATTGGTAGCGGGGGAGTAGAGAGAGTATTAACAGCGAGGAATGGTACACTAGAATTAGGCTGTCTTTTGCTTCTACTCCCTCCGTTTGGAAATATAAGATGTTTTAGATTTGTTAATGAGATGTATCTAGACACCTTTTAGTGTCTAGATTTATTTGAACCTACACACTAAAACATGTCTAGATACATATCCTTCATAAACCTACAGCATCTTATATTTATAAACGGAGGGAGTAGTTTGTTAGCTAAATCGCGGATGTATATTGTCTGAATCAGTCCGAATATTGAGATGCAGATGTATCCATTTGGCCTGGACACATCAGTTTGGCCACTTTTTTTTCAATTGATAGCATATTGATGAAAAAGTTGACAAAAAGAAATTCACTTGCAAATAAATTAGTACTAATTAGCAAATCTCCAAGTTCACATGCCACGGTATAAAATCATAGTGCAAAATAACATAAGTTACATACGAAATGCAAAAAACAGATAAATCATCGACGAGATCACGCTTGGTGGTCGCGAATGTCATTTTGCTTTTTCTCAAACCAAGCCATTCAAACCGGTTCCAAGATGCTCAAGTCCACCATCACGAGTTTCCTCTCATGGGCCATGAGCTTGGCCTCGGCCTCAATGGCTTTTGACCGGGTATTTGCCTCTTCAACCTCAAGAGCTCTCTTTGTGAGGTCAATGAAGCTTCTAATGGTGGGCTCCTTCTCCTTGCGGTGCCTCTTCTCTCTCTTGGTGTTTGCCCACTCCTTCTCAGTAATCAACCCTTTGAATGTCTCTTGTAATGCAGGTGACATGGTTTGGCGCATTGAGATCTTGCTTGGTGGCCTTGTGGCCCCTTGGCTAAACATCACTGCCATTGCTTGGGCTACTCGATCTTGGTCCATCCTTGTCAAGATCGATGCTCACTCCCATCCTTCTTCGAGCCTTCAACACTCTTTTGGTGAAGGGCCAAGCCCGTTTCCCACTTTGGAATGATCATCATCCAACAATGTCAAGTGAATAGCGTGTTGTCATACTTCTCTTTGAAGTACTACATAGCTTGTGTCATCTACACAAAATGATGAGAATCCAGAAAATATGGTACATGTGCAACGTGTGTGAACAGAAATGGGCAAGACAAGATATTACCATGTCTCCAACGCCGATGCTGCTCACGGGATGAGCCTCCACATGCTCGTATGCACTGCGAAACTTTTTACACTCTGCATTGATGAAACGCCATCTCTTTTGAAGAGACGTTATTTCGGTCGCTATGGATGTGATAGGGATTGAATTTCTTGTGCTCATGGGAGTACTTGAAAATTCTTCACCAATATGTCGATCCATTTTGCTCGGCACCGCAAATTGGATCTTATCCAATTTTCATCCACACCTCACAATGGATCTTGTACTCCTTCATGTTGTAGCCTCTGGTCCTTTGGCCATTCTTCTTTTGTATTGCGCCATCGGTTGGATCGGCTTCATCATCGGCATCGACATCAACCACATCCATCACGCCCCCTTCATCGCCATACATTATATCGACACCGTTCCCACATAGTGACCCTCCATTGATGTCGATAGCACTTTTCTGCACGTCATTGCCTGGGTCATCGTCTAAGTGAAAGGACATTTATTGTCTTAATCAATTTTGGTGTTTGTTAACAACTTGTAGATCATTTTACAGTGTGTTAGTGTCTACGGGATGAAATAATGAAAAGTGAAAAGGTCTTTGCCCTGTGAAATTGTTCCTACAAGAATCTACATATTTCAGGGTTTTCTAGACCGGAGTCTCCGGTGTGAAAACACCGAAGTCTCCGGTGTAGTCCGGAGTTTCCCCGAGAGTCTCCGGAGGGGCCTCTAGAAACTTGCCTGGGACAATCTATATAGGGGTCCGGAGATGGACCAGAGACGGACCGAATTCTTCGGTGCGATCACCCAGACCGGAGTTTCCGGTGTGGCTAGACCAGAGTCTCCGGTGTACAAGGGACCAGAGTATTTAAAGAGTTTCCAGAGGAGCTTTCCCCAAGTCGGCTAGGATGTTCTATATGGTGGTCCAGAGACGGACCGGAGATGGGACGGAGTCTCCGGTTTGCAGACCGGAGTCTCCGGTGTGACAAGTTGCCCGACGGTCAGAAAATGGTTCAGAGTGAATGGGCTATAAATAGGGGACCTCATCCCCTTCCTCTAGCTGCTTAACCCAATCAAGGACTCTAAAAGAGTAATTGCCCCTATGTGTGGTTTTGGTGATTAATGACAATCCCTATGGACTAATGTTTTCACTGAGTTTTATATGAAGGAATATTCCATAGGTCATGCTTGTAGTCTATATGTTGTATTCAAATATAGATGCCATGCATATAAAGATATACCTTGAGTATTGGCATCAAGATCATCGAGTTGAAGAGAAGAATATGATATGATCAAGATCTTGAGAGTGTGATCTCAATAGAAGAATTCGAGATATGGCTCTAAGACGGTGTCATGATAGCCTCATTACTTGAGCTATGATTGACTAAGATTTAGAGCATGTAATCAAATTAAGAGTTCTTTATGTACCTCAATATATTGATATGGAGCATGAGAATATACATGGTTGACCTATACAAAGAGTGAAGAGTGATTTCAAGCTGGTCAACACATGAAGCATACAGAATGTACCACATGGATCTTGTGGTATGGTAAGCCTTGTCAATTATGAATCATGAACCAACCAATTATGTATGTCCCTTTGCATTTTCTATATGGGATAGGTATCTTTCCATGGGCATGCTTCAAAAGTGAAGAACTTATATAGCCCATGAGAGGATGACATCAAGTGGTGATCGTCATCAAGATTGAGAAGGTCAAGTTCAAGATAAGCATCTCGAGAAGATCATTTGCTTAAAGCTTGCCATCCATATTGGTGATAATAGACATGTGAAGACATGTATTAATGAATCTACCTCGTAGTGGTGTATGGGGGAGCAAATTAGGAGTCTTCACGAAGCAACAATGATCAAGTGATGCATTCCGGCTTGGATGGAGCTTGAAGTGTTATCATCAAGATCAAGCGGGATGAGCAAGGCAAAGGTATGGCCTTGCTAGGTTTTCCTTTTACCGGTCTCAAGGTGGTTGTTGGGAGACCGGGTTATAGGATACATAGCCGCACTATCAAGAGGAGCTTTCGGTTGGGTAACTTGATCACATCGTCATAGAAAGCTCAATCCTTTGCATACTTTGCATCTTCCTATTTTGTTGCTTATTGGTGTTTATCCATGTGAGGTTCTTGAGCTTGTTGCTAGATCTTCAACAAGCCCAAGTTCATCGAAAATGGAATTCGTATGCATCTTCTATGGTATTTTCGAGTTTGAAGGTTTTAACGGTTCTTCGTGTAGAAAGGCTTCTTACCTTTATTCATTTGGTTCTATCCTTATTTGATGTACTATGATATTTCTCTACACCATCTTATAGAGATTGTTGTCTTCGTCAAAACAAGCCCAAGATCATCGAAATCGGAGTCCGGACGCAAAATTTATCGTCGTTTTCGTGTGCCCTGTTTTGTTCCAGCGGGACCAAGCCTGTGGCCAAAATTTCCGGCGACAGCCGAAAAACTGTTCTGTATGCTGTTTCGGTTTGTACCGGAACTTTCGTTTTTGACCGAAAATTCCGGCGGCTGATCCGGCAGCGTCGGTTTCATCGCCGAAACGTGTTCGCCCAGCGCATCTTGCTTCCAACGATCATCCCCCTTAAAGGGGTATAAATGGGGGGCTTCTTCCCCAAAGTTTTAGGGCTCTTGAGCATGTTTTTAACCACCATTGTTTACCCTTTTGAGCTTGCTTTCTTTCCCTTCCCTCCTATGATTCTTGCAGATTTTTGAGAGCTTTACAAGAGGAGATCTAGATCTACAATCCCCACCAATCAATTCCTCCTCTAAATAAGGGAAACTCATTGGATCTAGATCTTGGAGTCATTTGTTGATTTTCACCATTGTTCTTCCTCTCTAATTCCTCCCTAGCACTTGTTTCTTTGGTGGGATTTGAGAGTGAAGGATTTGAGCACCCTTGATGTTCTTGCTTTGCATTCTTGCATAAGTGTTGAGCTCTCCATTACGATTTGTTCGAGTGAGAGACCGTGAGCTTGTTACTCTTGGAGGGTGACCTCCTAGTTGTCTTGGCGGTTGGTGTCGCGGTGTCCTCTTCGTGGAAGATTGTGAAGAGACCCGGTCTTCTACTTCGTGGAGCTTGTGAAGTGGTTGTGGAGCTTTCCATCTCCAAAGTGGAGGAAAAGCTAGCCATAAGGAAAGGGCCTATTCCTTCGTCGGATAGACTCGGAGAAGAAGGTGAGCCTTCATGGCGTTGGGAAATCCTTCGTGGAATCCCACACCTCTCCAACGTGACGTATCTTACTTGTAAGGGAACACGAGAATATATCTTCGTCTCCGCGTGCCTCGGTTATCTCTATACCCGAGCTTACTTTGCTTGTGATAGCCATCGAGCTTGAAGTACTTATATCTTGCTTAGCTTAATTTGTTGGTGCACTTAGTTGAGCCTAGTGTATTTAGGTTTTGTGCTTGTAAAATAAACGTTAGTTTAATTCCGCATTATATCAAGCCAAAACCGTAATAGTTTTGAAATTGCCTATTCACCCCCCTCTAGGCGACATCTCTATCCGTTCAATTTGTAGGGTTCGCAGCATAGAAAACAAAATTTTCCTACGATGGGAACTATGTACCAAGATCTATCTACTAGATACAAACAAAGGGCGGATGTATATCCGTAGAGAACATACCCTTGAAGACCGACAAAGCTTAACGAGTTCGACTCGTGGTTGATGTAGATGATCTCTTGCCGATCTCAAGATCGAGAGGAAGTCCTAGCGCCGCAAATCAGCAGCGCATCCGTGCTCGCACACATGTTCGAGGCACCGAGCAACCTCCGCCTCCTCGCTCCAGCGATGCAGCGGAAGCACAACTCTTTCTTGCCGAATAGCCACCGAGAACATGTATCTCGCTAGTCTGAGACCATGGGGGATAAATTCTAGAGGGGGAGAGATATCCTTCACGAGGAGGTGTGAGTGAGAGAGAGAGGAGAGGGGGTGCCTTTTATAGGAGGAGGGGGGCACCCAAGGGGGTGGCCGACGGCCATGGGGGCTGCCCCCTCTCCTCCTTCATTCATGTGGGTGGACACTCCACTCACAAAAACCCATTCAAATCCCTCCACTCAAAATCCCACTCAAACATGCCATTAAATTTCCACCAAATTTAATGCAAACTCTCATTAAATAAAACTCTTTTATTTTATTCAGAATTTTGTCGATTACTTTAATGACAAACATTCACAAATAACCCCTTGCTAGAATTCTATTTCACAAATCTTTATATCTCCATCCTTGACATGCTCGTGGATGGAGTGAAACCGGCGCTTAATATGCTTGGAATGCTTGTGAGACTTTGGCTCTTTGGCATTGGCAATGGCACCATTGTCACAATAGATCACCATTGGGTCCAACGCGTTTGCAACCACTCCTAGTTCGGATATGAACTCCTTCATCCAAACTGCTTCCTGAGCCGCTTCCGAAGCAGCAACATATTCGGCCTCCATTGTTGATCCCGCCACCACAGGTTGTTTGGAGCTCCTCCAACTAACCGCTCCGCCGTTCATGAGAAATACGTATCCGGATTGAGACTTAGAGTCATCCGGATCAGTATCAAAGCTAGCGTCAACATAACACTTAGCGACGAGCTCTTCTTCACCTCCGTATACAAGAAACATATCCTTAGTTCTTCGTAAGTACTTAAGGATATTCTTGACCGCTATCCAGTGTTTCGAACCTGGATCCGATTGGTAACTACTAGTCAAACTAATAGCATGTGCCACATCCAGTCTTGTACATAGCATGGCGTACATTATAGAGCCTATGGCTGAAGCATAGGGGACTTTGTCCATTATCTCTCTTTCTTCCGCCGAAGCCGGACTTTGAGTCTTACTCAATGTCTTGCCTTGCAACATAGGTAAGAACCCCTTCTTACTTCCGTCCATTTTAAACTTATTTAAAATCTTATCAAGGTATGTACTTTGCGATAGCCCTATTAGGCGCCTAGATCTATCTCTATAGATCTTTATGCCTAATATGTATGATGCTTCACCAAGGTCCTTCATTAAAAAATTGTTGTTTAGATAACTTTTAACACTGTTTGAAAGATCTATATCATTTCCGATCAATAATATGTCATCCACATATAATATCAGAAATGCCACATTGCTCCCACTCACTTTCTTGTAAATACAAGCTTCTCCATAAGTTTGGACAAATCCAAACTCTTTGATCACCTCATCAAAGCGGAGATTCCAACTTCGTGATGCTTGCTTCAATCCATAGATGGATCGCTGAAGCTTGCACACCTTGTTAGCATCCTTAGGATCGACAAAACCCTTTAGTTGTATCATATACAACTCTTCTTCAATATTACCATTGAGAAACGCGGTTTTGACATCCATCTGCCATATCTCATAATCGAAATATGCAGCAATTGCTAACATAATCCTAACTGACTTTAGCATCGCTACGGGAGAGAATGTCTCATTGTAGTCAACTCCTTGAATTTGTCGAAACCCCTTTGCGACAAGTCGAGCTTTATATATGGTCACATTACCATCAGCATCAATTTTCCTTTTGAAAATCCATTTGTTCTCCACGGCCTTTCAGTCGTGAGGTAATTCCACCAAGTTCCAAACTTGATTTTCATACATGGATTCCATCTCGGATTTCATGGCTTCTAACCATTTGTTGGAATCCGGGCTCATCATCGCTTCTTCATACGTCGCAGGGTCATCATTTTCATCAACCATGAAATTCATGACAGGATTTCCGTACATCTCGGGAGCTGCACGCGTCCCGCTAGACCTGCGAGGTTTGGTAGTATTCTCTTTTGGAGTTTCATGATCATTATCATTAGTTCCCTCTTCAACTGGTGGAGCCAACTCCGGAACAACTTCCGGCGCTGCGCTACTCGCCATACTTTGAAGAGAAGGTTCAATAACCTCTTCGAGTTCTACCTTTCGACTACTCACACCTTTCGCGAGAAACTCTTTCTCTAGAAAGGATCCATTCTTGGCAACAAAAACTTTGCCCTCGGATCTGTGATATAAGGAATACCCAATAGTTTCCTTAGGGTATCCTATGAAGACGCATTTTTCCGCTTTGGGTTCGAGTTTATCCGGTTGAAGTTTCTTCACATAAACATCGCATCCCCAAACTTTAAGAAATGACAACTTAGGTTTGTTTCCAAACCACAATTCATATGGTGCCTTTTCAACGCATTTAGATTGTCCTCGATTTAAAGTGAATGCAGCAGTTTCTAGTGCATAACCCCAAAATGACAACGTCAAGTCCGTCAGAGACATCATAGATCGAACCATATCTAATAAAGTACGATTACGACGTTCTGACACACCATTTCGCTGTGGTGTTCCGGCAGGTGTGAGTTGTGAAACAATTCCACACTCTTTCATGTGAGTGCTAAACTCGTAACTTAGATACTCACCTCCACGGTCGGACCGTAGAAATTTGATCTTTATATTACGATGATTTTCCACTTCATTCTGAAATTCCTTAAACTTTTCAAAGGTTTTAGACTTGTGTTTCATCAAGTAGATATAACCGTATCTACTCAAATCATCCGTGAAAGTAACAAAATAACGATATCCACCTCGCACCGACACACTCATTGGATGACATACATCAGAATGTATGATTTCCAATAAATCTGTCGCCCGTTCCATTGAACCGGAAAACGACGTTCTAGTCATCTTGCCCATAAGGCATGGCTCACATGTATCAAATGATTCAAAATCAAGTGATTCCAAAAGTCCATCCGAATGGAGCTTCCTCATGCGTTTAACACCAATATGACCTAGACGGCAGTGCCACATATATGCGGATATATCATCATTAAGTTTAATCCTTTTAGCATCAACATTATGAATATGTGTAACATTATCATCGAGATCTAATAGAAATAAACAATTCATCATCGGTGCATGACCATAAAAGATTTCATTCATATAAATAGAACAACCATTGTTCTCAGATTTAAATGAATAACCACTTCGCATCAAACACGATCCAGATACAATGTTCATGTTCAGTGCAGGCACCAGATAACAATTATTCAAGTTTATAACTAATCTTGACGGCAAATGGAGAGGTGGCGTTCCGATGACGATCACATCAACGCTTGATCCATTGCCGACACGCATCTTGACCTCACCCCTTGCTAGCGGTCGCTTGTTTCGCAGCCCCTGATTCGAGTTACAAATATTAGCAACTGAACCGGTATCAAATACCCAGGTGCTACTACGAGCACTAGTCAAGTACACATCAATAACATGTATATCATATATACCTTTGTTTGCCTTGTCTGCCAAATACTTGGGGCGCTTATGCTTCAAAGGCAGTTCCTTGCAATAGTAGCACTCAGACGCACTTAGGTCCAACTCGGGGTTTCTTTTTTAGGCACTAACGGCTTTCCTTACTTCCCTTCCGTTTTCCCTTCTTGTCTTTCTTGAAACCAGTGTTCCTATTGATCATCAACACTTGATGTTCCTTTTTGATCTCCACTTATGCAGTTTTAAGCATTGACAGAAGCTCGGGGAGAGACTTCTTCATGCCTTGCATATTATAGTTCATCACAAAGCTCTTATAGCTAGGTGGTAGAGACTGCAGAACACGATGGATGCCTAAGTCAATGGAAATCTTTATTCCCAAGGACACAAGCTTATCAGCGTAACCCGACATCTTGAGTACATGCTCACTAACGGAGTTGTGCTCTTCCATCATGTAGCTAAAGAACTTTTCTGAAGCATTGTAGCTCTCTACAGCAGCATGTGTGTCGAAAATCATTTTCAACTCACCCATTGTATCAAATGCATTGCCGTTTCAACGCTTTTGAAGTTCCTCTAGCCCATACAATATGCCGTAATGAACTAAGTTGTGGTCCTCCGACGAGTCCGATAGACATTCTTGTCCTCGCTTGGGGCATCCTCAAAGGTGGGGCCTAGCGCTTCTAGCACATATTTCTTTTGTGCAGCAGAGAGGATAATCCTCAAATTCATGACCCATTCGGTAAAGTTGCTACCGTTCGTTGCAAGTTTCTCTTTCTCCATGAACACATTGAAATTAAAAGCAGGTGGTGCCATCTACAATAGAATTTGTAAAGTTTATACTAAGTTTATGATAGATTGAGTTCAACTAATCCATATTACGAATGAACTCCCACTCAAAAACGACATCCCTCGTGCCTTTTTGGTGATTACATGAACGAAATCCACTACACCAAGTCCGATCATCACGTGAGTCGGTATAGCTTCAAAGGCGAGCATCAAATGGGCATCATATCTACTATATGACTCATGCTTAACCTTTCGGTCCGTGTTCCGAGGCCATGTCTGTACATGCTAGGCTTGCCAAGTTAGAACCTTAGTATTCGTGTAAGCTTTACACCGAAATATGGCCGTGGATCCAAGAACACCCGATCATCACGTGATGTCTTGGAGCGACGAAAACATAGTCGGTGCATACTAAAGGAAGAGCACATTCTTATCTTGATATTTAAATGAGGGATCATTTTATTATGCTAACAAAGCGCTAAACAAGCAATATAAGATGCTATCAAACATCACATGTTTATTAGTGGAATGATATGGTTCCCGCATATGATCTCTATCATGTGCATCGTGGTATGATCACTATCATACCTATATGTGTAAGTCCAAAGTCTATGGAGATTACACGTTATGTATGTTGTAAGAGTATCATATCATACTTCTACTTACAACATCACCATATCATAACACTAGCCCAGCAACAATCTAAACTAGACGCCTCTAATTTATCCATTGCAAGTTTTACGTGGCTTAGGGCTTTCGAGATAGAACCATTCTTACCTATGAACATGAACAACAACGAGGATAACCAAATTGTTGATAACTCGTTGCAAAATAGATATTGACTATAGTAGGAGAGACAGACACTCGCTAGCCACTTATGCAAACTATTTGCATGTCAAGCGTGGAATAGGTCTCATGTGCGAGGACATGTAAAGTTTGTCCGGGCTGCTTCATCCCACTATGCCACCAATATCCAAAATTACAACTAAGGAGCAACAACATGATCATCATCGCCCACATACACATATGTGTACTACCCGTGTAAAGCATCTACGCATAGATCCGGCTCTGATACCACTGTAGGGTTCGCAGCATAGAAAACAAAAAATTTCCTACGGTGGGAACTATGTACCAAGATCTATCTACTAGATACAAACAACGGGCGGATGTATATCCATAGAGAACATACCCTTGAAGACCGACAAAGCTTAACGAGTTTGACTCGTGGTTGATGTAGACGATCTCTTGCCGATCTCAAGATCGAGAGGAAGTCCTAGCGCCGCAAATCAGCAGCGCATCCGTGCTCGCACACACGTTCGAGGCACCAAGCAACCTCTGCCTCCTCACTCCAGCGATGCAGCGGAATCACAACTCTTTCTTGCCGAATAGCCACCGGGAACATGTATCTCGCTAGTCCGAGACCATGGGGGATAAATTCTAGAGGGGGAGAGATATCCTTCACGAGGAGGTGTGAGTGAGAGAGAGGAGAGCAGTTGCCTTTTATAGGAGGAGGGGGGCACCCAAGGGGGTGGCCGCCGGCCATGGGGGCTGCCCCCTCCCCTCCTTCATTCATGTGGGTGGACACTCCACTCACAAAAATCCATTCAAATCCCTCCACTCAAAATCCCACTCAAACATGCCATTAAGTTTCCACCAAATTTAATGCAAACTCTCATTAAATAAAACTCTTTTATTTTATTCAGAATTTTGTCAATTACTTTAATGACAAAAATTCACAAATAACCCTTTGCTAGAATTCTATTTCACATGCATAACCACTTTATGCAATTTCACCTGAAAACCTGTTTCGGTATCTAGTGAAATAAATTCCTGCGCTTGTTCATTCTTTCGGCATGAAACTTTTGCTCCAATTTGATGTCGGTGTCTCTTAAGTGTGTCACCCTACGGTTCGTGAATAATGCATACATGATCGAGACCCCTCTCGGATCAATAATCAGAAGCGGGATCTGGAGACCCATACTGACTCCCACACATTCAACGATGACTTTCTTGTGATCGTCAGAACCTTTTATGTTAGTATCTTAATCCCTTTGTGTCACGATATATTACATGTCCGAGATTCGATCATCGGTATCTCCATACCTAGTTTGATCTCGTTACTGACATGCACTCTTTTCTCGTTCCCGTGATATAACATTCTAGTGATCAAATCACTTGCTTGCAAGCTAACCAATGCGATATCACCGAGAGGGCCCAGAGTATATCTATCCGTCATCGGGATGAACAAATTCCACTCTCGATCCATGGGCCTCAACATAACACTTTATTAGTTCTAAATCCATCTTTATAATCACCCTGTTACGGTGTGACGTTTGATGTTATCAAGAAACTCTTCCGGTGTTAGTGATTGACATGATCTCATGGTCTAAGGATTAGGATCACTTCGTAAGTTGTTATAGCAATATAAACTCAATGACTTTGATCGTAATGCTATACTTCGGATGAATGTTCATCACACCATTACACTAATGTTGTGATCCCGTTATTAACAACATCCAATGTCCATGATCAGGAAACCTTGATCATCTTGTTAATCAACGAGCTAGTTTATGAGAGAGGCATAACTAGGAACTTTCTGTTTGTTTATTAAACACACATGTATTAACATTTCCGTATTAATACAATTATAGCATGCAAAATAAACATCTATCATATACTTGGAATACACATAATAAACACTTTATTATTGCCACTCGGGGCATATTCCCTTCACAATTGGTATCAGAGCAAGGTCTCTCCTTGTTTAGGCTTCACCGCCTAGAGTGTAAAGATGTCGGCTAGCAGTATAGTGCACAATGACACAATTATCTTTAATGGCACAAATTATGCTTTCTGGAGAAATTGCTTGCTTTGTAATCTTAGGACCTTGTGTCCAAATATTGAGCGATTTCTAGATGTAGATTTTTCTCCTTTGATGGATCCTCAAAATCTATCTTTAGAGGATGAGAAAAATATACATCTAGAAGCTCAAGTATCTAATGAGATTATTTTCTCTTTGAGCTCCATAGTTAATTTGTTCTTGAAGATTGTAAAGCATAAGTCGTCTCATGAGAAGTGGACCAAGCTTAAAGAAATATTTGGTGGTTCCATCTCTAATATTGTTGGTGGTTTATCCGAGGAGATCTCTTTTACTTCACATCATGAAGAGCTCCAAGTTGCTTCCACCTTCGGCCGCGATGAGTTCTCATCTTCACCCACTTCACCAACGTGTGGCAAGTCACAAGGTAAAGATATGGTGAGTGGTGTTAGGAGTTGTAATGTTGATATTGTGCTTTCTAATGATGATCCTTCATCTCTATCCCATTGCAATGTTTATTCTTTGAACTTAAGCACTTCTTGAAACAGTAATGTTATATTGTGTTGCTAGTCCTTGTATATCATCTAGAAATTATTTGAGTACTAGTGTAGATGATATGCTTGATTTGCCTTGTTCCCATGAACAAAATGCTTCTATTTCCTCTTGGTGTTTATCTAACAATGTAAGGAAATCAAACATTCTATGGAGCAAGACATGATCATGAATGAAGATTCAAGAATATCCTCATCTTCATCCTCCCGTGCTCACATGTGCCTTATGGCAAGAGGATCAAAGGTATCTCCTACTTTGGATCCCAATATATCTTCTAAAGATAATAGCAATGATAATGATGATAGTGATGATGACATTGATGAGGATACTAGTGCTCTCTTGCTTGAGTTGACTTTTTTGTGTACCTCTCTTCGTGGTAATAATAAGGTCGTTACTTGTCTCAAACACGTTATGGACACCATAACTAAACAAATGGGAACCATAGAGGATTTGGATTTCCAACTTGATGATGGGAGTCAAAGATTCAATCTCCTTAAGCAAGAGCTTGCCGAGGAGAAGCACACTAGTTGTCTCCTCACATAAAAATTGAATCTTATGAGCTTGAAAAGGAAAATTTCATTAATTATGCTTGTGCTACTAACTCTACTTCTTGTGAAGCATCTACCCTAAAGGAGAAAGTTGAGCTAAGGTCTCAACTTGAGTTGCTAACTAGCAAGTATAGGAAATTGGAAGAAAGTCATGAAAATCTCTCGGGCTCTCATAATGATCTTCTAATCTCCCATGATGGGCTAATGTTAGCTCGCGAGGCAAGTATTACCAAGGTAGCATCTTGTGAGCCTCTTTTGGACATTAGCACAACTTCTACTCAAAATGCCATTTTGCCGTGTGCTAGTCCTAGTAATCCATCTAGCCATACTATTGATAAACCTTGTGTTGGATTACTTGCTTTGCCTTGTTTCTCTAACAATGAAGCTTCTACTTCCTCTAGTACTTGTATTTCTACTAACCATGTAGAGGAAATCAAAGAGCTCAAGGCCTAAGTCACTTACTTGAGGAATGACTTGGAAAAGAGTCATGAAGGGAAATCCACACTCGATAATATTTTGAGTGTGCAAAAATCCCCTAATGATAAAAGTGGACTTGGACTCAACTCCAATAACAAGAATAAGTCCAAGAGAAAAAATAATAAGGGCCAAAACCAAGTCAAGAATTCGGCCAAGATTATTTGCTTCAAGTGCAAGGATGAAGGACATAATGTAAGATCTCGTCCATTGAAGAAAAAGCACTTGAGTGAGAAGCAACAAGGGAAGCAACCACAAGTACAAGGTCAAGCCCAAGTTGAAGTGAGGCCACTTCCGAAGAAGAATCAAGATAATGCTCCCCAAGCCAAGAAATCAATGAAGAAGAGAAAGGGGAGCACTTGTTGCTACATATGTCGTGTGAAGGGGCACTTTGCCTCTTCATGTTCAAACGGTACCTTATCTAATCATATCATTATTAGTTATGATTATTCTCTTGGTAAGGATAAGGATAGAAATGTGTTATCCAAGTTTGTTGGAACTCAAAGTGGTGTCAAGAAAATAACCATTTGGGTTGCCAAGCCTATTGTTACTAACCTCTTAGGACCCAACTTAGTTGCGAACCAACAAGCTCAAACTTGATCAATAGGTGTTTATGGAGGTCATTGGAGACTTGGCTAAACTCATGAAGAATTAAGGGATCTTCATTTATTATAAATCCAAGTCATAAGGATTATTATTTCCCTATCTTATATCCAATGTTCCTCTTCATGGTAACTTGTAATTCACTCATTTATATTGTAAGTTACTTTCCCCTTTACATGTTTTGGTTTTGTACCAAGTATGTATTTGTATTTGGTGTGCCTCATGCTTGATTATTTTGTGTATTCAAGTATGTCTAGGTGTTTGGCACATCATTTACTCGTGTTTTTTATTTTGAGCCTCTAATGCATCTTGATGATATCTTATTGTCTCTTTTTGAGTGGTTAATGGAACATCCCATTTTGGGGGAGTGACATGCCTCGCGCATCTCTCAAACCTTATAATGCGTGTACATGAGTACTACCACTTAGTATTGATATTGCAAGCTTATCTAGTCACTATGTGGTGTATCATACTCATGGGAAATTCAAATTCTAAATATCCATTAATTATCTCTAGTTGAGGCTATTTTGCCTCTTATTAAGAAAAAAATGAATATCAAATTATGGGGGAGTAATATGCTTATTTTGCATATCACAATCCTAGGAAATGTGAACATATGAGGTAGTGCCACTTAGAGTTGATATTGTTGATTATCTTGTTTCTTTTTTTTTAGGGTAAAACAGTAGGGCAAAAAAACCCCACTGCAATTTTTATATATTATAGAGAGTTACAAAAGAATATTTACAATCTCAATCCACCTCAAAGAAGAGGGATAACATTCTAAGCAGCTATCTCCTGTCTAAATTAATTTCAATCCAATCTTTAAGGCCCTGATGATACTTCTTCTTAATTCTATAAAGGACCCATCTTAATTCCTGGGCTACAATAGCCTTCTAGTTCTCAAGCGAGGCATGCTGATTATTGAAGATTTTATTATTTCTGCAAATCCAAATGCCCCAAGTTCCAAGTATAAGAATTTCCATTGCAAAAGGGACATTAAGATCTTTTTTAATACTGGCTAAAGTTTCAAAGATATTTTGATCAGCCACATTGACCTGTGAAATTTCAGCCCAGCAAGCTCTTGCTAGGTGGCATGTTGGCTCAAACAAGGTCTTTTTTTGTTAGAATCTTTTATTACTCGTCTTTTCGGTCTTTGTTTGAGCAAGAAATTCTTGATGTGGTCTTCCTCAAATACATATCTCTATATCTTTTTGGGAGACCATTTTCTTCAAGTTATTCTAATCATTGCTTTGCATGATTGTGTGACTAGTTTGAAGCTATAAAGAATCTCTATCTTTGCATAGTGCTTAATCTTTTTATTCCTATCCTATGTTTTTTATTGTGAAGATTTATCTTTAATATGCATGCAATATACCATCGGAAATCAATTCCAATACACTCATTGTCTTCGACAATTGATATACTTATGCGTGGTAGCATTTGTGGATCATCTTCACCTTGGATTTCAACTCTTATTGCCTTATTTTCTTTCCAATTTTTTTTGTGGATCCCATTTCTTCCTTGGCTTTTGAACATCTCTTTGATGATGTTTTTGATTATTATAAAATATGTTTTAGTGTAAGACAAACCTTTTTTCTCTGAACCCTGTGCCATTGTGAAAAGTGTTAAGGGTTCGGTTTATTTGTTGAAACCTTACTCTTTGGGGAGTTTGTTATCTCATTCTTTTGTCTCTGTTTTTATTTGCTTGAATGAGATAAATATTTGATTTTTTTCTTTGTTTTCATTTCATCTTTTTGCTCAGCAGTTTTTGCCTAGTTCATTTGTTGAACTTCGTTGAACAAATCTTATGTTGATTTGATTCTTTGATATAGTTTGGGCAACAAATGTGTTTTGTCACACCTTGTATGCCTTCTTGAATATTTTGGTGTTTTTCCAAATTATATCTTCTTTCGATATTGAAAGTCTCCATGTGTTTGCTTTCTTTGATCCAATATATAGGGTATACTCCATCAAATCCTTAAACGGCTAAGATGTGCATGAAATTAAAATTTCATCTCTAAATATGTACATATTTTTATGGAGTGTATCCTATGTGTTGTGGTTAGTCTAACCACTTTGGACCCAATAAGTTTGGGACCAAGATGTACTTGAATATTGTTTTAGGTACATTGGAGATAAATGGATGCTTGTCTTGTCTATAAGGAAAGTGTTGTAACCACATGATAATTGAAGCCAGGCTAGGATGATCGAAAAATTCTTATCTACTACATCATACCATTGCTATCTTGGTAAAAAGTATCTTATTCATGCATACTATTCTTTCTTCCAATCTCTTGTAGGTTTCATCTTGACATGAATTTATATGTTTGTAAATGTTGTGGTTCTTGCAAGGATCTTTGAAAGACTTCTTTATCCTTATTGCTTATGTGAGTAATTTGAGATGATGCATATAATGGGGAGTATATAAAATCATGTTCATGATTCACCAATTCCAAATATGCCTTCTAGCAATTTATTGCATATCATTTCCTCAAGGTACTCTCATGTGCAATATTGTTAAAATTGCTTTGAATCCTTCCTTTTGCTACTTATTGCCTTTCTCAAAGTATCCCAACTAGCATTTGTTCCCTTAGTGTTAGTTGTGATGTTTTTGAGGTTTTTTTATTTTGTGAAGTTCATTGATATACCATAAGAGAAAATAGAGCCATGGGCTATATATGCACTTAAGCAAGAATTATCATGTTTGGTATATCTTATGACTTCCTCTTGGATATCATGTTTTCTTATTTTATTAACCTCTTATGTGTGGTTGTTTATTTGTGGATTATTCTCATGCTTTGTCCACTTATAAACTTATACTCCCTCCGTTTTAGAATATAAGATGTTTTAAGTTTGTGAAAAAAATGAATCTAGACTTGTTTTAGTATGTGGTTTCACTCAACTTTGGGATGAATCTACACACTAAAAGAAGTCTAGGTTCGTTTTCTTCACAATCCTAAAACATCTTATATTTTGAAACGGAGGGAGTATACACGAGAGTGTTAATATCTCGCCTTGATATCCTCGCTCTTTGCTGACCATATCTCTTATCCTCTTGGTTTTTAATGGTATTGGTAAGGTCTTGATTTATGAGTGTGATACGTTGGAAACGTATCTATAATTTTTGATGCTCCATGCTTGTTTAGATCTACTTTGCTTTACTTGTCCAAACTTTGAGGTGCTTTTTACATGTTTTCAGGTACTAACCTACTAACAAGTTGCAACAGTGCCATATGCCCGTTTTCTGCTGTTTTTGGTTTCAGAAAAGTTAGTAAAGAAATATTCTCGGAATTGGACGGGACAAATGTCAAAGTCAATTACTTTCTGTGGGGAACAAGAAGTCTAGAGGGGAGACAAGGAGGTGTGCTAGGGCGGCTAAAAAACCCTTGGAACCGGTGGGCCCTACCCCACGCCTGGGTAGGGTTTGCCCCCTCTGGCCGCCGCCTCGGCCTCCCCCTTCGCCTATAAGAAGCCCCCGATGCAGAAACCCTAGGCACCCAATCAAATCTCCACGAAACCGTCTGTAGCCGCCGCCACCATCGTACCTAGATCAGGGGGGGATCTGAAGTTCTTCCCGGCACCCTGCCGGAGGGGAGATCATCCCGGAGGCCTTCTCTCTGGTATGATGCGTGAGTAGTTCCACCTTGGACTATGGGTCCATATAGTAGCTAGATGGTTGTATCTTCTCCTTTGTGCTTTCATGTATAGATCTTGTGAGCTCCATTCATGATCAAGATCTAATCTATTTGTAATCATGCATATTGTGTTTGCGGGGATATGATGGATATTGAGATTATTATGTTGGTTTGATTAATGGTTTTGTCTTTATGATTCTATCATGTCTGTGTTGTTTATGATCTTGCATGCTCTTCGTTGTTAGTAGCTATCTTGGCCAAGTAGTTGCTAGTGACTCCAAGAGGGGGTATTTATGCTCGATAGTGGGTTCATGCCTCTAGTTTCCAAGGGAAGTGACAGAAATCTCTTCGGTTGTAGATGTGTTGCTGCCACTAGGGAGAAAACAACGGACTCTTGTTCATGGAACATGTGGACTGTTTATCTTACACACTTTGCTTAAAGCAGTTGTCTGTTGCTTGCAACTTAATACTGGAGGGGGTTTGGATGATAACCTGAAGTTGGACTTCTAGTCATAGGTGCAGTTGGATGGCGGTCTATGTATCTTGTTGTATTTCCCAATCGAATCTCATAGGATCTTTCTAACTAGTAATTGCATTGTTATGCCTTGCTCAGTTCCTGTCAATTGCCCTGCTGTAATTTGTTTACCCTTCATGTCGTGTTGTTTATATAAGGAGAGCACCTCTAGTGAACTATGGACCCCGGTCTAATCTTTACCATTGATATATCTTCCATTGTTACTTGTTTACTTGCTGCAAACCATTACCTTCCACACCATACGTTTAATCCTTTGTTACAGCAACCGGTGAGATTGAAAACCTCACTGTTAGTTGGGGCAAAGTCTTGAGTTTGTGTTGTTCAAGTATCCGCCTTGCTTGCAACACCTGTGTGACGTTTCCTTCCTCCTACTGGTTCGATAACCTCGGTTTCTTACTGAGGGAAGACTTGCTGTTGTACTGCTTCACACCCTGCTCTTGGGGTTCCCACAGGCTCCACATAAGCTGTGCAAGCCATCAAGCTTTCTAGCGCCGTTGCCGGGGAGGCTAAGGACGTCTTCACAATAGGAGTCCTTCACTTCCTTTCTCCTTACTTTGTTTTTAGTTTGCTTTGTTTCTTTTGCTTGGTTTTGTTTGCCTTTTTCCAAAAAAAACCCAAAAATTAGTCTAGTTAGGTTTGCTTTCTTTATTCAAAAAACACAAAAAAAATTAGTTCATGCTAGTTGCTGCCATGTCGGGTTTTGGACCAACCTTTATTTCCCATATGGTAGAAATCTCCACTTTTAAGCAAAAAAGTTAAGAAAGTTTTAAAGAAGCTTGGTCTAGAATCTCTGCTTTCCAGAGGGAAACTGAGCCTGAGATGAGTCTTAGTTTGGTTATTAATAGTTTCTACCGCGGTATTGCTCTTCGTTATAGATATGCTTTGGATGCTGTGGCTGAGAAAGATTTTTGCTATGTACCAAGGACGAAGCTTTTGATGCCATAAAGAAATTAATCATGATTTATGGTACACCTGGCAAGTCTGGTTCCTCTTTCACAAATATTTTTGCCAGGTTGAACACTCTTGAGACTAGTATTGCTGCTATGAATAGTTGCTATCACACGCTTAGGGCTTACCATGATTATGTTCCCATAAATTCTGAGCCTTCAAAGTGGTTTCCCACAATCAAAGTCTCTATAAATACTACACCTTTTGATGCTCGTTGTGATATCATGTCTGAATTTTGCCTCATGCCCAAAGATATTTATGATTCCGTGAGTCTTTGGGGGCTTACTGAAGGAGGATAGGAAATCTCTCTTACCAAAAATGCCACTATATTGCCCATTGGAATAGCTGAAGGTGTGTTTACAAAAATCTCAGGGAAAATGGTATCTACTGATTATCTTGTTATTGAATGTGTACGCAAAGGACATATCACACTTGGAAGATCCCTACTGAAGCACCTTGGAGCGGTAATAGATGTGGGAAAAGGCATTATGCACTTTGCTCCTCCGGTAAGCAATCATATCTTCCCTAAATATAAAAATAAAGGTAAGAAAGGAAGGAACAAGAGGGGCAATTCTTCATTTGAAAATACTTGATTCTTCTTGCTTCTTATGTCTAACTTAAAGACGTTAAAGAAAAGTACTTATTGGGAGATAACCCAAGAGTTTCCTTGAGTCTTGGAAGTTATTACTTCAGTAATTACCTCTCCTTATCCTTTTTGTTTTCTTTTTGTGCCAAGAATGACCTCTAATAAGAGGGAAGTAAGATTTGGGGAGTTGCTGTCCCGAAACAGATTTCTGTCCTCCACCAAAAAAATTCGTGAGGAGTCTCTGTAACTCGGATTGAGCTCAAAATTTACGAATAAACCCCCTAGTATGTTAGATAACTTTAGTTAGTTCAACACTTTTTGATTTGAGCAACAAAAGATGTTCGAAAAAATCGGTTTCTACCTACTGGTCTGTTTTGACAGATTTATGCCATTATTTGCATTTGCTTCTTATTGATTCCTTTTTGAGTTCTCTTTAGTTGAATTGAGATTTTTGAAGGAGTTACCATAGTATCTTGTATTTTTAGTGAAAAACCTTGTTGTTCCAAAGCTTTGCCAGAGGTCTAATATTTTTTGAATACACTAATGTTGCTAATGAAGATCGTGTGAAGTTTTGTATGAAGGAAAATTTTCAGGTGTAGAGAGAATTATGCAATAAGATGAAGAATGGACAAAAGATCAAGCTTGGGGATGTCACCATGGTGTCACCCTAAGAAATATCCAAGAGGTACAAGCGTCAAAGCTTGGGGATTCCCAAGGCATCCCCTTCTTTATCAATAAAAAGCTCAGGTCTGTCTAGACACTTCGTTTTTATTGTTTCATACACAGTTGTGTTGTTCTTGGAGCGTCTTAGTTTTCATTTGCTTTTCTTAGGTTGTTTAGTTTGCTTGAATAAAGTAGTTTGGACCCCCGTTCTCGCTGTGTTGTTTTATAAATAAGTTGCTTGGTGTTGGAAAGGAGTAGTAAGTTCTTGCTTATAAGTGCAAGAGGAGCTTGCATTGACTGTGACTTAGACTTTATCATGACATGCTAGGTGTTGTTTTAGCATTATGATTAGTGATTATTGCTGTAGCATGTCTTGTTCCAAACAATTGGGATTGCTTAGTATGCCTTGAAGAAATTATGCGTTGTTTTAGCATGCAAAAGCATAGTATTGTGGTATTCTCCTTTGATGCTTTGCTTGGGTTGACTTGGCACATGCTCACACCATGTTATGACTATGACAAGTCACCATTAGCCTCTATGATCATTTAGTCCTTGATTTGTAGTACCACTCTTTGCTTTGATTAGTATGCTTTTTTGCACTGCATGATTATGGCCATTATTGCTCTCTTAGTTGATTGATCCCAGTCTTTTGCTAGCCTCCACTTATATGAGTAAGTTCTACTCATGCCTCCAACTCCCAAAAAAACCATGGGCATGTCCCTTTGCAATTATGAATCATGAACTAACCAATTATGTATGTCCCTTTGCGTTTTCTATATGGGATAGGTATCTTTCCATGGGCATGCTTCAAAAGTGAAGAACTTATATAGCCCATGAGAGGATGACATCAAGTGGTGATCGTCATCAAGGTTGAGAAGGTCAAGTTCAAGATAAGCATCTCGAGAAGATCATTTTCTTAAAGCTTGCCATCAATATTGGTGATAATAGACATGTGAAGACATGTATTAATGAAGCTACCTCGTAGTGGTGTATGGGGGAGCAAATTAGGAGTCTTCACGAAGCAACAATGATCAAGTGATGCATTACGGCTTAGATGGAGCTTGAAGTGTTATCATGATCAAGCGGGATGCGCAAAGCAAAGGTATGGCCTTGCTAGGTTTTCCTTTTACCGGTCTCAAGGTGGTTGTTGGGAGACCGGGTTATAGGATACATAGTCGCACTATCAAGAGGGGCTTTCGGTTGGGTAACTTGATCACATCATCATAGGGAGCTCAATCCTTCACATACTTTGCATCTTCCTATTTTATTGCTTCTTCTTGTTTCTCCATGTGAGGTTCTTGAGCTTGTTGCTAGATCTTCAACAAGCCCAAGTTCATCGAAAACAAAATTCGTATGCATCTTCTATGGTGTTTTCGAGTTTGAAGGTTTTATCGGTTCTTTGTGTAGGGAGGCTTCTTACCTTTATTCATTTGGTTCTATCCTTCTTTGATGTACTATGATGTTTCTCTGCAACATCTTGTAGAGCTTTTTGTCCTCGTCAAAACAAGCCCAAGATCATCGAAATCGGAGTCCGGACGCAAAAGTTATCGCCGTTTTCGTGTGTCCTGTTTTGTTCCGGCGGGAATTCCAACAGGACCGAGCCTGTGGCCGGAATTTCCGGCGACCGCCAGAAATTTCTAGCAAACCGCAGAAAAACTGTTTTGTATGCTGTTTCGGTTTGTACCGAAACCTTCGGTTTTGACCAGAAATTCCGGCGGATGATTCGGCGGCGCCGGTTTCGTCGCCGAAACGTGTTCGCCCAGCGCATCTTAGCTTCAAACGGCCACCCCCTTGAAGGGGTATAAAAGGGGAGGGCTTCTTCCCCAAAGTTTTAGGGCTCTTGAGCATGTTTTTTGACTATCATTGTTGACCCGTTTGAGCTTGCTTCCTCTCCCTTCCCTCCTATGATTCTTGCATCTTTTTGAGGGCTTTGGAAGAGGAGATCAAGATCTACAATCCTCACCAATCAATTCCTCCTCTAAGTGAGGGGAACTCATTGGATATAGATCTTGGAGTCATTTGTTAATTTCCACCATGGTTCTTCCTCTCTAATTCCTCCCTAGCACTTGTTTCTTTGGTGGAATTTGAGAGTGAAGGATTTGAGCACCCTTGGTGTTCTTGCTTTGCATTCTTGCATAAGTGTTGAGCTCTCCATTACGATTTGTTCGAGTGAGAGACCGTGAGCTTGTTACTCTTGGAGGGTGACCTCCTAGTTGGCTTGGCGGTTGGTGTCGCGGTGTCCTCTTCATGGAAGATTGTGAAGAGACCCGGGCTTCTCCTTCGTGGAGCTTGTGAAGTGGTTGTGGAGCTTGCCATCTCCGGAGTGGAGGAAAAGCTAGCAATAAGGAAAGGGCATATTCCTTCGTGGGATAGACTCGGAGAAGAAGGTGAGCCTTCGTGGCGTTGGGAAATCCTTCGTGGAATCCCACACCTCTCCAACGTGGCGTACCTTACTTGTAAGGGAACAGGGGAATACATCTTCGTCTCCGCGTGCCTCGGTTATCTCTATACCCGAGCTTACTTTCCTTGTGATAGCCATCGAGCTTGAAGTACTTATATCTTGCTTAGCTTAACTTGTTGGTGCACTTAGTTGAGCCTAGTGTATTTAGGTTTTGTGCTTGTAAAATAAACGTTAGTTTAATTCCGCATTCTATCAAGCCAAAATTGTAATAGTTTTGAAATTGACTATTCACCCCCTCTAGGCGACATCTCTATCCTTTCAGACTCCAACACCATTTGAGCCACCAAATCAACAAGATCTCTTCATCCAACCATCCAAAGTCATTGATCTTTGGAGAACCGAAGGAGGAGGCCTTGATCTATAGCTTTACCAAGAGAGATATTCATTTCCCTCTCATTCACTTGAGGTCCCCTTGCTCCAGTGTTTCTTTGGAAACCCTAAATCTTGATTTGGTTCTTACAAGCTTGTCTTTGATTGTTTGACAGTTTGCTTGTATTCGGGAGCCTCCAATTCAGTTGTGGATGTGTGCCTCGAACTTGTTGTAAAGGTGCCGACTTCCACCTTGAAGGTTGCCGATGTAGTGGAAGAGGTGAATCGAAACTGTTGGGGTGAGGCTCATCGGAGAACAAGGGAGACCTCTCATGGCATTGGTGGTTTGAAACCACCTTCTCTCCAAACGCAGACGTACTTCCCCTTAAAAGGAAGGAACTGCGGGAAACAAATCCTTGTGTCTCCACGTTCTCCACTTTGGTTACTTCTATCCTTTACCGCACTTTACTTACCTTGTTCTTGCTTAGTGTTGTTCTAGTTTGACATATAGGTAAATTCACCATAGTTGCATAATCTAGAGAATTTACCTTTTGTGTCAAACCATAATTTGAAAAAGAGTAAAATTTGAAGTAGCACCTATTCACCCTCCCTCTAGGTGCCCATACGATCCTTTAACTAAGGTTGTGGCCTTGGGTGATGATCTGGTGCAACACGACCTCATCGTCTTCCTCCCTTATTGACATCCGACGAGGCAAATCATCGACCAAGATGCGGGTCGAGGACTCAAGGGCATGCTTGCCACGGGGATCTTGTGTGTGCCCTTTCCATGGTCATGTGTATGTTCGCGAAGGCCTAGGGTGTATATGGGATCGATGCAAGGCTCCTCCGGCATCGACGAGATCTCCGGCAACGTCAAACGGGATATGCCAAGTCGGGTGCGCTTGGACGTGTGTGATGGGAGTGGAGAACCCCTTAGTTGCGGTGGCAAGAGGTTATGGATAGAGAGGCATCCGCACAACGGCCGAGGACACCGAGCTTGTTGGTGATGCACCAGCCACGACGCCAACGCCAACCAGGGCCAAGGCTTTGATGAGCGCCTCTTGTTTAATGAGAAGAAGGCCTTGAGAGGCTAGCCCTTTGGTGGCAAATTCTGTGTTTGCATTGGCCTAAAGGGCGACGACGACATCTACTTACTTCCTTTCTTCGATGGCGGATTTTACTTCTGCCAATCGTTCCTTGGTCGCGCCTCTTCGGGTAGCGAGCTTCCTTCTCTCCTCCGCCCGCTTCGAATCCATCAGCTCCTTTGGCTTGAGCAGGGCCTTCGACTTGGTGGCCTTCTTGGCCTTGATGGTGGTTGGGATAGTGGGGACAACGATTGCGACATCGGCTACCTCCATCGCTAGCTAGGGGTTTGGCATCAACCAATTTCGACTTTTGGTGGAAGTGGAAGAAGGTGGAATGGTTTTCACCCACTGGCTAGCGGGGCAAGGAGGACAAGAGAGCGACATGTCCGGACGCAAGAGCTGTCCGGCCTGATGCAAAGCCAACTCAAATTTGGGCTCGAAATGGGTTGTCTCGGACCGGTTCAGGACCTCGGTCCATTTGGTTCACGCCGTCCCTTGTTCGTTCGGACACTTTCAGACAACCTCTAATCGTTTCGGTCGGCCCGGTGGAGGTGCCCTAAGGCCTTTCACAATGAGATTCTATTAGTATCCTAGATATAGATATAAAATGTTTATGTGGCACCATATTTAATAGTCCCTATGTCCCATTTTAAAGGACACATATTGCAAATCTCTTGGCCCTAGCCTTTTTCTAATTGGGCCAATTTGGCTCTCACTAATCCTTTGGTTGACTCTTTCTCTAAAATTAAACGCTTATGCGACTAAAAGGTGAGGGTGTTTCATGATCGCGTGATTTCTAGTGTATGTCCTTTAAACTGAAACGGAGAAAGTATTGAAAGATAAATGTATAGCATCTTAGAGTTAAGATACAACTCTTTACATAGTCGTAGGCAAAAACAACTTCTAGACCAATCATATGCAATGCCTGAGACCAAATTATCAAATTTAGGTAGAACCTTGAATAATAATGTGTCATAAAGATTGTTTCTTAAAATATTTTGCTTAGATGCAATCTAGCATTTGTCCCGGGTCAAAAGAATTAAAGTTTGACCAACTTCATCAGAAAATGTAGCAATGTTTATGATACTAAATTAATATTACTAGGTCCGTTTTGACATAGAGTTTCGTAATATACCAATTTGATCTTGTATATGTTGCTACTACTTTTGAAAAAGTTGATGAAACTTAAGAATATTTGACTTAGTACAAAATCTAGAAATACACTTATTTAAAACGGAGCGAGCAGGAGGGATATCCTTTGGTCATTTCAAACAAGTTGGTGGGGAAACCAATATATCCTTTCACGCTAGAGCCACACAAAACCAGAATAAGCTTTCTGAACGCGCACAGCTAGAAATAAGCAACCACTACTTATTTTTGCGGAAAATAGGCCAACATCTGTAGTGACAAAAGCATTTCAGTGTCACTAGTACCGTCTCGCATTTTGGTGTTCATTCTCTCGTTCTAATGATGCTGTTTTCGAGTGTCACAGAAACCATTTATTATTCGAGCGAAGTCTGCTTTTTTTTCAAAAGAGAAATATGCATATATCCTTTTATTGCATTATTAGAGAAATGTCAGAGAAACCCTTTCTTCAAGCAAAGTCTGCAAAGCACGAACCGTTCCTGGGTCGGTCGCCCCGCGTACGAATGCCCTTTCGTACGGTAACGCAGGCGTCGGTACACATAGATCGATGATCGATGCATTTGCACGGCCTATCATTGATCGATGCTCGTCTGGATTTCGGAAGGGAGCAAAAGATGACCAATTGGATCAGCACACGCTGACACTTGTTTGGTTGCAAGAGTACTGACAAGTATAGAACGTACTCATGACAGCTAAAGGTTTATGTACGTACCTGCTTCAGGACCACTCGCCTTTTGTTTTGATTGTGTGCATCTGGTGCTGCCGCTCGCGTACTCGTATAGCTGTCTCGATCGAGATCAAATGATTTGTCCTGCAATAATTTTCAAGGATACTGTCGCTAGTAGTATACCTCAGATTGCAATTGATCACGAGGAAATAAAAAACATAGTTGGTGAGCTGAATTGAGACCCAGACCAAAACCAGTAGCTTGCGCTTTGTACTTTTCCAACTTTTTTTGCGATTTGCCTAGTGGCACTCTGTTATACATGCTCTGTTTTATATTATAATACTCTTTTCGTTTTAAAAGGGATGTCGTAAATTTGTTTAAATTTAAATGAATTTTGATACGTTTTGTTATGTAGATACATCTAAAATTTAACAAATCTAAGACATACTTTTTAGGAGCGAGGGAGTAGTATATTTTGGCAAACTAAACATACTACTCCATCCGACCCATATTAATTGACTCAAATTTGTCTAGATTTAGATGAATCTAAATTATTTAGTATATAGGTTCATCCAAATTTTGACAAATCGAAATCAATTAATTTGGTCGGAGAAAGTACCACATTATGCAACAGAGGAAGTACTTACTCACTAAGTATAGCCACACATCGCAAGCTTTTCCGAGCAAAGATTAAGGAACAGCAAGTTATTTTCTCTTTTAAAGAAGGAAGCAAATTATATTCTACTCTGCAATTTCATGATTCCGGAGGCCACTTTCAGCTTGCAAATGCAGGTACAATGACCCGACCGCTCCGAGAACGTGATACCTTTTGTTGTCGTTGAGGAAACTGGACAGGATACTTGAATCCAGAGCATGTTAGCTCTTTGCCTAAAAAAAGAGCATGTGAGCTAGATCTGTCGGCTTTTCTTCTTTGGCACAAGGGGCCGTTTGAAGAATCTGCTCTCCTGCACAGATGTTTAGTGCTCATGGATTGGAGGTTCCTTTTGCGAGGGCTATATATAGGATTTTTAGTGTCAGCTAAAATGAAAAGGTACTATCCATGTCAAAAAAAAATATGAAAAGGTACTACCATGGCTGCTTAAAAAAACACTACCCTGTAATTCAGCTTCAAGAGTATGCAAAATGCGAGATAGTAATGCAACCGTATCGGATGAATTCAGTTTTTTAGACAAAAACAAATTGACCAGAGTGGGATTTGAACCCACGCCCTTTCGGACCAGAACCTTAATCTGGCGCCTTAGACCAACTCGGCCATATGATCTGGTTGATTATAATTCGGTATGACATATTTGATATCTATACAAATAAAAAATGTCAAAAAGAAATTTGACCAGAGTGGGATTTGAACCCACGCCCTTTCGGACCAGAACCTTAATCTGGCGCCTTAGACCAACTCGGCCATCTGATAATTTTGTTTTAATATCTGTCTTTATTTTACTTAACTCGGAATGTCTGATTCACATAGAGAGGCATCGAAACTAAGCAACACAATAATCTAACAAAAAACAGTTCTCAGTCTTTAGTTTGCGCTGTAATTTATTTTGTTTCGTTTAACGTGGGTATACCCAGGTGCCATGTTCTATTTCACAATGTAAGCCCTTTTTAGCAAGACTTAAATTATGGAATGGAGGAAATGAGGAAGTAGGTCTTTAGTTTAAAATTTCCAATTCAGCTATGAGTATGTGGAGTGTGTAAGACTTTTTTGCAGGTTTCATCAATATGATGGAGCCAGATAGATCCCTTTCGATCTAAAAAAACAATAGTCTAGCAGAGCAGGAAATTAAAGGTGCTCTGTTGTGTATGTTTTAGTTTAAGAATGATAATAAGAATGAAAGAAAGAAGTATAACATATATGCTCTTTTTCCATCTAAAGAAGATTACTAAATTCATACTTCTGTTTTACGGCATGGTTTATAAAACATATGTATGGGAGTAATTGTGAAAATATCAAAACTGTATTTGGCCACTATCTACCCGCTCATTCGGGCCTTCAGCATCATCCTACCGTCATTCTTCTCTTGCAGTTGGCGCCACTACTGACATGGATGCGTCCTAGTCTCTGACTCCGGCCGTCCGACATCAAAGGTAAAGACGGAGCCGTCATTGGCAATATTTTCTTTCATATGGCAAAGCATTGGGATAATATTTTTCTTTTTTGTTTTGCTACCTCCACTGGAATGGGAAACCAAAGAGTGAGCTCAGTACAAGTCAAAGAAAAGTACCGCCGAAGAAAGGAGAAAGCCTGAAAAGTCTCGATTGGGATTTTTGGCTCCCAAGCACCAATGCTCTTGCTATTTCTTAGAAACAATTATGAGCTTTAAATTTTTTTTCGAGAAAAATATCAGAACATAGCCAATGATATTTGCTATACAATAACAATGAACTCACTTCTAATCAAATTGGATTGTCTAAGAGTCACTTGGATTGGATAAACATGCAAATTATCGGTTTTAAATACTTTGTATTTTGAGCTAAAAAATGACAAGAGTGTAAATCTGTAAATGTATTTTAAAATTCCCAAACTTTATCAAATCTTGTAATTGTTTGTAGACCACAATATAAAGAATTTTGTATCACGAATTTGCATTCTTGTGGGATACAACATTGACTATGTTTAGAATTATTTTTATATATTTTTAATCCTATAAATATGATTTTTTAATTTTTGAAAATGAAGGAACACTGGAGTTGAAGACACTTTCCGGGAAAGTCTTCAACTGGAGTAGTACATCAGTTTATTGACTGAGCCTCTCTTCTCCCTCTGCGCCCCGTAGAGCCCCTGATGCCGCCGCCGCCGCCGCCGCCGTCCCAAACTTCGGTCTCGCCACCCTCCCCCTCGCCTTCAACCACATCATCCCCATCCCCTCGACAAATCGCCACTCTCGTGCTCAACCACCCGTCGTCCACCCTCACCACCGCGTCGGCGCGCTCCCTCTCGGCGTCCCTCCTGGCCGTCGCGCCGGCCCTCCCGACGCCCGTGGCCAACTCCGTCCTCAAGCTCCTCTGGCACCACGCCCCTCGCGCACTCCTCTTCTTCCACTCGCTCCTCCACCTCCCCGCCCGCGCGCACGCCATCTCCCCCTGCACCATCGACCTCGCCCTCGACCTGTCCGCGCGCCTCCGCCACCCTCGCCAGCTCACCAACTCCATCCTTGAGCTCTTCTCGCGCCTCCGCCTGCCCTTTACCCCGCGCACCTTCCCTATCCTCTTCGAGCGCTTCGCCGCGTCGCAGCGCAGGCCCGACATCGCCGTCCGCCTCTTCCTCTCGCTCCACCGCTCCCACCGCGTCACGCAGGACCTCCCCCTCTTCAACTCCCTCCTCGACGTGCTCGGGAAGTCGCGCCATGCCAGCAAGGCCGCCTCCCTCGTCCGCGCTCTCCAGGGCCGCTTCCCGCCAGACGTCGTCACCTACAACACCCTCGCCGACGGGTGGTGCCGCGTCAAGGACACGTCCCGCGCGCTCGATTTGCTGCGCCAGATGGCCGAGTCCGGCATTACCCCCACGAAAACCACCTATAATATCATCCTCAGGGGCTTCTTCCGTGCTGGACAGATACAGCACGCATGGAACTTCTTCCTCCAGATGAAGAAGAGGGGGAGTAAAGACGAGAGCTGTAAGCCTGACATCATTTCCTACACTACCGTCATTCATGGGCTGGGTGTTGCTGGGCAGCTCGACAAAGCTCGCAAACTGTTCGATGAAATGTCTAAAGAAGGATGCACACCATCAGTGGCCACTTATAACGCGCTCATTCAAGTGATATGTAAGAAGGGAAATGTGGAGGATGCACTGACGGTGTTTGATGGTATGGTCCAAAAGGATTACACACCAAATGTGGTTACTTATACCGTCTTGATCCGGGGCCTCTGCCATGCTGCGAAAATTGACCGTGCTATGAAGCTGATGGAGAGGATGAAGAATGAAGGCTGCGAGCCTGTCGTTCAGACATACAATGTTCTAATAAGGTATTCATTTGAGGAAGGGGAGATTGAGAAGGCCTTGTGTTTGTTTGAGAGGATGAGTAAAGGAGAGGACTGCCTGCCCAACCAAGATACATACAATATCATAATAAGTGCAATGTTTGTGCGCAAGAGGGCTGAAGACATGGCAATGGCCGCAAGGATGGTGATGGAGATGGTGGAGAGAGGCTACTTGCCTAGAAGGTTCATGCTTAATCGTGTCCTGAATGGATTGATGCTCACAGGGAATCAGCAGATTTCTAGAGATCTCTTGAGAATGCAAGAGAAATATAGACGCCTGCGACGAGAAATAAGATTGTGATTGCCATTTGATTTCTGCATTGGCATGAGCATTCAATGTTTAGTATTTCGTGCATCATGAGGCTTGGGTACAGAACTAAGGTGCAACCCTCAAGTACCTAGCACTAGCAGTTCATATTTGATATATGTTCCATTATGATCACTGATCAGTTTGTTGTGCAAACAACACTTCATTGTTGGTATTTGTTGTGAACCTGTTCATAGAGTTTGCTCTATTTTTTGTGCATATCTGGTACCAGTTATATTTGTTTTAGTTCGTACCTGTGTTTTATCTCATTCATTTGCCCTGCATGCTCTGTTTGTAACCAGCGAAGGATTAAACCCCGAAGGCATGCCTCACAATTTATTATCTCATGGTAATGTGGTATACAGTTACTATAGATTCTATATTAGTGGGATGCTGCAAATGTTTCTCTAGAAGTAAGATAAGGTCTGCTCATGCTCTATGCTACTAATGAATTATACATAGATGCCGAACACATCATGATATTACAAGACTCATGGTCATCAGATTATCCATGAACGGAGTGACTACACCAATGGCCAAATATTCGCAAATGAACAGAGCTAATAGTGAGTTTTTAGATGTGTGTCAAAGCCAAGTATTGAGTCATGCTGCAATTTCTGATTGAAAATTTATTATTGTTTTCTAGGTAGCTGGATGGGACCTGTACTGTTGATTTTTGTTAAGCATGTTATGGATTTAGTCAGAATTGACAGAGCAAACACAAATGCGAAGTTTGACATTTCTTTGCTTTTACTTCTGTTTTGCAGGTTTGTGGGTGCTGGATATCTAACGAAGGATAATTGCCCATTTCCGGCGTTACTTTGTGAACCAGCATGCAGCCAGACAGCAAGGTAGAATCTCTGTTTAAGATAAACAAACTGATTTTTGTTTTTTCTCCATAGTTCTCCCTGCATCAAGCTTTCTTCATATGCGTGCTGATTCTAGGCGTTGCAAGTGGTAAATTTCTGTCTGAAACTAGTGTGATAGCTAGTCTTATGTTGTTGTGTGTACTACTGTTCTAGCTGTAAGAAGAGACACTATTGACTTGTCATGATTTCTGAGATTCATGTTTTACCAAGATTTTATCTGGAGTAAATGATACAAAATGGATATTGTTGGATTAATATTAAGAACACTATTAAATGGTATCGATCATATCTGAGATAACCCACACATGGTTTGATTGATCGGTGATCAACAACAAATCTTTAAAAACATGTGCGCTTTGTATTTCTGGATGGAGGGGTTATTATCTAGACAAGTTGGAAGCTTTCTCTAGCAGTCGTAAAAAATCACATTATGGCTGGATAAACATCGATGCTATATGAATTTAGGATAGTGTAACCCTTAACCCCCCCCCCCCCCCTCCGGCATTAGTTTTCCCACATCAAATTCAATCTCTGCAATCTTTACACAATTCACAAAATAATGCAATTTACATAAAATCACAATTTACACAATGTTTTATTTGCAACCTTTTAATTGTTTTAGAGCAATTTTATGTTGTTGTTATGCTCTTAGTATACCAACACTTACATATATGTGTTTCCGGCAAGTTATGTTGTATTGTGCCTTTGGTTTACCAAAACTTCCAGCGATGGGTTTACAAAATCTCTTCACTTCATGTAATTAAGGTTAATTTAGTTTTGTAGAGCATCCTTCAATCTTTCTTGCTTCCCTTTCAAGGTTCAGAAATGAAAATTAAAAATTAGGGAAATTATTTAGCATACCACTTATTTATTCTATTTCTGCATGGTTTCTTCTGTCTTATCATATTTATAGCCACATGGTGATGCAAAGACTTGGACCATTAGCATCCTGCGAATGTGTTGAATTAGTATGATTTTCAGAGGATCCTTATTATCTGCCGCTATTCAAATCTGAAATTACTTTCTTATTACATGTACTTCTGTTAGCCAGACTCTAAAGATTACTCCCTCCGTTTCAAAATATAAGATGTTTTAGGTTTGTGGAGAAAATGTATCTAGACTTCTTTTAGTGACTAGATTCATTCTAAACCCGAGTGAACCTACGTACTAAAAGTAGTCTAGATACATTTGCTTTACAAAGCTAAAACATCTTATATTTTGAAACGGAGGAAGTACATTTTACCCACACTTGGTTAAGATTGCTTCCTAATAGAAGTTATAACCCTTACAAGTTGATGATGCTTGGCAGAAAAGGTGAGTGCTGGAAGATGCATGGATACCAGCTAGGTGATACAAAATGTTGGAGTAGTATGATCATGCCCATTTTCCTTGCTTTGTATGTTCGTGGTGGAACGCTTTACTAGTACTATTTTAGCTACTGTCAAACTATGATATTTATACTTTGCAATGGAACGAGAAGTATGATTGAAAATTAATTACTAATCCAATGCATAATAGTTGTGTTGTCAGCATTCCTTTGTTCACTATTGCTTTGACGGACGCAGCGCTGCTCTAGTATTGTACTGAGGTTATCTACAAGAGCTTCTGTATGACTGTATCTGACTTGCTGACTGCTTCCCAATGCGTGTAATAAAAAGGCGCTTAGAGCATCTTCAACAGGGTTCCTATAATGTATTGCTAAAAACTGGTTACATGAAGAGGAGAGAGAAGGTTTAGTAATCTGAATGCAAACATAGTCCGAAATGCTCAATAATAAAAAGAAATATGGAAAAATAAATTCTGAAAAAACAGGAAACAAATAGTACATAATTATTACAACATTCAACGACCAAGGGCAATAGCTCTCCGGCTTGGACCTCAATCGTGCCTACATAGGCACGCCATTGCTGCCCCTTCGAAAAGACCTGCTTGAGTTCAGCAACGACGTCGACAACGTGTTTGATGGAATGGTTGGCAGCGGTGAGCATGATGGTACCAGCGGCACACAGCAAGGGGGTGACTGGGAAGAGGAAGAGGAAGAGGAAGAAGAATGCGTCCATGCTACCGGCGAGGAGGAGGAAGAAGAATGCGGGGAGGAGGGTGGCAAAGAAGTACCGACCGAAGAGAGTAAACCGAGAATAGGTACACGAGGCCCCAGGTGGAAGGCGTGAAGACAGTGAGTATGAATCTGATTACCGGCGCCAGTCAAACTAGTAGCTCCTATTGGGGTAGGATAAAAGAAGAGTTTGATGAGCGCAACATTCTTAACAAACAGTATGTCCTGATGCAAAATGAATAGGAGGCAAAAGGCTATGTCAAACCACTAGGCTATAATACAAGCCACGGTGAACTTACTTTATGGATACCATGCAAACATTCAAACTCGACGGGAAAGTGGCATGAACACGACCAATATGGTAAGTTGTGTGCCATTCCTATTGTGCATCATCATCTTGATCCTATATCCATTGATATCTTTGTGTTTTCTTTCTTAGTTGGACAAGACACTATACATGTACCTATTGAAAAACGACGGCAAAGGGTTCGCCTTGATGCATTGCTCCACCAAGCTCAAAGAATGTGAGAAATGGAGGCAAACACACCTCCATTTGGCGAAGGCAGGCGATGACACCATTGATCTGGACGCGCTGCTGGTGGGGTAGCCCAATCGGCAACAAGAAGGCTAAGGCAGCCTAGGCTCAAGCGACATCATCCGACAGGGTGCATGTGTCAATTGGCAAGTGCCTCACCGATGTCTCATCGAACTTTCTCACCCGTGAAGAAAAGGAAGGAGGACTTCCTGATCTTCACCGTTGACACTTCGAAGATGGATCCCCGGGTGTTGGCGACGCACATGTACTACCACGACTTGATCCTGCTTGATCGAAGGGTGGCGTCGGAGGCGGCAACAACATCGGCAGTGGCATCCGCAACAACCGTGGCATCAACAACAGTAGCGGTAGCAACATTGGCATAGGCTACGGGGCGCCATCGGCTACAGTGACCGACGACGGGCGAGCAGGACACTCTCGCGCATGAGGAGGAGGTCATTGATCTGGAAAGAGGAGCCACCACTGACGATGACGGATAACGTGTTCTTTTAGGTTTATTTCCGTGTCGGTTCTGTAATATTCTAGACGGAGATCATGGCGAGGTGATGGCGGGAACAATGAACTTGAAAGGCCTTTGAACTCTATAACCGATTAGTTCCTATTTTATTTAAATTTCTTTGCTAAAATTTTATTTGACAGCCTGTCTGGAGGACGCGGTTGAGAACATGCGTCCCCAAACGCGACAGCGTCCCGAGCGACCAATCCAGGGCTTCCCACAAGAGGTCATTTGGGGAGTCGACTCACGATGCTCTTAGGGCAACTCCAACGACCCTCCTCAAACCGAACGACCCTTTTGACCGGTTCGGTCCATTTGCATGGCAGGAAGGACAGGGGTCCGGCCTAGGTCCGCGCTGGCCATGTCGCTGCCCCCAACGGTGACTCGCATCGGTCCGACATGTTGGCCATTTTTTCTTCATAACATGTTTCAAAATACCAGGACACAATAATACCCACTCGAAATAAGGACCATCTATCCAGTCTTTGTCCTCTATCCCGCAAACTCAAAAGGACGACATACATAGTTCATACATGCACGGAAATAAAGATAAAAGAACGAAGATCATGCATCTCGATCAAGGATGAACTTCCTCTTCCTTTCGAACCAAGCCCATCGCGTTGGATCCATGGCTTCGATGTCGGCGTTCATGATCCTACTTTCCTCAACAAGTATGGAGAGCTCCACTTCTTTTTGCTTGAGATCCAATTTTCTAGCTTTTGAACGGACATTTATCTCTTCTAGCTCTAGCTTTTTTTGGATTAAATTGAAAGGAATATGCCCGAGAGGCAATATATAGTGGCTATTATATTATTCTGTGTTCATAATAGATGTTTGTTTCTCATGCTAGAATTGTATTAATCGGAAACGTTAATACTTGTGTGTTTAATAAACAAGAAAAAGGTTCCTAGTAAAGCCTCTCTTTTAACTAGCTCGTTGATTAACCGATGATCAAGGTTTCCTGATCATGAACTATTGGATGTTGTTAATAACAAGGTCACATCATTAAGAAGAATGATGTGATGAACACTTACACCCATAGTAAGAATAGCAATACGATCAAGTCATCAAGTTTCATTGCTATATCAAACTCATACAAAGTAGTCCTAATCCTTAGACCATGAGATCATGTCAATCACTGATGCCGGAAGGGTACTTTGATGATATCAAACGTCACTCCGTAACATGGTGATTTTAAAGGTTGTTTTGGGTGCTCTGAAAGTATTAGTTGAGGCTCATGGATCAAGAGTGGGATTTGTCTGACCTGATGACAGAAAGATATGCTCTAGGCCCTCTCGATGATATTGCATTGACACCGCTTGTAAGCATGTGACTAGGTCACAGTAATGTCATATCATAGAACGAGTAAAGTGTGCTTGTCGGGAACAAGATCAAACTAGGTATGGATGATACCAAATGATCGGATCTCGGACAAGTAATATACCGCGAGACAAAAAGAATTGGCCACAACGTTAATGGTTCACACAATCACTAGATTCATTGTTGAGTAAGTGGGAGTCATCGTGGATTTGGAACTCCGGCTGAATTATTGGCAACAAAGGGGTTGATTCAAAAAGCGCCAAAACTATTTTGGAATATCAAAATAACACAAGGGGTAATTATTAGTGTTTGTTAATTGAATGAATTAAAAATATTAAATAAATAAAAATGTTTTATTAATTCCATAAGTGTGGTTTAATTGTTATGAATGTCATGCAATTAAAAATGAAAATAAGAGAGGGGGTTACCTACTTGATGGAGGGGGTTACCACCATGAAGAGGGAGAGGTGGCACCTCTAGGGCCCGATGCACCCCCCTAGGGCTGTCCTCTCCTGTAACTACCTCGGTGAATTACGCTCCTAGTTACAAGCCTGGATGAGCGGAAATGTTTAAAATAGTACGGTGGGGCCCAAATGCCACTCACAGGTAGACCTTTCGGCCGTCCTAACCATTTCCAAACATCGGGACAAGAACGGGCGGCGAATCGGCGAAGGATCAACTACATACACAAATGAGTATGTATGCAAGCCACCATACAACAGTACATCAGAGCCATTCCATCTAAAAAGAAAGGAAATATAGCAACGCCATACGGCAAGATCCAAATATCCTAGATAGATATAATAGTTTAGGATATCTCCTCATACAGCAAACATCAGAGTATCAGGCGGAAGCGGAAGACAAAATCCGAGTATGGATAAGAAGCAAATCGGCATAAGATGCCCCATAAATAAACACATCCCGCCCATAGATCTCACGGATCCCCGTTCCCGGAATCTCTACACCGAATGATCGTTGCCCACATCGTCCGTCTCCTCCACCCAGTATCCATCTTGCGAGTTTACCTGTTCATCTGAATCAAACAATTTATCGTGTGAGACCCTAGGGGTACTCAGCAAGTCTTTATGCCTCTAAAGGGACACAACTGGGTGGCGAATTGCAGCAAAAGATAAACCCTAACAATTCTATAGATACTCACTAACCATCCGCCTAACCGAAGATAGACGGATGTCCGAATTAATAACAACGATTATAACAGTTATAACGGTAATATCCACATCCATCCTCCTCCCCGCTACCGACGAGGAAGCGGACGAACAACCCCCATCCGTTGGCGGTTTATTATCCATTCCATGAGTGTTGCACTATTTACTAGTCGTACTTAGTCGATTAAAAGCGGTACTTTAGTTATGCTTGTCTATGATCGAGAAACTGCTCCAAGTCGTCCATAACCGCGGACACGGCTTTGAAAGTTTTACCGCAGGTGCACAAATAGCAACACACACTCGATCAACCTCGGAAAACCAAATCAAAACCCAACGAGGCGATCCACGACAAAGCGATCACAGGATTCAGAAATATTTGAGGGGCCACCCCATTAAGCTACCCGTGTGAAGTTGGCCGACTCGAGACGGACTCAAGGTTTGGCCAATGGTCAAACGACCGGAAACCGAAAATGTGACCGGGCTTGTCGACATGGCGAAAACACTCGCTTTCCTAAGCGATGCAGTTACCTCGCACAATTTAAATAAAGCGATAAAGCATGGCATAAGTACAGGATAGTAAATAAAACCTCAAACTAGTTTGTGGCCCCAAGAAATAAGAATGAATCAAGCTACGGCTCGGGGGTTCATAAGCCTCCCGGATGTGGATAAGTGAATATTCAAGGAACAGGAATCAAGTACTCGGTCCCACGGGACACAAGTGAGCTGAAAACCAAATAGCAAATATGGCTCACCGATGCCACTTTCATTAGTTATCCCATTACTACTCATTAAGTTGTATAGGTACCTCGTTATCCATCGACACTCACATACCCTACACATCTTTGTTCTCGACTGCATGGCTCAAACAACTCCTATAGTAATGGCTCATGGGATGGAGGAACAAGCTTCGGTGGGGTTTAAAGTAAAGGCTATGCAAAACTTGGGATTCAGTTTAATGCAATCGCGACTCAATGATGCAAGAATAAGAAAGAGGCAATAGGTACTATATGTATGCAAGCATGTGGTAGTGCTTGCCTGGCAGCTCAGTTGAAGCGAGTGAAGGATCTGGGTAGTGCTCACGGTATCTTGATATATCCCTCGTCAAATCTATTCGAAGAAGAACCAAACAAACAAGGGCCAACATAAATAAAATGCACAAGCATATGAATAAAATGCGACAAGCAAAAAATCATGCCATGATGAATGATGCACAATTTGCATGGCAATAAAGTAGCATGGCATGGGTGAGGTGTGGAATACAAGAATAAATCATTTTATTGAGTTTTGGCCACATTTTAACCTCATATTAGTTGCTGTACACTTTATATTTATGTGATGCATGCTTCAAAACAAAACAAGGAATGCATAAACGGAAAGGTCTCGTCGAGCTAATCATTTTAGACATATCATTTGTTAAATTTGGAGTTATAAAACAAAAGTTATTAATTAATTAAGGAAAAAGGGCATTTTATTGTAATTTAAATCAACTTGGAATTTTAAGTGTCCAAAATATATTTTGAAGGGCATATTTGAATTCCTCACATTTTTCTGATTTCAAAACATATATTATTTGTATTATTTGGATTTATAAATTAAAAGTTATTTAAAACATATTTGAAATTTAAATTCAAATTAATTTGAAAAAGGTTTAAATTAAAACAGGAAACAGAGAAATCCTTTTGTTACTCGGTCCAGACTTAGCCATGATCGGTGACAAGTGGGACCAAGCTAACTGACACTTGCGACAGGAAGGGGTTCCTCATCATGGCCTTGCCACCAAGCAGGTGGGGCCGAGGACCTGAGGTCCACGTGTGAGGGTGATACCGACGTGGCTGGCAGGAGGGGGCACCAGACCGCGGGTTGAGGCTAAGAGCTGGGAGGGGTCTATCTGCAAAACTGGTGTGGGTGGGCTCAGTGACCGCAGTGAAGCACAAAAAGCGAGGGTATCAAAGGCGCCGAAACCACTGTTCCTCTTCTCATGGCAGGAAGACAGATCGTCAGCTTGTGAGGGGATTCGATCCGGGAGACGTCTTTGGTCTTGTGAAGTCTGAGCAGTCGCAGTAGGGCTAGGGAGTTGCTAGGAGAAACAGCGGCTAGATGAGGGCTCTCGACGCAGCGACGCAGAAGGACGCCTGCCGCGACGCAAGGCGCTTCGGCGTTTGGTCCGCGAAACAGAGACTCTGGCGAGACGGAGGTGTCGTGAGGTCGGATGGCTCACCGAGAGTGTGTCGGTGGAGTTGGATCGGCAGAGTGGCGATCGGCGTCAGCGAGGCAGGCGTGAGTTAGGGTTTCGGCGGGGCAGCGTCGGCGTCAGGTCTGAGCCTTCTCCTCCTCTGGCGATGCAGGCGTTGCAGATGGTCGCCTCGATTCCGTGCCACTCCACGGACGGTCTGCACGGCTGGATCGACGGGGTGCGGTGGAGGCCGACGGTGGCCGACGATGGTGTAGGCGGTGGTGAGGAAGCGAGGAGAGGGCGTCCTGGGAGATCTGGGGATGCAGAGCGGAGAGAGGGAGTATATAGGGCAGGGAGGCGTGGTTGCCGTGGGGAGGTAGATGGAAAGGTGGCTCGCCACCTTTTCCTCCTCTACTCACGTGCTAGGGCGGGAAGGCGAGGCGAGGTGGTGATGGGGAGCTGCGGTGGGGATGGTAGGGCGGAGGAGGCTCCTGCAGTGGGACTGCAGAGAGAGAGCTAGAGGGAGGGAGGGTAGGCTCGGGTTAGAGCTAGGTTTGGAGGAGGCTCGGCTAGGGTTTATCTTGGGGATGGGGTAGCTAGGTGGGGCAGTGATCAGGTGGCCAAGTGGGGCCACTAGGTAGAGAGAAGAGAGGCCGAGAGAGAGGGGTGGTGAGGTAGCTAGGGTTTGGTTTAGATGGGGTGGTGTGATGATGGATGGGGTAGGAGGGGGTATGGTGATGAGGGTTAGAAACTTAGGTGTAGGTTTTAGAGAGGGGAAGATGGTTAGGGTTTAGATAGGAACCACATGATCATGCATGGATGGTGGAGAAAAGGAGAGGGGGTGAAGAAAAGAGAGAGAGATGAGAGATGAACCACTCAAGAATTCAAATAAAAACCAAAAACTAGAATGGGTGGTACTTGCATGGCCCATGCATAAATATTTAATGCCATGTTTATTTTTGTGAGACAATAATATCACATGGCATTGATCTTAAACATTCCACAAGTGGAATAAAGCCAAGCAAGAATTTAAAGGAAAGTTCCAAGTGGAATAGATGGAGATGATCATATTTGATTATAATTGGTACTTGCTAGTGTGTTTATTCCACTAGATGTTTAGTAGTCCCAATAATACCCCAACATGAGCATAAATCCATGATAATCCATCTGGAAGCTAGGAAAAAGGGTTCCACTCACAAGGCATGCAAAGGTGGCCATGTGGCTCTCATATATCAATAATGTGAAAACAACATGATGCTAAGATGAGAGCATGTGGAAAAGAATTGGATCCATCCCAACCCACATGAGCTAGAGGTAAACTCAAATAAAGTGCAAAGCTCATGTTTAGTTGGATGGTGGAATTATAAGGTGGTGAAAGAAAGGTGGTGGAGTTAATAAAATATATGCCCCCAACTCAACTTGGGCATTTAAACAATATATCAAGACCCAAATACAATATCAAGAGGCAAATACAATTAATAATGCATATGAGAGAAGAACCAAATCAAAAGGGTTTTATATGATGCTCAAATGCAAGGTGGCATGATGACATGAGCATGATGTGATTATGATGCAACAATTATATATAGGAGGTAGCATATATATAGACTAGGCTAGTAGCATTGCAATTGTTAGACAATTGGGATGCTACAACTCTCCCCTACTAAACAAGAATCTCGCCCCGAGATTCCTAGGAAAAAGAAAACAACACAAGGAGATGCGGGTTGCTCGAACGAAGGTGACCCTCACGTTCCCAAGTTGATGAACAACGGAATGGTGCGACCACTACACCTTGCAAAACTTGCTAGACTTGTTGCGAGTCTTGCGTTTTGCTTGAGAAACAACGGTTTAGAAGAACTGAAGGATTGTCGTGAGACAAGAAGGATAGGATGGACATAGCTCCGGTTTTCTCAAGAAACATGATAAAAGACTAGAACCACTTGTGAAAGAAAGGACAAGATGATGCATCAAGGATATAGAAAGGCACACCGTTAAGATTAAAGATTTACCGATACTAGAGAGGATGAATCTTTGTGTCGTCGGAAGGAAAGAGCTAGATTGGAGAGGTTTTAAACCACTATGATAATAGCATCGTATCTTCCCTCGGATTTGAGAAAAGAAGTACGGAACAAGATTGCCTTCAAACAATAGAGTCCCTTGATATCAACAGAAAGGTTTAGTTAGACATCGTCGGATTAGATTACTTTGCGGTAAGAACCAAAGGATCACGCAATTGAGGTGTGCGGATATAACTTCGAGAGCGGATGTGAAGCGGATCATGGTGGAAACCGAGGAGCAAAGAATATGGAGGATCTGAGTTTATTGTAGAGATACTTATTGCTTGTTTTAGCCTTGAGGCTAACGCATAATAGATTCTTGCGGCTGATGGCCTCAACCATAATTGACTTTACCACATCAAAAGAATTGATTAAACAAAAAGAGAGATATTTTCCTTTCATCTTGTTTGGGGATGTCAAACACCGGTAGAAAGACGAGGATAGAAAAGAGTTTGCATTTGTTTCCACCAGATAATTGTAGATTTTGCTCTATCTAGAATAGACAGACCACCAACAAGAGATTATTGATTACTTTCTTCGAGAGAGCACTCCGGAAAAACAAGGACGGAAGTAAAAGTATCAAGGAGTAAAGGCCACTTCTAAGTTCCGTGGAATGAGTGAAATCACATTAATTCACCAATTCAATGTACAAGAGCGAATGATAAGAGTAGTGGTATGGTAGCTACTCCATCCCGCACTCAAAGCATTACTCCGCATGAATAAGAAAACCATGCAACCCAACTACGAAGCAGTGAAGGTTTTGACAATAACTCATGGAACTCCGTTAGAACACGGGATAGATGCAAGCGATTCACGGATTCATAGATAGATAAAGATGATGATGTTGTCGTCATATCATAAGTAACCAGCCACCGGAAGATATGACGGAAGATTACGGAGACAAGCGCAAGATTCCACAGACAAAGAAAAAGATAGCCCCCCCTGCACAGACGGAATACGAGATCTGGAAGGTCTTCATGGCCTCCGGTGGATTGAGCATAGACGATAGAGCGAGATGGTTTCAAGAGATTACTTGACGAGACTGGGGTGAAAAGAACTCCATGTTCTTCCTGAAATGATTGAGAGAGATTTAGTCTTGAGGAAGATCTTTAGTGAAACGACGATGATAACTTGCCAACAAGGAACAACTCCGGATTGGTTGAAGATGGAGGATGGAATTAACAATGGACTTGCTGATTCCAGAATTGAAGCGATCTATTTAGCAGAAGGACGTGGCCGAGATAGGTGACTTCAAGAGGCCAGAATTCACGCTTTGAGAACTTTGCACACGAGGTTGCTCACGAAGCTTGAGAGAAAAAGACAGATGATCTTCCAAGTCCTTCCATTGATATCGAATAGGCAAGCATATTATCAACATATACCACCAAGGATTAACAAAATATTCCAAGAATATCAAGTTCAAGAGGCGGAAGAAACGAACACATGGTCGAAACACTTTCTGAGCTCAACGCTCTTTGAAAGATCAACGTTAAGAGCACGGGTTCGTGTTGAAGAAGATGCCTTTGGAAGAATAGATTATCTGGTCCTTCGGAAGAAAAAGAGATGTCACCTGGTTCACATTGTCGATTGGATCACCGGTTACAAAGATAAAGAGATCTAGGATAAGAAACGATGATAGCTCATACCTCAAGGAAAGCTACTAGAGACGAAAAGATGCAATTCCCTCGTATCAAAGAGAATTTTGCAGATATGGAGTTGAAAAAGATGTGCAACATGATGAACAGATGATAGACCGCTGTAGTGCCTTGAGAAACTCCGGATTGCCAAAGATGTCGAATATGCATAGATATGATCACGGTGTACTCAAAATCACAGGAGATAACCGTCACCATTTGGAGGATAGAGTTGATAGCATTTTCCATATTCCACTCATGATAAGTGTCATATAGCTATGCCGAGAACCAAATTACAATCACCAGCATCAGATCGACACAAGTTATGTAATTAGCCCAAGAGAATTGGAGATGAAAAGAAACTCCAGGATTAAGCGCCGGTGACAAAAGAATGAGTTAGCATGAACATGCTGATAAAAGGGAGATAGATAATGTTTCACACATGACTGAAAAGGAGTGTGGAATCACAGATGTATCAAAGAAAAATTTTCCGCATTTTTCGGCATTAAAATACCAATAGATGCGCAAAATCACTTAACGAATCAAGATTAGTGCCTCTACCAATTCAATATACAAGAGCGAATGATAAAAGTAGTGGTATGGTCGCGACTCCATCCCGCACTCAAATCATTACTCCGCACATGAATAAATAGAACACATATCCCAACCCCTTCTTTCAAGATAACCCAAAGATTAGCAACTACGGAAACGAACACCCCAAACAAGATAACGTCGGATAACAACGAGTAAGACAGATCGCGTCGGTATACAACGAATCAGATAGATCGCGTCGGTTTGCAAAAGCCTGTCGGTATGGAATGTACCAACAGTTGATAACCAAAGGCAGATTGTGATAACAACTTGGATGCAACAGATAGACAAGGAATTACACACACACACACACAACCTATGGTACTACGGAATCCCAGAACACGTGAATCCTAGTTTGAATTTTAAGGAGAGGATTGAAAACGTTACACTTCCTTACCAGAAAAAGGGTGGGTGGGTGGGTAAGAAGAAAAATGGAAGCAGTCCTACTCTCGCGTTTTGTTTTTCCCTAGTATACATAACTACCAATATACATAACTACCAAAATATTTGCTAGACAGACAACGACCATTTGGCTGAGACCCTGAAGGTCGGGATGGCTCTGATACCAATTGTAACTACCTTGGTGAATTACGCTCCTAGTTACAAGCCTGGATGAGCGGAAATGGTTAAAATAGTACGGTGGGGCCCAAATGCCACTCACAGGTAGACCTTTCGACCGTCCTAACCATTTCCAAACATCGGGACAAGAACAGGGCGTAATCCAGCGAAGGGATCAACTACATACACAAATGAGTATGTATGCAAGCCACCATACAACAGTACATCAGAGCCATTCCATCTAAAAAGAAAGGAAATATAGCAACGCCATACGGCAAGATCCAAATATCCTAGATAGATATAATAGTTTAGGATATCTCCTCATACAGCAAACATCAGAGTATCAGGCGGAAGCGGAAGACAAAATCCGAGTATGGATAAGAAGCAAATCGGCATAAGATGCCCCATAAATAAACACATCCCGCCCATAGATCTCACGGATCCCCGTTCCCGGAATCTCTACACCGAATGATCGTTGCCCACATCGTCCGTCTCCTCCACCCAGTATCCATCTTGCGAGTTTACTGTTCATACGAATCAAACAATTTATCGTGTGAGACCCTAGGGGTTTCGGCAAGTCTTTATGCCTCTAAAGGGGACACAACACAGGTGACGAATTGCAGCAAAAGATAAACCCTAACAATTCTATAGATACTCACTAACCATCCGCTAACCAGAGATGAGCGGATGTCCATGAATTAATAACAACATTATACTTGTTATAGCAGTAATATCCACAGATCCATCCTCCTCCCGCTTCAAGCGAGGAAGCGGACGAACAACCCCATCCGTTGGCAGTTTTATTATCCATTCCATGAGTGTTGCACTATTTACTAGTCGTACTTAGTCGATTAAAAGCGGTACTTTAGTTATGCTTGTCTATGATCGGAAACTGTGCTCCAGTCGTCCATAACCGCAGACACGGCTTTGAAAAGTTTTACCTAGGGTGCACAAATAGCAACACACACTCGATCAACCTCGGAAAAACCAAATCAAAACCCACGAGGCGATCCGACAAAGCGATCACAGGATTGAAATATTTCAGGGGCCACCCCATTAAGCTACCATGACGAAGTTGGCCGACTCGAGACGGACTCAAGGTTTGCGCCAATGGTCATGCTTATTGGGAACCCGAAAATGTGGTGGGCTTGTCGATATCGCAAAAACACTCCGCTTTCCTAACAAAGACAATGTGATTACCTCGCACAATTTAAATAAAGCGATAAAGCATGGCATAAGTATAGGATAGTAAATAAAACCTCAAACTAGTTTGTGGCCCCAAGAAATAAGAATGAATCAAGCTCGGCTCGGGGGTTCATAAGCCTCCCGGATGTGGATAGCGCGAATATTCAAGGAACAGGAATCAAGTACTCGGGGTCCTACGGGACACAAGTGAGCCTAAAAAACCAAATAGCAAATATGGCTCACCGATGCCACTTTCATTAGTTATCCCATTACTACTCAGATTAAGTTGTATAGGTACCTCGTTATCCATCAGACACTCACATACCCTACACATGCTGTTCTACGACTCGCATGGCTCAAACAACTCCTGTAGTAATGGCTCATGGGATGGATGAACAAGCTTCGGTGGGGTTTAAAGTAAAGGCTATGCAAAACTTGGGATTCAGTTTAATGCAATCGTGACTCAATGATGCAAGAATAAGAAAGAGGCAATAGGTACTATATGTATGCAAGCATGTGGTAGTGCTTGCCTGGCAGCTCAGTTGAAGCGAGTGAAGGATCTGGGTAGTGCTCCTGGGTATCTTGATATATCCCCTGCTCAGCGTCTATTCGAAGAAGAACCAAACAAACAAGGGCCAACATAAATAAAATGCACAAGCATATGAATAAAATGCGACAAGCAAACAATCATGCCATGATGAATGATGCACAATTTGCATGGCAATAAAGTAGCATGGCATGGGTGAGGTGTGGAATACAAGAATAAATCATTTTATTGAGTTTTGGCCACATTTTAACCTCATATTAGTTGATGTACACTTTATATTTATATGATGCATGCTTCAAAACAAAACAAGGAATGCATAAACGGAAAGGTCTCGTCGAGCTAATCATTTTAGACATATCATTTGTTAAATTTGGAGTTATAAAACAAAAGTTATTAATTAATTAAGGAAAAAGGGCATTTTATTGTAATTTAAATCAACTTGGAATTTTAAGTGTCCAAAATATATTTTGAAGGGCACATTTGAATTCCTCACATTTTTCTGATTTCAAAACATATATTATTTGTATTATTTGGATTTATAAATTAAAAGTTATTTAAAACATATTTGAAATTTAAATTCAAATTAATTTGAAAAAGGTTTAAATTAAAGCGAAAGAGAAATCCTTTTGTTACTCGGTCCAGACTTAGCCACGGTCGGTGACAAGTGGGACCAAGCTGACTGGCAAACAAATGCATTGAAGGGGTTCTCGCATGTAGCTTGCCACCAATTGAGAGGTCGACAGGTGGGGCCAGGGACACAGGGGTCCACGTGACAGAGGTGATACCGACGTGGCTGGCGGAGGGGGCACGGACCATGGTTGAGGCTAAGAGCTGGGAGGGTCTATCTGCAAAACCGTACAGAGGTGTGGGTGGGCTCGAGGCGGGCCATGGTGAAGCAACAAAAAGCGCAGGGTATCATAAAGGCGCCCGACCCACTGTTCCTCTTCTCAGCTGAAGGACGATCGATCTGTGGCGAGGGGTTCGATCCGGGGACGTCTTTGGTCTGTGGCTGAGTGCGAGCAGTCTTGGTAGGGCTAGGGAGTTGCTAGGAGAAACAGCGGCTAGATGAGGCTCTCCGCGGCGGCAGCGACGAAGAGACGCCGCACGCCGCAAAGCGCTCGACGTTTGGTCCGCGAACAGAGCTCTGGCGAGGACGGAGGTGTCGTGAGGTCGGATGGCTCACCGAGAGTGTGTCGGTGGAGTTGGATCGGGCAGGAGCTGGCGATCGACGTCAGCAGGCCGGGCGTAGTTAGGGTTTGGCAGACGCGTCGGCGTGCAGTCTGAGCCTTCTCCTCCTCTGGCGATGCAGGCGTTGCAGATGGTCGCCTCGGTCACCAGCCACTCCACAGACGGTCTGCAGCTGGATCGGCAGAGTGCAGTGGAGGCCGCGGTGGCCGCGATGGTGTAAGCGGTGGTGAGGAAGGCAGGAGAGAGGGCGTCTGGGGAGATCTGGGGATCGAGGCGGGAGAGAAGAGGAGTATATGGGGCCAGAGGCGTGGTTGCCGTGGGGAGGGGTAGATGGAAAAGGTGGCTCGGCCACCTTTTCCTCCTCTCCTACTCACGTGCTAGGCGGCGGAGCAGGCGAGGTGGTGATGGGGAGCTGCCGGTGGGGGACGGTAGGGCGGAGGGGAGGCTCGATGCAGGTGGGACTGCAGCGAGAGAGCTAGAGGGAGGAGGGTAGGCTCGGGTTAGAGATAGGTTTGGAGGAGGCTCGGCTAGGGTTTATCTGGGGATGGGGTAGCTAGGTGGGGCGGTGATCAGGTGGCCAAGTGGGGCCACTAGGTAGAGAGAAGAGAGAGGCCGAGAGAGAGGGTGGTGAGGTATCTAGGGTTTGGTTTAGATGGGGTGGTGTGATGATGGATGGGGTAGGAGGGTATGGTGATGAGGGTTAGAAACTTAGGTGTAGGTTTTAGAGAGGGGAAGATGGTTAGGGTTTAGATAGGAACCACATGATCATGCATGGATGGTGGAGAAAAGGAGAGGGGGTGAAGAAAAGAGAGAGAGATGAGAGATGAACCACTCAAGAATTCAAATAAAAACCAAAAACTAGAATGGGTGGTACTTGCATGGCCCATGCATAAATATTTAATGCCATGTTTATTTTGTGAGACAATAATATCACATGGCATTGATCTTAAACATTCCACAAGTGGAATAAAGCCAAGCAAGAATTTAAAGGAAAGTTCCAAGTGGAATAGATGGAGATGATCATATTTGATTATAATTGGTACTTGCTAGTGTGTTTATTCCACTAGATGTTTAGTAGTCCCAATAATACCCCAACATGAGCATAAATCCATGATAATCCATCTGGAAGCTAGGAAAAAGGGTTCCACTCACAAGGCATGCAAAGGTGGCCATGTGGCTCTCATATATCAATAATGTGAAAACAACATGATGCTAAGATGAGAGCATGTGGAAAAGAATTGGATCCATCCCAACCCACATGAGCTAGAGGTAAACTCAAATAAAGTGCAAAGCTCATGTTTAGTTGGATGGTGGAATTATAAGGTGGTGAAAGAAAGGTGGTGGAGTTAATAAAAGATATGCCCCCAACTCAACTTGGGCATTTAAACAATATATCAAGACCCAAATACAATATCAAGAGGCAAATACAATTAATAATGCATATGAGAGAAGAACCAAATCAAAAGGGTTTTATATGATGCTCAAATGCAAGGTGGCATGATGACATGAGCATGATGTGATTATGATGCAACAAAATTATATAGGAGGTAGCATATATATAGACTAGGCTAGTAGCATTGCAATTGTTAGACAATTGGGATGCTACAACTCTCCCCCACTAAACAAGAATCTCGCCCCGAGATTCCTAGGAAAAAGAAAACAACACAAGGAGATGCGGGTTGCTCGAACGAAGGTGACCCTCACGTTCCCAAGTTGATGAACAACGGAATGGTGCGACCACTACACCTTGCAAAACTTGCTAGACTTGTTGCGAGTCTTGCGTTTTGCTTGAGAAACAACGGTTTAGAAGAAATGAAGGATTGTCGTGAGACAAGAAGGATAGGATGGACATAGCTCCGGTTTTCTCAAGAAACATGATAAAAGACTAGAACCACTTGTGAAAGAAAGGACAAGATGATGCATCAAGGATATAGAAAGGCACACCGTTAAGATTAAAGATTTACCGATACTAGAGAGGATGAATCTTTGTGTCGCCGGAAGGAAAGAGCTAGATTGGAGAGGTTTTAAACCACTATGATAATAGCATCGTATCTTCCCTCGGATTTGAGAAAAGAAGTACGGAACAAGATTGCCTTCAAACAATAGAGTCCCTTGATATCAACAGAAAGGTTTAGTTAGACATCGTCGGATTAGATTCTGCTTGCGCCGGTAAGAACCAAAGGATCACGCAATTGAGGTGTGCGGATATAACTTCCAGAGACGGATGTGAAGCCAGATCATGGTGGAAACCCGAGGAGCAAAGAATATGGAGGATCTGGAGTTTATTGTAGAGATACTTATTGCTTGTTTTAGCCTTGAGGCTAACGCAATAGATTTGCGGCTGATGGCCTCAACCATAATTGACTTTACCACAGCAAAAGAATTGATTAAACAAAAAGAGAGATATTTTCCTTTCATCTTGTTTGGGGATGTCAAACACCGGTAGAAAGACGAGGATAGAAAAGAGTTTGCGTTTGTTTCCACCAGATAATTGTAGATTTTGCTCCATCTAGAATAGACAGACCACCAACAAGAGATTATTGATTACTTTCTTCGAGAGAGCACTCCGGAAAAACAAGGACGGAAGTAAAAGTATCAAGGAGTAAAGGCCACTTCTAAGTTCCGTGGAATGAGTGAAATCACATTAATTCACCAATTCAATGTACAAGAGCGAATGATAAGAGTAGTGGTATGGTAGCTACTCCATCCCGCACTCAAAGCATTACTCCGCACATGAATAAGAAAACCATGCAACCCAACTACCGAAACAGACTGAAGGTTTTGACAATAACTCATGGAACTCCGTTAGAACACAGGGATAGATGCAAACGATTCACCGGATTCATAGATAGATAAAGATGATGATGTTGTCGTCATATCATAAGTAACCAGCCACCGGAAAGATATGACGGAAGATTACGGAGACAACTGCAAGATTCCACAGACAAAGAAAAAGATAGCACCACCTGCACAGAAGGAATACGAGATCTGGAAGGTCTTCATGGCCTCCGGTGGATTGAGCATAGACGATAGAGCGAGATGGTTTCAAGAGATTACTTGACGAGACTGGGGTGAAAAGAACTCCATGTTCTTCCTGAAATGATTGAGAGAGATTTAGCAGTCTTGAGGAAGATCTTTAGTGAAACGACGATGATAACTTGCCAACAAGGAACAACTCCGGATTGGTTGAAGATGGAGGATGGAATTAACAATGGACTTGCTGATTCCAGAATTGAAGCGATCTATTTAGCAGAAGGACGTGGCCGAGATAGGTGACTTCAAGAGGCCAGAATTCACGCTTTGAGAACTTTGCACACAGGCAGTGCTCACGAAGCTTGAGAGAAAAAGACACAGATGATCTTCCATGTCCTTCCATTGATATCGAATAGGCAAGCATATTATCAACATATACCACCAAGGATTAACAAAATATTCCAAGAATATCAAGTTCAAGAGGCGGAAGAAACGAACACATGGTCGAAACACTTTCTGAGCTCAACGCTCTTTGAAAGATCAACGTTAAGAGCACGGGTTCGTGTTGAAGAAGATGCACTGGAAGAATAGATTATCTGGTCCTTCGGAAGAAAAAGAGATGTCACCTGGTTCACATTGTCGATTGGATCACCGGTTACAAAGATAAAGAGATCTGGGATAAGAAACGATGATAGCTCATACCTCAAGGAAAGCTACTAGAGACGAAAAGATGCAATTCCCTCGTATCAAAGAGAATTTTGCAGATATGGAGTTGAAAAAGATGTGCAACATGATGAACATATGATAGACCGCTGTAGTGCCTTGAGAAACTCCGGATTGCCAAAGATGTCGAATATGCATAGATATGATCACGGTGTACTCAAAATCACAGGAGATAACCGTCACCATTTGGAGGATAGAGTTGATAGCATTTTCCATATTCCACTCATGATAAGTGTCATATAGCTATGCCGAGAACCAAATTACAATCACCAGCATCGGATCGACACAAGTTATGTAATTAGCCCAATAGAATTGGAGATGAAAAGAAACTCCAGGATTAAGCGCCGGTGACAAAAGAATGAGTTAGCATGAACATGCTGATAAAAGGGAGATAGATAATGTTTCACACACGACTGAAAAGGAGTGTGGAATCACAGATGTATCAAAGAAAATTTTTCTGCATTTTTCGGCATTAAAATACCAATAGATGCGCAAAATCACTTAACGAATCAAGATTAGTGCCTCTACCAATTCAATATACAAGAGCGAATGATAAAAGTAGTGGTATGGTCGCGACTCCATCCCGCACTCAAATCATTACTCCGCACATGAATAAATAGAACACATATCCCAACCCCTTCTTTCAAGATAACCCAAAGATTAGCAACTACGGAAACGAACACCCCAAACAAGATAACGTCGGATAACAACGAGTAAGACAGACCGCGTCGGTATACAACAAATCAGATAGATCGCGTCGGTTTGCAAAAGCCTGTCGGTATGGAATGTACCAACAGTTGATAACCAAAGGTAGATTGTGATAACAACTTGGATGCAACAGATAGACAAGGAATTACACACACACACACACACAACCTATGGTACTACAGAATCCCAGAACACGTGAATCCTAGTTTGAATTTTAAGGAGAGGATTGAAAACGTTACACTTCCTTACCAGAAAAAGGGTGGGTGGGTGGGTAAGAAGAAAAATGGAAGCAGTCCTACTCTCGCGTTTTGTTTTTCCCTAGTATACATAACTACCAATATACATAACTACCAAAATATTTGCTAGACAGACAACGACCATTTGGCTGAGACCCTGAAGGTCGGGATGGCTCTGATACCAATTGTAACTACCTCGGTGAATTACGCTCCTAGTTACAAGCCTGGATGAGCGGAAATGGTTAAAATAGTACGGTGGGGCCCAAATGCCACTCACAGGTAGACCTTTCGGCCGTCCTAACCATTTCCAAACATCGGGACAAGAACGGGCGGCGTAATCGACAGGCGAAGGGATCAACTACATACACAAATGAGTATGTATGCAAGCCACCATACAACAGTACATCAGAGCCATTCCATCTAAAAAGAAAGGAAATATAGCAACGCCATACGACAAGATCCAAATATCCTAGATAGATATAATAGTTTAGGATATCTCCTCATACAGCAAACATCAGAGTATCGGTGAGCGGAAGACAAAATCCAGTATGGATAAGAAGCAAATCGGCATAAGATGCCCCATAAATAAACACATCCATATAGATCTCACGGATCCCGTTCCCGGAATCTCTACCGAATGATCGTTGCCCACATCGTAGTCTCCTCCACCCAGTATCCATCTTGAAGTTTACTGTTCATCTGAATCAAACAATTTATCGTGTGAGACCCTAGGGGTACTCAGCAAGTCTTTATGCCTCTAAAGGGGACACAACCTGGGTGACGCAATTGCAGCAAAAGATAAACCCTAACAATTCTATAGATACTCACTAACCATCCGCCTAACCAGAGATAGACGGATGTCCGTGAATTAATAACAACAGTTATAACAGTTATAACGGTAATATCCACAGATCCATCCTCCTCCCCGCTTAAGCGAGGAAGCGGATTTAACAACCCCCATCCGTTGGCGGTTTTATTATCCATTCCATGAGTGTTGCACTATTTACTAGTCAGTACTTAGTCGATTAAAAGCGGTACTTTAGTTATGCTTGTCTATGATCGAAAGCGTGTGCTCCAGTGTCGTCCATAACCGGACACGGCTTTGAGAAAGTTTTACCTGCGGTGCACAAATAACACACACTCGATCAACCTCGGAAAAACCAAATCAAAACCCAACGAGGCGATCCGACAAAGCGATCACGATTCAGAAATATTTCAGGCCACCCCATTAAGCTACCATGACGAAGTTGGCCCGACTCGACGGACTCAAGGTTTGCGCCAATGGTAGAAACGATGGGAACCCGAAAATGTGGTGGGCTTGTCGACTGCGAAAACACTCCGCTTTCCGAAACAGTACAGTGTGCAGTACCTCGCACAATTTAAATAAAGCAGTAAAGCATGGCATAAGTACAGGATAGTAAATAAAACCTCAAACTAGTTTGTGGCCCCAAGAAATAAGAATGAATCAAGCTCTGGCTCAGGGGGGTTCATAAGCCTCCCGGATGTGGATAGCGCGAATATTCAAGGAACAGGAATCAAGTACTCGGGGTCCTACGGGACACAAGTGAGCCTGAAAAACCAAATAGCAAATATGGCTCACCGATGCCACTTTCATTAGTTATCCCATTACTACTCAGATTAAGTTGTATAGGTACCTCGTTATCCATCAGACACTCACATACCCTACACATGATGTTCTACGACTCGCATGGCTCAAACAACTCCTGTAGTAATGGCTCATGGGATGGAGGAACAAGCTTCGGTGGGGTTTAAAGTAAAGGCTATGCAAAACTTGGGATTCAGTTTAATGCAATCGCGACTCAATGATGCAAGAATAAGAAAGAGGCAATAGGTACTATATGTATGCAAGCATGTGGTAGTGCTTGCCTGGCAGCTCAGTTGAAGCGAGTGAAGGATCTGGGTAGTGCTCACGGTATCTTGATATATCCCACCTCAGCGTCTATTCGAAGAAGAACCAAACAAACAAGGGCCAACATAAATAAAATGCACAAGCATATGAATAAAATGCGACAAGCAAACAATCATGCCATGATGAATGATGCACAATTTGCATGGCAATAAAGTAGCATGGCATGGGTGAGGTGTGGAATACAAGAATAAATCATTTTATTGAGTTTTGGCCACATTTTAACCTCATATTAGTTGCTGTACACTTTATATTTATGTGATGCATGCTTCAAAACAAAACAAGGAATGCATAAACGGAAAGGTCTCGTCGAGCTAATCATTTTAGACATATCATTTGTTAAATTTGGAGTTATAAAACAAAAGTTATTAATTAATTAAGGAAAAAGGGCATTTTATTGTAATTTAAATCAACTTGGAATTTTAAGTGTCCAAAATATATTTTGAAGGGCATATTTGAATTCCTCACATTTTTCTGATTTCAAAACATATATTATTTGTATTATTTGGATTTATAAATTAAAAGTTATTTAAAACATATTTGAAATTTAAATTCAAATTAATTTGAAAAAGGTTTAAATTAAAACAGGAAACAGAGAAATCCTTTTGTTACTCGGTCCAGACTTAGCCACAGTCAGTGACAAGTGGGACCAAGCTGACCTGGCGAAACAGCGCACAGGAAGGGGTTCCTCACCGCGGCTGCTGCCAGCCACAGAGGCCGACAGGTGGGGCCAGGGACACAGGGGTCCACGTGACAGAGGTGATACCGACGTGGCTGGCAGGAGGGGGCACCAGACCGCGGGTTGAGGCTAAGAGCTGGGAGGGGTCTATCTGCAAAACTGGTACAGAGGCTGACGGGTGGGCTCAAAGTGACCGCAGTGAAGCAAAAAGGCGCAGGGGTATCTTAAAGGGCGCCCGACCCCACTATTCCTCTTCTCCACGCTGCAGAGGATAGATCGATGCGCAGCGCGAGGCGGGGGTTCGATCCGGGACGTCTTGGTGTGGCCTGTGCAGCCGTCTTGGTAGGGCTAGGGGAGTTGCTAGGAGGGAAACAGGCGGCTAGATGAGGCTCTCCGCGACGCGGCGACGCAGAGGACGCACGCGCACGCGACGCACCGAGAGCGCTCGACGTTTGGTCCGGCGAGAACAGAGAGCTACGGCGAGGACGGAGGTGTCAGCGGGGTCGGATGGCTCACCGAGAGTGTGTCGGTGGAGTTGGATCGGCGGAAGGAGAGGCGATCGACGCCGGCGCAGGCCGGGCGTAGTTAGGGTTTCGGCAGGACGCGTCGGCGTGCAGGGGGTACAGGCCTTCTCCTCCTCGCTGGCGGGTACGGGGGCGTTGCAGATGGTCGCCTCGGTCTACCAGGCCACTCCACGGACGGTCTGCACGGCTGGATCGACGGGGTGCGGTGGAGGCCGACGGTGGCCGACGATGGTGTAGGCGGTGGTGAGGGAAGGCAGGGAGAGAGGGGAGCGTCCTGGGGAGATCTGGGGGATGCAGAGGCGGGAGAGAGGGAGTATATAGGGACGGGAGAGGCGTGGTTGCCGTGGGGGAGCGGGGTAGATGGAAAAGGTGGCTCGGCCACCTTTTTCCTCCTCTCCTACTCACGTGCTAGGGCGGCAGGAGCAGGGCGAGGTGGTGATGGGGGAGCTGCCAGGTGGGGACGGTAGGGCCAGAGGGGAGGCTCGGTCTGGTGGGACCTGCAGGCAGAGAGAGCTAGAGGGAGGGAGGGGTAGGCTCGGGTTAGAGCTAGGTTTGGAGGGGAGGCTCGGCTAGGGTTTATGCTGGGGATGGGGTAGCTAGGTGGGGCCAGGTGATCAGGTGGCCAAGTGGGGCCAGCTAGGTAGAGAGAAGAGAGAGGCCGAGAGAGAGGGGTGGTGAGGTATCTAGGGTTTGGTTTAGATGGGGTGGTGTGATGATGGATGGGGTAGGAGGGGGTATGGTGATGAGGGTTAGAAACTTAGGTGTAGGTTTTAGAGAGGGGAAGATGGTTAGGGTTTAGATAGGAACCACATGATCATGCATGGATGGTGGAGAAAAGGAGAGGGGGTGAAGAAAAGAGAGAGAGATGAGAGATGAACCACTCAAGAATTCAAATAAAAACCAAAAACTAGAATGGGTGGTACTTGCATGGCCCATGCATAAATATTTAATGCCATGTTTATTTTTGTGAGACAATAATATCACATGGCATTGATCTTAGGCATTCCCACAAGTGGAATAAAGCCAAGCAAGAATTTAAAGGAAAGTTCCAAGTGGAATAGATGGAGATGATCATATTTGATTATAATTGGTACTTGCTAGTGTGTTTATTCCACTAGATGTTTAGTAGTCCCAATAATACCCCAACATGAGCATAAATCCATGATAATCCATCTGGAAGCTAGGAAAAAGGGTTCCACTCACAAGGCATGCAAAGGTGGCCATGTGGCTCTCATATATCAATAATGTGAAAACAACATGATGCTAAGATGAGAGCATGTGGAAAAGAATTGGATCCATCCCAACCCACATGAGCTAGAGGTAAACTCAAATAAAGTGCAAAGCTCATGTTTAGTTGGATGGTGGAATTATAAGGTGGTGAAAGAAAGGTGGTGGAGTTAATAAAAGATATGCCCCCAACTCAACTTGGGCATTTAAACAATATATCAAGACCCAAATACAATATCAAGAGGCAAATACAATTAATAATGCATATGAGAGAAGAACCAAATCAAAAGGGTTTTATATGATGCTCAAATGCAAGGTGGCATGATGACATGAGCATGATGTGATTATGATGCAACAATTATATATAGGATGTAGCATATATATAGACTAGGCTAGTAGCATTGCAATTGTTAGACAATTGGGATGCTACATCTCCTCTCCTATAAAAGGTGACAACTCGTCCTCTCTTCCTTTAGATACTTAAGCCTCTTTCTTATCCCCCCTTGTTACTCCACCATCGCCCCATTGCTTAGTGAAAGGACATTTATTGTCTTAATCAGTTTTGGTGTTTGTTAACAACTTGTAGATCATTTTACTGTGTGCTGATGTTTCCAGGTTGATAAACTAAAAAGAGAGAAGTCCTTAGCCCTGTGAAAAGTTCCTGGAAGAAACTGTATTTTCAAGGGTTTTTCATACCGGAGTCTCCGGTGTGCACACACCGGAGTCTCTAGAGTGAACCGGAGTTTCCCACCAAGTCTCCGGAGGGACTTCCTAAAGCTTGCCTGGGACATTCTGTATAGGGGTCCGGAGATGGCCAGAATCGGATCGGATTCTCTAGTGCTCACGATCAAACTATAGTCTCCGGCGTATAAACACCAGAGTCTCCGGTGTGCCTCACGCCAGAAACTCTGAAAAGTTCTCGGAGTGGGAATTGGCACCAAGGCTGGGACGTTCTGTATGGTGGTCCGGAGACTGTCCAGAGATTGGACGGAGTCTCTAGTGTGGAACAAGGTCATACCAGAGTCTCCGGTCTGAAGTCCGAAATCTATTATGTGGAAATGTCTCCAACGGTCAGAAAATGATTGGATTGCAGTGGGCCTATAAATAGGTGACCTCATCCCCTTCCTCCAACTGCTCATTTTCAGAAAGAAGAACCCTAACCCTAGAGCCACCAAATCAACGAGATCTCCCCATCCAACCATCCAAAGTCCTTGATCTTTGGAGAATCGAAGGAGGAGGCCTTTATCTAAAGCTTCACCAAGAGAGATCTTCATTTCCCCCCATTCACTTGAGGGCCCCTTGCTCTAGTGTTTCATTGGAAACCCTAGTTCTTGATTTGGTTCTTACAAGCTTGTTTTTGTAAGATCCCTCCTTTGTAAAGGAAAGGATCCCTGTGATTGCAATGCTAGTCCCTGGATCAATGCTAGCATCCACAGTTTAAGATGAAGTACACAGAACCAAAGGTCATTATTACATATCATTCCAGAGACAAACATAGTCTTTTACAAACTCCATGGCCACAGGCCTAATACAAGAGTTCAAATATATAATAAGATAAATAAGTCTTCATCTTCATGTGCCACATGCAAGCATGTTGAGTGTAGACTCATGACTCCTAATCATCATCAGAGTAACCTGCAACATCATAAGTTACAGCCACAGTGGGTCAATACATTGGAATAGTATTGGCAAGTGATACCTTAGTAGAATATTGGTGGACTAGATACTATATGCATTTTGGCTAAGTGTAGCTTAGGCTTGCTTTGCTCAAAATAGGTTTTACCTATTAGTTGAAAACACTAAGTTTTTCTTTGTCAAAATCTTTCCCAAGGAACCACCAATAGACATTGGGGTCCTTCACCCTTGTTCAACCACAAGTTTTTACTTAGAAATTGGGATGAGGAGATTCTTGATAACTTCCATGTCTTGATGCTCAAGTTGTCCAATACCAGGGACATGGCTAAGTACTTAGATTCTTCCATCTGCAGAGGTTGTGCACTTCCCCACAAGACTTGATTTTCACCAAGACAGGACCTTTCAGAAGCCTTCCCTTAGACCAAATGGACGCGTTCCAACCTATCATCCCACTACCACCAACAGTCCAAATGGCTAAGTTATTGCAACCTATGTGATCCAGGCAGAGCCCATATTGCCAAGTGGCTGCACTAGAAGCTTCTTAACATTTGGCCTCTCAAATCCCTTTGTTCCTGGGTGGCTTTCCACAAGTGAGATACACAAGGTAGACCATAGAAATGGGCCTTGTGTAACCACTCAACATAACCCATTCTTTCCATTCCACCCAGGTGTTTCATTCACTTAGTTGTTTTATTAAGCAAAAACATAGTCCAAAGACTTAGAAATATTTATTCATAGCATGAATATAACCACCCTTGGTTGCTACTAGCTAGGCTAAGCATGGTATTGATAAGACTTAGAAATATTTCTAGCAATTCTACAACTACTAGGATTTCCCAAGCATAGCATATAGATCAAAATATACATGCAAGACTAGCAAAATATTTCTAACGCATACTTGAAAAACATAGGAATAAAATCATGAAGCACCACTTGCCTTGGTAGTTTGGAGAGTAGCTACAATCCTCAAAATCATAATCACTATTTGCACCAAAATCTACACATAAAATGATAGCACCAAAATCACATTCAAAATAAATACAAGCAAAAATATATGGATGCATGCATAATGCCATGTGATGATTTTCTACACCAAACAAGACAAGTGCACAGTACTGAAACATAAACAAGTACAAAATAAGCCAAATAAACTTTATTTGCATAGCAAAACATTTTCCAAATAATTATTTACACAAAATAGGCCTACACATGTTTCTGTAAAAACAAACATTTTAACAGAGGCAAAACATTAAACACATTGCATAGATGGAAAGGATTTTCTCTCCTGATTCCATTGATATAAAATTTGTCAAATTTGGACGTGGGAATCAAAAGTTATGAATTAATCAAATTTAAACATCTAATAGATCTAATTCAGAAATTTAAAACAAAACTCGCTCAGGATCACGCTTCCTGATTGGAGGGTACCGCTTCGCTCAGGATCACGCTTCCGAACCGTTAGATCTAACTAAAACACGCGGATCAGATCTCTACTTACCCCTTCGGCTATGTTCTATCGTGTCCACTGGATCTAAATCGAACGGCCCTAAGCAGGTAACCCTAAACGGGCGGCGCTAGCGGCAGCGACATGCGGCGGCGTGCTCAGTCAGCGGCGGAGCCGGCGAACTAGGTCGCGCAGGGAGGTGTGAGGATGCTCACCAGAATCGCCGTGACGAGGAGATGCTCGACGTGTGCTCGGTTGGCGAAGGGGTGCTCGGAGTCGTCGTGGATTGCTCGTCGGAGAAGTCCCTGGCCACGGTGTTCTCTGTTGGCGACGGAGTCGACGTTCTGGGCCACGCTAAGACGAGAAAAGGGTGCCGTTAGATGCGTAGGAGGCTGGGGATCACATGCGTATCAACCAGAGGGAGAGGGGAAGCTGGGTCTTACGGGGAATGATCGCCGAGGTTCGAGCAGACGGTGGCGGAGCTCAGTCGACGACGCTGCCAAAGCTACAGAGCATGCGCGAGCAAACGGAGGCATCAGTAGCTGCACACGGAGATGTAGAATAAGCTAGTTTGAACCAGAGGCAGAGGGGGATGCGGGGCTTACCGAAATTCGACGGCGAACTCGTCGGAGCAGAGGGGCGTCCAGAGAGAAATACGAGCAGCCTGGTGGCTCCGGTGGGGTGGGGTTTGGGGGAAAAGGAGGAGGGCGGCATGGTGCTTAAGTAGGCGAGGACGTGGGCGTGAATTACTCGGGCATTGAACGGGAATTGAAGCCGCGAATCAATCAGGAAACGGCCGAGTGATTTGGGGAAGAACTCGTCATTGGTGGAGACGATGACTGCTATGCAGGCGTTATCGTGAGAGAAAAAGAGAGGAGGTGGGGTCCCTGCGTCAACGACTCTGTGGGTGTGTTTGCGGGTAAAGGAAAACGGTTCGCGGGAGAGGGAAGTTGGGCTAGATTGGGTCGAGCTGGGCTAGTTGGGCCAGTTTGGCTCTTTGTCTTATTTTTTCCTTTACTCCTTTTGTTTTTCTGTTTGATTTTCTAGAAATGATTTTTCAACTCTAATTCAAATAAGTTTGAATCCAAATCTTATCTAGGTTTTTATACAGTAAACTTTACACTCAAATGTGTGTCAAACACTATTGTTTACTCAAAAACACTTTGATCATTTGAAAATAAAAATAAAACCAAGCCTTAATGTGATATAAACAATAGGCATAAAATTGGTTTTACTTTCATATTTTTTTTTGAAAACTTTGCTCAAGCTTTGGAAAGTACTTAAGTTTGAATTCAAAACATCATTGAACAAAACAAGTACTCTTCTCATTAGAAAGTAGCACTCATGCTAGAGCATACTTACATAAAATAATGAGCAACATATGCTCCTGTTTTTGAAATGGTTTTGAAAATGGAACCCTAAATGATCATGGATGCATGGATGATATGCATGGGTTTTGAAACATGATTTTAGGGATGTTACAGTTTTTGATTGTGTGACATCTTGCTTGCATTCGGGAGCCTCCAATTTAGTTGTGGATGTGTGCCTCGAACTTGTTATAAAGTTGGCGGCTTCCACCTCGAAGGTTGCCGATATAGTGGAAGAAGTGAATCGAACCCTTTGGGGTGAGGTTCACCGGAGAACAAGGGAGGCCTCTCGTGGCGTTGGTGGTTTGAAACCACCCCCTCTCCAAATGCAGACATACTTCCCCTCAAAATGAAGGAACTACGGGAAATAAATCCTTGTGTCTCTGCGTGCTCCACTTTTGTTACTTCTATCCTTTACCGCACCTTACTTATCTTGTTCTTGCTTAGTACTTCATTGTAGGGTGGCATTTAGGTAAATTCACCTTAGTTGCATAATCTAGAGAATTTACCTTTTGTGTCAAACCCTAACTTGAAAAGGAGTAAAATTTGAAGTAGCACCTATTCACCCCCCCTCTAGGTGCCCATACGATCCTTTAAATTGGTATCAGAGCCTCGGCTCTCTGTTCGGGCTTTACCGCCTAAGAGTATATGGGTAACCAAGATGGATAAGGTGGGAGTGGGGCTAGTAGCACGATATCCATGGAGGATCTCAAGAAATTGGAATCAAGCTTGATCTCCTCCCTAGGCAACGAAATTGAACAGTTGCACGACTTAGTTGAGCAACTTTTTAAGGAGAAAACTGCCTCACCTGACCTTCCACACTTCCAAAGGTGAATGCCTCGGCATCACCCATGGTTGTTGTGGTAGGGGATGATCATGATAACACTAATCCCTTTACCAAAAAGGGCGATGGGAAGGGAGAGCACCACACGGTTCCCGGATGGTACTCTCCTGACCCCCCGATCCCTCACCCACATATAAATAATAGAGGTGATCCAACTAAGCTAGTTGCAAATAACTTTGCTCAATGGCAATCTTTAATGAAATCTCATGTGCGCAACTCTTGCATTGAATTGTGGAATATTATTGAAGAAGGACTCAGAATTTTAGATCCAACCAACTTGGCAAGAAGAGAATTTGTCAATATTCAACTCAATGCCACCACATTGCACATGATTCAACAAGGTTTGGGGACAAAAGATTTCCCTCACATAGAACACCTCAACACCGCCAAGAAAGCTTGGGATGCTCTCACTGGGTTATTTGTTGGAAATAAGAGCATGAGAAGAAACTGCTATGATGCATTGAGCAATGAAGCCGAAGTATTCTATATGAATGATGGTGAGGATCATGAAGACATGTATCGAAGGCTCAAATCCACTACCACCGCCTTTAGGAATGTTGGTGCATCACATGTGGATGATGCTTGGATAAGAAGTAAGTATGTGTGTGCACTCATGACTTTCGAGCCCACTGACTTGAAGAGTCTCCAAGGAAGACACAACTACCATCTCATGACCTCCAGTGAAGTTATGCAAGATATGGATGCTTTCAAGGTTGCTGCCAAATATGCTCGCGCTCAAGCCCTCGAAATGAGCAATGGTGTCAACCTTGCCTTGAAGGCCAAAGTGGTGGAGTTTGAGGAAGAAGAAGGAAGTCATGAAGATCCTACCATGGGGGACATCGACGAGGTCAAGGTTGCTCATGGTGAATACATGACCTTCTATGCCAAGAACTTTTGGAAAGACCCCGCCAAGGCCAAGATGGAGATGCAACGAAGAAGCAACACAAGTAGTAGAGAAGAAAATAGTGTAAAACTGAGAACTTGCTTTAACTGTGGTGATCGCTACCATTTTGTTGCCAGATGCCCCTATGAGAAGAGAGAAGATAATGGTGGTCATCTTATATTGAAGAAAAGTCAAAAGCCCCTTTCAAGAAGCCCTTCACCAAGAAGTATACCACCAACAATAAATCGGGTGATATTGTCTTGATGGCTCATGAAGAATTGTCTTCCGATGATGAAGATGATGATTAAGAAGAAGAAACATCAAACGGTGTGGCGGCTATAGCCACCACCTATAAATCCACATTCTCACTCTTAGACTCTCAAAATGAGAATATCTCCAACAGGAACGCCACTTGCCTTATGGCAAGAGGATCGGAGGTATCATCTTCTTCTCTCCCCATATCAATGATTTATGATGAACTTGATGATGATATGACTCTTGAGATGAAGGAGGAATTAATTGCTTTTGATGTGTTTATGACTAAATTACAAAGGGAGCACAAGAAGCATTTTGTGAATCTCTTAAATCAACTCTCTCTCACACAAGAGCTTCTTGATGAGAGATGCAAACTAGGGAAAGAGCATCTTCTTGAGATGGATGCCCTAAATAATGCCCTAGAAGAAGAGCAAGAGACTAGGATGTCTCTTTATGAAAAGCTTGAAGGCCTCGATGAGGCAAATGATCAAATTATTAACAAACTCATTAAGGAATGTGACCATGCCATGGATAAGTATAAAAAGGCTAAAAAGGACAAGATTGAGTTTGGTGCTATTCATAACAAACTTGCCGAGGACTTTAGGAAGCTTGACGAGGCTCACAAGGACTTGGAAAGTGAACTCTTGTCTCTCACAAAGTCTTGTGAAAAACTTCAAACTCAATTGACTGATATTGCTTCACCTAGTATTTTCACTCCCTCTAGTACTACAAACACCTTTGAAGAAAATTCTAGGTTGAAGGGGGAGCTTGAAAATTCTACCTTCCCAAAAGGGAACAAGTCCATTGATGATCTTTTGAGAAAGCAAAGGTCAAATATTGAGAAAGGAGGAATTGGCTTTGTGTCCAAGGCCAATAAGAAGAACAACAAGAAGAATAAGTCCAAGCCCGCACAAGAAAAGGACAAGGTCATTGTGGGTAGTAAGATCACAAGTGGCAAAACTATGTCACAAGATGACTTTGTGGGGATTGCTAACCCTCACTATGTTTTAATGCATGATTTATGGTGATGTTTATGCACAATATGTTGGCCCATTTGATGGTTATATTTCTTGGTCTATTTGGGTTCCCAAGACGCTTGTCACTAACAAAATAGGACCCATTGGAAAATGAGTACGTAAAAACTAGTTTGATCTCTTGTAGAACTATGCTTTCGGCGGGTCAAAGTGGGTGCTTGATAGTGGATGCACAAGTCATATGACCGGAAGCAAGGTGATAATGACGGAGATAAAACCAAATAATGATCAAATAACCGTCACATGTGCCGATAAGTCAAGGTCTAAGGTAATGGGTCTTGGTAAGGTTGTGGTTGCACACGATACTACGCTCGTGGATATCATGCTTGTTGAGACCCTTGGTTATAATTTACTTTTGATTCGTGCTATAGGAAATATGGGCTTCGCCATATTTATTGATAATGATATTGTGGTCCTCTTGTGGAGCAATACTCTAAAGGTTGCTTTCATTGGGTACATCGAAAATGACTTGTATGTGGTGGAATTTTATGGTAAAACCACTACAAGTGCGATGTGCCTATTCGGAAAGGCTAATGTGGGTTGGCTATGGCATCGCCGTCTAGCCCATCTCAACATGAGGACTTTGCAAAGCCTTCACAAGGGTGGCCATATTGTTGGACTAAAAGAGAATGTTTGTTTTGCCAAAGATCACATGTGTAGGGCATGTGTTGAAGGAAATACGCATGATTCTCCCCACAAGCCTAATAACATCATCAAGTCCAAGAGGATCTTGGAGATCCTTCATGTGGATCTCTTTGGTCCTCCATATCATGCTATTCTTGATGAGAAAAAATATTGCTTGGTTATTGTTGATGATTTCTCAAGATACACATGGTTATACTTCTTCAAGTTGAAATGTGAGACCCAAGAAAAGTTCATCGACTTCATCAACATGGTTCAATGTCAATACACTGTCCTTGTGTTGTCACTCGTTTTGGGCTCATAGCTAATCAAGGCAAATGGCGAGAGAAACGCACTCGGAAAGGTCCACTACAAGGAATATTGATCATCAAAGATATACCATATCAAGTCAAGCCATGATCAGGCTTAATAGCCGATTATGATAGTGTCTAGAGAAGATTTGCAAAGTGATATATGGAGGCTTCAACTATTACTCCTTCAAGATGAACTCAAATGAAAAAGTTCAGAACACGAAAGTTGTGCGTCTCATTGAAACAATCAACTTTGCTTTTTGAATCATCTCAATCCGAGTTAGTATCCGAAAGTTAGAGTCAAAATACTGCCAAAGACCAAATTGGCACGGACAGAACCAGGTGGTCGCCGGACCACAAACCTTGTCTCACCTTTGGCGTGGACGGAAGTCCAAAATTCGTCTGAAAACCGCTAGACTAACGTATCTGCTTACGAACAAGATTGAGCGGTCAGGATCAACTCGGATGAAAAAGTCGTAAACATGAAAGTTGTTCAGTTTTTTGAGACGAACAACTTTCTTTTGGAACCATCTTCAGCTGAGTAAGTATACGACCTCCAGATTTAAAATACGGCCGAATTGAGTTAAATTCGTTCGGTCGCAATCCGAGTTTGATACGAAAACAAGAGGAAAAGGCAATGAAGATCAGGTCATATGAAAAAGTGCAAAACATGAAAGTTCTTCGTATTTTCGAGATGAACAACTTTACTTTTTATGACATTTTGATCTGAGCTCGTTTACTATCTCAAAAGTGCTCCATAACATACAGGCAAGTTTTTGACCTAACAGTTACGCAAATTTCGAGTTTGCTTGTTCGAGTTGGACCCCAACTAGGGTTTTGGACGTGGATCCAGCCTTCTTTCTTGCACGGAAAGTCCAGACGCTCCTTATATACACGAGGGGTGACGGCCGATTGAAAAAAAAACACAATCGCAAAAACCAATCTATAAACCTCTAGTTTTTCTCTCTCGCCCTGGTTTTCTGCTCATCGTTCATCGACGTTCTTCGTGTTGGAGAGCTTCGATCAACGAGGTCCTAGGGGCAGGCGAAGCAAAGAAGCAAAGAAGCAAAAAATTTACATAGGTCAAATTTTTTCTATCATACTCAATAGTATTTATACGAGGACGATCAAATTTTGACCTATGTATATTTTTTGCTTCTTTGCTTCGGCCTTAGGACCTCCAAGGGAGAGGTCTCCATGGCACATGAGGCCGTATGAGCAGTGGGCGCCAAGGCCATGGATGGCACCACCCCCGTACGCGCCATATTATTCCAATGGAGGATGGTGGCAGGCTCCAATGGTGCCATATGCTTTTCATCCAGGATGGACAAAACCTAGAAGATCTGTTCATGATAGGATTTCACGACCAGTTCGGTACCGTTTGAGGTACAATGATAATCGGTCATCGCAAAAATCTTCAAGCAAAATTACTCACAAGGAGTGGCGTCCTAAGTCACCATGTACTGAAATCCCAGAATCTAAGAAGAAACAAGAAGACAATTCAAATGTTGAAGCTATTGTGGTAGGCACTCATGAGATGAATCTCAAAGAACCGGTTGTTGGTAATAAACCGGCTATTTCTAATAAACCTGTGTTGGTTATTCAGCCAAGGTCATCAGTTAATGGTCATGAAGATAGTACAAGTGAGGCTAAGCCAAAGGATTCTAAATATACTCAGCCCAAGTGGTGTCCTCCTGGATTAACCAAAACCAACAAGAGGAGATTACAGCGCATGAGGAACCAAGAGAAGGCGGAACATGAGGTGGAGAAAAGGAGAGATGAGTCTTTTAATGAGGCTCGTCCCATGTTACCTTCCAAAAAATGGGTACCTAAGCAAGATGCCACAGTTCCCATGGTAATTACAGCAGCTCCTGTATCATCCGTGGAGGAAAATATGAATATTGTTGCCTCGTCTACTCCACTCCCTACACTTCCCTCGATTGATGAAACTTCAGAGCCAACATCTGTAGTGGAGGGCGATGAGGAGATGGTGGACTTTGAGAACACACCATCTCGGGAAGGTATGGATATGAATATGGTGTATTATTTACCTACTGAGTTTCGTGCTGTAGATGAAGAAGGAGAGGTAGCACAGCTGGATTTTGGTCCCAAGAACGCCATATTTGAGAAACCAAGAGATCCGGTGAAGCACTTGAAGCCATTATATGTCAAGGGACAAATCAATGGATCACTGGTCGCGAAGATGCTTGTTGATGGTGGTGCTGTAGTGAATCTTATGTCATATTTAGTCTTCAAGAAATTGAGATTAGATGAGAGTAACTTGATGAAGACCAATATGGTACTCAATGGGTTTGAAGGCAAAGAAAAGACAGAGGCCAAAGGTGTGATCAGTGTGGAACTCACAGTGGGAAGCAAGACTTTGGCCACCGCCTTCTTTATTGCTGAAGTGAAAGGTAATTACAATGTCATATTAGGCCGTGATTGGATCCATGCCAACCAATGTGTGCCATCTACTTTGCATCAATTCTTGATACAGTGGGTGGATGATGAAGTGGAGGTTGTCCATGCGGATAATTCAGCTTGCATTGCTTTGGCTGATTCATTGGTAGATTGGCAACATCCCAATGCAACTTTCTTGACGGGGCGTGACCTTTCAGAATTTGATTTTCTTAGTGCCACAAGAAACGGTTTCGTGCCCGTGTCTTTAAAGCCGATTGGTAGTAATCGGCTCCCAAATATGTAATTAATGGATCCCAATGAAGAGTGGTTACAGAAGAGACTTATAGAGTATTGGTCTAATGAGAATGATATGTATGATTCATTAGAAGAAATAGATGGTATGGATAAGTTGGGACAAGGTTTTACATCGGCCGATCCATTGGAAGAAGTAGATATAGGAGATGGTTCAATTCCTAGGCCAACATTTGTAAACAAAAATTTGAAAGCCAATTATAAAGTTGTACTAATCGGGTTTCTTAAAGAATATGTTGATTTCTTTGCATGGGAGTACCACGAGATGCCTGGCTTGAGCCGAGAGCTAGTTGAGCATCGTTGGCCTATTAAGGCTGGTTTTAGACCTCATAAACAACCGGCCCGAAAATTCAATCCAAGGATGTATGACCGGATCAAGGAAGAAATCGGTCGTTTGCTTAAAGCTAATTTTATTAAGCCTTGCAAGTATGCAGATTGGATTTCTAATATTGTGCCAGTAGAGAAGAAGGAGTCCAACAAGTTGAGGGTGTGTGTTGATTTCCGAGATTTGAATAGAGCTACACCGAAAGATGAGTATCCTATGCCAATAGACGATATTCTTATTAATGATGCCTCTGGACACAAAGTTATTAGATTTCTTGATGGTAACGCGGGATACAATCAAATATTCATGGCTGAAGAAGATGCATTCAAAACAGCCTTTAGCCGCCCTGGTTTTGTTGGTTTATTTGAGTGGACAGTGATGACTTTTGGCTTGAAAAATGCCGGTGCCACGTATCAAAGAGCTATAAATTTAATCTTTCATGATCTTCTCGGGGTCATACTTGAAGTCTATATTGATGATATTGTTGTTAAATCGGACGATAATGAATCTCATTTAGCCGATTTACGTTTATCTCTTGAGAGGATGAGCAAGTATGGGCTCAAGATGAATCCTTTGAAGTGTGCTTTTGGTGTATCGGCTGGTAAATTCTTGGGTTTTATTATACATGAACATGGCATAGAGATTGATCCCAAGAAGATAGAAGCTATCTAGAAAGTACAAGCTCCAACATGCAAAAAGGATATGCAGAAATTTCTTGGGAAGATTAATTATTTGAGGCGATTCATAGTGAACTTGTCTGGGAAAGTTGAAGCGTTTACCCCTATGCTTCAGTTAAAGAATGATGCCAATTTTACTTGGGGGGCAAAACAACAAGATGCATTCGAAAATATCAAAGTAAGTTTGTCTACTCCTCCAGTGATGAGAGCACCAAAATGCGGAGAGCCTTTTAGGCTTTATATTGCTGCGGAGGAAGGCGTTGTTGGTGTTGTTTTGACACAAGAAACTGAAGGAAAGGAGTATGCGATCACTTATTTGAGTCGACGATTGTTAGACGCTGAGACAAGGTATACCTCTATTGAGAAATTATGCCTATGCTTATATTATGCTTGCACTAAGTTAAGGCATTATTTATTGTCTAGTATGTGCATTATAGCTTGTCAAACCGATGTTATTAAATATATGTTGCATAGGCCAATTCTTAGCGGTAGGATTGGTAAATGGGTTTATGCGTTAATTGAATATGATTTGGCTTATGAGTCTTTAAAATCTATGAAAGGCCAAATTGTTGCTAATTTTATAGTTGAACATCGGATTGATAACAAGCATGATGTGGATATTAACTTTGTCACTCTATTACCATGGAGGCTATACTTTGATGGTTCAGTTTGCGACAATGGCCAAGGGGTTGGTGTTGTTTATGTGTCTCCTCATGGTACTGTTTTTGAAGCCTCATGTCGCTTAGAATATTTTTGCACAAATAATCAAGCCGAATATGAAGCTTTATTATTTGGGCTAGAACTTTTAACCGCTGTAGGTGCAACACATATTGAGGCTTTTGGTGATTCGTTGCTAGTAGTACAACAAATATCCAAGATTTTCCAATGTCTCGATGGATCACTTAATATTTATCTTGATAAATGTCTAGATATAATTTCCACTTTGGATTACTTTAGCATTACTCGTATATCTAGAGAAGACAACTGGAATGCAAATGATTTGGCACAGCAAGAATCTGGCTATCATGTTTATCGTGGTGTTTTTCATATATCTCATGAGCCGATGTTTATGCTTGCTAATGTAAGTAAGGTCGAATTAAATCCCATTGATTCGGCCACTAATGAGGGATCTAGTGCAGGTGGACATGAAGATTGGAGAAGACCCATTGTTGAATATTTTCAAGATCCTAGTAAGAGGACAGATAGGGTTGTTTGGCGGATGGCTTTCAAATATACATTGATAGATAATGATCTCTATCGTCGAACGATTGATGGTATTCTTTTGAAGTGCTTGGATAAGATCAAGCAAGGGTTGCTATGGGAGAGGTACACGAAGGTATATGTGGTACTCATCAGTCGGCGCACAAAATGAAGTGGATCTTACGACGTGGAGGATTTTATTGGCGGACAATGATTAATGATTGCTTTAGGTATTATAAAGTATGTGAAGCTTGTCAAAAGTTTGGTGATATTCAGTTGGCTCCTGCTGCTATGTTAAATCCTATTATCGCCATTTAGAGGTTGGGGATTAGATTTCATTGGTATGATCCATCCTTCTTCTTCGAAAGGGCATCGGTTCGTGTTGGTAGCGACTGATTATTTTACGAAGTGGTCTGAAGCGATACCTCTCAGAAATATGACCCATAAAGAGGTGATCAAGTTCATAACTGAGCACATTATACATAGATTCGGTATTCCTCAAACATTGACTACAGATCAAGGCACATCATTTATGGCAAAGGAAGTAAAAGAGTTCGCCGAATCTTACAAGATAAAGATGCTTAGTTCATCTCCATATTATGCACAAGCTAATGGACAAGCTGAGTCAAGCAATAAGATTTTGATCAAGCTTATCAACAAGAAGATTGAAGATCATCCAAGAAAGTGGCATGAAGTATTGTCCGAAGCTTTATGGGCACATAGAATCTCAAGGCATGGTGCGACAAAGGTAACTACTATGAACTTGTGTATGGACAAGAAGCCGTTTTGCCGGTGGAGGTAAATCTGGCTGCTTTGAGATTTGCTAAGCAAAATGACTTATCGATAGTAGATTTCCATAACTTGATGATGGACAACATTGATGAAGTTGCCGATAAACGTTTATTTGCTTTGAAATAGATAGAGAAAGAAAAGTTACGGGTAGCAAGAGCTTACAATAAAAAGGTAAAGTTGAAGAGCTTCCAAGTTGGCGATTTGGTGTGGAAGGTGATTTTGCCAGTTGGTTCGAAAGACAGAAAGTTTGGTAAGTGGTCTCCGAGCTGGGAGGGTCCTTTCAAGGTTGCGAGAGTAGTTCCCGGGAATTCATATTTAGTGGAATCTATGAGAGGGAATTTACTGCCTCGGGCACTCAATGGAAAATATCTGAAGAAATTCTACCCGAGTGTGTGGCAAGAAGCTTGAGCACATATGGCCGATATGTAATTATCGCCCTTAGCATATATGGCCGATACATGATTATCGTCCTTAGCATATGTGGCCGGTACATAGTTATCGCCCTAAGAACAAATGGACGATGGAATATTGACATCGTCCTTAGAATAAAAATGATGCAAGCTATTTTCTGGCACGCAAGCTCTGCCAGAAAACAGGGGGGCATGTGTTGTCACTCGTTTTGGGCTCGTAGCTAATCAAGAAAAATGGCGAGAGAAACACACTCGGAAAGGTCCACTACGAGGAATATTGATCATCAAAGAGATACCATATCAAGTCAAGCCGTGATCAGGCTTAATAGCCGATTATGATAGTGCCTAGAGAAGATTTGTAGAGTGATATATGGAGGCTTCAACTATGAATCCTTCAAGATGAACTCAAATGAAAAAGTTTAGAACACAAAAGTTGTGCGTCTCATCGAAACAATCAACTTTTCTTTTTGAATCATCTCAATCCGAGTTAGTATCTGAAAGTTAGAGTCAAAATACTGCCAAAGACCAAATTGGCACGGACAGAACCGGGTGGTCGCTGGACCACAAACCTTGTCTCACTTTTGGCGTGGACGGAAGTCCAAAATTCGTCTGAAAACCGCTAGACTAACGTATCTTCTTACGAACAAGATTGAGCTGTCAAGATCAACTCGGATGAAAAAGTCGTAAACATGAAAGTTGTTTAGTTTTTCGAGGCGAACAACTTTTCTTTTGGAACCATCTTCAGCTGAGTAAGTATACGACCTCCATATTCAAAATACGGACGAATTGAGTTAAATTCGTTCGGTCGCAATCTAAGTTTGATACGAAAACAAGAGAAAAAGGCAATGAAGATCAGGTCATATGAAAAAGTGCAAAACATAAAAGTTCTTCATATTTTCGAGAAGAACAACTTTGCATTTTATGACATTTTGATCTGAGCGCGTTTACTATCTCTAAAGTGGTCCAGAACATACAGGCAAGTTTTTGACCGAGCAGTTACGCAAATTTCGAGTTTGCTTGTTCGAGTTGGACCCCAACTAGGGTTTTGGACGTGGATCCATCCTTCTTTCTTGCACTGAAAGTCCAGCCGCTCCTTACACGAGGGGTGACGGCCGATTGAAAAAACAACACACAATCGCAAAAACCAATCTATAAACCTCTAGTTTTTCTCTCTCGCCCTGGTTTTCTGCTCATCGTTCATCGACGTTCTTCGTGTTGGAGAGCTTCGATCCACGAGGTCCTAGGGGCGGGTGAACCGACCTAGGGAAGCCCATCACCACCATGCGTCCAGACGGGGTCTCTCCCGGGCGCGTGGGGTTTCGGGTGCTGAAAAGATCTAGCCGACTGTCTTGCGTATCACGCTTCCGACGAGGCTCCTCCGGCGACGTGTCTTGCGTATCGCGCTCGACGCCGGAGGTACACGTGACGTGTTCGTGTGCGAACACCCTGTGTTGGTGATAAGGAGTGACAACAACACCGAGTTCAAGAACTATACCTTGAATGGATTTCTTAGTGATGAGGGGATAAAATACCAATATTCCGCTGCATATACCCCTTAACAAAATGGTGTAGCTGAAATGAAGAACCGGATTCTAATGGATATGGCAAGGTCCATGTTAGCGAAGTTTAAATCTCCATACAAATTTTGGGCTGAAGCAATCTCCACCACATACCATGCATCAAACTGGCTCTACCTCCGCAAAGAATTGATCAAGACTCCATATGAAATACTTATCAGTAACGAGCCCAACGTTTCATACTTCCGAGTGTTCGGTTGTAAGTGTTTCTATCACATTAAAGGTGTTCATTGTCCAAATTTGATTCCAAAGCTTTAGAGGGTATTTTTGTTGGCTATGGTCTCGAGTCCCACACTTATAGAATCTATGATAAACTCTCCGGAGTTGTCATAGAATCTTGTAGTGTTGCTTTTGTTAAATATGATGGTCCCCAAGGGGGGCATGTTGATGTTTATGATGTAGATGATGAAAAACCTCAAGAATACATAAGAATAATGGGTGTGGGATTCATCCTCCCCGTTGAGGAACCCCTTGTGGCAGATCAAGAAGAACTATGATCTATTCAAGTGGATCCCTCATCTTCAAAACATCAACAAGGTCCTGTTATTGAGGAAAATGATGACCCGAGCCAAAGACAAGCTAAGAACCATCAACAAGTTAATCAGGCAGAAAGCTCTAGCCTGGATGATCCGGCTTCTCCACTTACCGGATTGTCTAGCGCTGCTCAGTCAATTACACAAGGCAGATTTATACAATCAGCCACAAGATCATCCCAACGTCTGTATAGGATTTTGCCTGATTAATAACAAGGTCAGTCTATGCCTCATGACGATTAGAATGATCCTAGTGAAGATCTAGGTCAATATGATGGTCAAGACGAGGACCAAAATGATAAAGAGATCCCCGCAAAAAACAACAAGGAGATCGAAACTCGTCACAAAGCTAGAGTGGAAAGAATGTTGGAAATAAGAGACGACACTCTTGAGAATGTGCTTGGTGATTGTTGGGGATATGCTATATGGGTATCCTTATAGCATGTATCTTATCCGGCTAACCCGGGTGACCCATAGTTGGTAGCATGGCCTATGGCCTGCTGGGCGGCCCAGTTAGGTGGATCCAGAAGGGAGGCCCATGTCGGATAAAGGAAAGCTACAGTGGAGTCACCAACGTACCCGGAGCCTTGGAGTGCAAGATACACAAGACTAGTAATAGACGGTGTAGGACTCTGTAACCTGTCCGGCTAGGACTTTTCCCTGTAACCCTAGGACCTAGCAACTATATAAGTCGGGCCTATGGGAGACTTTAGGGAACGATCATAGATAACTTCACACAACCTCGCACAGCGAACCTATCTCTGTAATTCGGCGTATTGCCCTTATAGTGATTTATAGCAGGAGTAGGATTCCACCACCGTTGTGGGATCTGAACCTGGGTAAGCTGTGTTACCTCGTACCCGTCAACCGTTCGCCTTACCCCACGTCTCTAAACACGCACTGTGAGGACCCCTCCATGGCGTACTCGTCGGCAATACCACGACAGTTGGCGCCCACCATGGGGCAAGAGGCGCTTCAAGCTCTTCAGCGGGCGAGGACCAAGATCTTCGCGGGAATCGTCGAAACCGTAGCCATCGGTCGCGTTCTCTTCTCTGGCAACGTTCCGATCGTCCCTCCTAACGAGTTCTAGATCCCGGCGAAGACGAACCCTACGCGGTGTTCGATCGTTCCTATCGGAGACATCCACCTCTTTATCGGCGAAACCGACTCGGGCACTAGTTCCCTGGGAGTTGGAGGAGCATCAAGGCCCGCACGAACCACCTATGGGCAGGATACGTTCGCGGAAGGATCAATGTCGGATCTCTCCTCGGAGTTTGCCGGCAAAGATCAGAAAAATTCAAGGCCCACCCAAACCGCCCCTGTGCAGGATATAAAGGTGGAATATCACTGCAAATCCGCCGGCTTCGTCCATGTGTCTGGACAACAGAGATCCAAGTTCGTTGGCGTGGTTACCATCTTCGATCTGGCGCGCTGCATTCAGAGAGAGGGCGAAAACCCCCGCGATTACAGCTAGGTGGCTACATATCTGAGCGATCGGCCCACTACCCCAATGATGATGCTATCTATCACTTTGTGGAAGGACTGGACCATGGCACGCTTCTTCGACATTCTCTAAGACGGCAATAGGCGTCAGGACGCCTTACCTTCGAAGGCATGGTGAACACCGTCAACAACTACACGGAGGCCAAAGCGGCAGCTCAGACAGCACTTGCGCTCATTGACGGAGCCCCTCCGATTCAGCCACCACCACCACCGCCTCCGGCCGCCATCATCGCAGCAGCACCACCACCTCCAGTCATCGTCGAGGCCGTTGCACCTCCACCGCCCGTCATCGAGGAAGTCATGGCACCCTCCGACTTTTTCATTGACGCGCTTTATGCTGATTTCAGTGCAGATTCAGAGGAGATAGACTTTAGTCCAGAAGAGCTAGACTCCGCTATGCAGGAGATGGAGGAGGAGTACTCGCGCGACGAGCAAGCCAACAACACCGTCACGTCTCGAGGGGTGTTCATCACCATAGGGACGGCGATGGATGAAGATCAACCCGGACAAGCTCCGCCTACAACGCTGGACAAGGGGAAGGGGCCACTTATTGCTGCTGACATTGATCGCGCAAAGCTTATGCCTCCCCCGCCTAACCCAGTGCAGCTGCCGCAGGAACTCGACACCGGCCCGAGCAACAATAACACCGCAAACTTGCCACCTCCAGCATCTACGTCGGCAATAGCCCATGTTACTCCGGCTGATAGATTGATGTACAGCAATCTCCTTGTCGAGCCACTAACCATTGCTCATATCCGGAACGTGACCCATCTTGACGAGAAGCGCCAACAGATACTGGAGGAGGCGCAAGCCATCACGGATCAAGGGGCTAAACTAGATCGAGATATGGTCAACGCGCAGAAGTCCATAGAGAAAGCTAGAGCAATGGAGGCCGAATACAAGACTTTGCTGCAGCAGTAGAAGGCTAAGAAAGCTCCAGCTCGCGTCATCAACGATCCTGGTGTACGGCGCAACCTAGGATGGGCTCCCTCGAAGCCGGCACAGGCCAAGCCATACATTGACAGTGAAGGCAAGCAGCTGATTCCCACCCCACTCCTTAACCTCGCCATCGCCAAGACCCTTCAGGAGCAGGATAGATCGCCTGAGATAGTAGAACAGGTCTATGACCTAGTGGCCAAGGCAGTGAAGCAGCAGGAAAAGGCCACCTCTCAAAGGCCTGAGTCTGACCCAGCGCTCTACCGATCTAGCCAGTACAAACCGCCAAGGGACAGATCTCCTCAGGAGATGGGATGCGCACAACAGGAAGGATGCTATCCCCATATCCTCCGACCATGGAGAAAAAGCCCGACCTCGTCGCCCATCGCCACTGCCCCGATCCCCCCGACGTTATGAAGACTACAAGGCTCACCATCATACGGATATGCCCCCACCAAAGCAGTGCGGTATCGTCATCCACGACAACGCGGCGCAGACCCGTCATGATGGAGAGCGCAACCAAGGACACAAGAGCAGGTCACACCATGACCCTCCGCATCCGACAAGCAACCATGACTGGCGTGAGGCGTCGCAGGAGGGTAACAGCAAGAAGGCTAACCCACTGCCACCTCCGCCTCCATCGCCTCCAAGCAGTCACCATGGCGGAAGAGGCCCGCGTCGTTCACGCAGCCCATCCCCTGTTGACAAAAGAAGAAGAACTCGGAGCCATACGATGCACGTTCGCAGATCGATAAGATCCACGAGGCCCGGGAAGGACCATACCTGGGACCACGTTGCTTTGGACCTGCAATACGGTCCGCAACTTACCCCAAAGGTTTCCGGATTGACAAGACCATCAAACCCTATGACGACATCGCCAAGCCAGCCACATGGTTGCAGGACTACGGCAACGCGGTGGAGATTGCCAGAGGCAACCCCAACGTCGCCATCAAGTACCTCCCGTTAATGTTGGCGGGCACGACCCGTCAATGGATCGACGACCCACCGGAGAAATCTATCTACAACTGGCCGGACATGCAAGAAGCGTTCACCAAGAACTTTGAGGGTACATACAAGCGTCCCTGCACTGTGGGCGATCTATAGCGGTGCATGCAAGAAAAGGACGAGACATCTCGCGCCTACCTCTCCCGATGGCTGGATATGAAGAATTCCTGCGCAGGAGTGCACGCTCAGACCGCCATGGCCGCCTTCATCAATGGGTTGGAAAGGGGCACGTTGCTCCGACATAAGCTGAAGCGCTTGCAGGACAATCACCAGCTTGACTTGAATCAGATGATTCAATTAGCTAGTGAGTTCGCAGCTGCCGACGATGATGCTCGTGGCTCTTTGCCGGCAACGGCCGTTCCAACTCAAGCTCGGAGGAACAGCAGTACAAAGCGGAAAACCGCTCCAGAAGAAAAGCAATCTACTGACATGGTCGCTATGACTTTTGCAGGACGAGGAGAAGGAGGACAACATGGCTGAGGAAGGGGAGCTGGCCGTGGGAAGCAACGAGGAAGTGAAACCACCTCGGCGCTGCTCCGCGTTCCCCAAACCTACGAGGAGTACCGCGATATGCCGTGCCTCGTACACCTCGATGCCAACGGCAAGGCCACCCATACCAATCGACACTGCAAGTTCGTCAACAACCTCAAGGAAGACCCAAAGTCCGGCTACAAATGAAGTTGGAAGAACAGACCGCGAGGCAAGGGCAAAGGGAAGAAGAAGGAGGAGGAGTCCAAGGATTCAAGTGACATGGACGAAGACGTTGACCCCAAGCACGCCGCCAAGAGCGACGACAAGGGCAAGAACCCCTTCGCAAAGAAGGCTCTAGTCTACCACACTTTACTTGGCACCCCCACCATCCGACAACAGAAGACCTCTCTGAGGATCCTGATGGCCACTCTCCCGCCAGTCCCCCAGTACCTGCGTTGGTCAGAAGTTCCAATAACTTGGGACAGGACGGACCACCCAGACCTTGTGCCCACGGAGAACCAGTACGCCATGGTCATCAACCCCTTGATTGACGGCGTGGAGTTCACCAAGTGCATGGTGGATAGTGGAAGCAGCATCAACATCATGTACCTGGATACACTGCAGAAGATGAACTTGACGGAGGCAAACCTAAGGCGGACCAACACCATCTTCCATGGCGTAGTCCCTGGTCAGGAGGCTCGGTCCCTTGGGTGCATTACACTTCAGGTTGCCTTTCACGATGTTAATAATTACCGCCAAGAGCGCATGACCTTAGAGGTGGTACCCTTCAAGAGCGTGTACCACGTCATATTCGGCCGCGACATATTCCACACGTTCATGGCCAAACCATGCTTCGTCTACAACAAACTCAAGATACCCGGACCAAACGGTGTTATCACCATATCCGGAAGCTTTACCAAGGCAAAGGACTGCGAGATCAATGAAGCAGCCGTTGCAGAAGCTGTCCTCTACAACAAAGAATTCAAAGAGATCCAGAGCAAGGTCAATGACTCAGAGATGCCCATGTCGAAGAAGCAAATCTCCGACTCCGCTCCTGCGTTCAAGGCCGCCATCGAAACCAAGTCGGTGGAACTTTTGGTAGGCGATGCCTCCAAGACCGTCGCCATTGGGACGAACCTGGATCCCAAATAGGAAAGCACGCTCGTCGAGTTCATCTGTGAGAATAGGGACATCTTTGCCTGGCAACCTACCGACATGAAAGGTGTACCTAGGGAACTTTCCGAGCACAACTTAAACATTGATCCAAAATGCAAACCAGTGAAACAACCTCTACGACGCTTTGGAGATGAGAAGAGACGCTCCATTGGCAAAGAGATAGCTAGGTTACTTAAGGCTAGATTTATCCGAGAAGTCCTTCACACCCAATGGGTGGCCAATCCTGTACTTGTCCCCAAAAAGGGAACCAATGAATTAAGAATGTGCGTTGATTACACCGGCTTGAACAAAGCATGTCCCAAAGATCCGTTTGCTTTGCCTCGCATTGACCAAGTCATTGACTCAACGACTGGCTCGGAACTTCTGTGTTTTCTCGATGCATACTCAGGATACCACTAGATCAAGATGAGGAAGTCGGACCAATTGGCCACTTCGTTCACTACCCCATATGACACGTTTTGCTATGTCACGATGCCCTTTGGGCTGAAAAATGCAGGTGCTAACTACCAGCGGACAATGCAGCGTTGCCTTCACGACCAAATTGGTCAGAACATTCACGCCTATGTGGACGATATCGCGGTGATGTCTAAAAAGTCAAACGACTTAATCTCCGACTTAAAAGAAACCTTTGATAATCTCCGGAAATACAACATGATGCTCAACCCTAAGAAGTGCGTCTTCGGGGTTCCAGCCGACAAATTGTTGGGCTTCATCATTTCCCAACGTGGAATCGAGGTCAACCCGGAGAAAATCAAGGCCATCTTAAACATAAACCGTCCGACATGCCTAAAGGACATTCAATGACTAACAGGTTGTGTTGCAGCAGTTAGTCGATTCGTCATCCGACTTGGAGAGAAGGCTCTGCCGCTGTACAAGTTCTTTGAAAGCGGACAAATTCACGTGGGCCAGACGAAGCGGTATAACATTGAAGCAGCTCAAGGAGATTCTTTCCTCAGCGCCCATCCTTGCAGCACCCGAACCTAGAGAGCCCCTACATGGCGGCAACCAACCGGGTTATCAGCATCGTCGTCGTGGTAGAGCGGAAGGAACCAGGCTATGAGCACGGAGTTCAACGACCAGTTTACTATGTGAGCAAGGTCTTGACGGAGTCCAAGCAACGTTACCCGCACTATCAAAATATAGCTTATGGAGTATTCCTTGCTTCTCGGAAGCTGAGGCATTACTTCCAGGAGCACCCAATTCTGACATTATCAATAACAGCGACGCTACAGGAAGGGTCGCGAAGTGGGGCATTGAACTTGCTGCCTTCGAGATCACCTACAAGAGACGCGACGCTATCAAGTCACAACCCTTGGAGGATTTTGTTGCAGATTGGACGGAGGCGCCAGATGTTACTCCGTTGCCGGAACCAGAGTATTGGGTGATGCACTTTGATGGATCAAAGCTTCTCAACGGCTCGGGGGATGGTGTATTGCTACAGTCACCAACAAGAGACAAGCTACACTAGGTTCTGCAGATCCACTTCGAGGCTACAAACAACATGGCGGAGTATGAAGCACTCATTCACGGACTACGTGTAGCCAAAGATATTGGAATCAAGCACATAGTTTGCTGTGGAGATTCCGACTTGGTTGCCTAGCAGGTGGCTGGCACCTGGAATGCGCGGAACACTATGATGGCGGCATATCAAGACGAAGTGGACGAGATAGCCAAGAGCTTCTCGGGCTACAAAGTCAAGTATGTACCTAGGGAACAAAACGAGATGGCTGATCTGCTATCTAAGCTTGGATCAGGGTGCAAGCGAATTCCGCCAGGAGTTTTCCTAGAGCACTTGTGCACACCATCCGTGAAGGGCGCCGACATCGACAACCCGGATAGAGCTGACTCTTTCGTCAACATGGTGACTAAGGTCCCTTCAGCTTGCACAAGACCGTTCATGGAATATCTCGAACATGGAACTTTGCCCGACAACGAAGTCGAAAAACGGCAAATAGTATGACGAGCAAAGGGTTATACCATAATCAATGGGCAACTCTATAAAAGGAGCACTACTGGTGTATACCTAAAGTGTGTTTCCCATCTAGAAGGTATGGAAATCCTGCACGAAATCCATCTCGGAGATTGCGGGCATCACGCCGCTCCCCGATCGTTGGTCGCGAAAGCCTTCCGGCAAGGATTCTACTGGCTAACTGCGAAGGCGGACGCCGACAAGCTGGTTGAGACATGCACAGGATAGAAGCTAAACCCATTAAAAAGCTTGATCGGGCAACTGCCCTCAGGTTTGTCCGGGATCTAGTGGTGAGATTTGGTCTCCCACATAACATTATCACCGACAACGGAAGCAACTTTTCACTCGGAGAAGTGGAGGCTTATTGCTGGGAGAAAGGCATCCGACTTGACCTTGCATCTGTGGCACACCCACAATCCAATGGTCAGGTTGAGAGAGCCAATGGATTAATTGTGCAGGGAATCAAGTCATGTCTTGAGGCACCGCTACATAGAGCAGTTGGATCCTGGGCGGAAGAATTGACATCTGTGCTGTGGAGTTTACGAACTACACCTAACAGATCCACCGGCTACACCCTTTACTTCATGGTATATGGAGCAGAAGCCATCTTGCCTTCCGACATCCTCCACGATGCACCAAGAGTTGCCGCCTACGACGAGGATGACGCTGAAGAATCCAGACGCCTAGATGTGGACCTTCTTGAGGAGGAGCGCGTTTCGGCATGCCAAAGATCCACCATCTACCAACAGAAGCTACGCAGCTACCATAGTCGCCGCGTTCGACATCGCTCGTTTAAAGAGGGGGATTTGGTGCTCCGACTTAAGCAGAAGAAGTCACACAAATTATCCCCGCCATGGGAAGGACCGTTCATCATAAGCAAGGCGCTGCTCAATGGGTCTTATTACCTTGTCGACAATCGTGAACTAAAGGATAGACCCAACGAGGATCATAAGCGTAAGCGACGTGACCCGGATGATGACTACCCGGAGCTTGATCGGCCATGTAACATAGCACAACTACGTCCTTTTTACACTTAGCATTTTTTATCTAATTGTGTACCTCTTACATGATCAATGAAATAAAGCTCTTTGGTTCACTCATATTTCTGAGTCTTTTACCTCCTTTAGTGTTCATTTTTGGATCATGTCAAACCTTTATGCACAAGTATTGCATTTGCACTTGTGAAAATTCCGCCTACGGGCGTTAGCTTAAGTTTTCTGGTCTACACGTTCTTTGTCGTTTTTATGTGGATTCTAGAGTAGTGACTTTCAACACTTATTGTCGGCGATTTTGTGCTCAGGTTATTGACGGTGACATTGGGCATCATCACCTAAGCGCTTGCTTTCGACTCACGAAAATTCAAGCATCAGAACCAAAGTAATGGATAAGCCAGCACTTGCTAAAAATATATACATGCTGGAAATTAATTCTTAAGTAGCAGGACATAACAACCATTGTTTTCCGCCTTAAGTTACATCACCAAGTTTTTTCCGCGCATACACCAAAGGTAAAACAAATATTACAAAGTGTTTTTTATTCCTTGGGCGCAGGAGACTTGGAAGCAGCATCGCCACCAGCCGGAGAATCACCCTCAACATCGACACTGTGGTGGGACTCGAAGGAATCTTGGTTGACGCTATGATGGTGTTCATGGGCACGAAGACGTCGATGTCCACCAACTCAGCAACTCTGGTGTCGTAACCCGCGAGTGATGATAAGATGGCTTCGTGATCAATCTCTTTGCCGTCATCGTCAACGTCGAGGATACCAGAGGTCACCGTGTCGATGTCGGCACCTTCATAGTGTGCCTTCACCATTGAAAGCGCCATCCTTGCGCCAACCCGTGCACATGAAGCTTTCCAGCTTGTGACACGCTCGGGGGCTCGACGCAGAATCTCCGAGTACTTCGTCATGAAGTTTAAGGCCTTGATGTATATCTGGAGGGGCTTGGCAATCTCTTTGGCTTGGGTGATGGCGGTGTTGATGAAGTTGACGGAAAGAACCATGCATTCCTTGTCCGAAGGAGGCGAGCGGGTTAAACCCATAGGAGCTGCAAATTCCGACAAAGAGCGCATGAGTTCAATAAATTCTAAGTATCCAGACTACAGAAATACAAGGCGGAGGAAACTTACTGAAGATGCTGGCCTTAGCCTGCCTGAGGGTGTCCGCCAGGGATTCTTTCTCTTGTTGGAGGAGCTTAAACGCCTCGCTGTGGCGTTTTTTTTGCTCATCAGCAGCTTGCTTCTGATCTTTTAAGATCGCAAGCTCCTCCTTCAAGCAATTGATTTCCGCGGAGGCGGAGTCCTGCAGGGCCTTCATGGAATCCTCATGCATTTTCAGCATCTCCTTCCTCTCCTCCTTAAGGATCTTGTTCTCACTGTCCAGCTGCTGGATGTGCTTGGACTGCTCAACAATGTCCTTGGCCTTGGCGACATGTTCTGAAAGTCGGAGAAAACAAAGTACACAGTGAGTACTCATAGAATGTGGGCACAAAAACAAGACGAAATGCGCAAAAAGAAAACAGACTCTTGTTTTTGATGATCTGTTCCTTCAAGATGGCAGTTTTACCCTTTTCGGCTTCAAGATCTGCGCGCATCTTCTGGTACTTGTCATTGGCCATGCCCCTCCGAGCATTCTCGTTCTATGGATAAAAGGAAAAAGTTAAACTGTTGTTTAGTCTGCTTGGAGCACCTAGTCAAAAAAATTCCACCTAGGCGCTCGGGGGCTACATCGAGAGTTTTTTACTTAGCAATATGCTTAGCTTTTCTTTAAGCATCTAGTCGGAGCTAATTCAGTTCTCGATTAGAAGCTTGGGGGCTACATTATAAAGTTTTTAACTCAGAATCTGCTTAGCTTTTCTTTAAGCATCATGTCGGAACTAATTCAGTTACAACTAGAGGCTTGGGGGCTACAGTATTGAAAATTATAAACACTGCGTATGCTACTCTTAAAGCATCTAGTCGGAATAGTTTGTTCCATCTAAATGCTTGGGGGCTACAGTGAGAGTTTTTTCTAACTTAGTCACTGTTAGAGCATATAGATGCAAAACCTATGGTTTTCCGTCTACATCCTCGGGGGCTACAGTGGGATACTCATATGAAATGCAAAGGGAAAAGTAAAACTTAAAAGTGCAATGATCTTGAGGTTTGTAGCGCTCTCGGCTAGCAGCTTGCCAAAGGAGATGCTATTTCCTCATGTCCGCTTGTCGGAGGAGCTCCTCAAGACCACACGTCGGAGATGACGGTACTCCTCTAGGAACCAGAGTTGTGTTACTCGGCGTGAGCACCGGGTAAACTATCTTCAGAAACTCAAAGGGTTTCTGGGGAGCAAGGGCATCGCCTTCGGCAGAAGTACCAGCTTCCACCACCGCCTTGCCGCCACCGATGGCATCCTTAGCCGGAGCTTCAGCCATTTGTTGAGTGGTGCTCTCCTGCGTTGCCTGCTCACCGACAACAGCGAGTTCGGTAGAGGCGCCAGAATCCACTTCCATGACGGAAGGGCCTGGTGCCTCCTTAGCTTGTGAGCTTGTCGGGGCGGACGAGGGCTTGACGGTAGGAGTAGCAGGGGCAATGGCGGGGGAGGCGTCGCGATGCAGCATGTCCTTAATATTTCGAGAAGCCCCCAAAGTTTTGGAGGTCTTCTTGAGGTTGGCCGTGGCTTTCTTCCTGAAACGTGCAAATGCATAAGTACAGGAACAAGACAGACAAATAGACAAATGTCGGAGAATGAGAAGCTTACACTAGGGGGGTGCTTTGGCAAAGATCCCGGTGGCTTTTCTCTTTTCCGCCTCTAGGGCGGCGGTAGTATTTTTGGAGGCTCCACCCTCCGTGTTCTTCTTCTTGCCTCTGTTGGCAGCGTCAGAGGTGGAGCTCTTCCGCTTTCGCACCAACGGGACATCGTTGTTAGATACGATCGTGACTTCCTTCATCTTTGGATCGTAGATTTGGGTAGCCAGGTTGCCCTCATCTAGATCGCTAAGCTGTTAAGTGAGAAATCACCGTGTTAGATAAGATGGTATTGGCAAGACAGAAAAACTGGAGCATATGTCGTACATGGAAAATAAATACCTACCGTTGGGCACTTGCCGTCTACAAACATGTCGTAGGTGATGGTGAAGCCACGCTTCTTATCCTTCACCTTGACGATGTCCTTTAGGCGGAGCTTAACGGAGTCGCTCGAGAAGTTATCCATGGAGATCCGGAGGCTATCCCTTCGATCACTGGTATACTCGTGCATATACTTCGCACGGTGCTGCAGAGGTTGGATTCGCCTGATGAACCAGCACATAGCTAGGTCCAAGCCGGTCAAACCCATCTCTACGAACCATTCGATCCGCCTTATAGCACGGGAAGTGTCGAGGTCGGAGGGAAGGGAGGCTTGGGATCTCCATGTGGAAACTTCAGCGGCAGCTCCATCTGCGAAGTCCGGGTACGTCACTTCTCGGCCCGCCATAGGAATGTCGGGGTCGTAGAAGTACGTCTGCTGCCAATTCTTGCAGGACTCATGGCCGACAATGTCGGGGTACCGCCGGCCAGGTCGAATCTTGAAGCCTATGGTGCCGCAGTTCCTAAGCTCCTCCTTACTATGTCTGGCTTCACGTTTGACAGTGAAGAAGTACACGAACAAGTCTAACCTAGGCCTTATCCCTAGGTAACCCTCGCAAAGTGCCGCGAAGTTGCTAAGCACTAAGATACTATTGGGGGAGAGGTTATGGGGCTGGACCTTGTAGTGGTTTAAGACGGAGAGGAAGAAGTGGGAGATGGGCAGGGAAACGCCACGTACCAGCTGAGCTTTGAGGTACACCTTTTCTCCGTCTTGGGGAGAAGGTGTCACCTCGCTGGACGGCGCCGCCCGCCAGGCGAGCCCCTCCGTCGTGGGGAGGTACCCTTCGGTGACCATCTCCTGGATGTCACGGTTGGTGATGTCCGATCCGCACCAGTCGCCCTTATGCGAGTCTGGCTCTTCCTCCAGTGGATCTAGCGCCACCAGATTTTGGTCGCCGTCGGCGGACTCGATCACCGCCGATGTGGGGATGACCAAGCCCTCTGGGGGCACGACGATGGAGCTCGCCGGCTTTGCCGTGGCTTCGCTCGACACCGCCATGGATGGGGAGGTGCTGCTGCTCGCCATGGAGAGAAGGATGGATGTGACTGGAGCAGAGGGGAGCTAGGGTTTTCTCGAGGTTTCTCACGGAGAGCTCGAGGAGACGTGCGGCTGAAGGAAGACGAGATGTGAGGAGAATGAGGTAAAAAGTGGAAAAATTCCCCACGGTTACTATTTATCATCCTCGGCATCAAGATTCGTGCAGCTTAATCGGACAGTTGCTTGCAGCGTGAGACGGCGTGTTCATGAAAGCATGCGGAAATTTCGCCACGTCTCCAACCGCCGCCGCCAACGGTTCGTATCGCTCGCGCGGGAAAATCAGATATGATTGCGTTGTCTGCATGTGTGAGTTACGAGGCGTTGCTGACCTAAGCCTACGTCGTCCTAGCTGACACGGGTAGATGAGCCATCACATCAAAGATTCCGGCATGGACGGATTTAATCCGACTATGTAAGAGTACGATGGAAGATTCAGCATTTCTTCGACTTACAAATCGAAGACGGAGAAAACCTTGCAGGGTTCTTTGGGAGGACTACAAGATGTTGCTTGACGATTTGCCGACATCCATCTAGACGGAGCATTCCACATGAAGAGGCAAGACGGCGCAAGATCTCGGAGTTCTCTGGGGGCTACTGTTGGGTATATGCTATATGGGTATCCTTATAGCATGTCTCTTATCCGGCTAACCTGGGTGGCCCATAGTCGGTAGCATGGCCTATGGCCTGCTGGGCGGCCCAGTTAGGTGGATCTAGAAGGGAGGCCCATGCCGGATAAAGGAAGGCTACGGTGGAGTCACCAACGTACCCGGAGCCTTGGAGTGCAAGATACACAAGACTAGTAATAGACGGTGTAGGACTCTGTAACCTGTCCGGCTAGGAATTTTCCCTGTAAGCCTAGGACCTGGCGACTATATAAGTCGGGCCTGTGGGAGCCTTTAGGGCACGATCATAGATAACTTCACACAACCTCGCACATCGAACCTATCTCTATAATTTGGCGTATTTCCCTTATAGTGATTTATAGCAGGAGTAGGATTCCGCCACCGTTGTGGGATCTGAACCTGGGTAAGCTGTGTTACCTCGTACCCTTCAACCGTCCGCCTTACCCCACGTCTCTAAACACGCACTGTGAGGATCCCTCCATGGCGTACTCATCGGCAATACCACGACAGTGATCTAAGGAGAGGAATGTCCACTCGAGCTCAATTGAAGCATTTTGGTGAGCATCAAGCACATATATCCATGGTGGATCCAAAGAAAGCGTGGGAATCTCTTGAAGTTTCAGATTGGTTGGAAGACATGCATAAAGTTCTCAACAACTTTGAGAGAAACAAAGTATGGAAGTTAGTTGAAAAGCCCAAAGATTGCCGCAATGTCATTGGTACCAAGTGGATATTCAAGAACAAGCAAAATGAACATGGAATTATTGTAAGTAACAAAAGGCAAGATTGGTATTTTAAGGGTTCTATCAAATTGAAGGCATTGCTTATGGAGAGAGATATGCTCTCGTGGCTCGCCTTGAGTCCATCCGTATCCTTCTGGCTTATGCGACACATCATAGCTTTAAATTTTAACAACTGGATGTGAAAAGTGCTTTTTTAAATGGTCCATTGCATGAATTGGTTTATGTAAAGAAACCTCTAGGGTTCGAGGATCCTAACTTCCCAAACCATGTCTACAAACTTGATAAGGCGCTCTATGGGCTTAAACAAGCTCGACACACGTGGTATGAGCACCTTAGAGAGTTTTTGTTAGACCGTGGGTTTGAGGTTGGGAAAATTGATCCCACTCTTTTTACTAAGAAGGTAAATGGGGAGCTTTTCGTTTTCCAAATATATGTTGATGATATTATCTTTGAGTCATCTTCAAGGCTTTTAATGATAAATTTTCAAAGCTTATGAATAATAGGTTCAGGATGTCTATGATGGGAGAGTTAAGGGTATTCCTTGGTTTTGAGATCAAGAAAGTAAGAGGTGGAACCTTCTTCAATCAATCCAAGTATACCCAAGACATGCTCAAGAGGTTCAACATGAAAGATCTAAATGGAGCTCCTACTCCCATGGCAACCAACACTCATCTTGAACTAAATCCAAATGGTAATTATGTGGATCAAAAGGTATACCGGTCTATGATTGACTCTTTGCTTTACCTTTGTGCATCTAGACCCAATATTGTGTTAAATGTAGGAGTGTGTGTAAGATATCAAGCGGCTCCTAAAGAAAGCCACTTGATTGCGGTCAAGAGAATCTTTAGATATTTGGTTCATACACCAAACTGTGGTATTTGGTATCCTAGGGGCTCAACATTCTCTCTTTGTGGGTACATGGGTTCAGATTGGGCTGGTGATAAGGATGATAGGAAATCAACCTCTAGGGCTTGCCAATTTCTTGGTGTGTTGGTCTTCTAAGAAGCAAAATTGTATATCTCTCTCCGCCGCCGAAGCCGAATATGTGGCTGCTTCTAGTTCTTGCACTCAATTGCTATGGATGAGGCAAACTTTAAAGGAATACAATGTCCATTGTAACAGAGTGCCTCTTCTATGTGACAATGAAAGTGCTATAAAGATTTCCTACAACCCGGTGGATCGTACAAGGACAAAACATATTGATATCCATCATCACTTTATTAGTGATCATGTTGCTCGAGGAGATATTGAGTTATCCTATGTTTCAACCAAAGACCAACTTGCCAATATATTCACGAAGCCACTTGATGAAGCAAGATTTTGTTATTTGAGGAATGAACTAAATATCATTGATTCAAGGAGATTGACTTGATTACCTTGCATACTCACCTATGTCTTGACCCTTATTTTGTTTAGATGCAGGCATGGAGATAGGGGGAGTGCAGTCCTAATACAATGGGCTATCCTGCCCCCCATAATACCAACATTAATAAAATCAATTCTCTTAATATCATATTATGATATGTGAGATTCATTGATGAGTAGTGGCTATGAACCCAAGGATAATTCTTCACGGTGTCATGCCTCAAACACTTACATGGTGGCCTCGGCCACCGCCCTCTTCTTTATGAAGAGTTAGTTCTTGGTTCGATTTATTTGAGCTTCATTTGAAATTTACTTGAATTCTATGGATTCTTGGTTCTTCACAGTACTTCATCTAAACCCAAGCCTTATTCCTCTCCTAAAACCATGCTCTCTATCATATATGTTCCCACAACACTTCGACCGGAGTCTTCGGTGTATCCACACCGGATTCTTTGGTTAGTCCGGAGTCTCTGGTGTATCCACATCGGAGTCTCCGGTCTGGACGGTTATCGGGTCCTGACTTAAGGGAGGCCGGGGTGAAGTGAAACAAACAGTTTCCTTCTTCCACCCCGACCTCTCCTCTACTCACTCGTCGCCTCCTCCTCCAACTCGACGCCCTAGAGGTCTTGAAGCCCTTGGGATCTGCCGTGCCGCCGGCCAACTCCACCCTCTCCACCCTTGGTCTCTTCTCACCGGTGGAATCAACCCAATGGACAGATCTGGTACCTCTTCTCTCCTCATGAACTTAGGGTTCATCCCCTTGGTGTATTTTGGAGTTTTGTACTAGTTTTGCCCACTGGAAATACTTGTATGCGTGCACACTATCACATAGTCTCGAATACGTACCCGATCTGTTAGATGTAATGCCACCCCTAGCCTCCTTGTGCAAACTTGAATCTCCAGACCAGAGTTTCCGGACCTTCAGACCGGAGATTCTGGTTCAGACCGGAGATTCCGGGGTTGAACACAGGAGACTCCAGTGTGGATTATCTCTAACATATCCAGCAAAGGCTTGAGGGTCTCGTTTTATCTCTGGGATATATATGCTTACCTTCATGATATCCCCCTCCTCCTATTTTCACAGGTGGCTCTGGTTCTCGTCGTCCACCTCGCACCAATTCCAAGTCCAAAAGAGGAACCCCTCACTATGATGAAGAAGCTGGAAAATATGTGATCCCTCCGTCTAACCGGAAGCAGCAGGCCAGAGATGATGCATATATGCAAAGAGAACATGAGCGCAGCAAAGAAGAAAACCGTGCCAAGAGGGCAAAGTATGCCAATCCGCGGTCCTTGGCTCGTATGTCCAAGAAGGAATTTAGAGAGCTGCGCAAGACAAACTTCTATGACTTGCCTATAATCAGCGTGGATCCATGCTTTCGGCAGAAGGAGTAGCAAGTATTCATGCAGTATATTTATCGTAAGCTCACCAAGTACCCCGTGTGTCCTCAGAAATATATGGATCTTGAGTATATGCGTGCCAACTCGTACTTTTCTGATGCAATGTGGATCACTGAGAAACTTGGTTTACATGTGTAGGGGTTCGTAGAATGGAAAACAAAAAAATTCTATTGCATGAACACACACAAGCCAAGATCTATCTACTAGATTGTAGCAACGAGTCGATAGAGTACTAACCCTCGAAGATCCAAAGCGGTTAACGAGAGCATATTCTCGTGGGTGATGTAGTTGTTCCCTTGCCGATCTCAAGATCGCGTAGGTGATCCTACCGGCGCTGCGTTCCGGCAGTGCTCCCGCAGTCAGTCACACGTACGGTACTCGATGAAGACCTTCCTCTCTCTTGTTCCAGTAGGCAGCGGGGGTTGTAGCTCTCTCCTCGCGATTCCGGCAGCATGACGGCGTGGTGTCGGAAGTAGAGGGGAGATCCCGCAGGGCTTCGCCTAAGCCGGAGCGAGTATGGTGGAGTAGAGGAAGCCCCGACGATCTAGGGTTTATAGGGCCAAGGTTTACAGGTAGCTATCAACTAGAGTTTAGCTAGTCGGTAGCGGTTTAGAGGAGATCTAGGGCGCCAGCGGTTTGGGGGGGGGGGGGCAGCGACGGCCTAGGGATTGGGTCTTGGGCGCCTAGGGCAAGGGGATACCTTGGGGTGCGCCCCCACCCCTTCTTATATAGGTGGGGGGCGTCCAAGGGTGTTCCCAACCCAGGTGGAAACCCTCCCTAACTCAGAAACCATCCCTAACTCGGAAACCATGTTGGGATTTGACTTTTCAAGCGCCTTTTGACTTTCAAATTAGAGTTTGATTTCTCTCTTCCAAGTGTCCAGCCAAGTGACCTAGGACATGATGCAACCATTACACTTTGTCATGACACATCCATGTACCCTTCCCCTTCCGGATCGGTGAACCTTCTAGACCCTTCTAGAATATTCCGGTGAAAACACCGGAATCATTCCTGAACTCCGAAATTGGACTTTCCTTATATGAATCTTATTCTCCGGACCATTCTGGATCTCCTCGTGATATCCCGAATCTCATCCGAGACTCTGAAAAACATTCAGTCTCTTTACTCACATTCCATATCTACTAAACAACATCGAATCCTTAAGTGTGTCTCCCTACGGTTCGTGAATTATGCAGACATGATCGAGACTCTTCTCCGATCAATAACCAATAGAGGAATCTGGAAATTCATATGACTCCCACATATTTCTATGATTACTTTGCGATTGAATGCACCATTTACATACGGAACCAATTTCCCTTTGACTCATGATATTTTACTTATCCGAGGTCTGATCATCGGTATCTCTGCATACCTAGTTCAACCTTGTTACCGATAAGTATTATTTTCTCGTTCCCGTGATATGTGATCCCTTGGGAGCCATTCGCATGCTTTAAAGCTAATTGTATGACATTCCACCAAGAGGGCCCAAAATATATCTATCCGTCATATGGATGGACAAATCCCACTCTTGATCCATGTGCCTCAACACATACTTTCCGAACACTCAATGCCACCTTTATAGCCACCCAGTTACAGTGTGGTGTTTGATGTCACCAAAGCATCCTTTCGGTGATGGTGATTATCATGATCTCATGGTCGAAGGAATTAGGTTACTATGTATCATAAAGCTTATAGCAAGTGAACTATTTGAATGACTTGATCTTATGCTACGCTTAACTATAGGAGTATGTCCATCACATCATTCTCCTAATGATATGACCTTATTGTTAATAACATCTCAATGTTCATGATCAGGCAACCATGATCATATATTAACCAACAAGCTAGTTTAACAAGAGGATTTACTAGGGACTCTTTTATGTTTACAAACCACACAAGTATTAATGTTTCCGGTTAATACAATTATAGCATGGTATGTAAACATTTATCATAAGTACGAAGATATGATAGTCTCCAGTAGGCATATCTCCAATAGTCTCCCACTTGCACTAGAGACAATAATCTAGTTTCAAAACTTTGTGTATTCAACACCTATGGCTTTCTGGTGTTGTATTTACACGATTGCTAGTGGTAAACCGATCTTCGGATCCGACACTTACAGGTCCGTGTGAAATTGCATGTCTTTGCGTCTCTACGCATCACTCATTCTCTAATGAGATGGCATTGTATAAATTTGGTCCTTTGGTGAGACCTTTAGTTCCTTGGGGTTAAAACATGTTGATAATATTGTCGTACAATATATCTTCACAGTACTATCTCGCTGTGAACTACACCTAGTTTGATAACAAACTACTTGACACAAATGTCCTCTTTTGCTGCTATAATAGCAGTCATATACTCAACTTTTGTTGTAGTATTTATCACAATGTCTTAACTTTGGAACTCATCCAAATCCATTATGGAACTTTCTTTCCATTATATTGTGCCACCCTTAGTTTAGATTGAGATAAACTTAATTTGTACTTTGTGACAAAACTAGTATCAATGTAACTCTTTACAATGAACTATCTATCTATCTATTTGTCACCTCTACAAAAACAACATATTATTAGTTCTTTCAAAAGATCATAATAACATCCTTACTATCGTCCAATGATTATCTTATGAATCATTCTGGTATATGCTCATAACATTTAGAGCATAGAACATATCTGGATTTGTACATATCACAGTGTGATTGATATAAATACTCTTTGTGATTTCATACATCAAGTATCAATCTATACTTGAATCTTTGTTTCACTTACCAAGTGTCAATACACTTGAATTTCGATTCAATCCTTTTTGTGCGACAAGAACCTTTCTTGTAGTTTCTATATTAAAATCATTCAATATATCATCCATGTACTTTCGGCACAACCATATTAGCGTCTCAATTTGTCTATATAGATATTGATGCGAAATATTTGGGTTTTGCCTAAGTCTTTCATCAAGATGAAATTCTTAACACATGTTAATAAAATATACATCATTTCCAATCAAAAATATGTCTTCCACATAATGTATTTGAAATATGTCTTAGTGCTCCCACTTTATTTCTTGCAAAAGCAAGCATCTTCATCGCCTCTGATGAATTTAAACCTTTTTTAACAGTTTCATCATGGTGAAGATTCCAAGTCTGTGATGCTCACTTCAACCATTGTAGTTTGCATACGCATTTTAGCATCCTTAGAATTAACAAAACCCTTTGGATCGTGTTATATACACGTCCTAGGTAACAATTCTATTAGAAGAACTTGTTTTGTTTATTCAACTACCACATAACAAAATTATATGTAGTGGTTGCTATATTAATCCGTCTAGACTAAATATCGCTATGAAAGATCAAATCTTGTCATAGTGAACCTTTGAACATTGTTGTGAACTCTTTCCCAACATGTCGACTATTTCATAGATGTGAAACATCCATGTCTATTTCTTTATAGATCCAAACACGACTGTAAGGTCTTACACCTTTCCAGAGGGTCTTTCAAGTTCAAAGCTTGATTTCTCATGTATGGAACTACCATGGATTTTATGGCTTCAAGCCATTTGACGGAGTCAGGGCCCATCATCACTTTTTTGCATGTAGTCCATTCATTATTGTCAAATAATGATTCAATCCTCAAATCTTGGTATTTGATTGTTTACCCGACCTACTTGGTTCAATAGGAACTTAGACCTCCGTGACCACAACCTTTGAGGCACGTGAGCCATGAGCATTGTTGTTGCCTACGGAACACTTTTCCGCGATGCGCAACTTTGCACATATAGCTAAGGTTCTTTTAACCTTATCAAAGTTCTATCGTCCTCCCACTTAACTTTTCACGAAAAATTCCTTCTCAAAGAAACTTGACGTTCCAAGCAACAAACATTTTTCTCTTTGGTATTATGGAGGAATACTCAACGGTTATTCAAAATAACATACAAAGACATGTTCATCCGACTTTGGTTGTAAACATCGCACTTATGCATAGCATACCAATGTTTAAGAAAGGACAACTTGGGTTTTATCCCAAACCATAACTTTATATGGTGTCATTTCAATGGATCATGATGGAGCTCTTTTTAGTGGAAAAGCGGTAGTCTCTAAAGCTTTTAATCTTTAGAATATAATGGCAGTTTTATGAATTACACCTTTGATCTTACCATGACAAACAAGGTTTTATTACATATCTCGAACACACCATACTCTTATGGTGTTTTGGGAAATGCAAATCCATGGAATTTCTCAAATCTTAGGTGTTATGCTAAACTTGTAACTCAAAAATCTTCTTTTATGATCCTATCATAAATTATTTATTTTCTTGTTACATTGATTTTGCACTTCATCTTGAAAGTCTTTGAACTTTTCAAATATTTCACACTTCATCCTAATTAAGTAAATATTCCTATATTTAGTCAATTTTTTTTGGAGAAAGCATATGAAGTTGAAATCCATCGCTTCTCGACTACACATAATGGACTTCATACAACAATATGTACAAGTTCCAATAAGCTAGTCATTCGTTCCCTTTGACCCATGAATGGAGTTTTAATTATCTCTAGAAAAATTTCACAACGTCATTTGATCAAAAATCAAAAGACTCCAAAATTCCATCCACATGGAGTTTCTTCATGTTTTCTTTCCAATATAATTTAAACAGTGATGTCACTTCCTAAGTGATCTTTCAATCAATTTGTCTTTTGACATTTTTAGCACTAGTTTTATGGATGTGATTTCTCCAACGAGATTTGTAAATCATCCATCTTTTATGGATTACGACAATTATTTGAACAACCCTTTTTCTCATAATAAATGATAAAACAAATCTTGAAGGCAAACTTTGATTTCAACGAGCAACACAATAACCCTTTATTTGTTCTCGATGAACATCATCACATATTCTTTTGCTGGTTACTTAGGCAATTGTAGTTCATGAATTGTGTTGTTTTGTATGATGATTCACACCAACAAATTCAGTATTTAATACTTAAGAACCACATTATTTAACAAGCAAAGAATACAGCCATAACACATATATCCTCTATATACCTAAGCTGAACAATTCTGGTCTTTTCTTTTCTGCCATATATTTATAAGATTCTCTTTCAATATTTCCTTTTCTGTTTGAAAGAATCTATCAATATCAATAGTGGATCCATACACATGACACATAGTACAAAGCATGTATAGTTAAATACCAATGTCTTTGGACTTGCACTTTGAAGTAGATCACCATCATCAAATGTTTGGTGTTCTTTCAAATTCCATTCTTTAGTAATCTTTTAGTGTATTAAACATTTTACCTACATCAAATATTCATCCTTATCATGGAACTATTCATGATCAAGCTACTTCAGCTTATAACGGTGAATTGTGAGTATAATGTTGCTCTCCAAAACCTTTTGGAGAATTAAGATGACTAGCGTCTCCAACCTTTTGAAAATTCTCATCAAATATGAGAACATAAACTTTGCTATATTATACTCTATCATGTTGTAATCAAAACATCATTTCAGATATCACAATATCTTCCACATATGATGATACTAGATAACCTTGATATTAAAACAATCTTTTGAATATCAAGAATCATGGAGATAAACATGATACTTATATACTAACATTGGAATTGTTACTCTTAATTTAATACCAATTATTAAACTTCATGGAGTAACCGGAACTTACTAAAAGTTTGCAATAGGACTTTTAAACTTTAGATTAACACTTCAAAACAATACGATACCAGTTCGTAAAGTAACTAACCAGAATTCTATAGTTCTATTATCTCAATTATAACTAAGCGCAAGGTGGTAAACGGATGCCAATGACTACAACAACCATGCAAATTCACTTTGATATGATTTATGATAAATAGTGTTAAAATTTTAATCATATAGATGTTGAACTCCCACTCAAAACAATATCCCTCACATTGTTTTAGTGATTACGTGAACCAAATCCACTATACCAAGTCCGATCATCACGTTACATGATGTAGTTTCAAAGGCGAGCAATCATCATGTTCATCATATCATCTATATGACTCATGCTTTACCTTTTGGTATTCTGTGTTCCGAGACCATGTATGTACATGCTAGGCTCGTCAAGATCAAACCTTAGCTTCCGCATGACCAAATATGGCTTGCTCCCGTTGTATACACTCGCAGAATCTAACACACCCGATCATCACGTGGTGCTTCGAAACAACGAGCTTTGGCAACGGTGCCTACTAAGGACGAACACTCTATAACTTGATATTTTGTGAGAGGGATCATCTTATAATGCTACCATCGCAATCTAAGCAATACAAGATGCATAAAATAATTAACATCACATGCAATTAAAAATATGTGATATGATATGGCCTTTCTTCTTATGCTTCTGATCTCCATCTTCAAGCACGAACATGATCTCCATCATCACCGGCGTGGCGTCAAGGTCAACGACTCCGCTCCATGGTTGTCGTCCACCAGCATCAACTATTACAACTACTTTGAATAATAGACACGCATGTCTAGACGAAATTAAAAGACAACCATATGGCTTCTGCCGGTTGCTGACTTACAATAAGGAACATTGCATACATCATATATAATCACAATCATGGCCATATCACATCACAACACACCCCTGCAAAACAAAGTTAGACGCCTCTAATTTTCTTTGCATGTTTTATGTGGTTTGGGGCTTTCATCAAGTGCCGATATAACTTACGAACAAGAACCACAACGTTGATACTAGTATTGTCAATCACCCATTGTAAATTGAATCTTCACTATGTTGGGAGAAACAGGCACCTGCAAAGCCACTTATGCAATACTAGTTGCATGACAAGCATGGAGCAAGTCTCATGAACGGTGTCATGTAAGGTTAGCCCGGGCCGCTTCATCCCACCATCCCGCAAGATGCAAAGTACACAAGAAGCAATCGACAACAAAAGCATCAACACCCACAATGACCATTATGTTCTACTCGTGCAACAGATCTACATATAGACACGGCTATGATACCACCGTAGGGGTTCGTAGCATGGAAAACAAAAAAATTCTGTCGCATGAACACACACAAGCCAAGATCTATCTACTAGATTGTAGCAACGAGTCGATAGAGTACTAACCCTCGAAGATCCAAAGCGGTTAACGAGAGTAGATTCTCGTGGGTGATGTAGTCGTTCACTTGCCGATCTCAAGATCGTGTAGGCGATCCTTCCGGCGCCGCGTTTCGGCAGCGCTCCCACAGTCGGTCACACGTACGGTACTCGATGAAGACCTTCCTCTCTCTTGTTCCAGCAGGAAGCAGAGGATGTAGCTCTCTCCTCGCGATTCCGGCAGCATGACGGCGTGGTGTCGGAAGTAGAGGGGAGATCCCGCAGGGCTTCGCCTAAGCCGGAGCGAGTATGTTGGAGTAGAGGGAGCCCCGGTGATCTAAGGTTTAGAGGGCCGAGGTTTAGAGGTATCTAGCAACTAGAGTTTAGCTAGCCGGTAGAGGTTTAGAGGAGATCTAGGGCGCCAGCGGCAGGGGGGGCAGCGGCGGCCTAGGGATTGGGTCTTGGGTGCCTAGGGCAAGAGGGATACCTTGGGGTGCTCCCCCACCCCTCCTTATAAAGGTGGGGGCATCCAAGGGTGTTCCCAACCCAAGTGGAAACCCTCCCTAACTCAGAAACCCTCCCTAACTCGGAAACCATGTTGGGATTTGACTTTTTCAAACTGCCTTTTGGACTTTCAAATTAGAGTTTGATTTATCTCTTCCAAGTGTCCAACCAAGTGACCTAGGACATGATGCAACCATTACACTTTGTCATGACACATCCATGTACCCTTCCCCTTCTGGATCGATGAACTTTCTAGACCCTTCTAGAACATTCTGGTGAAAACACCAGAATCATTCCCGAACTCCGAAATTGGTCTTTCCTTATATGAATCTTATTCTCCGGACCATTCGGATCTCCTCGTGATATCCTGGATCCCATCTGAGACTCCGAACAACATTCGGTCTCTTTACTCACATTCCATATCTACTAAACAACATCGAATCCTTAAGTGTGTCTTCCTACGGTTCGTGAATTATGCAGACATGATCAAGACTCTTCTCAAATCAATAACCAATAGAGGAATCTGGAAATTCATATGGCTCCCACATATTTCTACGATTACTTTGCGATCGAATGAACCATTTATATACGGAACCAATTTCCCTTTATCTCATGATATTTTACTTATCCGAGGTCAGATCGTCGGTATCTCTACATACCTAGTTCAACCTTGTTACCGATAAGTATTCTTTTCTCGTTCCCGTGATATGTGATTCCTTGTGAGCCATTCGCATGCTTGCAAGCTAATTGGATGACATTCCACCGAGAGGGCCCAGAATATATCTATCCGTCATATGGATGGACAAATCCCACTCTTGATCCATGTGCCTCAACACATACTTTCCGAACACTCAATGTCATCTTTATAGCCACCCAGTTACGGTGTGGTGTTTGATGTCACCAAAGCATCCTTCCGGTGATGGTGATTATCATGATCTCATGGTCGAAGGAATTAGGTTACTATATATCAGAAAGCTTATAGCAAGTGAACTATTTGAATGACTCGATCTTATGCTACGCTTAACTATAGGAGTATGTCCATCACATCATTCTCCTAATGATATGACCTTATTGTTAATAACATCTCAATGTTCATGATCAGGAAACCATGATCATATATTAACCAACAAGCTAGTTTAACAATAGGATTTACTAGGGACTCTTTTATGTTTACAAACCACACAAGTATTAATGTTTCCGGTTAATACAAGTATAGCATGGTATGTAAACATTTATCATAAGTACGAAGATATGATAATAACCACTTTATTACTGCCTCTTGGGCATATCTCCAACAACATGGGTTGATGGAGCTCCGTGAGAACTACAACATCAATCTTGTGTAGCAGTTTTTGCCACTGTTGTGTTTGCATCCGATCAAGCAAGAACCATGACTTGGATGACAGGAAACTTCCATTGCACTACGATCTTCTTTGACTTTGCCTCAGTCATTCAGGAGACTTTTCAAGGTGTGTCTACTCATGTTGGGCACCGTATGCGTTCTGCAGCTCTTGGTGAGAACAAGAGCAAGCTGGCTCCGCTTTATGGCAGCAAGGGCATAGTGGGTGAGTCCAAGGGCCTCAAGCCTCTCTACAACCTGCTTTTGAGGATTTTTCGCCAAACCATTTCCCCTAGTGGTGGAAATGATGATGCCATTAGGTGTGGTTTGGTCAACTTACTTCACCATGCTCACAAGTTATACTGTGCTGGCCCTGATGCTGAATGTTATGGTATAGACACCATGGGTTTCATCTTTGAAGAGATGTATCATTCCATCCTCTACAAGAAGTTTCCCCCATATGCACCACTTGTGATAAGACTCATCAACACCCAGGCTCATGGTTCACCTCTTGCCATGTCTCCTAACCTTGTAGAGCATGCCCTTGTGTCTCTCCAAAAGAAAGGGAAGATGGGGCCAACTCATAGGCAGTCATATGCTGATGATGAGGATAAGATCTCTGAGACTGAGCGAGCCCCCACTCCTCAAAGAGGCTCTCGGAGGAAGAATTCCTCCAATGCTCCCATGCCACCCGTCTCCCGTGATTATGTCCAGGACAAGGTCAAGAATGCCTAATTTTGGACTAGGACTCTATGCTGCATGAATGTCGACATCTGTAAGGAACAACATGCCTCTTACAAGAGAAACCACAGGATTGAGAAATTCCTCAAGGAGATTAAGGCCCAGGGTCAGGAGGAAGAATAGGATGATGAGGGAGAGTACACAGATGCGCACGGAGCTCAACCTTCTATAGAGTCTAACCACACCCTCTTGTTTGGGGCATGGAATGCCTAGCAGGACAGCCTGGTGGACTGGAAGACCTTCTCAGAGGTCACTTCCGGGTTTGGCTCTCAGGGTACTTGATGCGCTCAGACCACTGTAGATCTTCGTTGGGAGACCCCAAGAGGAAGGTATGATGAGCACAACAGCAAGTCTTCCCTCAGAAAGAAACCAAGGTTATCGAACCAGTAGTAGGAAGGAAATGACCCAAAGGTGTTGCTAGCAACTTGGAAACCTGCACAACACAAACTCAAGACTTTGCCCCAACGAACAGTGAGGTTGTCAATCTCACCGGTTTGCTAAAAAACAAAGGATTAACTGTATGGTGTGGAAGGTAATAGTGGTTTGCAGAAAGTAAACAGTAATAGTGGAAGATGTATCAATGGTAAAGATTGGACCGAGGTCCATAGTTCACTAGAGGTGTTCTCCTTAAGTTAAACAACATGGCATGCTGGATAAACAAATTACAGCGGGGAAATTGATAGGACAGAGCAAGGCATAACAATGTAAAACTAGACATTCATGATCCTATGAGATTTTATTGGGCAATACAACAATATACATAGACCGCCATCCAACTACATCTATGACTAGTAATCCACCTTCAGGTTATCATTCGAACCCCCTCCAGTATTAAGTTGTAAGCAATGGATAATTGCTTTAAGCAAAGTGTGTAAGGTAAACAATCCACTTGTTCCATGAACAAGAAATCATTTTTTTCTCCCTAGTAGCAACAACACATCTACAACCTTAGAGATTTCTGTCACTTCCCCAGATTAAATATAGGCATGAATCCACTATCGAGCATAAATACTCCCTCTTGGAGTCACTAGCATCTATTTGGCCAAGATAGCTACTAGAAACGGAGAGCATGCAAGATCACAAACAACACAGACATGATAGAATCAATAAGATACCATTAACCAATCTGGCATAGTAATCTCAATATCCATCAGATCCCCACAAACACAACATGCATGATTACAAATAGATGATCTTGATCATGAACAGAGCTCACAATATCTAAACATGGTAGCACAAAGGAGGAGAAACAACCATCTAGCTACTACATGGATTCGTAGTCCAAGGTGGAACTACTCATGCTTCATACCGGAGGCTGGCATGATGATGAAGAAGGCCCCTGGGATGATCTCTCCCCTCTGGCAGGGTGTCGAGAAGAGCTTCAGGTCTCCCCGATCTAGGGATGATGGTGGCGGCGGCTACAGAATGTTTCGTGGAAAATTGATTAGGTACTTAGGGTTTTGGTATCGGGGGCTTCTTATAGTTGAAGAGGCGAGGCAGGGGGGCACCCGGGGTGGCCGCACCCCTGGTGGCTCCCCTCCATCTCATACTATGGCTCCGTGTTCCCCACGGTAAAATATTGACTTTGGCTTTTGTCCTGTCCAATTACGAGCACATTGATTTTCTGCCTTTTCTAGAACCAAAAACAGAAGAAAACAGGCAACTGATACTGTGGCAACTTGTTAATAGGTTAGTCCCAGAAAACAAATAAAAATACCTCAAAGTGTACACAAAGCAAAGCAAAGTAGATACTAAAACAGCATGGAACATCAAAAATTATAGATACGTTTATGACGTATCAAGCATCCCCAAGCTTAACTCCTGCTCGGCCTCGAGTAGGTAAGTGATAAAAAGAATAATTTTTGAGGTGACATGCACCATCAAAATCAAGATCAAACCATTTGCAAGCATTGAAAGCTAGGATCAAAGTACTCTAAACATGAGCATGAAAGAAGAAGTTCTAACAGTAAGACGAAGTAACTATGCATGCAACATGAAAGGTTACACACAAAGATTATGTATAACAATGCTTTGAAATACGTTTGTTTGTTTCACATAGATAAAACATACCATAGTGGCATTCAGCTTGTCCCTCATGGAGTAGCAAATAGATGCATAGGACACCTTCAAAGTTCATAAGAGTGACTAGATACAAATAGTTCATGAGCAAGCAATATCAACAATATGAATCAATCAATAAGTTTTGGGACAATGCACATAGAACTAAGAATGTCAACTATGCTCTCTTAATTGGTGCCTAAGGATAGAAGGTGGAGACTCAATATAATGGTGGAAGAAAGGCCCTTCATAAAGGGAAGTAGGGATTTCAAGTCTCATAAAGAGCTTCCAAAAATTATGGTACTTGTTAGCTTTCAACTCTCATTGCCCCTATCATAAGCATTTTGAAGTGATTAAGGTTAAAGTGAACAAACTATGGAGTATATGTTTGACAAAGTATAAGTTGGCAATCTCATGTCCCTTGAATACGAGGGCCGCTCCTCATGCTACTCAAGTTTAGTTACCGGTAAGTTCTTGTCATAGTAAGTACATGTGTATCATAGAGAACCGCCAACGGGGTACCCCTTGCACATGATACAGGAGCTATCCCATAATCAGAATGACAAGGCAAGCAGACAATGAGCATCTCAGCAATCTTCTTATTTACCATGGGAAAATGGTGCTTTCTTCTCTATTTCCTCTTTTCTCATTTTTTTCTTCTTTTTCTCAATCTCTATCTCTCTTTTTTTATAAGAAGAAAGCTTCATAGATTGCTCACTATGGTGATGCTGCAAGTTTCCACCATGATTAGGCATGGCTTAGGCTCGCGGCCCAGGCGTTTCTCTAACACACATAAATAACTCCATGGACTTCCAAGCTCCCCTTTCATTTCACACCGACAACATCCATAAACAAAAGAGCATGATATCAACTATGTGGTGTGGAAGGTAATAGTGGTTTGCAGAAAGTAAACAGTAACAATGGAAGATGTATCAATGGTAAAGATTGGACCGGGGTCCATAGTTCACTAGAGGTGTTCTCCTTAAGATAAATAACATGGCATGCTAGGTAAACAAATTACAGCGGGGCAATTGACAGGACAGAGCAAGGCATAACAATGCAAAACTAGACATTCATGATCCTATGAGATTTGATTGGGCAATACAACAAGATACATAGACCACCATCCAACTACATCTATGACTAGTAATCCACCTTCAGGTTATCATCCGAACCCCCTCTAGTATTAATTTGCAAGCAACAGTAGCTACTTTAAGCAAAGTGTGTGAGGTAAACAATCCACTTGTTCCATGAACAAGAGATCGTTGTTTTCTACCTAGTAGCAATAGCACATCTACAACCTTAGATATTTTTGTCACTTCCCCAGATTAAATAGAGGCATGAACCCACTATCGAGCATAAATACTCCCTCTTGGAGTCACTAGCATATACTTGGCCAAGATAGCTACTAGAAAGGGAGAGCATGCAAGATCACAAACAACACAGACATGATAGAATCAATAAGATAGAACCATTAACCAATCTGACATAGTAATCTCATTATCCATTGGATCCCTGCAAACACAACATGCATGATTACAAATAGATGATCATGAGCGGAGCTCACAAGATCTAAACATGGTAGCACAAAGGAGGAGAAACAACCATCTAGCTACTACATGGACCTGTAGTACAAGGTGGAACTACTCATGCTTCATATCGGAGGCTGGCATGATGATGAAGAAGGCCTCCAGGATGATCTCTCTCCTCCGGCACGGTTCCGGGAAGAGCTTCAGATCTCCCCAATCTAGGGACAATGGTGGCGATGGCTACAGACTGTTTTGTGGAAGATTGATCGGGTACTTAGGGTTTTGGTATCGGGGGCTTCTTATAGGCGAAGAGGCGAGGCATGGGGCACCCGGGATGGCCGCACCCCCACAGGCGCGGGCTAGGCCTGGCCGCGTGGCCAGGGGGTGTGCCCCCCTGGTGGATCCCCTCCGTCTCGTACTCTGGCTCCGTGTTCCACACGGTAAAATATTGAATTTGTCTTTTGTCCCATCCAATTCCGAGAATATTGATTTTCTGCCTTTTTTGGAACCAAAAATAGAAGAAAACAGGCAACTCGCACTGTGGCATCTTGTTAATAGGTTAGTCCAAGAAACAAATAAAAATACTTCAAAGTGTAGACAAGCAAAGCAAAGTAGATACTAAACAAGCATGGAACATAAAAATTATAGATACGTTTACGACGTATCAGTACTTTATCTTCGCGCCCTCATGGCAAAGGGCCTACCGCTTCAGGTGATGATGGTGATGATTATGAGGATGATGAGGACGAGGATGAGGATGACGACGATGATGACTACGAGTGATCCCTTGAGGTGCTAGCTTTGGTCTTTTCCCTTTTCGGCGTCTCGATGCCAAAGGGAGGGAAGATTTAGATCATCGGGATTTGCATGGGGTGATCATTTGGATTTTCATTATATTTTAAAATTCGAACATTTGCTTTGCTTCTATTTGGTTTGTGTGTAACTATCGTGTGAAACTATCTATGTGTGTGGACATGCAATGCCTATGTTATTATAATAGTCAGAACTATCTATGTTTATTTTCTATTATCTGACTTGCATACATATCTTGATTATCTTGCTGCACATCGTTAGGGAGAGCATTGTTATATATCATATTAAATATTTGCATGCAAAATCTCTAGTTGTCATCGAACACCAAAAAGAGGGAGATTGAAAGGACATTTATTGTCTTAATCAGTTTTGGTGTTCGTTAACAACTTGTAGATCATTTTACTATGTGCTGATGTTTCCAGGTTGATAAACAGAAAAGAGAAAAGTCCTTAGCCCTGTGAAAATTTCCTGGAAGAAACTGCATTTTCAAGGGTTTTTCAGACCGGGGTCTCTGGTGTGCACACACCGGAGTTTCCGGAGTGAACCAGATTTTCCCCAAGTCTCCGGAGGGACTTCCTGAAGCTTGCTTGGGACATTCTGTATAGGGATCCATAGATGGACAGAATCGGACCGGATTCTCTAGTGCTTACGATCAGACCGGAGTCTCTGACGTGTAAACACCGGAGTCTTTGGTGTACCTCAGGCCGAAAACTCTGAAAAGATCCCGGAGTGGGAATCTGCACCAAGGATAGGACATTCTATATGGTGTTCCGGATACTGTCCAGAGTCTCCGATGTGGAACAAGGTCAGACCAGAGTCTCCGGTCTGAAGTCCGGAATCTCTTGTGTGGAAATGTCTCCAAGGGTCAGAAAATGGTTGGCTTGTAGTGGGCCTATAAATAGGGGACCTCATCCCCTTCCTCCAGCTGCTCGTTTTCAGAAAGAAGAACCCTAAGCCTAGAGCCACCAAATCAACGAGATCTCCCCATCCAACCATCCAAAGTCCTTGATCTTTGGAGAATCGAAGGAGTAGTCCTTGATCTAAAGCTTCACCAAGAGAGATCTTCATTTTCCCCTCATTCACTTGAGGGCCCCTTTCTCTAGTGTTTCTTTGGAAACCCTAGTTTTTGATTTGGTTCTTACAAGCTTGTTTTTGATTGTATGACAGCTTGCTTGCATTCAGAAGCCTCCAATTCAGTTGTGGATGTGTGCCTTGAACTTGTTGTAAAGGTGCCGGCTTCCACCTTGAAGGTTGCCTATATAATGGAAGAAGTGAATCAAACCCTTTGGGGTGAGCTTCACCGGAGAACAAGGGAGGCCTCTCGTGGCATTGGTGGTTTGAAACCACCCCATCTCCAAACGCAGACGTACTTCCCCTCAAAAGGAAGGAACTGCGGGAAATAAATCCTTGTGTCTCCGCGTGCTCTACTTTGGTTACTTCTATCCTTTACCACACCTTACTTATCTTGTTCTTACTTAGTAGTTCGTTGCAGGGTGGCATTTAGGTAAATTCACCTTAGTTGCATAATCTAGAGAATTTACCTTTTGTGTCAAACCATAACTTGAAAAAGAGTAAAATTTGAAGTAGCACCTATTCACCCTCCCTCCAGGTGCCCAAATGATCCTTTCACTTAGTGAAACTCTGCCACAAAATAGTTCGAAGTCTACACTTAGAGAAGTGGAGTAGGAGTTTCTGGCGGATCCCTTCCGCTTCCCCGTTGGACGAAGAGCGTGGAGGACATCAACGAGTTGCACGTGTAACTAAGTACGGAGGTGCTTCCGATTGTGGCGCCTTGAGTTTTGTAAAGTTTGCCCTTTTTATCTTTGGTTTGTTATTCAAAAAACCCAAAAATATTTGTTCTTCTTCTCTGGTTTTGTAAAGTTTGCTGCAGGGTTCAGCAGTCCTCAGTGACTCCTTTAGAGTTTGGTTTTCATATTATTATTCAAGCCACACAAGTGAAAGGCAATGATGATGATTTATGACAATTAGAGATGTGTTAAGAGGCTGGTATGAACTCTATTTGTTGTCATTTTTTACATATGCTCATCCATGTGGGAATGCTTGGTCTGTTCATGTAAGGTGTATGTTATTCAATGGATGCTTAGTAGTTCTTGCTCTCTTATGATTAGTTCCAACTTGCTAATAGTTTGTAGCATGTCATATAAATGTTTGTTTGCATTGTTCTATTCATAACATGGTATGACATTGTGGTATCCTCCTCTAAATGTTTTATTTGAATCGACTTGGCACATGCTCACGCATGCATATGGCTAAACAAAAAGTCAGCTAAGCCTCGATGATTTATTTTGCCTCAAGAGTTCTTGTGTCACTTTTATGCTACTATCAAAAAAATTGTCGCAAGCTTGATTATGACAGTTACTGCTCTCTCGATTGTCGCTCCTTTCTATTGCTAGCCTTCACTTGTACTGAGTATGAGTTCTACTCGTGCATCCAACGCCCCAAAACCAAAGTTGCCAAAAAGTGTCCACCATATCTACCCATTAGCATCATTTCTATTCCTTGCATACTTATTATTCTTTGTTTTCTTCCAAATAAAAATGTTTGCTTGTTATGTGAAAATTAGTTAGTAAAGCTCTCACGAACTTGATGGCACATTTTATTTCTTGCACTTAATAAACCTGAACCATTGTGACAATCTATATAGTTATATGCTTGCAAATTATAAGTTGGGATTTAGCAAAACCATGTTATCATGGGGCACGCTTTCAACATTGCACTTATTCTATTTAGTTGATATCATGTTCTTTTGTTTATGGATGTCGTCGATGTGAAATGAGATGGGAGCTTGTAAGTCCATGGAGTTTGTATATGTGTTAGAGAAACGCCTGGGCGGCCAACCTAAGCCATGCCTAATCATGGTGGAAACTTGCAGCAAAACCATAGTGGGCATTCTATGAAGCACCTCTAATAAAAAAACTATGCAAATAGCAAATAAAAAGATCGCTGAGATGTCCATTGTCTGTTGCCTTGTCATTGTGATATGGGATCGCTCCTGTGTCATGGGGCAAGGGGTACCCCGTTGGTGGTTCTCGATGATACGCATATATTTACAATGACAAGAACTTACCTGGGACCAAATTTGAGTATCATGAGGCCTCGGTACTCGTACTCAAGGGGCATGAGATTTTCAACTTGTGATTTTTCAAGCATATAACTCATATTTTCCCTCACTTTAACCTTAATCATTTAAATATGCTTATGATAGGGGCAATGAGAGCTCAAAGCTAATGAGTACCATACTTTCAAGCATTTAGAAGCCTTTCAAACTTTTTAATCTTTTCTTTCACTTTTATGTCGAGTCACAATTTTTTCTAGCATAGATGTCATTCTTAGTGTAATGTGCTTGTCCCAGAACATGGTTAATTGTGACATAACTTTGATGCTTGTATCTTTGATATTTTTACTTCTAGTCTTCACTTGAACTTCAGAGGTGCCTTGGCATTTTTTTTTGCTCAAAAAGAAAGGCAAGTGAGATACCACTTTATCATATCTTATTATGAGCATTACAATCTTGCATATGTTTATGTTTTTTTAGGGTAAAACAGTAGGGTAAAGAACCCCACTGCAATTTTTATAAATCATATAGAGTTACAAGCAAATATTTACAAGTTTCAAGCCACCTCAAAAGAGGTATAACACTATGAGAAACTATCTCTTGTCTAAATTATTGCTAATCCAATCTTTGAGGCCCTGGTAATTCTTTTTCTTAATTCTACACAGGACCCATCTTAATTCCTGAGAAACAATAGCCCTCCATTCCTCAATGGAGGCATGCTTGTTGTTGAAGATTTCATTGTTTCTGCACATCCATATGCCCCAAGATCCTAGGATGATAATTTCCATTGCAAAGGGGACTTTTAGGCCTTTTTTAATACTGACCAAAGCTTCGAAAAGATTGTGATCAAAATCTTGGACAGGGAAAATTTCAGCCCAGCATGCTTTTGCAAAAGGACAACCCCAAAATAAGTGTAGAATAGTTTCCTCACTTGTGAAACCATGAAACACACAGTCATATGAAGCCAGAGCAAATCTTTTACTTTTTAGAAGATTCCTGGTGTTTAGCCTATCAAGGAGCAAAAGCCAGAAGAAGAACTTATGTTTTTGCTGGCAAGAGGACTTCCACAACCAGGAAAAATGTGGTTACACAGACTGGTAACCAGATAATGAATAATAAGCCTTTTGGACTGAGAAAATAGCACTGCCCCAAATATAGCTCCAGTTGTCTGCTTCTCCCTACATTCCATCACTGAGAATTTGCTCAAGGCTTTGATATTCATGGTAAGCTTGTTGTGACAGAGGGAGAAAAAAGTGATCTTGCATGTTGGCCGTCTGTAAGAACTCATAAACAGAGATGTGAGGATTTTTTGCATAAGAAAGAAGATGAGGAAGCTTATGTTGTAGACATCCATCATTCCACATATCAGTCCAGAGAAGAGTGGATTTTCCATTTCCCACCAAGCACTTTGCTATTCCTTTAAATATGTCAACCAATTTCAGATGAGCTTTCCACCAAAAGGATCCCTCCAGACTTCGTCTAGGCAGTTTACCATTGCAATAATAAGTGTTCCAGACAAGATGAACCCATGGGTTATCCTTGTGATTGTAGAATTTATCCAAATTCTTCAAAATAAGAGCCAAGTTTCGAACATTAAGGTCAAGCACCCCCAAACCTCCATGGTTCTTTGGTCTACAAACTTTATTCCATGCTACAAGGGCTTGACCTCTAGCTTGAACATCAGTGGTTTTCTTCCTCCACAAGCATTGTCTCATATACTTAATCAGCTGATCTTTAATAGTGACAGGAAGATCAAAACAACTCATATAATATAAGGGAAGGGAGGATAAGACAGATTTAACCAACTGCAATTTTGCCCCATAATTTAGAAAATCAGCAATCCCACACAATCTTCTCTCAACTCTCTGAACAATAGGTAGAAAATGTTCCACTGCATGCTTATTGATGCTTAAAGGCAATCCAAGGTAAGTGAATGGTAATGAGCCAGGGAGGCATGAAAGTGTACTAGCAAAGTGCCCTAGCCTCTCAGAATCCATGTTGATTGGCATCATACTAGATTTAGAATAATTGACTTTGAGCCCAGTGGAGAGAGCAAAAGTATGGAGTAGATACTTAAGGCACAATAATTGCTCTGAGTCAGCCTTAAGGATTAATAAAGTGTCATCTGCATACTGCATAACAGGGAAATCAGGACAAAACACACCCTCTAGGGGGAGGGAGAGAAGTCCAAGGCTCATTGCTTTATTGAGGATGCTTTGAAGAAGATCAGCAGCCAAGACAAACAGGAGTGGGGATAAAGGATCCCCTTGTCTGACACCTCTTCTGCAATAAAACTTTTTCCCAGGCACTCCATTTAACAAAACAGAGGAAGAAGCAGAACCAAAGATCAACTAAATCCAAGTAATACATTTTTCACCAAAACCTTTGGCTTTGAGAATATTAATAATTGTTGAATGCTCAATTCTATCAAAAGCCTTTTCAAAATCAAGCTTAAGAATTAGAATTTCTTCTTTGGACTTGTGGCATTGATCAAGGAATTCAAATGCCCAACCTAAACAATCCTGAATAGACCTTTGTTTGAGGAAACCATACTGGTTTTTGTGGACAAGTTTAAGGATAATTTTTTGAAGTCTGTTGGCCAGAAGTTTGGTTATAATCTTGAAGACACTGTTGAGCAGAGAAATAGGCCTGAAATCAACAGGTGTCAAAGGGGCTTCAATTTTTGGAATCAGGGTGATAAAAGAGGCATTAATGCTTTCCAAAGAAGTCTGGCCCTCATAGAAATCCACAAGGAGTTGTTTAACATCCTCCTTAATAATAGGCCAGCATTGTTTAATGAATTCATTGTTGAATCCATCTAGGCCAGGGGATTTTTCATTAGGAAGTTCTTTTATTACACCTTCAATCTCATCATCAGAGAAAGGTTCTTCCAAAACATCCTTTTCCTCTTGTCTTAAGCATTCCCCTGCCAATTCACTAAGATTGAAGTGCATTTCAGGCTTATCAGATGAGCCCATTCTATCTTTAAAGGCCTTCCATAGTAGATCAGCTTTACCATGATGATCTTGAATATCTTCATTAGAATCATCTTTGAGCATGGAGATGTAGTTATGCCTGAAACTTATGGTAGCTTTTGAATGAAAGAATTTTGTGTTCTGATCACCCAACTTGACCCATTTAATTTTCCCTCTTTGCTTCCAATAAGCATTTTGATCTTGAAGAAGTGAGATTATAAGATTTTTCAGGAGATCTCTGAGATTCCATTCCAGAATAGTAAGAGTTCTCATTTCCTCCCGGACATCTAAGAGATCAATGGTGGCATTGACATTGCAAATTTGTGATTTCAGACAAGGCAGATTTTTTGCCCAGAGCTTCAGTCCCCTTCTTACATTTTTGAATTTAGCATTAATTTTTTTGCAGAATCATGGAAGCCAACAGGGATGTTCCAGGCATTTTGAACAATTGCTTTAAAATCCTTATGATGCATCCAATAATTCTCAAATCTGAAAACATGAGATTTTGGAATCATTGTGCCAATGGAGATGACACAAGGTAGATGGTCAGAGGTAGGCTTGGTAAGAGGGACAACAAAAGTTCAAGGAAAGCTCTGAGTCCAGGAGGCAGATGTAAAAAACCAGTCCAGCCTTTCCAGAAGGGGTTCTTTTTGCATGTTACTCCAAGTGAACTTTCTACCTTTAAGGGGTAATTCAATGAGACCCAGATTATTAATGGCTTCATTGAAAAGAAGCATATCATTCACATCCCCACCCTGTCTATTTCTGTCAGAAGGTTTTCTAGAAAAATTGAAGTCACCCACAATGAGCCAATCCATATCATCAGGCATGTCAATATTTCCAAACCATTCTAAAAAATCTGCCTTTTTTTTCAGGTAAGCATGGCCCATAAATGTTGGTGAGGATCCAGGTTTCATTGGACAAGAGAGATGTCAAGGTGATGGAGATGGAGAACTCATTATGGAAGGAAAGATGCCCAGAAAATAGAGAGTTATTCCAAATGGTGATCAAACCCCCAGAAGCTCCCCTGGAGGGAAGGAATTCAAAATTGGCAAATTTGGGGGGGGGGGCAGAACTTTCTTATATAAGAGATATCAAAATCTTACTTCTTAGTTTCTTGGAGGAAAATAATATCACAGCTAGACTCATCAATTTTGAGAGCAACCCATTTTTCTGAGTTAATTCCCCTGATGTTCCAGTTCAGAATCTTCCAAATTCTGAACTCTTCATGTTCAGTCTACCCAACTGAATTGCTTGAGGACAAGCAAATGTGTTCATGTTTATGTTTCATGTTGCTTATTATTATTGTGTTGGAATCTCTTCATAGCTTGCATGACTATTGGGTAGACTTATTTGCATACTTCTTATTATGAATTGCCTAAGTACTTGCTCATATGCTAAGAATATTTACATCTTATGAAGCAAATGTGTTGATGAAAGTTTCTTTTATCGCACTCAGTTTTTAACTGAATTGCTTGAGGACAAGCAATAAGCTAAGCTTGGGGGAGTTGATACGTCCAAAATGTATCTACTTTCCTGAACACTTTTACTATTGTTTCTCCTCTAACTTGTGTGATTTGGATATAACTAACACAGACTAACGTTGTTTTCAGCAGCATTGGTCTAGTGTCTCTTTTTTATGAAGAAAATAAACTTTCAGGAAAAATCCCAGAAAATATGCCAAAAATCCCATTTTTACAGAAGACTCACGGAGCCAGAAGACGGAGGGGAGAAAATACCCGAGGGGCCCACACCACCCCTAGGCGCGGGCCAGGCCTGGCCGTGCCTGGGCATGGTGTGGCCACCCCAGGCTCTGACTCGACCTCTCCTTTCGCCTACATATACCCTATGACCTAAAAACACAGGGGTGTTCAACATTTTTCGAGATAGAGTTCGGTTGCGCCGCCACCACCAGAAACCGCGATTTGGAACCAGAAACTCCGTTCTGGCACCCTGTTGGGACGGGGAATTGGAGGAGATCATCGCCGATGCCTCTCCATTAACCATCGATGATTCCCCCATCCATGTGTGAGTAATCCCCGCAGTAGGTTATGGGTATGGTAGGGATTGGATGAGATCACTCATGTAATTGCATAAGATTGTTAGGGCATGGTGCCTAGTATCTATTGTTAGTGCTTTTGACATTGTTGCAACTTGTTGTGCTTAATGCTTGCCACTAGGGTCCGAGTGCCATGATCTTAGATCTGAACATGTTATTGATTCATGATGATATTATTGTTTGTGATCTTACATGCAAGTTGTGTGTACATATCGTTGTCCAGAACCCGAGGCCCCAAAGTGACAGCAATTGGGATAACCAGAGGGGATGGATGTGACCTGGGGATCACATGTGTTCATGGAGTGTTAATGCTTTGCTCCGGTGCTCTATTAAAGGAGCACCTTAATTGCCAATAGATTCCCTTGAGGCCCCGGGACAAACGGGCTGGCAGGACAAAAGATGTTGTGCAAGTTTCTCATTGCGAGCATGCATGACTATATACGGAACACATGCCTATAGTTATTTAGTACTTGGATGCTTTATCTTTATTATCTGCAATGCCTATGTATTGTTTATTACAAGAATTATCTTGTCCATGCAACGCCTGTCCATCCATCCCTATGCCTACCGCATTTTAATCCTACTATTTATTACAATTGCTATCGTTGTCCTTATTTTATTGCTGCTGTTATTTTGCTACTGCTATTACAAAACTATTGCTACTGATAAACTATTGTGAGAAAGACTGTTTTCAGGTGCAGCTGAATTGACAACTCATTTGTTAAGGCTTATAAATATTCTTTTGGCTCCCCTTGTGTCGAATCAATAAATTTGGGCTTTACTTCCCTCGAAGACTGTTGCGATCCCCTATACTTGTGGGTCATCAAGAATATTTTTTGGCGCTATTGCCGGGGAGCATAGCTTTATTTATAAGTTCGCTTGGAATTATTATTGTTCGCTGCTATCCATTCATCATGGGTAAAGCTCGTGATCCACTATATTGCCATCCACTACAAGAAGAGGTACAACTCTGAACACCTCTGTTGCTCTTGATTCACCATCTATGATGAGTAAGATTCTTACACCACCACACACACATGTTACACATACTGCTACTTCTGCTAAATCTGAAAAACGCTTCTGATAATGTTGATGTTGCTTCTACTATGCTTGATGAGAGTGGTCCATTAGGTCCTTTCCTAGATGCTACAATTGCTAGAACTATAATGGGAAATACTAAAACTCCTAATGAAAATATTGCTACACATGTTAGTTCATCTAAGTCTAGAGAGTATCCTAGTGATGATCTTGATGAAGATTATATTGAAATTAGTGATGAATTTATTGAAGAATGTCAAAACACTAGAGGTGCAAGTGCTATTAAGAGTCTTCTTGAGAGACGTGCTGTTAGATATAAATTATCTCTTGATGCTAAGTTTGCCACTTCTCCCATAAACATTAAAGATAAGGATTATTATTTCTCTCTTAATTTATCTTATATAACTATTGTTGAGAAAGAACCTTTCTGTGGGACTGAAAATGAAAGTGCTGTGGCACATATGAATGAGCTCTCTACTTTGAGTGGCTTATTTTGTGATGATATTAATAAATGCACCTACTTTGTTGCTAATTTTTTTCCTTTTTCATTGTAAGGTGAAGCTAAAGCTTGGTTTAATAATTTATCTAGTGTATCTATTGATAGTCCTATTGGCTTGGTTAATACTTTCTTTCAAAAATATTTCCCTACTAGTGCTCAACATGTTGTTTTGTAGAAATTCTTTGATTTTAAGCAGGGAGAACGAGAGAAATTGCCTAAATCATGGGCAAGGTTTTGTTCTTTAATTAGAGAACATCTTGGATATCTAGTAGCTAAAAATGAACTTCTTAATATATATTATAATGGATTAACCGATGAATCTAGGACATACCTGGATAGTTATGCTGGTTGTGTTTTCAGGAAAAGAACTCCCGATGAAGCAGGGGAATTCATAGCTAAAATAAGCAGGAATTATGTTGATTAGACTATACCTGAGCCAACTACACCTGAGACAATTATACCTGAGCCAACACCAGCACCAAAGAAGAGGGGAATGATTGAATTAAATGATGAAGTGATGAAGGAGGCTAAGAAATGTCTTAAGGAAAAGGGTATTAAATCTGAAGATGTGAAGAATTTACCTCCTATAGAAGAATTATGTAAGCCAATCTCTCACTCATCCACTATTGAGGTACACTCTCTCCAACATTTTGATAATGGTGATATTACTTACTCTAAACCTCCTGATCAATGCTTAGATGAATTTGATAATTATGTTGTTAAGCAAGATAATTTTAATATGAGAGTGCAGAATCATCTAATGGAAAATTCTAGAGCTATTAATAAGTTGCATGATATTGTGGAGAGAACCTCCAATGATGTTAAAATGCTTGTTAAACATTTCCAAATGGTTTCAAACTCATCTTACTAAGGTGCGAAAATATTTGCTAGTTAATGCTTCTAGAGAAAAACATTCTTATGAAATTAGAACTAGGGGTGGTGCTTCTACTCAGGATCCTTTATATCCTGAGGGACATCCTAAAATAATTGAGAAAGATTTTCGACAAGCTAAAAATAGTGGTACTCCTTCTAAGAAAAAGAAAAAGAAACATAAAACAGTTGTAGAATCTTCTGAACCTGCTAAAGATCCTAATAGTATATCTGTCTTTGATGCTGAAACTGAAAGTGGTAATGATAAAACTGATGCTTTTGATAAAGAAGAAATTGAAGAAGAACCTGAAAGGTACACTAAGAATACTAAGTACACTAAGGAACATTTTGCTTCTAATAAACATGGTAGTGAAAGAGAGCCTTGGGTACAAAAACCAATGCATTTTCCTGATAAAAACACAAGTCAAAGGAAGAAGAACACTATAACAAGTTTTTTGAGTGGATGAAACCTTTGTTTTTGCAAATTCCTTTGAATGATGCTATTAAATTGCCTCCTTATTCAAAGAATATTGTCTCTAATAAAAGGAAGATTCCTAATGAGGAAATTTACAATCTTCTTGCTAATTATTCCTTCAATGGTAAGGTTCCAAAGAAACTTGGAGATCCAGGTATTCCAGCTATTACTTGCTCTATTAAAAATAATTATGTTAGAACTATTTTGTGTGTTTTGGGAGCAGGAGTTAATATTATGCCTTTTTCTCTCTACAAGAGACTTCACCTGGAAAAATTGATACCAACTGATATATCTTTGCAAATGGCTGATCAGTCTACTACTATTCCTGTTGGTATATGTGAGGATGTTCCTGTTCAAGTGGCTAATAATTGTTTGATATTAACTGACTTTGTTGTGCTTGAAATGCCTGGAGATGATAATATGTCTATTATTCTTGGGAGATCTTTTCTTAATACTACAGATGTTGTCATTGATTGTAACCAATGAAAAGTAACTTTTAATGTTAATGACAAGGAGCATACTATTTATTTCCCCAAGAAGATTGATAAGAAACATGTCCTAAATTCAATTGAAAATATTGAGGGCATCAAAGTTGGAGAAATATATCGTCCCATGCCACAAGAAGATTATGGAATTATTATGATTGGGACTATTGCTATCAAGGTTGAGATAACATAATCATTTAGTGAAATGCAAAGTTTTGCTTTATATAAAATTGTTTTGCTAACAAGACCTGATAAACCTTGTTAATAAAGTGATTTGGATGAATGAAACAACATTTGCACCATGATTATCTTTGTTTACTCTTATTTTCTCTATTCCAATTTTTTACTTTCACCTTGCTCATCTTTGTATTGCTAGTTGCTTGCATATTTGAGTGTCTTAGAACTTCTGTTGTTTTGGTTTTTATTTGGTTTTCCATCGTTCCAAAATCATTTTTCTGTGAAAAAATCATTTATCAATTTTCTGAAAATTGCTCGAAAAATTCCAGAAAATTCATATTAAATTTTTACGTCAAAAAAGGGAGGGAGAGAGAGGCACCTGGAGTGACCCAGGGGGTGCCACCAGGCAGGCTCACCACCTGGTGGCATGGCCAGCCCTGGGGTGCACCCAGCCATGGTGTGGCCCACCCCTAGAGCTCCACTTATCCATCCACCTACCACTTCACTCTCTCTCCCGAGAAAACACCGAAAAATTTCTCGAACCCGTGTTCTTGCTATTCCTCCCCATGATTTTCGATCTCCTTACTCAGCCACTCTTTGCTGCTAGTTTTTGGAGCATTTGTTCTCCAGTATGTGACTCCTCAGCTTGTCCAAGTAGATTTTTGATTAGTGGATTATATCTTGAGTATTTTTCTACTGTAGGTGACAGGTTATGTGAGCTTTCATGCTTGTTATATACTTAGAGAAAATATTTTTATGCATGTTTAGCCCTCTTGCAAGTCCCTATAGTAGTGCCCTTCATTTAGTAGCTTTAAAATTATTTTTTGTGATGTTTGTCTAAAAATTTCAGAAAATAAGATGAATGAACACCAACTCAACCAACATGAATTGAGGGTGCTTGAGGTAATGAAAGTCCACCATGAGGAGGATGTTTTCCCTTCTGTTTATCCATGCACCAAATTCATGAGAGCTGCAGGGATTCTTCAAGATTTCCAGACTCTAATTTCTAATGCATGATTGGAGCATTTTGTTGGCAATGAACCTTACCAATATGTGAAACTGACTATGTCCATGGTGCAAGATTTTCGATTTAGTTGGTCCTTGACTAACCCCATGGTTCATTACAAAATTTACAATGTAGCTATCGATCTCCCTTTTGATGATTTTTGTGCAGCTATTAAAGTGCCACAGTGGGGTTCACGCGAGAAGATTAAGGAGCGGCCTAAGCCACTTATGGAATTGTATGCATAGATTTGCCACGGGAGCACCTTCTCAAAGGAGAGTAGTAAAATTTGAAATATTCATCTCCCATCTATTCGATATTGTAAGATCCCTCCTTTGTAAAGGAAAAGGATCCCTATGATTGCAATGCTAGTCCCTGGATCAATGCTAGCATCCACAGTTTAAGATGAAGTACACAGATACAAAGGTCGTTTATTACATTCATTCCAGAGATAAAACATAGTCTTTTACAACTCAGGGCCATAGGCCTAATACAAGAGTTTTTGGAATAAGAAAATAAACATAAGTCTTCATCTTCATGTGCCACAGGCAAGCATGTTGAGTGTAGACTCATGACTCCTACTCATCATCGGAGTAACCTGCAACATCACAAGTTACATCCACAGTGGGTCAATACTTTGGAATAGTATTGGCAAGTGATACCTTAGTAATTTTAAGTGGACTATTTTACTATATGCATTTTGGCTATGTGTAGCTTGGCTTGCTTTGCTCAAAATAGTTTTTCCTATTAGTTGAAATATCTAAGTTTTTCTTTGTCAAAAACCTTCCCAAGAAACCACCAATAGACATTGGGGTCCTTCACCCTTGTTCACCCACAAGTTTTACTTAGAAGTTGGAGTGATGAGATTCTTGTAGCTTCCATGTCTTGATGCTCAATATGTCCATTGCCATGGACTTGGCTAAGTACTTAGATTTTCCATCTGCAGAGGTTGTGCACTTTCCCCACCAGACTTGGTTTCCCAAGACAGGACCTTTCAGAAGCCTTTCCTTAGTCAAATGGACGTGTTCCAACCTATCATCCCACTACCACCAACTGTCCAAATGACTAAGTTCTAGCAACCTATATGATCAAGGCAGAGCCCATATTGCCAAGTGGTTGCACTGTAAGCTTTCTCAACACTTGGCCTCCAAATCCCTTTGTGCCTGGGTGGCATACCACAAGTGAGATACACAAGCCAAATCCATGGCCTTGTGTAACCACTCAACCAAAACCACCATTCAAGTCCCATTCCACCCAGGAGGTTCATTGACTTAGTTGTTTTATTAAGAAAAGCATAAGTCCAACAGACTTAGAATTATTTTCCACATAGCATGAACATACTTTACCAACCCTTGTTTTCTACTAGCTAGGATAAGCATGGCATAGTAACTTGACTTAGGAAAATTCCCTAGCAATTCTACAATTCTACACTACATAGGATTTCCCAACATAGCATCTGGCAAAAGTAGCATGCAAGACTTAGCAAAATAATTCTAATGCTTATTCAAAATAAAGGGAATAGAAATAATATGAAGTGTCACTTGCCTTGGTAATGGGGAGAGTAGCACTCTTCACAATCACAGTCACTAGCAAAATCTACACATAAAATTTGTAGCACACAATTACACACAATTTATATACAAACAAAATTATGAATGCATGCATGCAAGAAAATGCTAAGTGATGATTTTTGAAAACCCATCAAGCAAGTACATGATACAGAAGCATAACCAAGTCAGAAAGTTTGCTAACTAAACTTATTTAGCCCTAAAACAATTTGTTAAACAAAATCTATACTCAAATTGGACCTAAATATGTTTCTGCATACAAAGTCATTTTAACAGAAACTTTTTGTTAAACACATTGGAGATTCAGAAAGGGCTTGACTCACTGATTCCAACGGTATGAAATTTGCAAAAATCTAACGTGGGAATCAAAAGTTATACCCTTTTGAAAATTTGATCTAAATCTGATTTTGAAATCTGTTTTTGAGCTAACCCTAGACACGCGTCGCAATATTACTGGCGCGTACCGATTCGCTCGGATTGAAAGACGCAGACCGTAGGATCTAACTTAGATCTAGCGGTGCAGAGGCATGCGATACCCCTTCGATTATAATCTATCCTAGCCCTACGATTTGGATCTAACGGACACAAACGTCATGCCACTAACTAGCGGCGCTTAACGGCTGCGCGCGGCGGCGACGGTCAGATGGTGGCGGCACCGGTGATACAGGAAGCTAGAAGGATAGGGAAGGTACTCACCGTGATCGCAAGGACGTGGGGATGCTCAACGTATGGTTGGTTCGGCAAGGGGCGCTCAGGGTTGCGGTGGATTGCTCGCCGGAGTAGGGTCTGGCGACGGGTGGCTCTGTTCGAGGTCGTAGGCGACGCTGTCGATCATGAGGAGGCAAACAGAGGGTGTGGTCAGATGCAGGAGATCACGGAGAAGTCGCGTGCGTTAAGGAGAAGGCTTGGGGCGGTCTGGACTTACCGGAGGAGCTCGACGGAGTTGAAGCCGAAGACGGTGGCGCTCAGTCGCTTGTGTTGCCGACGTTCTGGGTCACGCGTGGGCGAGCTAGTGGTACTGGGAGGTGCGCGAGGTCAAATGGAGTCTGCTCGTGTGAACCAAGAGCAGAGGGGTGGTCGGGGTTGGCCGGAATCGTGGCTGCAGTTCGTCGGAGACAGCGGGGTTGCGGTGAGCAATTCTTGCAGCCTGGGGGCGCTCTAGGCTTGGGGTTTGGGGGAGAATGGAGAGGGGGCAGAGGGGGTTTTAGTAGCCAGGATACGAGCGAGATTTACTTGTGCATTTACGCGAATTGAAGCTGCGAATCAAAAATGGAAACGCCCGGCGTCAATTGGGGAAGAACCAGTCGCGGGGGTGGAGACGATGATACTCGTGTGGGCCGCGGTTGTCAGCGAGAGGGGAGGAGAGGGAGTGGGTCCTTCACAGCTGAGCCAAGGGGGCGGGTGAAAGAAAACGTTTCGCGGGGTGAGAGCTGCTGGGCTAGCTGGGCCGAGTTGGGCTGGGTTGGCCAGATTGGCTGGTTGTCTATTTTTTTTCCTCTTTACTCCTTTTCTTTTTCTGATTGTTTTTCTAGGAATGGTTTTCAAACCCTATTTCAAATCATTTTGAATTCAAACCTTCTCTAGCTTTTTGTACAGTGTTCCTTGCACCCAAATAAGTGTCAAACTCCTCTGTTCAATCAGACTTACTTGGGTCATTTTGAAAATAATAAAATAAAACCAAGCCTTTTAGGAGATATAAATAGGCATGAATTTTGGTTTTATTTTATACTTTGCTTTGAAACTTTGCTCAAGCTTTGAAAACACTTAAGTTTGAACTCAAAACATTCTGAATGAATAAAAGCACCTTTCTCATTAGCATGTGACACAAAGGCTAGAGTTTTTATACATAAAATAATGAGCAACATTTGCTCCTGTTTTTGAAATGATTTTGAGATGAAACCCTAAATGATGATGGATGCATGGATGATATGCATGAGTTTTGAAACATGATTTTAGGGATGTTACAAATCTAACCCCCTTAAGTTGAATCTCGCCCTCGAGATTCGGATTGGCTAGCAAGTAGGTGAGGGTGGTCTTTCTGAAGATCATCTTCTCTTTCCCATGTTGCTTCCTCTTCGGTATGATGGTTCCATTGCACTTTGCAAAACTTGATAGTCTTTGTTCTCGTGACTCTTTCTGCAGTCTCAAGAATCTTGATAGGCTTTTCTTCATAAGTGAGATCACTTTCTAGTTGAACTTCTTCCAAAGGTATGGTATCCTTCAAAGAAGATTCTTCCATTTCTGGGTGACATTTCTTAAGCTGACTCACATGAAATACATTATGGATCACGATAGAGATCTTTGGCTCAATCTCATAAGCCACTTCTCCTTTGCGACTCAGAATCTTGAATGGCCCAACATATCTTGGTGCCAACTTTCCTTTGACTCCGAATCTTTTCACTCCACGGAGTGGTGATACTCTAAGATAGGCTCTCTCACCAACTTCGTAGGTGACTTCTCTACGCTTAGGATCTGCGTAGCTTTTCTGTCGGGACTGTGCTATCTTCAACCTGTCCTTAACCAATTTGACCTTCTCTTCGGCTTCTTTGATAAGATCTGGCCCAAATAAACTTCTTTCTCCCACACCATTCCATAACAATGGGGTGGTACATTTTCTTTCGTAGAAACTCAAACGGTGCCATCTCAATGTTGGCTTGATAGTTGTTGTTATAAGAAAATTCTGCGTAAGGCGGACTTTCATCCCAACTTGCTCCATAATCTAGGGCACATGCCCTCAACATGTCTTCGAATTTGATTAGTCCTTTCTGTTTGTCCATCGGTTTGAGGATGAAAAGCGATCTGAATTCCAACCTCGTTCCCAATGACTCATGTAGTCTCCAAAATGGGAAGTGAATTGGGTTCCCCTATCGGACACAATACTCTTAGGCACACCGTGAAGGCATACAATTCTACTCATGTAGATTTTGGCTAACTTGGTATAAGTTGTCTTCACGGGTATGAAATGTGCCACTTTAGTTAAGCGATCCACTACTACCCATATGGAATCATATCCTGATCTGGTCCTTGGTAATCCGGTAATGAAATCCATACCAATCTTGTCCCATTTCCAATCAGGAATAGGTAGTGGTTGAAGCAAACCTGCTGGTTTCAGATGCTCCGCTTTTACTCTACTACACACATCACACAAAGCAATATGCTCGGCGATGTCCCTCTTGAGATTGTTCCACCAAAATCTTTCTTTCATGTCCATGTACATTTTGGTGTTACCTGGATGAATAGAATACGGAGAGTTGTGGGCTTCTTGCAGAATCAGTTTCCGCATTTTCGGATCTTGTGGAACACAGATACGTTTCCCATGCCATAAAGTACCCTGTTCGTCTACATGGAAACTTTTAGCTTTCCCTTGGCTAATATTTACCTTAATCTCCTCAATTTCTTTATCAGTCTTTTGAGCTTCTTGAATCTTGTCCAACAAAGTGGGTTGGACTTCTAAAGACATGAGATGTCCTTCAGGTACGATCTCCAATCTGAGTTCTTTGAATTGCTTACACAAATCATCTGGCAATTCGCCTTTGGTAAGGCCATTCACAAACACCTTACGACTTAGAGCATCTGCTACAACATTTGCTTTACCAGGGTGGTATTGCAAACTTAAGTCATAGTCCTTGATAAGCTCTAACCATCTTCTTTGTCTCACATTGATTTCCTTCTAGGTGAAGATATACTTCAAACTCTTGTGATCGGTGAGCACTCCACAACGTTTTCCCAAAAGGTAATGTCTCCATGTTTTGAGTGCATGGACGACAGAGGCTAACTCCAAATCATGAGTAGGATAGTTTACTTCATGAGTTTTGAGTTGTCTCGAGGCATAGGCCACAACTTTACCGTCTTGCATAAGTACGGCACCCAAACCTTGATGAGACGCATCACAGTATACTTGGAAATCCTTTTCCAAATCTGGCAGACATAGAACCGGTGCTGTCACAAGTCTCTTCTTCAATTCCTGAAAGCTGACTTCACAACCTTCAGACCAAACAAACTTCTTGTCTTTCTTTAACAATTCAGTCATGGGCTTAGCAACTTTTGAGAAATTCTCAATGAATCTTCTGTAGTAGCCTGCTAAGCCAAGGAAACTGCAAACTTCTTTCACATTCTTGGGAGATTCCCATTCCGTCACAGCTGAAACCTTAGCAGGATCAACTGCTACACCATCCTTTGTCATAACATGACCAAGAAAACCAACTTCCTCTAACCAGAACTCACACTTACTGAATTTAGCATAAAATTTATGCTCTCTCAACTTCTCAAGTATCAAGCGCAAGTGTCCCTCATGTTCTTCTTTGCTCTTGGAGTAGACTAAGATGTCATCGATGAAAACAACAACGAACTTGTCAAGAAATTCCATGAACACCTTATTCATCATATTCATGAAGTATGCTGGAGCATTGGTTAAGCCGAAAGGCATTACGGTATACTCATACAATCCATACCTTGTGGTGAATGTTGTTTTAGGTATGTCTTGCTCTCTTATCTTGAGTTGAAAATAGCCTGACCGGAGATCAATATTTGAGAACACACATGCTCCCTCAAGCTGATCAAACAAGTCGTTGATTCTAGGCAAAGGATATTTGTTCTTGATAGTCACCTCGTTGAGTGAACGGTAATCTATGCATAACCTTTGGCTTCTATCTTTCTTCTCCACGAACAATACTGGGGCTCCCCAAGATGAAGAACTTGGTTGAATGAATCCTTTCTGCAACTGTTCTCCTAGTTGCTTCTTGAGCTCTTTCAGTTCATCAACTGACATTTTGTATGGTCTCTTTGCTATTGGTCCGAACACGGTACCAAATCTATCGAAATTCCACATCTCTATCTGGTGGCATTCTGGCAATTCTTAGGAAATACATCCGGATACTCACATCTGATTGGCTTGTCCATGCTAACCCCCTTAAGAGAATTTAGCATACTCTTCTTTGCTCCAAAGCTGGTCTTGAATCTGATCCTTCTATTATCCGGAGTTGTGAGTGAGACAGTATGGCTGGCACAATCTATCACTCCTTTGTACTTAGTCATCCAGTCCATTCCCAGAATGACATCCAAACCTTGGGAGTTTAATATTATCAAGTTAACGGGAAACTTATACTTCCCGAATTCTATGACTAGGTCATGGCATCCTGAATTCACTATCATTTCTCCACCAGGAGAACTTACTTTTATAGGACACCCAATAGTTTCTACCGATAGTTCATTTCTTTCAACAAATGCTCTTGATATGAATGAATGAGATGCACCAGTATCAAAGAGTACAAATGCTGGAATGGAATTGAGTCTGAACTTACCGACAAGACATCGGGCTCCTCATAGACCTCCTCCACATTGATGTGGTTAACCTGTCCTTTCTGAAAAGGATTGGGCTTGTTAGGTCCTTCAACTTTCTTCTCAGGGCACTCATTAGCATAATGCCCCAGCTTCTTGCATTTGAAGCACTCAACCTGACTGATGTCCCTTTTTGCAGGCTGACTTCCACTTCCACTACCATTTCCACTGTGGTGGCTCTTATGTCCACTCTTGTGGTTCTTATACTTGTCATTGTCATGACTGCGGTGATGCTTGTTGTCATGACGGTTGTGGTTGTGGTGCTTGTTGAATTTCCCATGCTTATGGGATCCTGAGCTGCCACTATCATCATAGTGAATCGTTTGTGAGAGGATCCCGAGCTGTGCTTGTCGGAGTGTTTCCTCTTCCTACTCTCGACTTGCTTCATTTTATTCTCCAAAATAACAGCCTTGTCACATAGAGACTGATAAGTTGGAATATATGCCACAGACAGCTGCAGATTCAGCTCATCATTCAAGCCTTCCAGAAACTTTTACTTTCTTTTGGCATCTGTGTCAACCTCATCCAGTGCATAGCGCGCCAAATTGTTGAACTCTTCTATATATTCAGCTACGCTGCGGTGGCGCTGCTTCAGGTTGTGAAACTCCTCCTTTTTCAGGCTCATCATTCCTAATGAGATATGAGCAGTGCGAAAGCCATCTTCAAAGATAGCCCAAGTCACCTCATCTAAAGGAGTGGTGATTTGGAAGTTGTCCCACCATGTGGCGGCTGGCCCTTCCAACAGATGCGCTGCGAACCTGACCTTTTTAGCATCCGTGCAGCCCACGGTCACTAAGTCCTTGTTCACAGAACATAGCCAATCATTGGCCACCATGGGATCAGTCGTCCCCGAGAACTTAGCTGGCCTCAAACGCAGAAATCTGGTGAGCATATCAAAGCCCGGAGGGTTGTTGTTGTTGTTGTTGTTGGGGTTATTGTTGTTATTCTGGTTTTGGATGAATGTTGTCATCATTTGCATAAGCTGTGTTTGCGCATTCATCATTTGCTGCATTTCCAGGGTGATGTTGTTGGGGTTGGGGTTTGCGCGACGGGGAGGCATCTATGGTTTGTTCAAATAGAGATAAGAATGAGATACCCATAGATGTTTTATGCACATTACATCACATAAGCAAACACATAGCATGCAACACAAAGATAAAAGTTTAACAACAAAATAACAAGTTCTCAAGGTAAAACACACAAGTGGCAAGCCATCCACATGTCGGATGGTCCAATAACAAGTTCACAAATAACAAGTATGATAATAAAAGATAAACGAGTAGTCAAGTCTACTCATCAGCATCAATCTCCTCCTCGACAAAAGTAAGACCTGCGTTCTCCATCGCGGTCTTGTTCTCCTCAATAGTAGTGGTCAAGGACTCGATCTTGGTCTTGAGAGCCCTCTTCTGGGAGCGAAGCCTCTCAATCACCATCTGCTGCTGCTCTAGCTCGAAATCCTTGGACTTCAGTTCTTCAGTCATGTCCTGGATCTTCTTATTCCTATCCTGGACACGTTTCTCCTGACTCTTGAACTTATGGTCATGGGTCTCGAACTTCGCCTCCATTTCCTTGACTATCTCGTCCTGCTGTGCGAAAAGCTTGTCCTTCTCGCGAAGCTGCACCTGGAGCTCGTCATTGCTGAGCATGACGTTGGTCTTGTCCGTGTCCACGTGCCTAATAAGAGACTCTAAGTCCTGGAGATAGAGACGTATCGGCTCTGCTGCGTCCCTCGAAGTCGATGGACTCTCCATCATCATCACGTCTTCTGAAGACGTGGAAGTGGGTGCCCCTAACCTGTCGGGAGTGACGGCCTAACAGACGTCCTATCAGGTCCTGCATGACGACCTCCATGCCTCTCTTCCTGTCATCGTGCATAAGCTTGAAGACGATGGCCTCCGTAGTAGGCTCCATCTGGCGTCCGGGCTGGTTCACCTTGAAGCCCCAGAGGTCCTTCCTCTCGAACTTGGTGAGTGGGTGCACCATGATGGTGGGAAGAGGGAGATTGAGCAAAGTGGTAAGCTCAACGATACGAGGACCAAAACGGGTAACCTGGAACTCCTCAACAATGCTGATGGTAATAGGCATCTATTTATAAGATAGAAAAGTTAGGACAACACAATTTAAGATAAAACAAGACAAACATTTCATACATATCCATGGAACACAAAAATCACACAAGTCATGCATACATAATTCCATTACATCAATCAAGGTCCAAACTTATTTAAGGTATCATTTTGGAAAATAAGGTGATAGGTGGTGGTCCAACTAACGAAGTGCGTTCACAATCCTATCTCACTGGATCTGTTGGCTAACACAATATTCCTAGAAGCAATCCACCTATCTTGTTCACATGATTCCATCACTAAGTCTATAATATCTCCCCTTAAGGTTTGGTTGGTGGCTTCCAACTCTTGGGTAAGTTCCTTCTCTTTCTCTAAGTCTTTTTGGAGGTTGAGCATTCTGCACTTGACTCTAGCACTAAGTTCCTTGATAGTCCTCCAAGCTGCTTCTCTTGCTGACTCAAAGAATGTGGTGTGCATCACAGTGTTGGTGTACATGCAGAATCCTCTTTCTTTGTGGTTGTCTTCCTTGTTTTTGTACAAGTGAAGTTGCACCCACCAGTACTCCACTCCTTCATCCATCACTGGAAAGCCTTTGTACACAGCTGCACCATGTGCTTCCATTGACACCATGAGGTCCTTGAGAATTTTGGGAAACTCAGTTTCACACTCCAAGGTCATGGTCATGAGTGGTCCTTTCTTCACGGCTTCGTTGATGGAGTTCATCTACAAATAGAGAGGAGAATGAGAAGATTAGAAAAGTTTACGAGAAGAATAGACAAGTGTAGAAGTAGTTAAATTTTTTTCCTTAGTGGTTTCCAATCCTAGGGTCATAATCCTACAGGCAACCTGGCTCTTATACCATCTGTAAGATCCCTCCTTTGTAAAGGAAAAGGATCCCTGTGATTGCAATGCTAGTCCCTGGATCAATGCTAGCATCCACAGTTTAAGATGAAGTACACAGATACAAAGGTCGTTTATTACATTCATTCCAGAGATAAAACATAGTCTTTTACAACTCAGGGCCATAGGCCTAATACAAGAGTTTTTGGAATAAGAAAATAAACATAAGTCTTCATCTTCATGTGCCACAGGCAAGCATGTTGAGTGTAGACTCATGACTCCTACTCATCATCGGAGTAACCTGCAACATCACAAGTTACATCCACAGTGGGTCAATACTTTGGAATAGTATTGGCAAGTGATACCTTAGTAATTTTAAGTGGACTATTTTACTATATGCATTTTGGCTATGTGTAGCTTGGCTTGCTTTGCTCAAAATAGTTTTTCCTATTAGTTGAAATCTCTAAGTTTTTCTTTGTCAAAAACCTTCCCAAGAAACCACCAATAGACATTGGGGTCCTTCACCCTTGTTCACCCACAAGTTTTACTTAGAAGTTGGAGTGATGAGATTCTTGTAGCTTCCATGTCTTGATGCTCAATATGTCCATTGCCATGGACTTGGCTAAGTACTTAGATTTTCCATCTGCAGAGGTTGTGCACTTTCCCCACCAGACTTGGTTTCCCAAGACAGGACCTTTCAGAAGCCTTTCCTTAGTCAAATGGACGTGTTCCAACCTATCATCCCACTACCACCAACTGTCCAAATGACTAAGTTCTAGCAACCTATATGATCAAGGCAGAGCCCATATTGCCAAGTGGTTGCACTGTAAGCTTTCTCAACACTTGGCCTCCAAATCCCTTTGTGCCTGGGTGGCATACCACAAGTGAGATACACAAGCCAAATCCATGGCCTTGTGTAACCACTCAACCAAAACCACCATTCAAGTCCCATTCCACCCAGGAGGTTCATTGACTTAGTTGTTTTATTAAGAAAAGCATAAGTCCAACAGACTTAGAATTATTTTCCACATAGCATGAACATACTTTACCAACCCTTGTTTTCTACTAGCTAGGCTAAGCATGGCATAGTAACTTGACTTAGGAAAATTCCCTAGCAATTCTACAATTCTACACTACATAGGATTTCCCAACATAGCATTTGGCAAAAGTAGCATGCAAGACTTAGCAAAATAATTCTAATGCTTATTCAAAATAAAGGGAATAGAAATAATATGAAGTATCACTTGCCTTGGTAATGGGGAGAGTAGCACTCTTCACAATCACAGTCACTAGCAAAATCTACACATAAAATTTGTAGCACACAATTACACACAATTTATATACAAACAAAATTATGAATGCATGCATGCAAGAAAATGCTAAGTGATGATTTTTGAAAACCCATCAAGCAAGTACATGATACAGAAGCATAACCAAGTCAGAAAGTTTGCTAACTAAACTTATTTAGCCCTAAAACAATTTGTTAAACAAAATCTATACTCAAATTGGACCTAAATATGTTTCTGCATACAAAGTCATTTTAACATAAACTTTTTGTTAAACACATTGGAGATTTAGAAAGGGCTTGACTCACTGGTTCCAACGGTATGAAATTTGCAAAAATCTAATGTGGGAATCAAAAGTTATACCCTTTTGAAAATTTGATCTAAATCTGATTTTGAAATCTGTTTTTGAGCTAACCCTAGACACGCGTCGCAATATTACTGGCGCGTACCGATTTGCTCGGATCAACAGACGCAGACCGTAGGATCTAACTTAGATCTAGCGGCGCAGAGGCATGTGATACCCCTTCGATTATAATCTATCCTAGCCCTATGATTTGGATCTAACGGACACAAACGTCATGCCACTAACTGGCGGCGCTTAACGTAAGGCGGCGATGGTGATGGTGGCGGCGCCGCATACTGAAGCTAGAAGGGTAGGGAAGGTACTCACCGTGATCGCAAGGATGTGGGGATTGTCAACGTATGGTTGGTTCGGCAAGGGGCGCTCAGGGTTGCGGTGGATTGCTCGCCGGAGTAGGGTCTGGCGACGGGTGGCTCTGTTCGAGGTCGTAGGCAACGCTGTCGATCACGAGGAGGCAAACAGAGGGTGTGGTCAGATGCAGGAGATCACGGAGAAGTCGCGTGCATGAAGGAGAAGGCTTGGGGCGGTCTGGACTTACCGGAGGAGCTCGACGGAGTTGAAGCCGAAGACGATGGCGCTCAGTCGCTTGCGTTGCCGATGTTCTGGGTCACGCGCGGGCGAGCTAGTGGTAGTGGGAGGTGCGTGAGGTCAAATGGAGTCTGCTCGTGTGAACCAGGAGCAGAGGGGTGGTCGGGGTTGGCCGGAATCGTGGCTGCAGTTCGTCGGAGACAGCGGAGTTGCGGTGAGCAATTCTTACAGCCTGGGGGCGCTCTGGGCTTCGGGTTTGGGGGAGAATGGAGAGGGGGCAGAGGGGGTTTTAGTAGCCAGGATACGAGCGAGATTTACTCGTGTATTTACGCGAATTGAAGCTGCGAATCAAAACAGGAAACGCCCGGCGTCAATTGGGGAAGAACCAGTCGCGGGGGTGGAGACGATGATACTCGTGTGGGCCGCGGTTGTCAGCGAGAGGGGAGGAGAGGGAGTGGGTCCTTCCTGTCAGCGAGCTGAAGGAAGGGGCGGTGAAAGAAAAGCGTTTAAGGGGTGAGAGCTTGGCTAGGGGGCTGCCGAGTTGAAGGCTGGGTTGGCAGTTAGCTGGTTGTCTATTTTTTTCCTCTTTACTCCTTTTCTTTTTCTGATTGTTTTTCTAGGAATGGTTTTCAAACCCTATTTCAAATCATTTTGAATTCAAACCTTCTGTAGCTTTTTGTACAGTGTTCCTTGCACCCAAATAAGTGTCAAACTCCTCTGTTCAATCAGACTTACTTGGGTCATTTTGAAAATAATAAAATAAAACCAAGCCTTTTAGGAGATATAAATAGGCATGAATTTTGGTTTTATTTTATACTTTGCTTTGAAACTTTGCTCAAGCTTTGAAAACACTTAAGTTTGAACTCAAAACATTCTGAATGAATAAAAGCACCTTTCTCATTAGCATGTGACACAAAGGCTAGAGTTTTTATACATAAAATAATGAGCAACATTTGCTCCTGTTTTTGAAATGATTTTGAGATGAAACCCTAAATGATGATGGATGCATGGATGATATGCATGAGTTTTGAAACATGATTTTAGGGATGTTACAGATATTTTGCCTATTTTATTGACAAGTGTGTTCTTGCTAGAAAGACTGCTAGTAAATTATCTTCTTATGATCTAGCTTTTATATCAGATGCTTTGAGATAGGATAGGACTTATAACTTGGTTGCTTTGATAGCTTTCCATCTTGCTTCTAACCGCGAGAAAGGTGGAATTTGTGGAGGCCTCATTGCCTCTTATTTATTAGCTTTGCATGGTGTAGTGCCTCATCATTTAGATTTACAGTTTCCCATAGTGAGGCTTGATCTTAATTCCATGATACAACATAAATTTGTTTCTCCTTGGGCTGACTTGAGCAATTTATCTTATGAAATAACCTTTCTCAAGAGTGGATGGAGAGGAGGTAAGTCTGAGCGAATAGTCCTTTTGCCTGCACCTGTTTTGTTTAACCTTGATACCAGGGAAGGATGGTCACTCGTGGAGGAAGAGCTCGACACGTACATGGAGGAGCTCTCCCAGCAAGTGGAGAATGCTGGAAGGGAAGCCGAGGATAATTAGTCCAACCCTCCAACACGGGGGAGTCCTTATACCAGCAGCCTGCTTATGATTGGGGGGCTTCTACTTCTTCTTCACGAGGGCCTGATTACGATCATTCTTACGATGACCCGCCGGCTTGGAGTTCCTACACGCGTTGGGATTGATCTCCACTTAGGCCAAAAGCCTAAGCTTGGGGGAGGTATAACGACATCACACTCATCTACATATCATATTCTGTCGGTACTTTGTATATCCATGTTTTGCTTTCTTTCTTTTTTGTTTTTATTCTTGTTTTGTTTCTGCTTTCCAAAACACAAAAGACCAAAAATATTTTTGTTGTTTCTCTTTGTTTGCTTCTTTAGATTTTAGCTTTAGTTTGCTTGCCCTTTTAGCTTTGGTTTGTTATTCAAAAAACCCAAAAATAGTTGTTGTTCTTCTCTGGTTTTGTAAAGTTTGTTGCTGGGTTCAGAAGTCCTCAGTGACTCCTTTGGAGTTTGGTTTTCATATTATTATTCATGCCACACAAGTAAAAGGCAATGATGATGATTTATGACAATTCGAGATGTGGTAAGAGGCTGGTATGAACTCTATTTGTTTTCATTTTTGTACATATGCTCATCCATGTGGGCATGCTTGGTCTGTTCATGTAAGGTGTATGTTATTCAATGGATGCTTAGTATTTCTTGCTCTCTTATGATTAGTTCCAACTTGGTAATAGTTTGTAGCATGTCATATAAATGTTTGTTTGCATTGTTCTATTCATAACATGGTATGACATTGTGGTATCCTCCTCTGAATGTTTTATTTGAATTGACTTGGCACATGCTCACGCATGCATATGACTAAACAAAAAGTTAGCTAAGCCTCGATGATTTATTTTGCTTCAGAGTTCTTGTGTCACTTTTATGCTACTCTCAATTTTTTTGTCACGAGCATGATTATGACAGTTACTGCTCCCTCGATTGTTGCTCCTTTCTATTGCTAGCCTTCACTTGTACTGAGTATGAGCTCTACTCGTGCATCCAACTCCCCAAAACCAAAGTTGCCAAAAAGTGTCCACCATATCTACCTATTAGCATCATTGCTATTCCTTGCATACTTATTATGCTTTGTTTTCTTCCAAATAAAAATGTTTGCTTGTTATGTGAAAATTAGTTAGTAAAGCTCTCACAAACTTGATGGCACATTTTATTTCTTGCACTTAATAAACATGAACCATTGTGACTATCTATATAGTTATATGCTTGCAAATTATAAGTTGGGAGTTAGAAAAACCATGTTTTCATGGGACACACTTTCAACAATGCACTTATTCTATTTTAGTTGATATCATGTTCTTTTGTTTATGGAAGCCGTCAGTGTGAAATGAGATGGGAGCTTGTAAGACCATGGAGTTTGTATATGTGTTAGAGAAATGCCTGGGAGGACAGCCTAAGCCTTGCCTAATCATGGTGGAAACTTGCAGCAAAACCATAGTGGGCATTCTATGAAGCACCTCCAATAAAAAACTATGCAAATAGCAAATAAAAAGATCGATGATATGTCCATTGTCTGTTGCCTTGTCATTGTGATATGGGATCGTTCCTATGTCATGGGGAAAGGGGTAACCCGTTGGTGGTTCTCGATGATACGCATATATTTACAATGACAAGAACTTACCTGGGACCAAAGTTGAGTAGCATGAGGCCTCGGTACTCGTACTCAAGGGGCATGAGATTTTCAACTTGTGATTTGTCAAGCATATAACTCATATTTTCCCTCACTTTAACCTTAAACATTTAAATATTCTTATGATAGGGGCAATGAGAGCTCAAAGCTAATGAGTACCATACTTTCAAGCATTTAGAAGCCTTTCAAACTTTTTAATATTTTCTTTCACTTTTATGTCGGGTCACAATTTTTTCTATGAGCACCTTCCCGTGAGCATAGTTGTCATTCTTAGTGTTATGTGCTTGTCCCAGAATACGGTTAATTGTGACATAACTTTGACGCTTGTATCTTTGATATTTTTTACTTCTAGTCCGCACTTGAACTTCAGAGGTGCCTTGTCATTTATGTTTTGCTCCAAAAATAAAGGCAAACGAGATACCACTTTATCATATCTTATTATGAGCATTACAATCTTGCATATGCTTATGTTTCATGTTGCTTATTATTATTGTGTTGTAATCTCTTCATAGCTTGCATGACTATTGGGTAGACTTATTTGCATACTTCTTATTATGAATTGCCTAAGTACTTGGTCATATGCTGAGAATATTTACATCTTATGAAGCAAATGTGTTCGTGAAAGTTTCTTTTATCGCACTCAGTTTTCAACTGAATTGCTTGAGGACAAGCAATAAGCTAAGCTTGAGGGGAGTTGATACGTCCAAAACGTATCTACTTTTCCAAACACTTTTAATATTGTTTCTCCTCTAATTTGTGTGATTTGGATATAACTAACACAAACTAACGCTATTTCCAGCAGAATTGCTCTAGTATCTCGTTTTTGTGCAGAAAATAAACTTTCAGGAAAAATCTCAGAAAATATGCCAAAAATCCTATTTTTCCAGAAGACTCACGGGGCCAGAAGACGGAGGGGAGAAAAAACCCGAGAGGCCCACACCACCCCTAGGAACGGGCCAGGCCTAGCCGCGCCTAGGCATGGTGTGGCCACCCTGGACTCCGACTCGACCTCTCCTTTCGCCTACATATACCCTCTGACCTAAAAACATAGAGGGGTTCGACGTTTTTCCATATAGAGTTCCGCTGTGCCTTCACTACCAAAAACCGCGATTCGGAACCAGAAACTCCGTTCTAGCACCCTGCCGGGACGAGGAATTGGAGGAGATCATCGCCATCATCATCACCGACGCCTCTCCATCAACCATCCATGATTCCCCCATCCATGTGTGAGTATTCCCCGTAGTATGGGGATGGTAGGGATTGGATGAGATCACTCATGTAATTGCATAAGATTGTTAGGGCATGGTGCCTAGTATCTATTGTTATTGCTTTTGACATTGTTCCAACTTGTTGTGCTTAATTCTTGCCACTAGGGTACGAGTGCCATGATCTCAGATCTGAACATGTTATTGATTCATGATGATATTATTGCTTGTGATCTTACCTGCAAGTTGTGTACACATATCGTTGTTCGGAACCTGATGCCCCAAAGTGACAGCAATTGGGATAACCATAGGGGATGGCTGTGATGTGAGGATCACGTGTGTCACGGAGTGTTAATGCTTTGCTCCGGTGCTCTATTAAAAGGAGCACCTTAATTGCCAGTAGATTCCCTTGAGGCCCCGCTGCAAACGGGATGGCAGGACCAAAGATGTTGCGCAAGTTTCTCATTGCGAGCACGCACGACTATATACAGAACACATGCCTATAGTTATTTAGTACTTGGATGATTTATCTTTATTATCTACAATGCCTTTGTCTTAATTATTACATGAATTATCTTGTCCATGTGACGCCCGTCCATCCATCCCTATGACTACCGCATTTTAATCCTGCTGTTTATTACAATTGCTACCGCTGTCCTTATTTTACTGCTGTTGTTATTTTGCTACCGCTATTACAAAACGGTTGCTACTGATAAACTATTGCGAGCAAGACTGTTTCCAGGTGCAGCTTAATTGACAACTCATCTGTTAAGGCTTATAAATATTCTTTGGATCCCCTTGTGTCGAATCAATAAATTTGGTCTTTACTTCCCCTGAAGACTGTTGCGATCCCCTATACTTGTGGGTCATCAATCCTCCCCTCTTTTCACTTCCTTTCTTCCCTCTTCTCCAAAGACACCTCCTTGGTCATCATGTCCTTCAGCGTCTCTTGGATGGCAGACGAAGCCTCATGCTTGGCATCAAGCTTTGCGTTGGTCCTTCCTCTTGGCCATTTCGGTTTACCTCCACTTGGGGTTGGCTCATCAATGTTGGTGACTACGGAGCTTACTTACTTCACCCCTCACCACAATAGAGTTGCTTCCATTTCTCACAATCTCTGAGCTCCGTCCAACAATGGGGCAATGTGAAGGACTTTTTTATCTTGGACAACCTTTAAGTGTTCTAAAGCTTGGAACGCCTAGAAAATAAATATGTTGATCGAGGGTTGGAAATGTGCATTCATATATGAACAAAAATAAAATAAAAGGGTGAATGAGTGCACCAAGTCTTGGACTCCAACGCCACTCATGGGCCTCGACTTGACATGTTCATAGGAAGCACAAAACTTGGAGCATTGTTTGTTGATTGTTGCCCACCGTTTCATGAGAGAGTGTTCGTTTCGATCACGCTCAAACAATTTGTCACCAAAATGACGATGCTCGTGGAAGTACTTCCATATCTAGTTCCAAAAGTCCGTTCCCTTTTGCTCGACATCGGTTATTGAATCTTGGACAATTTCTAGCCATGCAACACATAGCATCTCATCCTCGAGGACTGGGTAGGACGAGGTCCTCCTGCTATCGCCTACCTGAGCTTGTCACGATAGTTCATCTCCGAACAAGGGCTCGATATCGATTGAAATACCGAGGGGTACTATATCTTGTTCGATGTTTTAGGTTTCCTATAGGGACAAAATCACCGTTGTTTGACAAACTATAGATGCAACGACCACATCATACAAGGGACTAGAGTCATACCTGGACACTGGGGTTGGCGTTTTATCGAACAGTGTGCGGGGAGTGGGCATGCTGCCGATGAGAATGGTCCTTGTGGTTTTGCTGCTTGTCGAGGACCCACCGCTGCCCACGGGTGTCACGTTGAGATTAATGTGCAGTGGCGTAGGGAAGGAGTCGCCCATCTACGGTGAGGGCTCCCGCACGTTGAATACTAGGGACTGGACTGAACTATCTCTGATGAGGGCTCCCACACGTCCATGTCGGCACTGGTGGCTTGTTGGCTGATGAGGGGGAACTCGCTAACGCGGCCTGCTGCTGCTATTTTATGAGCAGAATGGTGGTTGCGTGCATAGAGAGAGCTTTCCGCGAGGGTCTACTATGCGTGCCCTTTGATTGTCCCGGCGTATGCCCCGCTTCCTAGACTCCTCCGATCACTGCCCAGTCGTGCGCTCCCTTTTCACCCTCGCAGCACCGATGGCGGCAACGGTGTTGGCTTCAGGTCCTGCTGGCAGTGGAGGATCTGCTGCGTCCGACGGAGATAATCCGGGTGGTATGAACGGGCCCGATGAAAGGATACAGATGTCGCCTAGAGGGGGGGTGAATAGGCGATTAAAACTTTTCCTAGAGTGGCTCAACAAAGGCGGAATAAAACTAGTGTTTACTTTGTAAAGCACAACCTAGAACAACTAAGGTTCACCTATGTGCACCAACAACTTATGCTAAGCAATACAAGAAATAAAGTGATAGCAAGATATATATTACTTCAAGCACGAAGGCTATCACAATGTAAAGTGCATAAGTAAAGAGCTCGGGTATAGAGATAACCGAGGCACGCAGGGACAACGATATTTTACCAAGTTCCTCCCAACATGGAGTACGTCTCGTTTGGAGAGGGGGTGGTATCAAACCACCAACATCACAAAAGGCCTCCCTTATTCTCCGGTGAATCTCACCCCAATGGGATTGATCCACACATCCACTATCAGTGCACTTGTCGGTGGAAAACCGGAACCTCTCACAAGGTTGGGGCACTTCTCCACAACTTAATTGGAGGCTCCCAACAAACGCCACCAAGGCCACAACCTGCAACACCAACAAACTGTCTAGGGTTCCAAGAACCCAAGAGTAAAAAGCTTCTCAACTTTCACTCACCAAATCCTCCGGGGAGAACTCAAACCGATGCACCAAATGCAATGGCAAGAACACAAGTAGTGGTCAAATCCTTCTCTCCCAAATTCTACCAAAGCTACAAAAGCTTGTGGGGAAATAAGAGAGGAAGAACAAAGGAGGAAATCCACAAAAGACTCCAAGATCTAGATCCCAAGATGTTCCCCTCACTTAGAGGAGAGATGGATTGGTAGGATTGTAGATCTAGATCTCCTCTTTCAAATCCTTAAAGTATATGCAAGAATCAAGGGAGGGATTGAAGGGGGGTAACAAGCTTCAAAAGGTTAACAATGGTGGGGGAAAACTTGCAAGACAGCTATGGAACCATTGGGGAAGAAGGGACCCTTAAATAGGTCCCTAGAAATCCAACCGTTAGGCCCAGGAATCGCCCGGTCCGGAGTCTCCGGACTGGGACCGGAGTCTCATGTGTACCCAGGCCAAACGGGGACAATCTGGAGGACGTACTGGACGCGGTCCGGAGATTAGATCGGAGATTAGTCCAGAGTCTCCGGTCTTACAAAAACTGGCAGAAAGACCAATACGAAAACATCCATAACTTTTGTATCCGGACTCCGATTTTGATGATCTTGGGCTCGTTTTAAAGAGGACAATAAGCTCTACAAGATCATACAGAAAAACATAATAGTCCATCAAGGGAGTATAGAACCAAATGACGAAAGGTTTAACCTCTCTCAAAAAGACAAACCAGTAAAACCTCCAACATCGAAAACGTAGTAGAGAATGCATATGAAATCCGTTTTTGATGAACTAGAGCTTGTCATGGAGATTAAAACAAGCTCTAAATCCTCACATGAGTAAGAACCAAATAATGGAAGGTTTTACCTATCTCTAAAAAACAAACCGGTAAAACCTCCAAGATCAAAAACGCAATAAGATATAAAGGGGAAATCCGTTTTTGATGAACTAGGGCTTGTTATGAATATTACCACAAGCTCTAGAACCTCACGGATAAGATTCAAATAACAACCAAGAAAGGATGATGCTAAGTATGCAAAGGTTTGAGCTCTCTCTGAACGATATGATCGAGTTACTCACTTGGGAGCCCCTCTTGATAGTACGGTTGTCTATCCTATAAACCGATCTCCCCAACTAACACCACGAGACCGGTAAGAAAGAAACCCTATCAAGATCATACCTTTGCCTTGTGCATATTCCACTTGATTATGATTTAGACGGTCTTGTCCTTCTCAAGATGGAACACCTTTCTTGATTGCTCTTGTACGCACTTGCTTGATGAAGACTTGCAAGTTACTCCCCCATACAACATGGGGAAACCTTTACTTTGACCTTGTCTTCATCGATCCATGATCACCGAGGATGGCAAGCTTTAAGCATGAGATCTTCATAGGTTTAACTCTCACATGACCAATCTGTGGATCACTCTTTGAACACCTTGGTCACCACTTGATCATCTTCACTTTCTTCTTCTCCAAACCTTGAAGCCAACATATGGTTTAAGCATTGCCTATAGACAATTCCTACAAGTACAACTTGATACAAGCATTAGTCCATAGAGATTCTCATTAATTACCAAAACCACACATGGGGGCCCACATGTTCTTTCACCCGGCCAGGGCAACGGCAAAGGGCACGAACGGGGTCATCGACCATGGTGCAACTAGGGGTTGGCGATGGAAGAGTGTGTGCGAGGGAGTGGGATGTTCTGCCGCTGCGGCATGGGCCAAGGATGATATCGATCGGACGCAACCCCCCCCCCAACGCGACCCAAGTTTGGGCGCGAATACGCTGAAACAGACCGATCCACGGGTCCAGCTCCATTTACGGGTGGGCCGTGACATCGGTCCAAAAGGATAGGTTCTGACCCGCCGGGTCTGTTTGTGGGGTCGTCGGATTTGCCCTTAGCCGTGATATCAGTTCGCGCGAACGAAACCAGGAGGAGGCAGACCATGGCGATGCGGCGTTGGAGTTGCCTGAGTTGAGTTCTGTATCAATAAGAGCATCTCAGCAGACACCGTAAAAGGGCGGAACCAGAAAAATAACCGCCACTATTCGGTTTCGCGTGCTAAAAGTGTCCAGAATAGACACCCCAAAACCGCCCGAACCGAAAAAAAATTTAGGGCCCCCCGAGAAAACACCCCCGCGGAACCACAAATCCCCAGGTTTCGAGCCCGACCTGGAGCCGACCTGGGAACCACGGGATGCTTGGCGGGATGAAAGTTTCAGCATGTTCCCCTCCTTTCCGCGTCCACCCGTCGCCGGAGTCACCGGGCGCTGCCATCGACTCAGGCCCCGACAGACAAATTCCGGCCGCCGACAAGGCCTCCACCACTCGACGGTCATGTTCCCAACCCTCGCTGTGACATAAATTGATCTGGGACAGAGATATATATCGAGGAGGAAACATAGTTGCACTTCATTGATTCAACCACGAGTTCTTCCTAAACAAAGCTACAATTTCACATCCTACATTAATTGATTCAACCACTAGTCAACAATTTCACTTCCGCTGCCACTGTCCTCCGCGCCGTCCTCCTCGTCGTCGTCGTCGGCTTCCTCCTCATCTTGGACGAACCCTCCACGATTTTCACATTGTTCGCGAGACGGAGGACCTCTTCGCGGCGAGCGGCGACAAATACAGTGTACTTGGTCCGTCCAGGGATGGACCAGAACCTCTCCCGCCCTTCTCGGTTGCGGAGATCCGGGTGCACCATGTAACATCCCAGCATTAGAGCCTAGAAATAAGTTGAACCCAGATGTGTGCATTGCATCCATGCATAGAAAATCCGAATAATTTTCGCGCTTTTGAACAAAACTTGTTAAAATGATTGAAGCTTCTTTCAACTTGATGGAATTGAGGTAGATCATCAAGTTGACTGTGATAATTTTCAATATGACTTTGCTAAAATCTTATTTTTGGGTAACCATAATTTGATCTAAGGGTAGATCAAATATAATAACAATTAAATCATAATGCATTGCTTAAATGACTAATATCTGATCCTTAAGGGATCATATCATACTATTCATCACAACAACCCATGAATACCAAGTTAAGAATGTAATAATTGACCCTTGACTTATTTATTTCTTATCCAATTATACCATGAGTATCAGGGTAATATCTAACTTAAACTCTTTAGTGTGATTGGGAAGGGAAGAAACTAAGTCTAGACCATTCACCATATATCTTTCTTTCCATATCAATCCTTATCATCTCTATTGAGTTATATTCCAATATATGTTGTTCATCAATGTTGATAAATCAACTATTGATTCACCCATTCTCAATCTATCAATTTTTGACCATAACACAGCTTACACTTAGGTGTCTATAAAGAAACAACTAAGCAGAGGTAAATAGTAATGCTAGTGTTAGTTAACATCTATAAGATGGGAATGATGAAGAGAATAAATCAATGTGATAATTGATGGAGTTCAACTCACTCCTGAAATGATAGAGGAGTTATTGGGATATATGATTTTAAGGTAGGAATGAAGATTACAAGGATGAATCCTAAAGATAGTTACCAGTAGTAATTCTATTGGATCAAGTGGGCATAGTTCATGAATAACAGCCTTAATCCAATTAAAGATACCAAGAAGATAATTCCAATACAATTGTAAGGTTGTATTGATAAATCCTTGATTAACCAACTAAAAACCTAAGCAATAAATGATTAAAGAATTATAATGATCATGCCTTGCTCACCTGGATGGTATACTTATATGAAGTATAAGTAACATTGGTGGGTAGAACATGATTGAAACCCTAGTATAGGTATGTTATCCTAGAAGTAGTTATTACAGGTCACATTAATATAATGTGAGGTTGGAGAATGAGTTATTAGAGTAAAGTAAATGTAGGATAGCATGATTGAATTAAAGCTGGTATAGCATAGAGTTATGAAAGTAGTGTTATTCATCTTAAAGGATAATAAGCTTTATAGAAAGGTAGTTGGATGTATACATCTAATGGAGAAATATTAGTAATGGATGATTAAGGAAGATTATGAGTGGAGTTTGAAGGAACTACTTGTTGGATTGAAGATTACCTGCAGAAGGGTAGTTGATATAGCCAAGTCTGGATATGTGAAGATCATGAAATGCTTTAGTGTCAAACTCATTGGATTCAACCATGAGTTTAGAAGAATAATAGGTGGATAAGAATATTTTTATGAAGTAAAGCTCATCATGTTAACCATGATGATGGATAGGAAGAAGTAGTATATCTAGGAAAGGAATTCCTTAATTAGAAGTCCAGGATTGTGAATTATGGAAAAAAGACATTATTGGTAAACACCCAACTCTAAATCTCAAACCAAACATAATATCCATTCCATGTTATTGATCCATCATCTTATCTCCATATCACTTTAAAGGAATATTTTCCTATAGCCCATCACATAAGAACATCTTTATCATTCCAATTTGTCTTAACCATATGTGTTAGAAGCTATATTTATCAATTTCTTTTCCATAAAACATTTTAGATGTAACTTTCTATTGAAAAAGGTGATATCATTAAAGATCACAAACAAAAGACAATATGCTTAGCTATTAAATCTCTACTCACATCAACAAAAGAATATAAGTAAATTAAGAACCCTAAACAATTGGGTAAATATTTACAATTCAAACCCTAAAACTTCTATGTTTATCATAATAGAATATATACATTGCCATTTTCTAAATTAATGGAAGTAGTATTAACCATATTAATTTCTTTTGTATTTCATGCATCAAATAATGATATAGGATCATTATATATAAAATTTCTATTCAAACTATGAGCTAACTAGAGTTAAGTTTTATAAAAAGAAAAGAAAATATCATATAATAAAGCCATGGTTTAGTATAGAAAGAAAATTAATAATAAAGGCCTCTACAAAATATTAAGAGAGGATTTATATAAAGAAAATAAAGAAATATATATAAAGAAAATATTTATCATTAAGTTACAAAATAAATCTCAATCAACACTATTTGTTGCTGCAAGTGTTCAGCAAATAAACTTTGGTTAGAAAAGTTCAAATCATAGATTTAATAAAAATCTGAAAAGTAAAATAGAAAATAGAAAAAAGAAAACAAATAAAAAACAAATCCTGGTCGTAGCCCAACTTCCCTCCTGCTTACCTGTCCCCATCTACAACCCACAAAAGCCGAGCAGCCAGCCCAGTTTGTCCTCTTTTGTGACTGTCAGGTGGGACCAAAGAAGGATCGCGGGTTGAGAGAAAAGATGTGCCAGTGGGTTTTCTGCAAAATAAGCATCGTTGTCTTCCTCCAGCTGGAAGCAGATCAGTGGCGATGCCGAGGCCGTCCGCCGCCGTCAGTGTGTCAAGATGCACGCCGCCGTCTCTAGGAGAGGATAAGGAGGACACCGCGACGTCCTCGTTCGTCCTCATCCCCATTTACACCTCTGAAATCCTCTCTCTCTCTCTCTCGGGTTCTTCTTCTGCACCGAGAACCCTAACTTGGAGGTGAGCCGGTGTCGGCGATTCTGTGCTCACCTCGGCCAGATAAGACCACTGTGGAGATCGTCGTGCTCCTCTCGTTCGTTTGCCCCAACTTGCACTAGAAGAGGAGGCACGAATCAACCAAATCGCACCCTCGGTTCCCAGCGCTATTCGTCGACCTCACCGTCGTCTCTGACCTCGCCTCGCCCTATCGACCACACCATCGTGTTCCTGGTGATTCACCGAGTCTCCTCGTACGCGTAAATGCTTTGTTTGCTTCCTAAATCCACGCCACCATGATCACCTGCAAGCACCGCCGCATGAGCTCGTCGCCGGTCGTCCTCCAGTGACCAAAATAGGGCGGCGCCACCACTAATAGGTCCCTCGGGATACCCTCTTTTCAACGAACCTAACCGAAGCCCCCCGCGCGCACCAAATCATCTGATCCGTCATTGATCTGAGAGGATCAAGCTCAAATAACGACATGCCAACGTCACCGTCGGCCTAGTCAGCCAGTTTGACCCAGTCTTTGTCTCGCGTGGCAGATGACATGGCCTAGGGCCCATTTGTCATTGTCTGGGGGTAACAATCAGGCCGGTAACAAATGCATTTATTAACTTGAGAGATGATGTGGCCACTATCCCACAAGTCAGTGACTAGGGCTAGGTGTGGGTGCGGTGTAAAAAGTTATTTCCTATTTAAGAAAAAATAAAAGATATAAATCCACATATACATATTCCAGAAATGAAATAAAATGATTAAATCTTGTTAAATTAATAACTTTTGTTTTATAATTCAGAAAAATATGTATTATATATGAAAATGTTTAGAAAAATAAAATCTATAACATTAATCCATTATAAAAATTTGTTATGATAACAATTTAAATAATGATTATTTAATAAAATTTTAAAAATAATAAAACTTTGATAATTCCTATTTTAATAATGGTAAATATTAAAAATATAAATAAAATATCAAAAAACTTCGAAATATAAGAACTATAATTTAAAACTATAATCATGCATTATTATTTCAGTTAATAAAATATTTATTATTTATTAAGTATTTATAAAGTAATAAATCTTATAAAAATCATATCTTATTATTTATGAATCACAAAAATAGAAGTAATATATCAAAATGATCACAAAAATAATATCTACTTGTTAAAAATATAATATTCCACTTTTAAAATAAATAAAAGAAACTTAATACTCTAGTAATTTGAATTTAAACCTATTTCCTTAGTTATTAATTCATATAAGGGTAAATAAAATTTGTTAATATTTCTAAAATTGTCAATTCAGGTCTAATAAGAAATATTAGCCTTAAATATTATAATGTAAGGTCTAATTGGTTCAACACATTTTAAATACAATTACATTGAATTACCATTCCAACCATATATGTAGTTCATTTTCTAAAAATATTCTTGTCCAATATAAACTCTTCAAGAATAAATCGTGATTAAATAAAATCTTTTCCATTACTTCAAACACAAGTTTATAAACAAAGCAAAACACTATAGTGAATCCATAAATAGTTAAGTAATATTATTCCTTTATTTATAAACTATAACCACTCATCTACAAAAAAAGTAAAGGATACTATTCCATTATAAAATCAAGAAACCACTACACCAAGTAAAAATATGACCATTCTTAAGTAACCTTAAGGAAACATTACCAAGTACACAAATTACAAATGTCATAAGCATTATAATTTCAAACCATTTATGTTTTAAAGTTAACTTTAGTCTACAAGACTCTAAATATAATACTAAAGACATTGTTATATGTTTTATAGTTAACTTTGGTCTGTTATAGTTAAGTCATAAAGCTCACAAGTCCAAACTATTCATGCAAGCACAAATAACATCGACCAAACTCAACTAACCACAAAGATTGTTTAGACCTTAGAAAAGGAATCTTTTCTTCAAAAGTTATTCGTTTTGCCACTTCAATCACCAAACATTATAATAATAATATTTCCCAACTCTTAACAAATTAAATTCAAGAACTTTCATCATAATCATCTGATGACAATTAATTATAATCACATTGCTTTAAACCTTACTTGTATATCAGGATTATTAATACTTAAAATTCCTTATAAATGTCTATACATGTAAATAAAGATTTAAAGATAAGGCAATTCTTATATAAGTAATCCTTGAATAGCATTCCACAATTTTGTATCTTAATGTTGTATGATAGTATAATTACATATTGTTTCACACACACTCACAAACTCTAATAAGAAGCACAAGTGTAACACTTATCTAAAAGTATAACACATTTCAAAGACATCATTTCTAGTATCCAAACCCTAGAACAATGTTATCCCAGGGATTCGCGTTCATAAAGTGCATCACATTACTTATGCATAAGAGTATATTGCTTCTTTAAACATTAGTCCTTACCAGGACCAATGATGCTGATTTCAAATTTTGGATCTCATACTGTCTTGAAGACCGTGAGTGCATAATCTTGCAATCACAAAGGCAAGTTCACACTTGCTCATGTCCTTTGATTATTTTCTGTAAAGTATTTTACAAATCTAGTGTTGTCATCACCTGCATTTGAAAAAGGTCCGAAAACACTATTTTCATAATAATATGATTATAGGTTATTTACCATGAGCTAATAACCTTCTATAAAAGTTTCGGTGGTAAAGGAACATATTATCTAGGACTTAACAACCAATGTCACCAGTGATTCTAGCGTCGTATATTACGCGTTAACCATGAGATTTGGAATGGGACGGAGAAGTCAGTTGTATCCTTTTCCTCTTATATGGAGGCAAGACGACCTTAACGTGACGTTGTGATTCCTTGTGCGGATCCAACATATGGGTGGGCACCCTTACGCCCCACACTTTTGGTGTCTAGATTATCTATGGATGGTGTTTAGTGGATGGACCATTTAATATGGCACTTTCCAGGGCAACACCAGGTCATAGAGTCTTCGGGAACTCATCAGGGTTTTAGCCTGCCCGAAAGGGGGCTTAACGAAGATGAGCAAGCTGAAGGATCGTGCAGACATATGAGGTCGCGGAGAGGGCAATGCTTGGCTTGGATCATCTACTGGGCCCCACAACATGGAATTGTGGACGGGTAAGCTGTCCGGTTGTGCAACAAGGAGTTGATCTCTCATGGGAAAAGTAACGCACCTCTACAGAGCGTAAGAATTGTAACTTGTTACTCCCTGTTCCGGGAAGGAGCTGCGAACGCGGCGGGAAAGGAACTCCATGAAATTTCTGGTAAACCCGTGAAGGCTGACGGACATAGATTTTCAGAATAAAAGCAACCTTTAAAGAAATATTTACGAAAACCCGCATTGCCTATGACCTACGGTCTGTGACTGTAGATATAGTGCATCAAACACTCCTTTTCTAGTGAACTTGCTGAGTACGCTCGTACTCAATGTATCTTCTTCACCCTTGCTAGATTTTGAAGCTAGTGCAGACAACATCTACATCAAGTTATGCTCCAGGATTCATCACCCAAAGCTAAGAGTCTTCAACAAAGACAAGCAAGTCAACATATACATTAACTCAACTGAAGACGAAGATACTGATTAAATAGGAATATACTCTCTAGCCAAAGAACCTATTTCTGTAGTGCGTTGCAATAGCAGCAATGCCAACCCCTTAGTTAAAAATACTAGTCTTAAAAATATAATAGTTGGTGCATTATTTATCTTTGATTCTTCTTTGTAAGAAGTTCTTTCTCTCTCTTTAACCTAGAGTGTTCTCTAGATCTTGTGTATAGAGTGAGTTGTAACCTTTAGCCATGTATTGGGATCCGCTGTGTTTCTGTTGTACCACTCTGAGGGATGTAATACTAGTGAACGGTGTTTCATTGGTGTTATGTCAACAACTATAGTGTACTACATCATGCAGTGGTATGCTGGGTCACCGCACACCACGCTCCCGTAAACGATACGGTTGCCTATCTTGGCCTTCCGCTCCTTGAACAGCGTCGGCCAGTACAGGCTGGCCGCCGCGTATCGGGGCAGCGTCCTCTTCCACGCGGACATCTGGCGATGACGTGCTGCGGTGGTGCTCTCCATATCGTATTGACCCCGGAGCAGAGCCACCAGCACCCCGCAAGCTGATGCGCCATCCATGGGGAATCGTCGCGGCTGGCGGTGCGACGATGTCGAAGTGCACGGACATCACCACCTCGTAGAAGTGCGCGGTGGAGATTGGAGAGGGAGGGGATGAATGAGGATGTACGCATCGACGCCTCCTATTTGTCCAGGAAGACGACGAAGCGACAGGCGAAATTGATCCGGGACGAAGATCTAAATCGAGGCGAAAACATAGTTGCAGTTCATTGATTCAACCACGAGTTCTTCCTAAACAAAGCTACGATTTCACATCCTACATTAATTGATTCAACAACTAATCAACAATTTCACTTCCGCTGCCACTGTCCTTCACGCCGTCCTCCTCCTCCTCCGAGTCGCCGGCTTCCTCCTCGTTGTTGGACGGAACCTCCACGATTTCCGCATTGTTCGCGAGATGGAAGACCTCTTCGCGGCGAGCGGCGGCGATGACTGTGTACTTGGTCCGTCTCTGGACGGACCAGAACCTCTCCCGCCCTTCTCAGTTGCGGAGATCCAGGTGCACCATGCGCCCGTAAACGATGTGGTTGCCTACCTTGGCCTTCCGCTTCTTCTTGAACAGCGCCGTCCAGTATGGGCTGGCCGCCGCGTACCGGGGCAACGCCCTCTTCCACGTGGGCATCTGGCGGCGGCGCGTCGCGGTGGTGCTCTCCATCTCGGCTCGGCCCGTGGAGCGGAGCCACCGGCACCCCCGCATAGCTGATGCGCCATCCGTGGGGCACCATCGCGGCCGGCGGCGCGACGATGTCGAAGTGCACGAACATCACCACCTCGTAGAAGTGCGCGGTGGAGATTGGAGAGGGGGGATGGATGGGGATGTACGCGTCGACGCCTCCTATTTATACACGAAGACGACGAAGCGACGGACGAAATCTCGAATATTCCCTTTTCCGGTTTGAATTTCTAGTTTCTGTTCCATTTCGCCATTCGCGACCAAAAAAAACCACGAAACGTTTTCTAGTTCAGCATTTTACTGTGTGAGGTAGAAATGCTCTAACTCCAACGCTGTTCCTTGAGCTCGAGAACAATCGGTTTTGAATGGCCAAAGAACAGCAAACCCTGCCGTGCCGAAAGCTGGACCTTCCGGCTCCAAGCCGAACGCTGCAGACCGATGGCCGCCCCATGGGCAAATGAGCAGAGCACGATGCGGGCACGCGGCGCGGGACTTTCGGCTGAACCTCGGGGCCACGGCCACTGCACCACGCTCAGGCACAGCCGCATCCGATGCCACACTCTGCCCTAGCCACAGACCGTCTGACACAGGTCAGTGCATGCAGCTAGCCTAGCTACAGGCCCAGCCTGCGGACTCTCCCCGCCGAGCGGCCCCAGAAGAGACCACGCCCCCCCGGTCACCCCCGCCACCGAGGCGCGACCCCCACAAGCCCAACATGACAAGGAAAAATAATCGCCTGGCCACACACATGTGTCACAGGCGCACGCACAGCCACAGAGTGGGGACGACGCGTTACGCATGCCATCGAACTCAGCAGATTTATCCTAGTAGTAGTTCTGAAAAAGTTTGCCGAGAAAAAGCTGGTACACGACGCGACAAAATCCCTGCAGATTTCGTTGCACGATTTCTTTTTTTTACCCCGCGCGCCATGACGAACGAACGAACGCCCCGCTGGGAGGGAGAGCTCAGGTGGCGCGCGTGGCGGCGGCGCTCTGGGTGGCGGCGTGGAGGACGCTGGCTGCGGGGGAGAAGCCGAGGCCGCGGGGCGGCGCGGTGATGCCGGCGTTGTGCGCCGGGGCGGCTGCGGCTGCGCCTGCGGAGGCGGAGACTCCTTCCACAGGCTTTCTTGAACGGCTGCGGCCCCGGTGGACGTGGCGCTCGCAGTACTTGTGCCCCTGCACCACGTCGCGGGAGCACCGCCACTTCTTGCCGTCCGTGCGGCGGCACCGCCCGGGCTCCGGCTCCATGCTGCTCCGGTAGTCGAAGCACAGGCTCCCCAGCCCGACCACTGCCATTGCCATTCATTCAAGAGTCAAGACGACAAACAAATACTCCACCGACACTAACTAATTAATGGCATAGGCAAATAGAAAGATATCTAATCTGTGGCAGCATGGCACGTACGTGAGGGGAAACGGTGGGGGCCGAAGGAGGAGGCGGCGACGCTCTTCCAGATGGGGAGCACCAGGTGCACCGGCACGGGCGCGCCCGCCGCGAAGTAGCGGTAGATGAGCACCTGGTGCTCCAGCTCCTGCTGCTGCATGAACGTCAGAACCGACTTCGCCGTCGCCCGCGCTTCCACGCCGCGCTCGCCGCGGCTGTCGTCGCCGCCGAGCCCAAGCCCCAGCCCAAGAACCAAAGGCGACGACACCGCCATTGTCACCGCCCCTGCATCATAGCAACAACAGCGCAAAAGAACAAATCAACATTTTCCGATGGAAAAACAAACCTCATCTTCTTTTACGGCTTTTCCTAGCGTGCGTACCGGCATTCGAGTCGGCGGCGGAGAGGCGGGGCAGCTTGGACGGTGGCTGCGGCGAGTCGCCTTCTTTCTCGGCCATTCGGAGATTCCGGCGTGCGCCTGCTAGGTCCTTGACTCTACAACGGACGATGGAAGAAGGGAGTCAGTGCTTGCCTTTTGTCAGAGGAAGTGTGATGGGGTGGAGGATATATTTATGCGTGGTGGCTTTCGGCTTTCCCCGTCCCTCGTCTGGTCGCGCGTCGGTAACTTCTGTGCGCAGGCAACGGTAACTGTCGAGCTGACGGGATGCAGGAAGCGTACAACTGTGGTGGACGCGCGTGAAGCTGGCACGGCGTAGCCGCAGAGAGGGCCCGGAACCGCGAGGCAGGGAGATGACACGCATTATTTCCCTTCCGCACGTTTCCTGGCTACTACCTCTGGCTGCCTGTTTCATCACGTATGCTCGTGTTTGGGATTCGCGAGTGGTTTAAGATTTTTCTGTATCTAAATAAATCATGGCTTACCACCTTCCGATACAATGTTGGCTATTTTCATCCTTGTTTAAATCTTAACATAGATCAGGTGGAGTAGATTTAGCAAAACCGTATTTATGGCCCCTTTGATTTATGAGATCTTCCAAAGATTTGTGTAGGATTGAGGTCTTGTGGAAATATCCTCCACATTCATATGGTCATATCGCATAGGAAATAATCAATAAAAATCTTGTACTATAATTAAGAGGTCTTATGGAAAATTTCATTACCATAATTAAAAAAATCTCTTTCCATACAATCTAGGTAGACATGGCATACTCAATATATGCTTTTAGAGTTCCTACATTTTTTCCATCCTTGGAGCATCTCCACTCACGACCTCCCCCCTCCTCCCACCCTATACGGCGTCCGACATGGTCATTTTTTGGCATGTATGGGAGGCGCCCGGATAGGTTCACGAATTATGGGAGGGGACACTGGCTCCCAGTCGTGCCCCCCTTACAAAAAATATCAAACATTTAAAATCGGTTAAAAATTCGAAATTAACGACGATTCCATAGATAGTTTAAACACGCAAATTTACAAAAACAGGAAAATGAAAACTAATGCATCCAGCGGCGGGAGGCCCTGCTCTTGCCAGGAGGGCGCTACGGCGGCGACCCTCTTTCGACACCCCACAGGTCAAACAACAAGTTGTATATCGCCAGTTGCGTGTCGGCCTCCTCCTTGGCTCGGTCATGGAGGGCACGCAAGTTCGCATCGCCGGGGTATCTGCGCGTCACAAGAACAAGATGGGTGTAGGCGTCGTCGAGATGTTGCAGTCGGAGGTGCTCCGGCGGGAAAATGTGGTTGAGGACGTCCTACCTATAAGTCTCGTTGGAGGTCCGATTAACCGGCCCGTGGGGTGGTGGCGTCCATGGAAGCACTCGTCGGCGCTCATCTCAAACACAACGGTTGATCACCTATTGTTCGAGTGACACCCATCGTTGCTACTATGCCTCCTCGAAAGCGTCAAAACTTCCCCCGCCCAACACATCAGTGTTGGCTTCGTCGGATTCGTCGAGGGGGACCCCCGCCTCTTCCTTCGAGTCGGTGTGGTTGGTGCCAGGGAGAGGCGGCCGCAGCTCCTGACGAGGGTTCGACTCGTCAATGCCCATTGTTATGGACTTAGGTTTTTTGAGGAGGAGGGGACGCTAGAAATCATGAAACGGCTAACAGATTCACAACACGGGGACACGAGGTTTACCCAGGTTTAGGCCCTCGGAGGAAAAACTCTACTCCTGCTTGTCTGTTTTTGATTGATGGCGGAACCGAAGGTTACAAGGGTGCGCAGATTGGATCTGGCGTGATATATGCTAGGGTATGAGAGTTGAGAGAGCCTCCTCGCCATGCCCTCCTGGCCTTTATATGGGGATGCCAGGTCTCGGGGTAGGTCGAGTCGGTTACATATTAGGGTTAGACCCTTTGAAATTCTATCTATATCTAGTCGTGTTCACCAAGAAGTCTCATCCATAAGGGCCTTGGTCACCCGAATCCTTCCTGGGCTTCATCATCCGCACGGGGTAATCATGTGGGACCCTGCCAGGCTAGTACCGGGTAGGCTAACATTAGGCACCCTGATACGTCGGAAACGTATCTATAATTTTTTATGTTTCATGCTTGTTAGTATCTACTTTACTTTTCTTTTGACTTTGAGGTGCTTTTTACATGTTTTCTGGTACTAATCTATTAACAAGTTGTCACAGTGTCAGTTGCCTGTTTTCTGCTGTTTTTGGTTTTAGAAAAGCTAGTAAGAAAATATTCTCGGAATTGGACGGGACAAACGTCAAACTCAATAACTTTCTGTAGGGAACAAGAAGTCCAGAAGGGAGACGAAGAGGCGTGCCAGGGCAGCCACACCCCCTAGGCGCGGGTGGGCCCTGTCCCGCGCCTAGGCAGGGTGTGGGGCTCCTGGCCGCCTCCTCGGCCTCCCCCTTCGCCTATAAGAAGCCCCCGATACAGAAACCCTAAGGATCCGATCAAATCTCCACGAAACCGTCTGTAGTCGCTGCTACCATCGTCCCTAGATTGGGGGATCTGAAGTTCTTCCCGGCACCCTGCCGGAGGGGAGATCATCCCGGAGGCCTTCTCTCCGGTATGATGCGTGAGTGGTTCCACCTTGGACTATGGGTCCATGTAGTAGCTAGATGGTTGTATCTCCTCCTTTGTGCTTTCATGTATAGATCTTGTGAGATCCATTCATGATCAAGATCTAATCTATTTCTAATCATGCATGTTGTGTTTGCGGGGATCCGATGGATATTGAGATTATTATGTTGGTTTGATTAATGGTTTTGTCTTTATGATTTTATCATGTTTGTGTTGTTTGTGATATTGCATGCTCTCCGTTGTTAGTAGTATCTTGGCCGAGTAGTTGCTAGTGACTCCAAGAGGGGGTATTTATGCTCAATAGTGGGTTCATGCCTCTAGTTTTCAAGGGAAGTGACAAAAATCTCTTCGGTTGTAGATGTGTTGTTGCCACTAGGGAGAAAACAACGGTCTCTTGTTCATGGAACATGTGGACTGTTTACCTTACACACTTTGCTTAAAAAAGTTGTCCATTGCTTGCAACTTAATACTGGAGGGGGGTCGGATGATAACCTGAAGGTGGACTTCTAGTCATAGATGCAGTTGGATGGCGGTCTATGTATCTTGTTGTATTGCCCAATCGAATCTCAAAGGATCTTTCTGACTAGTAATTGCATTGTCATGCCTTGTTTAGTTCCTGTCAATTGCCCTGTTGTAATTTGTTTATCCTTCATGCCATGTTGTTTATCCAAGGAGAGCACCTCTAGTAAACTATGGACTCCGGTCCAATCTTTACCATTGATACATATTTCACTATTACTTATTTACTTCCTGCAAACCATTACCTTCCACACCATACGTTTAATCCTTTGTTACAGCAAACCAGTGAACTTGACAACCTCACTGATTCGTTGGGGCAAAGTCTTGAGTTTGTGTTGTCCAGGTCTCCGCATTGCTTGCAACACCTGTGTGACGTTTCCTTCCTCCTTCTGGTTCGATAACCTCGGTCTCTACTGAGGGAAGACTTGTTGCTGTGTTCATCACACCTTTCTCTTGGGGTTTCCAACGAAGTCCTCTCTGTCAGGCACTAGCACATCAACAAGTTTTCTGGCGCCGTTGCCGGGGAGGCTAAGGACGTCTTCACTAGGGGGGTCCTTCACTTCCTTTCTCTTTACTTTGTTTTTAGTTTGCTTTGTTTATTTTGCTTGGTTTTGTTTGCCTCTTTTCAAAAAAAAACCAAAAAAACTAGTCTAGTTTGGTTTGCTTGCTTTATTAAAAACACAAAAAAAATAGTTCATACTCTAGTTGCCACCTTGCTCTAGCTCACCATGTTGCTCCCCAAGTTCGCCCTGAAGGATCTTGCAATAGGTAGTGGCTCCATAATTAGGAAAGATAACATTGAAGAATTTTTTAATCATGGTAGCAAGCATGAGGATATTGAGGATAAATCTATAGCAGAACTTGCTCCTAATTATGAGATTGCTGCAGCTTCGTTAGTTCATATGTTGGAGGCTAGGTTTGTTAGCTTTAACCGCTTCATACAATTCTTATTCCTAAAACTAAAAGAAGAAAAGAATGCTGAAAAGAGAGAATTCATCCTTAAAACTTTATCAAAAGAATTTCATGATGTTGCTAGGGAAGCCAAAAAGGTCTTTGAGTGTTTCAATATGCTAGGCTCAAGTGTAGATGTTGTGGGTATTTCTGATAAAACTAAGCCTAGAGAAGAATTTAAGATACCCATACCCTTTAAGCTTGTTGGAATGCATGAAGCCTTTAAAAATAATTTTGATTGGATTGCTCCTGAAAATATTTTTGATGAAAGTAGTAGACCAAAGAGAGATGATAAGGGATCCTCCAAAACCCATATGGATGAGATACCTTTCATAGTTGAAGACTTTGCAAGTATTGATGTTAATGCTTCTTCATTTGAACATACTTGATTCTTCTTGCTTCTTGTGCCTAACTTAAAGGCATTAAAGAAAAATACTTGTTGGGAGATAACCCAAGAGTTTTCTAGAGTCTTGGAAGTTATTACTTCAGTAATGACCTATCCTTATCCTTTTTGTTTGCTTTTTGTGACAAGAATGACCTCTAATGAGAGGGAAGTAAGATTTGAGGAGTTGCTGTCCCGAAATAGATTTCTGTCCTCCACCATAAAAATTCGTGAGGAGTCTCCATAACTCGGATTGAGCTCAAATTTTACGAATAAATCCACCAGTATGTTATCTAACTTTTGTTAGTTCAACACTTTTTTATTTTATCAACGGAAGATGTTCGAAAAAATCGGTTTCTACCTGCTGGTCTGTTTTGACAGATTTCTGCATTATTTGCATTTGCTTCTTATTGATTCCTTTTTTAGTTCTTTTTGGGAAATTGAGCTTTTTGAAGGAGTTGCTACAGTATCTTGTGTTTTTTTAGTGAAAAGCCTTGTTGTTCCAAAGCTTTGCCAGAGGTCTAATTTCTTTTGAATAAACTAATGTTGCTAATGAAGATTGTGTGAAGTTTTGTATGAAGGAAAAAATTCAGGTGTAGAGAGAGAATGATGTAATGAGATTAAGAATGGAAAAAAGCTCAAGCTTGGGGATGCCACCCCATGTCACCCCAAGAAATATTCAAGAGGTACAAGCATCAAAGCTTGGGGATGCCCAAGGCATCCCCTTCTTCATCAATAAAAATCTTAGGTCTTTCTAGACACTTCGTTTTTATTGTTTCATGCATGGTTGTGTTGTTCTTGGAGCGTCTTAGTTTTCGTTTTTGTTTTTTGTTTGCTTAGTTTGCTTGAGTAAGTTGGTTGATCACAACACACTTCTTTTAGAGAGAGACACACTCTGTTTTAATTGCTTAGAACACTCTAGTTTTCATTCTTATTGTTTTGTGAGTGTTCTCTTTTGCTAGCACTGTGTTTAGCCTTAGTTTTCTTGTGCTTTTAGATTAGGACTTTTTAGTTCTTCTTTGTCTATTTGTGAGACAAGCTCACTGATATTTATTGATTATTACCTTTGTGAGTTGTTTCAAATAAGTTGCTTGGTGTTGGAAAAGAGTAGGAAGCTTCATGCTTAAGTGATACAAAAGTGAGCTTGCTTTGACTGTGGCTTAGACTTTAGCATGTCATGCTAGGTGTTTTTTTGACCTTATGCCTAGTGATTATTGATGTAGCATGAATTATTTCAAACAATTAGGATTGCTTAGTGTGCCTTGAAGAAATTATGCGTTGTTTTATCATGCAAAAGCATAGTATTGTGGTATTCTCCTTTGATGCTTTGTTTGGGCTGACTTGGCACATGCTCACACCATGTTATGACTATGACAAGTCACCATAGCCTCTATGATCATTTAGTCCTTGACTTGTAGTACCACTTTATGCTTTGATTAGTAATGTTTTGTTGCTCTGCATGATTATGGCCATTATTGCTCTCTTAGTTGGTTGCTCCCAGTCTTTTGCTAGCCTCCACTTGTATGAGTAAGCTCTACTCATGCTTCCAACTCCCAAGAAACCAAGTTATTCCAAAGTGTACACTATAAACTCCTATGCATGGTGTGTTACACCATTCCAAGTATATTCTTATTTTCATCTATCTTCCAATTAAAAACTATTTTGTTATGTGAAAACTTAGTGATTAAAGCCCTCATGAACTTGATGGCACACTTTATATTCTTTTCCCCTAATAAACTTGAACCATTGTGACAAATTTGTTGTATATGCTTGCACTTATAAGTTGGAATTAGTAGAACCGTGTTGTCACGGGGAACGTTTTCAACATTGCACTTGTACTTTGTACTCAGTTGATATCATGTTCTTTTGTCTATGGATGTCACCGATGTGAAATAAAGAGGGAACTTGTAAGTCCATGGAGTTTGTATCCCGTGTTAGAGAAACGCCTGGGCCGCTAGCCTAAGCCATGCATAATCATGGTGGAAACTTGCAGCATCACCATAGTGAGCTATCTATAAGCATCCTCAATAAAAAGCTATGCATATGGTAAATAAAAAGATTGCTGAGATGCTCATTGTCTGCTTGCCTTGCCATTTTGGTTATGGGAAAGGTCCTGTACCATGTGCAAGGGGTACCCTATTGGCGGTTCTCAATGATATGCAAATACTTACAATGACAAGAACTTACATGGGCCCAAAGTTGAGTATGCATGATGTGTGGCCCTCGTATTCAAGGGACTTGAGATTGCTAACTTATACTTCGTCAAGCATATACTCCATCTTTGCTACTTTAACCTTAACCACTTCAAGATTCTTATGATAGGGGCAATGAGGGCTGAAAGCTAACAAGTACCATAATTTTTGAAAGCTCTTTTTGAAACTTGTAATCTCTGCTTCCTTGATAAAAGGGCCTTTCTTCCACTATTATTGAGTCTCCACCTTCTACCTTTAGGCACCATTAAGAGAGCATAGTTGTCATTCTGTGTGCAGTGTTCCAAAGCTTATCGATTGATGCATATTGTGATATTACTTGTTCTTGTGCTATTTGTTTCTAGTCACCCTTGTGAACTTTGAAGGTGTCATATGCATCTATATTGCTACTCTATGAGGGATAAGCTGATTGCCACTATGCTATGTTTTCTGTATGTGAAACAAGCAAATGTTTTTCAATGCATGTTATTCATGATCTTTGTTTATAGCCTTTCATGTTGCATGCATAGTTACTATGTCCTATTGTTAGAACTCCATCTTTCATGCACATGTTTAGAGTTCTCTGATCCCAGCTTTCAATGCTTGCAAATGGTTGGATCTTTATTGTGAGGGTGCATGTCACCTCAAAAATTATTCTTTTATCACTTACCTACTCGAGGACGAGCAGGAGTTAAGCTTAGGGATGCTTGATACGTTAGAAACGTATCTATAATTTTAATGTTCCATGCTTGTTAGTTTCTACTTTGCTTTGCTTTGTCTACACTTTGAGGTGCTTTTTACATGTTTTCTAGTACTAACCTATTAACAAGTTGCCACAGTGCCAGTTTCCTGTTTTCTACAGTTTTTGGTTTCAGAAAAGCTAGTAAGGAAATATTCTCGGAATTGGACGGGACAAACGTCAAAGTTAATAACTTTCCGTGGGGAACAAGAAGTCTAGAGGGGAGACAGAGAGGCGTGCCAGGGCAGCCACACCCCCTATGCACGGGTGGGCCCTGCCCCACGCCTAGGCAGGGTGTGGGGCCCCTGGCCGCCTCCTCGGCCTCCCTCTTCGCCTATAAGAAGCCCCCAATGCAGAAACCCTAAGCACCCAATCAAATCTCCACGAAACTGTCTGTAGCCGCCGCCACCATCGTCCCTAGATCGGGGGGATCTGAAGTTCTTCCTGGCACCCTGCCTGAGGAGAGATCATCGAGGCCTTCTCTACGGTATGATGCGTGAGTAGTTCCACCTTGGACTATGGGTCCATGTAATATCTAGATGCATGGTTGTATCTCCTCCTTTGTGCTTTCATGTATAGATCTTGTGAGCTCCGTTCATGATCAAGATCTAATCTATTTGTAATCATGCATGTTGTGTTTGCGGGGATCCGATGGATATTGAGATTATTATGTTGGTTTGATTAATGGTTTTGTCTTTATGATTCTATCATGTCTGTGTTGTTTGTGATCTTGCATGCTCTCCGTTGTCAGTAGCTATCTTGGCCGAGTAGTTGCTAGTGACTCCAAGAGGGGGTATTTATGCTCGATAGTGGGTTCATGCCTCTAGTTTCCAAGGGAAGTGACAAATATCTCTTCGGTTGTAGATGTGTTGTTGCCACTAGGGAGAAAACAACGGTCTCTTGTTCATGGAACATGTGGAATGTTCGGATGATAACCTAAAGGTGGACTTATAGCCATAGATGCAGTTGGATGGAGGTCTATGTATCTTGTTGTATTGCCCAATTGAATCTCATAGGATCTTTCTGACTAGTAATTGCATTGTTATGTCTTGCTCAGTTCCTGTCAATTGCCCTGCTGTAATTTGTTTACCCTTCATGCCATGTTGTTTATCTAAGGAGAGCACCTCTAGTGAACTATGGACCCCGGTCCAATCTTTACCATTGATACATCTTTCACTGTTACTTGTTTACTTGGTGCAAACCATTACCTTCCACACCATACGTTTAATCCTTTGTTACAGGAAACTCGTGAGCTTGACAACCTCACTGATTCATTGGGGCAAAGTCTTAAGTTTGTGTTGTGCAGGTCTTTGCGTTGCTTGCAACAGTTGTGTGACGTTTCCTTCCTCCTTCTGGTTCGATAACCTCGGTCTCTACTGAGGGAAGACTATCATCACACCTTGCTCTTGGGGTTTACAACGAAGTCCTCTCTATTAGGCACTAGCGCATCTCACCCGTCGGGCATACGCATGTCAGTAGCCCCCGAGTGTTCAGTCGAATCGCAGATTCGCCTGGAGACTCTTTAAGTCTTTCAGGTGCTTTTATCCGAACAAGTTTCGAGTCAGTTTGTTGGTTCATAGGGATTTGTTGATACATGTGGCTGACTCTCCCTACAGATCAGGGTCAGATAAATGTCTTTGCACAAAACAACACGATCTACTTTGGACTCAAGTTCCCGGACTCGAATCCGGAAAATTGCTGGCGTAATTTGACTCAGGCCGTGGAGGTCTTACATGAGTCGAATTCGAGTGTTTTAAGTTATGTACCCAACGCGTCCGTCGGGATTTTTCATCGTGCCCGCTGACACAGAATATTACTAGAAGAGCGCAGTCGGGTGTGGTGTCGAGTCCTTTATTTACCTAGTCTGATTTTTTTGGTGCATCCGTTCATCCGTGACATCAATCTCCTTGGGCAATAATACCTCACCCTAGAGGAAAGCTTTCGTCAACTCCAATATGTGTATACTTCTGCTCGTTTTCCTTGGATGCTGATGATGGGTTTCCCTTTTATGATCTTTGCTCATTTTGGTTCTCGCCGATGAGAACAATGAGGCTCTCTGTAAGATGAACACACTCGAAAATAGGCACAACCAGGCGGAGACCAAGGCGAAGGATGCCCTGGAGGCCCTTGAGCGGTGCAGGCAGGAGGCCCAGGAGCGCGAGGAGCCGCTTTCCACTGCCGCGACATCTCGGGAGAAGGCAATGGTGGAACAACTTATGGCTACTGCCAAAGCGTTGTCTAGTAAGTTACCATGCCTTCCTCTGAGCTTTTCTGGTGCATTTATTTCGCCGCACTCGAAGTTTCTTTGCAGATGCTACTAGCATCACGTTTGATCGCTGTGTCTTGGAGCATGGGGAGCCCATGACGGATGCTGTTGCGGCGGTCGAAGACTATTGCAGCTCTACCGTCGAGACGCTGGGCAAGGCTAAGGAGGTCCTTGCTCGCTTCTACCGGGAGATCTTCCTAAAGGGCATCGCCCTCGACGACGTCGACTCCCTAGCAAAGTCCTTAGCGGGTGATGCTCCCGCGGACTACAAGAAGACCCAGAAGGGTGTGGGCGCTACCTTGGGCTTGGTGATGGCGATGGTGGCTAGCGTGCAGCTGAACATGAGCCAGGTCACCTCCAAGATGCTGGTGGCAGCGAATGGCACTAAGGTAGCCTTTGCTCCCTTTGCCTCACGCTTCAAGCACTTTGTCCCGCACCTCATTGACCTGGTAGCCACATATGCGCTGGAGCAGTAGCGGGCAGCCAAGACAAAGGCCTCGGAGTCTAAAGTTGCTCTGGATGCGGCTGCTCCTTAGGGTCCTTGCACCGTACTTTCCTTTGTAGTTTTTTGAGTTTGCTTTTCCAGTGTGCATGTAATGCCGCGTACTGGATGAATCTGACTCTACCACGGAGTGGTTATTTTGATGTAAATATACGCATTTCCTTTGACTACTGTCGATTGCCCCTGTATTTACACTCTGTCACCTATGCGCCTCTTAGGGCCCTTCAAATGCTGATCCATTAACCACAGCATCTGCCTTGACTATTGCTCGTTCATCGTCAAGCAAGGCATCGCAGTTGCCTTTGCTATGTGATCGTATCCGAAGCCTGGAGAAAGATGTTCTAATCATCTGTGGCCATGCGGATGTTTGGAAATCCAAGACGGAATGGGCCGTTGCGAGAGAGGAATTTCTCCTTAAAGAATTTTGGCAAATCGGTGAGCAACTCCAATGTAATTCATCATGGGTGTTCGTGTTTTGTTTTTCGACTGGGAATGACCTCTGCGGCTTCTAAGCTGCTTCTCTTGTTTGTACTTGTCAATCTTCTTCTACAGGAACAGAAGGAGCGCATTGCTATTCGGCTCAATTGCCTCACCCAACATGAGTTGGAGGCCGGAGGCTTCTTTTGGATGGACCGTGGACGGGCGACTTTTGTCGCAACGGTTCAGGATCGTGTTCACCAGGTGCTTCAGGTTTTGAAGCGTGCGAGGTCGTCGCTTGCGTCTATATGGGCTACAATGTTCCCTCTGGATGCGGCTCCATCCAGTTTTTTGGGGCTGCTAGGGAAGTTCCGCAGCATAAACGCCGTGAAAGATCTTGTTCACCAACAAGTTGTGGTGGGTGCGAAGGCGGCGCTTGCGCTTGTTCGGCTGCATCGCCGCGATGCTGACTTGGTGGACATAGCGGCGGGGCCACCTGCTCCTCCAGATGGTATGGCGTGGAACATGCGTCTGCACTATGCTGCGATGGCTCGCCATGCTGAAGACATCGTAGACTTCTTCGATGAGTGGACGAATGTCCTACTCCAGCGTAGTTGAGTCCTGCAGGTTTTGAACATAGTAATGTAAAATCTGTATAATTTCAAATGGGTTTGTGTACCCTTCTAAAATTTGTAAAGATGTATTTGCACGTTGTGCGTTGTTGGTGTTAATTTGTGCATGTCCTTTTCGTTAGCCTGACGTGGTCAGCTACTCAGGGTGATGCATTATTATGACAGTCGACGAAGTCGTAGGGTGAGGCGCAGCCCCCGAGCATTTTTACAAATGTAAATGTGCATTAGAGAGAAAAGTGTGTTTAGCTAAGGAACTTAGATTTTATTCATCACATAGTAGGGGATACAAGTTTTGGCCGAGTAGCTTGGCTAAATAGCCTTATTGAAAGTAAAAGACGACTAAGCGTAGAAGCATCGCAGTTGTGCGATGTTCCAGGGGTTGGAGTATGCTACTCCGAAATCGACGTTCTTGAGGCGGTAGGCATCACCTGGGGTTACTTCAGTGACCACGTAGGGTCCTTTCCAGGGTGACTCTAGCTTCAGGTTCCCTTTCTGCTTGAGTCGCAGGACGAGGTCTCCTTTGATAAAGGACCTTGGGCGTAGCCGTCTACTATGGTAGTTGGAGAGACTTTGATGGTATACTGTGGAACGGGCCGCGGCGATGTCGCGAGCCTCGTCTAGTGTGTCGATGTAGGGTTTCGTAGCATGGAAAACAAAAATTTTCTACCGCATATAAACAAACAAGCCAAGATCTATCTACTAGATTGTAGCAACGAGTCGATGGAATAACTCACCCTTGAAGATTCCAAAGTGTTTAACGAGAGCGGATTCTCATAGGTGATGTAGTCATACTCTTCCCGATCTCCAGATCGCATAGACGATCCTTCCAAGCTGCGTTCGGCAGCGCTCATGATCGGTCTGACGTTAAGACCTTCCTCTCCCTTGTTCCAGCAGGCGGCGGAGGTTGTAGCACTCTCCTCGTGATTCCGGCAAAGACGGGCGTGGTACCTAAGTAGAGGGAGATCTCATGAGGCTTCGCCTTAAGCCGGAGCGAGTATGGTGTAGTATGAGAGATTCCCTCGGCGATCTAGGGTTTAGACACGCCGAGGAGGAAGCTTGGCCGGTGGCTAGGGTTGCTAGGCGGCGGCGGCTTGACCTAGGTCGGTGGCGGCGTGGCTAGGGTTTGGAGGAGAGGATCTTGTGTGTCTCTAGGAGGGAGCCCTGCCCCTCCTTATATAGGTGGAGGGGCCGGTCGGCCAAGGGAGGAGAGGAGTCCTCCCCAACTCGGCTTGGGTGGGCGCCGCCACGGTTGGAGGAGGAACTCCTCAACTCGGTTTCCCACTCCTCCTCTTTTCCTCTTTCCAAATTTAGCCGTTTGACTTTTCAAACTAGCTGTTTGACTTTTCAAACTAGGATTTGAATTAATCCTTTATTTGGTTCAGCGATGACACTTAGTACATGATGCAATCATACCAACTTGATACAACACATTCATGTACCCTTCCCCTCCGGAGTGCCGGACATTCCGGAACATTCTAGAACATTCCCGATGAAAACACCGGAACCATTCCCCAACTCCGAAACGGGACTTTCCTTATATGAATCTTATTCTCCGGACCATTCTGGATCTCCTCGTGATATCCCGAATCCCATTCGAGACTCCGAACAACATTCGGTCTCTTTCTCATCATTCCATAACTACTCAAACAACGTCGAATCCTTAAGTGTGTCTCCCTACGGTTCGTGAATTATGCGGACATGATCGAGACACTTCTCCGAAAAATAACCAATAGAGGAATCTGGAAATTCATATGGCTCCCACATATTTCTACGATTACTTTGCGATCGAATGAACCACTTAGATACGATATCAATTTCCCTTTGTCTCACGATAGTTTACTTATCCGAGGTTATGATCGTCGGTATCTCTGCATACCTAGTTCAACCTCGTTACGATAAATACTCTTTTCTCGTTCCCGTGATATGTGATCCCTTGTGAGCCAGTCACATGCTTGCAAGCTAATTGGATGACATTTCACCGAGAGGGCCTAGAGTATATCTATCCGTCATATGGATGGACAAATCCCACTCTTGATCCATGTGTTTCAACCAATACTTTCCGAACACTCAATGCCACCTTTATAGCCACCCAGTTATGGTGTGGTGTTTGATGTCATCAAAGCATCCATCCGGTAAAGGTGATATGCATGATCTCATGGTCGAAGGAATTAGATTACTATGTATCAGAAAGCATATAGCAATTTAACTATTAAAATGACTTGATCTTTATGCTACGCTTATCTATAGGAGTATGTCCATCATATCATTCTCCTAACGATATGATCTTGTTGTTAATAACATCTCAATGTTCATGATAGGGAAACCATAATCATCCATTAACCAACAAGCTAGTATTATATAGAGGCTTTACTAGGGACTTCAAATTAAGTTCACAAATCACACAAGTATTAATGTTTCCTTGTTAATACTATTATAGCATGAATGTAAACATTTATCATAAACACAAAGATATAATAATAACTACTTTTATTATTGCCTCTAGGGCATATCTCCAACAGTCTCCCACTTGCACTAGAGTCATCTAATCTAGATTACATGGTAATATACCGAACACCCATGGCAGTTTGGTGCTGGTCATGTTTTGCCCTCGGGAGAGGTTTAGTCAACGGATCCGCCACATTCAGATCTGTGTGTACTTTGCAAATCTTTATATCCCCATCTTGGATATGTTCTCGAATAGCGTGAAAACGTAGCTTGATGTGCTTGACTTCTTGTGTGACCTTGGTTCTTGCGCATTGGCTATGGCGCCCATGTTATCACGATAGATAGACATTGGGTCCAGCGCACTAGGAACCACACCCAGCTACGTAATGAACTCTTTCATCCATATCGCTTCTTGTGAAGCCTCCGGAAGCGACCATGTATTCCGATTCGGTTGAAGATCTCGCCACAACGCTTTGCTTTGCACTCCTCCACTAATTGCACCATTCAAAATAAATACGTATCCAGATTGTGATTTAGAATCATCCGGATCGGTGTTCCAACTAGCATCGGTGTAACCATTAACAACGAGTTGTTCATCACCTCTATAAGAAAGAACCATATCCTTAGTTCTTCTCAAGTACTTAAGGATGTTTTGATTGTCCAATGATCCACTCCTGGATCACTTTGATATCTGCTAGTTAAACTAACAACATATGCAATGTCGGGTCTAGTACATAGCATGGCATACATTAGAGATCCTATGGCTGAGGCATAGGGAGTCTTACTCATCCTTTCTCTATCTTCTGCCGATGTCGGACTTTGAGTTTTACTCAAGGTCGAATAGGGCAACATGGGCAAGAACCCTTTCTTGCTATCTTCCATTCCAAACCTCTTTAGAACTTTGTCCAAATATGTACTTTGTGACAATGATATTTGGCGTTTCGATCTATCTCTATAAATCTTTATGCCTAATATGTAAGCTGCTTCGCCAAGATCCTTCATTGAAAAACTATTATTCAAATATTCTTTGACACTATTAAGAAGGTCTACATCATTCCCAATCAACAATATGTCATCTACATATAGTATTAAGAATTCTACAGAGCTCCCACTCACTTTCTTGTAAATACAAGCTTCTCCATAAGTTTGTATAAAACCAAAACTTTTGATCACCTTATCAAAACATTGATTCCAACTTCGGGATGCTTGCTTCAATCCATAGATGGACCGTTGAAGTTTGCATACCTTGTTAGCATCTTTAGGATGAACAAAACCTTTGGGTTGCATCATATACAACTCTTCATCAATGTCTCCATTGAGGAATGCTATTTTGACATCCATCTGCCATATCTCATAATCGTAATATGCAGCGATTGCTAACATAATCCTCACAGACTTTAGCTTCGCTACTGGTGAGAAAGTCTCATCGTAGTCAACTCCTTGAATTTGTCGAAACCCTTTTGCGACAAGTCGAGCTTTATAGACAATAACATTACCATCAGCATCTGTTTTCTTCTTGAAGATCCATTTGTTCTCGACAGCCTTCCGGCCATCCGGTAAGTCCACCAAAGTCCATACTTGGTTTTCGTACATGGATCCAATCTCGGATTTCATGGCTTCTTGCCATTTATTGGAATCTGGGCTCATCATCGCTTCCTCATATGTCTCAGGGTCATCGGTGTTGTCCACCAACATGACACTCATAACGGGATCATACCAATCTGGAGTGGTACGAGTTCTCGTTGACCTGCGAGGCTCTGTAGCAACTTCAACCGAAGTTTCATGATCATCATCATTAGCTTCCTCTCTTATTGGTGCAGGCACCACAGGAACTTCTTCCGGCGCTGCGCTACTCGCAATTTCGAGAGAAGGTTCGACAACCTCGTCGAGTTCTACTTTCCTTCCAGTCACTTCTTTCGAGAGAAATTCCTTCTCTAGAAAGGATCCATTCTTGGCAACGAAGATTTTGCCTTCGGATCTATGATAGAAGGTATACCCAATAGTTTCCTTCGGGTATCCTATGAAGATGCATTTTTCCGCTTTGGGTTCAAGCTTGTCCGGCTGTAACTTCTTTACATAGGCTTCGCATCCCCAAACTTTAAGGAACGACAATCTAGGTTTCTTCCCAAACCATAATTCATCCGGTGTCGTTTCAACGGATTTAGACGGTGCCCTATTTAAAGTGAATGGGCTGTTTCTAATGCATAACCCCAAAATGATAGCGGTAAATCTGTAAGTGACATCATAGAACGAACCATATCTAAGAGAGTTCGATTACGATGTTCGGACACACCATTACGTTGTGGTGTTCCCGGCGGTGTCAATTGTGAAAGTATTCCGCATTTCTTCAAATGCTCGCCAAACTCGTAACTTAGATATTCACCTCCACGATCAGAACGTAGAAATTTAATCTTCTTGTTACGTTGATTCTCTACCTCACTTTGAAATTCTTTAAACTTTTCGAAAGTTTCGGACTTATGTTTCATGAAATAGATATACCCATATCTACTCAAGTCATCCGTGAAGGTAAGAACATAACGATAACCACCGCGCGATGCTACACTCATTGGACCACACACATCGGTATGTATGATTTCCAATAAGTCCGTAGCTCGCTCCATCATACCAGAAAATGGAGTCTTAGTTACCCATCAGACATGCTTCGCATCTATCAAGTGATTCGAAATCAAGTGATTCAAGAAGTCCATCGGAATGGAGTTTCTTCATACGCTTCACTCCAATGTGACCAAGGCAGCGATTGCCACATATAGGTCGAGTTATCGCTCGATTTCAAACGTTTAGCCTCAATGTTATTAATATGTGTATTTCCACTATCGAGATTCAACAAGAATAGACCATCTATCAAAGGTGCATGTGCATAAAACATATTACTCATATAAATCGAACAACCATTATTCTCAGACTTAAACAAGTAACCATCTCGCAATAAACAAGATCCCGATATAATGTTCATGCTTAACGCAGGCACCAAATAACAATTATTTAAGTATAAAACTAATCCCGATGGTAGATGAAGGGGTAGCGTGCCAACCGCGATCACATCAACCTTTGATCCGTTTCAACGCGCATCGTCACCTCGTTCTTCGCTAGCTTCCGTTTATTCCGCGCACTTTGTTTCGAGTTACAAATATGAGCAACCGAACTAGTATCAAATACCTGTGCACTACTACAGTACTAGTGAGATACACATCAATAACATGTATATCAGATATACCTTTCTTCTTGATGTTGCCGTTCTTCAAATCCGCCAAGTACTTTGGGCAATTCCGCTTCTAGTGACCTTCTCCCTTGCAGTAAAAGCACTTAGTATCGCTTAGGTCCAGCCTTGGTCTTCTTCGTGCGTGGTAACTTTCTTACCACCCTTCTTGAAGTGTCCCTTCGCTTAGACTTGCCTTTCTTGAATTTGGTGGTCTTATTGACCAACAACACTTGGTGCTCTTTCTTGATCTCCACTTCGCAGACTTCAACATGGCAAAGAGTTACGCAACGTCTTGTTCATGTTTTGCATGTTGTAGTTCATCACAAAGTTCTTGTAACTTGGTGGTAGTGATTGGAGGACAGTAAATCCCCAAAGCATTAGGAATCACAATACCCAAGCTTTGAAGTTTGTTTGCGTGCCCGGACATCTTAAGCACATGCTCATTGGCCGGATGCCCTCTTCCATCTTGCAGTTAAAGAACTTTTGAAGCCTCATAGCTTTCAATTGCCGCATGAGTCTCAAAGATCAATTTGAGATCCTCGACAATATCATATGGGTCTGAATTCTCAAACCTTTTCTGAAGCTCCGATTCTAAACCATACAAGATAGCACACTGAACTGTGGAGTCTTGAGTCTTAGAGTGAGGTAAACATTCTTTACTTCATCGGAAGCATCAGCTCAGTGGGTCACCCAATGTGCATCCAGCACATAGGTCAAATTACCAGCTGTGAGGACAATCCTCAAATTGCGGAACCAATCCGCGAAGTTGCTTCCATTGTTTTTCAACTTTTCTTTCTCTAGGAACACATTAAAATTGATGGTAGGGGCTGCCATTGATCTACAACATATTGCAATAGTTTAGACTAAGTTTATGACAAATTGAGTTCAAATTAATAATAAAATTAATCTAGGTGAACTCCCACTCAAAACAATATCCCTCACATTGTTTTAGTGATCACACGAACCAAATACACCACATCAACACCGATCATCACGAGAGTTGATGTAGCTTCAATGGCGAACAATCGACATGTTCATCATATCTACTATATGATTCATGCTTTACCTTTCGGTGATCCGTGTTCCGAGACCATGTCTGTACATGCTAGGCTCGTCAAGATCAAACCTTAGTTTCCGCTTGAGCAAATCTGGCTTGCTCACATTGTATACACTTGCGGAATCTAACACACCCGACCATCACGTGGTGCTTCGAAACAACAAGCTTTAGCAACGGTGCTAACTAAGGGTGAACACTTTATGACTTGAAATTCATGTGCATGAGGGATCATCTTATAATGCTACCGTTGTCTACTAAGCAATACAAGATGCATAAAGGATTAACATCACATGCAATTCATAATATGTGATATGATATGGCCTTTCTTCTTTGTGCTTCCGATCTCCATCTTCTAGCACGAACATGATCTCCATCATCACCGGCATTGCATCAAGGTCAATGACGCTTCTCCATGGTTGTCGTCCACCGGCTTCAACTATTACAACTACTTTGAATAGAAACGGGTCTTAACATAAATTAAAAACAACCATATGGCTCTGCGGTTGCCAACTTACAATAAGGAACATTGCATACATCAAATATAATCACAATCATGGCCATATCACATCACAAAGACACCCCTGCAAAACAAAGTTAGACGCCTCTACTTTCTTTGCATGTTTTACGTGGTTTGGGGCTTTCAATAAGTGTCGTTCTAACTTACGAACAAGAACCACAACATTGATACTAGTATTGTTAATCACCCGTTTTAAATTGGATCTTAACTATGCTAGGAGAAACAGCACCATAAAGCCACTTATGCAATACAAGTTGCATGTCAAGCGTGGAGCAAGTCTCATGAACGATGTCATGTAAGGTTAGCCCGGCCGCTTCATCCCAACATCCATAAGATGAAAAGTACACAAGAAGCAATCGACAATAAAAGCATCAACGCGCCCACAATGACCATTGTGTTCTACTGTGCAACAGATCTACATATAGACACGGCTCGATACCCTTTGTAGGGTTTCGTAGCATGGAAAACAAAAATTTCTACGCATACAAACAAACAAGCCAAGATCTATCTACTAGATTGTAGCAGCAGTCGATGGAATAACTCACCCTCGAAGATTCCAAAGTGTTTAACGAGGCGGATTCTCGTGGGTGATGTAGTCGTACTCTTCCCGATCTCAAGATCGCGTGAGCGATCCTTCGGCGCTGCGTTAAGCAGCGCTCCCTTGATCGGTCACTGCGTTAAATTTCGGCGAAGACCTTCCTCTCCTTGTTCCAGGTGCGGAGGTTGTAGCACTCTCCTCGCAATTCCGACAGCACAACAGCGTGGTACCGGAAGTAGAGGGGAGATCTCGCAGGGCTTCGCCTCAAGCCGGAGCGAGTATGGTGGAGTATGAGAGATTCCCTCAGCGATCTAGGGTTTAGACACGCCGAGGAGGAAGCTTGTCCGCGGCTAGGGTTGCTAGGCGGCGGTGGCTTGACCTAGGTCGGCGGCGGCGGCAGTGGAGGTGGTGGCGCCGGCGGCTAGGGTTTGGAGGAGAGGATCTTGTGTGTCTCTAGGAGGGAGCCCTGCCCCTCCTTATATAGGTGGAGGGGCCGGCCGGCCAAGGGAGGAGAGGTCCCTCCCCAACTCGGCTTGGGTGGGCGCCGGTTGGAGGAGGAACTCCTCCCAACTCGATTTCCACTCCTCCTCTTTTCCTCTTTCCAAATTTAGCCGTTTGACTTTTCAAACTAGCTGTTTGACTTTTCAAACTAGGATTTGAATTAATCCTTTATTTGGTTCAGCGATGACACTTAGTACATGATGCAATCATACCAACTTGATACAACACATTCATGTACCCTTCCCTCCGAGTCTTGGGACATTCGGAACATTCTAGAACATTCGATGAAAACAGGAACCATTCCCCAACTCCAAACGGGACTTTCCTTATATGAATCTTATTCTCCAGACCATTCCGGATCTCCTCGTGATATCCCTAATCCCATTCGAGACTCCGAACAACATTCGGTCTCTTTCTCATCATTCCATAACTACTCAAACAACGTCGAATCCTTAAGTGTGTCTCCCTACGGTTCGTGAATTATGCGGACATGATCGAGACACTTCTCCGAACAATAACCAATAGAGGAATCTGGAAATTCATATGGCTCCCACATATTTCTACGATTACTTTGCGATCGAATGAACCACTTAGATACGATATCAATTTCCCTTTGTCTCACGATAGTTTACTTATCCGAGGTTATGATCGCCGGTATCTCTGCATACCTAGTTCAACCTCGTTACCGATAAGTACTCTTTTCTCGTTCCCGTGATATGTGATCCCTTGTGAGCCAGTCACATGCTTGCAAGCTAATTGGATGACATTTCACCGAGAGGGCCCAGAGTATATCTATCCGTCATATGGATGGACAAATCCCACTCTTGATCCATGTGTTTCAACCAATACTTTCCGAACACTCAATGCCACCTTTATAGCCACCCAGTTACGGTGTGGTGTTTGATGTCATCAAAGCATCCATCCGGTAAAGGTGATATGCATGATCTCATGGTCGAAGGAATTAGATTACTATGTATCAGAAAGCATATATCAATTGAACTATTAAAATGACTTGATCTTTATGCTACGCTTATCTATAGGAGTATGTCCATCATATCATTCTTCTAACGATATGATCTTGTTGTTAATAACATCTCAATGTTCATGATAGGGAAACCACAATCATCCATTAACCAACAAGCTAGTATTATATAGAGGCTTTACTAGGGACTTCAAATTAAGTTCACAAATCACACAAGTATTAATGTTTCCTTGTTAATACTATTATAGCATGAATGTAAACATTTATCATAAACACAAAGATATAATAATAACTACTTTTATTATTGCCTCTAGGGCATATCTCCAACAGTCGACGACATCTTCGAGTGCGGCCGTTGATTCGGCTTTGCTATAAGCGACGACCCGAGGGGCGTTATAGCGTACCTCGGAGGGTAACATTGATTTGGCTCTGTGCACCATGAAGAAAGGCGTGTAGATGGTGGTGCTGTTTGGCGTTGTGCGCAGGCCCCAGAGGACAGAAGGTAGCTCATCTGCTCAGGCTCCTGCCAGTCGCTAGAGTGGGCGTAGCAGCCGCTTCTTGATTCCTTTGCAGACAAGGCCGTTGGACTTTTCAACCTACTCGTTGGTTTGCGGATGCGCCACAGATGCATACATGATGTTGATGCCGAGTCTTTCACAGAAGCCTTGAAACACCTTTGAGGTGAAGTTCGTGCCATTGTCGGCTATGATGCTATGAGGCACTCTGAACATGTAGATGATGGATTGGAAAAACTTAACAGCAGTAGTGCCGGTTTGGTTTGTGACAGGCATGGCCTCAATCCACTTCATGAACTTGTCGACTGCCACCAGGAGGAAGACATGTCCTCCGGGTGAGGATTTCTGTAGTTTGCCGACCATGTAGAGTCCCCATTGTGCGAAGGGCCAGGCCAATGGTATGGGTCGTAACTCTAAGCCTGGCGCATGTGTCTTGTCTACAAACCTTTGGCAAGCGTTGCACTTCTCGACAATGTCCTTGGTGTCGCACATCACAGTTGGCCAGTAGAAGCCATCTCGCAGAGCCTTGGCGACTAGGGCGCGGCTGGCTACATGGTGGCCGCAGATGCCTTCATGGATGTCAAGGAGGATGTTCTTCCCATCACTGTTGGTGATGCACCACTGGAGTACTCCTGTAATGCTGCACTTGTATAGCTCACCGTTGATGATGGTGAAGGCTTTTGATCGGCGAGCGATGTGTCTGGCATATGTTGGGTCCTCGGGTAGTTGATTGCTTAGAAGGTACCGGAGGTATGGCTAGGTCCATGTTTGCTCGATTGCAAGGACATGCATGAGGTTGACCAGTTCGATGTCCATTTCTAGCTCCCCAGGTGCCTCCACTTTTTCGGGCAGTGTAGCCCCCGAGTGTCCTACAACTTCGACTGTGCCCTTGGGAGTCTTGCGCTTCATGGAGCATTCATAGATCTGTTCGAGGAACATGTCGGTGTTACTAGGGCACAAGTGGACACGATATTGGTGATCTTGTTAGCCTCTTCATTGCTGTGCCGGCTGACATGCGGAGTTTGCAGCCGTCAAAGTCTGCTTCAAGTGCGTTGTAGAGGTCGCGGTAGGTGATCATGTTGTCGCTAACATCGTAGCATTGGTTCATCGTCTGTGGGATGATGAGATTGGAGTCGCCATAGATGTCGTATCGCGTGGCGCCGCACACTTTGGCCATCCACATGCCGTTTAGGAGTGCCTCTTACTTAGCCTCATTGTTGGATGCGTGGAATTTCATCCACAACACGTACCTCATCTTGTATCCTTGGGGGATGTCAAGATTACTCCGGCTCTCACTCCAGAGTCTCGCTTAGAGCCGTCGAAGTGCCTCGTCCAGATCTAGGACATGTCCGGAGTATCTGGAAGTTGGAGCTCCATCCAATGGACAAAGAAGTCAAGAAGCACCTGGGACTTGATGGAGGTGCAACGCTCGTAGATGATGTCCCGTGGGGACAGATTAATGCCCCATAAGGCTACCCGCCTCGTAGCTTCGGGGTTGTTGAGGATGTGTGATAGTGGAGCGTCGTTGACGACCACGATCTGATGCTCCTAGAAGTAGTGGCGCAGTCGACACGCAGTCATGAATATACCGTAGGCAAGCTTTTGGTAGTGGGGATACCTTTGCTTTGTAGGCATCAGTACCTTGCTAAGGTAATAGACTGGGCATTGTACCCCGTGGATTTTGCCGTCTTTGGGTCATTCGACCACCAGGGCCGTGCTGACCACTTGATGCGTGGCGGCAATATAGAGCAACATGGGATCTCTCTCCTTTGGCGTTACCAGGATGGGGAATGTAGAGAGTAAGCGCTTGAGGTCTTCGAATGCCTCGTCGACTTCAGCCGTCCACTCGAACTTGTCAGCCTTGCAGAGAAATTGGTAGAAGGGGAGAGCCTTTTCGCCCATGCGGCTAATAAACCTGCTGAGCGCCGCTATCCGCGCAGCTAGCTGCTAGAATCCTTTGACGTTCTTCGGCTTCTCCCTGGCTAGTATAGCCCTAATTTTCTTCGGGTTGGCCTTGATGACTCTTTCGGAGACGAAGTACCCGAGTAATTGCCCAGATGGTACGCCGAAGGCGCACTTTTCCGAGTTCAGCTTGATCCGATAGCGATCAAGGTTGTCAAACGTCTCGTGGAGATCGTCAACCAGTGTTCGGCTTTACTTGGTCTTAACTACTATGTCATCGACATAGACTTGGATGTTGCGACCAACTTAGTTCTTTAAGCACGCTTGCATGCACCATTGGTAGGTTGCGCCTGTGTTCTTGAGCCCAAAAGGCATTGTGTTGTAGCAGAACACCCCAAACAGTGTGATGAATGTCGTCTTCTCTTGATCTTTGACCTTTAGTCGAATATGGTGGTAGCCTGAGTAGGTGTCGAGAAATGAGAGTCGCTCGTATCATGCAGTGGAGTCAATGATTTGATCGATCCGTGCGATGGCAAAGTGGTCCTTAGTACAATGCTTGTTGAGCGCCGTAAAGTCCACACACGTCCGTAGGATCTCCGTGTCCTTCTTAAGTACCAGCACGGGTTTAGCTACCCAGGTGATTTCCTTGATCTCCCTTATGAAGTTGGCGTCGAGGAGTCTGTTGACTTTGGTGCGAATTGCTTCAGCTTTTCCCTCGGATAGTCGACGAATCGTCTTCTTGACCGGCCTCACATCCGGATTCACATTAGGTGCATGCTCGGTGAATTCCCTGGGACTCCTGGCATGTCCGCAGGACACCAGGCGAAGATTTCCCAACGCTCATGGACGAATTCGACGAGCAAGAGTTCCTATGTGGAACTCGGGTTGTTGGCGATCAGAGCTGTCTTGGTGGGGTCCGTCGGGTGGACCTGCACCGTCTTGGTGTTGAATGTGGAGTCAAACGACATATCATGCGTGTTTTGCTTGGTGACAGGGGCAGGTTGTTGTTTGTTGACTCCTTCAGCCTTGTGAGCTCCTCCTGCATGCCGAATGACTGGGAGATTCTGTTGAACTCTCTGTCATAGCTGTCGGACTTGGTGAAGGTACCTGGGACGGTTTTGACACCGTTAGGCCCTGGCATTTTCAGCAGAAGATACGCGTAGTATGGTACTGCCATGAATCTTGCGAATGTCACACGCCCGAGGATGGCATGGTATTGTGAGAGCCAGTACACCACCTCGAACTCGAGCCGCTCATGCCTGAAGATCTTGGGGGTGCTGAAGATGACGTCAAGCCATATTCTGCCCAGGGGATATACTCCTTTCTCTGGGACAATGCCACGGAAGGTCGTTTCTGATGCCTCCAGACTGCATAGTGAGATCCGCATAGCTGCGAGTGTGCTGGAAAACATCAGATTGATGCCGCTGCCACCGTCCAGGAAGACACGACTCATTTCAAATCCTCCGATCTGGGCCTCGAGCACTAGGGCAGAATTACTCAGGCGAGGTATTTGGCGTGGGTGATCCGAACGTTCGAAGGTGATGCACGACTCTAGGCCACTAAGGTACTCAGTTATGGCAAGCGGAGAGGTAACACCCAAGTTTACCTGGCGGGTAATCGTTTTCTACACCCTGTTGGATGGACGTCCCTTCTATATCATCATAGCCCCCAACGACGTGGGTATGGCTTTGCTCCATTGTTCTGGCCGGCGCAGCCGCAGGCTACTTGGGTGCTCCAGGTGGCGGAGGTGGGGCGCCATATGCGACGACTCATAGGGATGGGACAAACCCTTGATTCACCGCCTTGCGCCGCATATGGGCATATCCTTCATGGAGCTTCTAGAATTCCCTGCAGTCCTTGAGTAGGTAGCTAGCCCTCCTCTTGCCATCCTGCTTGTCGATGTAGATGTGGATGGTGCAGGGACCCGAAAGTTTGTCGAGTGCAGAGGGATCATCGTCCCTGTTGCGGCATTGCTAGGACTGAGTGGGATTCCCGCTGTCACGGTAGCCGCTGCTGCGATAGCCGCTACTGTGGTTGTCGTCGTCACGGCGTTCGGTGTAGCCAGCCGTGACCATGTTGATTTCTTAGCGATCGTCGTAGACGCGCACCCTTCTCTTTCCTCAGCGATCGCGTCTGTGGCTGAGATCATCTTCATCATCTGAACAGTTGCGGTTGACGGCGTCCTCACCATCCGCCCAACGGTTGGCGATGTCCATCAGGTGGTCGATGGTCTTGGGCTTGACCCGACCTATCTCCTCATTGAGCTCGCAGTGCCTCACACCACCGTTGAAGGCGTCGATTGCCCTCTCCTCTGAGATGTACTCGGCAGAGTTCTTGATTACGGACCAGTGCTGCACGTAGGAGTGGATTGACTTGTTGGAGCATTGACAGTAGGCACACAACTCTTCGATTAAGGCATGCCTCTTGCAGGTGCCTTTGAAGTTGTGGATGAAGCTATATACCAGCTGCTCCCAACTGCGGATGGATCCAGTGGGAATATTATTGAGCCAGGCCCTGACCGCACCCTTCAGCTGCAGCTGAAGGCATTGCATGGCTATGTTTCTGTTTTTGCCATGCAGCTTGACTGACGACACGTGGTCATCCAGCCAAATCTTCGGCTCTTGCAAGCCGTCGAACTTGGGATTGTCCGATGGGAGTTTGAAGCCTTTGGGCATCCGAGATTGCCGGATGGCTCTGCTGAAGCATCTGGCGCCGCATAGCTCCATGTCCTCCTCCTCGGACTCTATGGAGCACACACGTATTGCATGTGATTTGTCGATCTTACGCTACGTGAACTCGTCATGGGCGTCATAGTTGCGGATCCTTCGCCGTGGGATGCGGCGACGCCGCGATAGGTCATGCTCATCCTCATCGGATGAGGGTGTGCGGCTTCTGGTGAATTTTAGCGTGGCCTTTTTCTTTGGCTTCGGAGTCGTTTCTCCGAGTAACATAGCTCCTACGAGGCCGAGGCCCGCAATCGCAGATTTGCGGATTGCGCGTCTGGGGTCCCTAGCCGGTGGCGGATTTGCTGCCAGGTATGTAGTGGCTACCATGACCGCGGCCTGTGGTGTTTTGGGCATGATGTTTCCCTATGAGTCCATCGACATGAAGGACAAGTTGAGTGCCTTGGTGGCCTCACGTCTAACGGTGGGGTCCATGTGCTCCAGCCGAGAGAGATGCTTGTGGCCATTGTAGCCTATCGAGGAGGATCTCTCGGCGGAGGAAAGCGTAGCTCTCCATATGCTTGATTCGTCGGCCACTTGCCTATGTTGTTCAAGCTCCTTGTGCTGCTCGACTTGTCGATTGTGCTCCTTTATGAGGAGCCAGTGATAGCCCATCAGCATGTCTCGAGAGTCATCCATTAGCAAATGATTGATACCTCGCACGGCCTCCCGGACTCTTTCCCACTAAGCGTCATTGAGATAGATCTCTTGACGATTGCGACTGCCATCGTTAGCAGCCTCATGTGGCCGTTCCCATTGGGATTGTCCGGGGATGGGCCATTGACTCTGTTTCCGGCTCCATTGTCAACGTTACCATCATGGATGGCCGTGCACATGTAGCGATGGGGGAGATTGTTGCTCCCACAGCTCTTAGATCCGGAACCGCAGGTTCCTTCCTCCGTAGGAGGGTCACATAGGTCGGAGTTACAGCTGCTACTGCCATCTGAATCGCTTGTCAGCGACGGTGCACTCAGGACACAGGTTGGCAACACACATGAAGCGGGCGCAATTGCCGGAGGTACCACCCGCTCAGGGAGGCGGATGGTGCTGATTTTTCCTACCTGGAAGCATAGGCTCCTAAGCATCATGTCTCCGCCATCTCCCACAGAATAAAAATCTTGGTGGGTTGCGGGTGAGTGGACGGTGAATTCGATGGTGCCGAAGAGGAGGTGGTTCTCCACAATAGAGGAGTCGAAGATCGCGGTGGATGGGGACGTCACGATCGCACAATTAGCATCCCTAGTTCCCACAGACGGCGTCAATTGACGAGGGTTCGACTCGTCAATGCCCATTGTTATGGACTTGGTTTTTGAGAAGGATGGGACACTGGAATTCGGGGAACGGCTAACAAATTTGCAACACAAGGACACGAGGTTTACCCAGGTTCAGGCCCCCAGAGGGAAAACTCTACTCCCACTTGTCTGTTCTTGATTGATGGCGGAACTGAAGATTACAAGGGTGCGCAGATTGGATCTGGCGTGATGTATGCTAGGGTATGAGAGTTGAGAGAACCTCCTCTTCGTGCCCTCCTGGACTTTATATGGGAAGGCCAGGTCTCGTGGTAGGTCGAGTCGGTTACAGATTAGGGTTAGACCCTTTGAAATTCTATAACTAGCCGTGTTCTCCAAGAAGTCGCATCCGTATTGGCCTTGGTCACCCGAATCCTTCCTAGGCTTCATCATCCCCACGGGGTAATCATGTGGGCCCCTGCCAGGCTGGTACCGGGTAGGATAAAATTAGGCACCCATAGGGTATACCCATGTCAGCTCCCCTACGGGTGGTGCACGAGATGGAGGAAGACATCGGCCAAAAATGGTTGTGCGTCGCTCCTACCGGCGAAAGCAAAACCTCCGGCCGCCGCCCTAAATATAGCGGGAGAGGGCGTGAGGTTTGGGCATGGTGTAGATTTGCAATGGCGATGGCCGTCGTGCCTACATATAGCAATAAAAGGGCGGTAAGCCTAGGCGTGAAGCGGTGGAAAATGCGGAAAGGGCATGGCAGAAGAACACGCTGGCGAGGAATTTCGCCGCCGCGTGGCCTTCGACGGGACGCGACGCCTATTGGGAGACGAGTTGTCTATCTTACTATCAGGGCTGGCTCACGGCGTTTACAGCTTCATCCGGCATCACTACAAGAAATGTGTTGACTTGTGACCTTTTCTTAATAACCATGATTTTTTTGGTCATAGATCTATGACCATTTTGAACCTAATGGTCATGGGCCATTTGAGAGGGTCCAAACCCTAGAAAACTATGACCTTTTTTATCAGGAAGGTCGTAACTTACTTACACTGATTCTTCATAAAATAGAAAGCACCTACCTATGACCTTAATTTCATAAAACTATGACATCATTCGCTGAAACAACTAGACTACCAACTAACCATTTTCACATACGTGTCAATTTCCGTCCACGTGTCAATCCTGAATAGGTAATTATAGTTTTCTAAACCTATGACTCACATATGGAACCACTTGGGATGACAGGCGGGACCCACATGCGCCACTTGTGCTGACAGGCGTGTCCCACGCGCGCCACCGACAAGACCCACGGGCGGGACCCACAGGCGCCACCTACACGACCTGATAGGGATGTCGGGAATTAATAACGGCAAAAAGAGGAGCCGCGTGGTCATGGGACATTTGAGAGGGTCCAAACCCTAAAAACTATGACCTTTTCTATCAGGAAGGTCATTACTTACTTACACCGATTGGTCATAAAATATAAAGCACCGGTCTATGACCTTAATTTTAGAAAACTATGACCATCATTCGCTGAAACAACTAGACTACCAACTAACCATTTTCACATATGTGTCAATTTCCGTCCACGTGTCAATCCTGAATAGGTAATTATAGTTTTTTAAACCTACGACTCACATATGGAACCACTTGGGATGACAGGCGGGACCCACACGCGCCACTTGTGCTGACAGGCGTGTCCCACGCGCGCCACCGACATGACCCACGGGCGGGACCCACACGCTCCACCTGCACGACCTTCTAGGGATGTCGGGAATTAATAACGGCAAAAAGAGGAGCCGCGTGGTCATGGGCCATTTGAGAGGGTTCAAACCCTAAAAAACTATGACCTTTTCTATCAGAAAGGTCATAACTTACTTACACCGATTGGTCATAAAATATAAAGCACCGGCCTATGATCTTAATTTTAGAAAACTATGACCATCATTCGCTGAAACAACTAGACTACCAACTAACCAGTTTCACATATGTGTCAATTTTTATCCACTTGTCAATCCTAAATATGTGTTTATAGTTTTTTAAACCTACGACTCATATATGGAACCACTTGTCAATCCTAAATATGTGTTTATAGTTTTTTAAACCTACGACTCACATATGCAACCACTTCCACACGCACCACTTGGGCGGACAGGAGAGTCCCACACGCGCCACCGACACGACCTGCCAAGGAAGCCGGGAATTAATAACGGCAAAAAGAGGAGCCGCAGGACTTCGAACCACGACGTGCCTGCATCCTATCATGAACCTAACCACCGCACCTCAAGAGCCTTCTATGCAAGTTATACACATGAGAATTATAAGTCTTAGCTTTAGTGGTTGGCTTGGGCCTCAGGCGGATCGATCTGCGGCTACTCCCTAGGCTGGCCTTGGACCGATGACAACGTGCGAGAGTGTGTGGATTACTGGGCTAGGTCGTTTGGCTGGCGGGTTTCCCCAGCCGGCCACCTTCACCCGTTTTCCCTCTTTATTCTTTTTTGATTTTTTTTATCTTTTTATTCATAACTCTAAATAAGTTAAATAAAATTTAGAGAACTTATAAAATTTTAGATAATATTTTTAGGATATTATGAAATACTTCTACTTTTCAAGGAAACTACATAGACAAATCATGAGCATTAGATCATGTACGTATAGTTTAATTCTGACGCACTTCCTACCGATTTGGCAGATATTTTTCTTTTTTGCAATGGGTGGACGAAAATGTTTGAGATATCTTAGTTGGGACATTGTCCTTGTAAGATGGTCTAGTATTTTTGTAAAATATTATGGTAGCATTTTGAATTATGCCTTTAGTGGTTGCTTCACAAAATGTTCCGATTTTGACACACGAAAAATGGAAAATGTTTTTTTAGATGAAAAAAGACTTCCTCATACAACATTGTTCACCATCGCAATATACACATGGCGTGTATAATATGGAAACATTATCACAAAGTATACCATGATTATGGCCATAACATTGGTCATTTGGCCAACCTCAAACATGATAGGTAATTTCAGAAAAAAAATAAGATATAACCAATATATCAAATTTGGTATTTTTACCTGCAAATATGTCACATAATATGACATGCCTCGCCATCGTGCGCCACGCATCATGCCGCGCATCTGCCTCCAACCCCGTCGTACCCTGGTAGGTGCCCTTCTGTGTCCCTCCCCTCTGCAGCGAGCGCCTCCTCTCCTCTTCCTTTGTGACCCGCGGCCAGCCTCCCGTGCTGCGTCCTTCTAAGTCGTAGCCGTCCTCCCAGGCTAGTGGTCTATGGTGAGTGTAGCCGTTATTTCCTTATGTGGTCACATTTATTCATGGAGGTGATTTTGCGTTGCTAGAATTCATCTGTTATTCATATTTCTTCTACAGAAGAGGTCAATAGCGCTCTGATTTGTGTGTGTTATTACCCTGCTTGGTGCCCTGTTTCCGGTTAGTCTAACTAGAAAGCAAATAGGATCTTATTATTCTTACAAAAATAATGCACCATAGCTTATGGCATGTTAACATACTTGTCACTTATTTACTCCCATGGAAAAAGCAAAATCACTGATTAAGTCGTTGCTAAAAACTTACTGATACTTGTGGAATTTGGATGCTTAAATTTCATCGTTGATTAACTTCACCAATGGTTGGTAATTTTTATATAAGCCCGTTATTGTCTCCACAACAGTGACTATTATAAATAATGCACACTGAAGACACACTGCCATGCTGTAATTAGAAGGATTTTATTTTCCTGTATATGTTGAATCATGATCTGTTTTCTTCTCCTTTGTTTGATCTGTATTGGAATTTTTTAGATTTTCATGTGACTGGATGATGTATGTGCGTCAAGCGATTGTTGCTTTCTTAATCATTGTAGGTTTTGCAAGTTTTGGAATATAAATGATGGATCGGTTTTCTACCTTTTTATGTCTTTCTGTTTCCTTTGTGAAACCTTGGTATGAACTGACTCACTCAAATGCCACAAAATAATATATGCAGACTTTGTAGTATCTTTGCTGAACTTTGTAGTTTCTTTCACTAATGGTCATTTTGATCCTTGGTGGTCAATGCTCCACTACTAGGAAAAAGCCTATCAGTGGCGCATAATTTTAGGACTTCTGTGGCGCATATGGGATCCGCCATTGTTATCTCGCCACTAAAGTGCAGTTCTATGGCGCATATTGAAATGCGTCACAGAAGTATGGAAAAATTTTGTGGTGCATATTGCCAAAATGCGCCAGAGAAGTCCCGAACCAGATCTCAAACTTCTATGGCGCATTTTGCCAATATGCGCCACAGAAGTCCCGAACCAGATCTCAAACTTCTGTGGCGCATTTTGCCAATATGTGCCATAGAAGTTTTTTTCAAATTTCAAAAAAAAACCCGGCCAAATCTGGCCGAAGGTGGTGCTCGAGTGGGGGTCGCCGATGGAGGAGAGAAGGATGTCGCTGGTGGAGGAGGTGGAGGTCGCCGGTGGAGGAGAGAAGGAGGCCACCGGAGGAGGAGGCCGCCGAAGGAGGAAGAGGAGGAGAAGGTCGCCGGAGGAGGAGCTCGCCGGGGTGGAGGAGGAGGGAGGTGGGAGGAGGAGCTCACCGGAGTGGAGGATGGAGGAGGAGGAGCTCACCGGGGTGGTGGTGGTGGTGGAGGAGGAGGAGGAGAATCTCACCGGGGTGGAGGAGGAGGAGGATCTCACCGGGGTGGAGGAGGAGGAGAAGGTGAGGAGAATGAGAGAAGAAGAAGTGGAGGAGAAGAAGGATGGAGGAGTGGAAGAGTATAAGAGAGGGAGAAGGGGGCGGGGATTCAAAATTCGAATCCCGCCCAAGACTTCTGTGGCGCATATGGAAGAAATGTGTCACAGAAGTTTCTCCTCCTTTTTTGTTTTTTTGCAGGAAAAAACGATCTTTTAGCCATAACTTTTTACTTTTTTTTTGAATTTTGAAAATCTAAAAAATCGCTAAACGACCAAAGGTGGTTGCGAGCGGATGCGAAATCTCGTTCTCGTCATTTTGGTATATTATACGTATTTTCTGACATCGTATGCAAAAGTTACGGCTGTTTTACCGTGGCATAAACTTTTTTTTTATAAAAAGTCGAAATGCATGTTTGTTAATTTTCCTACAAACTAGATCACATTACCTATCACTATGTGAAAGGATTTTATTTTTTGAAGTGTTTTCATTTTCTATTATTTTTTTCAAAGCTAAAAAGGCGATCCAGTGGGGGGTGGAATCTGTTTTTCCTACTCCAACTTCTATGGCGCATACCGATGAACCCTTCTGTGGTGCATATGGTCATTGGTCATACAGTCAACGAGATTCCGTGGTAGGGTCCACCCAAGCTTTCTGTGACGCATATGTTCATATGCGCTACAGAAGTTAGAACTTCTGTGGCGCATGTGGACATATACGCCACAGAAATTAGAACTTCTGTGGCGCATTTTTCCTATATACGCCATAAAAGTGTGAAGACTTCTGTGGCGCATTTTCTGAAATGTGCCACTGGACAACTTTTGTGGCGCATGGTCAGAACCATACGCCACAGAAGGTCTGCTTATCTATAGCTAGTTTCCTAGTAGTGCTTACTTCCTACGCCGAATGCAAAATAGGATGTGCATTATGATAAGCAAGTAAGCAACTTGAGTAGCATATACTATCACCGTTGGTATGTAGATATGAGTGGTAATATTGTGATGCATTGGGTCTACGAATTTTTTATTATTTTTTACTTTGTCAAGTTGAGTTTGGCATCACAAGATTTAACTAGTCTAAATAACTAACGAGTATGACCTTATTATTCTTACCATCCATTTTAGTATGTAACTTTGATTTTCACTACAGCTAGAGTTGTAGCATTACATATCATTTGTTTGTAAGACATATCTATACTAGCTAGTTTAACTCTTCTGATAACAAATCTGCTAATGTAATATATACTGCTGGTATTTCTTTATAAAATTCATTATTTTTTGGAGAGATTTGGAGGCTTGTAGAGATTTGCTAGGTTGCTGCCCGGTCTGGCCATTTCATCCCTCATTTGATTTGCGTGTGTTAGAAGGAACATGAGGACAATCTACTCGAGGGAGTACCTCATCTCGATCAACGAGTCCCAGCGCTGCAAGCACCTGCCCACCGGCGTTGATGTGTTGCTGCTCAAGTACCACCGTTGTGGTTTGCCTCACTTTCTCATGTATAACTCCATGTTTTTATGTCTATGGTTTCTGTGTGGTGACAGTATTTGACTTCATCTTTTGTGGAGCAGCGAGTTGAATGAAGCGGCATTGACCATGTTCAACAAGGGTTAGTACGCGACACCCCTAGGAAGGTCCGATCGGCCGGGGGCTACTTGCGCAGTGGGAGCGAGCGTGGGACGAAGGTGGTATACTCGCTCCACGGGGTCAAGCGACCGCGAAGGGGACTTGCCTGATCGTGTACCATTAAAACTGGGTAAGCATGTTTTCTTCTCCGGGCAGTATTTATTGGGATTCTTACTTTCCTTTTAGTGTTGGAAGCATGCGAAAGATTGTCGATCAATTGTTTGCTGGAAAAATGATATTTGTTGTTTATTCATGAGCTTGTTGCTTTGCGGTTCAGAAAAGAAGTACAACATCATGCTCGTAAATATTGCATGCCATGAAATAAATAGTACTACATCTAATTTTGAACCTCCTAATTTTGTAGATACAGATTGGTACTATTTAGAGTGGTCCGTAATATATTCAGTTAAAGTCTACAGTAAGCTTTTGTTGTACTAGAATTTAATATTTTGGAGCTTGAGAGGTCGACGGGAAGTACACAGGTAAAAACACACAAAACATCTACTGGATATACGAAGGGTCACCTTATGAGCTAAAACCTTTTGAGGCATATATTCTATCTGACTCAGCCAATCTTGTAATCAATATTAGTTCACCTCAAGTTGCATTGTTTATTCATTTGGATCAATCTTTTGTGTGTTTGATCATAGTACTTAGCAAGATTTTATTCCACATGCTTGTTACTTATGATTATTAGGATTAGGATTTCTAGCATGCAGTTCTATATTGAGTCATTCTAACTTTGTTCTATAAAATTGGAAACACAGAGCCAATTTGCAAAGCAAAGGAGCCTGATAAAGTGGCGAATCTTTGCATGAATATTGGTGATAACAAACTACATTTGTCCATTCCGCTTAGACTTATTCTGTTGTGACGGCCTCGAACAATCTGCTATATTACCAATCCACAAATCTATATTTATTCGAATAGAAGTGTTCGTTGCTTGTTTTTGCTTGTTCGAGAGTCCAAATGGGCCACTTTCTGTACAACAGGTTTACGTTGCGTGCAAATTTCCTAATGGAACTTTTTTGACTATATAGCTTCTGTAGGTTCATAATGATTTCTTTTTTCTTTCGACAGTATACGCTGTATTAACAATCACTTCTCTTTTTCAGGAACTCCAGGCTGAAGAATTTGGAACAAGCAAAGGTTCCAGGGATTCATACTTGGCAAACGGTAGATAGTCATATTCTTGTAGCTAGTTATATGTTCCTGGGTGATATGCACTATGTAGTGGTTGTAATAATACACCACAATAATATATGTTCTGACGTGAAACTATGTCTTAATTGTAATATATGTTCTAATTGTTGTTATTTCTGGAAGTTAATATTTTTTTGGGATTTGCTTATTGAAATATTGGTTATTTACTTCTACTAGACGTTTGAAACAAATAAAATGGTAGTTGGGCTCTTAAAAGGACAGGGCCCAAAAATATTAGACTAGAATGATGTGTAATTCTAGAAAAAACATTGACAATTAATAAGAAATGAAAAGTCAAATGCCAAATCCTAGGAAATAAAAAGGCCAGGATGTTGAGCTTAGCCCATCTATCACATCCGAATTTCACAAAAAAATCTAAAAGGCCTTGTTGGGCACAGCCCATGTAGAGTACCACACTAGACCGGGCTGATTTCGATCTAGAACATGCCACGTAGGATTGGCCACGTTGGAATTGACGTGGACATGCCAAATTACCCATGATCGAATTTGGTCATGGACACTATGACCATCTATTTTGGTCATATTAGTCCATGACCAATCCATAAAAAGCTACTTAGTTGTCTATAGTGACCCTCGGTATGTGACCTACTATTTTTGGTCATAGAAAAGTCATAGATGAATTACTATGACCTTTCTATGAGCAATATTTGGTGTCACCAGTTAGCACATTTCTTGTAGTGCGTCCCCGATAGCCCCCGTGGGTTGGGTTCGGCCAGGGGAAGCCAGATAAAGAAAAAGGGCCACGCCGATGCCAATTTTTTTGAGGGTGTGGACTAGGCATGAATTCGACTACTGGCGCCCGATAACCTTTTAGGGATAATTTAGGGTCCCCGGGTGGAGATGCTCTTACACATTCTCTATATTATAATCAAAAGAGTCCTTACAAATTTATTTACCGCGCTCCTCCAGTGCGTCATCCGGATCAAATGGAGCTGAGGTGTTGGGTGGAGACATGATACGTCGTAAACGTATCTATAATTTTTGATGTTCGATGCTTGTTTAGTATCAACTTTGCTATGCTTTGTCTACACTTTGAGGTATTTTTATACATTTTCTCGGACTAACCTATTAACAAGATGCCGCAGTGCCAGTTGCCTATTTTCTGTTGTTTTTGGTTTCATAAAAGCTAGTAAGGAAATATTTTTGGAATTGGATGGGACAAAAGCCAAAGTCAATATTTCACTGAGGAGAACACAGAGAACGAAGGGCAACCGAAGGGGGCCACAGGATGGCCAGACCCTAGGGCCGCACGGGCCCACCCTAGGGCGCACCTCCCTATGGTGTGCACCCCCTGGTCGGCCTCCTGCTTTGCCTCTTCGCCTATAAAAGCCCCCGATGCAGAAACCCTAAACATCCGATCAGATCTCCACAAAACAGTCCGTAGCCGCCGCCACCATCGTCCCTGGATCAGGGGATCTGAAGCTCTTCCCGGCACCCTGCTGGAGGGGAGAGATCATCCCGGAGGCCTTCTTCATCACCATGCCAGCCTCTGGTATGATGCATGAGTAGTTCACCCTTGTACTATTGGTCCATACAGTAGCTAGATGGTTGTTTCTCCTCATTTTTTCTATCATGTTTAGATCTTGTGAGCTCCGTTCATGATCAAGATCAGCTATTTGTAATCATACATGTTGTGTTTGCGGGGATCCGATGGATATTGAGATACTATGTCAGATTGATTATTGATTCTATCATGTCATATTGATTATTGATTCTATCATGTCTGTGTTGTTTGTGATCTTGCATGCTCTCTGTTGCTAGTAGCTATCTTGTCCAAGTAGATGCTTGTGACTCCAAGAGGGAGTATTTATGCTCGATAGTAGGTTCATGCCTCTAGTAATATGGGGAAGTGGCATGAATATCTAAGGTTATAGATGTGTTGTTGCTACTAGCGATAAAACAACAATCTTTTGTTCATGGAACAGGTGTATTGTTTACTTTACACACATTGCTTAATGCATTTATCCATTGCTTGCAACTTAATACTGGAGGGGGTTCTGATCATAACCTGAAGGTGGATTATTAGTCATAGATGTAGTTGGATTACGGTCTATGTATATTGTTGTAATGCCCAATCAAATCTCATAGGAATCATATGTCTAGTATTTGCATTATTATGCTTGCTCAGTCTGTCAATTGCCCTGCTGTAATTTGTTCACCCACCATGTTATCTATCTTAAGGAGAACACCTCTAGTGAACTGTGGACTCCGGTCCAATCTTTTCCATTTATACATCATCTACTGTTACCGTTTACTTTCTACCAGCAACCATTACCTTCCACACTATACGTTTAATCCTTTGTTTTCAGCAAACCAGTGAGATTGACAACCTCACAGTAAGTTGGGGCAAAGTCTTGGGTTTGTGTTGTGCAGGATTCCAAGTTGCTAGCAACACCTTGGAGTTGTTTCCTTGCTCCTACTGGTTCGATAACCTTGGTTTCATAACTGAGGGAAGACTTGCTGCTTGCTCATCACAACTTGCTCTTGGGGACTCCCAACTAAGCTCTGCAATTGACTGAGCCGTGTCAAGATTTTCTGGCGCCGTTGCCAGGGAGTTAAGGACAACTTTACAAGGGGAGTCTTTCACAACCATTTCCTTTACTTTGTTTTTGTTTTGCTTGTTTCTTTTTTTCAAAAATAAAAAATATATATTTTTGTTTGGTTTGCCTTTTCTTATAAAACACAAAAAATTATTTCATACTATAGTTGTTGGTCTGTTATTGCCTTGCTTTGTCATGCTTTCTATCAATGGTTGGTTTCTTTGAAACTAGCTCTTATTGGCAAGGTGGGTTCACGGAAGAACAAAAATATTATTATAAGGAACACTGCTTGTCACAAAAAGGGAAACACTTATGGGAACAAATTGATAATTTGAATACCATTGCTAGAAACGTGTGCTCTACTTATAATGTTACTTATTTCTTTGATAAATCTTGTTGCTGTAGGAGGTATAAACACCTCCCTTTTCAATGTGAGTATAATGATAATGTTACCATATCTTCTTATGTTAAAGGAAATTATGACTTTTATGATGTGGAATAAATTGAAGAATTTATTGGTTGGAAGGGTGCATTTGAACTTGCTAGTTTTCTTGAAAATACTGATGATTCACCTTATAAATATGAGGTTTACGATCTACTTAAAATTTGCTTTTTTAATTACAACGAAGAAAATGGCTATATTCTTAAATATATTAATAGATGCTTTCCAAAAATGGAAGGGACTAATGCCTTGCAGGAGCCTATGGAAGAAGAAATTGTTAAAACTGGAAGCTCATTAGATGAAAAAAAGGAGGAGAGTTATGAACAAAAGGAGGAAGATTGGATTAGCTACCCATGCCTACCTTCTAATGAGAGTAACTCTTTATCCCTTAATTATTTGATTGTCCCCCATGCTCATCAAAGGAGGATGAATGTTATGTTCCTGTGGATTCTTTTGAAATATCTACTATGGGTAAAACTTGTGATAATAATTATCCTCATGTTATTTATGATAATCCTTTATTTGTGCCTAACTTCAAAATGCATGGTACTAAAGATTTTTGCTTAGAAAATGTTTATGATAAAGCTCTAGATGATGGTCCTATATTGGTTGATAATATTAATTGTACTATTATTAAAAGTGAGATTGGAGGGGTCTTGAATTTATCTTGGAACCCCATACCTCTTGACAATGATCAGTCATCTTGTTATAAAATATTAAAAGTGGGTTTGAAGGTTTTAATCCCACTATTTTTTAGCTTGATAAAAATTATGTGTTTGTAGATCATGAAAAGCATACTTTATGTGATAGTTATGTTGTTGAGTTTATTCATGAGGCTACTGAAAATTATTATGAGAGAGGAAAACATGGTTGTAGAAGTTTTCATGGTACTGAAACACCTCTATATGTGCTGAAAGTTTTGAAGTTGCTCTTGTTTTATCTACCCATTCTTGTTACTATGTGCTTCTTTGATTTATTTTATTACTATATACCTATTCATATAAAGTGGGTTAGACTTAAATGTGTTTTGAATTTGCTTCTTAATGATCTCTTTTACTTCAATTCATATTTCTTATGTGAGCATCTTTCTGTGCCTAACTTAAAGGCGTTAAAGAAAAGTACTTCTCAGGAGATAACCCAATAGTTTTATTGAGTCTTGGAAGTTATTACTTATGTAATAACCTCTCCTTATCCTTTTTGTGCCAAGAATAACCTCTAATGAGAGAGAAGTAAGACTTGGGGAAGTTGCTGTCCCGAAACAGATTTTTGTGCTTCACTGTAAAATTTCGTGACAAACCTCTGTATGTCAGAATGAGCTGTAATTTTCTTAATAAATGCCCCAGGTCATGATATATCTTTTGTTAGTTCAACACTTTTCGATTTCAGTAACAGAAGGTCTTCGAAAAAATCAGTTTTTACCTGCTGGTCTGTTTTGACAGATTCTGCCATTATTTGCATTTGCCTCTTTATCGGTTTCTTTTTGAGTTCTTCTTGATCACTTGGGATTTTTAAAGGAATTTCTATAGTACCTTGTGTTTTAATGAAAGTTTTACTTGTGTTGAAACTAAACCAAAGGCCTATTATTTTGAATACACTAATGTTGCTAATGAAGATTATGTGAAGTTTTGTATGAAGGAATTTTTCAAGTGTAGGGAAGAATGATGTGATGAGATGAAAAATGGACAAAAGCACAAGATTGGGGATGCCACCCCATATCACCCCAAGAAATATCCAAGAGGTACAAGCGTCAAAGCTTGGGTATGCCCAAGGCATCCCCTTCTTCATCAATAAAAATCTCAAGTCTCTTTCTAGACACTTTGTTTTTATTGTTTCATGAACTGTTGTGTTGTTCTTGGAGCGTCTTAGTTTTCGTTTTCTTAGTTTGCTTGAATAAATTAGCTGGACCCCGCATTCACTCTTTTGGTTCAAATAAGTTGATTGGTGTTGGAAAAGACTAGAAAGTTTCCTGCTTAAGTGGTACAAAAGGGAGCTTGTTTTGACTGTGGCTTAGACTTTATCATGTCATTCTAGATGTTGGTTTGACCCTATGCTTAGTGATTATTGTTGTAGCATGACTTTTTTTCAAACAATTGAGATTTCTTAATGTGCGTTGAAAGAATCATGCATTGTTTTAGCATACAAACATAATATTGTGGTATTCTCCTTTGATGCTTTGTTTGGGTTGACTTGGCACATGCTCACACCATGTTATGACTATGAACCAGTCACCTTAGCCTTTATGATCATTTAGTTTTTTGACTTGTGATACCACTTTATGCTTTGATTGATAATGTTTTGTCGCTCTGCATGATTATGGCCATTATTGCTCTCTTAGCTAGTCGCTCCTAGTCTTTTGCTAGCCTACACTTGTATTGAGTAAGCTCTACTCATGCATCCAACTCCCAAGAAACCAAGTTATTCCAAAGAGTCCACTATAAATTCCTATGCATGGTGTGTTACACCATTCCAAGTATATTCTTGTTTTATCTATCTTCCAAATTAAACTTGTTATGAGAAAATTAGTGATTAAAGCTCTCACAAACTTGATGGCACACTTTATTTTTCTTGCCCCTAATAAACTTGAACCATTGTATCATCTATGTTGTATATTCTTGCACTTATAATTTTGGAATTAGCAGAACCGTGCTGTCATGGGTAACGCTCTCAACACCTATAAATATTACCCAGTTGATATCATGATCTTCTGTTTATGGATGTCGGCGGTGTGAAATAAAAGGGGAGCTTGTAAGTCCATGGAGTTATGTATATGTGTTAGATAAATGCCTGGGCCGCTAGCCTAAGCCATGCCTAATCATGGTGGAAACTTGCAGCATCACCAAATTGATAAATCCATGAAGCATCCTCAGAAAAAAAGAGAAAAAGAAAAAGAAAAAATACACCATGCTCATGGTAAATAAAAGGATCGCTGAGATGCTAACTGTCTGTTGTCTTGTTGAAAGAGCATTTCCTATCCCTAGTGATTTTGGTGTTTATAACAACACGCATATCAGACTAATTATTTGCCAAGTGTACCATAGGTTGTATCAAGAAATTTGTGGCTCATTCCTCCCAAAAAGGGGTTTGCAGAGTTACCGGGTGTACCGGAATTTGCTACTAGGCTTGGCAGTGTGTTTGGACAAAATGACCAAAACCTTCTGCCAGGCTAGGTACCAAAAAGCGGTAGTACCGCTTTTTACTACCTAGCTCGGCAGTAGGTTTTTGCAAGTTGCCAAAAGCCTCTGCCAGGCTAGGTACTGAAAAGCGGTAGTACCGCTTTTTACTACCTAGAGTGGCAGTAGGTTTTGGCAAGTTGCCAAATGCCTCTTCCAGGCTAGGTACCAAGCGGTAGTACCGCATTTTAGTACCTAGTGAGGCAGAAGCTTTTTGCAAGTTTTCAAAAGCTACTACCCGCCTTGGTACCAAAAAGCGGTAGTATCGCATTTTAGTACCTAGCGCGGCAGAAGCTTTTGGCAAGTTTTCAAAAGCTACTGGCCGCCTAGTGTAACATCCCAAAAATATTAAACTTAAATCATCATACTCTAATCATCAAAATTAGGGTTAACAAAAACTGTTCTAATTAAAATTATGAAGGCATGCATATGTGTATGCATGGATTTTGAAATTATTTGGAACCACCTTGTTTGATTGTTTCATTGCTTGTAAAATGTTTCTTAGGTGAAATAAACATCATCTAAACATTTCCCAAACTTTTATTAAAGACAAATAAATAGAAACCAATAAAATAAAGGAATGGTCATTTTGACCAATTTAACTCCCATGCCTACTTTGGCTGTGTCAAACTTTCAGAACCTAATGGAAACTTTTCTGGATCTTTGCACCCCTTGAATGTACTCATAACAAGGTATCAAGGCCCACTTTGTGATCATCCAGAAACTTTCAAATGCATAGTTTAAATGACAATTCAAAATTGAATCTTTATCATATGGGAAGATCCCACTTTTTCAAAAACCACTCAAACAAGCTCAACTTTCAGAACCCAAGCATCTACAGACTCACTAGCACCAATCTAGCAAACCCACCAAAACTCTTTTCAAAATTCAAAACTTGACTTCATGCGGCCATTTCATCAAACAGGTTGCAGACACAAATCATACAAAATCTAAACACTGTTTTGAGCAGTGAATTGAGCCTAACTTGTTCCCTCTCTGGACACCACTAGCCTTAGTAGATTATCTAACGGCCCTAACAAATCCCTAGCACCACTGTAAGCTTGACAAGGCCATCAATGGTGAACATCCGAGCACACCCATGTCACCCCAGTGTGGACAGAAGGCTAGAGGAAGAACTAGCCGTGCCAACCTTGTCAGGGAGGTAGCCCATGCTTCACCGCCCCCTCTCGACCAGCCTAGCCTCGCGGACAGCAGCCAGAACCGCCAGGAACGCCGCGCCCGTGCCGCTGTCGACCGTGCCGACCCACGCCACAGAGCACGCGCCGTTCCTATTCAACCAGACCATCTCGAGCCCTCTCCGCCCGCCAACATGCTCCCCACCGTCCCAGGAGACCGCCAGGCATGCCCATTTCACCGCCCGTGCCCCGTAGCCACCGCTCGCCGTCGAAGACGCCGCCTCTGCCGTGCAGAGCATCGCATGTTCCAGACCAAGCCGCACCGCCCCACGCCTCAAAACCATGTCGTTGAGCATCGCCAGGGAACACTGCACCGCCCCCTACCTTTGCCCATGCCAATAGCCTCCTGTAACATCCCCCTGACGAGCTCACTGTGCGCCCCGTCAGTCCCCTCGCTCGACTATAAATAGAGGCCACCCCCGCTCGATTTCTTCACACCATCTCACTCCCCTCTCCTCACTGATCATGCCACACCGTTCCCAGAGCAAGGCGAGCACCACCTCGCCAGAATTTCACCGGAGCCCGCCGCCTCTGGAGAAGAAGGGCGCCATCGATTTCGTCCACCCCAGGAGCTGCCGCGACCACCCCTGAGTTCGCCGTCGTCGACTTCGTCGTTCGCCCGCCTCTCCGACCGTCGCCTGCACCCCGGTGAGCCCCCAACACCCCTCACTGGCCGCGCTAGGTTTCTTTCTCGCCGACGTTGCTCAACGTCGACGATGACTCTCAGCCGTTGGATTAGAACTAGATCGAACGAACCACATCGTCCCATACCGCTTTGCCCCTCCCTGTCTCACTGACGAGTGGGGACACCCACTTAAGCAGCCCGCGGGAGCACTGCGCTTAGCAGGCCCGATTAACTTTTCCAAGCCCAGTTATTTGAATTAAACCTTTTTCATTTTGTTTCAAACTCACTTATGTACCCAACTTAAAAAATCAACCCAGATCGATTCAGTGCACCAAATTGAATGAAACCAATTTTGTTAGAAAGGTCTGAGAATGCTGAATCCAAGCCCGTTGGATTCAAGTCATTTGGATCTATAGATCACTCATGGTAAAAATAACAAGGCAGAAGCTTTTCTGCATTCAAACATTTTTCAAATTTAAACCATAATAGCTTTTGAGTTGATTCCAACTCTCAAAAATCACATTTAACCATACCTTTCAGAATATATAAAAATATATAGGTTTACCTTCAGAAATAATGTTCAAGTAATAAAAGAATGCTACATAGGCATTTCTAGCCACTTTAAATAATTAAAATAAAAGGGTAAAACCTTATTAAATTGTGATACCACTTTAAATCACATTCCCATGGACTAAAATATGTGGTGATGACATGTGTCAACATGATCCCATGTTTGGTTTGGAGAATATTAAATCTTAAGTAGTTTTTCAATGAGTAGAAATTACTTTTCTAAAAATAAAAAGAATTAAACCAAGCTTTAATCTTGTAATGTTAGTGATGATGGTGGATCATCTATAGGACCCTTGTGTGTGATGATTGCAAGTAGTTAAGTATTGTTTGGTGATTGTGTACCTCGTATTTATTCATAGACGATAGTACCGACCAAGGATACGAGGAGGAAGGAGGATTCTACGAAGCAGAAGCCGAGGAGAACTTCAACCACTGCTCTGCACAAGGCAAGCCTAATACTACTAGTGAATGTGCAAGCTATTAACCTTGCAAGCTAACACTTGCAATTTATCCAGCTTATACGGATATTGTGAAAGCTTTATTAACTAAGTGGACCAATGCAAGCTAACCCTTGCAAGATACCCTACTGATGCCACAAACCACTACTTGTTACTCTGCCCACTATATGCCTTAAGCATATATGATCCAACCCACTTGACCAACCAATCCTAGTTTTTACTTACAAGCTTTATACTTTATTTCTTTATCAAAGTATTCCTTAGAGTTTACTTAAGTGAATTATAGATACTAGAAAGTTATCTGAAGGTTGCATAAAGAGCATAAAATTTGGCCTAAGCTAGATAATCTTAATGTCACCTTAAGGCATGAGATTGAACTTAGTTAGAACTCCACTAGTTTACCACCCCTCATTATTGCTTACCCCCACCTGTAGATGCTAGTGCTAAGCATAAAACTTGATCAACTTTAGATGGGAATACTTGGTGGAAAAATGGTTATGAAAACCTTGGAATGATGGATCATTCTATTAAATTTTTTTGGACATGTGTTTCCAAACACCTGATGATTTTGGTGAAGAAAATGATGAGGCGTGAGCCTTATCCCTTTATAAAACTGATGGTTGTCTGGATGCGATACCATTCCAATTTTATCGTACAACCACAATACCCGAAGATTGGGTAGGGCTTGACTGGAAACTTATATACCTTAGTATTAGTTCCCTCACGGCCAAGGTCTGAGCTGAGGCTACCTTGTGAAGATTGTCCACCTGTGCAGTACCCAAGATGACAGTTGGTCATGGTTGGGAGGCCAAACTCACAGGAGAGGTGCTTATACTAGGGTGTGTAATCGAAAGGTTAGGATTGATTATCCGCATGCTGAGTATGGTGAATTCAGGATTTGTTCCTGACGGATGTATCGAATGTTGTGGTGAAAGTGTACAATCTCTGCAAAGTGTCAAACTATTCGAATAGCTGCGACCGCGGTTATGGACAGTTGGAGTGGCCATACTGTTCCCCCGTCAGACTTTTCAAAATGACTTGTGAAATGATTTGAAACTTTGACTTGACCACAACAGAGTTGTGATAGGGAATACAAGTTCCCACTTAGGAGTAAAAATTTGTGACGAGCATTCGTTGCTTCTAAACTTAGTAGAGATAAATCTGGCTTTTGCAAAACAACCCTAGAGCCTAGTGTCCTATTATCCAAAAACCCCTTTACCTGTTAGTATTAGTTTGCGAGTACTTAAGGAGTACTCATGGCTTTGCCCCTGGCTATTCCCATGGCCAGACTATGAAGAGGAGTACCTGGAGGATGGACCCCAGGAAGGTTACGACAACTAGGATCATCTCCCATCGTCAGCATTGTCTGTGACCCCGAAGATGGAGCTTCGCCTACGCTACCATTATTATTACGTATTCCGCTGCTTGATGTTGTATTAAGAACTGGGATCATGAGATCCCTATTTGTGTCAGAACTTATGTATCGTTTGTAATGGATGATGTACTATGGTATCCAATTCTGTTATGTCTCGCAAAAATGGTAATCCTGGGATTGCGATGTATGGCATAACAGGCATCTGGGATTAAAATCCGGGTGTTGACAAGTTGGTATCAGAGCCATCCTGACCATAGGAGACCCTAGTTAGACTGGACGTTTGAACCAAAAACTTAGTTTCAAAACCAAAGAAAACAAATATTTACAAAAACTTATTCTCATTCTTATCTCTTTGAATTCTTTCATAAAAATTCATGTTCCTCAAAAACTCTTGCAAAATACATAAAATTTTGACACACTTGATGACTCTGCTAACCTACTCATCCTCTATTCTTATAGATGGACGTGAAGTACAGCAAGTTTTACCAACTGGGGAATGGAGGAGACCTGATATTTGAGAGGGATTTGGACCAGCTTTGAACTTGGAGCGTCCACTTTTGAGTTCTTCGGAGCTCAGCTCAATGATCAAGGAGGAGAAGATCTGCAGTGGCTAATTGTTTCAAGTCTCCGAGGAAAGATTGAACCTCCCACTGCGGTGGGAATTCAGTTTACCTTGAGGGAAAACAACTGGCTCGATGGACTTGACAGAGCCATGCAGAAAGCTCTTTCTCGTCTGTGTGGGCAGAGCATCAATCAGATTAAGGGTACTCGCTTTGAGTTTTGCCCAAGGCGTGATGCTAATGGACAACCACTGGAAGCCCCATACCACCCCGAGCTGAAGACCCAATTGGACCACCTTAGCTTCATGATGTACGATCGTCAACAAGAGTTGGATAATTGTCGTGACTAATCCAACCACAAGTCCGCCATTATCAAGACGAAGGATCAGACCATCGCCATGCTAGCAAAGGATCGCAAGTCTCGCTGCCGTCAGCTCGACAAGAAGGAGCGCATTATTGCCCGTCTTCGCCACCGCATCTCATCTCTGGAGGAGACCATCCACGAGAGAGACATGCATTTGGAGGAAAGGGAGAATGCCGGAGAGGATCTTCGTGGATACCCCTACTCCTATCTCAGCGATGATGATGATTTTCTGGAAGATCAGGCTATGGATTTCTTCACCGATGAGGACGATTTTGCCTTCATCGATGATGATGAAGATGAAGAAACCACAGATTTTGAAGAGTAGTAGCATTTGAGCACTAGCATAGTGAATAGTATTCGGTCCACCGTATCGTAGTTCTTAGAATGGTTCTTAAAACCATCTGCTTTTCTTTGTTGTGGTGTGTGTTGTATCGGGTGCTATGAATGAATGAATGAATGAAAAAGCAAGTTGCTAGAAAATCTGAGTCAAACTTTAATTTTTTTTCAAAAAGACCCAAAACTTTAGAAATTTCCCTCTTTTCTCATGATCTATCTAAATCTTCAGATGCCACGTGGAGGAAGTGGTTCAACCCCGGACCCGATGTTGCAGATACTGCAAATGTTGACTTCTGACCGTGAAGCTGAAAGAGAGGAACGTCAAGCCAACCTAGCCACCCTTCAGCAGATAGCCCAGCTAGCCCACAACAACCAAGGCCACGTAAATCAGGATAACCATGGATCTAAGCTTAAGAATTTCCAGAATACCAACCCAACTGTTTTCACTAAGTCCGAAGAGCCCCTAGACGCCGATGATTGGCTGCAAACCATGGAAAATAATCTAGAAGTAGCCGGAGTGGAAGCCAACGAGAAAGTCCTGTTCGCCACCCACTATCTAGCCGAAGATGCCAGAGCATGGTGGAACAGTATTCGCGCAATGACCGGAGGCCAGATGATGACCTGGGAGGATTTCAAGGTCAAGTTTAGCAGAACCCATGTGCCACCGGGTTTGATCAAGAGAATGAGAGACGAGTTCAGAGAGCTGAAGCAAGGAAGGATGACTATAGTGGAATACCGTGACAAATTTTTGTCCTTAGCTAGGTATGCCCCGGATGAAATAGACACTGAAGCCAAGAAGAAAGAAAGATTCCTGAATGGTCTGCATGACGAGATGTAGACGGTATTAGTCAATATCCCCTTTGCGGATATTGAAGCCCTTGTCGACTCAGCTATCCAGATGGAAGGAAAGATCAACCAAGCCAATGAGAACCGCAAGAGTCGCATGATGCATCAACCAGGAACCCATCAGACCCCAAAGTATCGCCCCAACCCATCTCCAGGATTTTCCCCAAGAACCAACAGACCCCCGATGAACCGTCCGACCTATCCCAACCGTGGAAACCCTAGGCCCGGAGGAAGTCACAACGACCCCGGCAACTCTAGCAATTTCAATCGTGCCCCACCCAAGTTCAACAACAACAATGTTACCGCCAACACCAACACTGCCCCGAGGACTGGAAGCAATGCTGTGCCTGTAGCAGCCAAGGACAAGTCGCAAGTGACCTGTTATGACTATGGAAATAAAGGCCACTATTCCAACGAGTGCCCCAACAAGAAGAATGCTACCGCCCCCAATGCCAATGCCCCAGCTCAGTAGCAGCGTCGTGTTCAGCCAGGAAGAAGATTTGCCCCAGGGAATTCACTCAACCGCAATGGCCGTCTTTTTCTCATGCATGCTGAAGAAGCTCAGGAAGCGCCAGACGTCGTGCTGGGTATGTTTTCTGTTAATTCAGTACTTGCACGAGTGTTGTTTGATTCTGGTGCATCGCACTCATTTGTCACCGAAGAATTTGCCTGCACTAGTAAAATTCAACCAACCAAACTGAAACATGTTATGATTGTTCAAATTCCCGGATCAACCACCAAGGCTAGGCAAATTTGCAAAGCCGTCCCTATCCGAATCCATGGCATAGATTTTTATGCAAATCTGATAGTACTTGGAACTAAAGGTTTGGAAGTAGTACTAGGAATGGATTGGATGTCCAAACATAAAGGATTGATTGACTGTGCTAAGAAAGCCATAACCATGACCAAGATACGGAATATCAGTCGAGCATATATCTGAAACCTTACCTCGTCAATTCAAATGCAACAAGAGTATAACCCAACCTACCATTGACCAAGTCCGGATAGTCTGTGAATACCCCGATGTATTTCCAGATGTTTTGCCCGGTATGCCCCCAGATCGGGATATCGAGTTTATCATTGAACTAATCCCCGGAACCGGACCCATAGCCCAGAAACCCTATAGTATGAACCCATCAGAGCTAGTAGAACTGAAGAAGCAACTGGATTCCATGCTGGAAATTGCATTGATTTAACCAAGTGCGTCACCTTGGAGATCACCTGTCTTGTTTGTGGACAAGAAGGATGGAGGTAACCGTTTGTGTACGGATTATCGGAAATTGAATGATGTCACCATCAAGAACAAGTACCCCTTGCACAAGATAGAAGATTTGTTTGATCAGTTGACCGGTGCCAAAGTGTTTTCTAAGATTGATCTTAGGACTGGCTATCATCAACTCAAAATTCTTGCAGAGAATATTCCAAAGACTGCCTTTACCACCAGATATGGATTGTATGAGTATACGGTCATGTCTTTCGGATTAACCAATGCCCCCGCTTATTTCATGAATCTCATGAATAAGATTTTTATGGACTTCCTGGATAAGTTTGTCGTTGTTTTCATCGATGACATTCTAATTTATTCCAAATCAGAAGAAGAACATGAGCTACACCTAAGGACCATTCTTGGAACCCTTAGAGAGCATCAGCTGTATGCAAAGTTTAGCAAATGTGAATTCTGGTTACAGGAGGTAGGATTCCTCGGTCACATTGTATCAGCCGGAGGAATTGCCGTTGACCCTGCCAAAGTGAAAGACGTAGAAGATTGGCAAGCCCCAACCACTCAAACCCAAGTTCATGCATTTCTCAGATTGGCGGGATATTACCGCAAATTCGTAGAAGGATTCTCGAGTATCACCAGACCCATGACCCAATGGCTGAAGAAGGACAAGAATTTTGAATGGACCGACAAGTGTGAAGCGAGTTTTCAAGAACCTAAGAGGATATTGATTTCAGCCCCAATCTTGATCATGCCGGATATCTCGAAGCCCTTCGATGTGTATTGTGACACATCCAAGATCGGTCTCGGATGTGTGCTAATGCAAGAAGGCAAAGTTATATCCTATCTATCTCGACAATTGAATCAACATGAGCAAAATTACCCAACCCATGACCTCGAACTCGCAGCCGTAGTTCTAGCCCTGAAAACATGGAGACATTACCTAATGGGAAATCGTTGTGAGATTTATACGGATCACAAGAGTCTGAAGTATATATTCACTCAGAAGGAGCTGAATATGAGAGAGAGGAGATGGATTGAGCTAATCAAGGATTACGATCTGGACATCCACTATCACCCTGGTAAAGCCAATGTGGTAGCCGATGCCCTTAGCAGATTGCCGTGCCGCTTGAACTCCATGATTTTGAAGGAGCAACCTAGTCTGCACAAAGAGATGGAAGATTTTCGGATGGAATTAGTAAGTGAAGGATTTTTGGCTAGTATAGAACTCCAGCCCACTTTGATCAGTCAGATTAAAGAGGCGCAGAAGGGAAATGCCAGTATTGACAGAATCAAGCGTCGTATCGGTACAGGCAAAGTACCTGGATTCACCGAGGACGAAGAAGGAGTTCTATGGTACAAAGGACGCCTTTGTGTACCAGCGGATTCCGAGTTGAAAGGAGTTATTTTGAAGGAGGCTCATGATACTCTTTATTCTATCCATCCCGGAGGAACTAAGATGTATCAAGATTTAAAGGAGCAATTTTGGTGGCATAAGATGAAGAGAGAAATCAGAAGCTATATCGCCAAGTGTGATATATGTCAGCGAGTCAAGGCAGGACATCAAAGACCCGCTGGATTGTTGCAACCCTTGCAGATTCCGGAATGGAAATGAGATTCTGTAGGAATGGACTTTATCACTGGACTACCTACTTCTAGTAGGGGAAATGACTCTATCTGGGTCATAGTGGACAGATTGTCCAAAGTCGCCCATTTCTTGCCCGTCAAGACCACATATCAGAGTTCGAAACTAGCGGAGTTATACATTGCTAGAATCGTCAGTTTGCACGGAGTCCCCAAGAACATAGTATCGGATCGAGGAACTCAGTTTACCTCGAGATTCTGGAAGAAAGTCCAAGAAGGTTTAGGAACCCGTCTAGATTTCAGCACCGCGTATCACCCTCAGACCGATGGACAAACAGAGCGAGTAAACCAAATACTCGAAGATATGCTGAGAGCATGCGTGCTAGAATATGGATCCAAGTGGGAAGACTGTCTGACATTTGCAGAATTTTCATACAACAACAGTTATCAAGCCAGTTTGCAAATGGCCCCATTTGAGTTCATGTACGGAAGAAAGTGTCGTACCCCTTTGAACTGGTCGGAAGTAGGAGAGAGTCGGATCTTCAAACCCAACATCCTACGAGAAGCAGAAGAGAAGGTTCACAAGATTCGTGAGCACCTCAAGAGCGCCCAATCCCGACAGAAGAGTTACGCCGACAAGAGACGTCGAGACCTCGCCTTCAACATAGGAGATTTTGTTTATCTGAAAGTGTCGCCATTGAAGGGAATGCATCGTTTCCAACTCAAAGGAAAGTTAGCCCCCAGGTATATCGGACCTTTCAAAATTCTGAACCGTCGAGGAGAAGTGTCGTATCAATTGGAACTACCCGAAGAGATGTCAGCCGTGCACAATGTGTTCCATATCTCGTTACTTCGCAAGTGTCTCGAAGTCCCCAGGAAGACCGAAGTGTTCAAGAATATCGATTATCAGACCATAGAGATCAACGATGACCTGACCTATCCTGAAGTACCCATCCGCATTTTGGAAGAAGCTTTTCAAACTACTCGAACCCGAAGCATCAAGTTTCTCAAGATTCAGTGGAGCAACCACACAGAAGAGGAAGCTACCTGGGAACGCGAAGATCACATTAGGACGGAGTTTCCCGATCTCTTCAAATCCTAGGTAATCTTTTCGTCCTTTTTCAAATCTCGGGACGAGATTTTGTTTAAGGGGGGAAGTTTTGTAACATCCCAAAAATATTAAACTTAAATCATCATACTCTAAACATCAAAATTAGGGTTAACAAAAACTTTTCTAATTAAAATTATGAAGGCATGCATATGTGTATGCATGGATTTTGAAATTCTTTGGAACCACCTTGTTTGATTGTTTCATTGCTTGTAAAATGTTTCTTAGGTGAAATAAACATCATCTAAACATTTCCCAAACTTTTTCTAAAGACAAATAAATCGAAACCAATAAAATAAAGGAATGGTCATTTTGACCAATTTAAATCCCATGCCTACTTTGGCTGTCTCAAACTTTCAGAACCTAATGGAAACTTTTATGGATCTTTGCACCCCTTGAATGTACTCATAACAAGGTATCAAGGCCCACTTTGTGATCATCCAGAAACTTTCAAATGTATAGTTTAAATGACAATTCAAAATTGAATCTTTATCATATGGGAAGATCCCAATTTTTCAAAAACCACTCAAACAAGCTCAACTTTCAAAACCCAAGCATCTGCAGACTCACTAGCACCAATCTAGCAAACCCACCAAAAATCTTTTCAAAATTCAAAACTTGATTTCATGCGGCCATTTCATCAAACAGGTTGCAGACACAAATCATACAAAATCTAAACACTGTTTTGAGAAGTGAATTGAGCCTAACTTGTTCCCTCTCTGGACACCACTAGCCTTAGTAGGTCATCTAACGGCCCTAACAAATCCCTAGCACCACTGTAAGCTTGACAAGGCCATCAATGGTGAACAGCCGAGCACACCCATGTCACCCCAGTATGGACAGCAGGCTAGAAGAAGAACTAGCCGTGCCAACCTTGTCTAGGAGGTAGCCCATGCTTCACCGCCCCCTCTCGACTAGCCCAGCCTCGCGGACAGCAGCCAGAACCGCCAGGAACGCCGCGCCCGTGCCGCTGTCAACCGTGCCGACCCACGCCACAGAGCATGCGCCGTTCCCATTCAACCAGACCACCTCGAGCCCTCGCCGCCCGCCAACATGCTCCCCACCGTCCCAGGAGACCGCCAGACATGCCCATTTCACCGCTCGTGCCCCGTAGCCACCGCTTGCCGTCGAAGACGCCGCCTCTGCCGCGCAGAGCGTCGCATGTTCCAGACCAAGCCGCACAGCCCCACGCCTCAAAACCATGTCGTTGAGCATCGCCAGGGAACACCACACCGCCCCCTACCTTCGCCCATGCCAATAGCCGCCTGTAACATCGCCCCGAGAAGTCACCGCGGCGCCTCGTCGGTCCCCTCGCTCGACTATAAATAGAGGCCACCCCCGCTCGATTTCTTCATACCATCTCACTCCCCTCTCCTCACTAATCGTGCCACACCGTTCCCTGAGCAAGGCGAGAACCACCTCGCCGGAATTTCACCGGATCCCGCCACCTCTAGAGAAGAAGGGCGCCATCGATTTCGTCCACCCTAGGAGCTATCGCGACCACCACTGAGTTCGCTGTCGTCGACTTCGTGGATTCACGCCTCGCCGACCCGCTTTTCCCGGTGAGCCCAAGCACCCTCATTGGCTGCGGTTAGGTTTCTTTCTCGCCGGCGTTGCTCAACGTCGACAATGACACTCAGCCGTTGGATTAGAACTAGATCGAACGACCCACATCGTCCCATACCACTTCGCCCCTCTCTGTCTCACTGACGAGTGGGGACACCCACTTAAGCAGCCCGTGGGAGCACTGCGCTTAGCAGGCCGGCCCGTTAACTTTTCCCGCGCAGCCCAGTTATTTGAATTAAACCTTTTTCATTTTGTTTCAAACTCACTTCTGTACCCAACTTCAAAAATCAACCCAGATCGATTCATTGCACCAAATTGAATGAAACCAATTTTGTTAGAAAGGTCTGAGAATGATGAATCCAAGCCCGTTGGATTCAAGTCATTTGGATATATAGATCACCCATGGTAAAAATAACAAGGCAGAAGCTTTTCTGCATTCAAACATTTTTCAAATTTAAACTATAATAGCTTTTGAGTTGATTCCAACTCTCAAAAATCACATTTAACCATACCTTTCAGAATATATAAAAATATATAGGTTTACCTTCAGAAATAATGTTCAAGTAATAAAAGAATGCTACATAGGCATTTCTAGCCACTTTAAATAATTTAAATAAAAGGGTAAAACCTTATTAAATTGTGACACCACTTTAAATCACATTCCCATGGACTAAAATATGTGGTGATGACATGTGTAAACATGATCCCATGTTTGGTTTGAATAATATTAAATCTTAAGTAGTTTTTCAATGAGTAGAAATTACTTTTCTAAAAATAAAAAGAATTAAACCAAGCTTTAATCTTGTAATGTTAGTGATGATGTTGGATCATCTATAGGACCCTTGTGTGTGATTATTGCAAGTAGTTAAGTATTGTTTGGTGATTGTGTACCTCGTATTTATTCATAGACGATAGTACCGACCAAGGATACGAGGAGGAAGGAGGATTCTACGAAGCAGAAGCCGAGGAGAACTTCAACCACTGCTCTGCACAAGGCAAGCCTAATACTACTAGTGAATGTGTAAGCTATTAACCTTGCAAGCTAACACTTGCAATTTAGCCATCTTATACGAATATTGTGCAAGCTTTATTAACTAAGTGGACCAATGCAAGCTAACCCTTGCAAGATACCCTACTGATGCCACAAACCACTACTTGTTACTCTGCCCACTATATGCCTTAAGCATATATGATCCAACCCACTTGACCAACCAATCCTAGTTTTTACTTACAAGCTTTATACTTTATTTCTTTATCAAAGCTATTCCTTAGAGTTTACTTAAGTGAATTATACATACTAGAAAGTTATCTGAAGGTTGCATAAAGAGCATAAAATTTGGCCTAAGCTAGATAATCTTAATGTCACCTTAAGGCATGAGATTGAACTTAGATAGAACTCCACTAGTTTACCACCCCTCATTATTGCTTACCCCCACCTGTAGATGCTAGTGCTAAGCATAAAACTTGATCAACTTTAGATGGGAATACTTGGTGGAAAAATGGTTATGAAAACCTTGGAATGATGGATCATTCTATTGAAATGTTTTGGACATGTGTTTCCAAACACCTGATGATTTTGGTGAAGAAAATGATGAGGCATGAGCCTTAGCCCTTTATAAAACTGATGGTTGTCTGGATGCGATACCATTCCAATTTCATCGTACAACCACAATACCCGAAGATTGGGTAGGGCTTGACTGGAAACTTATATACCTTAGTATTAGTTCCCTCACGGCCAAGGTCTGAGATGAGGATACCTTGTGAAGATTGTCCACCTGTGCAGTACCCAAGATGACAGTTGGTCATGGTTGGGAGGCCAAACTCACAGGAGAGGTGCTTATACTAGGGCGTGTAATCGAAAGGTTAGGATTGATTATCCGCATACTGAGTATGGTGAATTCAGGATTTGTTCCTGACGGATGTATCGAATGTTGTGGTGAAAGTGTACAATCTCTGCAGAGTGTCAAACTATTCGAATAGCCGCGTCCGCAGTTATGGACAGTTGGAGTGGCCATACTGTTCCCCCATTAGACTTTTCAAAATGACTTGTGAAATGATTTGAAACTTTGACTTGACCACAACAGAGATGTGATAGGGAATACAAGTTCCCACTTAGGAGTTATAAATTTGTAACGAGCATTCGTTTCTTCTAAACTTAGTAGATATAAATCTGGCTTTTGCAAAACAACCCTAGAGCCTAGTGTCCTATTATCCAAAAACCCTTTACCTGTTAGTATTAGTTTGCGAGTACTTAAGGAGTACTCATGGCTTTGTCCCTGGCTATTCCCATGGCCAGACTATGAAGAGGAGTACCTGGAGGATGGACCCCAGGAAGGTTACGACAACTAGGATCATCTCCCATCGTCAGCATTGCCTGTGACCCCGAAGATGGAGCTTCGCCTACGCTACCGTTATTATTACGTATTCCGCTGCTTGATGTTGTATTAAGAACTGGATCATGAGATCCCTATTTGTGTAAGAACTTATGTATCGTTTGTAATGGATGATGTACTATGGTATCCAATTTTGTTATGTCTCGCAAAAATGGTAATCCTGGGATTGCGATGTATGGCATAACAGGCATCTGAGATTAAAAATCCGGGTGTTGACACCTAGGTACCAAAATTCTAGTACCTAGCGTGGCAGAGGGTTTTTGGAAAGTTGGTAAATGCCACTGCCCTCCACGGTACCAAAATGCGGCACTACCGCATGCGTCCGGTAGTACCGTAGCCCAGGGGCGGTTCTACCGCTTTGCGGTAGCACCACAAATTGATACCGCTAGTGGTTGGGGCCTATGTTCTTTGATTAACACACTTCCGGTACCAGGCCGATAGTACCGGTGTTTTCTGGTACTACCGCTTGGAAATCCGGTACTATCGCTGCAATAAATGCTCAATGGTCAGATCTGCTCAGAAGGCTATAAATACCCCTCCACCTACCTTGCGACAAGGTGATCATTGCATTGAAGACTACCACCTCCATTTGAGCCACAAAATCGCCAAGATATCTTCACTCCACCATCCAAAGTCTTTGATCTTTGGAGAATCAAAGGAGGAGGACTTGATCTACTACTTCACCAAAAGAGATCTTCATTTCCCCCTCATTCATTTGAGGGCCCCCATTGCTCTAGTGTTTTCTTTGGAAACCCTAGTTCTAGATTTGGTTCTTACAAGCTTGTCTTTGATTGTCTTGACAACTTGCTTGTATTTGGGAGCCTCCAATTAAGTTGTGGATGTGTGCCCCGAACTTGTTGTAAAGGTGCCGACTTCCACCTCGAAGGTTGCTGATATAGTGGAAGGTGGATCGATCCTGTTGGGGTGAGATTCATCGGAGAACAAGGGAGGCCTCTCGTGGCATTGGTGGTTTGAAACCACCCCCTCTCCAAACGTAGACGTACTTCCCCTCAAAGGAAGGAACTACGAGAAACAAATCCTTGTGTCTCCGCGTCCGCCACTTTGGTTACTTCTATCCTTTACCACACTTTACTTACTTGTTCTTGCTTAGTGTTGTGTTTGCTAGTGCTAGTTTGTCATATAGATAAATTAACCTTAATTGCATTATCTAGATAATTTACCTTTCTTGTCGAACCTTAATTTGAAAAATAAGAAATTTGAAGTAGCACCTATTCACCCCCCCTAGGTGCCCATACGATCCTTTCAATTGGTATCCGAGCCTCGACTCTTTATTCGGGCTTTACCGCCTAAGAGTATATGGGTAGCAAAGTAGGGGAAGGTGATGGTGAGTCTATCCAATCGGTGACCATGGATGATCTCAATAACTTGGAAACAAGATTGAGCTCCACCTTGGGCAACGAGATCAAACAATTGCATAAGTTACTTGAGCAACTTGTTAAAGATAAAGATGGCTCATCATCCCCTTCTCCTCAAGAGGATCCTCCATCTGTGGTACCTAAGGGTAATGCTCCGGTATCACCCGAAGGTATGGCAGTGGGGGGGGGGTAAACAAGACAACACTAATTCCTCCACACAAAATGATGGTGGGAAAGGTGAGAACCGTGACTCATGGTACTCTCTTGATCCTCCAATCCCTCACCCTCATGTAAACAATAGAGGTGACCCACCTAAGCTTGAAGCATCTACTACTTTTGCTCAATGGCAATCTCTAATGAAAACTCATGTGCGTAGCTGTTGCATTGAACTTTGGAACATCATCGAACAAGGACTCTATATTGGGGATCCAAACAACTTGACAAGAAGAGAAGTTGTCAATACTCAACTCAATGCCACCGCTTTTCACATGATTCAACAAGGATTGGGTACAAAGGATTACCCACACATTGAACACCTCAGCATCGCCAAGGAAGCTTGGGATGCTCTCACGGTGTTGTTTGTTGGGAATGAGAGCATGAGGAGGAACCGGTATGATGCACTAAGCAATGAAGCCGAATGCTTCTACATGAAGGAAGGTGAAAATCATGAATACATGTACCATAGGCTCAAGACCACCGCCACCGCTTTTAGAAATGTGGGTGCCTCACATGTGGATGATGCTTTGATAAAAAGGAAATATGTGAGTGCACTCATGCCCTTTGAGTCCACTGACTTGAATAGCCTAAAAGGAAGACACAAATACCATCTCATGACCTCCAATGAAGTTATGCAAGAGATGGCCTCGTTCAAGGTTGGCGCCACCCTTGGTATGATCAATGTTGTCAATGTTGCTTTGAAGGCCAAAGTTGTGGAACATGGGGATGAAGATGATAGTGATGAAGGCCTCTCCATGGACCACCCCGATGATGTCAAGATTGCTCATAGTCAATATATGGCCTTCTATGCAAAGAACTTTTGGAAGAACCCCGCCAAGGCCAAGATGGAAATGCAACAAAGAAGCAACCCAAATGGGAAAAGAGAAAATACCACTAGATTGAGAACTTGCTTCAATTGTGGTGACCGCTATCACTTTGTGGCGAGTTGCCCCTATGAGAAGAGAGAAGATCATGGGGGTAAGCTTGTGTTGAAGAAAACTCCCAAAGCTCCTTACAAGAAACCCTTCGTCAAGAAGAATCCCACCAACAAGAAGTCGGGCGAAATTGTTTTGATCACTCATGAAGAATTCTCCTCCGACAATGAAGATGAGGAACAAGAAACATCAAGTGGTGTGGCTTCTCTAGCCACCACTTCTACTCCAACACTCTCACTCTTCGATTCTCCAAATGAGAATGCTCCCAACAAAAACGTTACTTGCCTTATGGCAAGAGGAATGGAGGTATCCTCATCATCTCACTCCACCCCCTTAGCTAATGATGAAATTGATGATGAGATGTCTCTTGACATAAAAAAGGAATTAATTGCTTTTGATGAGTTTGTGACTAACTTACAAGGGGAGGCCAAGACACATTTTGGGAACATCTTAGATTAACTTTCCCACACTCAATAGCTTCTAGATGTAAGATGTAAACTTGGGCATGAACACATGATTGAACTAGAAGCCCTAAATAATGCTCTAGAAGAAGAACAAGAGACTAGAATGTCTCTTGAACTAAAACTTGAAGGGCTTGATGAGGCCAATGATGTAATTGTTAATATACTCATCAAGTAACATGATCATGCTATTGCTAAATATAAAAAGGCTAAAAGGACAAGATTGAGTTTGGTGTGGTTCATAAAAAACTTGCCGAGGAATTTAGTTCACTTGACAAGGCTCACAAGGCATTGGAAAGTGAACTCTTGTCTCTCACAAAGTCCTATGAAACGCTTCAAACTCAATTGACCAATATTCCCTCACCTAGTAACTTCATTCCATCTAGTAGTACAACTATTCTTGAAGAAAATGCTAGGTTGAAGGGGGAGCTAGCCAAGGCCACATTTCCACAAGGCAACAAGTCCATTGATGATCTTTTGAGTAAGCAAAGGCCTAGTGGTGAGAAAGGGGGCATTGGTTTTGTCTCAGAGACCAAGAAGAAGAACAACAAGAAGAAGGCCAAGCCCGCACAACAGAAAAACAAGGTCATTGTGGATAGTAAGACCACAAGTGGTAAAACTATGTCTCCCGATGACTTTGCGGGAAGTGCTAACCCTCACTATGTTCTAATGCGTGATTATTATGGTGATGTGTATGCACAATATGTTGGCCCATATGATGGTTATATTTCTTGGTATATTTGGGTCCCCAAGACCCTTGTTTCTAACAAAAGAGGACCCATTGAGAAATGGGTACCTAAAAATTAGCTTGATCTTGTAGACATATGCTTCCGGAGGGTCAAAGTGGATGCTTGATAGTGGTTGCACAAGTCATATGACCGGAAGCTCGTTTATTGTCAAGGACTTAAATACAAATGATGATCAAATAACCATGACATATGCCGACAAGTCAAAGTCTAAGGTAATGGGTTTCGGCAAGGTAGTGGTTGCTCACGATATTACACTTGTGAACGTCATGCTTGTTGAGACCCTTGGATACAATTTACTTTCAGTCTGTGCTCTTGGAAAGATGGGCTTTACCGTCTTTATTGATGATGATATTGTGGTCCTCATGTGGATCAAGTCTCTCAAGGTCGCTTTCGTTGGGTATGTCGAACATGACTTGTATGTGGTGGACTTTTCAGGGCAAACCACTACAAGTGCGATGTGCTTATTCGGAAAGGCCGATGTCGGTTGGTTATGGCATCACCAACTAGCCCATGTTAATATGAGAACTTTGCAAAGTCTCCACAAGGAGGGCCATATTGTTGGACTAAAAGAAAATGTTTCCTTTGCCAAAGATCGTGTTTGCAGGGCTTGTGTTCTAGGAAAAATGCATGAGGCTCCCCACAAGCCAAAGAACCGCATCAAGTCCACCAAGATCTTGGAGCTCCTTCATGTGGACCTCTTTAGTCCTCCTTCTCATGCATGTCTTGGTGGGAAGAAATATTGTTTGGTGATTGTTGATGACTTTTCAAGATATCCATGGGTATATTTCTTCAAGTTAAAGAGTGAGACCCAAAATACCTTCATCGACTTCATCAACATGGTTCAACATCAATACAATCTTCCCGTGTTGATTATAAGAAGTGACAACGTCACCAAGTTCAAGAACTACACCTTGAATGATTTCCTTAGTGATGAGGGGATAAAACACCAATATTCCGCTGCATATACCCCTCAACAAAATGGTGTGCCCGAGAGGAAGAACCGGACTCTTATTGAGATGTCTAGGACCATGTTGGCGGAGTTGAAATCTCCATACAACTTTTGGGCCGAAGCCATCTCCACCGCTTGCCAAGCATCAAACCGGCTCTACCTCCGCAAAGTGTCAACACCCGGATTTTTAATCCCAGATGCCTATTATGCCATACATTGCAATCCCAGGATTACCATTTTTGCGAGACATAACAGAATTGGATACCATAGTACATAATCCATTACAACCGTACATAAGTTCTTACACAAATAGGGATCTCATGATCCAGTTCTTAATACAACATCAAGCAGCAGAATACGTAATAATAACGGTAGCGTAGGCGAAGCTCCATCTTCGGGGTCACAGGCAATGCTGACGATGGGAGATAATCCTAGTTGTCGTAACCTTCCTGAGGTCCATCCTCCAGGTACTCCTCTTCATAGTCTGGCCATGGGAATATCCAGGTACAAAGCCATGAGTACTCTTTAAGTACTCGCAAACTAATCTAACAAGGGAAAGGGGTTTTTGATAATAGGACACTAGGCTCTAGGGTTATTTTGCAAAAGCCAGATTTATCTCTACTAAGTTTAGAAGCAACGAATGCTAGTTGAAGTTTTAAAACACCTAAATGGGAACTTGTATTTCATATCACAACCCGGTTGTGGTCAAGTCAAAGTCTCACTTTGTTTCACAAGTCATTTTGAAAAGTCTGACGGGGAACAGTATGGCCACTCCAACTGTCCATAACCGCGGACGCGGCTATTCGAATAGTTTGACACTCTGCAGAGATTGTACACTTTCACCACAACATTCGATACATCCGTCAGGAACAAATCCTGAATTCACCATACTCAGTATGCGGATAATCAATCCTAACCTTTCAATTACACGCCCTAGTATAAGCACCTCTCCTGTGAGTTTGGCCTCCCAACCATGACCAACTGTCATCTTGGGTACTGCACAGGTGGACAATCTTCACAAGGTAGCCTCAGCTCAGACCTTGGCCGTGAGGGAACTAATACTAAGGTATATAAGTTTCCAGTCAAGCCCTACCCAATCTTCGGGTATTGTGGTTGTACGATAAAATTGGAATGGTATCGCATCCAGACAACCATCAGTTTTATAAAGGGCTAAGGCTCATGCCTCAACATTTTCATCACCAAAATCATCAAGTATTCGGAAACACATGTCCAAAACATTTCAATAGAATGATCCATCATTCCAAGGTTTTCATAACCATTTTTCCACCAAGTATTCCCATCTAAAGTTGATCAAGTTTTATGCTTAGCACTAGCATCTACAGGTGGGGGTAAGCACTAATGAGGGGTGGTAAACTAGTGGAGTTTTAACTAAGTTCAATCTCATGCCTTAGGATGACATCAAGATTATCTAGCTTAGGCCAAATTTTATGCTCTTTATGCAACCTTCACATATATCTTTCTAGAATCTACAAGTCACTTAAGTAAACTCCAAGTAATAGCTTTGATAAAGAAATAAAATAGAAAGCTTGTAAATAAAACTAGGATTGGGTATCATCAAATATGTCTAACCAAGCATGCTTAGTGCATTGCATAGGTTATCCAACTTTCATAATTGCAAGTGTTAGCTTGCCTTGAGCAGAGCAGTGGTTGAAGTTCTCCTCGGCTTCTTCTTCATAGAATCCTCCTTCCTCCTCGTATCCTTGGTCGGTACTAGCGTCTATAAATAAATACGAGCTACACAATCACCAAACAATACTTAACTACTTGCAATCATTAGACACAAGGGTCCTATAAATGATCTAACATCATCTCTAACATTACAAGATTAAGGCTTGGTTTAATTCCTTTTATTTTTAGAAAAGTAATTTCTACTCATTGAAAAACTACTTAAGATTTAATATTCTCCAAACCAAACATGGGATCATGTTGAACATGTCATCACCACATATTTTAGTCCATGGGAATATTATTTTGAAGTGGTGTCACAATTTAATAAGGTTTTACCCTTTTATTTTAATTAAATAAAGTGACTAGAAATGCCTATGTAGCATTCTTTTATTACTTGAACATTATTTCTGCAAGTAAACCTGTATATTTTTATATATTCTGAAAGGTATGGTTAAATGTGATTTTTGAGAGTTGGAATCAACTCAAAATCTATTATGGTTTAAATTTGAAAAATGTTTGAATGCATAAAAGCTTTTGCCTTGTTATTTTTACCATGAGTGATCTATAGATCCAAATGACTTGAATCCAATGGTCTTGGATTTAGCATTCCCAGACCTTTCTAACAAAATTAGTTTCATTCAATTTGGTGCACTGAATCGACCTGGGTTGATTTTTGAAATTGGGTACAGAAGTGTGTTTGAATTAAATGGAAAAGGTTTAATTCAAATAACTGGGCTGCACGGGAAAAGTTAACGGGCTGGCCTGCTAAGCGTAGCGCTTCCGCGGGCTGCTTAAGTGGCTGTCCCCACTCGTCAGTGAGACAGGGGGTGCGAAGCGGTATGGGGCGATGTGGGGCGTTCGATCTAGTTCTAATCCAACGGCTGAGAGTCATCGTCGACGTTGGGCAACGCCGACGAGACAGAAACCTAGCACGGCCAGTGGGGGTTGCTGGGGGCTCATCGGGGTGCAGGCGAGGGTCGGCGAGGCGGGCGAACGACAAAGTCGACAACGGCGAACTCAGGGGTGGTCGCGACAGCTCCTGGGGTGGACGAAATCGATGGCGCCCTTCTTCTCCATAGGCGGCGAGCTCTGGTGAAATTCCGGCGATGCACTGCTCGCCTTGCTCCGGGACTGAGGTGGGGTGGGTCTGGGTGAGAGAGGAGTGGAATGGTGTGAAGAATTCGAGCGGGGGAGTCCTCTATTTATAGTCTCGACGGTGAGACCCAACGGCATGGGCGGGCGACGGTGGCGACATGGCTACGGACTGCTAGAGGCATGGTGGTCTCCTGGCGATGCTCTACGGCTTTAATGCGTTTGTAGGGGCGGTGTTGTTTGGTCTGGAACACGCAACGCTCTGCGCGGCAGAGATGGCGTCTTCGACGGCGAGCGGTGGCTGTAAGGCCACGGGCGTGAACGGGATGTCTGGCGGTCTCCTGGGTCGGTGGTGATCGTATATGCACGCGGTGAGGGCGGCGCGCGGTCTGTGGGCTTCGGTCGAGGGTGGCGCTTTGGCGCATGCTCGACACGGTTGGCAGAGGCATAGGCGCGGCGTTCCTGGGTGCTCTGGTCGGTGTCTTCGAGGCAGGGCTGGTCGAGAGGGGGCGGTGAGGCATGGGTGATCTCCCAGACAAGGTTGACGTGGCTAGTTTCCTTCCTAGCTTGATGTCCACACTGGGGTGGCAAAGGTGGCTTCAGCTGTTCACCATTGATGATATTGGCAAGCTCACAATGGTGCTAGTGCTTGGTTAATCTTGCTAGATGATCTACTAAGATGGTTGTGAGCTAGATAGGGAACCAGTTAGGCTCAAAACACTACACACTATAGTGTTTTGATTTTGTTTGATTTGTGTCTGCCAAGTGTTTGATGAAATGGCCGCATGAATTCAAGTTTTGAATTTTGAAAAGATTTTTGGTGGGTGTGCTAGATTGGTGCTGGTGAGTCTGCAGATGCTTGGGTTTTGAAAGTTGAGCTTGTTTGAGTGGTTTTTGAAAAAGTGGGATCTTCCCATATGATAAAGATTCAATTTTGAATTGTCATTTAAACTATGCATTTGAAAGTTTCTGGATGATCACAAAGTGGGCCTTGATACTTTGTTATGAGTACAATCAAGGGGTGCAAAGATCCAGAGAAGTTTCTGTTAGGTTCTGAAAGTTTGAGACAGCCAAAGTAGGCATGGGAGTTAAATTGGTCAAAATGACCATTCCTTTATTTTATTTGTTTTGATTTACTTGTCTTTGGGAAAAGTGTGGGAAATGTTTTAGATGATGTTTATTTCACCTAAGAAACATTTTACAAGCAAGGAAACACACAAACAAGGTGGTTCAAAAGAATTTCAAATTCAATGCATACTCATATGCATGCATTCATAACTTTATTTAGAAAAGTTTTTGTTAACCCTAATTTTGATGATTAGAGTCTGATGATCCAAGTTCAATATTTTTGGGATGTTACAAACCTTCCCCCATTAAACAAAATCTCGTCCCGAGATTTGAAAAAGGACGAAAATATTACCTAGGATTTGAAGAGATCGGGAAACTCTGTCCTGATGTGATCTTCGCGCTCCCAGGTAGCTTCCTCTTCTGTGTGATTGCTCCACTAAATCTTGAGAAACTTGATGCTTCGGGTTCGGGTAGTTCGAAAAGCTTCTTCCAAAATACAGATGGGTACTTCGGGATAGGCCAGGTCATCATTGATCTCTATGGTCCGATGGTCGATATTTTTGAACACTTCGGTCTTCCCGGGGACTTTGAGACACTTGCGAAGTAATGAGATATGGAACACATTGTGCACGGCTGACATCTCTTCGGGTAGTTCCAATTGATACGACACTTCTCCTCGACAGTTCAGAATCTTCAAAGGTCCGATATATCTAGGGGCTAACTTTCCCTTGAGTTGGAAACGCTGCATTCCCTTCAATGGTGACACTTTCAGATAAACAAAATCTCCTATGTTGAAGGCGAGATCTCTACGTCTCTTGTCGGAGTAACTCTTTTGTCTGGACTGGGCTATCTTGAGGTGCTCACGAATCTTGTGAACCTTCTCTTCTGTTTCTCGTAGGATGTCGGGTCCGAAGATCTGACTCTCTCCTACTTCCGACCAGTTCAAAGGGGTGCGACACTTCCGTCCGTACATGAATTCAAAGGGGGCCATTTGCAAACTGGCTTGATAACTATTGTTGTATGAAAATTCTGCGACGGGAAGACAGTCTTCCCACTTGGATCCATATTCTAACACACATGCTCTCAGCATATCTTCGAGTATTTGATTTACTCGCTCCGTTTGTCCATCGGTCTGAGGGTGATATGCGGAGCTGAAATCTAGACGGGTTCCTAAACCTTCTTGGACTTTCTTCCAGAATCTCAAGGTAAACTGAGTTCCTCGATCCGATACGATGTTCTTGGGGACTCCATGCAAACTAACGATTCTAGAGATGTACAACTCTGCTAGGTTCGAACTCTGATAGGTGGTCTTGACGGGTAAGAAATGGGCGACTTTGGACAATCTGTCCACTATGACCCAGATAGAGTCATTTCCCCTACTAGAAGTAGGCAGTCTAGTGATAAAGTCCATTCCTACAGAATCCCATTTCCATTCCGGAATCTGCAAGGGTTGCAACAATCCAGCGGGTCTTTGATGTCCTGCCTTGACTCGCTGACATATATCACACTTGGCGATATAGCTTCCGATTTCTCTCTTCATATTATGCCACCAAAATTGCTCCTTCAAATGTTGATACATCTTAGTTCCTCCGGGATGGATAGAATAAAGAGTATCATGAGCCTCCTTCAAGATAACTTCTTTCAACTCAGAATCTGCTGGTACACAAAGGTGTCCTTTGTACCACAAAACTCCTTCGTCCTCGGTGAATCCAGGTACTTTGCCTGTACCGATACGACGCTTGATTCCGTCAATACTAGCATTTCCCTTCTGCGCCTCTTTAATCTGACTGATCAAAGTGGGCTGGAGTTCTATGCTAGCCAAGAATCCTTCACTTACTAATTCCATTCGAAAATCTTCCATCTCTTTGTGCAAACTTGGTTGCTCCTTCAAAATCATGGTGTTCAAGCGGCACGGTAATCTGCTAAGTGCATCGGCTACCACATTGGCTTTACCAGGGTGATAGTGAATGTCCAGGTCGTAATCCTTGATTAGCTCAATCCATCTTCTCTGCCTCACATTCAGCTCCTTCTGAGTGAATATATACTTTAGGCTCTTGTGATCCGTATAGATCTCACAACGGTTTCCCATCAGGTAATGTCTCCATGTTTCCAGGGCTAGAACTATGGCTGCGAGTTCGAGGTCATGGGTGGGGTAGTTTTTCTCATGTTGCTTCAGTTTTCGAGATAGATACGATATAACTTTGCCTTCTTGCATTAGCACACATCCGAGACCGATCTTGGATGTGTCACAATACACATCGAAGGGCTTCGTGATATCTGGCATGATCAAGATTGGGGCTGAAATCAATCTCCTCTTGAGTTCTTGAAACCTCGCTTCACATTTGTCGGTCCATTCAAACTTCTTGTCCTTCTTCAGCAATTGGGTCATGGGTCTGGCGATACTAGAGAATCCCTCTACGAATTTGCGGTAATATCCCGCCAATCCGAGAAATGCACGAACTTGGGTTTGAGTGGTTGGGGCTTGCCAATCTTCTACATCTTTCACTTTGGCAGGGTCAATGGCAATTCCTCCGGCTGATACAATGTGACCGAGGAATCCTACCTCCTGTAACCAGAATTCACATTTGCTAAACTTTGCATACAGCTGATGCTCTCTAAGGGTTCCAAGAATGGTCGTTAGGTGTAGCTCATGTTCTTCTTCTGATTTGGAATAAATCAGAATGTCATCGATGAAAACAACGACAAACTTATCCAGGAAGTCCATAAAAATCTTATTCATGAGATTCATGAAATAAGCAGGGGCATTGGTTAGTCCGAAAGACATGACTGTATACTCATACAATCCATATCTGGTGGTAAAGGCAGTCTTTGGAATATCCTCTGCACGAATTTTGAGTTGATGATAGCCAGTTCTAAGATCAATCTTAGAGAACACTTTGGCACCGGTCAACTGATCAAACAAATCTTCTATCTTGGGCAAGGGGTACTTGTTCTTGATGGTGACATCATTCAATTTCCGATAATCCGTACACAAACGGTTACCTCCATCCTTCTTGTCCACAAACAAGACAAGTGATCTCCATGGTGACGCACTTGGTTGAATCAATCCAATTTCTAGCATGGAATCCAGTTGCTTCTTCAATTCTGCTAGCTCTGACGGGTTCATACTATATGGTCTCTGGGCTATGGGTCCAGTTCCGGGGATTAGTTCGATGATAAACTCGATATCCCGTTCTGGGGGCATACTGGGCAAAACATTTGGAAATACATCGGGGTATTCACAGACTATCCGGACTTGGTCAATGGTAGGTTGGGCTATACTCTTGTTGCACTTGAATTGACGAGGTAAGGTTTCAAATATATGCTCGACTGATATTCCGACTGTACTGGTCATGGTTATGGCTTTCTTGGCACAGTAAAATCAATCCTTTATGTTTGGACATCCAATCCATTCCTAGTACTACTTCCAAACCTTTAGTTCCGAGTACTATCAGATTTGCATAAAAATCTCTGCCATGGATTCAGATAGGGACGGCTTTTTAAAATTTTCCTAGCCTTAGTGGTTGATCCGGGAATTTGAACAATCATAACATGCTTCAGTTTGGTTGGTTGAATTTTACTACTGCATGCAAATTCTTCGGTGACAAATGAATGCGATGCACCAGAATCAAACAACACTCTTGCAAGTACTGAATTAACAGAAAACATACCTAGGACGACGTCTGGCGCTTCCTGAGCTTCTTCAGCATGCATGAGAAAAAGACGGCCGTTGCGGTTGAGTGAATTCCCTAGGGCAAATCTTCTTCCTGGCTGAACACGACGCTGCTGCTGAGCTAGGACATTGGCATTGGGGGCTGTAGCATTCTTCTTGTTGGGGCACTCGTTGGAATAGTTGCCTTTATTTCCACAGTCATAACAAGTCACTTGCGACTTGTCCTTGGCTGCTACAGGCACAGCATTGCTTCCCGTCCTAGGGGCAGTGTTGGCGTTGGCGGTAGTATTGTTGTTGTTGAATTTGGGTGGGGCACGATTGAAATTGCTAGCGTTGTCGGGGTTGTTGTGATTTCCTCTAGGCCTAGGGTTTCCACGGTTGGGGTAGGTCGGACGGTTCATCGGGGGTCTGTTGGTTCTTGGGGCAAATCCTGGAGATGGGTTGAGGCGATACTTTGGGGTCTGATGGGTTCCTGGTTGATGCATCATGCGACGCTTGTGGTTCTCATTGGCTTGGTTGATCTTTCCTTCCATCTGGATAGCTGAGTCGACAAGGGCTTCAATATCAGCAAAGGGGATATTGACTAACATAGTCTGCATCTCGTCATGCAGACCATTCAGGAATCTTTCTTTCTTCTTGGCTTCGGTGTCGATCTCATCCGGGGCATACCTAGCTAATGACAAAAATTTGTCACGGTATTCCACTACAGTCATCCTTCCTTGCTTCACTCTACGAACCGCTCTCATTCTCTTGATCAAACCTAGTGGCACATGGGTTCGCTAAACTTGACCTTGAATTCTTCCTGTGTCATCATCGGCCTCACGGTCATTGCACGAACACTGTTCCACCATGCCCTGGCATCTCCGGCTAGATAGTGGGTGGCGAACAGAACTTTCTCGTTGGCTTCCACTCTGGCGACTTCTAGGTTATTTTCCATGGTTTGCAGCCAATCATCGGCGTCTAGGGGTTCTTCTGACTTAGTGAAAATAGGTGGGTTGGTATTTTGGAAATTCTTGAGCTTAGATCCATGATTGTCCTGATTTCCATGGCCTTGGTTGTTGTGGGCTAGCTGGGCTATCTGCTGAAGGGTGGCTAGGTTGGCTTGACGTTCCGCTCTTTCAGCTTCGCGGCCAGAAGTCAACATTTGGAGAATCTGCAACACCGGGTCCGGGTATGAACCACTTCCTCCACGTGGCATCTGAAGATTGAGATAGATCATGAGAAAAGAGGGAAATTTCTAAGGATTTGGGTCTTTGAAAAAAAAATAAAGTTTGACTCAGATTTTCTAGCAACTTTCTTTTTCATTCATTCATTCATAGCACACGATACAACACACACCACAACAAAGAAAAGCAGATGGTTTTAAGAACCATTCTGGAAACTACGATACAATGGGACCGAATACTACTCACTACGCTAGTGCTCAAGTGCTACTACTCCTTGGAATCTGTGGCCTTATCATCCTCATCATCATCGATGAAGGCGAAATCGTCTTCATCGGTGAAGAAATCCATAGCCTGATCCTCCAGAAAATCATCGTCATCGCTGAGATAGGAGTAGGGGTCTCCACGAAGATCCTCTCTGGCATTCTCCCTTTCCTCCAACTGCATGGCTCTCTCGTGGATGGTCTCCTCCAAAGATGAGATGCGGTGGCGAATGCGGGCAATGATGCGCTCCTTCTTGTCGAGCTGACGGCGGCGAGACTTTCGATCCTTTGCTAGCATGGTGATGGTTTGGTCCTTCGTCTTGATGATGGCAGACTTGTGGTTGGAGTAGTCACGGTAGTTATCCAACTCCTGCTGACGATCATACATCATGAAGCTAAGGTGGTCCAATTGAGTCTTCAGCTCAGGGTGGTATGGGGCTTCTAGTGGTTGTCCATTTGCATCACGCCTTGGGCAAAACTCAAAGCGAGTACCCTTGATCTGATGGATGCTCTGCCCACACATACGGGAAAGAGCTTCCTGCATGGCCCCGGCAAGTCCACCGAGCCAGTTGTTCTCTCTTAAGGTAAACTGAATTCCTTCCGCAGTGGGAGGTTCAATCTTTCCTCTGAGACTTGCAACAATTAGCCACTGCAGATCTTCTCCTCCTTGACCCATTGAGCTGAGATCCGAAGAACTCGGGGTGCGGATGCTCCAGAAGTTCCGAAAGCTGGTCCAAATCACTCTCAAAGATAAGGTCTCCTCCATTCCCCAACTGATAAAACTTGTTGTACTTCACGTCCATCTATAATAATATAGGATGAGTAAGTTAGTAGAGTGATCAAGTGTGTCAAAATTTTATTTATTTTGCAAGAGTTTTTGAGGAACATGAATTTTTATGAAAGAATCAAAGGGATAAGAATGAGAATAAGTTTTTGTAAATATTTGTTTTCTTTGGTTTTGAAACTAAGTTTTTGATTCAAACGTCCAGTCTAACTAGGGTCTCCTATGGTCAGGATGGCTCTGATACCAACTTGTCAACACCCAGACTTTTAATCCTAGATGCCTGTTATGCCATACATCGCAATCCCAGGATTACCATTTTGGCAAGACATAACAGAATTGGATACCATAGTACATCATCCATTACAACCGTACGTAAGTTCTTACACAAATAGGGATCTCATGATCCAGTTCTTAATACAACATCAAGCAGCAGAGTATGTAATAATAACGGTAGCGTAGGCGAAGCTCCATCTTCGGGGTCACAGGCAATGCTGACGATGGGAGATGATCCTAGTTGTCGTAACCTTCCTGGGGTCCATCCTCCAGGTACTCCTATTCATAGTTAGGCCATGGGAATAGTCAGGGACAAAGCCATGAGTACTCTTTAAGTACTCGCAAACTAATACTAACAAGGGAAAGGGGTTTTTGATAATAGGACACTAGGCTCTAGGGTTGTTTTGCAAAAGCCATATTTATCTCTACTAAGTTTTGAAGCAACGAATGCTAGTTGAAGTTTTATAACACCTAAATGGGAACTTGTATTTCATATCACAACCCGGTTGTGGTCAAGTCAAAGTCTCACTTTGTTTCACAAGTCATTTTGAAAAGTCTGACGGGGGAACAGTATGGCCACTCCAACTATCCATAACCACGAACGCGGCTATTCGAATAGTTTGACACTCTGTAGAAATTGTACACTTTCACCACAACATTCGATACATCGGTCAGGAACAAATCCTGAATTCACCATACTCAGTATGCGGATAATCAATCCTAACCTTTCAATTACACGCCCTAGTATAAGCACCTCTCCTGTGAGTTTGGCCTCCCAACCATGACCAACTGTCATCTTGGGTACCGCATGTGGACAATCTTCACAAGGTAGCCTCAGCTCAGACCTTGGCGCGAGGGAACTAATACTAAGGTATATAAGTTTCAGTCAAGCCCTACCCAATCTTCGGTATTGTGGTTGTCGATAAAATTGGAATGGTATCGCATCCAGACAACCATCAGTTTTATAAAGGGCTAAGGCTCATGCCTCAACATTTTCATCACCAAAATCATCAAGTGTTCGGAAACACATGTCCAAAACATTTCAATAGAATGATCCATCATTCCAAGGTTTTCATAACCATTTTTCCACCAAGTATTCCCATCTAAAGTTGATCAAGTTTTATGCTTAGCACTAGCATCTACAGGTGGGGGTAAGCACTAATGAGGGGTGGTAAACTAGTGGAGTTTTAACTAAGTTCAATCTCATGCCTTAGGATGACATCAAGATTATCTAGCTTAGGCCAAATTTTATGCTCTTTATACAACCTTCACATATATCTTTCTAGAATCTACAAGTCACTTAAGTAAACTCCAAGTAATAGCTTTGATAAAGAAATAAAATAGAAAGCTTGTAAATAAAACTAGGATTGGGTACCATCAAATATGTCTAACCAAGCATGCTAAGTGCATTGCATAGGTTATCTAACTTTCATAATTGCAAGTGTTAGCTTGCCTTGAGCAGAGCAGTGGTTGAAGTTCTCCTCGACTTCTTCTTCGTAGAATCCTCCTTCCTCCTCGTATCCTTGGTCGGTACTAGCGTCTATAAATAAATACGAGGTACACAATCACCAAACAGTACTTAACTACTTGCAATCATCACACATAAGGGTCCTATAGATGATCTAACATCATCTCTAACATTACAAGATGAAGGCTTGGTTTAATTCCTTTTATTTTTAGAAAAGTAATTTCTACTCATTGAAAAACTACTTAAGATTTAATATTCTCCAAACCAAACATGGGATCATGTTGACACATGTCATCACCACATATTTTAGTCCATGGGAATATGATTTAAAGTGGTGTCACAATTTAATAAGGTTTTACCCTTTTATTTTAATTAAATAAAGTGACTAGAAATGCCTATGTAGCATTCTTTTATTACTTGAACATTATTTCTGCAAGTAAACCTGTATATTTTTGTATATTCTGAAAGGTATGGTTAAATGTGATTTTTGAGAGTTGGAATCAACTCAAAATCTATTATGGTTTAAATTTGAAAAATGTTTGAATCCAGAAAAGCTTCTGCCTTGTTATTTTTACCATGGGTGATCTATAGAACCAAATGAATTGAATCCAACGGGCTTGGATTCAGCATTCCCAGACTATTCTAACAAAATTAGTTTCATTCAATTTGGTGCAATGAATCGACCTGGGTTGATTTTTGAAATTGGGTACAGCAGTGTGTTTGAAATTAAATGGAAAAGGTTTAATTCAAATAACTGGGATGCGCGGGAAAAGTTAACGGGCCGGCCTGCTAAGCGTAGCTTCACGCTGGCTGCTTATGGCTGTCCCCACTGCCGTGAGACAGGGGTGCGGCGTTATGGGGCGATATGGGGCGTCCGATCTAGTTCTAATCAACGATCGAGAGTCATCGTCGACGTTAGCAACGCCACGAGACAGAAACCTAAGCGGCGATGGGGGTTGTTGGGGCTCACCGGGGTGCAGGCGAGGGTCGGCGAGGCGGGCGAACGACAAAGTCAACGACGGCGAACTCAGGGGTGGTCGCGGCAGCTCCTAGGGTGGACGAAATCGATGGCGCCCTTCTTCTCCAGAGGCGGCGGGCTCCGGTGAAATTCCGGCGATGCACTGCTCGCCTTGCTCCGGGACTGAGGTGGGGTGGGTCTGGGTGAGAGAGGAGTGGAATGGTGTGAATAATTCGAGCGGGGGAGTCCTCTATTTATAGTCTCGATGGTGAGACCGAACAACATGGGCGGGCGACGGTGGCGACATGGCTACGGGCTGCTAGAGGCATGGCCGACGGTGGCGATCGCTTGGTGGTGTCCTGGCGATGCTCTACGGCTTTAATGCGTTTGTAGGGGCGGTGCGGTTTGGTCTAGAACACGCGACGCTCTGCGCGGCAGAGGCGGCGTCTTCGACGGCGGTGGTCGTCCGCGAGGCGGCGAACGGGGATGTCTAGCGGTCTCCTGGGTCGGTGGTGATCGTATATAAACGCGGTGAGAGCGGCGCGCGGTCTGTGGGCTTCGGTCAAGGGTGGCGCTCTGGCGCATGCTCGACACGGTTGGCGAGAGGCGGTGAGGCATGGGTGATCTCCCAGACAAGGTTGGCGTGGCTAGTTTTCTTCCTAGCTTGCTGTCTACACTAGGGTGGCAAAGGTGGCTTCGGCTGTTCACCATTGATGATATTGGCAAGCTCACAGTGGTGCTAGTGCTTGGTTAATCTTGCTAGATGATGTACTGAGATGGTTGTGAGCTAGATAGGGAACCAGTTAGGCTTAAAACACTGCACACTATAGTGTTTTGATTTTGTTTGATTTGTGTCTGCCAAGTGTTTGATGAAATGGCCGCATGAATTCAAGTTTTGAATTTTGAAAAGATTTTTGGTGGGTGTGCTAGATTGGTGCTGGTGAGTCTGCAGATGCTTGGGTTTTGAAAGTTGAGCTTGTTTGAGTGGTTTTTGAAAAAGTGGGATCTTCCCATATGATAAAGATTCAATTTTGAATTGTCATTTAAACTATGCATTTGAAAGTTTCTGGATGATCACAAAGTGGGCCTTGATACTTTGTTATGATTACAATCAAGGGGTGCAAAGATCCAGAGAAGTTTCTGTTAGGTTCTGAAAGTTTGAGACAGCCAAAGTAGGCATGGGAGTTAAATTGGTCAAAATGACCATTCCTTTATTTTATTTGTTTTGATTTACTTGTCTTTGGGAAAAGTGTGGGAAATGTTTTAGATGATGTTTATTTCACCTAAGAAACATTTTACAAGCAAGGAAACACACAAACAAGGTGGTTCAAAAGAATTTCAAATTCAATGCATACTCATATGCATGCATTCATAACTTTATTTAGAAAAGTTTTTGTTAACCCTAATTTTGATGATTAGAGTTTGATGATCCAAGTTCAATATTTTTGGGATGTTACACAAAGAAATCAACAAGACTCCATATGAAATACTTACCGGTAACAAGCCCAACATATCTTACTTCCGGGTGTTCGGTTGTAAGTGTTTCTATCTCATAAAAGGTGTCCGTTTGTCCAAATTCGAGTCGAAAGCATTAGAGGGTATTTTTGTTGGCTATGGTCTCAAATCTCACACTTATAGAATCTATGATAAGCTCTCCGGAGCCGTCATAGAATCTTGTAGTGTGACCTTCGAAGAATATGATGGTCCCCAAGGGGGGCGTGTTGATGCTTGTGATGCAGATGATGAAATGCCTCAGGATGCCATAGGAAGAATGGGTGTGGGATATATCCGCCCCGTTGAGGAACCCCTTATGGAAGATCGAGAAGAACTATGCTCTACTCAAGTGGAGCCCTCATCTTCACAACATCAACAAGCTCCATCCACCAAGGAGGGAAATGACTCAAGCCAAAGAAAAGATGTGGACCCTCAACATGTTGATCAAAGTGACATCTCTAGTCAAGAGGATCTTGATTCATTCTCTAGGATGTCAAGTGGTGCCAAGTCAATTGTTCAAGCAAGATCCGTACAAACTGCCTTGAGACAAGCTCAAATCGATGCCAGAAGAGTGCTTGATCAAGACCAAGGTCAATCTTTGCATCTTAATGAAGAGAATGATTCCCGTGATGATCAAGGTCAAGTTGATGGTCAAGACGAGAACCAAAATGATGAAGAGGGTCCCCCAAGAAACAACGAGGAGATCCACGCTCGTCGTGAAGCTAGAAAGGAGAGAATGTTGGAATTAAGAGACCACTCTCTACAAAATGTAGTTGGTGACCTAAGGAAAGGCATTTCCACAAGAGCACAATTGAAGAGGTTCAGTGAACACCAAGCACACATCTCCATGATTGAACCAAAGAAATTGTGGGAAGCTCTTGAAGATTCGGATTGGTTGGAAGCTATGCACAAAGAGCTCAACAACTTCGAGAGAAACAAAGTATGGAAGTTAGTTGAGAAGCCAAAGGATTGCCGCAATGTTATAGGCACGAAGTGGATATTCAAGAACGAGCAAGATGAGCATGGAATTATAGTAAGGGACAAGGCTAGATTGGTTGCAAAAGGGTTCTCTCAAATTGAAGGCATGGATTATGGAGAGACATATGCACCCGTGGCTCGCCTTGAGTCCATCCGTATCCTTCTTGCTTATGCAGCACATCGTAACTTTAAGTTGCAACGAATGGATGTAAAAAGTGCATTTCTTTATGGTCCATTAAATGAGTTGGTATATGTAAAGCAACCCCTGGGATTTGAGGATCCTAACTTCCCAAACCATGTCTACAAACTTGATAAGGCGCTCTATGGGCTCAAGCAAGCCCCATGCACGTGGTATGAGCACCTTAGGGAGTTGTTGTTTGACCGTGGATTTGAGGTTGGGAAAATCGATCCCACTCTTTTTACTACGAAGGTCAATGGGGAGCTTTTTGTATGTCAAATATATGTTGATGATATTATCTTTGGCTCATCTAATAAAGCTTTTAATGATGAATTCTCAAAGCTTATGACTAGTAGGTTCCGGATGTCTTTGATGGGGGAGTTAAGAGTATTTCTTGGTTTTGAGATCAAGCAAGTTAGAGGAGGGACATTCTTCAACCAAGCCAAGTATACTCAAGATATGATCAAGAGATTCAAAATGCAAGATTTAAATGGGGATCCTACTCCCATGGCTACAAAGACTCATCTAGAACAAAATCCAAATGGTAAAGATGTGGATCAAAAGGTATACCGGTCTATGATTGGTTCTTTGCTTTACCTTTGTGCATCTAGACCCGATATTGTGTTGAGTGTAGGTGTGTGTGCAAGATATCAAGCGGCTCCTAAAGAAAGCCATTTAATGGAGGTCAAGAGAATCTTTCGATATTTAGTTCATACCCCATTTTGTGGTCTTTGGTATCCTCGAGGGTCAACATTTGCTCTTTGTGGATACATGGATTCAGACTGGGCGGGTGATAAGGATGATATAAAATCAACATCCGGGGTTGCCAATTCCTCGGTAGGTCCTTGGTATGTTGGTCTTCTAAGAAGCAAAATTGTATATCTCTCTCCACCACCGAAGCCGAGTATGTGGCAGCTGCTAGTGCTTGCACCCAATTGCTATGGATGAGGAAAACTTTAAAGGAATACGGTGTCCATTGTGACAAAGTGCCTATTCTATGTGACAATGAAAGTGCTATCAAGATTGCCTACAATCCGGTGGATCACACAAGGACAAAGCATATTGAGATTCGCCATCACTTCATTAGAGATCATGTTGTTCGAGGTGATATTGATCTATCATATGTGTCAACCAAAGACCCACTTGCCAACATCTTCACGACGCCACTTGATGAAGCAAGGTTTTGCTATTTGAGGAATGAACTAAATATCATAGATTCAAGGAGCTTGACCTGATTATCTTGCATTCTCACCTATGACTTGACCCGTATTTGTTTTAGGTGTAGGCTTGGATATAGGGGGAGTGTGGTCCTAATTGATTGGTCTATCCCTTCCCCCACTATGCCCAAAGTAATCAAAATCATTCCTCTTAATATCATTTTGTGATATGTGAGCTTAAATGATGAGTTTCGGTAATTGACCCAAGATATATCTTCGTGGTGCCAAGCCGAGTATACTCAAATATGGTGGCCTATTCCACTGCCCTCTCTCATTCAAGAGGTTGGTGCTTACTCATGTTTGTCATTCTCGTGTAGGGTTTGTTCTTACGGTCATGCACTCTCATTTGGCTCTTCGTATGTTTTTCCCCATTTTTTAGAGTGCATATGTCCATATCAGTGTGACTCTCTTAACCCAAGCCTTTCTTATCCTCCGACAAAACTCATCTACTCTGCACAAGAACCTTCCAATTTATACCTGGCTCTCTGTTCTGGTGGTTACGGTACTACCGGTGCAAATACGCGGTACTACCGTCAAATGGTACTACCGTGAAAAACTAGCGGTACTACCGCTCATGGGTCAGTTTCCAGGTCATTTTCTGGAAACTTCCGAGGTGCGGTACTACCGGTTGTTTTATGCGGTACTACCGGCTGGCGGCACTACCTTTTGTATGCGTGGCAGTACCGCCTAGCGGTACTACCTCTCGTCCGCCCGGTACTACCGCTCTGCGTCTTGGTTAAGGGTGGAGACGCGGGGAGGGGCACCTCTCAGTGCCTCATTGTTCCCCCATATCCACTCCTAACCACCGTCACCGGAGCAGAGAACACCACCGGAGCCCCGACCCCTCCTCCTTTACCTAGATCCGCACCAGATCCGGCCTCCTCGCGGGCTCCTCCTCATTCTCCACCTCCATGGACATCGGTACTACCACCCTTCTCTTCTTCTCACATGTTTTCTCCATTGAATCTAGGGGGACTTTGATTCTTGGTCAAAACAAGTGTTTTTGAGGTTGTATCGTGTGCTCATTACCTGATATTACTCCTTGTCCGATGGCATTCTTGTTTTGTATAAATTTTGATGCCCGTCCATGGATCGATAATATCAGATCTGCACTATGGTCGCATGACCGGTAGTACCAGAAATCTTTTCCGGTACTACCGCTGTGCGGTACTACCGCCCGTGAGATCCGGTACTATTGTCTAGTACTGACAGCAATATTTCCTCTAAAATTTGAGTTTCATCATCTGTTTGTCTCGGGTTCTTGTGCCCTTACCCCACTGCTATCTCCCTCATTCTTTCACAGGTGTAGGGGTTCCCGGGGTTCACGCAAACGCTCCAAAGCTCATCATGAGATCGAGGACTATGAGTCAGAGTCTGAACCTGAGACAGAGTCAGAAGAAGAGATCATGCCTCAACCTAGCACCCGTCTGAAGCTGAAAACCACTCGTGGTCGACGTGGAGGGGGAGTTAAGCAAAGTGCTGGCCGTGGTAAGGCTCCTCCTCCCCCTCCTCCCTTGAGTCATCGCAACAGTCAAAGTTCTGGGCCATCTGGGCCAAAGCTACTGTCTGATTTGTCTGAGGTTGAGTTTCATGCCTTGAGGTCTGTCAATCCATATGTTTCTGCTCTCTCTCATGCTCGGAAAAATAGCCTCTTTTATACGGATTTCCAAGAGCGTGTGTTCCATGAGATACTCATGAAGGATGAAAAGCTTGTGGTACCTTAGAAGTGCATTGAGATGAATCATGTGAAGAACCTGCGGTACTTCGGTGAAGCCCTTGAGATTTGCACAAACATTGGCTTGCTTCCCATTATGCAGTTCCGGTGCAACTATGACCCAATGCTCATTACTCAGTTTTATGCCACCGTTCACTTTTCCAAGGATCAGTCTCGGACTATCACCTGGATGGCCGAGGGCGTTGTCAAGAAAGCAACCTTGGATGAGTTTGTGGCTATCCTTGGGTATGAGGACCGTGGCAAGGACACTCCTGTTGGCTTTCGTTGTCACAACAATGATCGCCCCATGAAGAAGGATGTTCTTGCTCCACTATACATCTGAGGGCGCGGTATTCCTAGGAAGATCAAGGGGCTTCTCCCCACATATGACATATTGCACCGTATATTCCGTGAGACCATTGCCCCCCGAGCTAGAAATGTTGATGAGACGCATGCATTCATGGTGGATCTCATGATCACCACCTTTCACCACCGTGATTCCGGCCAACCAATGGATGTGATGGATATTATTTGGAATGAGATGGTCTGTGCCACCTACACTTGGAGGGTGCCTCCTTTTGCTCCCTTTATCATGGCTCTCATTCTTAGCAAGTGCCCATCGATTTCTCGTGACAGTACTTCTCAACGCCTTGTTACTCATCGGCGCAAGAATCTGTTGATCAAGACCCATCCCAAACCTCGCAAGGCGGATGTTCAACTTGTTGATGAGGATGGGAACCCACTTGAGGAGGGGTCCAATGATCACGATGATGCCCAGGATGCTGACTTTGTGATCTCACGCCGCAAGCATGCTCAACCATCTTGGGCCAAGAGGATTGAGCCTAAGCTCAAGAAAGTATTTTGCTTCCAAGTTGACAATCAGAAGTGCATGTATGAGGCTCATGTCTATGCCAAGAAATCATGTGTTCGTCAGAAGGAATTGATGGAGGCTCAAGGTTTGACCGTCTCCAAGGGCTCCGAGAACAACATCACCCCTGAAGACCAATGGATTTCCAAGCACAGACACTGGGATGATGATGCCACCTCCTCCTTCTGTGCCCCGCCGACTCATGATGATGCGTGGAATGCCTCGGATGATGATGACGAGTGATATCCGGGATGTTAGTGTTGCTCTTGTCCCTTTTTGGCGTCTTGATGCCAAAGGGGGAGAAGTTGCACATTAGGCATGCATGATTTGCATGGGAAAAGTCACAAGCTCGTTCTTGCCATTGATTTTTATTCGCTTGTGAACTTTATTTGCTTGCCTCTTATTATGTGTGAATATTGTGAACTAGCTATTTGTGCTATGTATGGTGAGACTATGTTGTTATTGTATGGATCCTTCGTTTGTGTGGTATGGGTATTCTCATATGGATCCATCTTATGTGGTGTGTGTGATGACATTATCTATTCGTTATCAATATTTCTCATCGCACTTTATTATGCAAAGGTATGTGCTCTAAGTGCGACTTTACACTCCCAGGTAGCTTGTAAAATAGAAGGGGGCTAGATTCTACTTATCTAGGGGAGCCCCATCTCTATTTTTCAAAACCTTCTTTGTCATCACAATATTATCATGCAAATTTGTGTTGTCGTCAAACACCAAAAAGGGGGAGATTGAAAGAGCATTTCCTATCCCTAGTGATTTTGGTGTTTATAACAACACACATATCAGACTAATTATTTGCCAAGTGTACCATAGGTTTTATCAAGAAATACATGGCTCATTCCTCCCAAAAAGGGGTTTGCAGAGTTACCAGGTGTACCGGAATTTGCTACTAGGCTTGGCGGTGTGTTTGGACAAAATGCCCAAAACCTTCTGCCAGGCTAGGTACCAAAAAGCGGTAGTACCGCTTTTTACTACCTAGCACGGCAGTAGGTTTTGGCAAGTTGCCAAAAGCCTCTGCCAGGCTAGGTACCAACGGTAGTACCGCTTTTTACTACCTAGCGTGGCAGTAGGTTTTGGAAAGTTGCCAAATGCCTCTGCTAGGCTAGGTACCAAAAGCGGTAGTACCGCATTTTAGTACCTAGCGCGGCAGAAGCTTTTTGCAAGTTGTCAAAAGCTACTACCCGCCTCGGTACCAAAAAGCGGTAGTACCGCATTTTAGTACCTAGCGCGGCAGAAGGTTTTGGCAAGTTGAAAGTTATCGTCATTTAGGTACCAAAATGCGGTAGTACCGCATTTTAGTACCTAGCGTGGCAGACGGTTTTTGGCAAGTTGGCAAAATGCGGCACTACCGTAGTACTGCGTGATGGTACTACCGCTTTGCGGTAGCACCACAAAATTATACCGCGGGTGGCTGGGGCCTGTGTGCTTTGATTAACGCACTTTTGGTACTAGGCCAGTAGTACCGGTGTTTTTTGGTACTACCGCTTGGAAATCCGGTACTATCGCTGCAATAAATGCTCAACGGTCAGATCTTCTCAGAAGGCTATAAATACCCCTCCACCCACCTTGGGACAAGGTGCTCGTTGCATTGAAGACTACCACCTCCATTTGTGCCACCAAATCGCCAAGATCTCTTCACTCGACCATCCAAAGTCTTTGATCTTTGGAGAATCGAAGGAGGAGGCCTTGATCTACTACTTCACCAAAAGAGATCTTCATTTCCCCCTCATTCATTTGAGGGCCCCCATTGCTCTAGTTTTTTATTTGGAAACCCTAGTTCTAGATTTGGTTCTTACAAGCTTGTCTTTGATTGTCTTGACAGCTTGCTTGTATTTGGGAGCCTCCAATTAAGTTGTGGATGTGTGCCCCGAACTTGTTGTAAAGGTGTCGGCTTCCACCTCGAAGGCTGCCGATATAGTGGAAGGTGGATCGATCCCGTTGGGGTGAGATTCATCGGAGAACAAGGGAGGCCTCTCGTGGCATTGGTGGTTTGAAACCACCCCCTCTCCAAACGTAGAAGTACTTCCCCTCAAAAGGAAGGAACCATGGTAAACAAATCCTTGTGTCTCCGTGTCCACCACTTTGGTTACTTCTATCCTTTACCGCACTTTACTTACTTGTTCTTGCTTAGTGTTGTGTTTGCTAGTGCTAGTTTGTCATATAGGTAAATTCACCTTAGTTGCATTATCTAGAGAATTTACCTTTCTTGTCGAACCTTAATTTGAAAAAGAAGAAAATTTGAAGTAGCACCTATTCACTCCCCCTCTAGGTGCCCATACGATCCTTTCACTTGTCATTTTGATATGGGATAGCTCCTGTGTCGTGGGGAAAGGGGTACCCCGTTGGTGGTTCTCTATGATACACATATACTTATAATGACAAGAACTTGCTTGTGACTAAAGTTGAGTAGCATGAGGAACAACCCTCGTACTCAAGGGGCATGAGATTGCCAACTTATGATTTTTCAAGCATATACTCCATACTTTGTTCACTTTAACCTTAATCACTTCAAGATGCTTATGATAGGGGCAATGATAGATGAAAGCTAATAAGTACCATAATGTTTCAAAGCTCTTTATGAAACTTGAAATCCCTGCTTCCATGTGAAGGGCCTTTCTTCCTACTTTTTTTAATTGAGTCTCCACCTTCTATCTTTATGCACCAATTAAGATAGCATAGTTGTCATTCCTAGTTTTATGTGCATTATCCCAAAACTTATTGATTAATTCATAATGTTGATATTGCTTGTTCTTGAACTATTTTTATCTAGTCACCCTTATGAACTTTGAAGGTGTCCTATGCATTTTATGTTTTGCTACTCCATGAGGGACAAGCCGAATACCACTATGCTATGTTTTTATATGTGAAACAACAAACGTCTTTCAATGCATTGTTATTCATGATCTTTGTTTGTAACCTTTCATGTTGCAACATAGTTTCTATGTCCTATTGTTGGAACTTCATCTTTCATGCTCATGTTTAGAGTACTTTGATCCCAGCTTTCAATGCTTCGCAAATGGTTTGATCAAGATTGTGATGGTGCATGTCACCTCAAAAATTATTCTTTTTATCACTTACCTACTCGAGGACGAGCAAGAGTTAAGCTTGTGGATGCTTGATACGTTGTAAACATATCTATAATTTTTAATGTTCCATGCTTGTTTAGTATCAACTTTGCTATGCTTTGTCTACACGTTGAGGTATTTTTATACATTTTCTGGGACTAACCTATTAAAAAGATGCCGCAATGCCAGTTGCATGTTTTCTGCTGTTTTTGGTTTTAGAAAATCTAGTAAGGAAATATTCTCGGAATTGCACGGGACAAAAGCCAAAGTCAATATTTCACCGAGGATAACATGGAGACCAAGGGAAGCCTAAGGGGGGCCACAGGGTGGCCACACACTAGGGCCGCACGGGCCCACCCTAGGGCGCGCCACCCTATGGTGTGCGCCCCCTGGCCGACCTCCTGCCTTGCCTCTTCGCCTATAAAAGCCCCCCGATGCAGAAACCCTAAACACCCGATCAGATCTCCAGGAAACAGTCCGTAGCTGCCGCCACAGTCGTCCCTAGATCGGGGGATCTAAAGCTCTTCCCGGCACCCTGGCGGAGGGAAGAGATCATCCCGGAGGCCTTCTTCATCACCATGCCAACCTCTGGTATGATGCGCGAGTAGTTCACCCTTGGACTATGGGTCCATACAGTAGCTAGATGGTTGTTTCTCCTCCTTTGTGCTATCATGTTTAGATCTTGTGAGCTCCGTTCATGATCAAGATTAGCTATTTGTAATCATACATGTTGTGTTTGCGGGGATCCGATGGATATTGACATACTATGTTAGATTGATTATTGATTCTATCATGTCATATTGATTATTGCTTCTATCAAGTCTGTGTTGTTTGTGATCTTGCATGCTCTCCGTTACTAGTAGCTATCTTGGCCAAGTAGATGCTTGTGACTCCAACAGGGAGTATTTATGCTCGATAGTAGGTTCATGCCTCTAGTAATCTGGGGAAGTGACAGGAATCTCTAAGGTTGTAGATGTGTTGTTGCTACTAGGGAGAAAACAACAATCTTTTGTTCATGGAACAATTGTTTTGTTTACTTTACACACATTGCTTAATACATTTATCCGTTGCTTGGAACTTAATACTGGAGGGGGTTCGGATGATAACCTGAAAGGTGGATTATTAGTCATAGATGCAGTTGGATTACGGTCTATGTATATTGTTTTAATGCCCAATCAAATATCATACGAATAATGATGTCTAGTATTTGTATTGTTATGCTTGCTCAGTCTGTCAATTGCCCCGATGTAATTTGTTCACCCAGCGTGTTATTTATCTTAAGGAGAACACCTCTAGTGAACGGTGGACCCTGGTCCAATCTTTACCATTGATACATCATTTACTGTTACCGTTTACTTTCTACCAGCAACCATTACCTTCCACACTATACGTTTAATCCTTTGTTTTTAGCAAACTAGTGAGATTGACAATCTCATTGTAAGTTGGGGCAAAGTCTTGAGTTTGTGTTGTGTAGGATTCCAAGTTGCTAGCAACTCCTTGGAGTTGTTTCCTTGCTCCTACTGGTTCAATAACCTTGGTTTCATAACTGAGGGAAGACTTGCTGCTTTCTCATCACACCTTGCTCTTGGGGTCTCCCAACTAAGCTCTGCAATTGAATTAGCCACGTCAAGACACACACCACATATGGCATATGATATGTTCCATATACGGTGGTCGAGCGAACGATCGCGTTGGATTGATGTATTTTTGCACAACACATACAGTTAGTGATGATCCATATATACATGAGATCTAGAAACCTGTTGTATAATATAATTAGTTTTCTTTGGCAAACCCACTGGTCAACCAAGTCTACGGCCTTCCTCCCTTCGATGCAGACGCAGAGATCAAGAGGAAGCGCTCCTGTAAGAGTGACGTTCCTTCGGGTGAAACTGAAGTGTTCGAAGCGCTGTACAAGCGAGTGGAGATCCTTCAGTTGAGGCGCGGTCGGGAGGTTATTGGCCTTGACATCGTTCGTGTCTTCTTGAAGCGTCGGGTGCAACCCCTGCAAGCCAGGGTGTACCCGATGTTTTTGTACGTTGATGCCAGTGATCCGATGAGAGTGTCGGCTGAAGAGTTTTCATCATCAGGGCTCGATAGGAAGATCATGCCTTTGATAAGCTTGACTGTTGATGAAGCTCTGTCAGCGGAAACGTCGACTGCACTGTTTAGCGCGACCAATCCTATACCATAAGTAAGGTCCTTGCTATACTTTCCGGTTGTGATGCTGCGATTGGATTATGTGATCGTATCTAATGCAGTACCATTGCATTTGTAGGATCTGAAGGTGGATAAGATGATGCCTCCGTTGCCCGGGGAGTTTAAGGATGCTCCGGATGGTGAGGACATGGATGAGTCAAAGTTGACCGTCCGTGCTGCATAGTCTCCTAGAGGCTAAGCCCTCGAGCCTAGCGATGGCAATTCCCGCAAGACAGGCCGAAGAGAGGGCTCGGATTCCTCTACTCCCGTGTTGCCAAAGGGTCATGCTTCTCTAAAGGAGCCTGTATCGGCACGCGTGCTACTAGGAAAATTCCGGCAGTGCCCATCCAAGCCATGGGTCCTGAGCCTTGAGCCAAGAAGCTGAAGAAGAAAGAGGTGTTCGACCTCTCTAACATTGCCACGTGAGTACTTGTGCATACTTTTCCTTCGAGTGCTTTGCTTGGTTTTTGACTAATGAGTATGTTTTTCTGACTGCGTTCGACAGGGGGATCCACCCTAGACAGGTCCGTCAAGGACAAGGCCGATTACGGAGCCGTGAACTCCAAGGATATGAGTGCCAAGGCAGCGACGCGTTCCCCGAATATAGAGGCCACCTATGGCAGTAGTTCTTCGAGTTCCTCCAAGCCGGGGACTCGCAGGATTATAATCCGAAAGACCACTTTGTGACCCTTGGAGTCTTCGGGTGAACGTAAGTGTTCTCGAACTACTTTGACAAGCCCCCAAGCTCTTTTATTCTAACTTGAGTTTCCTTGTCAAGCCTTTTCTACAGGATATGACTTTCCTAGGCTAGCAGCACGTGTGCCTGGAAGTAGAGTTCCAACAGCTCCAGGGTGAGTGGTTTTTTACTATCGATGCTTTTTGATTTTACCTTGACAAACTTGACTAGTCTTCTTGGTTTGACTGCAGATGAGAAAAACGAGGTAATCTGCCAGCTAACCTCTCTCAACAAGAGTCGCAGCATGGCGGAAACTAAGGATAAGAATGCCCTGGAGGCTCTCGAGTGCTTTCAGCTAGAGGCAAATTAGCGCGAGGAGAAATTGTTGGCAGAAGTGGCTGAGCGATAAAGGAACCTCGCCGACCAACTCATGACTGCTACCCAAACATTATCCGGTGAGTTACACACGTCATATGGGTTCTTCCATTCTTTTGGATTCGTCATTACTTTGTTGATTTGGAGTGTTGTACGTTCACGGAAGCGACTGGCATTGTCTTTGACCACCATGTGCTAGAGCGTGGTGACCCCCTAGCTAGTGTTATTGCTGCAGTCGAAGACCAGTGCAGCTCCACCCGGGACACCTTGGTCAAGGCTAAGGAGGTGCTTGGTTTCTTCCACTTGGAGATAATCCCAAAAGCGGTAGCACTGGAGGATGTCGACGCTCTCGCAGAAGAGCTTGCGGGGGATGCGCCAGCTAAGTACAATAAGATGCAGAGGGGCGCAGGTGCTTCCCTTGGCCTGGCAATGGCTCAGGCGTGTGGTGCTCATTTGTACCTCAGCAAAGTTATCTCCAAGATGACGGTGACGACGGAGGGTGTCGAGGTAGCCTTTGCTCCTTTTTCTTCTCACAACAATAAAGTATGGCCCACGACTCATAGAGTTGCTTGTGAAGTACTCAGCGGAGCAGAAGCGGTTGGCTGTGACACAAGCCACGGAGACAAAGGCTGTCACGGACACCATGAAGCCCTCAGGTGCCTCCACATAGATGCCTTTAATTACTTGTAGTTGTTCGCTGGAGTAGTTTGCCATGCCTTTACTAGATTGTATCTTGAACTGCTACATGGTAGGCTTTTGTGTAAATATATGCTCTTCTCTTTACCTTCATCTTGTTCTTATATGCTATCACTTTACTTGGATAGGGTTCATCGGGTGTTGTCCCGATGACCTCGCATGTCCCTTCAGCTCCTGAATTGACGCAGCTTCCTCTGCTTCATGATCGCATGAAGAGCCTGGAGAAGGATGTGGCCATCATCTGTGGCCACGCTGATGTGTGGAAGTCAAAGGCAGAAAATGCCTTTGAGAGGGATAAGTATCTCCTTGGAGAGTTCGTGTAAATTGGCGAGCAACTACAATGTAAGCAGAGTTCGACTGTCTAGTCCTTGGGTCATTGTCGTGTTGTCTGTCTTGTTGTTGTTTTGTAGTTGTGAATCTCATTCCGTAGGAAGAGAAAGTACCGACATTCGACTGAACTGCTTGACCCAGCAGGAGATAGAAGCTGGGGGTTCTTCTGGATGGACCGAAACTGAGCGGTTGTGCTGGCAATGGTGCAGGACCGTGTTCACCAAGTGCTTGAGGTGCTGAAGAGCGCACGGTCGACACTTGCGTCGATCTTTAGCTCCATGTTTCCTCTAGATGAGGCTCCTTCTGACGTGCTTGGGCTGCTCCAGAAGTTCTGTAATATGAGTGCGGTGAAGGAGTGCGTGCACCAACACCCCGTCGCATGTGCCAATGTTGTGTTGTCCCTTGTGCACGTGTAGCCTCTCGACGTAGACCTGGTGGACATTATGGTGGGCCTGTCAGTTCCTCTAGATGGTATGGCATGGACCATGCGGCTGCATTACGGCGCGGTTGCTCAGCCTGCCGAGAGTATAGTGCAGCTCTTCGATGAACGTACCAATGTCATCCTTCAACGGTAGTAGTAGCGGGCTTCCCTGCGTAGAGTATGTATAGGATGAAAAGGTCGTATAGTTTCGGTTGGTTGACATTGCCCTTGGAATTTTTTAAGTAGTGCGTGTTATGTATTTGATTGTTTTAAACGGCATTTTCCTTTTTGTTAGCCTGACGTTTGCGAATATCAGCTCCTTGCCAACCTGTCAGTTGGGTTGCAACTGGATTGGGGTTTTCAGGGGTTCTATTGTTAGCGTAGTCAGCTACTCAGGTGAATATGATAGTGTTGACCCAACGAGGTCGTCGGGTGAGGCGTAGCCCCTGAGTGTAATATGTACGAAAAATGTAAAGAAGAGACTCATTGGGCTAGGGACTTAGCTTTATTTATTGCAGAATAGCAGGTACATGTTTCAGCTAAGTAGTCTGGCCGAGAAGCCTTATTCGAAAGTAAAAAACATTTAGGGGTAGAAACGCCGCAGCTGAGTGACGTTCTAGGGATTGGAGTATGTTACTATGTATTCTATGTACTTGAGGAGGTAGGCGCCTCCTAGGATTACTTCGGTGACCACGTAGGGTCCTTCCCAGAGGGACTCGAGCTTCAGATGCCCCTTCTTCTTGAGTCACAGTACGAGTTCGCCTTCGACCAAGGACCTTGTCAGCAGCTATCGGCTGTGGTAGTTATGGAGGCTTTGTTGGTACACCATCAAACAAGCGGCGAAGTTGTCACGTGCTTCGTCTAGTAGGTCGACAGAGTCTTCGAGTGTGGCCGTAGATTTGGCCTTGTTGTAAGCAATAACCCGAGGGCCTTGTAACACACTTCAGTTAGTACCTCCTCAGCTCCATGCACCATGAAGAAAGGTGTGTATCCGGTGGCGCTCTTTGGCGTTGTCTGTAAGCTCCAAAGCACCGAGGGCAGCTCATCTGCCCAGGCTCCTGCTGCTCGCTCGAGAGGTCGAAGGAGTCGCTTCTTGATGCTGTTGTAGACGATGCCATTTGCATTTTCGACTTGATCGTTGGTCTGAGAGTGCGCTACTGAGGCGTAACTGATGTTGATGCCGAGGTTGTCGCAGAAGTCTTGGAACTCCTTTGAGGTGACATTTGATCCATTGTCGGTGATGATGTTGTGCGGCACCCTGAACCTGAAGATGATGGACTCGTAGAACTTGACGGCGGTGGTGCCGGTTTAGTTGGTGACGGGCGTAGCTTCGATCCACTTGGTGAACTTGTCGATGACGACGAGGAGGTAGATGTAGTCCCCAGGTGACGATCTTTGTAGCTTGCCGACCATGTCGAGTCCCCATTGTGCAAAGGGCATGGCCCATGGTATTGGTCGCAGCTCGGAGCCTGGCGCATGTGGCTTGTCCGCAAATCTTTGGCAGGCATTGCACTTCTCGACTATGCTCTTGGCATCGCACATTGTCGTTGGCCAGTAGAAGCCAGCCTGGAGGGCTTTGGCGACCAGGGCATGATAGCCGGTGTGATGGACGCATATGCCTTTGTGAATGTCGAGGAGGATGCTTCTTCCATCATCCTTGTGACACATCTCTGGAGGAAGCCGGTGAAGCTCCGTTTGTAGAGCTCGCCATTAATGATGGTGAAGGCCTTGGAACGACGAGCAATGTGTCGAGCATCTGTTGGGTCGTCTGGTTCGGCCTAGTTGTACACGATGACCTGTGGGGCCTTGTAGCGCACTTCAGTTAGTAACGCATCGGCGCCGTTGAAAGAGCATGTGGGGCCCCATGTGTGATTTTGGTAATTAATGACAATCTCAATGGACTAGTGCTTGTATCAAGTTACACTTGTAGGAATTTTCCATTGGCATCGCTTGGAGAATGTATTGGCTTCAGGGTAGAATAAATGAAGAATAAGAATAAATAAAATAAGATCAAGGGTTTCTTGAAGAAGAATATAGAGTTCCTCATGTGTATCTTCAAGACATCATCCAAATGGAGTTAAAAGAAATGTTGTGCAAGTTCAAGATGGGCCATATCGAAGAGATCATATGCTTGAAGCTTGCCATCCTTATGGTGATCATGGATATGTGATGATATTCCTAAAAGATAGGCTCTTCCATAGTGGAGTATGGGGTAGCAAATTCCAAGTCCTTACTAAGCTAGCGCAATCAAGAAAGGTGCTCCATCTTGAGGTGTAGAAGATCGTCATCATCAAGATCAAGTGGAATATGTGCAAGTAAAAGGTATGATCTTGATAGGTTTTCTTTCTTACTGGTCTCATGGTGTTAGTTGGGGAGACCGTTTATAGGATATAACCATACTATCAAGAGGGGCTCTCGAGTGAGTAACTTGATCATATCCCTCGGTGAGAGATCAAACCTTTGCATACTTATCATCATATCTTGGTTCTTATTTGGTTCTTATACATGAGAGGATTTAGATCTTGTTTCAATCTCCACGACAATCTCAAGTTCATCAAAAACGGAATTCATATGCATTCTCTATTGTGTTTTCAATTTTTGAGGTCTAAACGGTTTGTATTTTATAGATAGATTAAACCTTCCATAATTTGGTTCTATCCACCCTTGTTGTACTATGATCGTTCTCTGTATGACCTTTTATACCTCGTTACTATCTTCGAAACGAGCCCAAGATCATCAAAAGCGGATTTTGTATACAAATGTTATGTTCGTTTCAGTTTTTTTGTTTATGTCAGTTTTGCCTTGGGAGGAATGTCCAGAGTGAAAACGCCGAACACTCCGGTGTCGCACAGAAATTTCCGATTTCTGTCTCGTGGTTGCCATTATGTGTCCCATATCGGAAACCATCCATAAACTGGCCGGAATGTCCGGTCTGTGCGCTCCATATCTCTAACGGTTGGATTTTGGAGGACCTATATAAGGGGCCCTTCTTCCCCAATGGTTACCTACCTATTCTTGCAAGTTTTCCCCTCCACTGTTGATCTTCTTGAGCTTGATATTCCTCAATCTCTCCTATGATTCTTGCATATTTTTGAGAGATTTGAAAGAGGAGATCTAGATCTACAACCCCACCAATCAATCTATCCTCTAAGTGAGGGGAACATCTTGGGATCTAGATCTTGAAGTCTGTTGTGGATTTCCTTCATTGTTCTTCCTCTCTTATTCCCCATAAGCTTTGGTAGCTTTGGTGGAATTTGGGAGAGAAGGACTTGAGCACTTCTTGTGTTCTTGCCATTGCATTAGATCCATCGGTTTGAGTTCTCTATGGACGATTTGGTTGGTGAAAGTGAGAAGCTTTTACCTCTTGGGTTCTTGGAACCCTAGACGGCTTGTTGTGGTGTTGTGGATTTCTTGAGGCCTCCAATTAAGTTGTCGATCTTTCCCCAAGCGTGTTTGTTGGGAGCCTCCAATTAAGTTGTGGAGAAGTGCCCCAATCTTGTGAGACGTTCCAGATTGACACCGACAACTGCACCGATAGTGGAAGTGTGGATCGATCCCATTGGGGTGAGATTCACAAGAGAACAAGGGAGGCCTTTTGTGGCATTGGTGGTTTGTAACCACCCCCTATCCCAAGGGACGTACTCCATTGTTGGGAGGAACTCGGTAAAACAGACCAGCAGGTAGAAATCATTTTTTTCGAACATATTTTGTTGCTCAAATCAAAAAGTGTTGAACTAACTAAAGTTAGATAACATACTGGGGGATTTATTTGTAAATTTTGAGCTCAATCCGAGTTACAGAGACTCCTAACGAATTTTTATGGTGGAAGACAGAAATCTGTTTCGGGACAGCAACTCCCCAAATCTTACTTCCCTCTCATTAGAGGTTATTCTTGGCACAAAAAGCAAACAAAAAAGATAAGGAGAGGTCATTACCGAAGTAATAACTTCCAAGACTCAATAAAACTCTTGGGTTATCTCCCAACAAGTACTTTTCTTTAATGCCTTTAAGTTATGCACAAGAAGCAAGAAGAATCAAGTATTTTCAAATGAAGAAGCATTAACATCAAACCTTGCTTTCAAAGGAGGATCAAAAAGCAACTTATCTCTCCTCATAGGGAAGTGTTCAATACCTTTCTTAAATGGAAAATGAAATTTAATGGTGTCTTCTTTCATATCAATGATGGCACCAACTGTTCTAAGAAAAGGTCTTCCCAAAGTAATAGGACAAGAAGCATTGTATTCAACATCCAAAACATAGAAATCAACAGGGACATAAGCATTGTTAACCATAATGAGAACATCATTAATACTCCCCATGAGTTTCTTCTTAGCATTATCATTGAGTGGGACATCCAAATAACAATCTTCCAATGGTGGCAAATCAAGCATTTCATAAATCTTCCTAGGCATAATAGAGACACTAGAACCAAAATCACATGAAGCTTTGAGATCAAAGTCATTCACTTGCATATTAATAATGGTTTCCCAACTATCTTCTACTTTCCTAGGAATATAAGATTTGTGTTTTAGCTTCTCTTCCTTAATTTTAACAAGAGCATCTGTAATGTGTTTAGTGAAAGCAACATGCATATCACTAGCATCAGGACTTCTAGCAAGCTTTTGTAGGAACATAATCACTTCAGAAATATTGCAACCATCAATATCAAAGTCAAACTTAGCATCACTAGTAGTAGGCTCAATAGTCTTAGGCATAGTATGAGGAGGAATAGGGCATACTTGTGGTTTAGTGGTGATGGTGCACACACTATTGTTTCTATCAATTTCATCTTCCCTTTCCCACCTAGCATGAAGTTGAGCTAACAGCCAAACATTTTCATCAATAGTAAATTGTATGGCATGAGCAGTAGCAAAGGTACTTTCCATAGTTTCAGGTTTAGCAGCCATTTTATTAATCAAGGAGGACTGAGCTTTAGATAAAGAGGATATATTTTTCTCAGCACTCAAAATTTTGGACTGTAAACAAGGAATTTCTCTATTTAAATTCTCAAGCTAATGACTAATGTTTTTCAAGATAATAGATTGTTCCTCCATAGTTTTAGTGAAAATCTTATTTTTCTCATATTGCATTTGCATAAAATTCTTAGTGGATCTCTCTACTTCTAGAATCCTTTCTTCACTAGGCATTCCAGGTCTACCATGATAAACATTTCCACTAGGAGGATAAGGCCTATAATTACCATAAGTGTTGTTGCCAAAATTGTTGTTTCTAATGAAGTTCACATCAACTTGCTCTTCCTGAGCAACCAAAGAGGCTAAGGGAACACTATTAGGATCTAAAGGAGCTTTCCCATTAACAAGCATAGCCATAATGACATCAATCTTATCACTCAAAGAGGAAGCTTCCTCAATAGAATTTACCTTCTTACCATGTGGAGCTCTCTCAACATGTCATTCAGAGTAGTTAACCATCATATTATCAAGGAGCCTTGTTGCAGCACCCAAAGTGAGGCCCATGAAGGTACCTCCATCAGCTGAATCCAATAGATTTCTTGAGGAGAAGTTCAAACCTGCATAAAAAGTCTGGATAATCATCCAAGCAGTGAGCCCATGAGTGGGGAAATTCTTAACCAAAGACTTCATTCTTTCCCAAGCTGGAGCAACATGTTCACTATCAAGTTGTTTAAATTTCATAATTTCACTTCTCATAGATATAATCTTAGCAGGAGGATAGTATTTTCCAATAAAAGCATATTTGCACTTAATCCAAGAATCAATACTATTTTTAGGCAAGGAAAGCAACCATTCTTTAGCTTTTCCTCTCAAGGAGAAAGGAAAAAGCTTGAGCTTAATAATATCTCCATCTACATCCTTATATTTTTGCATCTCACAAAGTTCAACAAAGCTATTGAGATGGGCAGCCACATCATCAGAACTAGCACCAGAAAATTGCTCTCTCATCACAAGATTCAACAAAGCAGGCTTAATTTCATAAAAGGTAGCATCAGGAGCAGGTGGAGCAATAGGTGTGCTAAGGAAATCATTGTTGTTGGTGCTAGTGAAGTCACACAACTTGGTTTTCTCAGTAGAGTTCATTTTGGCAAAGGTGGGAAAGCCAAAAATAGCAGTAGCTAGAGCAGGAACTAATTTTTTGTGTTTTTGAATAAAGCAAGCAAACCAAACTAGACTAATTTTTTTGGGTTTTTTGAAGAGAGGCAAACAAAACCAAGCAAAAGAAACAAAGCAAACTAAAAACAAAGTAAAGAGAAAGGAAGTGGAGGTCTCCCCTTGTGAAGACGTCCTTAGCCTCCCCGGCAACAGCACCAGAACACTTGTTGATGCGCTGGTGTGGAGCACTTCGTTGGAAACCCCAATAGCAAGGTGTGATGAGTACATCAGCAAGTCTTCCCTCAGTAGAGACCGAGGTTATCGAACCAGAAGGAGGAAGGAAACGTCACACAGGTTTTGCAAGCAACATGGAGACCTGCATAACACAAACTCAAGACTTTTCCCCGATGAATCAGTGAGGTTGTCAAGCTCACCGGTTTGCTGTAACAAAGGATTAAACGTATGATGTGGAAGGTAATGGTTTGCAGTAAGTAAACAAGTAACAGTGGAAGATGTATCAATGGTAAAGATTGGACCGGGGTCCATAGTTCACTAGAGGTGCTCTCCTTAGATAAACAACATGGCATGAAGGTAAACAAATTACAGCAGGGCAATTGATAGGAACTAAGCAAGGCATAACAATGCAATTACTAGTCAGAAAGATCCTATGAGATTCGATTGGGCAATACAACAAGATACATAGACCGCCATCCAACTGCATCTATGAATAGAAGTCCACCTTCAAAGTTATCATCGAACCCCTCTAGTATTAAGTTGCAAGCAACAGACAACTGCTTTAAGCAAAGTGTAAGGTAAACAGTCCACATGTTCCATGAACAAGAGACCGTTGTTTTCTCCCTAGTAGCAACAACACATCTACAACTGAAGATATTATTGTCACTTCCCTTAGAAACTAGAGGCATGAACCCACTATCGAGCATAAATACCCCCTCTTGGAGTCACTAGCAACTACTTGTCCAAGATAGCTACTAACAATGGAGAGCATGCAAGATCACAAACAACACAGACATCATAGAATCATAAAGACAAAAACATTAATCAAACCAACATAATAATCTCAATATCCATCGGATCCCTGCAAACACAACATGCATGATTACAAATAGATTAGATCTTGATCATGAACGGAGCTGACAAGATCTATACACGAAAGCACAAGGAGATACAACTATCTAGCTACTACATGGATCCATAGTCCAAGGTGGAGCTACTCACGAATCATACCGGAGAGAAGGCCTCCGGGATGATCTCCCCTCCGGCAGGGACAATGGTGGCGGCGGCTACAGATGGTTTCGTGGAGATTTTATCGGGTGCTTAGGGTTTCTGCATCGGGGTCTTCTTATAGGCGAAGGGGGAGGCCGAGGAGTTGTCCAGTGGCCCCACACCCTGCCTAGGCGTGGGGCAGGGCCCACCCGCGCCTAGGGGGGTCTGGGCGCCCTAGCACCCCTCTCTGTCTCCCCTCTGGACTTCTTGTTCCCCATGGAAAGTAACTGACTTTGACGTTTGTCCCGTCCAATTCCGAGAATATTTCTTTACTAGATTTTCTGAAACCAAAAACAGCAGAAAACAGGCAACTGACACTGTGGCAACTTGTTAATAGGTTAGTACCAGAAAACATGTAAAAATCACCTCAAAGTGTAGACAAAGCAAAGCAAAGTAGATACTAACAAGCATGGAACATCAAAAATTATAGATACGTTTCCGACGTATCACCCGACTCTAGGAGACATTCGTGCTCTTTTAATTAGTATCAGAGCCCGGTTTCTCATTTTAGGCTTCACCGCCTTGAGAGTAAATATGTCGGTAGGGGATTAGTGCATAATGACATGTGCATATTCGATGGCACAAATTATGATATATGGAAAACTCGTATGTTTATTCATTTTTGGGACATGGACCCAAATATGGAGCATATTGTAGATATAGGTTTTTCTCCTCCTATGGATTTCGAAAATCTATCTTACGAGGGTGAGAAAAACTTATATCTTGATGCTCAAGCTTCTAATGTGCTTGTTAATGCTTTGAGCTATGTAGTTACTTCTTTAATCATTCCTTTTTGGAGTGCTCATGAGTTATGGTCAAAACTTCAAGATAAATATGTTGTGTCTAATATTTTTCAGGATGATTATGTTGATTCCGCTTATGGTCGATATGAGTTCTCATTTTCTTCCACTTCACCAAAGTGTGGTAAGAATCAAGGTAATTAAATGGTGAGTGGTGGTGTGACACCTCGCTTGATAAGGCTGAGTTCTTGTGTATAGTGCTAATCCCTGGATTTGTTCATTAGCACACACAGTACAAAATGATACCAAATATAACTGTGCATCATAAATACAACGAATATGATCTAGAATTTACATTATTTATTTAAGTACACAATGGAAAACGAATATAAGATAGATCTCCATCCTTCAAATGTGCCACATGTGAACAATTATTGAGTGGAGTCTCGCGACCTATGAACGATCACTCAGAGACGATATAACCCGCAGCATGAAACGTTGCAGCCACGAATGGTTAATACATTAAATGTATGGCAAGTAGGCTAAAGTGGTTAGCAAAAGACCTAGCGACTGCATGCTTCTTTAGCTACGATAAATAGTACACTCTAGTTCACTTCCAGGTGCTCCTACCCAATTAAGTTCACCCAACAAGTTTTAAGTAATTGAGAAATTTTGATGAGTGAAAAATATGTCATAGCATCAGTATCAACTCACTCGAATTATCCATAACTGGGGACATGGCTAAGTACTGGGGTTTGTACACTTTACTCATGTGACCTGGCGAACCCAGCTCGTACCACCACACTCATATTGTGTGATGATAGGAAAAAGTCCAAGACGAGACCATTTGGGAAGAGCTTCCCAAACCCATCCATGCACCATAGAAACCTACGTTATTTATATCTCTGGCTACGTTGGGTCCGAGTTGCCACAACCTACTAAGTCCAGCCAACCACCCATTTCTTATTGGCACATGGTTGCACATGTAAGCTACCAAACAAAGAAACAAATCCTTTCTTAGTATCCTGGGCAGTATTCCCCACCATAAATCTTTACTCTAATGACACTCAAACCATTCCGCCCAGGTAATTCATTAAGATTATGTTGTTTTGGTTTGATCAAAACATATACACTATCATAGCATGATATAATCCATTCCCCCGTCTACAATATCATGGCTAAGCAATCTACCAATACAATGGCTGATAAACAGGGAATACTATGGAGTATAGTATGGGACATAACATAGTTTATACACATCAATTCCTACACATGCAGTTCTATAAAAACTTCTCCAATGCATAGGAAAACAGTAGGACATTTATGACCAAGATATCATCACTTGCCTTTGTTGTAGATGCAGATAATCTTCACAATTATAAAGGCTTCATTCATAATAACCATAATACTTGCAATCATAGTAGTTGCAATCGCAGTAGTTGCACTCCTCGTGATGTAACGTTGGAAGCAAGCACAACAAACACACCATTCAAAACAATAAAATTATACACAATACAATAAAACAATGATGAACAAATACATGCATGGCGATTTAATATGTCACAATGGTTGTAATTAGTTCTCTAAACATTACTAGATCATATGATGCATGCAGGAGATCATTTAATGCAATAGGGTATTTATAACTAAATCTTGATTGTCAATAAAGAGGTTTTAATAGATTTGTTGCAATGTTTGTTCTAATTTTCGTATTAATTGGGTCTAGGGTGTACTAGATAGAAGACGTTGATACAAACCAGTTAGAATTGGATTTACTTTAATTGGAGTTGTAGATCTTTTTCTATAATTTAATAACTATTTAATAGAGTTCAAATAATTTAAATATTTAACATGGTCTAAAATTAAATCTAAGACCAGATCGGTAATCAATATGAGATTGTGAATCCATGGACATATTATTCATATTTTTTAGATCTATAAATGTTTTTTTATGAATTTAATAACCTAAAAAATACCATTACAACTAATTAAGTTATTACTAGTTAACTATACTGCGAAAATTAGATACAATCATATATTAATAACCCAAATAAAATTATCTTCAATTTTATATATTATTCATATTTTTATCACCTATAAATAAGTTATTATGATTTATTTAGTCTAAAGTGTCCATTAAACTAATTAATTTACTACAGTAAATATATACTGTTAGTATTAGATATAATCATATATTATTATTTTACATATTTTTATGAATCCACGGGTATATTATTTATAATTTTTGGACATGTAGTTCTTTTTCTATAAATTTTGCAAGATTGCACAATTTTCTGCTATTCTTATTTATTTAAAGGATATGCTTAGTGCTTAAATTGTTGACCTGGGCTGACGGTGTAGTGATGTGTCGTTGAACTGGCTGATGTGGCACGACGACACAACGTTGATAACTTGGCAGCATGCGGCGCTCACTGATTGTCATGTACCAGTTTATAGGACAATCTAATCCTGAGCGTTGATGACAAATCCGACGGCCAGGAATCGATCCTTGCTAACTCGCCGGTGTGAGGACAGCGACCAACGGCGTACAGTGGCATGCAGCTTAGGTGGTTGATGGCGGTGGTGCTCTGGCGATCTCCAAGCTTCACGAGATGGTCTACGGGATGCGGGAGGAGACAAGGAGCATAATGGAAACCTCGACACGGGCGCTTGCTGCCTTGCGCGACCACAGCGGGCGGACGGTCGTTCGGGTGGCAGTGGTATTCTTGTGGCATCGGGTGGGCTCTGTGGTGCACCTGCGGACGAGGAAGGGGGTCAGGGAGAAGCAGTCAAAGTAGGGAAAGTAGGGAAAGAGTATAGGAGGAAAAGAGAAACAGGGGAGGTCTACATCAGCGACAAGATCGACCTCTGAAGCTTGGTAATGGCGGCGGCGACTGCATATTGGAATCAATCGATTTAGCATCTTAGGGTTTTGCGATTCGAGAAAACAAACAGGAGAGAGAGGAGGGGGATTATAAGGGGGTGCTAGCATGGAGAAGGGGGCAAGGAGTGGCCGAAACACGCGAAAATCGGAGGGGGTTGGAGTTCGGCATGAACTCGTGTTTGTCGGGGTCTCCTAGCTCGGCAAGGAAGATGAACTGGGTGGGTGCCGCTTGGCAGCGAGAGGGGGGAAGCGGGCTGGCGGCTGGCGGAAGAAATGGGTCGGCCCACTGGCTGGCACTAGCTACTGCGCGCGGTTGTCTGCTGCGCAGCTGGTTCAGCCTACACGGGCGGTAGTTAGGTGTGGTGGGCTGGGTAGGCCGGGCGGGTCCGCGGGGTAGGTTAGATTTTGTGTTTTTCTTTTTCGTGTTTCTTATTTCTTTTCTAGTTTGAGTTCTAAGAATCCAAATGAATCCAAACAAATTTCTAAAAATTTCTAAATTCAAGATACACTTTTTAGGCTGTATAGAGAATGTTTTACCAAGGTTGAAATATCAGCAATGTCATTGCATAAAAATGCCACTATAGCATTTTGGAGAGTACCAAATAAGGTTTTTGTAACTTGGTTTAAATTGGATAATTCCATGTTTTGTTTAGGACATTTAGAGCATACTTTTCCTTGTCCAATTTTAATACTAACTCTATTATTCAAATAGAACCCTATAGTGTGGTCTTGAGACTTTTAATAAGGGTTTTCATTCATTATTTAAATTTGAAAAATGTGCATGATGCCATGATGAAATTCAATGTTCATGACTGACATGTAATTTTTTTCTAGTCCCAATTTCTAAAATCTTGGGATGTGACAGGTGGTGAACATTGCAATGTTGATAGTAAGCTTATTCTTGATGATCTTTCATCTTTATCTCACTACAGTGCTTAATCTTTGGACCTAAACACTTCTAGCACTATCTATGATTTACATGCTCATGTTGATAGTCCTTGCATATCATGCGTAAGTTGTTTGAATAAATATCATGATGATATGCTTGCTATGCCTTGTTGCCATGATATAAATTCTTCTATTTCCTCTAGATGTTGTGTTTCTAACAATGTAGAGGAAAACAAAGATTTTATTGGCCAAGAGAAGATCTTGAATGAAGCTTCAAATAATTCATCATCATCATCTCATGGTACCTACCCATGCCTTATGGCTAGGGATTTAAAGGTAACTCCTACTTTGGAACCCAATACTTCTTGTGACGATGAGGATGAGGATAATGATGAAGAAGAGTTTGATGTTGATGATTTATATGAAAAGGGTGAGATTGTTTATCATGCTCTTGTTAAGAATAATATTGCTTGCTCTAACTTCATTGAAATCTTGGACTTTGCTATTAAGAGCAAAGAACATATTGATAAGTTAGAAGCACAAATTGAGGAGCATGAGAACACCATTCATAAAATGAGTAGCCGTAAGCATGAGTATGCTAACAAAATTGCGAATCAAAATGAAGCCCTTGAAGAGAACAAACCACTAAAGAATCTCTTGAGGAGGCTTTTGATCTAGAGCTATCTAGAGTGAAGGAATCTCATGATAGACATCTTGAGGTGGCAAGTGATCTCAAAAGTAAAAATGATGAGCTTCAAGTTGCTTATGTTAAACTCCTTGAGGATTTTGAGCACCTCAAAAATGGCTCTAGGGTCATCAAGAGCGAGCTCATCAAACTCACCGAGTCACATGAGCAACTTAAAGCTTCATACTCAAAAGAGCTTTCCAAGTTGCCCTCACTTCTTGCTTTAAATGATGATGCTTGTGCTACTAACTCTTTTTCTTGTGTAGCATCTACCTTGAAGGATAATGCTGAGCTAAAGGCTCAACTTGCTTTGCTAACTAGAAACTAGTGAAATTGGAAGAAAATCATGTTAAGCTTTGAAGCTCGCATGAGGATCTTATAGTCTCCCATAGTAGGCTAAAGTTGGCTCATGAGGCTATTGTGTCAAAGGTAACATCTAATGAGCCCCATGTGGACATTAGCACTACTTCTACTTCAAATATCATGTTGCTATGTGCTAATCCTTGTAATTCATCCACTCATGCCATTGCTACATCTTGTGATTAATTACATTCCATTCCTTTTTTCTCTAACAATGTAGCATCTACTTCCTCTAGTATTGTTGTTCCCACTAACCATGTAGAGGAAATTAAAGATCTCAAGGCTCAAGTGACTTCTTTGAATAATTACTTGATAAAGGGCCATAAAGGGAAGGCCACACTCAACAACATCTTGAGTGTGCAAAAATCCCCCCAATGATAAGAGTGGGCTTGGATTCAAATCCAATATCAACAACAAGTCCACTATAAAGTTGAAGCACAAGGGCCACAAGAAGAATGGACAATATCATGTCAAGAATCCGGCCAACATTGTTTTCTTCAAGTGCAAGGAATAAGGGCATCATGTCAAGTATTTCCCATTGAAGAAGAAGCCCCTTGGCAAGAAGCAACAAGGGAAGCGTCCTCAAGATCTACCTCTTGTTAGAGATGGGCCTCCTCCCAATAAGACTCAAGGTCTTCCTCAAGTTGTTGCTTCACCCAACAAGAAATATGGCAAGAGAAGAACTTGCTACATTTTCTGTGAGAAAGGGCACATTTCTTACTCATGCAACATCGGTATATCCTCATACAACCCTATCATGATTTATGATACTTATTCTCTTCATACAGAGATGAGGTTCGCGAGGTGTTTGCCAAATTTTTTGATTCCCAATGTGGTGTCAAGAAAAGAACCATTTGGGTTTCCAAGCCTATTGTGACTAACTTATTAAGACCCAACCTGGTTGGGGACCAAAAATCCAAAACTTGATCAATAGGTGTGTTTGGAGGTCATTGGAGACTTGACTACATCATGAAGAACTAAGGGAACTTCATCATCAATTATATTTGTCAAGCCAAGTCATGTGGATTATATTGTCTCTATCATATTTCCAATGTTCCTCCTTGCGGTAACATGTGCTCAACTCATTACATTGAAAGTTACTCGCCCCCTTATGCATGTGTTAGTTTTGTACCTTGCATGCTTTTATACATGTTGTGCCACATAATTATCTTGAGTTATCAATATTTGTGTATGTTGGGTGGCACACCATGTATGTGTGTTTCTTGTGTTGGAGCCTTTCTTGATTATATTTGGTATCCTATTTGGCTCTTGTGGGAGATTAATGGACTATCCCATTTTGGCGTAATGTTATGCTTGGACATTCACAATCCTAAAAAGGTGTGTACATGAGGAATACCACCAAGTATTGATATTGCAATATTATCTAGTCTCTATATAGTATGTTTCTCATGAGAAATTTAAGTTCTATAATGTCCATTAATTATCTCCATTTGGATATTTTTGCCTCATGTTGAGATTCATGGTTTATCACATTATGGGGGAGTCATATGTTTAGTGCATATTACAAGCCTAGAAAATGTGAAAACTTGAGGTTGTGTCACTTAGAATTGATACTGATAATTATCTAGCTCCTATGTGACACATTTGCTCAAACAAGTTCAAATTTGCTTGAATGCCTTTATTTCTCATATTTTGGATCTTGTTTGTGAGAGTGTTTCTTGGTATGTGTTTCCTCATATTTGGAACTCTATATCCTCATGGAAACCATTAGCTTCAAGTTACTCTAATCACTAGTGATTGCGTGACTATTGGAAGCTACCAAGAATCTTTTTCGGAGCATCAAGCTTAATTATTATACTTTGCTATATGCTTCTTTCTGTGAATATGATCTTGGATATCCATGTGAACTACCTTAGGAAGATTACTCCCATTACTTCTTGTCCTTGGACAATTAGTACTAGATTTATGGTAGAATTTATTGATCATATTCACTTTGGCCTTTGCTTAATCTTGTACTATCTCTTGCCAAGAAAATGTTTTGTGTTGTCTCCCAAGCTTTTCTTTCCTCTTGTGGATCTTCTTATTTTATTGGTATCCTATTTGGTTTTATTTAATGTAGGCACTAGTGATGATCCCATTTGTGTGCATTTTGCATTCAAAAGGAAAATCCTACATAATGCACTATCCATGGGGGAGCTCTCCTATATTATTTAGAACACTTTATGCTTCTTGTTTTGTTCCATATCTTGTTTTATGTGCTTGAAAGTTTGACCTTTTCATTTTGGTATTTTGTGCCATCATGAAAAGTGTGGAGAGCTTGGTTTATTTGTTGGAACCTTGCTCATTTGGGGAGTTGGTTTTGTCTCATTCTTTGTTAATTATTTTGACCTTTGAGCATTTGTGTTTTTGTCTATCTCTTGCTCTTTAGCTTTTGCCTAGTTCATTTGTTGAAATTGTGCTCTTTCATGTGTTGATTTGGTCTTTGATATTATTTGGACAACTGTTAGTCTTGTCACACTTTGGTGTGTCTTCTTAGTTTACTTGGTATTTTGTTCAAAAAAATATCTCGTTTTGTTCTTAAAAATCGTGTGCATGCATATGTACTAAATATATATTATGGCATGCTTGGTTTCCTTGATACAATACTCAAGGGAAACACCACAAAATCTAATTGGCTAAGATGTGCATGAAATTCAATTTCATATCAATATGCACATATTTATGTGGAATCTCTCCTATGTATTGTAGTTGTCTAACTACTTTGGACCCAATAAGTTTGGGGACCATATTGTACTTGGATTTTGTTCTATGCACATTGGAGATGCATTGGTGCTTGTCTCTTTCATAAGGAAGAAGAGTTGACTCGATGAAAATTAGAGATAATCTAGGATGGTCAACGATATCCTATCTACTTCATCTCACCAATGATATCTTGGTAACAAGTATCTCTTACTCATGCTTACATATCATCTTCCAACCTATGGTAGGTTGCATCTTGGCATAAATTTTATGTATTTGTAGTTGTTGTGGTTCTTTCTTTGGCCTTAAATAAGACTCTATTGCATATGTGAGTAAGTTGAGATGAGTGCATATAATTGGGACTATACAAAATCATACTCATGATTCACCAATCCCAAATATGTCAATCTAGCAATTATATTGCCCATCGTTTCCTCAAAGTACTCTCATGTGCAAAATTGATCATTTGCAAAGTTGATTCTTTTTGTGTGATACTTGTTTCATTTTGCAATACATCCAACTATATCTTCTTCCCTTAGTGATATTTGTGATGTATTTGATATGTTCTTGGTTGAAGTTCATCCATATACAATAATATAAATTGAGCCTTTTGGCCATGCTATGAAGAAAAGATCTTAGTGGTGTATTGTCATGACTTCATTTTGCTTTACATGTGCCTTCTTGTATATATTCTTTGTGTGTCCTTGTTTCCTTGTGAGAATATTTATTTGTGATGTTTACCACTTAGAAACTTATACACACAAGAGAAGATAATTTTAGTTGAGATTTTATTCCTTGGATACCACCTTTCTATTAATTTTTTATGCTTTAGTGGCTTCCATTTTTTTTTGCCAATGAGTGATTATCTCTTGTGTTTGCATCTTTGGGCACTCATATTTGTTCTCTCATGCCTTGTATTTTTAAATGAATTTGTATGAGTGAGGATTCCATGATTATGCACTTTTTTCCCAAATGCAATTTTCATAATTGGTGCATTATCTTTTGGGAGCTTCTCTAATTCATTTAATAATGCTAATTTGCCTTCTTTCTCATTTGTTGTGTCTTAACTTTTTATGGGGGACTGAGGATTCCATATTTGTGCATGTTGTATTCAAATGCGACTATTCTAATGTATGCACAAATCTTGGGAAGCTTCTATTTTCATTTAAAACACTCTTTTGCCCGTATCATAATATCTTGTCATTTCCATTTGGTCTCATTTGTTGTTTTCAATTGGTTTGTCGGATCTTGTTGTTGCTTGCATCATTTGTTGATACTTTTTTCATTTTATTTATTTTGCAATCTTCGGGTCCTCAATATAGTTCTACTTCCTCCATAGTATTCATCATTGGATATGTGTGAATGCGCACCTTTAGAGGAATTATCACTATATTGGCCTTCTAGAACTTGTCACCCATTTTGGCAATCGATTCCAATGGGAGAAGTTTTAGAGGGTTTAAGGGAAGTTGGTTTATTCTTTGAGTTTGTTCTTAAGCATTTTCCTTTCATGCTCTTGCATCTTTGTTGTTGCCTAGCATGTGGGATATATAGAGGAAACTCCACCAATGATAATGATTGTCAATATATGCAATGAACTTCAAGCTCATCACACATGCATATAATTGTGGGGGCGTTTTCTCTATATATGGTGGTGGTACCAATATCACATACTTGTGTAGTATTTTATATTGTGCTACCATTTTATTCATTAAATTCCTTATATACCATATCAAAGGGGTTTTCATCACTTACCAAAATGGGGGAGATTGAAAGAGCATGTGTGCGGTGACCCAGCATACCACTGCATGTGTAGTATACTATAGTCGTTGACATGACATCCACAGAACACCGTTCCGTAAATATCTCATCCCTCAGAGTGGTACAACAGAAACATTGCGGGTCCATATTACAAAAGTACGCACATTATTATTATTACGATACCGGAAGTTCAAGACTTCCAAAAGATCCAACTTACAAATCAAAATATAAGATGTTCAGCGGAATTTAAAAGTAACAACTCTGACTAGGAGTGGGGCTCAGCAGCTTATTCTATAGGGTTCATGCTGCTCGGCTCCGTTAGTTACTACCAACTAGATACTTATGTGGACTTGTTCTAATCAACACCGTAGTGGATCTCATAGTCCACGCCTTCAACTCCTCCGGATAGATCAGGTTCCTCGTAGAACACATCTTCTTGGCATTCAGCTGCATACATTGGCACGTCTTCGGGATCCTCAGAGTCTAAGCAAGGGATCCAAGGAAAGGATGAGTAACAACGTTACCCAACAAGTTCATTATATGCAAGGTGGGAAGTTTGATGCTCTAACTACCACCTCGGATTATAAATCCTTAGAACTATGCAGTTTTTGTAAATCTTTCTTCAAAGATAGATTTTATTCTGAAAAACTATGACAATCAGCCTTCACAGGTTGACTAGAACTTTCATGGAGTTCCTTTCCTTCCGTGTTCGTAGCTCCTTCCCGGAACAGGGAGTAACAAGTTACAGTTCTTACACTATGCAGAGGTGCGTTACTTTACCCATGAGAGATCAACTCCTTGTTGCACAAACGGGCATACTTTCCCGTCCACAATTCCATGATGTGGGGCCTAGTAGTTGGTCCAAGCCAATCATCGCCTTCACGACCCGCATGCCTCCTTGGTGTACACCATGCCCACATAATGAATTACGGCAATGGTTTGTACAAACTGTTAGATGCCAGAACTATCGTGGGACATTGAGGGTTCCCAACCATATGCTGCATATCCTCTACGAATTACCAATTAATATGCACGCTACGAGTAGGGGTGGGCATAAAAAACCGAAACCGAACACCGAAACCAAATTAACCGGAACCGAAACCGAATACACCAAACCCGAATTAGACGAAACTAATTTCGGTTAGTAAATATGATTAACCGAATTTATAAATATTAATTCAGTTTTGACACTCTGTTAACCGAAATAACCGTATAAACCGAAAAATATACGTGACAGAGCTAAATATATTTGTGATTATGTCTCAGGCATCCATTACTGTACGTAGATACTAACTCATGCGACAAAAAGACATGCATGCAAAAGCTGTCAGGCAGCCCATGCATATACGTATGTCTCCAGCCACATGCACGTACATGTTCGTGGTTTAACAGCTCATGCATGTACGTATGTCTCCAGCCACATGCACGTACATGTTCGTGGTTTAACTGTCAATTGTGTCTATGAATTTTGTTGGAAGCCTTTCAGTTGTTTTCCTGTTTTGGATATAATCATGTATTTTAGATGAACTCTCAACATATACAATTTGTTGAATGTATACGACTTAGAAGATAGATATCATTTTTTTGAACGAGCAAGATAGACATCATGCTTATTATGTTCTTTTTCTACACATGCGTTTAAGACATCAGCTAGCCATGTATTGCTTTCAGGTACTCGCCGACCTGGAGGTTACTTCCGGTGTGCCGATGAGTGGTTTAGCTCGTATGGATCTATATAAATTATGGCACAGTGTTGTTATTTTCAGAAGTTCGGTTAAAAACTGAACACCGAACCGAATTATCCACTAACCGAACTATCGATTAATTAGAAAACCGAAATAATTTCGGTGCCTATTTTGTAGAAACCGAATTATAGAAAAACCCGAAAAACCGAACCGAATTAACCGAAAAAACCGAATGCCCACCCCTAGCTACGAGGATAACAGCCACGACCTGCACATCTGGCTTCATACGAGAGGAAGAAGATACAGCTGACTTCTCTGTCCCATTCCAAATCTCATGGCTAACACGTAATATACAGCGCTAGAATCACTGATGTCAGGGGTTGTTAAGTCCCTATTTGATCATCATTGTTGCAATTAGAACTCTAAGTTATATTGCTCCATTATATCACCACTTAGGATGATATCTATGATTTCTTTGTTTATGAAAATAATATTTTATTTCTTTTATATCATATATGATTACACATAATTTGCAAATACTTTGATAAAGACTCTTCAAAGGATATGATAAAGTGATGAACTTGCCTTGTGATGGCAAGGTAGTGAAGTCTGATGCTTGCACTGGACCTTGAGCTTCTAGTTCTACAAAAACATCATTATTGCCTGGTAAGGACAATATTTAAAGAAGCAAAATGATTATGCAGATAATGTAATGCATTATTTAAATTTATATGCATTTACCCCAAAAAGTTCCTTTTTGAGTAATAAAGGGTTTATAAATATTTCCTTTTAATATTTATAACTTGTATTGATTTATTTTATTTTATTTCCCTTTATTTGACTTTTATTGATTTAATAATTCCATTAGGAATTATTAATTATACCTTAAATTTATTACTAAATATTTATTTAGTATTTTTCAAAAATACTATAATATTAATAAATAATGAAAGTGATTTTTATTTATTTTAATCACCTTTCAATAATTTTTTAAAATTCCACAAGGAATATTTAAATTACAAAATTCTTATAAAAATTTGAATGTCCAAAATTTGATATCTTATTTTATTTGGACAGAATGGATTATTATAAATCCAAAAATATTTTATTTATGATTTTTGGTCTATTATTTTATTTTCTATCATTTTATTGAGGTCAGGGGTATTTTGGTCTTTTCCAATTGATCAAAAGATTTATTAAATATTCTAGGCTGGCCCCTTGGGCTCATTGGGCCAAGGTGGCCCAATAGGGCAGGGTCAAATGACTACCCCAAAGGATTTTGGCCCACCTAGCCCACTCTACCTTCTCTCCCTCGACCTCATCTCTTCCTCCTCTGTCTCGCCCCCGTGGCCGGTGATGTCGCCACCGTCGATTCTCGCCGTCGTCGGCCGTTCTAGCCGCCGCTGCGGTGCGAGTTGGGGTTGTCGACGATGCTCGTTCATTCTATCCATGTGGATTTGACCCTGGGGCTTCCCCGTGGTCAGTTCCCCCATTCCCGAACCCTAGGGTTTGGAAAAGATGTCGTCGCCATGATCCCGCTCATGGTGTAGTCTTCGTGCCTCTTTCTGCAGAATCACTGTGGTGTGCAGTTGCATCTCCCTTTGGGTGCCTGTCATGCATGATGCTACCTTTGCTTCCTCTTCGATTCATCAGCGAGGACCTCGAGTAAGTGGTCTCTGTGGTGTTCGTTCATGCTACTGCCTTGATTCTTTTTGGTGTGTAGCTAGTGGCTTCTGATGTTGAGTGATGATATGCTGATTGGGTTCATCTCAGGATTAGGGTTCATAACCCCTCTGTTAATCACATCTAGTATGCTTTCGATCTAATGTTGATCATATTTGATCATGTGAAATGATTGCTTGTTGTGGTTAAGGATTGATAGTAACTTGGATGTTACTAGTTTGCCTATCACATTTGTCCTAGTGGTAATCTCCCATGATCCAGGCTAGTTGTTTCAATCAAATCCTTAATTGGATTATGTTGTTGGTCTGAGGCTTTACTCTCTAGGATAGATTCACCTCTCTTGGGTGCATATTGAGAGAGCATTACACAAAGCAACACGTGCTTTTGTTTGAATATTCTGAGGAAAGCATGTGATGGTTTTATGAGACTCGCCACAAGATTTGATGTTGGTGTAGTATATTGATGATGATCTTGATCTTGGTCTGGATCTTGATCTACTTTAACTGTGCTCCTGAGCTTGCTCTTGAGTTTGCCTGCTCCTCCTAGCTCCTGGGCTTGACCTTGCTATCCACCAGATTCATCCCTCTCCTTATGTCACCATCCTGGTGATGTTTGGGTTAATCTGGTGGTTGGTTTGGCTGATGTTCTTGGTTTACTTGCTGTTCACAGGCTGTCTTGTCTTTGTGGTAAAGTGATGCACGAGGTGCTTCCCTACTACCGTCTGGTTTTGTTTGATCTAGTTGTGCTTGTGAAGTCGATAAAGACATCCTTTGCATGCTTGTGTGTGTGCAATTGCTGCTATGCACATATGGATAGGTTCAGAAAATTTGAACTTACTATTACCAATCTACTTTTACCTTGGTTGGTGAATTGGTCCCTTTTGGCTGTCATTTGCATTCTGGCTGTGAATTCATGAAACATGAAATCTTTCATATTGGTGAAACTTGCCCCTCTTTAACATTTATCAATGATGAGATTGTCAAGTGCACCTCACTGACATATCTGAGAGAAATATATACTAACACTAATCTTGTTTTATTTATGTTTAATCTTTGTTTTGCAGGTTCAAAGATAAATATGAAGATTTAGTGTAGGTTTTAGATATAGGATAGTTAGTAGATGTAATTTTCTTAGTCCTTTGTAATTTTTCTTTTATAGTTCTTGTAATCTTTATTTTATTCAATTGTAATAAAGATTATATTATTATTAATAAAGAATATTCTTATTCTTTATTCTGTTGTAACTTGTTTATGTCTTTATAATATGAAAATGAATTTCATAATTTTTATTGTTTTGAGATTTAAGTTATACTACCTATATCTTAATTAATTTAAGGTTCAAATCTTATATCTAAATCATTTAGATTATTATTCAAACACTTAAGTTTTTAAATTCAAACCCATTTCAAACACACATAATTCTTTTAAGATCACATCAAAGTTTATAACAATCCTCCTTTAAGTCTAGACCTAATCTTAAAGTAAGAAAGAAACATTCACTACAAGAAATGTGTTAACTTGTGACCTTCTCATAGTGACGGGAAATAAAATCGTCATAGATTTATGACGATTTCGCACGAGATGGTGATAGGCTATCTAAAGAGGTCAAAACTCTATAAAATTACGACGTTTTGTGTCGGAATCGTCGTAATTTCATCATATTAAATCGTCATAACCTACACGGTACAACTCAGAGCCTTATTTATATCCCATTATGACAAATTTAAATCGTCGTTGGATTGAATAGTTAGCCACATCAGCAGTTATGCCTACATGGCATGTTTACATGTCAATTTTTGTACACGTGTAATAATCACAAAATAAGGAAATAGGAAGGATCGAACTCATGACCATAGCTCGTTTTACAGAGATGAGAACCTCTACGCCACGCCAATGTTCTGGTTCTAGAATCCCGTGTTTATTTTATTAACCTGGCGTTGTTATGTCGGGCTTTAGAAAAATAAGAGGCAAAACATGATGGTGCAAGATTCGAACTAGAGACCTAATCCCACAAACAGGCAACTCTAACCAGCACACCCATTAATCTTGTTGGTTAAAAGTACGCGTTACATCTTTATGAATGTCGCCAGGATTATTCATGGCATCCTTTTCCGAAATAATTGACAAAAATAAGGCGCCGCGAGGGGTCGAACCCGCGACCTCCCTCACTCCACTAGCAACGGCAACCACTACGACCAACTTCCTTTGTTGTTTCAATCTGTGTACATATGATATTAACAAAAGCTTCGACTGTTGGACCATGGCCATGGATGACAACTAGGTTCGGCCCACAAAGCAGACATAGTAATTGGGCCGGGTTGACCTTCCCGAGCGGTATATTACAACCGGGCTAGCTGGCTGGCCGGTTACTATTTTTCTTTTTTTTCTTTTTCTATTTTCTTAATTCTTTTGTATCTTTTTCAAAAAGTTCAAACGAATTGATTTTTGTCTCTAAATTTTTATAAAATTCAGTAAATAAATTTAGGGTGTTAATTATAAATACTTTGACTATTTTAAAATAGTGGATTTTCTAATTCCATATTAGTCCATAGTAGCAACAATATCATACTTCAAAATATGATTTTAAATCTAGGGTTTTGAATTCAACATTTTGATGAATTATCGTGAATGAATATCATATTATGAAACTAAAACATTTTTTGCAAAAAATCATGAGCTATAAATCATATACCCGTAGTTCAAATCGGACCCACTTCCTATCGATTCGGCAGGAATTTGTCTTTTCCACCAGGGAGGGACAGAGAGGTTTGACAAACCCCCGTTTGGGATATTGTCTATGTAAGGTGGTCTAGTATTTTTTAAAAATAGGGTGGTATCATGTTGAATTATCCATTTGGTGGTTGCTTCACAAAATGCCCCGTTTTTTGCGCTCGAAAAATGGAAAATGGATTTTCCGTGCGACAAAAAGGAAAACTTTCTCCTGCAACATTGTTCGTCATCCCATGGTACATATGTGTGCACAATATGGGAATATTATCACAAACTATGCCACGATTCTGGCCATAACATTGGTCATTTGGCCCGAAAGCCATGAAACCTCGGACATGATAGGTCATTTATGAGAAGGTTTTTTAAGACACTTGCAATATACCAAGGTTGTTATTTTTCCTTGCAACTATGTCACATAATAATACGCCACGCGAAGGATTTGCATTGATCGGACCGTTTTTGCATTTTTTATGTCTATTTCAAACTATGGTCAAAACAGCGGGCACGGAGGTTCTTAGCTAGGGGCTGATCCTCGCTAAAATTGCATTGGATCCCTGAAGAAACAGCATATTGTGAACCTAAAAATCATTTTTTCAAAAAAATACGAACATCCGATCATGTACCTGTGGTTCAAACCGGACCCACTTCCTACCGATTCGGCAGGAATTTGTCTTTTTCTCCAGGGGTGGATGGAAAGGTTTGAGATACCCCGGTTGGAACATTTGTCAATGTAAGGTGGTCTAATATTTTTACAAAATGTGTTGGTACCATTCTAAAACTGTCATTTGGTGGTTGCTTCACAAAACGCCCTGTTTTTTGCGCTCGGAAAATGGAAAATGGATTTTCCGTGCGACGAAAAGGAAAACTTTATCCTAGAACATTGTTATCCATCCCATAATACATATGTGTGCACAATATGGGCACATTATCCCAAACTATGCCGCGATTCTGGCCATAACATTGGTCGTTTGCCCCGAAAGCCATGAAACCTTGGACATGATAGGTCATTTCCGAGAAGGTTTTTTTGAGACACTTGCAATATACCAAGGTTGGTATTTTTCCTTGCAACTATGTCACATAATAAGACGCCACGCGAAGGATTTGCATTGATCGGACCGTTTTTGAAATTTTTATGTCTGTTTCAAACTATGGTCAAAACGGCGGGCACGGAGGTTCTAAGCTAGGGGCTGAGCCTCGCTAAACTTGCATTGGATCCCTGAAGAAGCATATTGTGAACCTAAAAATCATTTTTTTCAAAACATTACGAGCATTATATCATATACATGTAGTTTAAATCGGACCCGCTTCCTACCGATTCGGCAGACATTTGTCTTTTTCATGAGGGGTGGACCGAAAGGTTTGAGATACCCTGGTTGGTACATTGTCCATGTAACGTGGTCTAGTATTTTTAAAAATGTGGCGGAACCATTTTGAAACTCTCATTTGGTGGTTGCTTCACAAAACGCCCCGTTTTTTGGCATTCAAAAAATAGAAAATGCATTTTCTATGCAACGAAAAGGAAAACTTCCTCCTGCAACATTGTTCGCCATTCCAAGATGCACATGCGTGCACAATATGGGCGCATTATCACAAACTATGCCACGATTCTGGCTATAACATTGGTCGTTTGGGTTTTATCGAATGAAATTTGTCTTTTTGATAAGAGTGTATGGATAGCTTTTATGGTCCAAGCACTTGGTGATTTATAATAAAAACATGGTATAATATTTTACAAAAATGAGGTGGTACCATTTTACAACATATTGTTAGTAGGTTCTTCAAAAAAAATCTTTTTTTGCCTCAGATAAATGTCAATCTGTGGACACTCTTCTCCGGCCAATCAGAACTCAGGAACCCTATTGCCCTGGATCAGAGTCTAGAACTTGATTTTGTCCGTTGATCGCATATCAATCCAACGCCCTGGATGAACCCTCACGCCCACCAAATTTGCGCGCGTTGACGTTAGGGTTAGCCGCATCCAACCCACCCTATCGCCGCATCGCGCAACCACAACCCTCCCCTCCTCTCCCACGAGCGCCGCCTCCCCTCCTCTCCCACCCACCCACGAGCGCCATCTTGATCCCATCCCCTCCCTATCCCTATCTCCTCCTTCCCTGATGCCACACCATCTCCTCCAGCCCAGGCCTCTAGCACCCCTCCTCACCTCGGCACCACCTTCGACCCCCACCCAAACCGCTCCCCTCCTTAGTAACCCATGAACCCTAGCATCTCCTCCCCAATCCCCACTTCGAATAGCCAGATCTGCTCCCCTACAACCAACGCCTCTTCCCTAGCCACGGGTTACCAACCGAGAGGTGGCGCCGGCGCGGCGGAAAGCTGAGGAGAAGCGGGCGGTGATGGAGGCGGCGCGCGGGACCAAGACACAAAACAAGGTGGCGCAGTCGTGGAGGAAAGCTAAGAAGAAGCGGGCGATGGTGGAGGCGGCGCGCGCTCATCGACGCCGAGAACCTTGCCGCCCATCTCGTTGACGTCTCGGTAAGAAAATAGCCCCCCATCCTTCTCCCTGTGCGTGAAATGCGTGGTCTAGAGGCCAGATCTTGCCAGTCTTTGTCTGGATCTCGCGAGTTTACTGATGGATCTCGCGGGCTCTGTCCCAATTCCAGTAGAACGTTCGGTTTTTACCAAGTTTTAGTATTGAGTACATGGATAAGGTTTTCTGCCTTGTCCCTTCCCCTATACTCGCATGTTCTAGGGTTTCTTGGTCTTCTTTGACTGCCGCTGGATGTGATTGGCTGTGAATAAGAGCTGATCACATGGGATTTTGGTATAGATCTTGTTGTATGTACAAGTTATTTACACACTAGATCTTGTTGTATGATGCCTACTAATTATAGTTTTGTTCACGCCTGAGTTTTCCTTTGCTCATTCAAACTTCACCACATGTCGTGTGTCAAAATTTAATTGTTTTTCATGATTTCCCTCTCTGTATGTCCCAAAAATAACTTCAGCTTGAAACCATATACTTCTATGTATTTCCCCAAAATAACTTCATCTTGAAACCATATACTTCTCTGTATGTCCCAAAAATAAATCTTAGACAATAATTGGTTGTCTGCAGTTCTGCACTGGCCACATGGTACATGTCCCAAAAATAAATCTTTGTAGGAAGCAAACTAAGCATTCAGGACTCTGTTTTTTAAGGCTGTACCTTAGGCATTATCCCCTGCATGTATTGGTTCTATTTGTTTGTGTGTAGGTTACGATTGCGATCTAGATGCTATCTCCTTGGTGTTTTTCCATTGGCCCCAGATTATTACTTGCAATAGGCCCTAGATTATTACTTGCAGTAGTATTTCTGTTTTTTTATGACACACCTCTACACAACCAAGGTGAAAAGACTTCACCATGCAACATGGTACTTTTATGACTTCTCTCATAAATCTCTTTCATCTGCAATGATCTTATTTCTACACCTGCCTGAACTATACATCTATTCAAATTTCTACTCTAGTGCACATGACTTATATTTTAAGTACTTGTTGTTTGCGGTTATGCATGTCACATAGAACTAGATTACTTCTCAGTTTATTACTATGTATTTAAATGTTAGCTTCAATTGGAATACCAGACTACCTTTCTAATGCAGTTTCATTGATTCCATGCAAGTAGCCTTGAAGATTTTTTTGCTTACTCTTTCCAACCAGTTAATTGGTAAATTAATTATGTTTTGTTAATTGCGGATCTCACAAGTTACCCGACTGAGATGAACAGATCTCTAGCTACTTCTTTAATGATTTGTTTTGTTTACTCTTACACAGTTGAAGCATGGCATTACAAATCCAACTGTTATTTTTGTGTAGTATTTTTTTTGTTATGCTCATACCTAATTCATTTCTCTGATATTAAAATCTGGTATTTGTAATGTAGCACTATGCAGGGATGGCTTACCACCGCTCCAGGTTCCCCTACGACTTACTAGTACCGGTTATGATGATGCGCTTACATTTGTATGTTATGGCTGGCCAAGAAATAACAGTCCGCCTTTATCTGGTTGCCCACAGCATGCAAAGTTATACAATATATTTAACATTGTTAGGTTGGACACCCTTTTCTTCTTTTGATATCACACAATATCTTCCTTTACTTCTAAAATTTTGAAGCTCATTGTTCTTGTGTTTTTTGATTCTTTCTTGAAGCTAAAATGTGGGGTGTAGATGCGGAGCAAGGCAGCATTCTGTAGACATTCATGGCCAAACTTGTCTCAACCACAACAATATATGCCACAAGTCCAACAACATCCATTGTCATCTTTGCATGCGCAAGTAAGTGACTGTTTTTTCTATTCCTGTAGCCAATTTATCCATGGTACAGTAGTATTGTATTCATTCTCTGACCATACTATGACTCTATGCAAATAGCCTTGGTCCTTAAACTGATTATAATCCAATGCGTACTCATGTCCTAGGCAAACCCTTGTGATCCTCTTTTACTTTGCAAAATTCTCAAGTGGAGGTGTGTTCTGTAGCCAAATTTTCCATGGTAGTAATCCTCTTTTACTTTGCAAAATTCTGGCACTATTTTTTTCTACACTAACTCTTGTTTTTTTACTTTTACTGACCACTAATTTAACACTCAATGCCTTGATTTGATTAATACTTCTAGAATCCTTACTGTCAGTAGTGCTTGTGCTCGTGGTTATTGAAACTTGTCTCAGTAACTTAACTAAATGTAGCACTTCCCAACTTGTCTTTGTAACTTAACTTGTGCTTATTAAAACTTCTTAGCTTGTGTAACTTAACTGTGTAAGATTATTTGGATTAAATAGGTGATGCAGTTGTATATAATTTGAACTACAATATTTTTAGCTTATTATGTTTATATCTCCAGGGACTGGTTCTAGTGCCTACTAATTGGAGCAATATGAATAGGAAAATTGTGAGTAGGAGTAGGAAACATATTCTTTTCTAAGCAATATACTCCAAGTTAATTACTCTCTACCATGATGTTAAAGTTTGAGAACACTTACTTGCTGCCAACATTCGGTTATTGATAGCAGTGTCAATATTTTTGTAATATGTATTGTACATATCAAAGTAGAGTAGACATTGTACTGTCATTGCACCTACAGAGCATGATTTTGTACCACAATAACACTAGCACTTGACAATTATTTTCTACTCTAATTATTATAACTTTAAGTTAGTGCAGCTTCTTGTTAACAGTCCTAGCATGTATTGGTTACTGTATCATGTGTAAAAAGTCAGTCAATTCAACAAGTAGAAATTCAAAGTATGTAGTCAGTAGTCTGTTGGATTTTGGTACTTTCAAGCTCTTATGGAAATGGACTTACTATAGGTAATATGCTGCTATTTATTTATCCAATTCATATCACTTATGCTAGTTTTTCTGTTTGACAGAAATAAGAAGGTCAAAGGAGGATATTGGAAGTTCTTCGATGTGTTATATCTAGGCCAGCAACAACGGCGCCATAAGTAGTAGGGAGCTCTGCTCTAGGCATTGACAACGAGTAGCGAATCTATCATGTTTACATCTGTTGTATTTGCTGTCTATTTGGTTACTATGTCTCAAATTTGGCTGATGTATTTGCTGTCATGTTTATATCTGTTGTATCAGATATCTATATATGTGATAGTGTTACTTATTAGCCTCATGGTTGTCATGTTCAAATTTTGGATGATATACTGTTGTGTTGTGTGAACTATATATTTGGAAATTTTGTTGGGCTGGTTTGTACATTTGGTTCTGTACTGGATCTAAAAAGTCCACAGAAAAGGGTTGAAAATAAAAAACAAATCGGTTGTAAAGAACAAAGGCCCAAAAGGGAATACACCCTAAAAAAGGCAATGGCCCATAGACACGACATAAAATGAAATGCTTTCAAATGGCCTAGGCCCAAAACTGAAAAAGTCCAGCATTATTGGGCTAGCCCATATACATCACTGTAATGGACCGGGCTGAATTTAAATTACGACGATCTCATTTCGTCATAGTTTTGCCACGTCGGATCAGCCACGTAGGATCTGACCTGGCCTGGCTAGATGGTCCATGACGATATTGAATCGTCATAGAGGTTATGACGATCCAACATCGTCATAGAGGGTTATGACGATTTCATAAAAATCGTCGTTATAGTTCATTTGCGACGCCCAGCTTTCGACGATCTCAAAATCGTCATAGAATCACATAAACGAACTACTATGACGATTTTGTGACGAAAATGGAGGGTCATATATAGCCATATTCCTTGTAGTGATTGATCACTTAAGTTTTATTTGGTGAACATTTTACCCACCTTTTCACAAATAGATGCATGCAATAATACATAATCCTAAATCTACCCTTCGTTAGGTTCCTAAATGTTGGGATCTTACAGACTTCCCCCCTTAAATTAAACTTCGTCCTGAAGTTTGTGGAGATGTACCTGAATAGTTCTGGATAAGCTTCTCTTAAATCCTCTTCTTTCTCCCATGTGGCTTCTCTCTCAGGGTCATGTTCCCATTGGACTTTGCAATATTTGATTGCTGTATTCCTCAATCTTTTCCAGCTTTCTTCCAGAATCTTACAAGGTTTTTCAATATAGGTCATGTCTTCTTGTAGTTCTATCTCTTGATGTGTTATTGCATCATCAGGAACTTTCAAACATTTGCGGAGTTGTGATACATGGAAAACATTATGTACTTGAGCCAGTCTTGATGGTAACTCTAAAGCATAAGCTATAGTTCTGTTTTGACTCAGTATCTTGAATGGTCCGATATATCTTGGATTCAATTTCCCTTTAACTCCGAAACTTTTTACTCCTTTCATTGGACTTACTTTCAAATAGACCATAACTCCTACTTCTGGATGCCATGATCTTCGGCTTTGATCCGCATAACTTTTACTCGCCTGGGCTATTTTCAGTCTATCCCTGATCTTATCAATGATGTCTTGTCTCTCCTTGATATAATCTGGCAGAAATTCTTTGCTGCTTCCAGGTTCATACCAACATATTGGTGATCTACATTTCCTTCCATACAGAACCTCATATGGAGCTGCCTTCAGACTACTCTGATAGCTATTCTTATAAGAAAATTCTGCCAAAGGTAGGTGATCTTCCCATGTTCCTCCAAAATCTAGTGCACAAGCTCTCAATATGTCTTCTAGTATTTGGTTTGTTCTTTCAGTTTGACCTCCTGTCTCAAGATGATATGTCGTGCTGAAATCTAACTTTGAACCAAGTGCTTCATGCAATTGCTTCCAAAATGCTGAAGTAAACACTGATCCTCTATCAGTTACGATCTTCTTGGGTATTCCATGCTTACTTACTATCTCTTTGACATATACTTCAACTAACTTCTCTGCATTATCCTTTTGATCACTGGAATAAAATGTGCACTCTTCGTGAGTCGGTCCACAATTACCCATATCATATCCTTCTTTTTTGATGTCATAGGTAATCCTGTAATGAAGTCCATACCTATTTCCTCCCACTTCCAATCAGGAATTTCTAAGGGTTGTAATGATCCTACTGGATTTTGATGTTTAGCTTTCACCCTTTGACAAGTATGGCATTCATATACATATTTAGGAATATCTCTTTTCATGTTATTCCACCAGAATAGTTCTTTCAAATCCATATACATCTTAGTACTCCCTGGATGTATAGAATATAGTGTATCATGTGCTTCTTTGAGTATGACATTTCTGATCTCAGTCACATCTGGAACACATAGACGGTCTTAGAACCATAAAGACCCATAATCCCCAAGGCGAAAAACTGATTTTTGCCCTTGAGATATCCTCTGAATTTCCTCAGCAATAAAAGGATCTTCTTCTTGATGTCTAAAAATTTATTGCTTAAGATCACTGTCCTGCTCTGCAACTACCTGCATAGTCGCTAATCCTCCAAGAACCTCTGTTCTGACGAATTGAAGTTCTAATCTTTCCAAGTCCATTTGTAACTCTTTTGGTAACTCTCTGTTGCTAGGCTGAATATCTGCACTCTTTCTGCTTAAAGCATCTGCTACAACATTTGCTTTCCCTGGGGTGTAATTGATTGTTAGATCATAATCCTTGATTAATTCCAACCAACGTTTCTTCCTCATATTCAATTCCTTTTGAGTGAAGAAGTACTTGAGACTTTTATGATCAGTGTATAACTCACATCTGGCTCCATAAAGGAAATGTCTCCATCCTTTCAGTGCAAAAACTACTGCTGCTAACTCTAAATCATGAGTTGGATAGTTGACTTCATGTGGTTTCAATTGTCTTGAACTATAAGCAATTACTTTCCAATCTTGCATTAATACACAACCCAAACCTTCTTTAGATGCATCACAGTATACGGTGAAATCCTTCCCTATTTCAGGAACTGCTAAGATCGGAGTTGTGGTTAATCTCGTTTTCAACTCTTGGAAACTTGCTTCACACTTCGCATCCCACTTAAATGGTGTATTCTTCCTTAATAATTTGGTCATTGGTCCGGCTATTGTGGAGAAACCTTCAATGAATCTCTGATAATAACCAGCCATTCCTAGGAAACCTCGAATTTGTTTCACATTGGTTGGTCCAGTCCACTCTAGTATCGACTGAACTTTAGATGGATTCGCAGCAATCCCATCTTTACTGATCACATGACCGAGGAATTCTACCTCATCTAACCAGAACTCACACTTATTGAACTTAGCATAAATCTTATGTTCTCTTAAAGTCAGCAACGCAATTCTCAAATGGTCAGCATGCTCTTCTTTATCCTTGGAATATATCAGAATATCATCAATAACGACGATGACAAACTTATCCAAATATGGCATGAAGATCTTGTTCATCAGATTCATGAATATTGCCGGTGCATTGGTCAAACCAAATGGTACCACCAGATACTCATGGTGTCCATATCTTGAGACAAATGCTGTTTTTGGAACATCTTCCGGCTTGATTTTTATTTGATGGTATCCAGATCTTAAATCGATCTTTGAAAATACTCCAGCTCCTTTAATTTGATCAAACAAATCTTGAGTTCTTGGTAAAGGATACTTATTCTTGATCGTCACGTTGTTCAGGTTTCTATAATCACCACACATCCGTCTTCCACCATCTCTCTTATCCACAAAGATTACTGGTGTTCCCCATGGGGATACACTTTCCTGTATAAATCCTTTTCTTGCTAACTCATCAATTTGCTCCTTGAGTTCTTTCAACTCCTTAGGTCCCATTTTATATGGTGCTTGAGCTATTGGTATTGTACCAGGTATTAGGTCAATGGTGAACTCTATCTCCCGGTTTGGTGGCATTCCTGGTAATTCTGTTGGAAAAATATCTTAGAATTCATTAACTATCGGAATCTCTTCTAATTTAACTTCTTTCATTGAATTTAACTGCATATCCACCATGATATGACTGTGTTTATCAGCCTGGTAAACTATCATTGCCCCTCTTGGAGTTTTGATCGAGACAGTTTTCTCCTCACAATTAATCTGAGCTCCGTGTTCCATCATCCAATCCATCCCCAGCACTACTGCAATTCCCTTCAAAGGAATCACATAAAGGTCTGCAAAATATGTACAGCCACAGATCGAGATAACCTGATCTTGTTTTATGTGGCGTACAGTCATATTCCCTCCTGCTGTAACTACGGTCATAGGAAGTTCTAACGTTGCCCTTCTAATCCCGAACTTATCACAAAATTCTTCAGAAATGAATGAACTAGTTGCACCAGTATCAAATAGAACTTTGTCAGGATTGGTAAGGATATTGAGCGTACCTATCACTGCATGCTCTCAATTATCCACCTCCTCGAGGGTTGCACAGTTCAGTTTTCCGGTTGGTCGGTTTCTCTTGCCATTGTTATTCTTGCCATTGTTTCCCCCTTTATTGGGCTATCCATTTCCTCCACTGGCTTGTCCTCCTCCCTTGGTAGGCCATACTCCCGGTGGTTTGCTCGGACAATCTGGCTTGATATGCCCCTTCTGACCACAACCGTAACAGATCACTACAGGGATTTTGCACTTCCTCTAGAAATGCCCTGGAATTCCACAGTTATTACAGATAATATTCCTTCTCGGATTAGATTGATTTCCACCACTGTCTTTGTTATTGTTATTGTTGTTATTGCCATAATTCATATTCCGAGGTTTGAACTCCAGGTTAGGTTTAGGTTTGCTTGCCTGAATTCTCTTGGTTTCCTTCTTGGCTCTCTTCCTTCGGTCCTCTTGGACATTCTTGTAATCATCTTCAAAAGTAATGGCTGCATCAAACAACTGCTGATAAGTTTGCTTATTAGCTAACCTTAGCTGCATCTTCACAAACGGATTTAATCCATGCAAGAAACGTTTCTTCCTCTTCTCTTTAGTGTTAACATCCTCCTCAGCATAACGAGACAGTTGGCTAAACTCCTGGATGTACTTCATGACACTAGTATATCCTTGCTGAAGCTCCTCAAATTCTCTCCGCTTCAACTCCATGACGCTTTCCGGAACATGATATTTACGGAATCTCTGCTTAAACTCCTCCCAGGTAAATTCCCTTCCTGGTGGTTGCATGGCTAATTGATTTTCCCACCATGATGCTGCAGGTCCGGTCAGCAGATGAGTTGCATACCTCAATTTTTCCTCATTATTGCAACCTACAGTTTTCAGCTTCCTCTCTGTACCTGCTAGCCAGTCTTCTGCATCCATTGGTTCAGGAGCTGATGCAAAAGGTAACGGTCTTGCATTCTAGAAATCAGATAAACTCACTCCTCTACCTTCAGGTGCCCTCTGATTTGCTCTACCCAGCAATTCTTCCATGAACTTGTTCTGGGTCTCTTGCATCATTTGCATACATTGCATAAAGTTCTTCTCCATTAACGGCCTCATTGGTGGTGGTAATGTGCCTTGATTTGCTGCATCGGCATCGGCCTTTTCCTTGGCCTCACGCTCCATCCGCTGCTGCTCAGTTTCCATTTCTACCCCCATATACATGACCCCTTAGTCCTGCATCATAAAGCGAATACTCATAATTACATCATGCACATGTGTTCTGAGCTCGACTTTATGCACAGAACTAGTCACACAATGAAGATCCAAAAAAATCCAAATATGCATTTCACACATCATACATAATATCATAATGATACAAAGTCATTACAACATATACCATATTGGTATTTTACAAAACTACCTTATTTCTAGAGTACAATACACAATACTTGATACTACTGTCTAGTTGTCTCTTTCTAATAGTAACTATGCTCATCATACATGCCTGATGTCCAACCGTGATGACGTGTTGACCGTCGCACAGTTTGTGGAACAAATGGCCTTCCAGAAGGAACATACTCTGCATCTGAAGTATCAGGACTTGATTCATTACTCAACCCGAGCTCATCGACTCCCTCCAGCTCAGCTGAAAAGTCTTCAGAAACATATTTAACATTATCTCCAGCCTGCATCCCCTGAGCTGCATTCCTTGAGTTGTCAACAGAATACACAGATCCTGCTGCTTCCCAGGTGCTCTCGTGGACAAGATAATCGAATACTGGATAATGTATATTCCCTGGGTTTTGAGAAGATGTTGATGATTCAAACACTCTCTCCTCAGGATCTTCTTCTTCATCCTGATCTTCTATTGACATGGTATTTCTACTTCTATTATTAGGATTCATCCTTGCACCCATCCAACTAGATTGTCCAACATTTCTGTCAGAACCATCTGTGGACATCTGGTGTTCATGAGATCCATTATATGATCCCATTCTCCATCCATCCGAGTTCTCAATAGGAAGTTCTAAGTCAGAACCATCCTCTGAGCCCTGTGGTACTGCATACCGCATATCTATAGTAGGATCATGTGTAGGTTCAGGTCTTGGTGAATAAGGATATGGTATAAAAGATTCTGGATCTATAGGTATATCCTTAAAGATAGGTGTTGCACTACTACTTGCTTCTTTCTCCAGCAGGAATGCTAACTGCTTTCTCCTTTCTGGATCAGTTAGATCCTCTAACATGTCATTTTTGTCTTCAACAATCACTTGATGAGTCTTATAAAAAGACGCAACGAGTGTCCGGTATCTATCCATAAACTTGGAAGCTAACTTAGGATGCTTCTTAACCAAATTAAGATGATCCGATATAGGCTCCGAGTCTATAGAATCATGAGGTATCATAGAAAATGTGCTACCTTCTAGCTCCTTGGTTTTCTGCTCCCGGATATTAGCTATTGCCTCCACAACAGCAACATGATAGGCTGCTAAATGACTCCTACCTTCTCCTATGGGTAGATCATCGTATAGTCCAAGCTTCTCTGGAAGTTGGATACTCACACGATACTTGGATAACATCCGGCCATCTAGATAAGTGATAGTGTTCACTGGGATTCTAGTTGGACAATTAAAAAGATTTAAAAGTTGACGAATTTGATCTGTAAATGATCCTTGATAATCATCAAGAGTCTCCTCTTTCCTTACCAAAGTCTGTTTTGGAAACTTTGGTGCCATATTTCTGTATATCAGAAAAATAATTTTCATTAGTATCCAATGACATTTTGCATCATAACAAAGAATTATCGCACTAAAACATATAACAGAATATTCTCATTTGAATACCCATTATATTACTTTTAGAGAATTCTTTATCGTTGCTAATTCTCCTACAGGTAATACCCTTTACTAGGTTTCCAACCTAAGATCAAAGCAATTTGCTCTGATACCAACTGCGGTGACCCAGCATACCAATGCATGTGTAGTATACTATAGTCGTTGACATGACATACACAGAACACCGTTCCGTAAATATCACATCCCTCAGAGTGGTACAATAGAAACATTGCGGTTCCATATTACAAAAGTACACACATTATTATTACAATACCGGAAGTTCAAGACTTCCAAAAGATCCAACTTACAAACCAAAATATAAGATGTTCAGCGGAATTTAAAAGTAACAACTCCGACTAGGAGTGGGGCTCAACAGCTTATTCTATAGGGTACATGCTGCTCGGCTCCGTTAGTTACTACCAACTAGATACTTATGTGGACTTGTTCTAATCAACACCGTAGCGGATCTCGTAGTCCACGCCTTCAACTCCTCCGGATAGATCAGGTTCCTCGTAGAACACATCTTCTTGGCATTCAGCTGCATACATTGGCACGTCTTCGGGATCCTCAGAGTCTAATCAAGGGATCCAAGGAAAGGATGAGTAACAGCGTTACGCAACAAGTTCATTATATGCAAGGTGGGAAGTTTGATACTCTAACTACCACCTCGGATTATAAATCCTTGGCACTATGCAGTTTTTGTAAATCTTTCTTCAAAGATTGATTTTATTCTGAAAAACTATGACAATCAGCCTTCACAGGTGGACTAGAACTTTCATGGAGTTCCTTTCCTGCCGCGTTCGTAGCTCCTTCCCGGAATAGGGAGTAACAAGTTATAGTTCTTACACTCTGCAGAGGTGCGTTACTTTACCCATGAGAGATCAACTCCTTGTTGCACAACCCATGCATTTTCCGTCCACAATTCCTGATGTGGGGCCTAGTAGTTGGTCCAAGCCAATCATCGCCTCTTCATGACCTGCAGATGCCTCCTTGGTGTACACCATGCCCACATAATGAATTACGGCAATGGTTTGTACAAACCGTTAGATGCTAGAACTATCGTGGGACGTTGAGGGTTCCCACCCATATGCTGCATATCCTCTACGAATTACAAATTAATATGCACGCTACAAGGATAACAGCCACGACCTGCACATCCGGCTTCATGCGAGAGGAAGAAGATACAGCTGACTTCTTTGTCCCATTCCAAATCTCATGGCTAACGCGTAATATACGGCGCTAGAATCACTGATGTCAGGGGTTGTTAAGTCCCTATTTGATCATCATTGTTGCAATTAGAACTCTAAGTTCTATTGCTCCATTATATCACCACTTAGGATGATATCTATGATTTCTTTATTTATGAAAATAATATTTTATTTCTTTTATATCATATATGATAACACACAATTTGCAAATACTTTGATAAAGACTCTTCAAAGGATGTGAGCAAGTGATGAACTTGCCTTGTGCTGGCAAGGGAGTGAAGTCTGATGCTTGCACTGGACCTTGAGCTTCTAGTTCTACAAAAACATCATTATTGCCCGGTAAGGACAATATTTAAAGAAGAAAAATGATTATGCAGATAATGTAATGCATTATTTAAATTCATATGCATTTACCCCAAAAAGTTCCTTTTTGAGTAATAAAGGGTTTATAAATATTTATTTTTAATATTTATAACTTGTATTGATTTATTTTATTTTATTTCCCTTTATTTGACTTTTATTGATTTAGGAATTATTAATTATACCTTAAATTTATTACTAAATACTTATTTAGTATTTTTCAAAAATACTATAATATTAATAAATAATGAAAGTGATTTTTATTTATTTTAATCACCTTTCAATAATTTTGTAAAATTCCACAAGGAATATTTAAATTACAAAATTCTTATAAAAATTGAATGTCCAAAATTTCATATCTTATTTTATTTGGACAGAATGGATTATTATGAATCCAAAAATATTTTATTTATGATTTTTGGACTATTATTTTATTTTCTATCATTTTATTGAGGTCAGGGGTATTTTGGTCTTTTCCAATTGATCAAAAGATTTATTAAATATTCTAGGCTGGCCCCTTGGGCTCATTGGGCCAAGGTGGCCCAATCGGGCAGGGTCAAATGACTACCTCAAGGGTTTGGCCCACCCCCCTCGCTTCTTCTTCTCTCCCCCGACCTCATCTCCTCCTCCTCTGTCTCGCCCCCGTGGCCGGTGATGCCGCCACCGTCGATTCTCGCCGTCATCGGCCGTTTTGGCCGCCGCCGTGGTGCGATTTGGGGTTGTCGATGATGCTCGTTCATTCTATCCATGTGGATTTGACCCTGGGGCTTCCCCGTGGTCAGTTCCCCCCATTCCCGAACCCTAGGGTTCGGAAAAGATGCTGTCGCCGCCGCAATCCCGCCTGCGGTGGTGTACTGGTCTCGTCTTGCCGCAGGCCGCCACTGCAGGTGCAGTTCTGCACACCTCTGGTGCTCCTCGTGCCATGTGCATCGACCCCTCTGCTTCCTCTTTGATTCATCAGCGAGGACCTCGAGTAAGTGGTCTCTATGGTGTTCGTTCATGCTACTGCCTTGATTCTTTTTGGTGTGTAGCTAGTGGCTTCTGATGTTGAGTGATGATGTGCTGATTGGGTTCATCTCAGGATTAGGGTTCATAACCCCTATGTTAATCACATCTAGGATGCTTTCAATCTAATGTTGATCATATTTGATCATGTGAAATGATTGCTTGTTGTGGTTAAGGATTGATAGTAACTTGGATGTTACTATTTTGCCTGTCAGATTTGTCCTAGTGGTAATCTACCATGATCCAGGCTAGTTGTTTCAATCAAATCCTTAATTGGATTATGTTGTTGGTCTGAGGCTTTACTCTACTGTCAGTTTACTTATACTGACAGTGTTTGCTTACTTCAATTATACTGTTGGCTTGTCTGAGATTTCACTTACTGAATCAAATTATTGCTTGCAATGATTTCTGTGAATGTATAAATGAATTTAAGGTTGATTCCTGGCATTTGGCTCAGGAAAATGATATGTAATGATTTGTCCCTTTTCCTGTGGAAGCTAAGTAAAGATTGGTTTTAGCTCATTAAGAACTTGTACTTGTGATACCCTTGTATTCTGGCACACAAGTGATTGTGTTTTTATTTCTGGGCTTAGCTTGATTATGCTTGTGATTAAAACTGATAAGATGATATGGAAGCTTTCTTATCTTGCCTATGATGTTGGTCTAAGGCTCTAGGATTTAATTCCTAGTTAATTGAGCAATAATTTGTTTGAATCTTGTAGGATTAGAGGTGCTACTCTCTCTTTGATAGATGTGCGCTGATCTGATAGGATCAAATGAAAATGATCTAACTTGCAAAAATAACACTAAACCCAGTGATGCTGGTCTGAGGGTTTAGTGTTTGTGGTTGAGCTTGATTTCTTATCCTTATGCTTGAATTCTCTAGGATAGATTCACCTCTCTTGGGTGCATATTGAGAGAGCATTACACAAAGCAACACGTGCTTTTGTTTGAATATTCTAAGGAAAGCATGTGATGGTTTTATGAGACTCACCACAAGATTTGATGTTGGTGTAGTATATTGATGATGATCTTGATCTTGGTCTGGATCTTGATCTACTTTAACTGTGCTCCTGAGCTTGCTCTTGAGTTTGCCTGCTCCTCCTAGATCCTGGGCTTGACCTTGCTATCCACCAGATTCATCCCTCTCCTTATGTCACCATCCTGGTGATGTTTGGGTTAATCTGGTGGTTGGTTTGGCTGTTGTTCTTGGTTTACTTGCTGTTCACCCTGGCTGTGCTGTGGTGTGGTAAAGTGATGCACTGAGGTGCTTCCCCACGGCTGTGCTCTGGTTTTGTTTGATCTAGTTGTGCTTGTGAAGTCGACAGCACATCCTTTGCATGCTTGTGTGTGTGCAGCCTGTGTGCCTGCTATGCACATATGGATAGGTTCAGAAAATTTGAACTTACTATTACCAATCTACTTTTACCTTGGATGGTGAATTGGTCCCTTTTGGCTGTCATTTGCATTCTGGCTGTGAATTCATGAAAGATGAAATCTTTCATATTGGTGAAACTTGCCCCTCTTTAACATTTCTCAATGATGAGATTGTCAAGTGCACCTCACTAACATATCTGAGAGAAATATATACTAACACTAATCTTGTTTTATTTCTGTTTAATCTTTGTTTTGCAGGTTCAAAGATAAAGATGAAGATTTAGTGTAGGTTTTAGATATAGGATAGTTAGTAGATGTAATTTTCTTAGTCCTTTGTAATTTTTCTTTTATAGTTCTTGTAATCTTTATTTTATTCAATTGTAATAAAGATTATATTATTATTAATAAAGAATATTCTTATTCTTTATTCTGTTGTAACTTGTTTATGTCTTTATAATATGAAAATGAATTCATAATTTCTATTGTTTTGAGATTTAAGTTATGCTACCTATATCTTAATTAATTTAAGATTCAAATCTTATATCTAAATCATTTAGATTACTATTCAAACACTTAAGTTTTTAAATTCAAACCCATTTTAAAACACACATAATTCTTTTAAGATCACATCAAAGTTTATAACAATCCTCCTTTAAGTCTAGACCTAATCTTAAAGTAAGAAAGAAACATTGATCACTTAAGTTTTATTTGGCAAAAATTTTACACACCTTTTCACAAATAGATGCATGCAATAATACATAGTCCTAAATCTACCCTTCGTTAGGTTCCTAAATGCTGGGATGTTACAATGTGGGCCCCCATGTGTGGTTTTAGTAATAAATGACAATCTCTATGGACTAATGCTTGTATCAAGTTACACTTGTAGGAATTGTCCATTGGCATCGCCTGGAGCATGTATTAGCTTCAAAGTAGAAGAAATGAAGAAGAAGAATAAAGAAAAGAAGATCAAGGGTATCTTGAAGAAGAAGATAGAGTTCCTCATGTGTATCTTCAAGACATCATCCAAATGGAGTTAGAAGAAATGTTGTGCAAGTTCAAGATGGGCCATCTCGAAGAGATCATATGCTTGAAGCTTTCCATCCTCATGCTGATCAAGGATATGTGAGGTTATTCCTAAAAGATAGGCTCTTACATAATGGAGTATGGGGGAGCAAATTCCAAGTCCTCACCAAGCTAGCGCAATCAAGAAAGGTATTCCATATTGAGGTGTAGAAGATCGTCATCATCAAGATCAAGTGGAATATGCACAAGGCAAAGGTATGATCTTGATAGGGTTTCTTTCTTATCTTTCTCGTGGTGTTAGTTGGGTAGACCGGTTTATAGGATATATAACCATACTATGAAGAGGGGCTCTCGAGTGAGTAACTTGATCATATACATCGGTGAGAGCTTAAATCTTTGCATATTTGTCATCATCCTACCTTGCTGGAATATTATGGTTCTCTTCGTGATATTTTAGATCTCATTACTATCTTTGAAACGAGCCCAAGATCATCAAAATTGGAGTCTGGATGCAAAAGTTATGTTCGTTTCATTTTTGTTGTTTCTGTCAGTTTTGCCTTGGGCGGAATGTCCGGAGTGAAAACGCCGGACACTCCAGTGTCATGCAAAAATCTCCGGTGTCCCATATCGGAAATCATCCGGAAACTGGCCGAAATGTCCGGCCCGTGCGCTCCAGATCTCTAACGGTTGGATTTTGGAGGATCTATGTAAGGGGCCCTTCTTCCCTAATGGTTACCTACCTATTCTTGCAAGTTTTCCTCTCTGTTGTTGACCTTATTGAGCTTGCTATCTCTCAATCCTTCATATGATTCTTGCATATTCTTGAGGGATTTGAAAGAGGAGATCTAGATCTACAACCCCACCAATCAATCTCTCCTCTAAGTGAGGGGAACATCTTGGGGTCTAGATCTTGAAGTGTTTTGTGGATTTCCTCCATTGTTTTTCCTCTCTTATTACCCATAAGCTTATGTAGATTTGGTGGAATTTGGGAGAGAAGGACTTGAGCACTTCTTGTGTTCTTGCCATTTCATTAGGTGCATTGGTTTGAGTTCTCTATGGAGGATTTGGTTGGTGAAAGTGAGAAGCTTTTACCTCTTGTGTTCTTGGAACCCTAGACAGATTGTTGTGGTGTTGTGGATATCTTGGGACCTCCAATTAAGTTGTCGAGCTTTTCCCAAGCTTGTTTTTTGGGAGCCTCCAATTGAGTAATGGAGAAGTGCCCCAATATTGTGAGAGGTTCCGGATTGGCACCGATAAGTGCACCGATAGTGGAAGTGTGGATCGATCCCGTTAGGGTGAGATTCACAGGAGAACAAGGGAGCCCATTTGTGGTGTTGGTGCCACCCCTCTCCAAACGATACGTACTTCATTTTTGGGAGGAACTCGTTAAAACATCATTGTCTCTGGGTTCCTTGGTTATATCTATACTCGAGCTCTTACTTATGCACCTTACTTTGTGATAGCATTCATGCTTGAAGTCCATATCTTGCTATCACATAGTTTCTTGTCTTGCTTAGCATAAGTTGTTGGTGCACATTTGTGAACCCTAGTTGTTCTAGGTTTTTTGCTTGAAAAATTAAATGCTAGTTTAATTCTGCATTTGTTGAGCCCCACTCGTAAAAGTTTTAAACCGCCTATTCACCCTCCTCTAGGCGACATCCGTGATCTTTCAGCTGTGCACCATGAAGAAAGGCGTGTATCCAGTGGTGATGTTTGGCGTTATCTGTAAGATCCAAAGCACCGAGGGCAGCTCCCCTGTGTAGGCTCCTACTACTCGCTCGAGAGGCCGAAGGAGCCGCTTCTTGATGCTGTTCCAGACGAGGACGTTGGCCTTTTCGACTTGATCGTTAGTATGAGGGTGTGTTACTAAGGCATAACTGATGTTGATGATGAGGTTGTCGCAGAAGTCTTGGAACTCCTTCAAGGTGAAGTTTGTTCCGTTGTAGGTGATGATGTTGTATGGCACCCCAAACCTGAAGATGATGGACTTGTAGAACTTGATGGCGGTTGTGCTGGTTTGGTTGGTGACGGGCATAGTGTCACTTCCCAAAAATTTCCAAATTTTGAAATGAGAAAAATAAATAAACAAAATAAATAATTGTTGAAAATTACGGTGAAAAGAAACTTTTTGTTTCAAAATGGAAACATCAAAACCCCTCTTAAATAAAATTTGAATAAAATGGAATCCAACAAATTTCAATCAAGTGAAATGCATTCATTAATGAATGTATCTTGAAATTTAAACACTTGGAAAAGTTAAACCAAAACCCTAAAACTCTAATGGAATAAAATCATTTCCAAGATCACTCTAAGACTATGGATTGTTCCATATAAAAATTTGTCAACAAACATTTATAAGTAATCAAAATTACAAATAAAAATATTATAAAACCATAGAAATTGGTTTCACTTAATTTGGAACCATGGATAAAAACTTATGAATGTAATAAGATAAGGAAATAATTTCTAAAGCTAATAAAGCTCCTAACTAAAATCCATGCCAAATTGTGAGCAATTAATACTAAGAGGATTTAAAAAGATAAACAAATATTAAATAAAATTATACAAATTGGAATCACCAATTTTGGATCTATAAATAAAAAGATATGGATTTTATAAGGCAAAGGAAAGAAAGAAATAAATAAAGAATATTTAAAAGCCAAAATAAATCTTGGCCAAACAAATAAAATGAAAGTTTACTGAATAATAAAAAGGAGTAAAAGATTATTTAAATAAAATCATAAGGATTGATCAATATCCAATTTTATTTAAATGAAGACAAATTGCCTAAACTAAATAATAAATTCCAAAGGAATTATTTAAAAGACAATTTAAAACTTGAATTAAATCCATGAGCAAATGGAGTAAAGATAATACAATTAAAATAAAGGGATAAATAATAATCAAATAAAAGTATATGGGATTAAACCATATTCTAATTATATTTGAATAAAAATAAAATCCCTAATATAAAGGATTAATAAAATCATGAGAAAATAATAAATAGAAATTTCCCAAGGTGGATATAAAAGTTATTTAATTAACTTAAATGGAATAAAAGAATCATTTAAATAAAATTTATATGGAATTAAAACCATATTTGATTTTATTGGAATAAAGACAAATGCCCAATTTAAATGATTAATAAATCATATTCAAATGTTTTAACTAAAAAAAACCTACTCAAAAAGGTTTGGTGAAAATTGGAATTCAAATAAGAGTTTGAAATTATAATTAAAATCTTATTTGAATAAAGGCAAGTTCCTATAGTAAATAAATAATAAACCATAAATGAATAAAAGAATTATTCCAAAAATGGATTTTAAATACATATTTAAAACAGTATAGAAACATACTGAATATTTGGAAAATATTTGAAAAAGAAATCTGAATTCAAATGATAGTTTGAATTCAAAATAGAAAATCGAAAGGGAAAAAGAAAACAGAAGAAGAAAAAAATAAAAAGAAGCAGCCCAACAAGCCCCAGGCCCAACTCGCAGCCCATCTCTCTCTTTCTCCCCCGAAAACGTTTCGCACCAGAATGTTTACCCACTCAGTCACTGACCGTCTGACCCCACGCGCACCCCCCTAACCTCGCTGACACCAGGCCCCACCTGCCAGCTCACCTTCTTCCCCACCGCGACCAGTTCATCCCCAACCTCGCTGCCGTTTGCTATGCTGATTCCTCTGCTTAAATTCTCTTTAATGCGTGCATAACTCGCCCAGTAATCTCGCCCATTTAAGCGCTCATGTCTCCTCTCCCTTTCCCCTCACACTCTGTTGCCAGAGAGCCACCGGGCTGCCGCAATTTCGCTTGCGAACGCCTCTGCCTCCGACGAGCACAACGGCGAATTCCGACCGTCCCTCACCACCCCTTGCCTCCTAGTTTCCACGAGGACACTCCCCATCTCCTTGCGAATCTTACCATAGCACCAGCTCGCCCACGCACGCTCCACATCGTCGGCAACCTCGACGATAGCACATCGCCACTGTCGGCCACTTCTCCGGCAAGCTCTATTGGTGAGCCCTGACCTCCCCTTCCCCTCTCTTTGATGCTCACATGCTCGCGACTCTCTTACGAACCTAATGGTGCCCTCCGTTCGTCTTAGCATGCCATAAATCTTCGCCTCTGTCGACGAACAGACGACCCGACAGTAGCAGCAACTCCGATGAGGAATCCACGAAGACTTCGTGTGCCCCTGCCCCTACAACGACCATCTCGAGCTTCAGCATGCCACGACGAGTTTGGTAACGATCTCCTCCCTCTCCCGCGCTTGCTAGTATCCCTGGTACGCCATCGCCTGAGCGCTGCCGCCGCACAACCGCCGCTAGCGCCACCCATCTTTGGTCACTCGCTCACCAGCCGCCAGATCACGATCGCACGGCATATATAGATGACTTAACTGAAGCGGTGTCAAGCACTCTGAGCCGCACGATTTCCATTAGATCCAACACACTATATCGCTCGATCCAAAAGAACCAGTGCCAGCGAATAGGAATAAGACGCGTGGCACAGTTTTGTTTTTAAATAGACAGAAACATTTCTATTAGAAGTTTAGATTTGAAAAATTCATAACTTTAAATCTACACGTCCAAATTTTGCAAACTTTATATCAATGGAATCAGCAAAAAGAAAACTTTGCAACCATGCCCTTTGTTTAGTGAATTGCTTCTGTAAAATTGGTTGTTTTTGCAGAACCATGTTTAGGCCTATTTTGAGTATAAAAATTATTCTAGAAATGATTTTTTGGGTAAAATCTTTTTCAAATGATTTGTTTTGAACCGCTGACCATAAAAACCAACTTGTAGATTTAAAAGTATATTTTGTTATGCTAACGAATAAATCTTTGAATAAAAGCATTTCCATTTAAATAAAAATGTTGATTATGGTTTAAAAATGCTTTTTGAGTAAACCTTTTGGAAATGGGTTGATTTAAACTCTCTGACCCTAAACACCAAGTTTTTGGATTTAAAAATATATTTGGTGAACCCTAGAAAATTATTACTTTGTTTAAAGGCATTTCCAACAAAATAAAATATTTCTTTGATTTAAAAATGGTTTTTAGATGAAACCTTTTGCAAATGGTTTAATATTAAACACTAGACCTTAAAAAACTAACATTTGTGTTTAAAAATATATTTTTCAAACACTAGAAATTATTACTTTGATTTAAATCATTTCTAGCAAAACAATAATGATTTAAATGGCCATTTTCACTAACTTAATATCAAATGGTTTTGCCACTTTTATAAATGACCAATAGGTGTTTTAAAATGTTTATATCCTTAGTACAAACCACTTTTCCAATAAAACAATCTTTTGCATGCTTGCATGCATTGCTTTTATTTATTTATTTTATGTGATGAATTGTTTGAATGCTAGTTTGAATATTTGCTTGCTTGATTGAATTGTAGTGAAATTTGAAGAGTGTGACTATTGCAAGATCAAGGAGTGAACTTATAATCTCTACCAAAAAGTCAAGTGGTTCTTCATACTTTTGTCCCATTATTTTCACTATGTATTAGTGATATTTCTAAGTAGGACTTGCATGGAATTTTTACTAAGTATGATATGCCATGGGAAATCCTAGTAGATGATGCCTTAGTAGAAATTTTCCCTAAGTTAAGATTACTACTACTATCATGCTTAGCCTAGCTAGTAGGAAACTAGGGTGGATTATATTCATGCTATGAAATATTTCTAAGTCATTGACTTGTGTTTTGTTTAATAAAACAACTATGTGAATGAATCACCTAGGTGGAATGGTTGTGAATGGGTTATCTTGAGTGGTTACACAGGGCCCCATATTTATGGCCTACCCTAGTGTATCTCACTTGTGGAAAGCCACCCAGGAACAAAGAGATTTGAGATGTCAAATGTTGATAAGCTTCAAGTGCAGCCACATGGCATTATGGGCTCTGCCTGGATCATATAGGTTGCAATAACTTAGACAGATGGATAGTTGGTGGTAGGGGTGATAGGTTTGGAGCGCGTCCATTTTGGTCTAAGGGAAGGCTTCTGAAAGATCTTGTCTCGATGCATGTCGAGTCTTGTGGGGAAAGTGCACCACCTCTCGAGAGAGTAAAATCTAAGTACTTAGTCGTGTCCCTGGCAATGGACAATTTGAGCATCAAGACATGGAAGCTATCAAGAATCTCCTCATCCCAATTTCTAAGTTAAAAATTTGTGGTTGAACAAGGGTTAAAGGATCACCAATTTCTATTGGTAGATGCCTTGGGTGATTTTGACAAACAAAAACTTAGTGTTTTCAAATGATAAGGAAAATCTATTTTGAGAAAAGCAAGCCTAAGCTCCACTTAGCCAAATGCATATAGATGATAGATACCACTATTCTACCATAGTATCACTTGTCAATACAATTCAAATGTATTGACCCTTGTGGCTGTAACTTATTATGTTGCAGGTTTGTTTGATGTTAGTGAAGTGTGTTGAATAAGATTAAAAGTCTACAACCAACATGATTGCCTGTGGCACTTTGAAGATGAAGGACTCCATGCTATATAGTTATTTCTGCTGCATTGTAATGAGATAGCCAAATGAGCTATGTAAGATGTAATGAATTATTTTATTCCTGGTTATAAAGTTGTAATATGACCTTTGTTTCTTGATATTACATCTTAACTGTGGATGCTAGCTATTGATCCAGAGACTAGCATTGTAAACACAGGGATCTCTACCTTATCAAGGTTGGGACCTCTACACATAGATTCGATCCACTTGGTGAACTTGTCGACGGCGATGAGGAGGTAGACGTAGCCCAAAGGTGACAACCTTTGCAGCTTGCCAACCATGACGACTCCCTATTGTGAAAGGGCCTGGCAAAGGGTATTGGCCACAGCTCAGATCCTGGCGCATGTGGCTTGTTCACAAATCTTTGGCAGCTAGCCTTGCAGTTTTTGACTATGCTCTTAGCGTCGCGCATCACCGTTGGCCAGTAGAAGCCAGCCCAGAGGGCTTTGGCGACCAGGGCACGACACCGGCATGATGGACGCAGATTCCTTTGTGGATGTCTAGGAGGATACTTCTTCTGTCACTGTTAGTGACACATCACTAGAGGACGCCCGCGATGCTCCGCTTGTAGAGCTTGTTGTTGATGATGGTGAAGGCCTTGGAACAACGAGCAATGTGTCCCGCATCCGTTGGGTCGTCTGACAGCTTCTTGCTCAGCAGATACGTGATGTACGACTGAGTCCAGGAGGGTTCGAGGAGCATGACCTCCATAGGTCCTTTGAGCGAGGGGCCTGGTTCCTCTTCCGCGAGTGCTCCCTAGCCCTCGGGTGAAATAGCCCAAGAGTGTGTGGCTGCTTCGAGTGAGTCCTAGGATGGCTTGATTTTGATAGAGCGCTCGCATATTTGCTCCAGGAATACGACCGGTGGAACCGGAGCACAGGTAGATCCAATGTTGGCGAGTGTGTTGGATTCCTCATTGCTGTCGCGGCCAACGTGTCGAAGCTCGCAGCCGTCAAAGTCACCTTCGAGTGTGTTGTAAAGATCACGGTAGGCAATCATATTTTCACTAACAGCGTCGCACTGGTGCATTGTCTGCTGCACGAAGAGGTTGGAGTCACCGTAGATGACTAATATGGTGGTGTCGCAGGCTTTGGCCATCCGCATCCCATGGAGTAGGGCCTCATACTATGATACGTTGTTGGACACACGAAATTTCATCCATGGTATGTACCACATATTGTCACCTTGCGGGGACGTCAGAATCACTCCGGCTCCGGCTCTGGCTCCTTCTCGACGCTTGGACCCATCGAAGACATGTCCGGGGTATCTGGCAGTTGGAGTTCCATCTAGTGGACGAGGAAGTCAGGGAGCACATGTGAATTTATTGTGGTGTGTCGTTCGTAGATGATGTCCCATGTGGACAACTCTATGCCCCAGAGGGCCACTCGCCCAGTTGCTTCTGGGTTTTTGAGGATATGGGACAACGGCGCGTCGTTGACCACGATGATCTGGTGCTCCTGAAAGTAGTGGCGCAGTCGACATGCAGTCATAAACACGCCATAAGCTAGCTTCTGGTAATGAGGGTACCGCTGCTTCGTTGGTGTAAGTACCTTGCTGAGGTAGTACACTAGGTGATGTACCCCGTGGATCTTGCCCTCCTTGGTTTGTTTGACGACAAGCATGGTGCTGACCACCTGGTGTGTCGCGGCTATGTATAGAAGCATAGGCTCCTTCTCCTTAGGCGTCACCAGGACTAGCGAAGTTGATAGTAGGCACTTGAGGTCTTTGAATGCTTTTTGCGCTTCAGCTGTCCACTTGAACTTTTCTGTCTTGCGGAGGAGTTGATAAAAGGGAAGAGCATATTCTCCCATTTGACTTGAATCGGCTGAGCGCCGCGATTCGCCAGCTAGCTGCTGGACGCCCTTGATTTTTCCGGCTTCTCCATGGACAATATGGCCTTTATCTTCTTCGGGTTTGCTTCAATTCCTCTCGTGGAGATAAGGTACCCGAGTAATTGACCGGAGGGGCCGCCGAAGGCGAACTTTTCAGGGTTCAGCTTGATCTTGTATCTATCAAGATTGCCGAACATCTCGCGAAGATCGTTGATCAGCGTCGTGCTCTCTTTGGTCTTGACCACTATGTCATCGACATGGACTTGGATGTTGCGACCAAGCTGACTTTTTAGGCAGGCCTACATGCACTGTTGGTAGATTGCGCCCGCGTTCTTCAGCCCGAAGGGCATTGTATTGTAGCAGTAGACCCCGAATGGAGTGATGAAGGCTGGTTTTTCCTGGTCCTCCACCTTCATCCAAATATGGTGATAGTCTGAGTAGGCATCAAGGAAGGATAGGTGCTCGCACCCCGCAGTGGAATCGATGATTTGATTGATCCGCAGTAATGGGAAGTGGTCCTTCGTGTAGTGCTTGTTGAGGGCTATGAAGTCCACACACATCTGCAGTATTTCCATGTCCTTCTTTGGTACCAGCACGGGGTTAGCTACCTAGGTGCTTTCCTTGATCTCTCAGATAAAATCGGTGTATAGGAGTCTATTGACTTCCATACCGATCGCCTTGGCTCTTTCTTCTGACAATCGACGCATCGATTGCTTGACTGGTCATGCATCATGATACACGTTAAGTGTGTGCTTGGCGAATTTTCTGGGAACTCCCGGCATGTCCACGGGACACCAAGAAAATATTTTTTCCCAGCGCCCATGAAGGAATTCGACGAGCGCGAGTTCCTATGCGGAACTCAGGTTGTCGGTGATAAGGGCCGTCTTGGTGGGGTCCGTCAGGTGGACCTCGATCTCCTTGGCGTTGATCATGGAGTCAAATGACTGATCATGTGCGTTTTTCTTGGTCACAATAGATTTTTCCTTGTAATATTTGTCCCGGTTGCTACGTCCTCGACAATGGTGATTCTTGGTTCGCCAGTGACGTCGACCAAGCTATTCGGTTATTTTTTACTGAAATATTGGTGTTGGTACTCTTGCCGATATAGGTTGATTACTCTAATGGCTACGCCTTGCAAATTAAACTTATGAGAGAACCTTAATTGGTATTTACAGGTTGTGGTTTGATATCTATTAGTTTTCGGCTGCCTTCAGAAAAATACAGGATGGTGTCTTAAAAGAAGAAAAAGTTTGAAGACCTCAAAGATTTGCTAGTTTGTTTTAGGCTTTATTTTGTAATTGCTGAAGAAAACATTTGTATCTCTACTATGAACTATTTGCTAATATGAATATATCGTGATATTGATTGTCAAAAAAAATTATAGTGTGACTTGGGCCGGCAAGGAAGTGCATGCCACTCTTGGGGATGCTTGGACCGATAGGGGTTCCTCTGAGGAATGTTTTCATGTCCGAATTCTCCTTAGGTCAACGGGGGCTGCTGGAGGAGATGCTAGTAGAAGCCGGGACTGAAGAAGGTCATAACGTATAAAACCCACAAAAACACACCGACCGATTTACACAATCAGGTTCATAAGAACACATCTCAGCCGACGAGGGCCTAATTGAACAAAAGATCGGATGTGCTTACTCATATCCAAAGGCGTCCACACCGCCGCATGTGTGTGGACAATAGAATGTGAATATTAAAAATCTAGGACCTATACTTAGGGATGCTAACTGGTAGTGAATAATCTGAATTATGCTACATTCGTATTTGATAAATTTATAATGGTCGTGGTTATATCCGTATCAGTTCTGACATAGAGATGCACACAATCTTGGTGTTCCGCCTTAGTTACCAGAAGCTTGGAGTTTGGATTGGCGAGGAGTCAAAATAAAGATTTGACCAAATAGTTGGAGTATGGAGAGCACCGGGTACGTGTGTGGTTAGTTTGCCTATGTTATCGCGGTTATTAACAACATGATCTTGAACCAAACAACACAGACTCATGTTCTTCTTATGGACAAATATATGTTACATCCTTTATTCTATAATGTAGTATGTTTTAGACACTTAACTTACTAGTTTGTTTTGCGAACTATTGCCAACATAGTACTATACATTATAGAACAGAGAAAAGTACCTTAATTTTGGTCGCGTTTAAGGTAATATACACTATTGTTCAGTGGAAGTTGCAGTACAACTCCATTTCATGTTCATTCTTTTTTCTCTGTTCTACTAGTTACTACAATAATTAACAAGACTCATCGACCCGAAGTTACACAATTTTCCTCTAAAAAAAGAAGTCACACAATTTCGGCTCAGTTAATCTTATACAATGTGTAACTTATCAAAACGGTGGCTAACAAGAGCAGTGTAGACGGGGGCCTTTAATACCGGTTCCTAAGGCCCTCTAACAGCGGTTGTAGAACCGCTGTTGAGGGTTCGGTGTTAGAGCCCCACGAACCGGTGTTAAAGGGTGGCGCACGTGGGGCTGCCGCAGCGCTCAGCCCCCCCCCTCCCCCTTTAACACCGGGTTTGTAACACGAACCGGTGTTAAAGGTTCTGTGCCGCGGCAGGAAAAAAAGATAAATCTCTGCCGCGGCAGGAAATGACTTAAATCTCTGCATGGCAGAGTTCTCGCCACGCCCGCTCGGGCGTATTTCAAGGGCGCAAGGGGACGGGAGGGGAGGGGAATCGAGCAGTATATACACATACATCGCCGTCGGTACATACGAGTACATGAATAATTAAGCAACTATTATTATACACAAACATCGTCATTGTATGGTATTCTCCGTAAACATTGAAGCATCAAGTACAAGACAAACACGTTCAAGCATCTAAAGAGTTTTTGGATATATAAAGAGTTCTCCGCTAGGCGTCACGACCTCATCAAGTATGAACCCCGCCAATTCCTCTTGAATGGCTCGTATGCGGTCAAATGGTAGGAGTTGGTCCCGCATCCGTTCGATCTAAATATATATGAAGAATGGGGTCAATATATATATAAGAATAAAACTCAACACAATTGATGGTAATAAAATAATGTTGTGTACTTTGTTTACTTACTCTAAGTTGTTCTAGTGCGGCTTGGCCCGTCGCACTTATCGTGTTGCGAATGAACTCGCAAACATAGTATCCACATAAGTTATTGCCGGGTCCCTGATACGCGCACTTTACAAGAATAGAGAGTTCAATCAAAATAATAATCAATAAAGCAGGATATAATGGAATTGGAAGCAGAAATCAAAGAGATACGCAGACCTAGCTAGTATTACTTACATTTTGGTCTACAAATTTTTGTTCTTCTGACCATTCACCCACGGCCCTGCCCGTGAACCTTTTCCAAACCATATCCGGTAAAGAAAATGGACAAAGGAGTAATTAATTACTTGTTGTCACGAAAGTTGCCGATCTAGTGCGATAATATGATTGAAATTACCTCTAGAGCATCTCTCTAAAGTCTGCCCATAGCTCTTTTTCTTTTCGTAACGAGTCCATGACAAGGACTTTTCCTGAGTCAGGTTGAATGACTAGCAGAATAAAGTGAAACCTACGCACGCATAACTCATCATCAGTTACACTTAACATCGAGTAAGCCGAAACAGAATGTGTACAAGAGAGGGTAACAGTACTCACAAGAAGTTGTAAGGCAATAGTATTTCCCTTTTGGTTTGTTGTCTCAGTAAAGACCTTAGCAAGTAATCTTCTGTTTGCCCGGATTTGGTTCTTACCACTTCTTCATGAACTCTATTTGGGTCAACGAATCCAATGTCAAAAGGGCCTCCTTTCATGCATTCCATAACCTTTTTCCTGCATAATAGTATATACATATATCGTGAGCATATATATATATATGTAATTAATAAAGTGAATGAGATGAGATAGAAATTACAGAAATAGTACTTACACACAATAAAGGCTGATGGCAGCTTTGTCGAGTTCCTTATGATTGAATAGAAAATGCAAGTCTTGAATGTTGAAGTCGATCTCGTCGTCTCCGCACAAGAAAATCTGATCTCTTATATGCGCTGTGATCCATTCTTCCTTTCTCGTCTTGCAGAAATCAAGGTACCACTTGTGCAATCTTTGCATCTTTGTTGGTAGATTCTTGAGCTCCTCTTTCTTGACGAGATTCTTCCCATACTTCCATGGTTGTATGGGGTTGACATCGCCTGTGGGAATGTTGTCTCCCATGAGGTTCAAGTATGCAATGTAAGTCATCCCCATCTCATTTGCCTTTCTTTGTAGCTCTACCTCGTAATCATTTACAGGAGGAGCGTTCCGTGTGTCGAACACTTAGAGCGGGGCGCATGATTGATTTTCCTGCTCTCCGAGCATGGGAACTATTTTCTGGGGTGCCGCACGACTGCTACTTTCAGTCTCCCTCCGCCTTGCATCCCCCTTCAAAATCTGGCGCTCGTAGTCCGGCACAAGTGGGGTTTCAGGTTTCAAAAGATTATTGTAAAACTTCTCCACCACCGTCGGATCTATTTTCTCCTTTGGCTCGGCCCGTCTAGGTGCAAAGAATTTCTTGACCTCTTCTTCCGAGATCCTATTGGTCTCCTCGTCGCTGCGATTCCACGGTAAAATCGGCAATGGCTTGGCGGAAGGCTGCGGGACGTAGTTTCTTGAACTCTTTGGCGTACGGTTTCCTGCGGATTTCTTCGTGGCAGTGCTAGTGATGCTCTTCGTAGCAGTGCTCTTCCGCTTACGCTGAGGAGATGGCTGGCGCGCCGGAGATGGCTGGCCCGGAGAGATGCTGTCAAGCAGAGATGGTGGGCGCCACGAGATGGCTGAAGCTTGGAGATGGGTGCCGCAGAGATGGCTGAAGCGCCGAGACGGCAGTGGGAGTATTATGATGACTTGAGACGGGCTGAGGCGGCCAGATCACGCCGACGCGAAGACGGCGGGGGTGCCAATGGCCTCCAATTTGGAAGCACGATGTGTTCCTTCTTCCAAAGAATGGTTGTTTTCACTGCAAATTTGAGTTGAGTTTCCCCTTCACCTGTAGCATGGTCAAGCTATGCTTCCTCATATTCCTTCACAACCTCATCCACCCCGACAATAGCATAGCCATCTGGAATCGGCGGTGGTAAGTTCCACCAGCTACGGAGGTAAGGCATAGCCGACACCACCTTAATGGATAAGCCCATTAATCTCACATGCAGCTCAGCGTGTTCGCTCTCCGTGATCTCATCCACGGATATCGAGGACCCGCCGTTCAAGCGTGGCTGACGTTCTCCGTGGAAGCCACACTGCTTTTCAGCCAGAGTCCGGCATGGCAGCTTCCAATGCAGGCTCTTCGCGCTGAGATGGGCGGTAGCTTGCTGGTTTCACAGTGCATTCACTTGTGCCGCAACACCACAAGTGCATGTTCTATCTGTGTCATCCGCTTTGTACTCTTTTTTTTTCTTCGCGCCATTCGTAAGAGTCGCCCACTCGCAAACCCATCCTTCCACGCCATACCCCGTGCCTCGTGCATGTCCAGGGTGTTCTTTTTACCGATGGCGTGTGAGCTGGTCATTCTCTCTGTCGGGATGGAAGGTCCTGGCGGCTGTTTCCTCGTATGCCGTGATGAGTTCAGTGACGGGTTTGGCAAGGAGGGTTGGGAAGATACACAATCCTGTTTCTGGGTCCAACCTTGCCCCGATTCCGTAGAACCAAGTCTTTGCACGTAGGTCCCACCCATCTGTCTGGGGTGTGATCCCTCTAGCACGCAGGGCCTTCTCAGCTTCCTCCCACTTAGGCCTCTGACATATGTAGCCACCTGACCCCGTCCTCTGGTAATATTCCTTCTTCTGGGCATTTAGCGTATTGGTTTCTGACCTCTTTTTAGCTATAGCACCTTCCTTGTATGCCACAAATTCGGGCCAGTGAGGTCTTATCTTCGCATAATATGCGTCTTCGAAATCTGGAGTATCGCGAGCTTTGACAAATTTGTTCAATTTTGTCTTCCAGTTGTGGAAAGCGTCAGCCATCTTTTTTAGAGTCCACTCTTTGACCTTTTCCTTTATAACCGGTTTGTTTTCATCCTCCTCTGGCGGAAGGGTGAAATTTATCAACAGCAAATTCCAAAGCCTTTCTTTGGATCTTTCATCGACAAAGGTACCGTCACCCTTCTTTGGCTTATTCCAATTTTCAATTATGATTGGGATCTGGTCCCTAACAAGAACTCCAGCCTGACGTACAAATTTGTCGGCGGCCTTCTTGGGCTCCATCGGCCTGCCATCAACACGGACTGCTTCGATTGTGAACTTTGCACAATCTTTCAACCGATGGCTCGCGCCTCGCTTGCTATTTTTCGTAGAAGAAGATTGTTGCTGGCTGTTTGATCCAGAGGGCTAAAAGAAGAAAGAAGCGTTAATTAATACATGTACATATGTACAAATCAATCGGTGGAAGTCAGCAGAGGATTAATCCATGCATATACCTCGACGGACTTTGTAATCACTAAAGTGCGTTCACCGGAGTCGTCATCTTCTCCATGACTACTTGAGTTGTCATCATGTCCCTCCAAGTTCAGATATTGTGAGGTGTCCTCATGGATGATGTTCTCCATTATTTCTTCATCTTCAAGGTTTCTACTGAGTGGATCCATAGTTTCTAAAACAATAATATTATCTAGATTAAGAGAGTAAACATTCAAGTAGACTTGGATTCATACACAAATATACATATTATTCATACAAAAATACACAAATAAATACACAAATGAAATTAAAACCCTAAGGATGCTTGATCATTTTAAACGAGTTCCGAGGGGTCCAAACCCTAATTCGGAGAAATCCCGGATGCATATGGGAGGGGCTAGCCACAGTGGCTGACGCGTGGGACCTTGGCCCACGTCACAGCCACACAGGCGCCACGCGGGCTCACCAGAGGATGCTCCAGACAGCGGTGGCTGGCGGCGCTGGAGAGCGACCTAGGGCGCGCGAGGTAGCGGGTTCGCCTCAGCGTGATGCGGCCTACCTAAAATGGGCGGCGCCACTACCTAGGGGTCACCGGAGCGACGTTAACGACAACGGCCAGCGGCGGCGCTTGCAGAGCAGCGAGGTGACTGAAAGAACATTTCTTAATCCCTAGTGTTTTATGTGTTAGATAACAATACCAAGGATCATTTAATGTGTGTTGAAGTGTTGCAGCTCTATTTGAGAATAAAGGGAAAAGAACTCTGCCTTTGGGGGCGGATAATCCGGCCCCACCAGGGGCGGATAATCCGCCCCTCCCTTTTCCCAAGCAGGCGCAAGCCCCAGAAGGGGCCGGAATTTTGGCCGGATTTTCCGGCCCCGCTGGATAATCCGCCTCGGGGGCGGATAATCCGCCTCGAGGCGGATAATCGCCCTGCTCATCGCCAAGGCGCAATCCCCATAGAGGGGGCGGAGTTTTGGCCGGACTTTCCGGCTTGGCCGGATAATCCGCCCCTCAGGGGGGCCGGATTATCCGCCCCCCAAGATCTTCACCAAGCTTCACCAAGGCGCAAGCCCCAGAGAGGGGGCGGAGTTTTCCCCGGAGAATCCGCCCTTGGGGCGGAGTTTTCCCAGGGGGCGGATAATCCGCCCTAAGTGGGGGGCGGATAATCCGCCCCCAAAGTTGTGCAACGGCCAGATCTGGGGAGGGGGTATTTAAGCCAGCCTTCCTCCCGCTGTAACTCTTGATTCATCAAGAAAAAGACAATATCAGATCTTAAAGATACATCCAAGATTTCTCCAACGAGATCCACACAAAGGCCCCATCCCTTGGGGAATCGAAGGAGGAGAACTCGATCTTCATCATCAGCAATCAAGCGCTTCATCTCCTCTCCATTCATTTGGAGAACCTCCGATCTAGTATTTCTTGCAAATATCTAGATCCTCGTTTTTGTCTATATTGATAAACCTTGTTCTTGTGGTAGCTTGTTGTCATATCGGGAGCCCCTAATTCAGTTGTGGGTGTGTGCCCCGATAGTGTTGTAAAAGGCACCGGTTCCCGCCTCGAAGGGATCCAATAGTGGAGAAGGTGGATCAGGCCTCTCGTGGCGAGATCCATCGGAGAATAGGGTGAGGCCTATTGTGGCGTGGTGGTCTTAGAACCGCCCACCCCTCCAACACAGATGTACTTCCCTTAACAAGGAAGGAACTGCGGTAAAACAAATCCCTGTGTCTCCGCATGCTCCACTACGGTTTCCTCGCTCCTCTTTTACGTGCTTAGTAGTTAGGGTTACATATAGGGAAATTATCGTAGTTTCATATCTAGAGAATTTACTTTGTGTCAAGCCTAAAATTGAAAAAGTATTAAAAATTGGTTAGCACCTATTCACCCCCCCTCTAGGTGCCCATACGATCCATTTCAATTGGTATCAGAGCCTCGGCTCTTATTTCGGGCTTAACCGCCTAAGAGAAGTATGGGTTCCAAGGGAGATGGGAGTGATGCTCCGGAGGTAGTCACCATGAACGATCTCAAGACGTTGGAAACAGCCTTGGTGAGTTCAATGGAGGCTAAGATGGAAGAGATGCGTCAATTGATAATGCGTCTCTCCACATCCGCAGCATCACCTCCATCTAACTCTGAGGATACCACTCCGCAATCCAAGGAAACGGGTAAAAAGCTTTCCAAAGATAACGGTGGTAGGTGATGATACTAGCAAGAGCTCCTCCTTGAAAAAGGATAGCGGTAAGGATGGATACAATGAGGTTTCTCATGTGTATTCCCCTGATCCGCCTATTCCTCACCCACATATACATAATAGGGGTGATCCACCCAAACTTTCAGCATCTACTTTCTCTCAATGGCAATTTTTGATGAAATCGCATGTGTGCAGTTATTCCATAGAGTTGTGGAAGATCATCGAAAATGGTCTTCATGTTGGAAATCCTAACAATCTCACAAGAAGAGAAGTGGTCGATAGCCAACTCAATGCTACAGCTCTACACATGATACAGCTTGGTGTGGGTGACAAAGACATGCCACACATTCAGCATCTTAGCACAGCTAAAGAAGCTTGGGATGCTCTCACCGAGCTCTTCATCGGAAATGAAAGTATGAGAAGGAATAGATATGATGCCTTGAGCAATGAAGCTGAAGGATTTCATATGCTGGATGGAGAAGACCATGAGGACATGTATAGGAGGCTCAAGGCAATAGCCACAACCTTCAGAAACCACGGTGCAGCTCATGTTGATGATGCTTGGATCGAGCGCAAGTATGTCGGTGCTCTTATGCCATTTGAGCCCACAGATTTGAAAAGTCTCCAAGGTAGGCATAACTATCACCTCATGTCATCCAATGAGGTAATGCAAGAAATGGCCGCCTTCAAAGTGGCTGCCAAGAATGTCAAGATGCTCGTGCTCGAGCTATGGGGATGCAAAAGGGGGTCAACATGGCCTTGAAGACTAGTGTGATTGATCATGATGAATATGCGGTAGAAGGTCTGGACTGTCCCGAAGATATAAAAAGGATCCATGGACAATACTTGGCTCTTTATGCAAGAAACTTTTGGAAAGATCCAGCCAAGGCTAAAGCTGAACTAGATCGCAAGAGTGGAGCCTATGGAAGAAAAGAAAATGGTCCCAAGCTGAGAACATGCTTTAATTGTGGTGACCGGCTGCACTTCATAGCTGAGTGTCCATATCAAAGTAGAGAGGATAATGGAGGAAGACTCATCTTCAAGGACAAATCAAAAGCTCCACGTAAGAAACAGTTTGTAAAGAAGAATGCTCCTTTCAAGAAGCAACCAAAGATTGTTCTAGTGGCTCAAGAAGAATATTCATCGGGGAGTGAAGATGAGGACGAGGACGATAGCTCTCAAGAGGTGGCTGCTATAGCCACCACATCTACATCAACATCTCTCTTCGACTCTCCGAACGAAAACATCATCAACAAGAATGCTACTTGCCTCATGGCAAGAAGCTCCGAGGTAACTTCTTCTAACTCTTCTTTTCCCAAGGCTATGATAGACATGGATGATCCTGCTAGTCTTAAGGTCAAAGAAGAGATTATTGCTTTGGATTATTTCTATACTAACTTGCAAGGTGAGCACAAAGTTCGTTTTGAGGCTCTTATGGATCAGCTGGCCCAAAATGAAGCACTCCTCGAAGAAAAGTTCAGAATTGAAAGAGAGGATGCAATGGAAATTGCATACCTAAAAAATGCTCTTGAAGAAGAAGAAGAAGCTCGGGTCTCTCTTGAAGAGAGGCTTGAGTCTATGGAAGAGTCACATGAAGAAATTGTGACTAAACTCATTAAGGAACGTGACAATGCTGTCACCAAGGCAAAGAAGTTAAAGAAGGAAAGGATTGACTTTGGGGCTGCTCATGATAGACTCTCCGAGGAATTGGAGAAACTTGACAATGCTCACAAGGCATTGGAAAACGAGTTCTCTATTCTCAACGAGTCACATGATCAGCTTCAAAGTCGATTGGCCAAATATGATACTCCTAGATCGTCAAACTCAACATATAGTAACAAGGAAAATGATAATGTGGAAAAATAAGTGATCAAGGACATCACTACCAAGGACAAAGGTGTGCTTGATGAAGTCCTTGGCAAGCAAAGGTCAAATCATAGTAAAGAGGGACTTGGGTATGTCACCAAGTCCAAGAAGAAGAAGACCAAGAATGTGCAACTAAAGACAAGCACTGCTGAGAAGGTTGTCACAAAAGACAAGACTAATAATATTGGTTTTGCAGGGTCTCACAATCCGAATTATGAACTCTTTTGTGATGACTATGGCGATGTTTATGCTTATTATGTTGGTCCTTTTGATGAATATATTGCTTGGTCTATTTGGGTCCCAAAGACCCTTGTTACTAACATGAAAGGACCCATTGAAAAATGGGTACCTAAAACCAAGAAGTAATTTTCTTGCAGGGCTATGCTTCCGGTGGGTCGAAATGGGTGCTGGATAGTGGCTGCACTAGTCATATGACCGGAAGCAAGGAGATCATCACGGAGATGCGTCCAAATCATGATAATATCACAGTCTCCTATGGTGATAAGTCAAAATCTTAGGTATTGGGTCTTGGCAAGGTTGTGGTTGCCCACGATATCTCTCTCGTGGACGTCATGCTTGTTGAGACCCTTGGCTACAACCTTCTTTCTGTTCGTGCCCTTGGCAAGATGGGTTTTGCTGTTTTTATCGATGATGATTGGGTGGTACTCTTATGGAGCAAGTCTCTAAAGGTCGCTTTCGTTGGATACGTCGAAAATGACCTGTATGTGGTGGACTTCTCGGGGAAAACCACTTCGGGTCCGATGTGTCTATTCGGGAAGGCCGACGTGGGCTGGCTATGGCATCGCCGTTTAGCCCATGTCAACATGAGAACTTTGCAAAGTCCCCAAAAGGGTGGCCACATCCTTGGACTAAAAGACAATGTCTCTTTTGCCAAAGATCGTGTTTGCAGGGCTTGTGTTGAAGGAAAAATGCATGACTCTCCCCACAAGAGGAAGACTATTGTGTCATCAAAGAGGATCTTGGAATTACTTCATGTGGATTTATTTGGTCCTCCTTCTCATGCAAGTCTTGGTGGGAACAAATATTGCTTGGTCATTGTCGATGACTACTCAAGATATACATGGGTATATTTCTTCAAGCTGAAAAGTGTGACTCAACAAACTGTCATCGACTTTGCCAATGAAGTTCAACGTCAACACAATGTTCCCATCTTGGCAATTAGAAGTGACAACGGCTCAGAATTCAAGAACTACACTTTAAACGAGTTTCTTAGCGAAGAGGGATTAGACACCAATATTCATGCGTACACCCCTCAACAAAATGGTGTAGCCGAGAGGAAGAACCGGACTTTGATGGATATGGCAAGATCTATGCTAGCTGAATTCAAGTCTCCTTATAATTTTTGGGCTGAAGCCATATCCACTGCTTGTCACTCATCAAACCGGCTCTACCTTCGGAAGATCTTGGACAAGACCCCATATTAAATACTTACCGGTAACAAACCCAACATCTCATACTTCAGGGTATTCGGGTGTAAGTGTTTCTTTCTTATTAAAGGTGTCCGTTTGTCAAAATTTGAATCCAAGGCTTTAGAAGGTATTTTTGTTGGTTACGGTGCCGAATCCCACACTTATAGAGTCTACAACAAGCTCACTGGGATTGTTGTAGAATCTTGTAGTGTGGAGTTCGATGAAAATAACGGCTCCTTTGTAGGGCAAGTTGATGTTTGTGATGCAGATGTTGAAATACCCCAAGATGCCATAAGAAGAATGGGCGTGGATTTTTCCATTGAGGAACCCCTTGTGGCGGATCGGGAAGGACAATGCTCCACACATGTGGAGCCCTCATCTACACAAGATCAACAAGCTCCTACTATTGGAGACAATCCTGCACCAACACCACAATCTGCTGAAGACCATCTATCCCCTGGACAAGTTGGTAGTCCCAGGCCAGACTATTCGCCCCCTCCAAGGGGCGGACAATCCGCCCCTGGCACTCCAGCTCGTTCCAGAGGATCCGAAGGAGAAGTCAACAACTCTGAAGCTCCCAGGCCGGATTCTCCGGCCCCCAGGGGCGGAGTATCCGGCCCTGGGTCTCCAACTCCAGTCAGGCTTTCTCAGGAAGATGGTTCTGGTACTTCACCTCCCAGGCCGGATAGTCCGGCCCCTCCAAGGGGCGGATTATCTGGGCCTGAAGAAAATGTTCAGCAACAATCTTCTGGCAGTAACGGTGACCAAGATCAAGGGCAGGGCAGTAATCAAGACAAGGATACAACTATTGAATCCACTCCTCCTAGAAACAATAAGGACATTGAGGCTCGTCGCAAGGCTCGTGCTGATCGGAACCTTGAACTAAGAGGTCACACTCTTGACAAGGTTGTGGGTGATCTACGACGAAGGGTATCCACTAGAAGAGAGCTTGCAAGCTTCTGTGATCATCAAGCTCACATTTCCATGGTTGAACCGAAGAAGGTTTTTGATGCTCTTGAAGACCCCGATTGGGTTGTCGCAATGCATGAAGAATTAAATAACTTTGAACGCAACAAAGTTTGGAAGCTCGTAGAAAAACCAAAGGATTACCGCAATGTTATCGGCACCAAGTGGATCTTCAAGAACAAACAGGATGAAAATGGCATTGTTGTGAGGAATAAAGCACGACTCGTGTCTCAAGGATTCTCTCAAGTGGAAGGAATTGATTTTGGCGAGACCTACGCTCCTGTGGCTCGCCTTGAGTCCATCCGTACACTTCTTGCATATGCAGCCCATCATAATTTTAAATTACAACAAATGGATGTTAAGAGCGCTTTCCTTAATGGTCCTCTACATGAGTTAGTATACGTCAAGCAGCCCTCGGGGTTTGAGGACCCCAAATTTCCGAACCATGTCTACAAACTCGATAAGGCGCTCTATGGCCTTAAACAAGCCTCACGTGCGTGGTATGAGCACCTTAAAGAGCTTTTGCTAGACCGTGGATTCGAAGTTGGGCAAATCGATCCCACTCTTTTTACTAAGAAGGTTAATGGGGAGCTTTTGTATGCCAACTTTATGTAGATGACATTATTTTTGGCTCTACTAACCAACCTTTTAACGATGAATTTTCAAAGCTTATGACTGACAGGTTTGAGATGTCCATGATGGGTGAGCTCAGGTTCTTTCTTGGATTTGAGATCAAACAACTTAGAGAGGGAACCTTTATTAATCAAGCGAAGTACATCCAAGACATGCTCAAAAGGTTCAAGATGACGGATCTCAATGGCGTTGCTACCCCAATGCAAACAAAGTATCATCTTGAGCTCAATCCCAAGGGTAAAGACGTGGATCAAAAGGTATACCGATCCATGATCGGCTCTCTCCTTTACCTTTGCGCATCTAGGCCCGATATCGTGTTAAGTGTAGGAGTGTGTGCAAGGTACCAAGCCGCTCCTAAAGAAAGCCACTTAGTGGCAGTCAAGCGAATCTTCCGATATTTGGTTCATTCCCCAAATTTTGGGCTATGGTATCCCAAGGGTTCAAGTTTCTCTCTATGTGGTTACACTGATTCAGATTGGGCTGGTGACAAAGATGATAGGAAATCAACCTCTGGTGCATGCCAATTCTTGGGCAGGTCTCTAGTGTGTTGGTCATCAAAGAAACAGAATTGTATTTCACTCTCAACCGCCGAAGCTGAATATGTTGTTGCTGCAAGTGCTTGTACTCAATTGTTATAGAGATTCGCAACCACTTTATTCGGGATCATGTTGCTCGTGGAGATATTGCTCTATCTTTTGTGAGCACGAAGAACCAACTTGCTGATATTTTCATGAAGCCTCTTGATGAAGCAAGATTTTGTTATTTGAGGAATGAACTAAATATCATAGATTCAAGGAGATTGGCTTGACTACCCTTGCACACTCACTTGCGCTTATTCATGTATTTGGTTTAGATGCGGGCATAGACATAGGGGGAGTGTGGTCCTAATTGATTGGGACAACCCTCCCCCCATAATGCCGAAAGCAAGTCAAATCATTTCCCTTAATATCATTTTGTGATATGTGGGTCATCGATGAGCATTGGTTTTGAACTCAAGATACATCTTCGCGGTGTCATGCCATGCGCTCCAACATGGTGGCTTCGGCCACCGCCCTCTTACTTGAGAAGAGTTGGTTTTTCATGGGTCTCGTTGGATTTTCATGTGTTAACAGATCTCCAGGGGCGTTAGCATCGCTCTTCTTCCTTTTTGGCGTTTCGATGCCAAAGGGGGAGAAGTAGTTCTATTAGGTCTTGTGGATTTGCAAGGGTCGGGCACAAGCTTTTCGTTTTTAGTCGTTTTTATTTGCTTGCTTGTGCCTTTTCTAGCGTGAACTCTTTTGCTATTTTGTGTTTGTCTTTGTAAGACTATGTCGTACTCCACTATGTTTGGGCACTATGGAATTCTGGATTTATCTATTATGGACCTCATGGATTTCTGGAATTGTGGAGCATATTTGATGGCATATGGATTCATGGGATTATCTATGTATGCCTTGGCTATATTCTCATTCCGGTGGTATGACATTTTTTCCCAAACCTTAAAGTAGTGTTCTCCCTAGTGTGTGTATTTGTATTCAAATGCAAATCTTAAATATGCACACATCTAGGGGGAGCGTCTTTCATTATTTAAGGTGGCATTTGCCGGTTTTATTGCAAATCCTAGTATTGTCATCTAACACCAAAAAGCGGGAGATTGAAAGAACATTTCTTAATCCCTAGTGTTTTGTGTGTTAGATAACAATACCAAGGATCATTTAATGTGTGTTGAAGTGTTGCAGCTCTATTTGAGAATAAAGGGAAAAGAACTCTGCCTTTGGGGGCGGATAATCCGGCCCCACCAGGGGCGGATAATCCGCCCCTCCCTTTGCCCAAGCAGGCGCAAGCCCCAGAAGGGGGGCGGAATTTTGGCCGGATTTTCCGGCCCTGCCGGATAATCCGCCCCTCAGGGGGGGCGGCCCCCCTGCTCATCGCCAAGGCACAAGCCCCAGAGAGGGGGCGGAGTTTTGGCCGGACTTTCCGGCTTGGCCGGATAATCCGCCCCTCAGGGGGGCCGGATTATCCGCCCCCCAAGATCTTCACCAAGCTTCATCAAGGCGCAAGCCCCAGAGAGGGGGCGGAGTTTTCCCCGGAGAATCCGCCCTTGGGGCGGAGTTTTCCCAGGGGCCGGATAATCCGCCCCAAGTGGGGGTGGATAATCTGCCCCCAAAGTTGTGCAACGGCCAGATCTGGGGAGGGGGTATTTAAGCCAGCCTTCCCCCTCCTGCCAGAACTCTTGATTCATCACGAAAAAGACCAGATCAGATCTGAAAGCTTCATCCAAGAGTGCTCCACCTAGATCCACCCAAAGGCCCCATCCCTTGGGGAATCGAAGGAGGAGAACTCTATCTTCATCATCATCAATCAAGCGCTTCATCTCCTCTCCATTCATTTGGAGAACCTCCGATCTAGTATTTCTTGCAAATATCTAGATCCTCGTTTTTGTTTATATTGATAAACCTTGTTCTTGTGGCAGCTTGTTGTCATCTCGAGATTCCCCCAATTCAGTTGTGGGTGTGTGCCCCGATAGTGTTGTAAAAGGCACCGGTTCCCGCCTCGAAGGGATCCAATAGTGGAGAAGGTGGATCAGGCCTCTCATGGCGAGATCCATCGGAGAATAGGGTGAGGCCTATTGTGGCGTGGTGGTCTTAGAACCGCCCACCCCTCCAACGCAGATGTACTTCCCTTAACAAGGAAGGAACTGCGGTAAAACAAATCCCTATGTCTCCGCATGCTCCACTACGGTTTCCTCGCTCCTCTTTTACGTGCTTGGCAGTTAGGGTTACATATAGGGAAATTCTCGTAGTTGCATATCTAGAGAATTTACTTTGTGTCAAGCCTAAAATTGAAAAAGTATTAAAAATTGGTTAGCACCTATTCACCCCCCCCCCTCTAGGTGCCCATACGATCCATTTCAGTGACGACCCTAAACTAATACTAACTATAAAATACATTAAATAACCCTAAACTACACTAAATAAATAACCCTAAACTAAATAACCCTAAACTAAATAAATAACCCTAAACTAATAAACCTAAACTAAATAAACCCTAAACTAATAACCCTAAACTAAATAAACCCTAAACTAATACTAACACTAAACTACTAATAATACAATAACAAGTAGAAATCTATTGCGAATCCACATATTTGTATTTTTTGTATGGCCTCGGTTAAGCACATTTTTCACAAAATTTTATACACACATGTATACTTGTGAAAATACTTTCAAAAAATTTCATACTCCAAAATTTGTCATACTCCAAAATTTTATACACAATAAGCTCAATTTAAGTTGTACAAAATTCTAATAATAACTTAATAACTAATTAATACACTACACACTTATAACAAAATTCTAATAAATAATACTACACACTTATAACTAATTAATAACTACACACTTATACACTGGCCGAGCTGGCACCCAAGTGAGGATTGGCCGGCGATGGCGGCAGCCCGAGGCTCAAGTGGATGGCGGAGGCGCCACTCCCGAGAGTTGCTGGCGCGGCGGCGCGGTGGCGGCTCCGAGAGTGAACGGGGGGTGGCGGACGACACGGACGCGGTACTGTGTGACGAGCCGACGGTGAAGGTCGGGCAACTGGCAAAGATCTCGATCTGCTTTCTCCGCTGCTCGCTCGCTCCTCTGCGCTCGATCAATATGGCTGGGGGGGAAGAGAAAGAGGAACGCGTTTTGATATTCTCTTAACACCGGTTCCAGCCAGCACCGGTGTTAAAGATTGTTGCTGCACTTCTTTAACATCGGTTCCAGCCATGAACCGTGTTAAAGGGGGTACATGAACGAATAATGTTCTCTTTAACACCGGTTCGTGGCTGGAACCGGTGTTAAAGGGGGCATTTATTTCATGCATTAAAGGGCTGGGGGCATTTATAATTCAAATAATAGGATATGAATTTAGAAAATTCATATCTTTTTCATTTCAACTCAGAAAAATATGAATACTATATCATAATTTTCAGAAAAATAATATCTTTCCATTCATATAAAAACATTTTATTTTACTTTAGATGAAAATTTTCAAAATGATTAAAACACTTACATATAAATTTTGATTATTCAATTCAAACAAAAATAAAATAGTCAAACCCTAAAACTTTGAACATAAGAAATATTAAGCATCTAAAAAGGAATCTAACCCTATTTTATTAGAGCAAATCATATTTTATTTTGTATTAACATTTTTGAATTGTTTGGATATTTAAATGCCACATCTTTTGTATACTTTGGAATCTGACAAAACCTCGCTCAACTTGCATTGGATTTTTTATAAAATAGCATATTGTGAACCTAAAAATGATTTTTGTAAAAAATCTTGAGCATCGTATCATGTACCTATAGTTCATATCTGACCCACTTCCTGCCGATTCGGCAGGAATTTGTCTTTTTCACCAGAGGTGGACGGAAAGGTTTCAGATCCCCCTGTTGGTACATTGTCCATATAAGGTGGTCTAGTATTTTTGTAAAATGTGGTGGTGGTTTTTTGAATTATCCATTTGGTGGTTGCTTCACAAAACCGTCCATTTTTTATGCTCCGAAAATAGAAAATGCCTTTTTGTTGCGACAAAAAGGAAAACTTCCTCTTGCAACATTGTTTGCCATGCCATGATGCACATGTATGCACAATATGGCCACATTATCACAAACTATGCCTTGATTCTAGCCATAGCATTGGTCATTTGACCCGAAAGCCAAGAAACCTCGAATGAGATAGGTCATTTTGTGAAGGTTTTTTTAAGACATAATCAATATACCCAGTTTGATATTTTTCCTTCTAACTATGTCACATAATATAATACCACGCGAAGGTTTCGCACTGTTTCGATCTTTTTTTAATTTTTTATCCCTGTTTTAAACTATCGTCAAACTTTGTCGAACAACGGGCATGAAGATTCTTAGCTCGGGGCCAAGCCTCGCTCAACTTGCATTGGATTTTTGATAAAATAGCATATTGTGAACCTAAAAATGATTTTTGTAAAAAATCGTGAGCAACGTATCATGTACCTGTAGTTCATATCTGACCCACTTCCTACCGATTCGGCAGGAATTTGTATTTTTCACCAGAGGTGGACGGAAAGGTTTCAGATCCCTTGTTGGTACATTGTCTATATAAGGTGGTCTAGTATTTTTGTAAAATGTGGTGGTGGTTTTTTGAATTAGCCATTTGGTGGTTACTTCACAAAACCGTCCGTTTTTTATACTCGGAAAATAAAAAATGCCTTTTTGGTGCAACAAAAAGGAAAACTTCCTATTGCAACATTGTTTGCCATGCCATGATGCACATGTATGCACAATATGGCCACATTATCACAAACTATGCCTTGATTCTAGCCGTAACATTGGTCATTTGACCCGAAAGCCAAGAAACCTCGAATGAGATAGGTCATTTTGTGAAGGTTTTTTTGAGACATAATCAATATACCCAGTTTGATATTTTTCCTTCTAACTATGTCACATAATATAACACCACGCGAAGGTTTCGCACTATTTCGATCTTTTTTTAATTTTTTATCCCTGTTTTAAACTATCTTCAAACTTTGTCGAACAACGGGCATGAAGATTCTTAGCTCGGGGCCAAGACTCGCTCAACTTGCATTGGATTTTTGATAAAATAGCATATTGTGAACCTAAAAATGATTTATGTAAAAAATCATGAGCATCGTATCATGTAAATGTAGTTCATCTCTGACCCACTTCGTGCCAATCCGGCAGGAATTTGTCTTTTTCACCAGAGGTGGACGGAAAGGTTTCAGATCCCCCTGTTGGTACATTGTCCATATTAGGTGGTCTAGTATTTTTGTAAAATGTGGTGGTGGTTTTTTGAATTAGCCATTTGGTGGTTGCTTCACAAAACCGCCTGTTTTTTATGCTCGGAAAATGGAAAATGCCTTTTTGGTGCGACAAAAAGGAAAACTTCCTCTTGCAACATTGTTTGCCATGATGCACATGTATACACAATATGGCCACATTATCACAAACTATGCCTTGATTCTAGCCGTAACATTGGTCATTTGACCCGAAAGCCAAGAAACCTCGAATGATATAGGTCATTTTGTGAAGGTTTTTTTGAGACATAATCAATATACCCAGTTTGATATTTTTCCTTCTAACTATGTCACATAATATAACACCACGCGAAGGTTTCGCATTGTTTCGATCTTTTTTTAATTTTTTATCCTTGTTTTAAACTATCGTCAAACTTTGTCGAACAACAGGCATGAAGATTCTTAGCTCGGGGCCAAGACTCGCTCAACTTGCATTGGATTTTTGATAAAATAGCATATTTTGAACCTAAAAATGATTTTTGTAAAAAATCATGAGCATCGTATCATGTAAATGTAGTTCATATCTGACCCACTTCGTGCCAATCCGGCAGGAATTTGTCTTTTTCACCAGAGGTGGACGGAAAGGTTTCAGATCCCCCTGTTGGTACATTATCCATATAAGGTGGTCTAGTATTTTTGTAAAATGTGGTGGTGGTTTTTTGAATTAGCCATTTGGTGGTTGCTTCACAAAACCGTCCGTTTTTTATGCTCGGAAAATGGAAAATGCCTTTTTGGTGCGACAAAAAGGAAAACTTCCTCTTGCAACATTGTTTGCCATGCCATGATGCACATGTATGCATAATATGGCCACATTATCACAAACTATTCCTTGATTCTAGCCATAACATTGGTCATTTGACCCGAAAGACAAGAAACCTCGAATGAGATAGGTCATTTTGTGAAGGTTTTTTTGAGACATAATCAATATACCCAGTTTGATATTTTCCTTCTAACTATTTCATATAATATAACACCACGCGAAGGTTTCGCACTGTTTCGATCTTTTTTTAATGTTTTTCCCTGTTTTAAACTATCATCAAACTTTGTCGAACAACGGGCATGAAGATTCTTAGCTCGGGGCCAAGCCTCGCTCAACTTGCATTGGATTTTTGATAAAATAGCATATTGTGAACCTAAAAATGATTTTTGTAAAAAATCATGAGCATCGTATCATGTAAATGTAGTTCATATCTGACCCACTTCGTGCCAATCCGGCAGGAATTTGTCTTTTTCACCAGAGGTGGACGAAAAGGTTTCAGATCCCCCTGTTGGTACATTGTCCATATAAGGTGGTCTAGTATTTTTGTAAAATGTGGTGGTGGTTTTTTGAATTAGCCATTTGGTGGTTGCTTCACAAAACCGTCCGTTTTTTATGCTCGGAAAATGGAAAATGCCTTTTTGGTGCGACAAAAAGGAAAACTTCCTCTTGCAACATTGTTTGCCATGCCATGATGCACATGTATGCACAATATGGCCACATTATCACAAACTATGCCTTGATTCTAGCCATAACATTGGTCATTTGACCCGAAAGACAAGAAACCTCGAATGAGATAGGTCATTTTGTGAAGGTTTTTTTGAGACATAATCAATATACCCAGTTTGATATTTTTCCTTCTAACTATGTCACATAATATAACACCACGCGAAGGTTTCGCACTGTTTTGATCTTTTTTTATTGTTTTATCCCTGTTTTAAACTATCGTCAAACTTTGTCGAACAACGGGCATGAAGATTCTTAGCTCGGGACCAAGCCTCGCTCAACTTGCATTGGATTTTTGATAAAATAACATATTATGAATCTAAAAATGATTTTTGTAAAAAATCATGAGCATCGTATCATGTACCTGTAGTTCATATCTGACCCACTTCCTACCGATTCGGCAGGAATTTGTCTTTTTCACCAGAGGTGTACGGAAAGGTTTTAGATCCCCGTGTTGGTACATTGTCCATATAAGGTGGTCTAGTATTTTTGTAAAATGTGGTGGTGGTTTTTTGAATTAGCCATTTGGTGGTTGCTTCACAAAACCGTCCGTTTTTTATGCTCGGAAAATGGAAAATGCCTTTTTGGTGCGACAAAAAGGAAAACTTCCTCTTGCAACATTGTTTGACATGCCATGATGCACATGTATGCACAATATGGCCACATTATTACAAACTATGCCTTGATTCTAGCCATAACATTGGTCATTTGACCCGAAAGCCAAGAAACATCGAATGAGATAGGTCATTTTGTGAAGGTTTTTTGAGACATAATCAATATACCCAGTTTGATATTTTCCTTCTAACTATTTCATATAATATAACACCACGCGAAGGTTTCGCACTGTTTCGATCTTTTTTTAATGTTTTTCCCTGTTTTAAACTATCGTCAAACTTTGTCGAACAACGGGCATGAAGATTCTTAGCTCGGGGCCAAGCCTCGCTCAACTTGCATTGGATTTTTGATAAAATAGCATATTGTGAACCTAAAAATGATTTTTGTAAAAAATCATGAGCATCGTATCATGTACCTGTAGTTCATATCTGACCCACTTCCTACCGATTCGGCAGGAATTTGTCTTTTTCACCAGAGGTGGACGGAAAGGTTTCAGATCCCCCTGTTGGTACATTGTCCATATAAGGTGGTCTAGTATTTTTGTAAAATGTGGTGGTGGTTTTTTGAATTAGCCATTTGGTGGTTGCTTCACAAAATGCTCGGAAAATGGAAAATGCCTTTTTGGTGCGACAAAAAGGAAAACTTCCTCTTGCAATATTGTTTGCCATGCCATGATGCACATGTATGCACAATATGGCCACATTATCACAAACTATGCCTTGATTCTAGCTGTAACATTGGTCATTTGACCCGAAAGACAAGAAACCTCGAATGAGATAGGTCATTTTGTGAAGGTTTTTTGAGACATAATCAATATACCCAGTTTGATATTTTTCATTCTAACTATGTCACATAATATAACACCACGCGAAGGTTTCGCACTGTTTCGATCTTTTTTTAATGTTTTGTCCCTGTTTTAAACTATCGTCAAACTTTGTCGAACAACGGGCATGAAGATTCTTAGCTCGGGGCCAAGCCTCGCTCAACTTGCATTGGATTTTTGATAAAATAGCATATTGTGAACCTAAAAATGATTTTTGTAAAAAATCATGAGCATCGTATCATGTAAATGTAGTTCATATCTGACCCACTTCGTGCCAATCCGGCAGGAATTTGTCTTTTTCACCAGAGGTGGACGGAAAGGTTTCAGATCCCCCTGTTGGTACATTGTCCATATAAGGTGGTCTAGTATTTTTGTAAAATGTGGTGGTGGTTTTTTGAATTAGCCATTTGGTGGTTGCTTCACAAAACCGTCCGTTTTTTATGCTCAGAAAATGAAAAATGCCTTTTTGGTGCGACAAAAAGGAAAACTTCCTCTTGCAACATTGTTTGCCATGCCATGATGCACATGTATGCACAATATGGCCACATTATCACAAACTATGCTTTAATTCTAGCCATAACATTGGTCATTTGACCCGAAAGACAAGAAACTTCAAATGAGATAGGTCATTTTGTGAAGGTTTTTTTGAGACATAATCAATATACCCAGTTTGATATTTTTCCTTCTAACTATGTCACATAATATAACACCACACGAAGGTTTCGCACTGTTTCGATCTTTTTTTATTGTTTTATCCATGTTTTAAACTATCGTCAAACTTTGTCGAACAACGGGCATGAAGATTCTTAGCTCGGGGCCAAGCCTTGCTCAACTTGCATTGGATTTTTGATAAAATAGCATATTGTGAATCTAAAAATGATTTTTGTAAAAAAATCATGAGCATCGTATCATGTACCTGTAGTTCATATCTGACCCACTTCCTACCGATTCGGCAGGAATTTGTCTTTTTTACCAGAGGTGGACGGAAAGGTTTCAGATCCCCGTATTGGTACATTGTCCATATAAGGTGGTCTAGTATTTTTGTAAAATGTGGTGGTGGTTTTTTGAATTAGCCATTTGGTGGTTGCTTCACAAAACCGTCCGTTTTTTATGCTCGGAAAATGGAAAATGCCTTTTTGGTGCGACAAAAAGGAAAACTTCCTCTTGCAATATTGTTTGCCATGCCATGATGCACATGTATGCACAATATGGCCACATTATCACAAACTATGCCTTGATTCTAGCCATAACATTGGTCATTTGACCCGAAAGCCAAGAAACCTCGAATGAGATAGGTCATTTTGTGAAGGTTTTTTTGAGACATAATCAATATACCCAGTTTGATATTTTCCTTCTAACAATTTCATATAATATAACACCACGTGAAGGTTTCGCACCGTTTCGATCTTTTTTTAATGTTTTATCCCTGTTTTAAACTATCGTCAACTTTGTCGAACAACGGGCATGAAGATTCTTAGCTCGGGGCCAAGCCTCGCTCAACTTGCATTGGATTTTTGATAAAATAGCATATTGTGAACCTAAAAATGATTTTTGTAAAAAATCATGAGCATCGTATCATGTACTTGTAGTTCATATCTGACCCACTTCCTATCGATTCGGCAGGAATTTGTCTTTTTCACCAGAGGTGTACAGAAAGGTTTTATATCCCCGTGTTGGTACATTGTCCATATAAGGTGGTCTAGTATTTTTGTAAAATGTGGTGGTGGTTTTTTGAATTAGCCATTTGGTGGTTGCTTCACAAAACCGTCCGTTTTTTATGCTCGGAAAATGGAAAATGCCTTTTTGGTGCGACAAAAAGGAAAACTTCCTCTTGCAATATTGTTTGCCATGCCATGATGCACATGTATGCACAATATGGCCACATTATCACAAACTATGCCTTGATTCTAGCTGTAACATTGGTCATTTGACCCGAAAGACAAGAAACCTCGAATGAGATAGGTCATTTTGTGAAGGTTTTTTTTGAGACATAATCAATATACCCAGTTTGATATTTTTCATTCTAACTATGTCACATAATATAACACCACGTGAAGGTTTCGCACTGTTTCGATCTTTTTTTAATGTTTTGTCCCTGTTTTAAACTATCGTCAAACTTTGTCGAACAACGGGCATGAAGATTCTTAGCTCGGGGCCAAGCCTCGCTCAACTTGCATTGGATTTTTGATAAAATAGCATATTGTGAACCTAAAAATGATTTTTGTAAAAAATCATGAGCATCGTATCATGTACTTGTAGTTCATATCTGACCCACTTCCTACCGATTCGGCAGGAATTTGTCTTTTTCACCAGAGGTGTACAGAAAGGTTTTAGATCCCCGTGTTGGTACATTGTCCATATAAGGTGGTCTAGTATTTTTGTAAAATGTGGTGGTGGTTTTTTGAATTATCCATTTGGTGGTTGCTCAACAAAACCGTCCGTTTTTTATGCTCAGAAAATGAAAAATGCCTTTTTGGTGCGACAAAAAGGAAAACTTCCTCTTGCAACATTGTTTGCCATGCCATGATGCACATGTATGCACAATATGGCCACATTATCACAAACTATGCCTTGATTCTAGCCATAACATTGGTCATTTGACCCGAAAGACAAGAAACCTCAAATGAGATAGGTCATTTTGTGAAGGTTTTTTGAGACATAATCAATATACCCAGTTTGATATTTTTCCTTCTAACTATATCACATAATATAACACCACGCGAAGGTTTCGCACTGTTTCGATCTTTTTTTATTGTTTTATCCCTGTTTTAAACTATCGTCAAACTTTGTCGAACAACGGGCATGAAGATTCTTAGCTCGGGGCCAAGCCTTGCTCAACTTGCATTGGATTTTTGATAAAATAGCATATTGTGAATCTAAAAATGATTTTTGTAAAAAATCATGAGCATCATATCATGTACCTGTAGTTCATATCTGACCCACTTCCTACCGATTCGGCAGGAATTTGTCTTTTTTACCAGAGGTGGACGGAAAGGTTTCAGATTCCCGTATTGGTACATTGTCCATATAAGGTGGTCTAGTATTTTTGTAAAATGTGGTGGTGGTTTTTTGAATTAGCCATTTGGTGGTTGCTTCACAAAACCGTCCATTTTTTATGCTCAGAAAATGGAAAATGCCTTTTTGGTGCGACAAAAAGGAAAACTTCCTCTTGTAACATTGTTTGCCATTGCATGATGCACATGTATGCACAATATGGCCACATTATCACAAACTATGCCTTGATTCTAGCCATAACATTGGTCATTTGACCCGAAAGCCAAGAAACCTCGAATGAGATAGGTCATTTTGTGAAGGTTTTTTTGAGACATAATCAATATACCCAGTTTGATATTTTCCTTCTAACTATTTCATATAATATAACACCACGTGAAGGTTTCGCACCGTTTCGATCTTTTTTTAATGTTTTATCCCTGTTTTAAACTATCGTCAAACTTTGTCGAACAACGGGCATGAAGATTCTTAGCTCGGGGCCAAGCCTCGCTCAACTTGCATTGGATTTTTTATAAAATAGCATATTGTGAACCTAAAAATGATTTTTGTAAAAAATCATGAGCATCGTATCATGTACTTGTAGTTCATATCTGACCCACTTCCTACCGATTCGGCAGGAATTTGTCTTTTTCACCAAAGGTGGACGGAAAGGTTTCAGATCCCCCTGTTGGTAAATTGTCCATATAAGGTGGTCTAGTATTTTTGTAAAATGTGGTGGTGGTTTTTTGAATTAGCCATTTGGTGGTTGCTTCACAAAACCGTCCGTTTTTTATGCTCGGAAAATGGAAAATGCCTTTTTGGTGCGACAAAAAGGAAAACTTCCTCTTGCAACATTGTTTGCCATGCCATGATGCACATGTATGCACAATATGGCCACATTATCACAAACTATGCCTTGATTCTAGCCATAATATTGGTCATTTGATCCGAAAGACAAGAAACCTCGAATGAGATATGTCATTTTGTGAAGGTTTTTTTGAGACATAATCAATATACCCAGTTTTATATTTTCCTTCTAACTATGTCACATAATATAACACCACGCGAAGGTTTCGCACTGTTTCGATCTTTTTTATTGTTTTATCCATGTTTTAAACTATCGTCAAACTTTGTCGAACAACGGGCATGAAGATTCTTAGCTCGGGGCCAATCCTCGCTCAACTTGCATTGGATTTTTGATAAAATAGCATATTGTGAACCTAAAAATTATTTTTGTAAAAAATCATGAGCGTCGTATCATGTACCTGTAGTTCATATCTGACCCACTTCCTACCGATTCGGCAGGAATTTGTCTTTTTCACCAGAGGTGGACGGAAAGGTTTCAGATCCCCGTGTTGGTACATTGTCCATATAAGGTGGTCTAGTATTTTTGTAAAATGTGGTGGTGGTTTTTTGAATTAGCCATTTGGTGGTTGCTTCACAAAACCGTCCGTTTTTTATGCTCGGAAAATGGAAAATGCCTTTTTGGTGCAACAAAAAGGAAAACTTCCTCTTGCAACATTGTTTGCCATGCCATGATGCACATGTATGCATAATATGGCCACATTATCACAATTTATTCCTTGATTCTAGCCATAACATTGGTCATTTGACCCGAAAGCCAAGAAACCTCGAATGAGATAGGTCATTTTGTGAAGGTTTTTTTGAGACATAATCAATATACCCAGTTTGATATTTTCCTTCTAACTATTTCATATAATATAACACCACGCGAAGGTTTCGCACTGTTTCGATCTTTTTTTAATGTTTTATCCCTGTTTTAAACTATCATCAAACTTTGTCGAACAACGGGCATGAAGATTCTTAGCTCGGGGCCAAGCCTCGCTCAACTTGCATTGGATTTTTGATAAAATAGCATATTGTGAACCTAAAAATGATTTTTTTAAAAAAATCATGAGCATCGTATCATGTACTTGTAGTTCATATCTGACCCACTTCCTACTGATTCGGCAGAAATTTGTCTTTTTCACCAGAGGTGGACGGAAAGGTTTCAGATCCCCCTGTTGGTACATTGTCCATATAAGGTGGTCTAGTATTTTTGTAAAATGTGGTGGTGGTTTTTTGAATTAGCCATTTGGTGGTTGCTTCACAAAACCGTCCATTTTTTATGCTCGGAAAATGGAAAATGCCTTTTTGGTGCGACAAAAAGGAAAACTTCCTCTTGCAACATTGTTTGCCATTCCATGATGCACATGTATGCACAATATGGACACATTATCACAAACCATGCCTTGATTCTAGCCATAACATTGGTCATTTGACCCGAAAGCCAAGAAACCTTGAATGAGATAGGTCATTTTGTGAATGAGATAGAACTGGAATTAAAATACAGAATGCAACTAACAGTAAGTTACATAAAGCACGACTGGAAATTAAGATACATAAAAGAACTGAAAATTAAGATACATGGCCAGATTAAGTCACAATCAGCTAAACTTGTTTCAGAATATTGGAGTGATTCAGTCATGATCCTGCCTACACCTATAATACTCGCCACTGTAGTCGTCGTACTCGCCGCCGCCGTTGTCGTTGTCGTCGTCGGGGTCACCGTAATTGAACCTTGAAGGCTGAGTATGCGTGGGCTGGACTTGAGGGTAGCGCAGACGGGAGTTAGAGTCGGCGGCAGTGTCGTAGGACATGACACTCTGGAGAGTCCGACCACGCCACCATAGCCGACGGCCGGCCTCGTTGAAGTTCGTAGGAGGTGGGCCGTCCTCCTCGTGCCTGGCGAGCGCCCTCTCACGCCGATCCCCGAAGAAGGCTTCCCAAGTAGGGAAATAGTCGGGATGCCATCTGGGATTCTCCCTTGCTGGCGTGAGCTCAAGTAGTAGTGGTTCGTGATGTCCATCCGTGGCGCCACACCTAGAGGGACAGGAGGAACGGCACGCCTCGGCACTCAAGATCCAGCCGACGGGGACACGATGGCTCAATGACGGGGGTAGTTCGAGCCAAAGCGCCTCCGCCTCCCTGGGGGTTAGTGCTACGGTGGAAGCCATGGGAAAGAGTGATGAGGTTGCAGATATGAGTCTAGAGATGTGCAATGACAATGGAGGCCAACCCTACATATATATATAGTGAGAAATGGCTGGAGGGAAGAACTGGCGGGAAAAATGGCGGGAAAAAATGGCGGGAAGAAATGGCGGGAAGAAAAATGGCGGGAAGAAAAATAGCGGGAAAAAATGGCGGGAAGAAATGGCAGGAAGAAAAATGACTCATTTAATACATATACTGTTAACAGAAGAAATATGACATTGATTTACATGTTGAGATACATATGTGTGCCAAAAATGGCTCAATTAATACATATAGTCAATCTTATGATCGCGTCCGTAACCATGGAGTATCGGACCGCTAACGGGATGATTGGGTGGAGTCTTCACTCTAAAGGGCGGAATTTCATCAAACTTATTATAATCTTGACATGTCTGTCTTGTCCTCCACCCCACGATGTTTCTTTTCCCCGAAAGAACTATGTGACGCTTTGGCTCATCGTGTGATGTATCTGCTTGCTTATTTTTCTTTTTTCGGTTTGGTAGACATGTCCTTCACATAGAAAACCTGAGCCACATCATTGGCTAAGACGAATGGTTCGTCTAAGTTCTTGTCTACCTTCATAAGATTGTTGAGATCCACTGTTGTCATTCCGTACTTCTTGTCTATCTCAACCCCTCTTCCTATTATCTTGACCCATTTGCATCGAAACAAGGGGACCTTAAAATTAGGTCCATAGTCAAGTTCCCATATCTCCTCTATGAACCCATAATACGTGGTCTTTTGCCCATTGTCTTCTGCTGCATCGAAGAGGACACCACTATTTTGGTTGGTGCTCTTTTTATCTTGGCCTATCGTGTAAAATGTATTCCCATTTATCTCGTACCCTTGGAAAGTACATACAGTCGAAGATGGTGTCCTGGCCAACAAGTACAGTTGATCCCCAACAGTGGTGTTATTCGTGAGAAGTCTTTGCAGCCAGCCGCCAAAACTCGCCATGTGTTCACTTATAATCCATTCATCAGACTGTCACGGGTGTTTGAGGCGTATTAAATTCTTGTGTTCATTGATATACGGGGCAACCAAGATAGATCTTTGTAAAACCGTGTAGTGTGATTGATTGAGAGAATGCCCATCCCTACATATCATTGCTTTACATCCTAGGGTGCCTTTTCCACGCAGTCTCCCCTCATGTCGTGATTCTGGAACACCAATCGCCTTAAGGTCAGGAATAAAATCAACACAGAACTCAATGACCTCCTCTGTTACATAGCCCTTGGAGATGCTTCCTTATGGCCTAACACGATTATGAACATATTTCTTTAAGACTCCCATGTAACTCTCAAAGGGGAACATATTGTGTAGAAATACAGGACCGAGAATGGCAATCTCTTCTACTAGGTGAACCAGGAGATGCGTCATAATATTGAAGAAGGATGGTGGGAACACCAACTCAAAGCTGACAAGACATTGGGCCACATCTGTCTGTAACCCTGGTAGGCTTTCTGGATCGATTACCTTATGAGATATTGCATTGAGGAATGCACATAGATTCACAATGGGTACTCGAACATTTTCAGGTAGAAGCCCCCTCAATGCAATCGGAAGCAATTGTGTCATAATCACGTGGCAGTCATGAGACTTCAGGTTTTGGAATTTTTCTCTCCCATATTTATTATTCCCTTTATATTCGACGAGAAGCCAGACGGGACCTTGATACTGCTCAGGCATTCAAAAAAGATTTCCTTCTCTGCTCTGGTAAGAGCGTAGCTGACAGGAGTTAAGTGGCATCGTTTACCCTTTTTATTCTCAGGATGCATAGGCTCTTCAGGGTCTTTCATACGTTGTTGGTCATGCCGTGCTTCCGGTGTATCTTTTGTCTTTCCATACACTCCTAGGAAGCCTAGCAGGTTCACGCAAACATTCTTCGTCACATGCATCACGTCGATTGAAGAGCGGACCTCTAAGACTTTCCAATAGGGTAGGTCCCAAAATATAGATTGCTTCTTTCACATGGGCGCGTGTCCGGCATCGTCATTCGGAACAGATAGACTGCCAGGACCTTTTCCAAAGATTACTTCTAGGTCCTTGACCATACCAAATACCTCCTCACCGGTACGGAGGACAGGCTTCCTCCGGTTACGCCAGACGTTTGAAATGCTTGCCTTTCTTTCTTCTGGATGCAGTTGGGAAGAAATCAACGATACCCTAGGTACACAACCTTCTTACATTTATCCAAATATACACTTTCAGTCTCATCTAAACAGGTGTGCATGCATTGTATCCCTTGTTTGTCCGTCTGAAATGTTACTAAGAGCAAAGCCAACCATTGATGGTTACGAAAAGCAATGCTCGAGGTCAAATGGCTCCCTTTATGCTCATCCCACATACGTACACCTGGTTTGGCCCACAGCTGTAAAAGTTCTTCAACCGATGGCCTTAGGTACACATCAGTGTTGCCGGTTGTCTCGGCCTTGGATAAGCAATCGACATCATAATGAACTTCCTCTTCATGCACAACCAAGGAGGAAGGTTATAGATACATAGAGTCATAGGCCGTGATGTGACTGCAGCTCGCTCACCAAAAGGATTCATGCCAGCATTTAGACCAAACCTTAAGTTCCTTGCGCCACGTGTGAAGTCCGGTACTCTCGCCGACTTTTCTCCATCGTGACCCATCAGCGGGTGTCTCAACATCGCATCTTTCTTACGGTCTTCCATGTGCCATCGCAACAACTTGGCATGCTCTTTATTTCAAGAGACGCTTAACCGTGGTATTATAGGAGCATACCACATAACCTTGGCAGGAACCTTCTTCCTAGGGGCCTCGCCTCAACATCACCAAGATCGCCTCGTCGATCTTATATCGCAGCAAAGGTGCATACCGCATGCATCTAAATTCTCGTACTTCTTTCACCGGTAGAGAATGCGATCATTAATGCAGGCATGTATCTTCGACGCCTAATCCTAGAGGGAAGACAACCTTCTTTGCTTGGTATGTCTGTCGGACAACTCATTATTTCTTGGAAGAAGATTCTACATTTGTACCCACAACTTTGAAAATGCGCTGTCAGTCACACCGTTCTCTGCCTTCCATTGCAGCAAATCCAGGGTGGTACCTAGCTTTTTGTGGCCATCTTCGCAAGTTGGGTACAACAATGTTTTGTGATCCTTTAACATCTGCTCCAGCTTCTCCTTCTCCTTTTCAGTTTCACATTCTTCCTTTGCATCAAGAATGGCCCGACCAAGATCGTCATCGGGCCCATCTGCGCCTCTTGATCTTCATTATCTACCCCGCTAAAGTATCATCATATTCAGGATACATATTATGATAGTTGTCATCATCCTCTTCTTCTTCGTTGTCTTCCATCACAACCCCTTTTTCTCCGTGCTTGGTCCAACAATTATAGCTGGGCATGAAACCGGATCAAAGCAGGTGGGCGTGAATGGTTCTGGTATTTGAGTAGTCTTTCTTGTTCGGTGAACACACGGACAGCACATAAAACCATTGTGACCACGGTTTGCATTAGCCACAACGATGAAATTTTGGAGGCCCGTAATGTACTCGGAAGTGCGTCGGTCATCGTACATCCATTGCCAGTTCATCTGCATTAATATATAGTATATATCAAAAATTAATAGGGAGATGACCATTTATATATAGTACATCAATGACACATGAAAGGATAGTTGCCGACCTCGACCGAGAAGGAAAGAGCAACGAGAAAACTTATTTTGAGCTCTCGGGCATTTCACCGAACACCTCTTGTGCATAGGAAAAAAACACAGCACACCTCACACCTCTTGCTAGGCTCCAAAATGAGAGAGTGAAAAAATGGAAGAGAGGGTGTGGGCTAGTGTGTGTTATAAGTTTCTCCTTTAACACCGGTTCAAGCCACGAACCGATGTTAAAGGGGGGCTGCGCGGGCCACTGGTGCAGGGGCCTTTAACACCGGTTCGTGCCATGAACCGGTGTTAAAGGGGGGCTCCTTTTCTCAGACGGCCACGCGCCACACGCCTTTAACACCGGTTCGTAGAAGAACCGGTGTTAAAGCCCATTTCCAGGCTCAACAAAAGGCCTCGTTTCCGCTAGTGAGCGGTACCATGAATGTGTTAACAAAAAGCCGGACACGCCTAAAAAGAACTAATGTACCGCCCCCACGCTGCTCCTTTGGTGCGGGATCGGGAGAAACCCTAGCCGTCATATAAAGCATGTGCGAGAGACAACAACTGTAAGGTCGTCTTTGATAGCTAGAAGGACTAAGGATAGAGCTGGTATAGAAGCCTTAGGTATAAAATCCACGAAATTCGTTAGGCGCCAATTGATTTGGTCTTTGACACTCGGGTTCATGGAGATAGAGCACAGAGGTTGACAGGATGGGAAGCAACTGGTTCACTCCTACACCTTCTTCCCGTAATATAAGATGTAACTACAACTTGCTAAGGACATCTCTAGCCGATCCCTTATCTCGACCATCTTATTTATGAATAAAGTTTGAGAAAATCCTTCGTATTTTCCTATTACTTTTGTCTTTGAGATTCAAACTTGCTGGCCCGAGCCGATTAACTCTCTTTTGATCTTTAAAAGTGAGACTGAAACAATCTTTCGTCATTGTCCAAATTTAAAAATTGTTCAGACTTAAAAATGTTCAATTTTGAAAATGTTTGAGCTTTTTCTAAAAAAAAAATCCAAAACCAACAATCATGAAAACCAGACAGGAAGGCAAAAAAACGGATAGAAAGACAAACCGCATTTTTTGGCCTGACCAAAAGGCCACTGAGAGGGTGCGGTGCTCCGGAAGAAGAGATAGCACACAAAATCGATTAATACCAAAGATATTAACAGTAACCGTTACACCATTCAGACACAAATGGCGATACTCAACATGATCCTATAATATTGGCTGGGGATGCAATGTAGGAACTCACAAGCATGCAACATATAATAGGGTCCAAAGCCATTTCCTACTGAGCTTCATAAATGAAGATGTGCTCAAATTGAGTAATAGTACAATACAACAGAGGAACTTCTTCCTCACTATAGTCCTTTTCCCACCGTATTAATAGGATACAATAGTAACACCGTGCGGGTGTTCTGTGTCCGGTAATAACAAGGGGTGTCAAGTCCTATGAGGAACTATCTTCTGCAAAACAATGCACACGACAGGTACAGAATAATAGAACACCATGCATGCTTATTGGGTTGACACCGGACAGCAATATAAATGTATGTCGAAGTAAATAACATGAACATGAGAGGTGGCTGTGTGCAGACTGTTCCATTTGTCAAGCCTTGGACGTCTTCTGATTCGGTTTGAAAACATTTTTGATCAAAGACTCCTTGATTGACAGAAGTTCTGGGAATTCCGTCTTCAATTTAACAGTGTCAAGTTCATTGTTGCTCCTCGGTGCTACTATTACCTTGGCTTGCTCCTCCAAGTTGAAGTTCTTCCAAGAGAAGCTTGGGTCGATGTAGTCTCTGTACATCTCCAATATCTCGTTGTGGCTCACCACACCAGGATTTGTGAAGTTCCAAATTCCAGTGAGGTTTCTCTTCGCCATTTCGATTGAGATGGGAAGAAGCTCATCCAATATTGTCATTGAGTTAGGGATATCCACAACCTTGTCATACCGAGTGATTTTGGTGATGAAGTTGCGTGGGTTGGACAGATCAGATGAAATAGGCATCCTTACACGAAGGGTGCACACATTTTCGTAGTTTTTCAGCAGTTCCTCAACCTATTAGAGGTAGATGTTAGCTTCACCATGAAAACCTCTAAATAGAAGTAGCAACTATCATAAATATACGAGACTAAGAGATAGCATGGTAATGCGCACACATACATTCCTTATTCATCTAATATCATTTTTTCTATATATATATATATTGTTTGTCCACCAAATCGAATGTACATATCAGTGTATATTCTTCAAAAGTTGGTTAAACAATATCTTGTGCACACCAATTGTAGCACAATGGCCATGGTTTTAGAACTGGTAAGGCGTCCTAAAAAGTCGTGTGCGGGGTGCGTGTGGGTGGGTGTGGGTGTGTGTGTGGGGGGGGGGGGGGGCTCTATTGCTTGAGCGTCCTAAAGCGGAGGCTTTAAAAACCATGGCAATGGCACAAATAACTGGGCTTTTTTTTCACCAAAACAACACATGTTATTTCTACTGTGAGATTAAATCTGTTGTTTATTTTGAATTGTAGATTACCTAGGTTTAAGATCGAGAAGTTGGAGCAAAGTCTAACTGGTGAAAATTTTCTGTTTGAACTAATTGGCATGCACCCATGGCACATAAAAAAATATCTTTACAAAATCACTGCATGTGTAGGTTCATCCATGTTGCTCTAAACCTACACACTAAAAGTTGTCTAGATATATACAGTTTAAAAAATGCTAAAAAATCTTATATTTTGAGGCACAGGAAGTACATATGAAAATCTACAGTATCTCCCATAGTTCAAACAACAGTGCAGTATTGCACACTTGTCTCAAGGTGCACAGGTAAGGAGATCGCATACCAGGCTATCTGACAGCCGTACATGCAGTGCAAATACTTGAACTACTTATGTTCTTATGTGTCACTGTCAAGTGTCAACTAAGAGATTAGGAAAAATAATGTCTAATAGAGAAGGGTCCCGCTAGGACATACTTTTTGCTTTCAAAATAAGCATTTGCTTTCTGGGATAAGAGCTCATGGCATTCAGGCAGGTAAGAACACAAGACATACTTGTCAGCTCCTTTACCCGATGACACTAAGCACACTTCTAAACTGCTAATCTAATTAATAAGAGTATGAGGTTATGCCCAATGAACAAGACTCTTTCCCAGGCCTGACATCGCTATTCTCAATACTATCTTTCAAATTTTCACCCAATGTAATATTCATCTGGTTAATTTTGCATTGCAATTTTTCAATATATAGTAGCTAATGTTAGTCCTTTTTCCATCCAATAGGGTGGTGGCATAACAGGCCGTCCTCCAGAAAATGTGCTGAGTTATAAGGCCATGTTAGTTTTGAGTGTATTGTACTTAGAGTGCGATTCAAGAATTTAAACGACAATGTTACAGTACCAATAAAGCAACCGTCCTAAAATAAGATGACATGACTTTGGTATGATCACCGAAGCACAAAACATGACAAGATCTACTACTAGCAGAAATAACCAATGCAGGCTGTTCATTCAATGGAAAGTTGCTAATCATTTTGCATGATCCAGATTGAGCAAGCTCCACGAAAGGGTGACAAAAATTCAAAGGAGCACCCAATTATCAAAACACTAAACTAGTGTGCGTGGATGGGGAAAACCAACTAGAATATACTCTGACAATCTATATAGATCTCATAACTTGATTCCACTAGCAAGCATGATTTAGTTGACTTTATGTTGATTTAGTCAACCCAAGCCAACACCGTGGTTATCAAGCGTAAACATCTTCTGCATTACGATAACCAAGAAACTAGGGATATTCAATAAACCATGCCGGATCTAACCAGAGGATACTGCTCACATGAAAGTAAATATTACTGCTCACATGAAAGTAAGCAAACCACAGCTAGGGCCTTAACCGCAAATTGATGGAATGTCAACCACAAACAAGCCACATTTCCCTAGGTGCAGCAGAGTATGTAGCTTGTAATCGGACACTCGCAATTTGACATTGTAAATTGAGCAAAATGGGGCCGATATATTTGCCCCCTTTCCTACTCGAGAGAAACGCATGCGGATAGCCGGAGCATAAAGCAAGTCAACATGAGAATAGAGCATACCATGGCCTTGGTTTTGGAGTAGAACGACCCGACGAAATTGGGGGTGTCCTCCTCCTTGAACCCGACCCCCGAGCCGAGCTTGTGCCCCTCGTCGTACTCGAAGATGCATCCCGTGGCGTAGTTAATGAGGACGAGGCCCCTGCCGCGGCAGACGTCGGCGAGCGTGAGCGTGCCGCAGACATTGGCGCGGATGGTCTCGACCTTGTGCGTCTCGCACCAGTCGACGTTGGGGCGGCCGGTGACGCCCGCGGCATTGAAGACGTGGGTGGGCGCGACCTCGTCGATGTCGGCCTCGAGCTGGGCGCGCTGCTCGAGGCGGCCGGCGCCGTAGGCGTAGGGGATGCCCTGCGCGGTGCAGAGCTTGCCGAGGAGGCCCCCGATCCAGCCGGTGCGTCCGTAGATGAGGAACTTGAGCGCCGGCGCCGAGGAGCCGTTGGTGGAGATCGTCATGGCGAGGCCGCGAGATCCGGAGGGGATGGGAGGGGAGGGGAGTGGGAACGGGGGAGTGGTGGCGAGATCGAGATGGGGACGGAGACGAGAGAAGGGGACGACGGGGATTATAATACGGAGGCGAGGGAGGCGAGCTGATATTCTGTGTCCCCGGGGGGGAATGGGGGCGGAGTGGTGGAATGGAACACCGACGGTGACGCTGCAGGCTGCAGCGCTGTCCGTGAACCGTGATCAATAAAATCGGTTTGGGCATCCGAGTTGCGTTGGCGTTGGGAGCGAGATGCCATCCACCGACAGCGACAGGTTGCCGGGGGAGAGTCAGTGATGAGTGAACCGATTGGCTTCTTCAATTTTTGTATTGGCCACGTGATTTTGGCGGTGGAAGAGAGGATCAGAGGAGGGCCTCAGCGATCACTAAATCATGTTACACCAAGATCTCTAATGATACCTTGGAGATATGAAATTCCATTATAAACCATCTTAGAAAAACGAATTAAACACGATGATAGCATTGCTGCTTGTGTTTCTAATAAAAAAACAGTAGGAAAGGCTCCTATTATGCGATTTTTTTGTCAAGGATGGCCATGTGCTTCTATCTGATGATGGTTCTTCGAAAGTTGATTTAATCCGCAATAGTTTTATGTCCCTTGATGCAAAGACGATTTTGATAATTACTCCATCTAGATGGTTACATGATGATGTGCTGGCCTATATGGACGGAGCCAGAAAAGTTACACGAGACGGAACAATTGCATGTAAAATAACTTGGAGGCGGACATATGGGTAAATTTAGGTAAATTAGGGGATTAAATCTACACATTTATTTGGACGTTTTCAGAAAATTTTCCACCATGAAGGGGAGTGAGGGGCATGGCCCTAGCTTGCCCATCCTCGCTCCGTCTCTGTTGGTCTGGCAGCTTGAGAAAAAGTAAACTGTACGAGCGGTTCTAATTCTTTTTCCGTACCTTAGGTCTTAAATCGGTTTGACCGGAGTTGAGCGATGCCACATTGCAGTGAGGCCCATGTCACTGCGCATATTTGTGAATAAGCCCACGAGGTTATGTTTCTTCTAAAAGGTGGTCTACTCTTTGGAGCCCATGAGCCTCTATTCGATCACGACCCTGATGGCGGTGCACAGGTAATCCCCTGCCCGCCTCCCTGGCCTCCCTCTTCCATGGCCGCCCCTTCCCCCCGTCTGTGACTCTCTTCCCCTGGCCGGCCCCCTTCTCGCCTAGCCCGAACCCTAGTTCATGGGCAAGACCAAAACGGCGACAGGATGGTGAACCACGGCGGTGGGAGGGTGAATTGCGGTGGCGGACGACTGAGTGGCGATTTCTGGGCCTATCCCTTCTTATCCATCTTTGTATCGAGGAAACATCACCCATACAAAGATGCAGCAGGTGGTTTGCAGGCATGGGGCAGTTGATCGATGAGATATGTTTGGGGAAAATGCTAATCTCGGCTAGATCAGAAAGAGCGGCAACACACACGAAAGAGCTGCAGGAATAACACGTGTAGGCAAAGAACCCGTCCAGACGGCATCAGACACACCGTGCGAAGCTGGTGCACGCCTGCACGGGGGAGGCTCGGTGCATGCCGATGACGAGGAATAGGGTGGGCATCGGCAAGCTTGTTACCAACTCAATTAAAAATTGCAAAATATCGCTTAGGGATCATGTTTTATAAGAAATAGAACCTCAAGGGCTAATTTACAAATATGTAAGGTGACCTGGTAAGCGTCGTGGGCCTCACTGACGACGTGGCACCGGTCAACTCCAGTCAAACTGATTTAGGACCTCACATGAATAACTTACGAAATATTTAGGAACTAGATATGCAATTTCAAATAATATGGACCAAAGTGAAGGTGCGGGGAAAAATTAGGACGCCCATACGGTTTACTCCTTGAGAAATCAGGAACTTATAGATCGACATTGAATGATCAACAAGATCAATGTAACTTTTGCCATATCAAGTGCATATCGAGAGGGCCAACATCCGTGTTGGGCTTGGGAAAAATCTAGAAGTCATCTATGGCACCGAATGTTAAATTATCCGCGTGGAAGGCACCATCGGACACTCTTGCTATTGAGGTTAACAAGCGTCTACGTCATATGCAAGTGATAGGCCAATGTAGGATCCATGGAGCTGCATCGGAGGATGATCTACATGCGCTATATGGATGCCCTCATGCTCATGCACTTTGGAATGAGATGCGACACACCTGGTGACGAAGGATTGGTTTCACGATAAAATGACAGTCTCACTTCCGAAGATCGAAAAAGTTTATTTGTTCGACAATCGGCTCAGGTCAGCAGGTTTGGATCTCAAAGATAAAGATATTGGTATAATGGGAAGGATTCCCTCAGACTTTATTCATAAGGTGATCGAGAGATCATAAAAGAGGTTTACAAGATGGATCTCAACGGGTTTATAACAATATACGACGAGAATATGAATATAGGGTTTATGGCTAATTAGCTACGTCTTGGGCGAATATGGCATGTTCTCTTTAGGTGAATGTCTTATCATAAATATAGCTTTTAATATAGGAGTCTCCCCTGGTCACAACAGGTCTTCATCTTTCCTTGCATGTTAAGTTGTCCTTCGATCTCCCTTGAATGTACGTCAAATCTTTGGGATCCTCCAGAGCCGTCTTGCAGCCCTACAGGTCAGGTCGATTGAGTGCTTCAGGGTGTGGGCCTTCTGGTCGCTGACGCCAAGGTCTTCGTGGGCAAGAATGTGGATGACGACCTATGTGAAATATAGGCCTGAATCCACCCACCACCGACACTTGGTGTTTACGAACGAGGATGTATTCCTCTAGCCTATTGACAATTGGTTACAGATGGTGTTGCAATGCATCCCGAGTCATATGCTGGGCTGTACTCTCCTAGTTGCATGGCATGCTTGATTTGCGGGGACTGAATTAACTCATGATAAACCTCTCCCCACAGTGGAGTGATGGCGCTACGTCAACGTGGGAGCACTTCGCCGGGAAACTCCAAGAGCAAGGTGTGATGCAGCATAGCAGCAAGTCTTCTCTCAGTAAGAAACCGAGGTTATCGAACCAGTAGGAGATAAAAACGTCTCAAAGGTATTGCAAGCAACGTGGAAACCTGCACAACACAAACTTAAGACTTTGCCCCAACAAACAGTGAGGTTGTCAATCTCACTGGTTGCTGTAACAAAGGATTAACTGTACGGTGTGGAAGGTGATGATGGTTTGCAGCAAGTAAACGGTAACCGTGGAGGATGTATCAATGGTAAAGATTGGACCGGGGTCCATAGTTCACTAGAGGTGCTCTCTTTAGATAAACAACATGGCATGAAGGGTAAACAAATTACAGCAGGGCAATTGACAGAAACTACGCAAGGCATAACAATGCAATACTAGACAAAAAGATCCTATGAGATTCGATTGGGCAATACAACAATATACATAGACCGACCATCCAACTACATCTATGGCTAGAAGTCCACCTTCAGGTTATCATCCAACAGACAACTGCTTTAAGCAAAGTGTGTAAGGTAAACAATCCACTTGTTCCATGAACAAGAGACCGTTGTTTTCTCCCTAGTAGCAACAACACATCTACAATCGAAGAGATTTCTGTCACTTCCCTTGAAAAGTAGAGGCATGGACCCACTATCGAGCATAAATACCCCCTCTTGGAGTCACTAGCAACTACTTGGCCAAGATAGCTACTAACAATGGAGAGCATGCAAGATCACAAACAACACAGACATGATAGAATCAAATAGACAAAACCATTAATCAATCTAACATAATAATCTCAATATCCATTAGATCCCCGCAAACACAACATGCATGATTACAAATAGATTAGATATGGATCATGAACGGAGCTCACAAGATCTATACATGAAAGCACAAGGAGGAGATACAACCATATAGATACTACATGGACCCATAGTCCAAGGTGAAACTACTCACGCTTCATACCGGAGAAGAAGGCCTCCGGGATGATCTCCCATCCGGTAGGGTGCCGGGAAGAACTTCAGACCCTCCCCCCCCCGATCTAGGGACAATGGTGGTGAAGGCGGCTACAGACGGTTTCGTGGAATATTAATCAGATGTTTAGGGTTTTGGTATCGGGGAGACTTTATAGGCGAAGAGGCGGGGCAGGGGGTCGCCCACTGCACCCCCTGTGCATGGGCTGCCACACCAGCCGTGGGGTGTGGCCTCTCCTCTGGATTTCGTGTTGCCCACGGTAAAATATTGACTTTGGCTTTTGTCCCATCCAATTCCAAGAATATTGATTTTTTGCCTTTCTGGAACCAAAAACAGAAGAAAACATGCAATTGGCACTGTGACAAATTGTTAATAGGTTAGTTCCAGAAAACATATAAAAACACCTCAAAGTGTAGACAAAGCAAAGCAAATTAGGTACTAAACAAGCACGGAACATCAAAAATTATAGATGCGTTTCCGATATATCAAGCATCCCCAAGCTTAACTCTTGCTCGTCCACAAGTAGGTAAGTGATAAAATAATATTTTTTGAGGTGACATGCACCTTCACAATAAAGATCAAACCATTTGCAAGCGTTGAAAGCTAGAATCAACGAACTCTAAACATGTGCATGAAAGATAGAGTTCTAACAGTAAGACAAAGTAACCATGCATGCAACATGAAAGGCTACAAACAAAGATCATGAATAGCATGCATTGAAAAACGTGTGTTTGTTTCACATACAGAAAACATGGCATAGCGGCAATCAGCTTGTCCCTCATGGAGTAGCAAATAGATTCATAGGACACCTTCAAAGTTCATAAGAGTGAATAGATACAAATAGCACAATAACAAGCAATATCAATGATATGCATCAATCAATAAGTTTTGGGACACTGCACATAAAACTAAGAATGGCAACTATGCTCTCTTAATGGTGCCTAAAGGTAGAAGGTGGAGACTCAACTTAACAGTGAAAGAAAGGCCCTTCATAAAGGGAAGCAGTGATTTCAAGTTTCAAAAAGAGCTTCCAAAAATTATGGTACTTGTTAGCTTTCAGCCCTCATTGCCCCTATCATAAGCATCTTGAAGTGATTAAGGTTAAAGTGAACAAACTATGGAGTATATGCTTGACAAAGTATAAGTTGGCAATCTCATGTCCCTTGAATATGAGGGCCACACCTCATGCTACTCAACTTCAGTCACCTGTAAGTTCTTGTCATAGTAAGTACATGCATATCATAGAGAACCGCCAATGGGGTACCCCTTGCACATGGTACAAAAGCTATCCCATAACCAAAATGACAAGGCAGGCAAACAATGAGCATCTCAGGGATTTTTTTATATACTATTTGCATAGATTTTTTATTGAGGATGCTTCACAGATAGCTCATTATGGTGATGCTGCAAGTTTCCACCATGATTAGGCATGGCTTAGGCTAGCGGCCTAGTCGTTTCTCTAATACAAAATACATAACTCCATGGACATACAAGCTCCATTTTTATTTCACACCGGTGACATCCATAGACAAAAGAGCATGATATCAACTATGTACAAAGTACAAGTGCAATGTTGAAAACATTCTCCATGACACCATGGTTCTGCTAATTCCAATGTATAAGTGCAAGCATATACAATATAGACGACACAATGGTTCAAGTTTATTATGGGCAAGGAATATAAAGTGTGCCATCAAGTTCGTGAGAGCTTTAATCACTAAGTTTTCACATAACAAAATACTTTTTAATTGGAAGATAGCTGAAAACAAGAATATACTTGGAATGGTGTAACCCACCATGCATAGGAATTTATAGTGAACACTTTGGAATAACTTGGTTTCTTGGGAGTTGGAAGCATGAGTAGAACCTACTCATACAAGGGGAGGCTAGCAAAAGACTGGGAGCAACAAACTAAGAGAGCAATAATGGCCATAATCATGCAGAGCGATAAAACATTACTAATCAAAGCATAGAGTGGTACTACAAGTCAAGGACTAAATGATCATAGAGGCTATGGTGACTTGTTCATAGTCATAACATGGTGTGATCATGTGCCAAGTCAACCCAAACAAAGCATCAAAGGAGAATACCACAATACTAGGATTTTGTATGCTAAAACAACGCATGATTCTTTTAAGGCACACTAAGCAATCCCAATTGTTTGGAACAAGTCATACTACAACAATAATCACTAAGCATAAGGTCAAAACAACACCTAGCATGGCATGATAAAGTCTAAGTCACAGTCAATGCAAGCTCCTCTTGCACTTTCAAGCAAGAACTTTCTACTCCTTTACAACAACAATCAACTTATTTGAAACAACACAGCGAGAAAGGGGGTCCAAACTATTTTATTCAAGCAAACTAAACAAACTAAGCAAAACAAACAAAAACTAAGACGCTCCAAGAACAACACAACTGTGCATGAAACAATAAAAACGAAGTGTCTAGACATACCTGAGCTTTTTATTAATAAAGAAGCGGATGCCTTGGGCACCCCCAAGCTTTGACGTTTGTACCTCTTGGATATTTCTTGGGGTGACACTATGTTGGCATCCCCAAGCTTGAGATTTTGTCCATTATTCATCTCATTACATCATTCTCTCTCTACACCTAAATTTTTTCCTTCATACAAAACTTCACACAATCTTCATTAGCAACATTAGTATATTCAAAAGATAATATACCCTTGGATTTAGCTTTAGAACAGCAAAACTTTCACTAAAAACACAAGATACTGAAGCAACTTCCTTTCAAAAGCTCAATTCCCCAAAATAGAACTAAAAAAAATCGATAAGAAGCAAATGCAAATAATGGCAGAAATCTGTCAAAACAGACCAGCGGGTAGAAACTGATTTTTTCGAAAACCTTCTATTGCTCAAATCAAAAAGTTTTGAACTAACTAAAGTTAGATAACATACTGGGGGATTCATTCGTACAATATCAGCTCAATCCGACTTACATAGACTCCTCACAAATATTTATGGTGGAGGACAGAAATCTGTTTTAGGACAGCAACTCCCCAAATTTTACTTCCCTCTTATTAGAGGTCATTCTTGGCACAAAAAAGTAAACAAAAAGGGATAAGGAGAGGTCATTACTGAAGTAATAACTTTCAATACTCAAGAAAACTCTTGGGTTATCTCCCAACAAATACTTGTCTTTAACGCCTTTAAGTTAGGCACAAGAAGCAAGAAAATCAAGTATTTTCAAATGAGGAAGCATTAACATCAATAGTTTCAAAGTATTCAACTATGAAAGGTATCTCATCCAAATGAGTTTTGGAGGATCCCTTCTAATCTCTCTTTGGTTTACTACTTTCATCAAAAAGATTTTGAGGAGCAATCCAATCAAAATTCTTTTCAAAGGCTTCATGCATCCCAACACGCTTAAAGGGTATGGGTATCTTGAATTCCTCTCTAGGTTTGGTTTTATCTGAAGTACCCACAACACCTACACATGATCCTAGCATATTGAAACGCTCAAATACCTTTTTGGCTTCCCTAGCAACATCATGGAACTCTTTTAGTAAAGTTTCAAAAATGAATTCTCTCTTTTTATCATTCTTATCTTCTTTTAGTTTTAGGAACAAAATTTGCATCATGGGGTTAAGGCTAACAAACCTAGCCTCCAACATATGAACTAAAGAAGCTGTAGAAATCTCATAATTAGGAGCAAGTTCTGCTATAGATCTATCCTCAATATCCTCATGCTTGCTAACATGATTAAAGAATTCTTCAATATTATCTTTCCCAATTATGGAGCCACTACCTATTGCAACATCCTTCAGGGCGAACTTGGGGAACAACATGGTGAGCTAGAGCAGGAACTAATTTTTCGTGTTTTTAATAAGAGAAAGCAAACCAAACTAAACTAATTTTTTTTGAGTTTTTGATAAAAAGAGGCAAACAAAACCAAGCAAAAGAAACTAAGCAAACTAAAAACAAAGTAAAGAGAAAGGAAGTGGAGGACTCCCCTTGTGAAGACGTCCTTATCCTCCCCGGCAACGGCGCCAGAAAATCTTGATGGCGCTGCGTCAATGTGGGAGCACTTCGTCGGGAAACCCCAAGAGCAAGGTGTGATGCAGCACAGTAGCAAGTCTTCCCTCAGTAAGAAACCGAGGTTATCGAACTAGTAGGAGGAAGGAAACGTCTCAAAGGTGTTGCAAGCAACGTGGAAACCTGCACAACAGAAACTCAAGAATTTGCCCCCAACGAACAGTGAGGTTATCAATCTCACCGGTTGCTGTAACAAAGAATTAATTGTATGGTGTGGAAGGTGATGATGGTTTGCAGCAAGTAAACGGTAACAGTGGAGGATGTATCATTGGTAAAGATTGGACCGGGGTCCATAGTTCACTAGAGGTGCTCTCCTTAGATAAACAACATGGCATGAAGGGTAAACAAATTACAGCAGGGCAATTGACAGGAACTAAGCAAGGCATAACAATGCAATACTAGACAAAAAGATCCTATGAGATTCGATTGGGCAATACAACAATATACATAGACCGCCATCCAACTGCATCTATGACTAGAAGTCCACCTTCAGGTTATCATCCGAACCCCCTCCAGTATTAAGTTGCACGCAACAGACAACTGCTTTAAGCAAAGTGTGTAAGGTAAACAATCCACTTGTTCCATGAACAAGAGACCGTTGTTTTCTCCCTAGTAGCAACAACACATCTACCATCGAAGAGATTTCTGTCACTTCCCTTGAAAAGTAGAGGCATGAACCCACTATCGAGCATAAATACCCCCTCTTGGAGTCACTAGCAACTATTTGGCCAAGATAGCTACTAACAACGGAGAGCATGCAAGATCACAAACAACACAGACATGATAGAATCAAATAGACACAACCATTAATCAATCTAACATAATAATCTCAATATCCATCGGATCCCCGCAAACACAACATGCATGGTTACAAATAGATTAGATCTTGATCATAAACGGAGCTCACAAGATCTATACATGAAAGCACAAGGAGGAGATACAACCATCTAGCTACTACATGGACCCATAGTCCAAGGTGGAACTACTCACGCTTCATACCGGAGAAGAAGGCCTCCGAGATGATCTCCCCTCTGGCAGGGTGCCGGGAAGAACTTCAGATCCCCACGATCTAGGGACGATGGTGGCGGCGGCTACAGATGGTTTCGTGGAATATTGATCACGTGTTTAGGGTTTTGGCATCGAGGAGACTTTATAGGCGAAGAGGCGAGGCGGGGGGTCGCCAGGCGGCTGCACCCCCCAGGCACGGGCTAGGCTTGGCCACGCGGCCAGGGGGTGTGGCCCCCTGGTGGACCTCCTCCGTATCTCCTCTGGACTTCGTGTTGCCCACGGTAAAATATTGACTTTGACTTTTGTCCCGTCCAATTCCGAGGATATTGATTTTCTGCCTTTCTGAAACCAAAATGCGAAAGAAAAGCGCTTGTGGCAACTTGTTAATAGGTTAGTTCCCGAACACACCTCAAAGTGTAGACAAAGCAAAGCAAAGTAGATATTGAACGAGCATGGAACATCAAAAATTATAGATACGTTTCCGACGTATCATGTAGTGATCCAAGAGATTCCTGTGTGGGTATCTGAAGCTACTTCTAGAGATCAAAGTTAAATCCACTTCAGGCATATTGAAGGGCAAAGATCTAGTCTGAAGTTGTGGGTTCCTAAGAAAGGCACGGATAAACCATGGTCAAGACCAAAACTGAGGTGGGTGAAACTCACGGTTGATGGATCCTTTAGCGATGTCAATTGCTCGACGGGTGCAGTATTGTCTTGAGGGATGAGGATGTCAATTCAATATGCATGTTATGTAGCCATCTTGCCAATTGCCAAGATCCTTTTGAGGAGGAAACCCGAGCTTGTTTAAAGGGTTTATGCTCGGCTTTTCGATTCTCTCAACCGCCGATCATAGTGGAGTTAGATTGTTTTGCTCTTATTAATGTTATCAATTCCTGGGGCTCCAGACATGTCTCATTTTTGTTCATTTCGTCGATCGTATTAGAAGCTTAGCTAGACAAGATAGAGAGTGCATTTTTGTAAAATTTAATCGCATGCAGGTTAGGGTTAGTGATTCTCTTGCTAACTTTGCGGGAGTGCATTATCGTACTACGACTTGGTTGAGGTCTCGACCAGAGGATGTTATCCGGTTGCTAGATCTCGACCGCTCTGTAACCCTTCCTGCTTAATATAGTCTTGGTTTACCCACGGAAGGATGGCCATGTATAGATGGTTACACATATAGGAAAAAACAAATGCAGTCTTGCATGCCTTCTTTTAGCACTGGTTTAGCTCTATGTCTAATTGTAAGAAAATATCCTCTACACATGAAAAGACAAATTGATGGGCTCCTTTGTTCTCCTCTGAAGATGATGTTATTCCTACCATTCAAAGAGCCTAGTAACAGATCCACAGGCGCCCAATGTATGTCTTTGTGTAGTGTCTAGCCTCCATGAGCATCTCCATAATCCATATGGGGAGGTCCATGCTCCATTCCTGATTGTATACCAATTTTTTTTGACTCAATTCACATGAATAGATACATAGTACTATCCAGGGTTCCTTGTAAGCAAAGCACACAATTAGAGCTTTAATTTAGGAAAGTGCAACTAAATGAACACTAGTTTTCATTAGATTAAGGTTGCACTTTTAAGAATTGACTAAGACTTAAAGAAGATCTCAATCGACCGAGACCGTAGGACCCCCTCAACTTATCTGTGTTTCTGTCTTTTCGGCAATAATGTAGTCACATACTTGCATCTACTTCAGTACATGGCACAATTAAATTTAACCGCAAACGTCTCAACAACAACAGAGTGAAGCGTAGGCTTTCATAAATTGTGCAAAGTAGTAGATAATAGAACTTCGCATATTACAATTACTAGTATACTTCGGAGCTGTATAGGGTGCTCACTAAAAGAATCCCGGAATAAAACTTGCAAATAATGCAACAAGCATGTATGCAGGAGAGAGCAACAGGCTGGTGTCTTCATCTTTCACCCTGATCCTTCGGTCAGCATCCTCTCCTTTTCGATTTTGACTCCCATGTACCTGTGAGATAAAAAAAACACGAGCAAACATATCAGTTGATCCATCGTGGCAAGAACATTGCTCAAAATTACAAGAAACAAGAAGATTCAGGAGAAGAGAATAGTACCTGCCGAGCATCATGACGGTGGCCTGCGGGTTGGTCCCCGGCGAGGCATTGAAGGTGGAGCCGTCGATGACGCGGAGCGCATCGATGCCGAGGACCCGGTAGTCGCGGTCCACGACTCTGCCGACCTGGCAGCCGCCGTGGTAGTGCCAGATAGTGGTGACGGTGTCCCTGCAGAAGCGCTCGAGCGCCGCGGGGTCGCTGCCGCCACGCACGCCGGCGCGCATCAGGTTCACGGGGAACTCCGCCGTGACGTTGAGCATCGCCGGGAAGGCGAAGTTCGGGTAGGCGAAGCGCGCGAACCCCCTGGAGCGGATGACCCGCTCTATGGCCTCGATGCCGGCGACGCAGCGGCGGAGGTCGTCCGGGTGGGCGAAGTAGTTGAAGCTGACGACGGGGTTGTCGTCGGGGTCGAGGTTCCGGAGCGCGAGGTTGCCCGTGGACTGCGGGCCCATCACCTTCTCCAGGATGAACCCGCCGCGCATCGCCGCGTCGGGGACCCGGCTCATGGCCTCCACGGCGCGCGCGATGGCCTCCGGCGTGCGCTGCTTCGGGGGCACCGTGGCCAGCTGGCCCGTCTGCGGGGAGAACATGCCGAAGCTGCGCGCCCGCTCGCCGGTGCTGGTGGAGGCCGAGCGGGTGGTCCAGTCGGAGCCGCTGGCGCCCTCGATGTAGCTGCCGAACCTGGTGATGCCCACGACCTGGATGAGCGACAGCTCCACGGGGGAAGGCGACGGCACGTAGATGGCGTTCATGGGGTTGTCGGACATGCCCCGCCCGACCTCCGGGTTGTCCACGACCACGTCGAGGCCGAAGGAACGGAGGTGGTCGGAGGGCCCGACGCCGCTGAGCATCAGCAGCTGCGGGCTGCCCAGCGCCCCCGCGGAGAGGATGATCTCGTTGGCGTCGCCCCGGTTGAGGTACGCCACGTGGATCACACCCTGCGAGTCGCGGAACACCACGCCACGCGCCACGGGCTTGCCCCCTGCAAAACACACACAAAAATGAATCTTGAGGTTGTTGGCGCCCGAACCCGTCGATCAAATTGTTCGCGCCACGGAAACAGTGTGCAGCGTGGCTTCTAACTAACTTAACGGTCAAATTGGCAGTGCTACCTTTAATAAACAAGACAAGAAGATTAGTAGTAGTACCTCTGTAACTGAACAAGATCCTGGCGACTCTAGCCCGGAGAAGCACGTCGATCCCTTCGGGGCGCGAGTAGCGCAGCAGGTCGGCCGCCGTGTGCCGCCGGCCCTCCGGGTCAAAGATGGATCCCCCGACCTTGGTGCCGGGGATGTGGTCGTAGGTGAACCCGTTGTCCGGCACGATCCCGGTCTCCAGCAGCCCCCTCCGCACGGCCGCCTGCCATGGCCCCAGCTCCGGCTGGAACGCCACCACGTCCTCCACCCACCTGTAGGCGCTGAGAACCTCCCTGGGGTCCCACCCGACGGCCCTGACGTAGCCGGCGCCGGCGCGCGTGAAGAAGCCCGCGTTGAGGCAGCTGCCGCCGCCCAGCACCCGGGGCCGCGAGTTGATCACGCCGTCCTCCGACACGAACCTCTGCGAGGGCGACGACGCGGACGTGTCCGAGAGCACGTCCGAGAAGTGCGCCATGTTGAGCACGCGGTCGTCGTCGTACGGGGAGCCCCCGCGCTCCAGCACCAGCACGCGGTACCGCCGAGACAGCGTCGCCGCCAGCGGGCACCCCGCCGTGCCGCCGCCGATGATGATGTAGTCGTAGTAGGCCACCGGCGGCGCGTGGATCGCCTCCCTCATGAACGTGTAGTTCTGGCCTCGCGCTGTCACACACACACGCGCAAGCAAGCATAATGGCAAGAAGAACCAGTAATGAACATCTCGTGATGCAAAGACACGATCGAAGATGGTCGTCACCTAGTTGAGAGACGCAGAGGAGCGCGAACAAGCCCGTAGTGACGATGAAGAGCGCCATTGTGTTGTGTTGACTTGTGTTTTGGTGTGGCTGGCTTGCAGAACTAGAGGTGCTTATATACTGGCGTAGCGTAGCAACCAAAAGAAACCGTTGTTGAATGGGCCGGTAGTCTGTTTGATCGCGGTAGCGCGCGGAACCGGCCTCCGCTCTTGGTGCTCCGCAGCCTTTGTGTCGGCCGGAATTCTTCCACGGGTTCGGCCTATGATAATTGGCTCTGTCTGCTGTTTCTGCAGGCAAACGCGGGGGCGTTCTGGAGCTCAAATATGTCACTCCCTCTTTTGAGACTGTGGCGTGCAGTATATCTCTTTAGTCTGAGTACAGGCCTGTATCAATACAGGGTCCAAAATGCAGTCAATAAAACTTCCAAGTTACGAACCTATATTCACAAATCTGATGAACTCAACGACAAGGTTACAATTACCTATTCTGCTGCTCGTGCGTCCACTTATTATATCATCCGGTTCCTTATTCAGATGACACACATCAGTAGCATACTATTTTTAGGTGAATCAATATTTTTAATATACTTGCCTACACGCCAAGTCATTAAATTAGCTATTTTATTGTTGATGCATACATCAGCATCTTGTCTCTCCGATTCATAATAAGTGTCGCTCGCTCGTGATCTAACCGTTTGGGCCAAAACCCACCTGGCCGGTAGTACCGGTGAGCCACCGGAAGCCGGTCAGCCCGGCTCCAACGGCTCGAAAGCAGACGAAAAGACCTGGTTGTACATGTCGGAAGTTTCGGCCCGTGTCCAAGTACCAACAAATAAACGTGTCTAGACAGAAGCATTACTAAAGGGGGACAGAGGCTGAGCGGAAGTGAAACCGGAATTTCACCTAGTACTACCGGCTGCAATTATGTCCGAGCGGTACTTTCGGGTCCTGGCCGATACTTCCGGTGGGGACGGTACTACCGCCTTAACTTCTGATCAAAGTTCCGCCAAATAGCACTCACAAAACAGAGAGGTTACTGAATTGAAACCAAGATGAGCGGAAGAAGACCCGGTATAACCCCCGGTACTACAGACGGCAAACATGCCCTAGTGGTACTACCGGTGGCGAGCCAGAACTTCCGCCCAGAAAAACTTCAAAAACCAAAACTGCAGTAACTTTCGCATCCGAACTCCAAACAAGATGAAACCAATTTTATTGAAAAGATAGCGACGAATAGAATCTCCCAAGGGAGAAATATTGGATATCACCAAGGAAAAAAATACCATGAATATATATGTGAGATATCTCCCAAGGTATGGAGCCAAAAACCGCAATAAGATATGCAAGGGAAATCCTTATTTGATGAAATAGAGCTTGTTAATATGATAACCACAAGCTCTATATCCTCTCATGGACAAGATCCAAATAACAACTAAGAAAGATGATGCTATGTATGTAAAGGTTTGAGCTCTCTCTGAAAGATGCGATCGAGTCATCCGCTTGAGAACCCCTCTTGATAGTACAGCTATCTATCCTAAACCCGACCTCCCAACAAAGAACACGAGACCAGCAAAAGAGATACCCTATCAAGATCATACTGTTGCCTTGAGCATTTCTCTTGAGCTTGATGTAGACCGTCTTGTCCTTCTCAAGATGGAGCATCTTTCTTGATTGCTCTTGCTCGCTCTTTCTTGATGAAGACTTGCAAATTGCTCCCCATACTCCATGGGGAAACCTCTTCTTTGAACTTGTCTTCATCACTCCATGATCACCGAGGATGAGAAGTTTCAAGCATGAGATATTCGAGAGATGGTGCATCTTGAGCTTGCCCTTCTTCATTCCTTCTTGAGGTTGATCCATCTTGATGCAACTCTTTGCACTTATCTTGATCAACCTTCAAACATCTTCATCATTCAACTTCCAGACCAACACATGGACCAAGTGATGCCAATGGACAAACCTACAAGTGAAACTCAATCTACATATTAGTCCATAGAGATTGTTATTAATTACCAAAACCACACATGGGGGCATGCATGCCCTTTCAGAAAGGATATAGATGGTTAACCTAGAGGGAGGATGAATAGGTTTCTACAAAATTCATTATAATTTTTTGCAAGTTTTAGGCTTTGCGGAATATAAGTGTGCCTAAATACAAACCAGGTGAAGCAACCAAGATGATGATAAGACACTCCAAGCATGAAGGCTATCATAAGTAAACAACACAAATAAAGAGATCGGTTAGAAATAACCAAAGCATAGAAAGACGAAGATGTATTCCCGTGTTCCCTTCCTTGGGGGGGAGGTACGTCACATTAGAGAGGTGTGAGATCCCATTAAGGCTCAACTTATTTTTCGAGCCTTTCCCACGAAGGAATATCTCACTTACTTGTAGTAGACTTTAAGGTAGTCTTGAAACCCTCACAAACTTTCTACGGGGCACATTACAAGTCGAAAGCCTATGGGCAACACTAGATGCCTAGAGTTTCTCATGAACCCAAAAGTAACAAGCAAACTCGATGAACTCAAAGGGGAATGAAATATAGCTTGGTGGAAATGTCGATCGGGACCTCCTCTTGCTTTCTACCATAGGGAATTGGATTTGGCTGAGTAGAATGAGAGATCCTCAAGCTTTGGTGTTCACCAATGGAGTCAGAAAGAGCTCAAAGAATGAATATTAATGATCAAGTTGACTTTCTCAAGGAGAAATCTAGCCGTGTAGAGGCAATCATGTGAGCATTCTGGTCTTAAGTCGGTCCAACCGGCTCCCAGACCGGATGCTTTGATTCCCTAGACGGTCCACAGTCCGGAATGTGTATGCATACCAGTCGGTATAGATTCGGAAGTTAAATCGGTGCAGTCAGTGCACATTCTGGTGCACTCATGCTGGCACCGACTTGTTTGGTGTGGAGGTTGAACAAACCAGGTTGGGGATCGAGAAAGCCAGAAAAGCTCAAACGCAGGTTTCTTTCTCTCATATCTTTATATGTGATGGAAAATATATGTGTTAGGATGCGTATTTGGCTTAGGGAACATCCCATCAAGCTCATCGAGAACACCCCTCTGAATAGTGTGGCGTTTTCTATTGACTCAGACAAGGTAAAAAAGCTAAACTTTGGCACTTGTCTTATTTTAGCAAATGGGGGTCTCCAACGATCTTCCAACACACCATCGGACTAAAACCTGTGTAAGAAACTAGATGGCAACATTAGTCTACAACTAACTCCAATGTCATTGTTAACAAAAAACAGTTGTGGGTAAAATACCCTTACAAATATTTTATTCAAAATGAGTTAAACATGAATATTCTAAGAGGAAAGTTCATACTAAGGTATATATTAGAATTTATTTAAATTCCAATTCAAATTTAAACAATTATGAAACACTTAAAACTAAGGAAAGGGACAACACATTAAAAGTAAAGCATTTATACCTATCCACAATAGCATACATTTGGATCCTTAAACATGGTCCTTACTAGACAATGATGCCATTTTTTAGAACCTAAGGTTCAGGTACCACATATCACTAGAGCTACAATAGTTTGCAGTTACAAGGCAAGTTCATTCTTGCATATATCTTGTAGTACCAAATTTGCATACTATTTGCAAGTTCAATTTTGCATGTCATTTGGATATTTTCTAGAAAACTACTTTCAAAAGTATTACTTACCTTTGTACCCAAAAGAAAAAAATATCATTTCGATAATGAATCTGGAGTAGATATTACCGGTTTACAGTATTCAGATAATCTATTGTGGTGGATAATGGAATCATGGTTGAAATACATGGTTGTAGAATCATGTGGTGAAGATTGCATTGTATCGGTGAAATTATACCTAGGACTAACAACAAATGTAGTTAGTGATTTTTGCGCCATAACAAAAGCACTGACCATAAATTTTGTTATGGGATGGGAAAATCGGTTGTACATTTTTCCTTTCTCATGTCACCGCATCCTAAGTCGGGCTGTGATCCAAAGTGGAGATCAGTGGATGGGAGTCCATGACGTCTCTATGTTATGCTGCAAGATAATGAATTATTAGAATATTAGAAGGGGTGGTAAATGAGTGTAGGTTGTGTGACTGAAACTCGTTACAAAGGGTGGACTGCAGGTCGTGACGAAGAACAATGATTATCTTGGATCTTTAACTGAGCCTAGAACAAAGGAAGTTTGAACGGGAAGGCATACCCCATTATGTACTCAGGATTAAGATTGTTTATGGATAAAGTAGCGCACTTCTCAGAAAGTATATAAAATGTGACATGTTACTCCTTGTTCTAGGAAAGAACAACGAACATAGCGGAAAAGGGACTCGATAAAGACATGTACAACGCATGAAGACTTATGGACATGGTTTTCCTAAAACTAAAACTTACCTTTTCTAAGAATCCGATTTCGAAAATCTACACAGACCTAGGAGACCACAGTCGTAGTTAGAACATCAAACAACCACAATGGAACTTTCTTAGGAACAAAGAAGACCGAAGGAACTACTACAAAAGACACCAAAAAGGAGAAGGTCTACTACGAGGAACCAGATCTCTCAAGAGGCATTGAAGGTGTAGATTATGGAATAGAGTTTGGAAATAAAGACGAAAGTGTAGAATTATAGGATTTATAATGCAAACATAGGATTGTCGGGTTAAGCCACCTAGATCTGAACCAATAAAGTTGCAACACCCCATTGACTTCCAAGCTAGTGCCTTTAATTTTGTTTGCAGTTGTGAATCCTCATTAGACCGAGGAGGATCTCGAAACTTGTATTTCCTTATTGATGTTACCAAAGAATGAATAAATAGTTGGACCCACAGTGGTTCTGTTGTACCACTCTGAGAAATATGATATTTATGGAAGAGGACTTTTGTAAGTGTGATATCAACAACTTGTATACTACAACATGCAGTGGTGTACTAGGTCACCGTGTGAGTCATCCTTAATTGTAAATGATATGGATCGAAAGGAGTGTTTCTTCATCATCATTATACCAGCCCAGAAATGTGAGTCCTCGAGTTTCCAATAAACTTGGAATCAAAAATTTGAGCCAACATATTTTTTTAGAAGAGTTTGTCATACCCATCTTTGTTAAGGACCTTGTAATCATACCTAGCACATATTGATTCTGAATAACAAATCATACTCCATTTAGCCAGTCAATATTTTTTTCTCACTATCCTCTCACTAAAAGAATCTTGATCGAAAATAGTCCAAGCTATGCTATGTAAACTCCTTTAGGAAACCGGAAAAAAATCATATACAATCCCATATTACAGATCCAACAATACATATCTATAGTGTACAACCACATTACTTCATTGATTAACTTATATATCATGTATATATTGAATAATTTCCGCAATAATTTCTGTATGGATTTATTGGTTAATTGAATTATGCAATAGTGACGTCCATGCTCATGTAGGCCAAATCTTACAGCGATGATGCGGGCCCATGGGCCTGATCTTAGCTTGTAGGTTGTGCCTATGTGATTGGCTACAGGTCCATCGTCCATGGCGCCAAGTCCTATCCGGCTTGGTGGTGGTCTTCATTTGCGTTGGCCCGCATGTTCCTATTTGTTCTCTATCATCGACGGAGGTTGTCCTGACACGTGGTAACCCACCTCTTCTTCTTGGATAGGGATATTTAGAGGGGTGAATTGGGGATGTGGGGGAAATCCTCCCGGTGAGTCGACTGTGACACGACTACACATGTGGGCGTCGTCACCCTTCCTTGGAGTGTGTCCTATAAACCGAAATTCCACTTCTCCTTAAGTGTAGGGGGAACCCCAGGACCGACTCGTTGGTCTAGGTGATGATGTCGCACTCCTTCTCTAAGGCATTGCTTTGATGCTAAGGGTTTCTCGTTCCATGAAGGACAATGCTGGGACGTATGCCTTTGTCAAGGACATGGAATTTCGAGGGACGCAATGTACTTGATCAGTGTTGGGCTGATTCTGGTTTGGCACCTTCCACTTGTTGGGATAGGTCCCCTCTTGGCATGCCATCTTTTATAGGATTTTATGGTGTGAAATTGTGGGAGAAGTCTTGTGGTAGTGGTGAGTCTCAAATTCTACATCACCGGTGACGCGGCCCATGAAGCTTGGTGCTTTACATCCTCGCCTTTTGGCTAGTTGCTCGGTAGGGAGATCTCGGTGCGAGTTTTGGTCGAGGTGTTGTTGTTGGGGATGTGGTCTTGATGTTGTAGTGTTGTCATTGTTGTTATTGGCATAGTGTTGTCATTATTCCCGTTTGTGTAGTGTTGTTGTTTGTATGTTGTTGTGCCATGTTTTGGTGTGTGTCGCTATCCTGGCTTTGCTAGGGTTGTATGGTTTTTAGGTCATGTTTCCCTCATAAATCGAACCAACTTTTGTTCTTAAGATCAATGAATCTCAGTAACTGTTTTCATCAAGAAAAAATATAATGAGAAGAGGAAGTGGATTCTAGGAGCATGTGCTCCCAAGATGAACACTATATTCATAGCAATAATCTACAAGTATCAAATGTATTTTAAACATGTAAACATTTTGACTCTTTGACATGCATGTAATTCTTTATATAATTAAAAAATATTTTGGTATCCTAAGCAAGAAAATAGTACTCTAAATAAATAAAATAATTAACCAACTAAGATTTAGTACAACATGTGATTATATGGTAAGACATGGTATCCAAGCGTCTGTGACTGGATCTTAATCCACTAAAGCAACTATTGGGGACTATCTAGCTTCAACCAGGGTATCCCATCTAGTCCTATGTTGAACCTGCATAGCAAATTGCTGAAGTCAATAAAAGTCCACAAGCCTACTAATAGTCAACAAGTCAAAGTAAGATAAAATAAATAAAATAAAAATTCAAGATAAGAAGCCCAACACAATGAGTGTACCACTCCTCCTCTCCCTAGGTGGGATAGTCCAGTGTACCACTCCTCTCCCTAGTCCATCTTAGACTTACAAACATATATTTACTTTCTTGCCTTTGCTTTCTCTCTTGCTCAAGGTAGTCTTGATTATTTATTAAGTAAATTTAGCTTATAAATAGTCCATATGGACATGTAACCACTCAGTGACTCACTCTCACTTGAATCAAACACAAACGGAGAGTCAAAATCCAAGGGACCTTGTAAATCTTGGGTTTGGATATCGAAGGTCGAGGGACCCCGTAAGGCTTGTTGAAGTGTATAAGTGGATTGCACTAGTCCTTTCCATCAGTTCGGACTTTTGGTTGCGTTGGCTAGTGTATGAAGCTTGACATGGTATCAGAGCCTAACGTCTCGAGTTCGAGTCCTGGCTTTCGCAATTTATCTTAAAATTGCTGTTGACCCCTCTATGTCCACGTATATGCCTCTTGAGTTATACGTGAGTTTCGCGCGCCGTCGCTCTCTTCCGGTTGCACGTGCTGATTTCTCCCCGTCACACGTGAGAGGGGGTGTTGAAGTGTATAAGTGGATTGCACTAGCCCTTTCCATCAGTTCGGACTTTTGGTTGCGTTGGCTAGTGCATGAAGCTTGACAAGGCTAAGGCCAAAGAGAGAAGGGGAGCATCAATGTTGCATTTATCTATAGGTTGTAGCCACCAGTCGAGCGCTTCTCTCGTGGATTTACGAAGTATCCTTGCTTGGTGCTTGAGCCCCTCTAGAACGACTATATACTCGCCTCTCATAACATATGAGTAGGTCGCGATGATACCGAGCCTATGGTAACTTTGTCAGGTGTATAAGGACATTCCCATAAAATCCCTCAATACACATATCTAGTAACATTACACTGGACTACTCACCTAGAGACCGCCCGCTCTCTCTAGATGTCTCCACAACGGCAACACAAACTACTTATTGTTCTTGAACCTTGTGAAAAAATATTATCAGATCCAATCAATTACTGCACCCTCGAATCAAGGTGTTTCTACTTTGCAAAACATTTCATATGACTTTATTTTTTTGAAACAAGGCAAAAGATTTGCCATCTTCATTAATAAAGAAGTTTTTAGAACAATGCCTTGGACAAGCCCTAGGAATTTTACCAAAGGCTACTCTCCTGAGATTACATAATCCAAAAGATTAGCACCGGCTAAACTCCACGCTCCAGCCTCATTTTTTTTCTTAGTGACGACCATGACCGCGGTGGAGAAGTGATGCCGGAAGACTCTAGCGTTGCACTTATTTCAAAAATAAATAAATCATATGACTTCATGTCAGACCTCTAAAGATAACTCTACTACTTCATAAATAATTTAGTGAAATGTTTTTTTCCGATATTACATTTGTATGATTACATATTAATCAAAGATATTGACCAACTATAGATCGATTGGGTCCGATGTTGACCGAAAGTGACTGAGGATTCTTTCCAGGAAAAAAAAGAGATGCTTGTTAGTGCACACTTTACAGTCAAAGAACAAGATTGCCAACTGCTCATTTTTGTGGACATGTAGTCAGTATTACTCAGTTTCAACACCAGATGCACGCCTGCTAAAATAATTCGGCCTGTAAAAACAGGCAAATAGCTAAGGCCTGCTCTGTTACAAGCTTGAATGCATCAAGCCACGGTATGACCGTATGAGCATGCCAGGGGCGTGAGCAAAGAAAACATTAGCCACCGAAACGGCAAAACCACCTGTATCCTTTGCCTTAATCGCCTCGAAAGGGCCCTAACCTTGGCGTGGCACTTACCCAGACGTTGCCTTGTACCTTACAGGTGGGACCACCTAGACGTGCTGGCGGCCAGAGTACATTTAGTGGGCGTGTTTATTATTTGAAGTGTACTGTATCTGCTAGTAGTACAACATTTGGTAGTAGCTTGTTTACCACAAGCTTCCATACAGCACTTTGGGACGCGGCATCTAGCACCAGCAGCGACGGAGCTAACATTTACAGCGTCACTGCAAAGCTTCGGACAGCAGCTTGCTGCTGATCCAGTTCATCGAGGTAGTAGTTGTTACTCACTCAGTACAGGCTGTTGTAAGTGCAGAACGTCGCGGCGATGGAGGCCACGCAGATGGCCAAGGACGGGAGCAGGGTGACGTTCAGGAGCTGGCTCTGCCCAAGGTACCCCGCCGCGGTGATCGTCACGTCGGCGGCGACGCGGGCCAGCGTCCCGGCCTCCGTCGAGAGGAGCCCGCCGTTGTAGGTGCCCCGGGAAAGCCTCGACGACATCACCCGGGAGAGGAGGGACAGGTTCACCCCTGCGATGTTTCAGAAACGCAAATGATAGTTTCAGGAACGCTTCGCGCCATCTTTTTCAGACTTCGCATTGCTGGTAGGTAGGGTTCTTACCTTCGAGCACCTCGGCGAACACGAACGTGATGATAGCCGACACGACGTATTGTGGAACGGAGTATCTAGAGGTGAAACGGAAGCTCGCGGCGATGCCGATCAGGACCATGATTTCAGACGCCACCAAAATTTGCCTTCAGCGAAAAGAAAGGGAATGATGAGAACTACAGTGGGCAAGGCAAGAGCTGCTCTAGCACGTCCAGTGTAAAGAGCATACAAAAGTTACCTGTCTTCGAACAAGTTTGTAATGTAGCTTCCGACGATGATATTGACTGGAAGAACGGTGAGCCCAAGAACAGCTAGAAAGATGGCCACGCTGCCCGTGGACCAGTTAAAGTAGAACGAGGTGACAACGCTCGACTCCGAGAGTAGAATTTCCATTGTGAACTTGAGCATGAAGTAGATCAATAACTGAACCTGATATTTCGTGAAGAGCATATGTATGTAAGCCAATGCAAACGAAGCTGGTACATCCAACAACAACAACAAAAAATGATCACATTCAAGGGGCCAGGGGAAACCTTCACAGAGGGCGTGAGCAATCTGTATGCTGCAGCAAGCGATGTTGCCGGTTTATGACACCCTTTAGGGTTTTCTTCATTATCGTCATCATCCTGGACAGTTTCATCCTGCCTCTCCTTTGCCTCTGTGAGCAAAGGCTGTGCTAGACCATCCTCCAAATTATCACTTTGTCGATGGCCTGTTACGACAAAGAATTAGCTTAACAATTGTGCCCGCTGCCCAGAGCCTATGTTTTGCGACCACGGAAAGAGTTGGTAGTAATTTTTTCCCCAAAAAAAATCAGTAATGATCTGCTTGTAACGATGAAATTAAGTGAGTTAGTTTACCGGAATCAGTAGCCGCTGCTTTGGCTGCATTCTCTCTAGCAAAGTGATCCGGCTCTTTGAATGAAATCCACAGCCAAATCAAGTTAACAACCCAAGCAAAGCACATGACCCACCCGGGCAAGGTGTTCTCACTAAATGTAACTCCGTAGACCTTAAACTCTGTCTGCAGCAAACCGGCGAGCGCAGGACCGCAGGCCATTCCAAGTGCACTAGCACTGACGAATCCTGCAGAGGCTTTCAGCCTGATTTTGAGCGGCACGCAGTCGCTGATATACCGACGGTTCACAGCTCTGGCAGAACCCAACCTGCATACCATGTCACCAATATGATCGATCAGACAAACATTTCAAGATTTGCACATATAAAAGCAGAAACTGAACATCACACAAGTAAATTAGAGAAGAGAAAATAATCCGTACCCGCAGAGCAGCCGGCCAAGTATGAGAACAGTTATGGAATTCAGATCATACGCCAAAGCATACAGCAGGTTCCCTAAAAACAGCATGATGCTGCTGAATACAAGGGGCCGGAAGTACGACCTATTCGACCAGGCACTGAAGTAAACTGAAGAGAACACTTGGGCAACTGCCATTGACCCGATAATTACACCGCAGACGGTTGCGGCTGCGCCAAGGCTCACTGAATAATCATCTGCAGTAGGGACGATGATATATGTGTTCACCATGTAGAGGAATGTGTTCACAAGGTTGAGCATCAGCGACATGAAATGGTAGCTCTGTTCATCGACAAGATCGTCCGAGCTAGTATGCACATCTTCTGGAACAATGAGTGCGTGTTGCCCTAGGAATTTCAGGAAGGTTGTCGAGTTCGTGAGTTTCTGTACTGAATTATTTATTTGTTCTATGACAGGGTCCTGCACATACAGAAAAGGTGTATAGTATTTCTTTTGTTAGAGCATATGAGAAATGTATCATCTGATTAAGGAACAAGGAGAAGATCCAGTAGAGACCTCGAAGGTAATTGATGGATGGTCATAGATTGACGTAAAGCTTCCTTGGTGATTTTGCAGAGATGCGAGGTTACGTGTCAACGCACCAGCAACAGCTACAATACCCTGCATTCAGAAATTCATCATAAGTCCAAAAGATGGTGAAGGATACAGGGACTCAAGGACACGCACCATCAAAGCAAATCACCATAGCCGCACTTATGAATTAAAGATGCCAGAAAGGTTAAATTACCACTTGCTTGAAGATCGGCTGAAGCTGTGAATAGGGATGGTTTGCACGAGTTGAGACGTAATAGTCTGTAAATCTATAGCCGAAGCGCTTATCGAACTTCTTAAGTATCTTCCGGATTCCGGTAGCATTCATATCGACAAATCTAAGAAGCTTCACAAGATCAAGGCCAACTTCCCTATAAGCTTCTCGCACTTGAGAAACTTGTGATATATCGGACTGTTCCGTAAGCATGGCACGCTGTTCTCCCAACTTTTCGATCCTGCTAGCAAGATGGCCTTGCTGTTTCAGTAGAAAGAGCACAACCTTTTCAATCTGAAACAAAGAAGCTTACATTAGCACTCTTTAGGAATAAACATTGGTGGTTAAAACAATACTTACCTCTGTTCCTAAATGTAAGCCTTTCTAGCAGTTCAAATTGAACTACTAAAAAGTCTTACAATTCGGAACGGAGGGAGTACATAAGAAACTCAGCTCTGTGTTTACCTGATCGTCAAGCATCCTCGAGAACTCTTTAAGAACCTGCTCATGATTTCTTCCACCATCTTGAGTCTGCTGGACATACTGTTTTAACTTTTTCTTCATCATTTTGTAATTAATGTAGTATCTGGAAATGGTTAACAAAGAAGTCATCAGATTACAAAACATCACTGAGCAAGCTTATAATAACTTGATGATTCCAATGTTTTTTTATTTATGATTGCGAAGAGAAACGGTAACACCGAGTTTATGCATATCTAACCAGTGCAGTCATAACAGTGAAATGTTAGGGAACATGATAATTTTTGGTGTAGCAGAGCAACATACTCTTTCCAATCTTCGAATTGATCCGACATCAAGACCTTCCCGAAATTAACCATCTTGGCGTTTCACTACCTGAAACAAAATATAAGAAAATTGTTAGCATGGCAATAGATGCTAGTCTAGAAACTGAAGCACGGCATTTTTTTCGGGTTAACACTTTAAAATACCAGCCAGATTATTGGTTCATATGTCAGAGTAAATTAAAATACACTGCTAATCCGTAGCTTTCAGCAAAGATCTTAATTAGCTCAAGACAAAATGCACACAGGAAGTGCCAAAGACAGGCATGTCAGTGCTTAAACGGACAAAAGACATAGCTTTTAATAAGTGGGGAACCTAAGATAATGTTAACATGTCTCGAGAAAAGCTTAAGATATTCGAGACAGCTCCAAAAAAAAGGATGGGACACGTAGCAAGATGGCACAGAATCGCCTAGTGACATAGCCAGACAAAACCACACCCTGGAGAGGGCATCTTTAGTATTCAGAAACACATTGTAAATGGCTCAATGGCCTCCCAAGAGCTAGGCACCTTTGTTACTATGGCACTTCTTTTCCATACTCGCAGTATTCCATTGCTGATTTTTAAGGCTTTTAAAACACGTGCCTAGACAAGGGAAATAATATTACTAGATCACCTACATAGTTAGTGTACTACAGGAAAGTGACTTATCAGGCACAGGTGAAGTTGTTTTCCATGTTTTTGCTGTGTACTTTGCCACATAGTTAGTGTACTACAGGAAAGTGAACTATCAGGCCAAATGATATGGGACTAAGCGACCCAGAGAGGCTGAGGGTGACACATCCAAGGAAAATGAAATTGCGATAGGAAAACATGGTGTTCTGCTCCTCTTGTCAGTATCATGCTTCTCTTGAATAAAACAAAGAAACCATCTCCTAACTCAGGAGGATGTCATATCATATCATCGAATGCTAGGAGAGATGTTAATCCTGCTTTATAAGCTCTTTGATTACACCTAATTCGCCTCCGGCTACTACCCAGCATGCTGTTCAGGCATTTTCCTTTTGTTTTATCATCATCACTGGCCTCTGTCTCTTTTTAACAGTTTAACTGCTACTTCTTGGTTGTGTTGTAAACTCAAGCTGATAACCTCAGCAGACCGTGTCTCGTCCTAGCCGTTTGGGATTTATTAAATTTTAGCCAGGCGTTCGGTGCCTTTTTATCCACGAAAATGCTCCTATGAGTTTGTGAACCATAGCATAAATGCCGACAGTGGGAGCATAACTAGTTTGGCGAGACAGTGGGAGCGTGACAAACGATTCTGGCATTATCAATCAGAAAAAGGTCTTCCAGATTTGAAAGAAAGGTATTCCAATTTAAAAGAAAAAATAATTCCAGGAGAATCCAAAATTAAAGCCGATAGGCACACACACCAAGCAAAACGAGTCTCGGATTCGATCATAAGAGATTAGTTACCGCTCGTGTTCTTCGGTCGATCGGTCGATCCCTTCCTCTCCGCGAGACAATCTCCTCGAATTAGATAGCCATCAACAAACCAACGAAATGATGATCGGGCCTGCACACCAACAAATTAATCACGCATTCAGAACACAAATTACACAGACCAAAATCAAAAGATAAAAAAGCAGATACGCGCAAACGCACAGAGAATTACAGACGCGCCTATTCCTTGCGAATGGAGACACGAGGCATGCGGAGACGAAGCGGCTGGAATTCGGAAGAGGGGGGTGCAATCGCAATGGCAATGGCAATGGCAATTGGGTATCTGCACAAAGTATCTGCGAATGCAATGGCTAGGTTCGGCTGTATCTGTGGTCGGCTTGGGAGGTGCGAGCGAGAGAGGAGGAGCGAGGTATTTATAGCGGCGACGGGCGAAGGGGGAGAGGAAGACGGAGGAGGACATGGAGCGAGGGGGTCTCTCGCCGGGGATGTGGCCGGGACAGGAGGAGCTGTTTGGCTCCGGGCGGTCGCTCTCCTGGTCGCCGATGCGGACGTGGCAGATTCGACCGGCACGGCTCGCGGCCCCGATTTGGCATAGCGTGCCCCTGCCCGTGGCTGTGGACAAAAACGCCTCTCGCCTCACTGCCCCTAGTTTTGTGTGAGGTAACTCTGTCACAAATTTTTTGATAAATAATGTACGAACTCCGAGCCGATTTAATTTTCTAGACGAAATTTTGCTTAAAGCTACGACAAATAAATCGTATCCGAATAAGTAGGTGTCCATCATCATCCTTCTCGTCGTCTTTTTTTTCTTTAAAAATTTAAAAAATCTATTAATAATTATTAACATCAGTACAATGAACCCCACAAAGCTCTATACACCAAAGATGTACACTCGTCTTACTGAATCATCCATGTTGTAAATGGAATAAAGTTAGTGTGATAAACCAAAAACCAAGAAGGTGGAATTAATTAATTAACAACTAATATAGTAGTAATTGTGCAACCCTCGGGATAATTAGTGTGGGAACGATTATATGTTGCAATATTTTATTAGGACGATTGGTTTGGGATGGTCATAATCAATTAGATCATCAAATAACGCCAATGCTTTTATATTGTATCTTTCCTAGACATATTTTAGTGTATATTGAATAGTTACATGCGAATATTGACAAATTTGTGACATTTAATTAGGGACAGAGAGATTATATGGCATGGATTGCCATGAATGTTTATATCATTTCTTAAATTTTAAGCTAGCCACAATGGGAGTATCATAACCAGTGTATCATGTATGCCATGTAAGCAAAAATGGACGTGACACAACAATTAATAAAGAAAAAGCTGATTAAAATAGTATCAAAGCACGTAAAACTAGAAATCCTAGTGACAAATAAATCTTATACGTTATAAATTTTACATAAAGATTCTACAAATCCATAATATACTACTCCCTCCGACCTATATTAATTGACTCAAATTTGACTAGATACATCTTAGATGAATCTAAGTCAACTATTAATATGTATCAGCGGGAGTACTACATGATACAATGCACTAGAGACATAATATCATAATACTAGTACCATATGTATGATACTAATCTTATAATACTTTCACTTTGACTAGCCTTAAGGCTGGTAATAGTGGGAAGTAACTTAGAGCATATGTTACTAGTCTAAGTTACTATCTTTATAGTGGGAAATAACTTAGTTGTGATAACATACAATGCCATATTAATTAGGTTGTAGACACACTTTATCTTGGTATGTGTGATGTTACAGTAACATAGCTAATTACTCAATCCATCTCTCTTTTCATTAAATCATTGCCATATAAGAAAAATGCTGATTTTGACTCTTAGTTACTAGTGAAGTGGTTCTTTCAACTCGAGTTGCCTTGAAATCTCCTTTTCACCGTACTTTTTCAATGGAAAACGCACTGTCCTCTGTCAGTGTGTTACGGAATAAACCGGAGAATATCCTAGATTCCTTTCTGTCTCGTTGGCTTTCGGCCATATAGAATGCAACGATCAGCGCAGGGAGAGCTGCTGAAGACTGAAGTGAAGGTCACCCACCGTCCGCTTCTTATTTTCTTTATCGCAGTCGCTAGCAAACTTTGTGGATTGGCCTTTCTCTCTTCGGAATCACTGAAAGTGTGGTGAACGTGCTGGTAAGCTATTGGTTCACAGGGCCCTACCACTACAAATATCAAGGACACATGATGATTGCGATAGAGCATGCTATTAGCACGTTTAGTCACATACACACAAAAAAAATACTACTAGTGTACTGTCTGTGGCCTCCAAAAGTTCTTCTAGCACATGAATTCCAGAGATTCCTCTATATAAAAAAATTCAAAAATCATGCATAAAATTTTCATAAAAAATGGACTCTGTTATAGGCTACACAAAAATCATAATTTTTTTAGAGATTTGATACAAATCCACATTTTGTCAGTTTTGGGTATCTCAAAATACACATTATTTTGAATTGATAGTTTGCATGTTTGTGGTAAACATCTCTGGCTACATCCTCGTTTATTTTCATAACTTTTTGGAATTTAAAAGTATCATATTGTATTATTTTTAAAGGGGCCACTAGTGCCCATGTGCACCAAATCTCCACTTATAAGGCCTTCCACAACGTGTAGCAAATTGGTGCCCAAACTAGTTTTTCAGACATCGAGCGCCGGTGCCTTCCGCAGTGTAGGAGGTGCCCCAATTTTTTTTCAAGAAATCGGAGCAGCTAGGTGCTAGGATGCTCAACAGAGAACTAGAGGAGAAAAGGATGCATGCATGGAGAGGTAGGCCCTGCAATTTGTTTTCAGGCATCGACAATTTTTTTCACACGCTGTGAGACCGAAGTCCAAGTAATTTTTCTAGGCATCAATGATTAGGTGGCAAACTTTTCACTCTTTGGGCATCCACCACGTTGTGGAAGGCATAAGAGGACAAACAATTTATGCAGAGATATCCATAGGACAGTACTAGGTGTAAAGTGAAAATTTAATATTTGAGTACATATACTAGTTTTCTTTCCGCAACTTCCGCTAATAAAAACTTTGTGATACTCATCAAAGGCAAATATTGCTTTATGGACACCTGAGTAGACTCCTCTGACCAAGTGGTAGTACAAAAAAGATTATCACGCAAGAAAGTCCGCTAAATGTCGGTTGATCTTATGGTTTCTAAACTCTAAAACTGGAAACAAAATGACGCTTAGCTATCAGCACGAAAATATTTAGTTTAGATCTACTCAAAGCGGTGATTCTCATATGTTGCAACATAGTCAGCAAAAAAAAAGGAATCTATTAAAGTTAAATGAATTGAAGAGAGCAAAGAAAAATCAACCGGTTTAGACGAAAAACATGTACGTATCTACTAAACCATACTTGGGGCTGGCAAGAAAAAAAGCACAAAATCTGAATTGCTAGTGGAAAACCAAGGAGTTTGAGAGAACTCATAAAAGTACAAAATCAGTTGAACTTTCCCATTCTCTCTCGCTACGTTAAATTTCTCCTTATTCCGATATTTATGATTTTCTGTCTTTTGAAATTCATGGACTTCCCCAACAAAGGAACATATGAAATTCTTTTGACGTTCTTTACATTGTAGTGTTTTTTACATATATGTTCATGTCGCTGACTATAGTATTTTGACTGGGGCCGGGTTAGGGTAAACATGTCTGATATTGAATATCAAGAGTCAAACTTGCAATCTTGCCAAAGTTGTTAGACAAAAGAAATATGGTCCTTCATCCGTCTCATCCCCAAACAGGCTACGGAGTACCACGGCATCAAACACTTCTTCATTTGCTCTTGACATCGAGGATGATATGTAGAGTTCTTCGACCACTTGCACTAGGAAACGCTCCATACAACGATATTCTGATGGGAAAGAAAAGCTCGATACGGAGTATTATAGTACTACTAGGCTGGTAGCGTGTCTCGCGTCTCACTCGTCCCTTTGTCCTTGAGAAGCACATTGTGTCCTCAGTTATTTGCCAAATGTGGCAACACGGTGTTGTTTATCCTTTTGTCTTCCACCAACTTGATACCCGTGACAGGTCAGTGAAGACAATTATATTGTTACGAAACTGTTTTTAATGATGTTACAACATATGTTTGCCAAGGAAGACATTGCACGTATACAACATAGAATTTTCTGAAGGACATAGCATGTCCAACCACTTGAAATATGTTACGGGTTAGAGCATCTTCAACCATGAACCCCAAACGACATCCGGCAAAAGTGCTAGATCGATCGTTTGGAGAGCACCGACATGAGAGTCCGTCTTTGAGCGTGCCTCTCCCCAATCGTGCCCCCAAAGATTTGACTTAAATTTAGGATAATTAGAAATTCATTCAAACTTTGATTATATTTACAAACTTAAACGAAATTTGACTATATATAAACATAGACTTCAACTAAAACTAAAACTAATCTAATCGCCGCGGTAGTAGAACCAGCGGTACTTGGCGGCTAGGTAGTCCTCATTTTCCTCGCCAGGCTCGTCCTTGACTCTGCTAGGGCCAGCGTCGTTGGACGAACCAACACTATGGTCGCTTGTGAGTTGAAAGATCTAGCCGCCTATGTCGCAGAACGACTACCCGATCCCGAAGTACAATGGCGCCACCCAGGCCCTGTGATCATTCATCGAGTCGATAATCGCCTGCAGGTACCCTAGGTTGTCTACGTACGGGGTCGTCGTTGCTCTAGAGCAGCTTATGCTTTCGATGGGTGATGACCAGCAACAACGAGACACCTACCCGTTCTCATGTGCCACGTGTCGGGGAGGCGAAAATCCATCAGCGGCGGCGGATACCCCGCGAGGTAGAGCGCCCATGAATCATCCACTGTAAGGTTGCACAACAAAATTGGTTGTTGGTGCAAGAACTATAGGATGAGAGAGCATTGGAGGAAGGTGAGAAGGGATATGTCAGAGGGTGGTGTGTGCCAGATCTATTAACACCGAAGCAAGGCGAGGGGGTGGTGGCACGCACTAACGCCACCATGTAAAACCCGTCATGCAAAGCGCGTCACCATGTAAAACCCGTCAGGCAAAGCGTCGTCCCAGCGCGACATAACGTGATGTGGACATCCCTTCTATTGATACAACCGTTGTACCTACAGTTACACTCATATAAGGACCCATCACAAGATCTCGTGCCAAACAACTTAATTATCAGGTACTTTCGTTTCTTGGAACTATTCCTCACATACATGAGAATATGATGCTGCCTAAATCAGATGTATTTCTTACTCTTAGGAATGATGGACCAAGCATGGATGAGAGGGACAAACATTGGAGCATGGCCATGCATGGAGATGACAGCAAGCATGTGATGATCCAAGAGAAAGCCACAGATGAAGATTTCAGAACTTTGAGGCCACCATAATGAAGAAAGAAGGCTTGGACGAAATATTCAAGATTAATACTTCACGAATTCGTCCATAGCTTAATATGGTGTTGCGACACCTTTATTTTGGGTTAGGCCCATGTAATTTTCGCAGGATTTTAAATAGCCACTTTTTAGAGTCCGTATTCGAGGGGAAAAGGACTTCTAGGGTTGGATTCGGCCACCACTTTCATGGCTGGCCGAAACCCCACCTTTTCCTCCTTAAATACTCCCCATAGCCGTCACCCTAGACTCGGATTTTGTTTAGACATTAAGTTAGCCATCATAGCAACTTCGCCAAGGCTCGAGCGTCGCAGAGGACTCTTGTACTTCACACCTATACAGGATCCCACCTTTTCAATAAAGCTTTCATCTTAATCCGCAATATCTTGATTACAATATTAGTTCTTACTTGTTCTCGATTTCAGGTAGGAATTAAGACCCTCGTTGGTCAGGCTGATCGTGTTCCCGCAGGATCGGTAACCTCCAGGAGATTGGCCTAGCGATTGCATTGGCGCTCGTGCTCGCACGTGTAGTCGGATCGTCAAGCCCGAACTCCACCAAATCGATTATCACCTTCTCATCGAAAGATCAGACATCTTTGCCCTATCAAGTGGTATCAGATTTCAGGTTGCTCGGTGAGATTTTACTGCTTTTATAGATTAGATCTGTTTTACCTATAAACCCATGAAAAAGCCAAAAACACAGTTAGAGTTTAGATCCATCCCATAACCAATCTACGTCTCGCATTATCTTTTCAGTTTTTGCATTGTTGAATTTGTGTCTGCATCGTCGCGTCGAGTTGCTGGTTTTAGTTGTCTCGTCCCTTAGAGTTTCGAGTTCTGATCACGGTAGTCACCGCCACCCTCGCAGATCACCGCCACCATATTCCGCCGCCATACACCCATCCACCATAAACCCAAAACTCCGCCTCCGCCTTCCTACCGCGACACGGATCCGATCATCTTTCCTGTCACGGCACGAGTCCAAGTTGAGTTATTGTTTCCTAGTTATTTCTTTTTACTTTCCTTCTTTGTTGTTTCCGTGTTCTGCTAAAGTCCGTGTCGAGCTCAGAGTTCGGTCGTAAGTCTAGGAGAGTAAAAAAAAAGTCCGGAACCGCCTCCGAAAAAAAATTCTGGCTATACTAGTTTTCGACTCTGGGGATCATTTTTCTCCATCGGCCGTTATAGCGATATTTTTTTTGCGCCTACGCGCTTTCCGGAGCAAAATACAAAAATTTCGAAAAAAATTGGGGCTAACCTTTTTTTAGACCCCGTAGATCAGTTCTAGACACTCGCCATCATAGTGATTTTCAACATCTCGGTTCGCTTTTCAGGGTGCCATATCATCATACATTGCTTGTTGTGTCGCGTCGTGACATCGTTGGTGATCTAGGCTCGCGTCTCTAGTACGGTCTAGCCTAGGACCAGCACAGTACCGTCGTTGAGCATTCTTTCAACTTTTGCATTGCTGTTTTGATAATTGCTAACCCCTTTGCTAAGCCTTCCCAGAGCTCCACAGATATTCTCCACGTGCGGTATCTCGACTCCCGGTAATCGCTCGGTTCAATCTCTGGACCCACCGATTCTCGCAGTTACACATCGCCTTTTCCTGCTGTTTGGTAAAAACTTGTAAGAGCTTCGTATATTGCTTGACGGATTACGCGTGCCTTCCACCCTATTTCCGTAGTATATACCTATGCTTTTTAAAGGACTAACCATGACAGATACTTCACGGAACCCTGCCACAATGACGAACGAAGAACTACATGCCCACTTCTCCGAGCTCTTGGTCAGTCGCGCTGAAGATGTGGATACACGCCTAGGGGAGTTTGCACCAAGCTCACCAACGTCGTGGACAAGATCGATGGACTCGAGAAATCCTTCAACGCCAAGCTTGACGCTCGGTTCAAGGAGATTTTGAACAGATTGCCCGCACCCGCACCCACCCATGGCGCACGGCTCATTCCGATCACGGGTCGGACTGCTGGTGCTGCCGCCGCACCTTAGGCGGCTTCCGCTGCAGCTGACGCACCTCAGACTTCCGCCGCGGCTGCTGCTGCGACATTGGGGACAGACAACGGGTACTACTACGACCCCGACGACGATGATCTGTTTAACGAGGAGGTTGAACAACCTCCACAGGTACCTGCTGGCCGTCCCCGACATTACTACATAACGCCGACCACGATGCGTGATGATGATCATGTTGCAAAGCTTAAATTAAATATTCCATCTTTTGAGGGTAAATATAATCCTGATGCATATCTTACATGGGAGATAGAAGTAAAACAACGTTTTGCATGTTTAAAATATCCTGAGAATATGTGTGTTAGTGCTGCTACATGTGAATTTACTAAATTTGCTTCCCTTTGGTGGTCTGAGTATTGTCGTTTAAATCCTACTACTATTCCTAGTACTTGGACTTCTTTAAAAACTGCTATGCGTGTTCGTTTTGTACCTCCCACTTATCAACGTGATTTACTAAAGAATCTGACACGTTTAGAGCAAGGGAAAAATTCTGTAGAAGAGTATTATCAGGAATTGCAAACGGGGATGGTTCGGTGTGGTCTTGTTGAATCTACTGAACAAATGCTTGCACGTTTCTTTGGTGGATTAAACAAGGACATTCAGCACATATTAGATTATAAGGAATATAATTCTATCACTCGTTTGTTTCATCTTGCTTGCAAAGCTGAACGTGAAGTGCAGGATCGCCAAACACCATGGAGGAGGACTAATAATTCTGCAGGTCGCACATCCACTTGGACATCCCGACAATCAGCGCCTCCTTCTCGTGATTCGCCACCAGCTACTACCACATCCAAGGCCACCACAAGATTTCCAGCTGCTCCTCCACCGTCATCCAATGCTCCTGCTCGTAGTGCATCTTCTATGGCTTCCACGGGTAAGACAAAGGATATACAATGCCGCAAGTGCTGGGGTTTTGGTCATATTGAGAGACAGTGCAGCACACAACGTGTGATGATGGTGCGGGATGATGGTCAATACGATTCAGCGAGTGACTTTGATGAAGATACATTAGCCCTTATTTCTGCTCGAGATGGAGACAACTCTGATGCAGATGAAGAGACAGAGGTAATGGGAGCTGAAGCTGCTGATCAATACAAGAGCTTAATTACACAACGTGTGTTGAGTGTGCAATTGAGCAAATCTGAGCAAGATCAACGCCACAACCTGTTCCAAACACGTGGTGTTGTCAAGGAAAGAGATATACGAATCATCATTGATGGAGGGAGTTGTAATAATCTGGCTAGTGTTGACATGGTCGAGAAGCTTGCACTTTCAACAAGACAACGCACACATTCATATTACATCCAATGGTTTGAGAGTTCTCGTAAGATCAAGGTAACAAAAACGGTACGCGTGCATTTTACTATTGGTACATATTCTGTTTTTGTTGATTGTGATGTTGTACATATGCAAGCTTGTTCTTTGTTACTTGGTAGACCATGGCAATTTGATAGAGAATCTGTTCATAATGGCAAAACTAATCACTATTCTCTTATGCATGATGGCAAGAAAATTGGTCTAAAACCTATGACTCCTGAACAGATTTTAAAAGATGATCTTGCTAGAGCTAAAACTGAGGAGAAAAATAAAAGTGAGAATCAGATTGCTGCAGATTTTGTACCACCAAAGAACACTAAATCTGATTCTACCCATGCTACTGAAATTCGTTTGAAGAGTCCATGTATGCTTGCAAATAAAATTGATATTGCTGAACTAGATGTAAACAATACTCAATATTATGCAATTATTTGCAAAGAGGTTTTGTTTTTATTTGAGGATATGCCTCCTTCTTTGCCACCGCTATTGCTAACCTTTTGCAGGAATATGAGGACGTCTTTCCCGCTGAGCTGCCACCAGGACTACCTCCTATTAGAGGAATTGAGCACCAAATTGATCTAATTCCTGGTGCTACGTTGTCCAACCGCGTGCCATATAGAACCAATCCAGAGGAGACAAAGGTGACATGGATATGCCCTACGGGTACCCGATGTTAGTATACTTGGTCCAGCCCGATGGAAGGCCCACTCGACGACCTGCCAGGGTCCAGGACGCCCAAGACGTTTCGACTGCACGAAGCACATATGGACACGGACTCCAAAGCGTACAAGACAAGGATACCTCAAGACTAGAGTTTGAATACAACTTGTAACCTACTCGTATTGGCACCCGAGACCTAGCCTCCCCATATATAAAGGCTAGGAGGGTCCAACGAGGAGGGCACGATTACATAGTACGACCTACACACGCACGTACACAATAGACAGATCTACAGATCTAGCCACAAAGACTCGACTCATACTTTCGCACACGCATCCACGCCAGATCAAATCACAGACCTCAGAACCTTCGGTTCCGCCAGTAATCAAAGAGCGCATAAGCAGGAGTAGGGTTTTCCCTCCGGGCCTGAACACGGTAAATCTCGTGTCCCCTGGTTGCTTGTCTGTTAACCGTGCCACGATCTCCAGCATCCCCATCTTCTCCAAAACCCAAGTCCATAACAATGGGCATTGACGAGATTAAACCTCGTCAATTGGCGCCGTCCGTGGGGACAATCTACACATATCAACTCCGTTGACAACGATCTACATCTGGAGGCTCCTTCGACTCCGGTGTCCCTCTGCAGTCTTCGGCTGCGGTGTCCCGCTGCATCCTTCGGATGCGGCGACCCGATGTGACCTTCGATTTCGGCGATTCGTTACGATCTTCGGCTCCAACGTCTCGGGGGCTCGGGGGCTCCCTCCGCTCCGACGATCAGCGACGGCCTTCGCCCAAAGAACCTGTGGTCTTCGACTTCTGTGAGACCCGTTGTGTCCTTCGGCTGTGGTGACCCGCTGCATCCTTCGGATGTGGCGACCTGATACGATTTTCGATTGCGATAATCTTCGGATGAGGAACTCGCTGCCGCCATCAACCCCAAGAACTCGTCGCTGCTATGACCGTGGTCCGCCGCGTTGACTACGTCCGCCGCATGACCCACTACCGCGTCGACTCCGTCCACGACAACTACAACCAACAAAGCTAAGTTCTCTACTCAGAGTTGATTTTATTTCTTACTTTAATCGCACTCGAAACACTCGGGGGCTTCGCCCTCTTCGAGTAACCTAATGTGCCATCGGCTCCACGCACTCGAGCACCTAACGCGAGCGGCCGAGTAGCTGATTTTGCTCGATCGAATCCTTGAACTCCGAGTGCCTCGGCAAGGTAATCGAGACTAAGGATAATCAAAGCTAACGAAAAGGCCTAGCATACAAAGGCAAAAGTGTCGACTCGATCGACACCGAATCTTCTTGCATGCGGCGTGCAAATATTCTTTACAAGATACAAGTACTTCACAATTCTTTATGTTTTACGCAGCTTACAAGGACATCGACCGGCGTCGAGCTATTCTATTAGGTCCTCCAACAGAGTCGACAAAAGAGCTGGCTACGCCATACAATCAAGACCCGAGTCGAGTCCTCCTTGGATGGTTGCATCGCTTGATGCTAAGACACGACATTGGTCGCTCACCCTGTAAGCAACGGTGTTGACTTCATCCGCAACGTCGAGTCCTTCCGCTAAACGCCGACTCCGCCACGCCAACTCCGATCGCATCATTGATTCTTGGCTCTTATGCATAAGACGACTCGATGTACTTCCGGTCCGTGATTTGTCATCGCATGAGTCTCCACTCGAGTCTGCGACTCGACTAGACACTCGGGGGCTACTCCTATCGAGGCTGGTCGCGCACCCGATGTACTTCCGGTCAGTGCACGCCGCGAGATTGTCCACTGCGTCTACAAGATACAAGACTCGAGTCTCTGCCCGAGTCTACGACTCCGCCAGACACTCGGAGGCTACTCCAAACTGGAGCGCTGGTCGCGCACACACAAGATCTTCGAGTCCTACGCCGAGTCTACGACTCCACTACAGGACTCGGGGGCTACTCCCATAGGGAGGATTGATTCAAGCATCCGAAAAAAAATTGTGTCCTACGGACCTAAAGCAAACAACGGCTGAATTAAAGTCTCCGCTCGAGTCTACAACTCGAACAGACACTCGGGGGCTACTCCCATAGGGAGCGCTGGTTGCGCACCCTACAGTCCATTGTGTTGACTACGTCCATGATATCGATTCCTTTACAACAGCCGAACAAATTCAGCTGACCCGATGAACTTCCGGGTGAAGTGCTTCGCACTCGACACAACTTTCGACTCCGACATCCAAATACAAGGTTCAAGACAACTAAGTCTCCACCCGAATCTATGTTTCGGATGGACACTTGGGGGCTACTGACATGGATATGCCCTACGGGTACCCGATGTTAGCATACTTGGTCCAGCCCGATGGAAGGCCCACTCGACGACCTGCCAGGGTCCAGGACGCCCAAGACGTTTCGACTGCACAAAGCACATATGGACACGGACTCCAAAGCGCACAAGACAAGGATATCTCAAGACTAGAGTTTGAATACAACTTGTAACCTACTCGTATTGGCACCCGAGACCTAGCCTCCCCATATATAAAGGCTAGGAGGGTCCAACGAGGAGGGCACGATTACATAGTACGACCTACACACGCACGTACACAATAGACAGATCTACAGATCTAGCCACAAAGACTCGACTCATACTTTCGCACACGCATCCACGCCAGATCGAATCTGCGCACCCTGTAACCTTCGGTTCCGCCGTAATCAAAGAGCAGACAAGCAGGAGTAGGGTTTTTCCTCCGGGAGCCTGAATCTGGGTAAATCTCGTGTCCCCTGGTTGCTTGTCTGTTAACCGTGCCACGATCTCCAGCATCCCCATCTTCTCAAAAACCCAAGTCCATAACAATGGGCATTGACGAGATTAAACCTCGTCAAAAGGAGATACAACGCCAAATTCAGGAACTACTCGGTAGAGATCATATTCGTGAGTCCCTTAGCCCCTGTGTTGTTCCTATTATTTTGGTACCTAAGAAAGATGGTTCTTCGTGCATGTGTACTGATTGTAGAGCTATCAATAATATTACTATTCGATATCGTCATCCTATTCCACGTTTAGATGACATGCTTGATGAATTGAGTGGCTCTACCATGTTTTCTAAAGTTGATTTGCGTAGTGGTTACTACTAGATTCGTATGAAATTAGAAGATGAGTGGAAAATAGCATTTAAAACTAAGTTCGGTTTATATGAGTGGTTAGTGATGCCGTTTGGTTTAACTAATGCACCCAGCACTTTCATGAGATTAATGAACGAAGTTTACGTGCTTTTATTGGACGTTTTATGGTAGTCTACTTTGATGATATTCTGATTTATAGCAAATCTTTAGAGGACCATTTGGACCATTTACGTGCTGTTTTCAATGCTTTACGTGATGCACGTTTATTTGGTAACATTGAGAAGTGCACCTTTTGCACCAATCGAGTTGCGTTTCTTGGCTATGTTGTTACATCACAGGATATTGAAGTGAATCCAGCCAAGATTGAAGCTATTGAGAATTGGCCGCAGCCCAAGACGGTCACACAAGTGAGGAGTTTTCTTGGCCTCGCTAGTTTTTATAGGCGCTTTGTCAAAGACTTTGGATCAATTGCCGCCCTTCGAATGAGCTTACCAAGAAGGATGTGCCCTTTGTTTGGGGCGATGCACAACAACAGGCCTTCGTCATATTGAAAGATAAGCTAACACATGCTCCCTTACTCCAACTTCCTGATTTTACTAAGACTTTTGAGTTTGAATGTGATGCTAGTGGAATTGGTTTGGGAGGGGTGTTATTACAAGAGGGAAAACCTGTTGCATATTTTAGTGAAAAATTGAGTGGGACTAGTCTGAACTATTCTACTTATGATAAAGAATTATATGCATTGGTTCGGACATTAGAAACTTGGCAACATTATCTATGGCCTAAAAAATTTGTTATTCATTCTGATCATAAATCTTTGAAGCATATTCGTAGTCAAGCTAAGTTGAATCGTCGTCATGCAAAGTGGGTTGAATTTATTGAGTCTTTTTCTTATGTTATCAAACGAAAAAAGGGTAAAGATAATATTATTGCTGATGCTTTGTCGCGCTGTTATACTTTGTTATCTCAACTTGACTTCAAAATATTTGGATTAGAAACTATTAAGGAACAATATGTGCATGATGATGAATTTAAAGATGTGTTACAGAATTGTAAAGATGGTAGAACATGGAAGAAGTTCGTCTTCAATGATGGATTTGTGTTCCGTGCTAACAAACTATGCATTCCGGATAGTTCTGTTCGTCTTTTGTTGTTACAGGAGGCGCATGAAGGAGGATTGATGGGACACTTTGGTGTCAAGAAAACGGAGGATGTTCTTGCTGCACACTTATTTTGGCCACGTATGCGGCGATATGTTGAGAGATTTTTGGCACGCTGCATTACTTGTCAAAAAGCTAAGTCTCTCCTTAATCCACATGGTTTATATATGCCTCTTCCTGTTCCTAGTGTTCCTTGGGAGGATATTTCTATGGACTTTGTTTTGGGATTGCCACGAACACAGAAGGGGCGGGATAGTATTTTTGTTGTTGTGGATCGGTTTTCTAAGATGGCACGCTTTATTCCTTGTCATAAAACGGATGATGCTGCGCATATTGCTGATTTGTTCTTTCGTGAAATTGTTCGTTTGCATGGTGTGCCAAATACTATTGTCTCTGATCGTGATACTAAATTTCTTAGCCACTTTTGGAGATGTTTATGGGCTAAGTTGGGGACTAAATTACTGTTTAGTACTACATGTCATCCCCAAACTGATGGACAAACTGAAGTAGTGAATAGAACTTTGTCTACTATGTTGCGGGTTGTTTTAAAGAAGAACTTAAAGTTGTGGGAAGAGTGTTTACCTCATATAGAATTTTCTTATAATCGTTCGCTGAATTCTACCACAAAGATGTGCCCATTTGAGATTGTGTATGGTTTTGTTCCTCGTGCACCTATTGATTTATTGCCTTTACCTTCTTCGGTGCAAAATAATTTGGATGCTACACAACACGCTGAAATGATATTAAGCTTGCATAAGACTACTAAAGATAACATTGAATACATGAATGCTAAGTATAAACTTGCTGGGGATAAAGGGAGAAAGCATGTTGTGTTTGATGTTGGAGATCTTGTTTGGTTATATTTGCGTAAAGATCGTTTTCCTGATTTACGCAAGTCTAAGTTAATATCGCGTGCTGCTGGTCCCTTTAAGGTGTTAGAGAAAATAAATGATAATGCATATAAACTTGAGTTGCCTGCAGACTTTGGTACGGTTAGTCCTACGTTTAACATTGCAGATTTGAAGCCTTACTTTGGTGTGGAAGATGAGATTGCGTCGAGGACGACTTCAATTCAAGAAGGGGAGCATGATGTGGACATCCCTTCTATTGATACAACCGTTGTACCTACAGCTACACTCATACAAGAACCCATCACAAGATCTCGTGCCAAACAACTTAATTATCAGGTACTTTCGTTTCTTGGAACTATTCCGCACATACATGAGAATATGATGCTGCCTAAATCAGATGTATTTCTTACTCTTAGGAATGATTGACCAAGCATGGATGAGAGGGACAAGCATTAGAGCATGGCCATGCATGGAGATGGCAGCAAGCATGTGATGATCCAAGAGAAGGCTACGGATGAAGATTTCAGAACTTTGAGACCACCATAATGAAGAAAGAAGGCTTGGACGAAATATTCAAGATTAATACTTCACGAATTCGTCCATAGCTTAATATGGTGTTGCGACACCTTTATTTTGGGACAGGCCCATGTAATTTTCGCAGGATTTTAAATAGCCACTTTTTAGAGTCCGTATTCGAAGGGAAAAGGACTTCTAGGGTTGGATTCGGCCACCACTTCCATGGCTGGCCGAAACCCCACCTTTTCCTCCTTAAATACTCCCCATAGCCGTCACCCTAGACTCGGATTTTGTTTAGACATTAAGTTAGCCATCATAGCAACTTCGCCAAGGCTCGAGCGTCGCAGAGGCATCTTGTACTTCGCACCTATACAGGATCCCACCTTTTCAATAAAGCTTTTATCTTAATCCGCAATATCTTGATTGCAATATTAGTTCTTACTTGTTCTCGATTTCAGGTAGTAATTAAGACCCTCGTTGGTCAGACTGATCGTGTTCCCGCAGGATCTGTAACCTCCAGGAGATTGGCCTAGCGATTGCATTGGCGCTCATGCTCTCACGTGTAGTCGGATCGTCAAGCCCGAACTTCACCAAATCGATTATCACCTTCTCATCGAAAGATCGGACACATTTGCCCTATCATAACGCCTCCCTGTGACCATCTGGGGAATCGACGTCATCTTTAATTACGTCGACCGGCCACTGGCGCCTCATTAAACAATGTCGGGTGAGGCGTTCGATCACTGCCAAGTGTGGCTTACTAGATGTGTGGCTTGTGCCCGACACGCCCATAAGGCTCCATGTGGCGAGGTGTTGCCCTGGGTGTGCCGAATAACATGTTGGACCGCCCCAAAAGAAACATGACATTGAGGGACGCCGGCTGCTGGGGAAATTTTTTGGGTCTGTTTGGTTTATGCCACCACCCTACACTACCAAAATATTGGTCATGCCAATTAACCTCACGGTTGTTTGGATTGTTGCCAATTTTCTTGAATGGCTATGGACTACTCGATGGTGCCTTCACAGATTGTAGCCAATTTTTTGACCAGCCCTAGGCTGTGGAACCCCACCACAAATAATTGGCTAGCCAATTTTGGTATGGCTGGTGCGGGCATGATCCAAACGCAGCGCGCCAGGCAGGACGGATTTGTTGTAGAAAAAACAAAGCCAGTAGTAGGACAGACCTACATATCCACAGAAAAACAAATCAGTAGGTTATCCCTATCTACACTAACAAAAGGTCATTTCAACTAGCGGATCTACTTTGCTAGTCTTTCTCTTTCATTTAATTCTGACTTCACGCTTATCTGGCGACTAAGATTTCTTATTTTTATTCAAAAAAAATTCTGGATTTTTGGTATACGTAGTATACATTTCATACTATCTATTTCAAAAATCTCGCGATTTTTTGAATGAAAATGAGAAAGAATACTTCACCTACATAAACGCCGCTGAATAATTTGAAAGAAAATACTAAGTAGCTTTTTTTTAACGAAATCGCTGGATGTGGCTCAAGAATAGAGGAGCCACATAAGCAAGCCCTGTCGCTGTGGTCTGTGTGGCACATGACCCAACCGCTGAACGGTCGATGAAAAAAAGGAGTGGCCGCTAGCCTGCTACCACTGCACTAGTGCAGAGGAATGTACCCCAAGGATATTCCCTCGTTTTCACCGTCTCTTTCCGGAGATCGCCCTCGTGGATAGGGAGACCGCAGGAAGAATCAACACAAAGGTGCAAGCGAGTCTGCGACAGAGCCATTCAGCAGAAGCCACTAGCCCGGAGTAGTATCGTTTTCTGAAAAGTGAAGTTGACAAGAGTCTTGCCACTGGATGCTAGTAGTACTCGAGATGTACAAGCATCAAAGCATGCATATCATCTCGAGATGTGCGTCCACTCGGACGAAAAGATGGATGTCATCTCGAAATGATCCGATATTTGTACTAAACATATTTCCCATGTACTACTGTACTAGTAGTACGTATCATTTATCAGAAATTGTTAAGAGAGTGCTGTTGCAACCACGCCAAAGCCAAACACTGTTTCCTGGGTGGCAATTGTTGTCACTTGTGGCCGCGAGAAAATAGTACTGTACTCCAAATTTGTGATATGACGCCCGCGGATGGCATCAGTATGGTTGCAAAATGATTGAGGCCGCCTGTTCATATCGCCTCGCAGCAGTTCCTTTCCAAAGTTTCAGCACAGCAATACTTTCCACCTAGTGAAATATGAACATGGGCACGCCAGTCGTCACGCCACAAACTCTGCTCTATTTCCGGGTTGCGTTTACACGTGGCACGGTGATGATTTGAACTGACAGGGGTGGGCTCGCTGCTCCCCTGTGTGCCGCGAAGACCATGTGTAGGCTTGGGGCGAGTTTTAATTCATTTTCTTTAGAGCATTTCCACTCGGGTTTCAACACGTCGATTTCAGGGTGATTTCTTGGTCTAAACGTCGAAATTTTTTCCGATCACGTTTTTAGGATCCCGCTTTTATTTTAATTTCGGCCAACTTTGGTCTAGACTTTTCAGACTGATCCCAGGTTCCTGGGAACGTCGGACGGAATGAAAACGATGGTGGGCCAACTCTGTCAGCGACGCTAGGCCGAACTCCTGCCCTTTTCTTCTTTCACTCTTGCCTTTCCCCCCCCCCCCCCCCCCCACACACACTCCAGCCAGTTCGTCGAGCTCCCGCCCGCCATGCCACCCAAGGGTTTCATCAAACCCAGATCCAACCTCGGCGAACCGGAGGAGAAAAAGGCGAGGAAACCGAGAGCGCTGACGAAGAGGCCGAAAGGCTTGACCAACACCGAGTGTCTTGCCCTTTTCTAGAAGAGGAAGTACGCGTCGGACGAACGGAGGGAGAGGAAGGAGAGGGCAAAAGCGGCGAAGGAGCTCGCCGAGACCCAGGGTCTCACCGAAGAGCATACGATAAGGGAAAACCAGGCGGCGGTGTCGCACGCGGCGATGTTGCGTCCGAGGTCAATCGTCCCCCCGCAGTACGACACCCACTAGGGAGCCAGCCAAGCATCGGCTCGCCGGCCGGGTCCTCGCCGATCTCGTCGGACGGCTTCCAGGAGAACCAGGCGAACCCGCGCCAGAGGTACTCCCCGAGTTCGACGGCGGGTTCAACCCTAACATGGTCTTCCCCTGCCCCGCGCCTCGCCCTCCTTCGTCCTTCAACGTTGACATCAATGTCCCCTACTCCACCTCTCCGGCGTACGCATGCCCTTCATCGTCAATGCATCGCAGTCCGCTTCCATTCGGCGGCAGCTCCTCGCCTGTGACCTTCGGCGAGGCCGACACGCACAACCTGTTCGGCGGAATGTCGGCCAAGGCGTACATGCAGGACATCATCGCCCAAGGTCCCAGCAGCCCATCCTTCTTCACTCAAGAACAGTCCCGAGATAATGTCGAACACAGCATTCAGTCTCAGGATTTCGTCGAGGGCCAGGCCGAACAGACACAGGTCGAGGATGTGGAGAACGCCGAGGGTTCTGCCTTGGCTCCGGCGAAAGGACGAGGCAAGAGGAAGCCGCGCACGTCGGCGTCGGAGCCACAAATCAAGTGGACGGTGCCTCGGGACCTTTGCCTCGCTGACGCCTGGAAATCGATGAGCATGGGTCCTATCACCGGTGCCAACCAGAAAGCGTTCGACGAGCGTAGCCTTTGCGACCCGAAGTATAGCAAAATTCACATGGAGCGAGGGGAGAAAGCAATGACCAACCATTGGGGGATCATCCATCAGGCGTGTAGCAAGTGGCACAGCTGTATGGAGAAGTTCGAACGCACACCCGTCAGCGGTGAAAACATGGACAACAAGGTACTTCGCCGACAATAGCCAAAGGTATGACGAGATCGAGTCTGTCCTGACACACTTTCTCTTGCATTTGCAGCTCCTTCGTGCACTCGGTCTGTACCGGGACGACACAAAGACGGATTTTAAGTTTCACCATGTGTTTACCGTGATCGAGCACTGCGAGAAGTGATTGGACACTCGCAAGACCCTCACCAAGACCAAGGACGACATGTACAATCTGGAGGCTCCTCCCCTGCTGCCGGCGAAGGAAGGCCGGTGCTCGGCCAAAAGAAGGCGAAGATGCTCAAAGCCAAAGCACCTCCCGTCGAGCACCTCCAGGATTCTATCGAGAAGTGCATCGCCGACATGAAGGCACATGCCGAGAAGAGGGCGGATAAGACCGACGAGAGGTGGGCGCAGCTGCAGCAAAACCAGGACCGCAAGATCGACCTACTCAAGGACAACTACGCCACCAAGAAGAGGAACACGGATCTCCAGTTACTCATGGACGGCGAAGACACGTCGGTGATGAGCACGCCGGTAAAGGCCTAGTACATGGCGCGTCGCAACGCCATCCTGCAGGAGGACAACGCCGAGATCACGCCAACCGTTGCATCGAACGTCTCCGTCGCCACTGCTTCGCGGAGCGCTGCTTCCACCACCTCCAACCACTCGGTCCGCAACATCGTCGACATGATCAACCCCATCGCATCGGCCACGCCGGAGGATCCCATCCCCTTTGACGACTGATCGCCAAGACGTTTCATCCAGTTCTGTAATAATTTTGCCGCCGACCATTTTGGGCTTATTTATGTCGATCACATTTTGCCGAGAGTTCGCCAATGGGAGCGATAATATTCAAATGTTTTACCGTTTCTGCTTCGCTTGGGAACACGGCCTGGGAACGCGAGCGGGAAACTCGGCGTTCTGAGGCCAAAAACTTGTTTCGTCCGGCCAAATTTAAGTCCGAATTTTGGCCTGGGAATAGCCAACGAGTGGAGATGGTTGATGGATGTGAAATATAGCCATCCACGTCCAGATTTAAACTAGATATTATTCATATTTTTAATAAAATATCTCTCTAAACCCTGCCACTAATGCCTAATGATCAAAGGGGTATGTAATCCTTTCTTTGTATTTTTCCTTATCGCGGATAATGGCGTTTGATGATGGGAATCACTACATTAAAGTCAAAGATACAAAATTTCCAATGACCCAAAGAAACCAGGAGTCGTGAAGTGGAGGCAGAAGCTTTAACGACCAATTATACGGCGGAAATAAATTTTTGGCCGTATAGTTCCAGTCGTATAGTTGCCACCAACACTGTTAGGTCAAACAGAACAATTTTTGTGAAGGGGCCCCTGTATAAAGAGGCATGGGGCGACGAGAAACTAGAGACACACCCCCACATAACACAACACCGAAGAGCCGCCGGAGGAATAGATCTAGATCTAATCTCCAAACCCTTCTCCACCACCATATACATATTCCACCACTTGTAATAGTAGATCTTATCTCCGATTGGCGACATTGTAAGACTATTACTATCAATCTCATGATTTCCATTATAATATTTATGATTGTTAATTTTATCTCTATCTGTGAGTAATTCTCCTTGGGCTAAGGGCTTCGGTCTATCCATGTAGCTTTGTGCATGTTATTTATCATAGACGGGATCATGTATTAGTTTGTATGACATGATGATTATTGTACCCTCTCTTGCCTCAATATAAGGACTTGGCAGGTACCCAAAACCCCAAGGATTGATCTAGGTATAGGGAGTGTGAGTAATGACTAATATGTAGGATGGGAACCCCAGTGACAGAAAGGGTAGTACGACTGTATGTGAGGGATTTACTTGGGATTAACGGTGACATCACTATGCATATTATTAGTTCTCTTTCTTATATGGATGAGACTAGTAGGTTATTGCTATAAGAGGTTGCGGAGGCAATAGCAATTATGGACGCACTGCCCACATATAATTATCCTACTCTAACAATTACATGCATATTTTATTATTATCTTTTATTCCCATCAGATGTTTTACACAGGTATTGGTGAAACCGAAATCCCTAGGTCCTCTCTCACCATCATCAACAACAACAAAAGATCGCAAACTTTTGGTCCGGTAAAACGCAAAAGGAATTCTAAAACTCCCAAAGGTCCGTTAAAGTAACCTTACTACGCTTTCTGCTTCCCCAGGATTCGATAACCTAGGAATACTAGGGAAAAAGAGCTATACTACATCTGTAATCCGGATCGAAGGTATCAATGCTGTTAGTGTCTCATGTCTTCAAACTTTGACCAAAAAAATCGATACTAATTAGTTTCGAAGAACGTACGAACCTATCTAAAGCCTTTATGGTTGCTTAGACGTGTACTCATTGTATACGTACACTCACGTGCCTGCGGAAAGGCGGAAATCGGGAGGTATATAGCCGCAGCAATAAAATTTTAAAATATGGAATGCAAAGACGTAAAACCGTGATAAAGGGGTTGGATCAGCCCGTGGAAACGAGTATACCCTTCTCAAAGAACTTCTAGGCCAGTCCCACTAGGAACTACCGACCTGGCCATTTTCAGCGAGTCACCCTCATTGTGGCTAAAAAGGGGAACGCAGCGTTCCGCGAATGCAGTTGAGTGAGATGACGCGAGCTCCGGTGCTGTGGCAAAATGCGGGGAGGGGGAGGGGTCGGTCACCGCCCGCAAAAAATCCTCCCCCTTTTTAGCAGCGCCACCGTCTCCCCCAACTCAAAATCCACCATTCCCCTTCCCCTTCGAGCTCCTCCACAATTCAAAATCGATGACCATGGAGGGAGCTTGTGGATATGAGTTTGTAGACCTAATGGGGTCCCTTCTCCCCTGATCCCTCCGGTGGCTATTGTTCCGATGGCGGTGCTACCAACATCTCTATCCACCCTGGATACGGTGGATCTCACGGGTTCTCCATACAGCACGACGATGTTTGTCGTGTCAGAAACTCCTCTAGCATGGCGATGCTAGCCCTGCCAGGTACTCCCTCCATCCCGGTGACCGTTGTCAAAACCGTTCAGCTGACATCAACCCCTTCTCCGACCTTTCTCATGAATAAAAAGGTTGTAAGATTCTCTAACCCTTGATGTTGTAGGCTAGATCTATATGCATGCTCGTGATTCCATAGGTTGTTTTTCTTAGAAATGTAGGGTTTCAAAATCAGATTGATGTCTACCGATGTATGATTTCCATATGATGTTCTCTATAGTCAACATTTATCATGCTTAGCGGCGATGTAGGACTGTAGACATGACTGCAAATTGGAGTTGTACCATGCTTAACGATGTGTTTACTGTAAGAATTCATTGTCCCCGATTCATCTAAGTATTCTTCCTCGAAGAACAATATTGGCTTAAGATGGATGCAACCTGACAACATTGTCCTCGATCTAGCTCTATTCGTCTACAAACCTACTATGGTATGGGAGCCTGATAACCCACAAGTATAGGGGGTGTATCGTAGTACTTTTGATAAATAGGAGTGTCGATCCCAACGAGGAGCAGAAGGTGTTGACTAGTGGTTTAGGGCAGGAATTCTCTGTAGATATTTAGCAAACGGATTTTTAGGGGTTTTTGATAAAGCAAGTAAATAAAGTGCAAGTAAATAAAGACGGCAAATAATTGCAACAAAGTGTCCCAATCCTTTCTTAGCAAAGGGCAAGACGGTTGTAATACTATGAGGACCAAACGTTCTCGAGGACACATGGGAATACTGTCAAGTGTTTTGATAAGTGTTGTGTGGGTGAACCTATGCTAATGTACTGAACTTACTAGGACTAATACATACTTGTGATTAAACCCCTTGCAAGCATATGCAACTACAAGAAAGTAATTAAGATAAAAAACCTAACCACAGCCTTAAACTCTAAGATCCTACACTCCTTTGTGCAAAGGTTTTCTAACGGGGGTTCAGGTTTCTCTCACTCCGGCAACCCCACAATTAGTAGCCAAATACACAATGCATTCCCCTAGGCCCATAAATGGTGAAGTACATGTATTCAACATTCGCATGACACCACTAGAAGAATAGCACCACAACTTAAATATTAAACCATTGAATAATACCTCAACACAATTCCACCACTAACAACATGACTTCTCCCATGTCCTCAAGAACTAAACGAACTACTCACGAGACATCATATGGATCAATATCAGAGATGATATGATGATGAATAACAATCTGAACATAAACAATAATTCAATGGTTCCACTCACAAGCATCAACTACAAATGTAATCAACACCGGGAAAGTTTCCCCTAAGAACCATGCAAGATTCCACACAATTGTTATAGCGGGATGGAGTGGTTCTGGTGGTGTGGATGATGATGATCCCGATGAAGCCTATCTTGATAATGGTGTTGATGGCGACGATCTCCCTCTTCAGGAAGGAATTTCCCCGGTAGAAATATGTCTGCCAGAGAGCTCTTTCTCTCTCCGTAGTTTCTTCCCCGCAGAGGCGGCAAAATCTTTCTTTGGTCGCCCCCTGAACTTTAGGGTTTCAGGAGGAAGATATAGGCGAAAGGGTAGAGCAGGAGGTGGGCTAGGGTGGCCACACCCCTGGTGGCGCGACCTAGGGTGGCCCGCGCATGGGGGGTGTGGGCCTCCTGTGGCCCATCTCATCCTCCCCTTTTGGCTTCCTTCGTCTTCTGGAAAAATATGATTTTCCATATATTTTCTGATATTTTTCTGATCTTCGCAAAAATTGCATCTAGACACCGTTTTTCCATCAGAATCCTGACTCCGGCAGTTCATCCTCCAAGAATCATCCAACATGCAAAAATAGATGAAATGACATAAGTATCACCTCTTAATAAGAAATATATCAATGAATAACATTAAATTATGATATAGAATAGTGATGCAAAATGGATGTATCAGAGCCTGCTTTGTCAGAGTTCGTCCTGAATAGGATTGTTGAATTCGTGACGAGCGGAGTAGACGTTTACTCCGGGATCAGAGATCCCGATATGAAGAAAGTTGTTGATGATGTTCTTGCTTACACCAAGATCATAGTAACCTACAATCAGTTGTACAACCACACTAGGAATAAGAGGATGAAGTGGAACCACGTACTTCGTCTTAGAACGGTTGAAGGCATCAAACAGTGTCTAGATAGCATGACCTTCTTGTTCAAGGATGAGGACAAGCGGGTGCACAGTGCCTATGAATCGTAGCCCACTATTATTCCTTTCACTTGTTCCTAGCATTGCACTAACACACTATCGTGTGTCAATCACAGGCCTGCCCAAAGCATGCTGAGTTCCTAAACACCCCCATAACGAACTATGCTACACCCAAGTTTGTTAACGAGAACTAACTTTGGGATCCGAAGATGATGACAAGGGCTATCGACTTCCTTGCGTGCAACAAAGAAGCAGGTACAACCTATGCTAACATGGCAGAGATTGACAGGAGGCACTTGCTTAGGAACTGGCTACGCCAATAGTTTGATGTGCTACTAATTTGCCATTGTGCGCTGCCGATGGTGGTTATGATTTGTTGTTTGAGGTCATGTACATTTCGGGAGGTGGTTTGATATCACTTCTTTAGCTAGGTTGCTGATAAAGCAAAACCATGGTATGTAATATTGCTGATGATCTTGTGATGCATCACTACATTGTGGTACATCACACTAACAGGTAAATGTTGTTGGAAGTACTGTTATGCTAATGAACTTATTGTATGTTCTGTAATGAGTGTTATGTATCCTCACCACTTTTCCTTTTTAAATCATATACCCTCACCACTTAAATGGAAGAGATTATCACAACAGCTAGCACCTTGCAACTAAACAGGCAACACATGCATCTATCTTAGTTGCCCTACTGACACACAAGTAACCAGTTTGCGGGCAAACAAACGAAGAGGGAAATTATTTTTTTGAACGGCGGAGTGCCCCAGAAGGGCTAGAACCATGTATTAATACAACAGTGGAGGGGTACAAAGATTACAAAGGGCCTCATGAAATAAGAAAATAACACATAGGTCCTTAGCATATGTAGAAAAGACCTTGCTAAAAGATTGGAATTACATTCTAGTCCTTCCTCTTCTCCACTGTGGAGCATCAAGCTCAGCATCTTGCAGCCATGGACAGAGGTGGGGACGCGACCACTTGCCCTTGGCCTGGCGAATCCCTCAACAGCTGCGCCCGAAAAGGGCCTCTCGGTGGAGGTTGAAGTCTTGCCGGAGCTCACCGGCTTAAGGAAGGCCTTCTTGGCCAAGGATTTCGGCTTCTTGAAAGAAGCAGAGGAGATGCTCCGAAGCAGAATGGTTCTAGAACTCCGACACCACCCCAGCTCGATGCCCAATTCGACGGCTTCTTCATCCATCGCCGCCTTGGCGCTTGAAGAGAAGAAGAGAGTCGAATCCAGCAGAAGGACCAGAGTAGCAAAGGCGCACCCACATCGCAGCAAGAAAAATGGCTCACCGTCAGATCCAAAGCTCCTGCCACGGGCTTGGAGAGGCGAGTGAAGATGATAGCGGTGAAGGCAAGCCGGGCAGAACCGCTTATTGAAGGGGGCTTCACCAGATCTGCACCCAGCGCCTAGCCACCACCTCGATGGCTTGACCCAGGGCATCTCCGACGACCGCCTGACACCGCCGCGAAGCGTCAGAAAGGACGACCTCCGAAAAGAGGGGAAGACGGCCTTATTGACGGAGATGCCGCGCTCCGAGCTTCCTCCGCACCGCCACTCTTGCCACCAGAGAAGAACGTTGAGGAAGACGAAGCAGTGGACGCACCGGACCCGGCCGATGGAGCCCGATGACCTACTCCCAGTCGGCACTATGGCACAAAAACTACAACATCTAAACCTACAAACTACTCTACTTAGGCCGGCTCCTCTCCTCCGCCGGCCGGCGACGCCGTCGACGAGAGCTTTAGATCAGGCCGGGGAACGAGAGTCAACTCTCAAGGTGAGGGGTTGGTGGAAGGGACGAGAAAGGTCGGGGGGTTGGTGTCCTAGTCACGTTGTCGACGAGACATTGCACCCAAGGCCATGTTCTCCAAAACTGACATTGCACCCGGGGCCAGCCATGTTCTCCAAAACTGCTGCAGCCTACCAAACGCGACCTTGCTAAACCTGGGATTGAAGCGTGCAGCAGGTCAGGCGGAGACGCGAAGCCATACAATACTGCTCTAAGTTTTGCGAAGCTGGCTGGAGCCTGAAGCTTACACACGCTTCGGGGTAAGGTGATTCTGATTCAAAACTAAAGTTACCCCAGTTACAAGACATTTATCCTTCTTCATAGAAACTCTTATGTTGACGTACGTAGGATCGTCCTATCAAAAGATCAGATCAGAAGCAACTATGCAGATAACATTCCAAGAATGTGCATGCCTCGGAGCAACCCGGTGCAAACACAAGACCCGCTTCCGGACGGGAATAGCAATGGATGACCACCATTACACCAGAGACGATGAAAAGAGCAGCACGTAGTCATGGAGATAGAAATGCGTAGTACTCGGAGAAGAAATTGAACTCGTCACAAGACGAAAAGGAGAGCTTCCCCTAAACATGAATGTGGCCAAACAAAATCTTTGTATTACATCCTTTTGAAGCTATAAGCAGATCGGAGATAAGTTATCAGACACTTCTTGGTTCCGGTGCTTTACAGAATACGATGAATTATTGCCCCCGACGTTCAAACTCATCCCAGGACAGCACTAGCGTCCATACTGATACTACATAGCCTCTGCATGTATTCTAACTGCCCGCCAGTCCAGCTGAATCTCATATCCTTGGAGAATAAATGTAGGATATAACAGAAAAATGAACTGGCCATCAAAACACACCTCAACTCGTAATGCATAGCTTTGAGAAATCCATCATAACATACATTGGGAAACTAATCTAGAATACACTATATATTCATCAGGTTTGGGAGGCATCAATAATCCATTGCCAAACCTTAAGCTCACCAGTTCCATCCCCGGTAAAAAATAAACCACCAGGGCCAGTTTGTATTGCCCTAATTTCCTGCTTACCGAATATTTTGCCCCTATCACTGAACCTATAAAACAATCAAGAGTCACTTCAGACGAAAATAAGAAAAAAAAAAAAGCATACAGAAATGATCTTAGAATGGTAACTTCTCTTACGATGGCAGGTCATAGAGGCGGGCTGTGTTGTCATTTAATGAACATACTAGCACAGGTTTCGATTGCGCATCAGGCATGCCAGTAAGAGCAAGTGCTCCCTACAAACAGGACACACCATTAATTCACAGATACAGCAGAACATAAGAAAGTGGGTGCATCACATATGCATGCTCACAAAATTTTGGTAAGGTGGATGATGCACAAAAAGGAGCAGATTCTTAAGAAGTTTGTCCTGACTCGAAGTGATTGTACTATAGTCTACACAACGGTTCAAAAGGGAGTTTGGTGCTAAGCAGGCATTTGACCAGTGCCTAGCGCCTTGGTCGCTTAAGTGGCACCTAAGCGCGCCTAGGCATTTTCCGTGAGGACACCCCTTTGGCCTACTAGCAAATGTGAGAGATCAGAGTGAAAATAAATGTAGAAAGGAGAAAACTAAGGTCCATCAGTGCACAATGGCCCACAACCCACAGGGCCTGCATATGAAAACTTCAATACTTTTAGATATTCCAGTGACCAAATAATGGACTGAAGTGTGAACAAGCATCCTGTGAATCACCACTGAGCACAACTCTGGAAACTAATGGATAATATTTCGTGAGGATCAAAAAGCATGACTTTGAAGACTTATTCGATGAACTATTGCAAGGGGAAAAGCTTGAATTTAGAAAACTAAAAATGGGGTACAGACTACAAATATCAGGAAGGCCAATATAACTGAACAACTGAGAGTTGTTGGAACATGAGATGAGCTACAGAAGCATTACATAAGTATGTGCTCAGTGGCTGGAAAGAGCAACAAACAAGGCCATTCGCAGGAGCAAAACAGCTTTTCTAACTAGAGAAACATTCTGCTGAATGACAATGATAACTACAAAAAAGGAGGAAATAATATTAAACAGGCAGATATCAACTGTAAACTGTGTGGGCAAGTGCAGCCCAACTATCATGCTCTGGAAGCCTCGAGTCACAAGATAACTTTTGATCTCTTATTTAAGTTGGTTGTTAGGTGGGTGGTCACAAGAAACAACATGGTCACTGTGTGAAGCGACCTAGACCACATGCAGTCTGCAATTCTCAATTCTTTTATAGGGCGGTTCACTCGGTTTGGAAAAGGATCAAATTGTTGTACGAGTCAGAAGAAGGCGTCTACTATTCTCAGTCAGCTTCTTGATGAAGACTCTTTAGGCATTTCCAAGCTGGTGGCTACAAAGGAGACCCTCTAGGAAGATAAACTCTGTCTGCCGGCTAACCAGAGCCTCATGTTATTTTCAGGAGACACAATTTCCTTGTCAATGTTTGTTTATTTCAACTTGGGGTGTAATTTTTCAGGTCATGATTACTAAAGCTGGACCGAGAGTCATGTATGGTCTTGTTTTCTTAGACGACCTTTCTTAGTTTAGATATTTATAAGGGCAATAGCTTGCATACCAAGAAAATAATAACCCGTAAGAAATGTACATATAAAATGTTTAAATAATAACATATTGAATTGTACTGGATTTTTGACCAGTCGTTCACTGGTCTAGTTTTAATATCTATTTTCAATGCTAGAAAAATATGTTTACATGGATGATGAATGTAGATTTCTGGACATTGTGTAGATGTTGAACGGGCATGCCCAACATTCTGAAGATGAATAGCATATGATAATTCAACCGGAAAGCCTAATGCTAAATTCGAAGGACTGTAAACGTGCATGCACAGAATTCTGAAGATGTATAGCACACGATAATTCAACAGGAAAGCCTAACGGTAAATTCGAAGTACTGTAAACGTGCATGCACAAAATTCTGAAGATATTTAGCATACGATAATTCAACAGGAAAGCCTAATGGTAAATCCAAAGGACTGATAACAAGATATCATAAGATTATCAATCGAACTGCATATGAAACAGGGCAGGACATAGAAAATAACAATAGTACAAATTAAATACAAAAAGGGCCAAGAAATTATTGATCGGATGTTAACAGGAAAGGGTGACTTCATAACATGGATAAAATCATATATATGGTTGTAATAAAATAAAATAAAATTGCACAACATAGAGGTGTATAAGGCTGTTGGATCACATACATTCTCCTCTTTGTGTGTATAGGTTACTTCTAAGTTTCCACTTTCTGTAGCTGCCCAGACCTAAGCAAAACAGAACTTAGAAGTATAAAATATATTGAAAAGTATTAATGTGTAATAAGAACAGGAGAATTGGCAGAATTGCTCCATAACAAAAAAGGACAAGAGAGACTAACCTTTATTGTTTGATCCAAAGAACAAGATAATAGAAACTGATCCCAGCACAGTAGAGACATAACTACACTTGTATGATCAGAAAGAGTCTGTATGCACTGCAACGTTGACAGATCCCAGACCTGAAACATTTGTCAATTTATTATTATTATTATTAGTAGTACTACTATTATTATTATTTGTAGAATGGGAGTAAACCAAAGTGACAAGAATATGTTCCGGTTTCTGATCTTCATTGAACAATGTAATGCACAGTCATCTGTGACGTGAACCAAAATAATCCAGGTGACTGACAAATCATGCACATTAAAATAGAGGAGACACTTCATGTCGAATTAAGATTGGAGTTGGGTAAAACTTTCACTTGTAGCATCCAAGAAATAACAGAGTTCAAATAGCATCAGACACCATTGGTAAGTTCCACAGCCTTTTTTGTATTTGAGCTTTTCCACTGTTGTACATCATTTTTCCCTAACTATTTGTTACCAATGCTCCACATACGGTTGACATATCACGATAATATGTGCATGTGAACTGACACTAAATTATCAAAGTGAGCACCTGCTCTAACATTTAGTTATACATGATACAGGCCTGCAACACCATAGTAACAGACTAACAGTACCTAACAAGATGTAGATTTGCACCACCATTAAATAATAGCTTTATTCTAGAGTTGTATCTATTGTGAGTTTGTGACTACATGGCAGCAAAAATCTCAAGCATCATCCATTTTACATCTGACTGGTACCTTCAGAGTAATTAATTAGCAATGTCTGGCTCTTTAATTAATGGGAGAAGTCACAAGTGTAACACTATGTAAATATATGGGTCTACTGAGCTTGTGCATTGTAAACTCCCGGGCTCCACCATTAGAAATACCAAGGATAAAATCAATATGATGTTGAGCAGAAGTTGACATAAAGAGATGGGGGTGTTACAAGGTAACATATATTCGTGATCTGATGCATGCACCAAAGGCTCCTACATCAACTGTATCTAAGAATGTCTGAACAATATAGCACAAGTTCTCCTTAGTCCTTACTCTAATGGTTTTATCCATTGAACCAGAGTATAGCCGCATGCCTCCTACTATTAACGAAACAACAGCAAGCTGGTGCCCTACAAGGGAAGCAGCCGGCTCAAAACAATTTGTTGCGGCGCTAAATCTCCATGCCAAAATTCTTCCATCCTGCACCAAGTGTAATACAAGAGAATGCATCAACAACGGAAATGGTATTTTCCTAGAAAAATGTTAGAACCACAGACAAGCCAAAAGGGAGGAAAAGTTCACCTGTGTTGCGGCAAAGAGCAGCTCATTTCCAACTGCAAGAGCATAGACTTGACCGGTCGGCCCAGTAAGGTTCATTTCTGCTTGTGTTTGCATATTCCAAACCTGCCACAACAGGTCATACAGTCAGACACACGTGGAAGAGCAATAGTATTGGGTTAAAACGACAAATCTCAATCACCATTACCAACCTTCACCGCATCAGGTATTCCAACAAACACAAATGGGCCCTCGCTGATCATGCAACCAACCTCACCCCCCACTTTGATGACACTGGCACACTATCACACACCATATAGAAAAATAAAGGTACTGAAAATAATCTACAGAACAAAGAGTCCTTCCAAGGATGCAATTCAATGATGCCTCAGCTACCTGCCCAGTTTGGCAATCCCAAAGGCGCACTGTTCCATCCTTACTCCCAGAATATAACTTGTCTGATCCAGTAGGCAGTGCGATCCCGGTGACAACCTGAAAGTTTCGATCAGCAACTTCTCAGATTTCAAAAAGCCGTCTAATCTGTAGATGAAGGGAGTACCTTCTCGTGGCCCTGGAGCGGGGTGAGCAGCGTGATGCTATTGCTCATGCAGTATGTGTGGGCGTAGCGGCACTTCTCGCCGTAGCTGCAGTGTTCTCCGGCGAGGAAGTGCTTGCAGGGCCGGTCCTGCACCTTGCTCCTCATGCCGCCGTCTGCGCTGCCGGGACCCCTCCCCCATCTATTATAGCCACCGCCGCCGCGCCCCCCTCCTCCTCCAGAGTTGGGATTGCGCCAGACGTGCCCGCTGCCGCCGGGGCCATCCCTTTGGTTCGGGCGCTTGGAGTTGGCGGTGGCCTCGGGTAGCTCGCTATGGAGGTAGGGGCAGGGGAAGCGATTGCATCGCCCTGCGCGCCAATGGATGCAGACCTTCCCAGATGACGACGAAGAGGGGGCGCCGGGGGCAGGGCCCAAGCGGTTGTGCACGCGCTTGTTGCCGAAGCGACCGTCGGCTTCCAAATCCATGGGCGGCGCCTAGGGTTTGTTGGGCTCGGGAGGCGGCGCGGTCAGGGGAGGAAGTAATCGGATAGTATTGGGGGTTTGGCAGGATCAGCGGCCGGGAGGTTGGATATACCGGGGAGTAGGGTCGCGTGGAAGCTACGCGGCGGGGGCTCGCCGGACTGGATGGGAAGATCCGGATCGGAGCGGGGAGAGGAGGCGGTGTGGCCCTTGGTCGGATTTAGCTCGTGTGTCGAAAGAATGGGCCCGGCTCTGGTTAGGGCCGGCTGACGCCGCCGAAGCAAATGGCCCGAACGCGCCGATGATATATGTTTCGTTAATTTTGTAGGTAAGCAACTATAGGGAAATTCACTTTTTCATCCCGGTGCATATGCTCGCTTTACAAAATAGACATATCAATTTGCTAAAAAATTCAAAAAAAAAATCACACATGTTCTTCTTCACTTTCTATGTACTCATTTATTTTGTGAAGAACCATTATATTTTGTGGTATGTGAAAAAGACAAAGAAATATCTCGTGACAAGTTTTTATTTTAGCACCCACTTTATGTTTTTACTTATAGGATAATTTTTTATTTTCGTATAAGCTACACCTAGGCGCACCTAAAATGTAAAGAAGTACGCATAGGTATTTTTTGGAGATTTTAAACATTTTAAATGCGTCTAAAATATGTTTCAAATAAAGGGAACATAACCAGCCAAGAGACAAAACACCGCTCTCGCGGCTATACTTGTATTTTGTATTAAAAGAGTAATAGGTGTAATTGCGGTTGATATATTCCAGATTTCTATTTAATAAAATCTGCCATAATGGCTTTTCCTAAAAAAGAGATGTCACCACTAAAAAAATTAGAGGAGATGAAAATAAAGATACTATCATTTATTCTTAAAGGTATACTTAAGTTGCCAAGATTGAACCAGTGAATCCATGGTTCAATTTGTATACTTGGAAAATGTGTTTCATTTATCTGGATTTAATTTAGGAATCGAGAAATTTCTTTTAGTGGTAAGGAATGTGTCCGATGTTAATGGCGAGATGTCCATAGTGACTTCGTTAAACTCTAGATATGTCGGCATGGTCTCTTAGAGATGATCTTAGGAGCAGGGTGTCTATATGTGCGCTCATAGATGTGAGCGTTTGTGTTTGTAAGCGTTCTGTATTTGTACCATGTTTGTATAGAAAAACTAAAATCTACTGTGGAACAGTCGACAAGAGTGATAAAACACTTCTCTCTACGAGAGACGACGTGAAAAATTCAAACATCGGAATGAATCAACATACACGGAAGCAAAAGTGTCACCATAAAGGGTTACTTCAGAGTCGATAACTCACATATGATATTCTTCACAGGCTCACAGCCCCATCGACAATGTTTGAGCATCAGCGGTGCCAAATCGACATATGATAACTCACATATGATAGTCACTTGCAGCAATTGTGTGCACATTGCGATACATTTAGTTTGACTTTGTTGCCCATATTTAATAATCAAATAACGAATTCAAAATTTGGTGCGTACAGCGGGTGAGCGGGACAAATCCTACGTGTTAAACTTCCGATCAACAATTCAGGAACAAAAACTGAATTCAACGATCCTCAAAAGAGTGCAAGAGAAATACAGAAAAAAAAAGTAAATAAAGATGAGATAAGGCTACCGAGGTCCATCGCACAGCCACAACTGCGAAGCCGCACTGGGTCCCTCTTCTCCATCGCTGCAACCCAAATGGCAACGCCGGGCGGTATCAACACCTCGTCGTGGAGCCTCCCAGCTCTGCAAAAACTCGCAAATCCCAAGAAACCACGCGCCTCCGGCTCCGGCTCCGGCGCACGGCCAGGACTTCTACATCCACGACGCAGCAACAAACACGCGGTCACGGTATCATCCACCGGCCAAGGCGAGCAGCAGTCTGCGTCTGCCCCTGCCGTCGCGGCGCCGCAGGCTCGGCTCGAGGCCGGCGGCACGTTCACCGTCGAGTTCCTGACGCGGGACGGCTGCCGGCTCGGCATCTCCAGGTACCCTGACTTCGCGTACAACGCCCAGGGCGGCCGCGGCGTGGGCGCCGGACGTGGCGCGAGCGCGGGCGGCTCGGCGGATGCCACGGTACTCGTCGATTTCGATGTGGACACCCTGTACATCCCGGCGATGTCCGGCGCCACCACCAGGTTCCTCGGGCTGCCGCTGCCGCCGTTCCTCAAGATCGACATCTTGCCCGAGGTTCTGCGCGGGAGCATCGACCGGGCGACTGGCCAGGTAACCGCACTGCTTCTCCGCATCCATGCGGCGTTAGTGTTACAATTCCAGCTCAAGAGATTCCGTTTGGTAGCTCTCTCGGGTTCCTGCTTGGAATTTGCACTGCTGCCAGAGAAACTGATCATGTCATCATGATTCATGACCAGCGTTATGTGTGCTCGTTTCAGGTTGACCTGAACTTCAGGTCGAGGTTCTGTTTCTCGGTCGGGAGCATCTACCAGGCGCCGCCGTTGTTCGTCGACACGACACTGACGTCCGAGGAGTCCATTGGAGCCATAAGACGCGGGACTGGAGAAAGGTTGGACGGTGAAGGGAGATGCAAGCTGGTCGGCGTGGCCGTCCTCGACCCAATTGATGACGTGTTTATGAACACATTCCTCAACCTGCCTACCGAGTGCATTGCTTACTTGAGCGCCACCATCTCCATCGCCTCTTTCCAGGTCTTGACATTTCGGATGCTTGCTGGAACGGTTGTACTAGTAGTAAGTAGTAGTAGTAGCATATATGCTTCTCCCTCCATCCCAAGATGTAAGACTCGTTTGATATTTTTATGGTCTTCAACATACCTCTGACCATGATTTTGGTTTGTTATAGGCTTTGAGCAACTCTAGTAGACATCAATAAAAAGCCGTCCTTTAAAACACATATAAGGTGCACCCTAAAAGATCCTTTTTCGGTCTAAAAGTACCTAAGCCAGAACAGAAACCAAACTCTCACCTGCAATTTTTTCTTAAAAAAAACCTTCACGGAAAAATTCAACAACGATTACAAGATCACAGTTCATACAACACATAGCTAAAACATATATACTATATACTACGACAATTAAATCAAGTTAGAAGTTGAAGAATACAGAGAGAAAACCTAGCCGCCAGATCGTCTGCGTCGCCTCACATGGGCGACGGATGATCTCCAGTACATGGCCAGCCCAATCCCTCTCCCTCCTCCTTCTCGCCGATGGTGTCGCCAGGCAAAGCCTGGCGTACAACAGCGAGGGAGGAGGAGGGCTTCTCGCTCATGGGGAAGGCGACGGTGGGTGTGGCCATGGTAGGCGGCCTTCTCGGTGAGGGCACCGACGCGACTCATGCACAAGACCTTGCACCAGAGTGACGGGATTGCCCGGCCGGCGTGGTGACTGAGCTCTACTATGGTTTTGGGAGACATTGTCGGGATGGCGAAGGCGACGTCGCGTCAGAATAAGGGTGCTGGAGCCTGATCTCCATCTCGGCAAGGCCACTTGTGGCGGCGCCGACGAGCTGTTGGCCTAGTATCCTCTCAGACCTATGGATTCAGGGAGGGTGGTCTCTCCGGGCGCGTTCGTTTTTTGACTCTGTCGTGGAGCTTAGGGAGTCGAAGGGTTGTTGTTGTTGTCTTCCCCTCGGCCGGCTGTGGTGGCGAGGGAATGGAAGGGGATGGTACAAACGCCTTCCTTGTTAGGGTTTTGTATGGTCTTTTTTTGAGATGCGATTGTCGTGTCTTGAAGCTTCTTATGGCCGGCCATGGTGGCGAGGGGAGGAGGCGGCTCGACGTGGCGTCGATGGTTGGGACCTTCTGCACGGGGATCTTGGATTGGAGGTAATGTCTGGTCTTCACCATCTCATGCCTGCCCGATGGTCTGGAAAAGTCTCTTAGCTCTCACTCCTCGGGGTGGGCACTCATGCGGTGTTCAAAGCCCAATGTGGCAAAGGTGGCGGCGGTGATTCGATGGTGGATGAATATGTGCTCCTTCTAGATCCGGTCCCGGTACTTGGGTGGTGACAATGAGGACTGATACGTCGGAAACGTATCTATATTTTTTTATGTTCCATGCTTGTTTAGTATCTACTTTGCTTTGCTTTGCTTTGTCCACACTTTGAGGTGCTTTTCATATATTTTCTGGTAGTAACCTATTAACAAGTTGCCACAGTGCCAGTTGCCTGTTTTCTGCTGTTTTGGTTCCAGAAAAGCTAGTAAGGAAATATTCTCGGAATTGGACGGGACAAAAGCCAAAGTCAATATTTCACCGAGGAGAACACGGAGTCCAGAGGAGAGACGGAGGGGCGCCACAGCATGGCCACACCTCAGCGCTTAGACCCTGGGCCTGCCGGCTCCAGACTCGCCTCTTCGCCTATAAGAAGCCCCCGATGACTAAACCCTAAGCACCCGATCAATATTCCACGAAATCGTCTGTAGCCGCCGCCACCATCGTCCCTAGATTGGGGGGATCTGAAGCTCTTCCTGGCACCCTACCGGAGGGGAGATCATCCCGGAGGCCTTCTTCATCATGCCAGCCTCCGATATGAAGCGTGAGTAGTTCCACCTTAGACTACGGGTCCATGTAGTAGCTAGATGGTTGTATCTCCTCCTTTGTGCTTTCATGTCTAGATCTTGTGAGCTCCGTTCATGATCAAGATCTCATCTATTTGTAATCATGCATGTTGTGTTTATGGGGATCCGATGGATATTGACATTACTATGTCAGATTGATTAATGGTTTTGTCTTATTGATTCTATCATGTATGTGTTGTTTGTGATCTTGCATGCTCTCCGTTGTTAGTAGCTATCTTGGACAAGTAGTTGCTAGTGACTCCAAGAGGGGGTATTTATGCTCGATAGTGGGTTCATGCCTCTATTTAATCAAGGGAAGTGACAGAAATCTCTAAGGTTGTAGATGTGTTGTTGCCACTAGGGGAAAACAACGGTCTCTTGTTCATGGAACAAGTGAATTGTTTACCTTACGCACTTTGCTTAAAGCAGTTGTTTGTTGCTTGCAACTTAATACTGGAGGGGGTTGGAATGATAATCCAAAGGTGGACTTCTAGTCATAGATGCAGTTGGATGGCGGTCTATGTATCTTGTTGTATTCCCCAATCGAATCTCATAGGATATTTATGTCTAATATTGCATTATTATGCCTTGCTCAGTTCTGTCAATTGCCCTGCTGTAATTTGTTTACCCATCATGCCATGTTTGTTTATCTAAGGAGAACACCTCTAGTGAACTATGGACCCCGCTCCAATCTTTACCATTGATACATCTTCCACTATTACTGTTTACTTGCTACAAACCATCATCACCTTCCACACCATACAGTTAATCCTTTGTTACAGCAACTGGTGAGATTGACAACCTCACTGTTAGTTGGGGCAAAGTCTTGAGTTTGTGTTGTGTAGGCTTCTGATGTCTACGCACTTCTATTTTGGAGTTCGGAATTGTTCCGGATTAATCGGTATTGTACCGGAAGCTTCTAGAACCTTCCGGAAGGGGGCCAACGTGGTCCCACCTTCTGGGAGGGGGCATGGGCCTATGAGGGAGTGTCCTGGCCGCATTGGGCCAGGGGCACAAGGCCCCATAGGGCCCAGCCGATCCTAGATAAGTTTAAACTCGTTTAAACTAGAGATAGGATTTCTAGATAAGGGAGAGTTTAAATTGTTTAAACTAGAGATAGGCTTGGAGGATGGGCAAGGGCTGGCTGCACCCCCCCTCTATATAGAGAGGGCTGGTGCGCCCCCTCCCCCCAACCACACACCTTCCTCCAAACCCTAGTTACCCTGGCCGCCTCTCTCTCCCTCCCATTGTTGCGGTGAAGCCTGCAGAAATTCTCCACCAAATACACCACGCCGTCATGTTGTAGATCCAATCCATCTCTCCACCATACTTGCTGGTCCAAGGAAGGAGGAGACATCGAGGTGTTGCACGTGTGCATCTCACGGAGGCACCGCCACTTGTGGTGCTAGATCGGATCGGATCGCGAGGAGGAGAAGCGAGTACGACTACATCACCCACGTTCCGACGAACGTTCCGCTGTGCGAATCTTCAAGTGTATGAAGATCTAATCCAATCTCTCTCGTTGTTTGCATCTCCTAGATTAGATCTTGGCTTTCCCTCTGTTCGCAGTAGAAAATTTTGATTTACTATCTTTGCGAAACCCTTGATGGTATCGAGCTAGATCTATGCGTAGATGTGATTCACGAGTAGAACGCAACATGGTTGTTGCGCGTTGATGTTTTCTGTTGCAAGCCTCTTGTTTGTGTTCTTCTTATGGCGGGATAGTGAGATTGAAGCGGTCCAGCCAACCTTACGCGACGTCGTTCATGAGACCGGCCTCGCACTTGACGCGTGTGGCTTGTACCACACATGCGGCTGGTGGATGTCAGTTTCTCTCACTATAGTTGTCATGGGATTAACACCAGAGTTTGGCAACCATAATATCACCGTTGTGGCTTTCCGTAGGTAAGAATCGTTCTTAGCATCTACTCCCATAAGCCACGTAAAACATGCAACAACAAAGTAGAGGCGTCTAACTTGTTTTGCAGGAGTGTTCTGTGATATGGTATGGCCCAAGATGTGATGTGTATAATGTATGCGATGATCATGTTTTGTAATGTTTCACGACTTGCATGTCGATGAGTACACAACCGGTAGGAGCCATATGGTTGTCTTTATAATTGTGTATGACCTGCGAGTCAACTTCTTATACGCCATGTAATAGCTTTACTTTATCGCTAAGTAGTTAGCAATAGTTGTAGTTGCTATTCGTGGTGGAGGCAATCATGGTGAAGTGATGGAGATCATGCCGGAACGCACAAGATGGAGATCATTGCGCGAAGATTGGCTATACCATGTCACATAAAGTTATATGCATGTGATGTTTATCCTTTTATGTATCTTATTATGCTTAGATCGCGGTAGCATTATAAGATGATTCCTCACTTAAAGATCAAGATAAACTGTTCTCCCCATGTATGCACCGTTGAAAGTTCGTGTCCAAGCATCACGTGATGATCGGGTGCTATAGACTCTCGCTCACATACAACGGGTGCAAGCCAGTTTTACTGCAGAAATACTTGGGTTTGACTTGACGAGCCTAGCATGTACAAACATGGCCTCGGAACACAAGAACCGAAAGGTTAAGCATGAGTCATATGAATGATATGATCGACACTTCGTTGTCCACCATTGAAACCACATCTCTTCTCGTGATGATCGGATTAGGTGTGGTGAATTTGGATCGTGTTCACTAAACAACTTGAGGGATGTTGAATTTAGTGGGAGTTCATCTAGTAATTTGATTAAAAGTTGAACTAGTTATCATGAACATAGTCTAATTTGTACTTGCAAATATTGTAGATCACATGGCTAAGTCCAACTTCAACTTCAACGTTTTTGCTGAGAAAGAAAAGCTTAAGAACAATGGGTCTAACTTCACCAATTGGTTCCGCAATTTGAGAATCATTCTCTCTGGCGGTCAAAAGGACTATGTCCTTGAGAAAGCGTTAGGTGACGCCCTAGCAATAGCCGGTGATGAGAAAGCTGTCTATCAGTCGCGCAAAGATGATTATGGTGTGATTAAGAGCACCATGTTGTTTGCTATGGAACCGGAACTTCAAAATCGTTTTGAAAACTATCCCGGGCCCTTTGATATTCTCGAAGAGTTGAAAACCATGTTTCAGACTCAGGCCCGTTCTGAGAGATATGAGATCTCCGAGAAGTTCTTTAACTGCAAGATGGAGGAAGGGAGTTCCGTTAGTGAGCACGCCATTAAGATGTCGGGCTACACTCAACGCCTTGAGCAACTGGACTGCAAGATTCCAGAGAAGCTCAAGATTGATAGGGTTCTGCAATCACTCCCTCCCAGCTACAAAAGTTTTGTAGTGACTCATAATCAGATTGGTTCCACTAATACGATCATCGAGCTCTTCGCAAAGCTGAAGGCTGCGGAGGTGGACATCAAGAAGGATAATCATGTGTTGATGGTCAACAAGCCCTCCTTTAAGAAAGGTAAAGGTGCAAAGAAGCCCTTCAAGAAGGGCGGCGGCAAGCGCAATGCCCCTGCTGAGAAGAAGCTCAGGTCTGGTCCCAAGCCGGAAACTGAGTGCTTCTATTGCAAGGACTAGGGTTTGGAGGAAGGTGTGTGGTTGGGGGGAGGGGGCGCACCAGCCCTCTATATATAGAGGGGGGTGCGGCCAGCCCTTGCCCATCCTCCAAGCCTATCTCTAGTTTAAACAATTTAAACTAGGGCATAATTCCAACAGTCTCCCACTTGCACTAGAGTCAATAATCTAGTTTACATCTGGCAACAATCTCACACCCATGGCACTGAGGTGCTGATCATGTTTTACACGTGGAAGAGGTTTAGTCAATGGATCTGCGACATTCAGATTTGTATGTACTTTGCTAATCTTTAGATCTCCATCTGCTATATAATCTCGGATTATATGAAACATCACCGAGCTCCCACTCACTTCCTTGTAGATGCAGGCTTCGTAGCAATTTGGAACAAATCCAAAGCTCTTGATCACTTGATCAAAACGAAGATTCCAACTCCGAGATGCTTGCTTTAGTCCATAAATTGAACGCTGAAGTTTGCATACTTTATCAGCATCCTTAGGATCGACAAAACCTTCGGGTTGCATCATATACAACTCTTCATCAATGTTGCCATTGAGGAAAGCAGTCTTGACATCCATTTGCCATATTTCATAATCATGAAACGCAGCAATTGCTAATAAAATCCGAATGGACTTAAACATCGCTACGGGAGAGAAAGTCTCATCGTAGTCAACACCTTGAACTTGTCGAAAACCTTTCGCAACAAGCCGTGCTTTATAGACGGTAACATTACCATCCGCGTCCGTTTTCTTCTTGAAGATCCATTTGCACTCAACGGCCTTTCGGTCGCTAGGAGGGTCCACCAAAGTCCATACTTGGTTTTCGCTCATGGATCCCAATTCGGATTTCATGGCTTCTAGCCATTTCTCAGAGTCTGGGCTCATCATCGCTTCCTCATAGTTCGTAGGTTCACCGTCTTCTACTAACAAGACAGTCAAGCGAGGTTCTGAGTACCACTCGGGAGGGCACGCGACCTTGTCGACTGCGACGTTCGATGTGACATCGTCCAGAAGCTTCATGATCCTTGTCATTAGCTTCCTCTATTGTTGGTGCGGTGACCTTTGGAACAATTTCAGGTCTTTGCGCTACTCTCCAATTCAAGAGAAGGTTCAATAACCTCGTCTAGCTCTACTTTCCTCCCACTCACTTCTTTCGAGAGAAACTCCTTCTAAAGAAAGGAACCGTTCTTTGACAAACACTTTGCCTTGGTTACGTGATAGAAGGTATACCCAATAGTTTCCTTAGGGTATCCTATGAAGACGCACTTCTCCGCTTTGGGTTCGAGCTTGTCGGCATCAACTTCTTGGCGTAAGCCGCATCCCCAAACTTTAAGAAACGACAACTTAGGTTTAGCACCAAACCACAGTTCATACGGTGTCGTCTCAACGGATTTAGATGGAGCCCTATTTAAAGTGAATGCAACGGTTTCTAATGCATAACCCCAAAATGATAACGGCAAATCAATAAGAGACATCATCGATCGGACCATATCTAATAGGGTTCGATTTCGGCGTTCAGACACACCATTGCGCTGTGGTGTTCCGGGTGGCGTGAGTTGTGAAACGATTCCACTTGCTTTTAGATGCGTGAGAAAATCATAACTCAAATATTCGCCCCCACGATCGGATCGTAGAAACTTAATCTTTCTGTTACGATGGTTCTCCACTTCATTCTGAAATTCTTTGAACTTTTCAAACGTTTCAGATTCATGTTTCATTAAATAGATATACCCATATCTACTTAAGTCATCGGTAAAAGTGAGAAAATAGCGATATCCACCGCGCGTCGAAACACTCATCGGTCCGCATACATCGGTATGTATGATTTCCAACAAGTTTGTTGCTCGCTCCATCATACCGGAGAACGGGGTTTTGATCATCTTGCCCATGAGGCATGGTTCACATGTGTCAAATGATTCAAAATTAAGAGACTCCAAAAGTCCATCAGAATGGAGTTTCTTCATGCGATTTACACCAATATGACCTAGGCAGCGATTGCCACAAATAAGTAGTATTATCACTATCTACTTTGCATCTCTTAGCCTCAATGTTATGGATGTGTGTTTCATCCCTTTCGAGATTTAGAAGAAATAAACCACTCACAAGAGGTGCATGACCATAAAAGATGTTACTCATATAAATAGAACAACCATTATTCTTCGATTTAAATGAATAACCGTCTTGCAATAAACACGATCCAGAAATAATGTTCATGCTCAACGCAGGCACATAATAACATTTATTAAGGTTTAAAACTAATCCCGAAGGTAAAACTAAGGAGAGTGTGCCGACGGCCATCACATCAACTCTTGATCCGTTGCCAACGCGCATCGTCACCTCATCCCGCATAAGCCGTCTATTCCGCAGCTCCTGTTTCGAGTTACAAATATTAGCAAGCGAAGGTATCAAATACCTAGGCACTACAACAAGGGCTAGTAAGGAAAACATCAATAACATGTATATCAAATATACCTTTGATGGTGCCGACCTTCTTGTCCGCTAAGTACTTGGACGATTCTTAAGCTTCTGACCATTGTCCTTGCAATAGAAGCACTCAAAGGTCCGGCTTAGGACCAGACTTGAGCTTCCTCTCGCCAGAGGCAACACGCTTGCCCTTTCTTGAAGGGCTTCATTGCACCCTTACCTTTCTTAAAGGTGGGGGCTTGTTGACCATCAACACATGATTATTCTTTTGATGTTCACCTCCGCTACTTTCATTTTAGCAAAGAGCTCGGTGATCATATCAGTGGAACCAATCTGATTGTGATCAACTAAAAAACTTTTGCAGCTAGGAGTGTCAATCTTGAGCTCCTCTGGAATCTTGCAGTCCAGTTGCTCAAGGCATTGAGTGTAGCCCGACATCTTAATGGCGTGCTCACTAACGGAACTCCCTTCCTCCATCTAGTAGTTAAAGAATTTCTTAGAGATCTCATATCTCTCAGAACGGGCTTGAGTCTGAAACATGTTTTTCAGCTCATCGAGAATCTCAAAGGGCCCGACGAACTCCTCAAAACGATTTTGAAGATCCGATTACATAGAATACAACATTGCGATCTTAATCAAATCATAATCATCCTTGCGCCGATCGATAAACAGCTTTTTCATCACCATAGCATCTGACAGGGCGTCACCTAGCGCTTTCTCAAGGACATAGTCCTTTGTCCACCAATGAGAATGATTCTTAGAATGCGAACCATTTGGTGAAGTTAGACCCATTGTTTCTAAGCTTTTCTATCTCAGCAAAAACGCGTTGAAGTTGAAGTTGGACTTGGCCATGTGATCTACAAGATTTGCAAGTACAATTTAGACTATGTTCATGATAAATAGTTCAACTTAATCAAATTACTAGATGAACTCCCACTAAATTCAACATCCCTCAAGTTGTTTAGTGAACACGATCCAAATTCACCACACCTAATCCGATCATCACGAAGAGATGTGGTTTCAATGGTGGACAACGAAGTGTCGATCATATCATTCATATGACTCATGCTTAACCTTTCGTTCTTGTGTTCGAGGCCATGTTTGTACATGCTAGGCTCGTCAAGTCAAACCCAAGTATTTAAGGTGCAAAACGGCTTGCACCCGTTGTATGTGAGCGAGAGTCTATAGCACCCGATCATCACGTGATGCTTGGACCTGACGAACTTCGCAACGGTGCATACATGGGGAGAACACAGTTTTATCTTGATCTTTAAGTGAGGAATCATCTTATAATGCTACCGTCGCGATCTAAGCATAATAAGATACATAAAAGGATAAACATCACATGCATATAACTTTATGCGACATGGTATAGCCAATCTTCGCGCAATGATCTCCATCTTGTGCGTTCCGGCATGATCTCCATCACTTCACCATGATTGCCTCCACCACGAATAGCAACTACAACTATTGCTAACTACTTAGCGATAAAGTAAAGCTATTACATGGCGTATAAGAAGTTGACTCGCAGGTCATACACAATTATAAAGACAACCATATGGCTCCTGCCGGTTGTGTACTCATCGACATGCAAGTCGTGAAACATTACAAAACATGATCATCGCATACATTATATACATCACATCTTGGGCCATACCATATCACAGAAAACACTTCCTGCAAAAACAAGTTAGACGCCTCTACTTTGTTGTTGCATGTTTTACGTGGCTTATGGGAGTAGATGCTAAGAACGATTCTTACCTACGGAAAGCCACAACGGTGATATTATGGTTGCCAAACTCCGGTGTTAATCCCATGACAACTATAGTGAGAGAAACTGACATCCACCAGCCGCATGTGTGGTACAAGCCACACGTCAAGTGCGGAGCCGGTCTCGCGAACGACGTCGCATAAGGTTGGCCTGGACCGCTTCAATCTCACTATCCCGCGTCATAAGAAGAACACAAACAAGAGGCTTGCAACAGAAAACATCAACGCCCGCAACAACCATGTTGCGTTCTACTCGTGAATCACATCTACGCAGATCTAACTCGATACCCTTTGAAGGGTTTAGCGGCATAGTAAATCAAAATTTTCTCTGAGCGAACGGAGGAAAGCCAAGATCTAATCTAGGAGATGCAAACAACGAGAGAGATTGGATTAGATCTTCATACCCTTGAAGATTCGCAGTGGAACGTTAATCCGGAATGTGGGTGATGTAGTCGTATCGCTTCTCCTCCTCGCGATCCGATCCGATCTAGCACCACAAGTGGCGGTGCCTCCGTGAGATGCACACGCAAAGCACCTTGACGTCTCCTCCTTCCTTGGACCAGCAAGTATGGTGTAGAGATGGATTTGATCTACAACACGACGGAGTGGTGTATTTGGTGGAGAATTTCTGCAGCAGGCTTCGCTGCAAGCAATGGGAGGGAGAGAGGAAGGCAGCAGGGCTACTAGGGCTTGGAGGGAGATGTGTGTGTAGGGGAGGGGGCGCACCAGCCCTCTATATATAGAGGGGGAGGGGGCGCCCAGCCCTAGCCCCTCCTCCAAGCCTATCTCTAGTTTAAACGATTTAAACTCTCCCCTTATCTAGAAATTCTATCCCGAGATTTAAACGAGTTAAATCTCTCTAGAATCGGCTGGGCCCTATGGGGCCTTGTGCCCCTGGCCCAATGCGCCAGGACACTCCCTCATAGGCCCATGCCCCTCCCCGGAAGGTGGGACCATGTTGGCCCCTTCGGAAGGTTCTAAAGCTTCCAAGCAATACCGATTAATCCGAACAATTAGAACTCCAAAACTGCCGCCTTATATGAATCTTATTCTCCGGACCATTCCGAACCTCTCGTGATGTCCCGGATCCCATCCGAGACTCGAACAAAAATTCATAAACCAATTATCCAATCTATCCTAGCCGAGACACGTTATGTGTGACCATGGGTTCGAGAATATGCGCATATGATCTTCTATCAATAATCAACAGCGGGTCTAGGCACCCATATTGACTCCACACATTCATCGATGATCATATCGGATGAACCACGATGCCAGGATTCAATCAATCCCATATATATATTCCCTTCGTCTCGCGATATTTTACTTGCCCGAGATTCGATCGTCATCGTCATACCTAGTTCAATCTCATTCACGCAAGTACTTTACTCGTCCGTAATCCGATATCACTTTGTGATTAACTCCTTAACCACATGCTTGCAAGCGGTGTTGATATCGACCGAAAGTGGGCCCAAGTATATCTCTCCGACTTGGGAGGGACAAATCCCATCTCGATACATACAACCCAACAGATACTTTCCGATTACCTGAGAGACACCTTTATGATCACCCTCTCATAGGATGACGTTTGATGACCTCAAAGCTTTCTTCCGATACCAGGGAGTTGTATTATCTCATGGTCTAAGGAATACAATATTTGACATAAGAAAAACTTCGCAAAGACGAACACGATGACACGATCTAATTGCTTCGCTTAGTTTGGGTTTATCCACCATATCATTCTCCAATGATATGATCTCATTATCAATTTACAACTCATGTCTATGGTTAGGAAACCTTAACCATCATTGATCAATGAGCTAGTCCATAGAGGCGTACTAGGGACACGGTGTTGTTCACAAACCACACAAGTATTAAAGTTTCCGCTTAATACAATTCTAGCATGGAATATAAACTTTATCATGAACAAGAATTATAATAATAACATCTTTATTATTGCCTCTAGGGCATAATTCCAACAAACACCTCTAGTGAACTATGGACCCCGCTCCAATCTTTACCATTGATACATCTTCCACTATTACTGTTTACTTGCTACAAACCATCATCACCTTCCACACCATACAGTTAATCCTTTGTTACAGCAACTGGTGAGATTGACAACCTCACTGTTAGTTGGGGCAAAGTCTTGAGTTTGTGTTGTGTAGGTTTCTGATGTCTACGCACTTCTATTCTTGTAGATAGTTGTTGGGCCTCCAAGTGCAGAGGTTTGTAGAACAACAATTTTCCCTTAAGTGGATTACCCAAGGTTTATCGAACTCAGGGAGGAAGTGGTCAAAGGTATTCCCTCTCGAGCAACCCTGCAATCAAGATACAATAAGTCTCTTGTGTCCTGAACACACCCAATATAGGTGCACTAGTTCGGCGAAGAGATAGTGAAATACAAGTGGTAACGGTGCCAGAAAATAGCTTGACGGTGAGGTAAAGACTAAAGCAAGCAAACATGTAACAGATCTAGATGCAAACGGTGTTTCAATGCTAAGAAACAAGGCCTAGGGATCATACTTTCACTAGTGAACACTCTCTCATATAAATATCCTCTCTTCATGATACTACTCTTAACTACTCTCCGGTTGGACATTCTAATCATCGATAGGGCTATAACAGCACTCCTCAAAGTCCGCCTTCCCCAATCTATATAACCCCACACTGTCACCTTGAGCGCTAGATGGTTCCAACAAACACCACAATTTCATATAGATATCCAACTCCAAATATAACTCATAACAAATATTCAATCTAGCGAAAGTGCCACACACGGTATGCCCGCTGTCACTTTCACACACGTGGGGAAAAGCATAGATCTATTAAAGCACAAAGAGTATTTATGTAGACTCAAGCCTAAGTGCCACCATGGCGTGCACGCTGTCACTTTCACACACACATGGGGACAGCAGAGATCTAATGGAACACTCGAGTAGCAGGTAGATCTACTTGATTACAAAGCTCATGACCACAAGATCATGCATAGAGAGAGATGAACACATAGCTACCGGTAGAGCCCTTAGCCCTGAGGAAGAACTACTCCCTCCTCATCATGGGAATCAGCAATGGTGATGAAGATGGCGATGGAGATCGATGGAGATGGCTCTAGGGGCACTTCCCGTCTGGCGTCTGGCGGTCTAACAGACTTCTGTCCCCGAATCTCCTTCGCCTTGGCGCTATAGAGGTTTTTGTGGATTTCTTCTGGATGCCCTAGGGTTTTTGGGTCGGAGGCTTCTTATAGGCGAAGGGGGAGGCTGAGGAGGCGGCTAGAGGGCCCACACCCTCCCCAGGCGCGGGCCAGGCTTGGCCATGCCCAGGGGGTCTGGACACCCTCCGGTGCCTCTCCGTCCCTCCTTCTAGATTCGTGTCCCTCACGGAAAGTTATTGACTTTGGCTTTTGTCCCATCCAATTCCGAGAATATTGATTTTTTGCCTTTCTGGAACCAAAAACATAAGAAAACAGGCAACTGGCACTATGGCAACTTGTTAATAACTTAGTTCCAGAAAAGATATAAAAACACCTCAAAGTATAGACAAAGCAAAGCAAAGTAGATACAAAGCAAGCATGGAGCATCAAAGATTATAGATACGTTTCCAACGTATCAGCATCCCCAAGCTTAACTCCTGCTCGTCCTCGAGTAGGTAAGTGATAAAATAATAATTTTTGAGGTGACATGCAGCCTCACAATAAAGAACCAACCATTTTCAAGCATTGAAAGCTGGGATCAAAGAACTCTAAACATGTGCATGAAAGATGGAGTTCTAACAATAGGACGTAGTAATTATGCATGCAACATGGCAAGCTACAAACAAAGATCATAAATAACATGCATTGAAAAATGTTTGTTTGTTTCACATACAGAAAACATAGCATAGTGGTAATCAACTTGTCCCTCATAGAGTAGCAAATAGATGCATAGGACACCTTCAAAGTTCACAAGGGTGACTAGAAACAAATAGCACAAGAACAAGTAATATCACAATATGCATCAATCAATAAGCTTTGGGACACTGCACACAGAATGACAACTATGCTCTCTTAATGGTGCCTAAAAGTAGGTGGAGACTCAATAGTGGTGGAAGAAAAGCCTTTTTGTAAAGAAAGCAGGGATTTCAAGTTTTAAAAAGATCTTCCAAAAATTATGGTACTTGTTAGCTTTCAGCCCTCATTGCCCCTATCATAAGCATCTTGAAGTGATTAAGGTTAAAGTGACAAAGATGGAGTATATGCTTGACGAAGTATAAGTTGGCAATCTTAAGTCCCTTGAATACGAGAGCCACACCTCATGCATACTCAACTTCAGTCACAGGTAAGTTCTTGTCATTATAAGTATTTGCATATCATTCAGAACCGCCAACGGGGTACCCCTTGCACATGGTACAGGAGCTTTCCCATAACCAAAATGACAAGGCAAGCATACAATGAGCATCTCAGCAATCTTTTTATTTACTATATGCATAGCTTTTTATTGAGGATGCTTCATAGATAGCTCACTATGGTGATGCTGCAAGTTTTCACCATGATTAGGCATGGCTTAGGCTAGTGGCCCAGACGTTTCTCTAACACAGAATATAGACTCCATGGACTTACAAGTTCCCTCTTTATTTCACACCGGTGACATCCATAGACAAAAGAGCATGATATCAACTGAGTACAAAGTACAAGTGCAATGTTGAAAACGTTCCCCGTGACAGCACGATTATGCTAATTCCAACGTATAAGTGCAAGCATATACAACATAGATGACACAATGGTTCAAGTTTATTAGGGGCAAATAATATAAAGTGTGCCATCAAGTTCGTGAGGGCTTTAATCACTAAGTTTTCACATAACAAAATAGTTTTTAATTGGAAGATAGCTGAAAACAAGAATATACTTGGAATGGTGTAACACACCATGCATAGGAATTTATAGTGGACACTTTGGAATAACTGGGTTTCTTGGGAGTTCGAAGCATGAGTAGAGCTTACTCATACATGTGGAGGCTAGCAAAAGACTGTGAGCAACCAACTAAGAGAGAAATAATGGCCATAATCATGCAGAGCAACAAAACATTACTAATCAAAGCATAGAGTGGTACTACAAGTCAAGTACTAAATGATCATACATGCTATGGTGACTTGTTCATAGTCATAACGTGGTGTGAGCATGTGCCAAGTTAACCCAAATAAAGCATCAAAGGAGAATACCACAATACTATGCTTTTGTATGCTAAAACAACGCATAATTCTTTCAAGGCACACTAAGCAATCCCAATTGTTTGGAACAAGTCATGCTAAAACAATAATCACTAAGCATAAGGGTCAAAACAAGATCTAGCATGACATGATAAAGTCTAAGCCACAGTCAAAACAAGCTCCCTTGTGTACCACTTAAGCATGAAGCTTTCTACTCTTTCCAACACCAAACAACTTATTTGAAACAACTCATAAAGATAATAATCAATAAAGATCAGTGAGCTTGTCTCACAAATCCACAAAGAAGAACTAAAAAGTTCTAAGCTGAAAGCACAAGAAAACTAAGGTTGAACGCAGTGCTAGCAGAAGTGAACACTCACAAAACAATAAGAGTGAAAACCAGAGTGTTCTAGACAATGGAAACAGAGTGTGTGTCTCTCCAAAAGAAGTGTGGTGTAACCAACCAACTTACTCGATAAAACTAAGCAAACGAAAACCAAAAACGAAAACTAAGACGCTCCAAGAACAACACACCAATGCATGAAACAATAAAAACGAAGTGTCTAGAAAGACCTGAGATTTTTATTGATGAAGAAGGGGATGCCTTGGGCATCCCCAAGCTTTGACGCTTGTACCTCTTGAATATTTCTTGGGGTGACACAGGGTGTCATCCCCAAGTTCGAGCTTTTGTCCATTCTTCATCTCATTACATCATTCTCCCTCTACACCTGAAATTTTTCCTTCATACAAAACTTCACACAATCTTCATTAGCAACATTAGTGAAAGAACATGTTGGGCCCCCATGTGTGGTTTTGGTAATTAATGACAATCTTTATGGACTAATGTGTGTATTAAGTTATACTTGTAGGTTTGTCCATTGGCATCGCTTGGAGCATGTGTTGGCTTCAAGGTCAACGAAATGAAAAGAAGAGATATGTTGGGCAAACTCAATATGCGAGGTCGATAATGAGGAATTAAGGAAGGCGTTCCATCTTGAGAAAGGTAAGATCGTCTACATCGAGCTCAAGTGGAATGCTCAAGGCAAAGGTATAATTTTGATAGGTTTTCCCTTTTGCCGGTCTCACGTTGTGTGTGTGAGACCGGGTTTAGGATAGATAACCGTACTATCAAGAGGGGCTCTCGTATGAGTAATTCGGTCACATCGTTCGGAGAGAGCTCAAACCTTTGCATACTTGCATCATCATATTTGGTTGTTATTTGGTCATATCCATGTGATGATATAGAGCTTGTGGTAATCTCCATAACAAGCTCTTGTTTATCTAAATCGGATCTCCCATTTATATCTTGTTGCGATTTTGATTTATGCGGCTTTTCGGTTTCTCACCAAGTGGGGTATATCAATTTATTCTACTTGATACTTTCTCACTTGGTGATAATCAATATTTCCACTTTTTATTGGGAAGCCCTTGTTGCCCTCTATCCAACGCAATTTGAATCGGGTCAATCGGAGCTTCCAATCAAAAGTTATCGCGGTTTGAATATTTGCCGTTTAAATAAAAAAAGAAAAAGAAAAACTGGGCCGAGCGGTACTACCGCAGCCCAGTACCGCTCGGGCCTGGCGCGCGCAGCCCATTCTCAGTTTGGCCCGGCACCCACTTCCGGTCCTACCGGACCGGCCGGCCCAGAAAAATGCCCAGTTATTTTCCTAGATCTAGATCCGTGCGTGTCCGCTCGATTTGCCCAGCACCCGCCTGTCCCGCGCGTTGACTCGCGCGCTGCCGCTCCAGATCCATGCGTTACTCCTGCCGCTGGCCCCGCTGGCCCCGCATGCGCGCGCGCGTTGACCTGCCGCTGCGCTGCTCGCTGCTGCCGCGCTGCGCGCCTGCTTGCTGGCCAGCTGCATGCGCGCGTGCCCCGCCTGGCTGCTGAGCTGCGCCGCTGCTAGCTGCTGCTGCCTTGCATGCTGCTAGCTGCTAGCTGCGCCGAGCTTCTGCGTGCATGCAGCGCTAGCAGCAGCTGCTGCTGCCGAGCATGCTGGCCGCCGCTCGCATGCGCGCGCACGCCCTGGCCCACTGCTGCCGCTCGCGTTGGTTCTTGCTGCTGCTGATTTTCTCTCTGTCCCGCATACTGCTGTGCTGATGTGTTGGAGCGGTAGTACCGCTCAAAACCGGTACTACCGGTCCGTCCAGAAAAACGCCCCAAACGGCTAGTTTTTCTGGGCCCCTATTTAAGGCTTTGCCCTTTTTGAGTTTTACTCCTTCCTCTCTTATCCATTAGGCTAAACTTTGTCCACACTTGCTCTAGATCTTGAAGCTTGCCTAATCTTTTCCCTCCGATGATTCTTGCCCATATTTGAGTGGAAAAGAAAGGAGATCTAGCTCCACGTTTTGACCTAACCGATTCATCTCTTTGTGAGTGCATCTTTGGGGATCTAGATTTTTGGGAATTTTGTGTCTCTCTTTGATTCCTCCTCTCTTGTTCCCCCAATAGCTTTAGTAGCTTTGTTGGAACTTGAGAGTGAGGGATTTGAGCATCTTTGTGGTGTTCTTGCCATTTGCATTTGGTGCATCGGTTTGAGTTCTCTTTGGAGGATTTGGTTTGAATTGCTCATTGGAGCTTGTCCCTCTTGGGTTCTTGGAACCCTAGACGGTTTTGTGGCCTTGGTGGCATTGTGGCCTTTTGTGGCATTTGTTGGGAGCCTCCAATTAAGTTGTGGAGTTGTGCCCCAACCTTGTGAGAGGTTCCGGTTGCCACCGACAAGTGCACCGATAGTGGAAGCGTGGATCGATCCCATGGGGGTGAGATTCACCGGAGAATAAGGGAGGCCTTTTTTGGCGTTGGTGGTTTAATACCACCCCCTCTCCAAACGAGACGTACTCCATGTTGGGAGGAACTCGGTAAAATATCGGTGTCCCTGCGTGCCTCGGTTATCTCTATACCCGAGCTCTTTACTTATGCACTTTACATTGTGATAGCCTTCGTGCTTGAAGTACTATATATCTTGCTATCACTTTGTTGCTTGTATTGCTTAGCATAAGTTGTTGGTGCACATAGGTAAACCTTAGTTGCTTCTAGGTTGTGCTTTACAAAGTAAACACTAGTTTTATTCCGCCTTTGTTGAGCCACTCTAGGAAAAGTTTTAATCGCCAATTCACCCCCCCTCTAGGCGACATCCGTATCCTTTCAATTAGTGTATTCAAAAGATAATAGGCCTTTAGGCAAAGCTTTGGAACAGCAAGACTTTTCACTAAAAACACAAGCTACTGTAGCAACTCCTTTAAAAATCTCAATTCCCCAAAAGAGAACTCAAAAAGGAATCAATAAGAAGCAAATGGTGCTGCTAATCTGAATGCTAAGTTCAAAAGGTTAAGATATGATTTGAAATTTTGGAGTAAATCTATCTCCAAACTCAAAATTTGTATTGAAAACTCTAACAGGGATCTTTTGGAAATTGATAATATTGAGGACAAAATAAGTTTAACCATTGCTGAAACCAATTTCAGTAAAATTTTAAAGGAGCATCTTCTGAATTTATTGGATTTCCAAAAACAGTACTGGAAAAAAGGTGTACTATTTGATGGACAAAATTTGGAGATGAAAATACAAAAAATTTCCAATCTATAGCTACTGAAAGGTATAGAAGGAATTCTATTTCTCAGCTTCAGAGCTCTGATGGTTCTTTGGTGAAGGATCATGCAGGGAAGGAACAAATTATTTTTAGTTCCTTCAGACAAAGATTGGGCACAAAATCAAACCCCCAGATGAGGTTTAATTTAGCTGATTTGATTCGACCTATCTCTGGTCTTGAAGATCTTTCTATACCTTTCACAACTGATGAAATTGATGATGTGGTCAAGACTATGCCAGTGGACAAAGCCCCTGGACCAGATGGCTTTAATGGCCAATTTTTGAAAAGTTGTTGGTGCATCATTAAACATGATATTTACCAGTTATGCTTTGATTTCTTTGATGGAACTTTGGACCTTGAGAGCATTAATATGGGGCACATTACATTGATCCCAAAAGTTTCATCCCCTACATCTGTTAATGATTATAGGCCAATTACTTTGCTGAACTGTTGCCTAAAGATTATTACAAAAATATTGGCTAATAGGCTCCAGAAGGTGGTGCTCAAGATTGTGCATAAAAACCAATATGGATTCTTAAAAGGCAGAAGTATTCAAGATTGCTTAGCATGGGCATTTGAATTCCTCTTTCAATGTGAAGCATCCAAAAAAGAGATTATATTACTAAAACTTGATTTTGCAAAAGCTTTTGATACCATTGATCATAGAGCAATGATAAAAATCATGAAGCAAATGGGTTTTGATAAAAAATGGCTAGATTGGATTTCTATTATGTTTGAATCTGGGAAATCCTCTGTTTTGCTTAATGGCACACCTGGGAAACAATTTCACTGCTTAAGGGGAGTTAGGCAAGGTGACCCTTTATCTCCCTTAATCTTTGTCCTTGCTGCAGATTTACTTCAGGCTGCAATCAACAAAGCTTTCAGAGATGGACATATATTGGCACCTTACTCTCCAGATTATGGTATGGACTATCCAGTAATTCAATATGCAGATGATACTATTATAATCATGCCTGCATGTATTAATCAGCTGGAGATTATGAAAAAAATACTTGATGACTATGCCCTCTCTACTGGTCTTAAAATAAACTACACCAAGTCTATGATGGTTCCAATAAACATTCAAAATAATGGGATCCAAAAATTCACTGATATTATGGGATGTACTGTAGGGAAGATGCCATTCACATATTTGGGATTACCAATGGGCACCACTAAGCCAACCATTACTGAATTAATGCCTCTAGTTGACAGAGTTGAGAGGAAAATGTCTGCATCCTTTATGATGATGAACTACAGTGGCAGGGTCACTGTCATTAACTCTCTTCTGGCCTCAATTTCAATGTTTGCCATGTGTTCCATTAGCTTTCCCAAAAAAATAGTAGAGCATTTTGAAAAACTAGAAAGGCACTATCTATGGAATAAGAAAACAGAAGAAGGAGAAAGATGCAATTTTTCGAACACCTTCTGTTGCTCAAATAAAAAAGTGTTGAACTAATGAAAGTTAGATCACATACTAGGGGATTTATTCGTAAATTTTCAGTTCAATCAGACTTATAGAGACTCCTCACGAATTTTTATGGTGGAGTACAGAAATCTGTTTCGGGACAGCAACTCACCAAATCTTACTTCCGTCTCATTAGAGGTCATTCTTGGCACAAAAAGCAAACAAAAAGATAAGGATAGGTCATTATTGAAGTAATAACTTTCAAGACTCAAGAAAACTCTTGGGTTATCTCCCAACAAGTACTTTTCTTTAACGCCTTTAAGTTAGGCACAATAGTTTGAGAAGATGCTCACATAGGAAATATGAATTGAAGTAAAAGAGAGCATCAAGAACCAAATTCAAAACTCATTTAAGTCTAACCCACTTCCTATGCATAGGAATATTGTAAAGAAACAAGTCATGAAAGCACAAAGCACCAAGCATAGGAAAGCAAAACAAGTGCAACTTCAAGACTTTCAACATAAAGAGGGGAAACTTAATATTATTGAGATGCATAAAACCATGTTTCCCTCTCTCGTAATAACTTTCAGTAGCATCATGAATAAAATTAACAATATAACTATCACATAAAACATTTTTATCATGATCCACATGCATAAAATGATTATTACTCTCCACATAAGCATAGTCATTCTTATTAATTGTAGTGGGAGCAAATTCAACAAAATAGCTATCATTATTATTCTCATCACCATAATCATCAAATATAGGAGGCATATTGTAATCACAATTAATTTTCTCCTCAATAGTAGGTGGACTAAAAATATCATATTAATCATTGTAATCATCATATATTGGAGGTTTGGTATCATCATAAGCAATAGAATACCTATCTTACAAAGCTAGGGGACTAAAAATATCATTTTCATCAAAACTAGCTTCCCCAAGCTTAGACTTTTCATAAGAATTAGCAATAATGGTGTCCAAAGAGTTCATACTAATAACATTGCTATTAGCATGCAAATAAAGTTCCATAGGTTTTTTAATTTTCTCTTCAAACACTTCATGTCCTAACTCAAGATAAACACTATAAAGCTCTATAATTTTGTTGTTGTTTTCCATTAAGCCTAACTAGTGAAAACAAGAAACAAAAAGACAAAATTGCATAATCTAAAGGAAATAACTTCGAGCACTCACACACCAAGATCATGTGAGTACCTTTTACCTTACCTCCCCGGCAACGGCGCCAGAAAATAAGCTGATGGTGTGGAGGAAAGGTAAAAGCCCAAAACCTCCCCGGCAACAGCGCCAGAAAAGAGCTTGATGTCTACGCACTTCTATTCTTGTAGACAGTTGTTGGTCCTCCAAGTGCAGAGGTTTGTAGAACATCAAAAAGTTTCCCTTAAGTGGATTACCCAAGATTTATCGAACTCAGGGAGGAAGTGGTCAAAGGTATTCCCTCTCGAGCAACCCTGCAATCAAGATACAAGAAGTCTCTTGTGTCCCAAACACACCCAATATAGGTGCACTAGTTCGGTGAAGAGATAGTGAAATACAAGTGGTAACGGTGCCAGAAAATAGCTTGACGGTGAGGTAAAGACTAAAGCAAGCAAACATGTAACAGATCTAGATGCAAACGGTGTTTCAATGCTTAGAAACAAGGCCTAGGGATCATACTTTCACTAGTGAACACTCTCTCATATAAATATCCTCTCTTCATGATACTACTCTTAACTACTCTCCTGTTGAACACTCTAATTATCAGTAGGGCTATAACAGCACTCCTCAAAGTCCGCCTTCCCCAATCTAGATAACCCCACACTGTCACCTTGAGCGCTAGATGGTTCCAACAAACACCACAATTTCATAGAGACATCCAACTCCAAATATAACTCATAACAAATATTCAATCTAGCCAAAGTGCCACACATGGTATGCCCGCTGTCACTTTCACACACGCGGGGAAAAGCATAGATCTATTAAAGCACAAAGAGTATTTATGTAGACTCAAGCCTAAGTGCCACCATGGCGTGCACGTTGTCACTTTCACACACATGGGGAGAGCAGAGATCTAATGAAGCACTTGAGTAGCAAGGTATATCTACTTGATTACAAAGCTCATGACCACAAGATCATGCATAGAGAGAGATGAACACATAGCTACCGGTAGAGCCCTTAGCCCTGAGTAAGAACTACTCCCTCCTCATCATGGGAATCATCAATGGTGATGAAGATGGCGATGGATATTGATGGAGATGGCTCCGGGGGCACTTCCCTATCCCGGCAGGGTGCCGCTCGAATCTCCCCTTCGGCGGCGGCGCCGCTACCGAGGTTTTCGTAGATTTCTTCTGGATGCCCAAAGGTTTTTGGGTCGGAGGCTTCTTATAGGCGAAGGGGGAGGCCGAGGAGGCGGACAGAGGGCCCACACCCTCCCCAGGCGCGGGCCAGGCTTGACCGCACCCAGGGGGGTTTGGCCACCCTCTGGTGCCTCTCCGTCCCTCCTTCTGGATTCGTGTCCCTCACGGAAAGTTATTGACTTTGGCTTTTGTCCCATCCAATTCCGAGAATATTGATTTTCTCCCTTTCTGGAACCAAAAACAAAAGAAAACAGGCAACTGGCACTATGGCAACTTGTTAATAGGTTAGTTCTAGAAAAGATATAAAAACACCTCAAAGTATAGACAAAGCAAAGCAAAGTAGATACAAAACAAGCATGGAGCTGTTGGAGATATGCCCTAGAGGCAATAATAAAAGTGGTTATTATTATATCTTTGTGTTTATGATAAATGTTTACATTCATGATATAACAGTATTAACTAGAAACATTAATACTTGTGTGATTTGTAAACTAAATTAGAGTCCCTAGTAAAGCCTCTATATAATACTAGCTTGTTGGTTAATAGATGATCGTGGTTTCTCGATCATGAACATTGAGATATTATTAACAACAAGATCATATCATTAGGAGAATGGTATGATGGACATACTCCTATAGATAAGCGTAGCATGAAGATCAAGTCATTTCAATAGTTTGTTTGCTATAAGCTTTCTGATACATAGTAACCTAATTCCTTTGACCATGAGATCATGCTAATCAACATCACCGGAAGGATGCTTTGATGACATCAAACACCACACGATAACTGGGTGGCTATAAAGGTGGCATTGAGTGTTCGAAAAGTATGGGTTAAGGCACATGGATCAAGAGTGGGATTTGTCCATCCATATGACGGATAGATATACTCTGGGCCCTCTCGGTGGAATGTCATCCATTTAGCTTGCAAGCATGTGAATGGCTCACAAGGGATCACATATCACGGGAACGAGAAAAGAGTACTTATCGGTAATGAGGTTGAACTAGGTATGCAGAGATACCGACGATCAAAATGTCGGATAAGTAAACTATCGTGAGACAAAGGGAAATTGGTATCGTATGTAAGTGGTTCATTCGATCACAAAGTAATCGTAGAAATATGTGGGAGCCATATGAATTTCCAGATTCCTCTATTGGTTATTGATTGGAGAAGTGTCTCGGTCATGTCCGCATAATTCACGAACCGTAGGGAGACACACTTAAGGATTCGATGTTGTTTAGTAGATATGGAATGTTAGTAGGGATACCGAATGTTGTTCGGAGTCTCGGATGGGATCCGGGATATCACGAGGAGATCCAGAATGGTCCGGAGAATAAGATTCATATAAGGAATGTCCGATTCCGGAGTTCGGGAATGATTCGATGTTTTCATCAGAGAGATTCTAGAAGGTTCTAGAAGAATGTGTCATGGGTAAGTGGAATGATTGGATCATATCCTAGGTCACTTGGTGTGGACATTTGTGAGAGAGAATTAAAGCTCTAAATTGAAAGTCAAACGGGAGGTTTGAAAAGTCAAACTGGAACAATGGTTTCCTAGTGGAAGAAGGAAAGAGTCCTTCCAACTTGGGTTTGGAAGTGGATTCAAACTCCCCTCTCTCAAGGCTGCCCCCCCTCTCATAAATAGAGGGGGAGGGCTGCCCCAAACACACAAGCCCTAGCCTGACCTGCACTGCCACACCGCCTTGCCACGCATCGTCACCGGCCGCCGCCTAGTCATAGCCAAAACACCTCCTCCTCCCGGTCTTCTAAACCCTAGATCACCGGGAAACCCTAGGTCCACCATAACTCGCACCGGCTTAGGTGAAGCCTTCGGGATCTTCCCTCTACTTACGACACCACGTCGTCATGCTGCCGAAATCACGAGGGGAGAACTACAACCTCCGCTGCCTGCTGGAACAAGGGAGAGGAAGGTCTTCAGCGAGTACCGAATGTGTGACCGACTACGGAAGCGCTGCCAGAACGCAACGCTGGAAGGATCATCTACACGATCTTGAGATCGGCAAGTGTACGACTACATCACCCACGAGAATCTGCTCTCGTTAACCGCTTTGGAATCTTCGAGGGTGAGTGCTTCTATCGACTCGTTGCTACAATCTAGTAGATAGATCTTGGCTTGTTTGTGTGCATGCGGTAGAATTTTTTTGTTTCCCATGCTACGAACCCCTACAGTGGTATCAGAGCCATGTTTGTATGTAGATCTGTTGCACGAGTAGAACAAAATGGTCATTGTGGGGGGTGGTGCTTTTATTATCAATTGCTTTTTGTGTACTTTGCATCTTGCGATATGATGGGATGAAGCGGCCTGGGCTAACCTTACATGACATCGTTCATGAGACTTGCTCCACACTTAACATGCAACTTGTATTGCATAAGTGGCTTTGCGGGTGTCTGTCTCTCCCATCATAGTATAGATTCAATTTACAACGGACACTTGATAGTTCAAGCATCAACGTTGTGGTTCTTGTTCGGTAGTTAGAACGGCACTTATTGAAAGCCCCAAACCACGTAAAACATGCAAAGAAAATTAGAGGTGTCTAACTTTGTTTTCCAGGGGTATGATGTGATGTGATATGGCCATGATTGTGATTATATATGATGTATGCAATGTTCCTTATTGTAAGTTGGCAACCGGCAGGAGCCGTATGGTTGTCTTTTAAATTCCGTTAAGACCTGCTTGTCTATTCAAAGTAGTTGTAATAGTTGATGTTGGTGGATGACAACCATGAAGCGGCGCAATTGACCTTGACGCCATACCGGTGATGATGCAGATAATGTTCGTGCTTGAAGATGGAGATCAGAAGCACAAGAAGAAAGGCCATATCATATCACATATTATGAATTGCATGTGATGTTAATCCTTTTATGCATCTTGTATTGCTTAGTTCGTGACGGTAGCATTATAAGATGATCCCTCAAGCACAAAATTTCAAGTTTTAAAGTGTTCATCCTTAGTAAGCACTGTTGCTAAAGCTCGTTGTTTCGAAGCACCACGTGATGATCGGGTGTGTTAGATTCTGCGAGTGTATACAACGTGAGCAAGCCAGATTTGCTCATGGAGAAGCTAAGGTTTGATCTTGACGAGCCTAGCATGTACAGACATGGTCTCGGAACACGGATCACCAAAAGGTAAAGCATGAGTCATATAGTAGATATGATGAACATGTTGATTGTTCGCCATTGAAGCTATATCAACTCTCGTGATGATCGGTTTTGATGTGGTGGATTTGGTTCGTGTGATCACTAAAACAATGTGAGGGATATTTTTTTGAGTGGGAGTTTACCTAGATTAATTTAACTATTAATTAGAACTCAATTTGTCATAAACTTAGTCTAAACTATTGCAAATATGTTGTAGATCAATGGCGGCCCCTACCATCAATTTTAATGCATTTCTAGAGAAAGAAATGTTGAAAACAATGGAAGCAACTTCGCAGATTGGTTCCACAATTTGAGGATTGCCCTCAATGCTGGTAATTTGACCTATGTGCTGGATGCTCCGCTGGTTAACCCGCCTGCAGCTGATGCTACCGATGAGGTAAAGAATGTTTTCCTCGCTCGGAAGAATCAGTACTCCATAGTTCAGTGTGCTATCTTGTATGGTTTAGAATCGGAGCTTCAGAAAAGGTTTGAGAACCATGACCCACATGATATTGTCCGTGAACTCAAAATGATATTTGAGGCTCACGCGGCAGTTGAGAGTTATGAGGCTTCTGAAAAGTTCTTTAACTGCAAGATGGAAGAGGGTAGCTCCATCAGTGAGCACGTGCTTAAGATGTCTGGGCACGCAAGTAAGCTTCAAAGCTTAGGTATAGTGATTCCTAATGCTTTGGGGATTCACCGTGTCCTCCAATCACTACCACCAAGTTACAAGAACTTTGTGATGACCTACAATATGCAAAACATGGACAAGTCGTTGCCTGAACTCTTCTCGATGTTAAAGTCTGCAGAAGTGGAGATCAAGAAAGAGCACCAAGTGTTGTTGGTAAATAAGACCACCATATTCAAGAAGCAAGGCAAGTCTAAGAAAAAGGGAAACTTCAAGAAGGGCGGTAAGAAAGTTACCGGGCCGACGAAGAAAACCAAGGCTGGGCCTAAGGCTGATACTGAGTGCTTTTACTACAAGGGAGAGGGTCACTGGAAACGGAATTCCCCTAAGTACTTGGCGGATTTGAAGAACGGCAACATCAAGAAGAAAGGTATATCTGATATACATGTTATTGATGTGTATCTCACTAGTACTCGTAGTAGTGCCTGGGTATTTGATACTGGTTCGGTTGATCATATTTGTAACTCGAAACAGGTGCTGCAGAATAGACGGAAACTAGCGAAGAACGAGGTGACGATGCGCGTTGGAAATGGATCAAAGGTTGATGTGATCGTGGTCGGCATGCTACCTCTTCATCTACCATTGGGATTAGTTTTGTACTTAAATAATTGTTATTTGGTGCCTACGTTGAGCATGAACATTATATCCGGATCATGTTTATTGCGAGACGGTCACTTGTTTAAGTCCGAGAATAATGGTTGTTTGATTTATATGAGTAATATGTTTTATGCACATGCACCTTTGATAGATGGTCTATTCTTATTGAATCTCGATTGTAGTAATACACACATTAATAACATTGAAGCTAAACGTTTGAAATTGAGTGATAACTCGACCTATATGTGGCACTGTCGTCTTGGTTATATTGGAGTGAAGCGTATGAAGAAACTCCATTCCGATGGACTTCTTGAATCACTTGATTTCAAATCATTTGAAAGATGCGAAGCATGTCTAATGGGTAAAATGACTAGGACTCCATTTTTTGGTATGATGGAGCGAGCTATGGACTTATTAGAAATCATACATACCGATGTGTGTGGTCCAATGAGTGTAGCATCGCGCGGTGGTTATCGTTGTGTTCTTACCTTCACGGATGACTTGAGTAGATATGGGTATATCTATTTCATGAAACATAAGTCTGAAACTTTCGAGAAGTTTAAGGAATTTCAAAGTGAGGTAGAGAATCAACGTAACAAGAAGATTAAATTTCTATGATCTGATCGTGGAGGTGAATATCTAAGTTACGAGTTTGGCGAGCATTTGAAGAAATGCGGAATACTTTCACAATTGACATTGCCGGGAACACCTCAATGTAATGGTGTGTCCGAACGTCGTAATCAAACTCTCTTAGATATGGTTCATTCTATGATGTCACCTACAGATTTACCGCTATCATTTTGGTGTTATGCATTAGAAACAGCCGCATTCACTTTAAATAGGGCACCATCTAAATCTGTTGAAACGACACAGTATGAATTATGGTTTGGGAAGAAACCTAAATTGTCGTTACTTAAAGTTTGGGGTTGCGAAGCTTATGTAAAGAAGTTACAGCCTGACAAGCTTGAACCCAAAGCGGAAAAATGCGTCTTCATAGGATACCCGAAGGAAACTATTGGGTATACCTTCTATCATAGATCCGAGGGCAAAATCTTCGTTGCCAAGAATGGATCCTTTCTAGAGAAGGAGTTTCTCTCGAAAGAAGTGACTGGAAGGAAAGTAGAAGTCGACGAGGTTGTTGAACCTTCTCTCGAACTTGCGATTAGCGCATCACTGGAAGTAGTTCCTGTGGCACCTACACCAATAAGAGAGGAAGCTAATGATGCTGATCATGAAACTTCGGTTGAAGTAACTACAGAACCTCGCAGTTCAATGAGAGTTCGTACCACTCCTGATTGGTATGATCCCGTTATGAGTGTCATGTTGGTGGACAACACCGATGACCCTGCGACATATGAGGAAGCAATGATGAGCCCAGATTCCAATAAATGGCAAGAAGCCATGAAATCCAAGATTGGATCCATGTACGAAAACCAAGTATGGACTTTGGTGGACTTACCGGATGGCCGGAAGGCTGTTGAGAACAAATGGATTTTCAAGAAGAAAACAGATGTTGATGGTAATGTTACTGTCTATAAAGCTCGACTTGTCGCAAAAGGGTCTCGACAAATTCAAGGAGTTGACTACGATGAGACTTTCTCACCGGTAGCAAAGCTAAAGTCTATGAGGATTTTGTTAGCAATCGCTGCATATTATGATTATGAGATATGGCAGATGGATGTCAAAACGGCGTTCCTCAATGGAGACATTGATGAAGAGTTGTATATGGTACAACCCAAATGTTTTGTCGATCCTAAAGATGCTAACAAGGTATGCAAACTTCAACGGTCCATTTATGGATTGATTAAGCATCCCGGAGTTGGAATCAACGTTTTGATAAGGTAATCAAAAGCTTTGGTTTGATACAAACTTATGGAGAAGCTTGTATTTACAAGAAAGTAAGTGTGAGCTCTGTAGCATTCTTAATACTATATGTAGATGACATATTGTTGATTGAGAATGATGTAGACCTTCTTAATAGTGTCAAGGATTATTTGAATAATAGTTTTTCAATGAAAGATCTTGGCGAAGCAACTTACATATTAGGCATAAAGATTTATAAAGATAGATTGAGATGCCTAATATTATTGTCACAGGGTACATATTTGGACAAAGTTCTAAAGAGGTTTGGAATGGAAGATAGCAAGAAAGGGCTCTTGCCCATGTTGCCCAATACGACCTTGAGTAGAACTCAAAGTCCTGCAATGGCAGAAGATAGAGAAAGGATGAGTAAGACTCCCTATGCCTTAACCATAGGATCTCTTATGTATGCCATGCTATGTACTAGACCTGACATTGCATATGCTGTTAGTTTGACTAGTAGATATCAAAGTGATCCAGGAGTAGATCATTGGACAACGGTCAAAAACATCCTTAAGTACTTGAGAAGAACTAAGGATATGGTTCTTTCTTATGGAGGTGTTAAACAGCTCGTTGTTAATGGTTACACCGATGCTAGTTGGAACACCGATCCGGATGATTCTAAATCTCAATCTAGATACCTATTTACTTTGAATGGTGCAGCAGTTAGCTAGAGGAATGCAAAGCAAAGTGTTGTGGCAAGATCTTCAACTGAATCAGAATACATAGCTGCTTCAGAGGCTTCACAAGAAGCGATATGGATGAAGGAGTTCATTACAGAGCTCGGTGTGGTTCCAAGTGAGTTGCACCCTATGTCTATCTATTGTGATAACATGGGCGCCATAGCCAATGCGCAAGAACCAAGGTCACACAAGAAGCTGAAGCATATCAAGCTACGTTTTCACGCTATTCGAGAGCATGTCCAAGATGGTGACATAAAGATTTGCAAAGTACACACAGATCTGAATGTGGCGGATCCGTTGACTAAACCTCTCCCGAGGGCAAAACATGACCAGCACCAAACCGCCATGGGTGTTCGGTATATTACCATATATTAGTTGACTCTAGTGCAAGTGGGATACTGTTGGAGATATGCCCTAGAGGCAATAATAAAAGTGGTTATTATTATATATTTGTGTTTATGATAAATGTTTACATTCATGATATAATAGTATTAACCGGAAACATTAATACTTGTGTGATTTGTAAACTAAATTAGAGTCCCTAGTAAAGCCTCTATATAATATTAGCTTGTTGGTTAATAGATGATCGTGGTTTCTTGATCATGAACATTGAGATGTTATTAACAACAAGATCATATCATTAGGAGAATGGTATGATGGACATACTCCTATAGATAAGCGTAGCATGAAGATCAAGTCATTTCAATAGTTTGTTTGCTATAAGCTTTCTGATACATAGTAACCTAATTACTTCGACCATGAGATCATGCTAATCACCATCACCGGAAGGATGCTTTGATGACATCAAACACCACACTGTAACTGGGTGGCTATAAAGGTGGCATTGAGTGTTCGGAAAGTATGGGTTGAGGCACATGGATCAAGAGTGGGATTTGTCCATCCATATGACAGATAGATATACTCTGGGCCCTCTCGGTGGAATGTCATCCATTTAGCTTGCAAGCATGTGAATGGCTCACAAGGGATCACATATCACGGGAACAAGAAAAGAGTACTTAACGGTAACAAGGTTGAACTAGGTATGCAGAGATACCGACGATCAAAACCTCGGATAAGTAAACTATCGTGAGACAAAGGGAAATTGGTATCGTATGTAAGTGGTTCATTCGATCACAAAGTAATCGTAGAAATATGTGGGAGCCATATGAATTTCCAGATTCCTCTATTGGTTATTGATTGGAGAAGTGTCTCGGTCATGTCCGCATAATTCACGAACCGTAGGGAGACACACTTAAGGATTTGATGTTGTTTAGTAGATATGGAATGTTAGTAGGGATACCGAATGTTGTTCAGGATATCACGAGGAGATCCAGGAATGGTCCGGAGAATAAGATTCATATAAGGAAAGTCCGATTCCGGAGTTCGGGAATGATTTCGATGTTTTCATCGGAGATATTCTAGAAGGTTCACCGGACCGGAAGAGGAATGGTCCATGAACGTGTCATGGGAAAGTGGAATGATTGGATCATATCCTAGGTCACCTTGTGTGGACATTTGTGAGAGATAATTAAATCTCTAAATTGAAAGTCAAACGGGAGGTTTGAAAAGTCAAACTGAAACAATGGTTTCCTAGTGGAAGAAGGAAAGAGTCTTTCCAACTTGGGTTTGGAAGTGGATTTAAACTCCCCTCTCTCAAGGCTGCCCCCCTCTCATAAATAGAGGGGGAGGGATGCCCAAAACACACAAGCCCTAGCCCTCCCACACCCGTGCGCCGCCGTCGCTGCCACCGCCAGCCGCCGTCGCCGCCACCGACACCTCCTCCTCCTCCCGGTCTTCTAAACCCTAGATCACCGGGAAACCCTAGATCCACCATAACTCGTACCGGCTTAGGCAAAGCCCTGCGGGATCTTCCCTCTACTTCCGACACCACGCCACCGTGCTACCGGAATCGTGAGGGGAGAACTACAACCTCCGCTGCCTGCTGAAACAAGGGAGAGGAAGGTCTTCATCTAGTACCGAACGTGTGACCGACTGCAGAAGCGTTGCCGGCATGCAGCGCCAGAAGGATCGTCTACGCGATCTTGAGATCGGCAAGTGTACGACTCGTCACCCACGAGAATCTGCTCTCGTTAACCACTTTGGAATCTTCGAGGGTGAGTGCTTCTATCGACTCGTTGCTACAATCTAGTAGATATATCTTGGCTTGTTGGTGTGCATGCGGTAGAATTTTTTTGTTTTCCATGCTACGAACCCCTACAGGAGCATCAAAAATTATAGATACGTTTTCGACGTATCAGTTTCCACGTTGCTTGCAACACCTTTGAGATGTTTCCTTCCGCCTACTGGTTCGATAACCTTAGTTTATTACTGAGGGAAGACTTTCTGCTGGGCTGCATCATACCTTGCTCTTGGGGTTTCCCGACGAAGCGCTCCATGTTGACACAGCGCCATCAAGATTTTTTGGCGTCGTTGCCGGGGAGGCTAAGGACGTCTTCACAAGGGGAGTCCTCCTCTACCTTTCTCTTTACTTTGTTTTTGGTTTTCTTAGTTTCTTTTGCTTGGTTTTGTTTGCCTCTTTTTATCAAAAACTAAAAAAAATTAGTTTAGTTTGGTTTGCTTTCTCTTATGAAAAACACAAAAAAATAGCTCATACTCTAGTTGCCACCTTGCTCTAGCTCACCATGTTGTTTCCCAAGTTCACCCTGATGGACCTTTCGATAGGTAGTGGTTCTACAATTGGGAAAGAATATGTATATAGTTTGTTAGCCTTAACCCCATGATGCAAATTTTGTTCCTAAAACTAAAAGAAGAAAAGAATGCTGAAAAGAGAGAATTTATTCTTGAAACTTTACTAAAAGAGTTCCATGATGTTGCTAAGGAAGCCAAAAAGGTCTTTGAGCTTTTTAATATCCTAGGCTCATGTGTATATGTTGTGGGTACTTCAGATAAAACCAAATCTAGAGAGGAATTTAAGATACCCATACCCTTTAAGCTTGTTGGGATGCATGAAGCTTTTGAAAAGAATTTTGATTGGATTGTTCCTGGAAATCCTTTTGATGAAAGTAGTGAACCAAAGAGAGATGAGAAGGGATCCTCCAAAATTCATTTGGATGAGATACCTTTCATAGTTGAAGACTTTGCAAGTATTGATGTTAATGCTTCTTCATTTGAAAATACTTGATTTCTTGCTTCTTGTGCCTAACTTAAAGACGTTAAAGAAAAGTACTTGTTGGGAGATAACCCAAGAGTTTCCTTGAGTCTTGGAAGTTATTAATTTAGTAATAACCTCTCCTTATCCTTTTTTTGCATTTTGTGCCAAGAATGACCTCTAATGAGAGGAAGTAAGATTTGGGGAGTTGCTGTCCCGAAACAGATTTCTGTCCTCCACCATAAAAAATCGTGAAGATTCTCTATAAGTCGGATTGAGCTGAAAATTTACGAATAAAACCCCAGTATGTTAGAAAAGTTTTGTTAGTTCAGCACTTTTTGATTTGAGCAACAGAAGGTCTTTGAAAAAATCGGCTTGTACCTGCTGGTCTGTTTTGACAGATTTCTACCATTATTTGCATTTGCTTCTTATTGATTCCTTTTTGGGTTCTTTTTGAGAAATTGAGATTTTTGAAGGAGTTGCTACATTAGCTTGTGTTTTTAGTGAAAGTTTTGATGTTCTAAAGCTAAACCCAAGGGTCTATTATCTTTTGAATACACTAATGTTGCTAATGAAGATTGTGTGAAGTTTTGTATGAAGGGAAAATTTCAGGTGTAGAGAAAGAATGATGTAATGAGATGAAGAATGGACAAAAGCTCAAGCTTGGGGATGCCACCCCTGTGTCACCCCAAGAAATATCCAAGAGGTACAAGCGTCAAAGCTTGGGGATGCCCAAGGCATCCCTTTCTTCATCAATAAAAAACCCATGTCTTTCTAGACACTTCGTTTTTATTGTTTCATGCATTGTTGTGTTGTTCTTGGAGCATATTAGTTTTCGTTTTCTATGCTTAGTTTGTTTAGTTTTCTTGAATAAAGTAGTTTGGACCCCCGTTCTCGCTGTGTTGTTTCAAATAAGTTGATTGGTGTTGGAAAGGAGTAGAAAGTTCTTGCTTGAAAGTGCAAGAGGAGCTTGCATTGACTGTGACTTAGACTTTAGCATGTCATGCTAGGTGTTTTTTTGACCTTATGATTAGTGATTATTGCTATAGCATGACTTGTGCCAAACAATTGGGATTGCTTAGTGTGACTTGAAGGAATCGTGCGTTGTTTTAGCATGCAAAAGCATAGTATTGTGGTGTTCTCCTTTGATGTTTTGTTTGAGTTGACTTGGCACATGCTCACACCATTTTATGGCTATGAACAAGTCATCATAGCCTCTATGATCATTTAGTCCTTGACTTGTAGTACCACTATATGCTTTGATTAGTAATGTTTTGTCGTTCTACATGATTATGGCCATTATTGCTCTCTTAGTTGGGTGCTCCTAGTCTTTTGCTAGTCTCCACCTGTATGAGTAAGCTCTACTCATGCTTCCAACTCCCAAGAAACCAAGTTATTCCAAAGTGTCCACTATAAATTCCTATGCATGGTGTGTTACACCATTCCAAGTATATTCTTGTTTTCAGCTATCTTCCAATTAAAAAGTATTTTGTTATGTGAAAACTTAGTTATTAAAGCTCTCACGAACTTGATGGCACACTTTATATTCCTTGCCCCTAATAAACTTGAACCATTGTGTCATCTATGTTGTATATGCTTGCACTTATACGTTGTAATTAGCAGAACCATGTTGTCATGGGTAACATTTTCAACATTGCACTTGTACTTTGTTCATAGTTGATATCATGTTTTTTGTCCATGGATGTCGCCGGTGTGAAATAAAAAGGGAGCTTGTAAGTCCATGGAGTTATGTATTTTGTGTTAGAGAAACGCTTAGGCCGCTAGCCTAAGCCATGCCTAATCATGGTAGAAACTTGCAGCATCACCATAATGAGCAATATGTGAAGCATCCTCAATAAAAACCTATGAAAATAGCAAATAAAAAGATCCCTGAGATGCTCATTGTCTGCCTGCCTTGTCATTTTGGTTATGGGATAGCTCCTGTACCATGTGCAAGGGGTACCCCATTGGTGTTTATCTATGATACACATGTATTTATTATGACAAGAAATTACAGGTGACTAAAGTTGAGTAGTGATGACCCACAAGTATAGGGGATCACAACAGTCTTCACGGGTAGTATTACCCAATTTATTGATTCGACACAAGGGGAGGCAAAGAATACTTGCAAGCCTTAACAAATGAGTTGTCAGTTCAGCTGCACCTGGAAATAGTTCTTGCCCACAGAAGTTTATCAGTAGCAACAGTTTGTAGTAGTAACAGCAAAGCAACAGCAACATCAACAACAACAACAACAACAACAGCGAGACAGGAGCAATAGTAACAGTAACGGTAACAGTGGGATTCGAGTGCGGTAGGCATAGGGATGGATGGACGGGTGTTGCATGGACGAGTCTAAACATATAACTTCAAGATCTAGGGTATTGCAGATAAATAATAATAAGCATCCAAGTACTAAACAATCCTAGGCATGTGCTCCAAATATAGTCATACGTGCTCGAAATGAGAACTTGCACAACATCTTCTGTCCAGCCAGCCCGTGGCAGCGGGGCCTCTAGGGAACTACTGGCAATTAAGGTGCTCCTATAGAGCATCGGAGCAAAGCATTAACACTCCGTGAACACATGTGATCCTCACACCACAGCCATCCCCTCCGGTTATCCCAATTATTGTCACTTTGGGGCCTTTGGATCCGGACAATGATATGTGTACACAACTTGCAGATAAGATCACAAACAATACTATCATAATTATTCAATAATAAGTTCATATCTGAGATCATGGCACTCGGGCCCTAGTGACAAGCATTAAGCACAACAAGTTGCAACAAAGTCAAATAGCACTAACAGAGATACTAGGCACTATGCCCTAACAGATCTTATTCGATTACATGATAGAACTAATCCAATCCCTACCATACCCAAGCCTACAGCGGGGGATTACTCACTCATGGATGAGGGAAACATCGGTGGTTGATGGAGATGCGTTGGTGATGACGATGGCGATGATCCTCTCCAAATTCCCCGTCCCGGCAGGGTGCCAGAACGGAGTTTCTGGATTTGAATTTTGGTTTTTGGTGGCGGCAGTGGAGCAGAACTCTTTCTGGAAAACTATCAAACCCCCTGATGACTCCTTGATGGCACCAAAGAACTTGGTGCTTGATGTGGAGTCTTGTTGGGAACACCGAGAGCAAGGTGTGAAGAGCACATCAGCAAGCCTTCCTTCAGTTGAGACCGAGGTTATCGAACTAGAAGGAGGAAGGAAACCTCACACAGGTGGTGCAAGCAACGCGGAGACCTGCACAACACAAACTCAAGACTTTGCCCCAACAAATTAGTGAGGTTGTCAGGCTCACCGGTTTGCTGTAATAAAGGATTAAACATATGGTGTGGAAGGTAATGGTTTACAGCAAGTAAACAAGTAATAGTGGAAGATGTATCAATGGTAAAGATTGGACCGGGGTCCATAGTTGAGGTGCTCTCCTTAGATAAACAACATGGCATGAAGGGTAAACAAATTACATCAGGGCAATTGACAGGAATTGAGCAAGGCATAACAACGCAATTACTAGCCAGAAAGATCCTATGAGGTTGATTGGTCAATACAACAATATACATAGACCGTCATCCAACTGCATCTATGACTAGAAGTCCACCTTCAGGTTATCATCCGACCCCCCTCCAGTATTAAGTTGGAAGCAACAGACAACTGCTTTAAGCAAAGTGTGTAAGGTAAACAGTCCACATGTTCCATGAACAAGAGACCGTTGTTTTCTCCCTAGTAGCAACAACACATCTACAACCGAAGAGATTTCTGTCACTTCCCTTGGAAACTAGAGGCATGAACCCACTATCGAGCATAAATACCCCCTCTTGGAGTCACTAGCAACTACTTGGCCAAGATAACCACTAGCAACGGAGAGCATGCAAGATCACAAACAACACAGACATGATAGAATCATAAAGATAAAACCATTAATCAAACCAACATAATAATCTCAATATCCATCGGATCCCCGCAAACAAAACATGCATGATTACAAATAGATTAGATCTTGATCATGAACGGAGCTCACAAGATCTATACATGAAAGCACAAAGGAGGAGATACAACCATCTAGCTACTACATGGACCCATATTCCAAGGTGGAACTACTCACGAATCATACCGGAGAGAAGGCCTCCCGGATGATCTCCCCTCTGGCAGGGTGCCAGGAAGAACTTCAGATCCCCCCCGATCTAGGGACAATGGTGGCGACGGCTACAGACGGTTTCGTGGATTTCTGATATGGTACTCAGGGTTTCTGCATCGGGGGCTTCTTATAGGCAAAGGGGCGAGACCGGGAGGCGGCCAGGGCCACCAAACCCTAGCCAGGCATGGGCCCAATTGCCCCCGTGCCTGGGGTGGGTCTGGCCCCCCTGGCTGGCCCCTCCGGCTCTCCTCTGGACTTCTTGTTCCCCATGGAAAGTAATTGACTTTGACGTTTGTCCCGTACAATTCCGAGAATATTTCTTTACTAACTTTTCTGAAACCAAAAACAACAGAAAACACGCATCTGACACTATTGCAACTTGTTAATAGGTTAGTACCAGAAAACATGTAAAAAGCACCTCAAAGTGTGTACAAGTAAAGCAAAGTAGATACTAAACAAGCATGGAACATCAAAAATTATAGATATGTTTCCAACGTATCCCCCCCCTCGGTTTTTAGGTCGAAAGGCAACTTATAGGCGCAGAGGGAGGCCGAGGGGGTGCCTGTGGTGGCTGCACCGCCTCTAGGCGCGGCCAGTGGTGGGCCCGCACCTGGGGTGGGTGTGGGCTCCCTAGGTGTCGTGGTGGTGGCACGGCAGATGCCATGGGTAGGCTAAAGTATGGGGCCAATGGATGCTAGTGGGATCTGGGGAGGGGAGATGCAGTTGATTCTACACATAAAAGACTAAGGCAAAGATCTTTATTTCTCCTTCGTTGGGATACAAGTGCTCCTTGAGCTGTATACGGGGAGAAAGGAAGAACTTTACTAGCCTAACCGTACTAAATCAGCCGATCCCATCTTCACGGTCCAAGCCTCCCCTTATAAAGGAGAGCCTTGGGTTCCTTTAGGGCTGACGTGGCAAGAATATTCGAGGAATATGCTTGTCCCAGAATAGTAGTTCGGTGGCCTCCTTTCCCTGTCGCCCTTCTAACGACGGCAAGGTTTCAAAGGGCCCCTCCTGCGTGCCTCGGGCTTCAGGACTGTCATCTCCGTGACCTCCTTCTGCCCTCTGTCACTCTGCACATTTGTCTCTTGCGCTCGGCTCCGCTCTGATTCTCCCTAGCCCGCGGCTAGAGTTTGACTTTAGGCTTCTCCTTCTCCTGCAAGCTTCGCATCATTCGGCTCCGCCTCGCGTAACTCGGCTCGTCCTTCACCTGCATTAAGATTATTCGGGTTAACCCGACCGACATACCTAGTACCTTGGCCGGGTAATGCCTTGCCATTACCATGAGGGTCCTGCCCTTTCCTATATCGGCCGACCTCTATAGGATTCGGCCGACTCAGACTGTAACTCGGAGACTGGACGGAGGACATCCTTTTGTCTTTCCCCGTCCTTACCCTATCCGAGGTCACCTCCCCAACATTAGTCCCTGAAGCTGGTGCGGCCCCGCTGATAACTTCAGCCGGGTCGTATCAGTTTCATGATATTCGTTCTGCATTGTTTCCGAGTTACACTTTTCTCGCTCGAGGTATCATCGTATCTTCTTATGTACGCCTCGTCCTACGTGTCATACTCATCATTGTCTCTCTAGTTTTTTGTTCCTCTATATTCTTGACAGCTCGATTACTCTGCAGATCGGCGCTGCGATGCCTCGTGAGCCGTTTCCGTCGGGGATTGTGATCTTCTCTTTCATGGTGTGGTCCTTGGTGCGGTTCCACTTAGAGGCGTGCGTTCATGCGGCGCACACGATCTACACGGTCAACCGCCACACCCACGATCCCACTACCTCACGGGCGGCTCGGTTATAAAGAGGGGCGCGGCGCTGGGGGATTCACTTTCCCCCTTCGCTCACCTGCGCCCTTCTCCTACCTCTCGCCTCTGCGCCCGTTCGTGCTTCCGCCGCCGTGCGCTCGTCTGAGTCCTTGACGGCAGGGATCCCGTCGTTCCATCACCTTCGTCCCTGCTCGCTCGCTCCGGCACCGTCGCCGGTGAGTTCCGTCGGTCCAATCGCCTAGCTTTTCCTCTAGAGATCTCTGTTTTTCTTCTGTACTCGCGCGGCAGTTCTTTCTTTGCTCCGCCGCCGTTTTTGGGTAGAACCACGACGGGGCCTTGCAGTTCTAGATTTTCCTCCGCCGATGTCTCCTCCTCCGTAAATTTTTCCGGCGATCTCATGTCGAGCTCTGTCAGCGGAGCGCTTGTCGAGGACGACGATACTGCATCTGGGCCCGAACGGGGCTCGTGGCAGGGCTCCTCCATCACTCGCCGCGAGATCGAGTGGCTAATCCGGACTCGCCGTATTCCTGCCGAGGTAGCTTGTCGCCATCCGCAGAGTCCTTCCTGCACCTTAGGGAAGGCGAGTATGTAGTTTTTATGTCGCATTTCGCACGCGGCTTTGGTCTCCCTCTCAGTGACTTTGTTAGGGAGTTTCTCGATTATTCCGGCCTTCAGCCGCATCATCTTCCCGCCAACGCCATTGCCTCTCTCTCTGCCTTCATCTCTGCCTCGGAGGGATACTTCGGCCTATGGCCGTCCGTGCATGTCTGGTCAAAGTTTTTCCAGATTCGTTCTAACATCGTCCCAGACAAATCTCTGCACCCCTCCGAGAAGTTGCTCACCCAATGTGGAGCAGCGTCCATCACACCTCGGAGGAAATCCGAATTTCCTCGTGTCGCGGGGCTAGAATCATGTAAGAAGTGGCACAAGTCCTTCTTTTATGTTAAGAACACGGGAAAGGAGGATAAGATTCGGCTCCCTGCCTTCTCCATTGGCCCTCCTTCCAAGCTGAACTGGACCTATAATCCGAGGAAGAGTCATGCTTTGGCCGAGGCTTTTGAGATTCGGCTGAAGGAATTGATCCGCTCCGGGCTACGCAACGAGGATCTGATGACTACCTTCGTCAGCAGCCGAATCTGTCCATTCCATAAGCGCACACACAAACTCTGCTACATGAGCGGTCCCCTCGACCCCAACCGAGTCTCGACGGTGGAGCTGGACAACTTCCTCATCTTCAAGCGTGTCTGGGCTATCTTTAAAATGGAGATGCCGGAGGATTGGGCTTGGGGACTGAAGCCGTTCACCCACGAGCATCCCCCACCCCAGGTAAGCTTACTCATTAGTGTTTTGCTTCCTAATCGCGTTTGTAACTCTCTTTGCTAATTTTCTCCTTCTTGTCCTGCAGAGGTTTCAGGAGCAAAAGAATGAGGACGCCGAGGTTTTGTCACTCCCGTGGCCTGCGGATCGGAATACTCCGGACAATGGGGAGACGGACTCAGAAGAGTTCGTTCCCAAGTCTGATCTCGCTCCGGCCCGTGCTCGTGGCAAGACCCCGGCCCGCGAGGAGGAAGGTGATTCAGACGAGGTCCAAGTTCTAGAGGTAGTTGCCGCAATGCCAATTTCTTACGCATTTCCGGCTTCTACTTTCTCAGCTAATCCGGCCGGTCAGGTTCACGACGCCGAGCCTCTTGCCTCTCGGCCTCCTGTTACCTCGGGGAAACGCGGTGCTGCCGCTGGTGCCTCAGAAACGGCCCCCAAGAAATGAATGAAGAAGTCAGCTCCGCATCCTCCCAGGCGCAAGACCATGCCCGGGGTCATTGGGTGAGTTGCTTTTGCTTGTATTTCTTGTTTTTCTCTTTCAGCTTTCTGACTTGACCTTTTTTGTTTTCGCAGTGCTCCACTTTCTGTTAAGCCCAGCGGTCCCAGCATGATGAGTCGTATGACTCAGCCGCCGTCTCCTCCGCCTACCGAAGATACCAGGATTCCGAGTCCTGCTCGCGCTGCATCTCCTCCAGCTCCGAATCAGACACCACCTCGCCATGATGCGCCTGAGATTCCTCCCGTTGATGCCGATACCACTCGGCCAACATATATTTCTACCGAACCTGCTGCCTCCTCTGTGAACCCTAATGTCTCCATTGAGCCTCTTTCGACCCCCGCGGTCTCTACAGTGACTCCAACTCCGGCTGAGGACGTCAATATCTCGGCGCCCTCTGGAACTATGATTCCTTCGGCTCCTAAAGACGCCGCTCCTAGTGCCGAGGTATCAGCTCCTACTGATGCCTCTTCTAAAACAAGAAAGGTTGTCGTCATCAAGGCTCCCTCCTCTCAGAAAGGTCTTGCTGGCTCTTCTCAGCCTAGTATTGCCGATCTACGCAAAAGGGGTTGCTTCGCCAAGGCCTCATACTCCGCCGCCAAAGACCAGCTCGCTCTTCACAAAAGCCCTGCGGCAGCGGTGGCTACACAGCATGTCCGAGGTAAAGTCCTAACTCAGACGGAGAGTGGGAACAGCCTCGCTCGGGTTGAGTATGCCAATAATTGGAATGCTTGATCAGTCGAGGGTAATCCAGTACCAGCCGTTTCAACTCTCCGACATCAGCAGCCGTCTGCATCAGGCTGCCAAGATCGTTCTTGAAAGTGATAAGATGAATGAGGTAATTGTTTTTTATGGAGTTTTGATTAGTTCTCTAGATACTATTATATATACTCTAGTCCCCAAAGCTTGCAACCGAATAACTTGTTATTCGTTTGGAAGTTTTATGATGCTTTACTTAGTTTAGTTTTATCTTAGAGTTCGAACCTCTGTCCAACTAGATCTGCATTAAATTCTTCTTGATTTGTGTATGTCTGAACCTTGAATATCCAGCCTCCTAGATCCGGGGTTAAGTTTTGCTTGACTCGGATCTGTTTAAGCTTTGAATATCCAGCCACCTAGATCCGGGTTAAGTTTTGCTTGACTCGGATCTGTCTAAGCTTTGAATATCCAGCGACCTAGATCCGGGTTAAGTTTTGCTTGACTCGGATCTGTCTAAGCTTTGAATATCCAGCCACTTAGATCCGGGTTAAGTTTCACTTGACTCGGATCTGTCTTAACTTTGAATATCCAGCAACCTAGATCCGGGTTAAGTTTCACTTGACTCGGATCTGTTTTAACTTTGAATATCCAGTGACCTAGATCCGGGTTACGTTTGCTTGACTCGAATCTGTCTTAGGCTCGAATACCTATTTACCATTTGCTCTATTGCTTAGGTTGCGCATGATCGGCGGACTGCCGAATTCCAAAGGATGCTTTTTGCGCATAGAAAATTGGAAGAAAAGTACGAGAAGGTTATTCCTGTGGTAAAGAAAGCTGGTAAGTCGACAAACTCTTGCGTTATCTCCGAAGCTCTCATTGTTTTGTATACGAGATGTTGGCTCACTTTGTTGGTAAACAGGGAACATCAATAATCTTAACATCCGTCTTGAGAAGAAGGTTAAGGCCCTGGAAGGTTAGTTACTCTTTTACTTTATATACTCCCCTTTGAAATGTGCACTAAGTTTCTTTTAACTCTTTTGGCTTTGGTAAAGCCGAGTTACAAACCTTTGCAGCATCTCACCAAGATTGCACGCCCATGCCTGATGTGATGCTGCATTTTTTAGAACAAAGCGCTACTCATTCGGCGCAGCTGAAAGAAAAATATGACGAGATAGATCGCTTGCGCGCCGAGGTGGAGGCCCTTAAGCTCTCTCAGAAGTCCGAATTAGAAAAGGTCGACCAGGAGTTCTCCGAGGAGAAAAATAGGCTAGCTCTGCAATTGCAGAAAAATAAAGAGCTCCTCGAGGCTGCCGAACTGAAGACACGGGGAATGAGCGAGGAGATCACTCGCTTTGAGAAGAGCAAGATTGACTGGGCTAAAGACCTTCAGATAATGCTGAGTTATATTCATCGTAAGCTTCTGACCGCGGCCGGGTTATCTTTTTCCTTTTCTCTTCTTGATCGATCGATCGTGTTTTGCGCAGACCATTTTCCAGAAGCTAAGCCCGTGAGCTCTAAAGCGGTCCTTAGTGCTCATGTGCGCCGAGGTGTTCCTGTTGACGCGGACTCGGAATACTCGATGGAAGATTTCCTGGTTGCTGTCGGCGCTGCAGTTGGTCCGATGAAGATTATGGGTAGGGATTTGGTGCAGGCAGCTATCCGAGCCTACCATGTTCTCTGGCCGAATACATCTGGGACTCCTAATATTGATGAGGTCAAATTGCTGGTGGAAAGATTAATGGCATCTGAGAGGCAGCTAAGTCTTTGGAGGGAATCGGCCGGACGAGCTGGTGCTGATATGGCTCTCACTGTCATCATGTCATGGTATGAAGATATTTCTCTTGATATTTTGAGAAATTTGCGCACTGGTTCCCGTTGGGTTGAGGACCCAGACTTTGTCGCTCTCCGGCAAGCTCGTGCCTTCCAGCTCGTTGAGTATGCCGACGTGCATACCTGGAATGAAGGTCCGAGTTTCCTTCCTAACCCAGAGGACGAGGTCGTAGTCGAGGATGCTTCGGATAACAACTCAGCTGAACAAGGAGAAGATGAGGGTGACTCGGCTACTTCTGGTGGTTCCAGTTCGAGCTCAGATGGTAACGGCGACGCGCGATCCTCCTCCAAAGGTACTGGCCATTCTATTGCGCAAGCTGACGCTCCTCAGCAGCCTCGGGCTTCCTCCAAAGTCGCTCCTGGGTCTGTGGAGGGCGAGGCAACCTCAGCCGAAGTTCCCCTACCTCGGAGTGCCGAGCCCCTGACCAAGTTATTGCCTCTCCAGCTAAAAACCTCTAAGTCATTTCTTACCCCTGGTATGCCGGGCGTATGTTGTACGTGGAATATTTGTCCGTCTTTTGTACGGTATGAATTTCTTTTGCCGTGTGCCGCTGAGACATATATAGTTGTAATCGTTATTACTTTGTTTAACTGGTCTGGTTTGTCCGAATCCTTGCTTTGGCGGCCTTCCACTTCTTGAGTTTGGAGCATACATTTGCCTTTGTGCTCCCTTAGTTCGACGTGCAATACCTCCTGACTTTGATAAACTTTGCCACTTGACCACTGTGGTTTGGACGGTTAGTCTGGGTGTAAAGCTTGAAGACCGTATTCGGGGGGAGCGAAATAATATCACTCTGGGAACTGAAGTTTGATACCCACTCTTGCGACAAAGGATAACCCATACTTAGGAATAGCGTAGGGTAGTCCCCGGGCCACCGCTTAAGGCAACGATGTTGAATATATAAACCAAATTTAGAAACAATATAGGACATCCCCCGAGTCATTGCTCAAGGTGCCGAGGTTTAATATGTGTCAGTCTCCGAGCCACTGCTTTGGCGCCGAGGTTCAATACCTGAATCGAACTTAGAAACAATATGGGGTAGTCCCCGAGTCACTGCTCATGGTGCCGAGGTTTGATACATAACATGAAATTAAAGACAACATGCGGCAGTCCCCGAGTCAGTGCTCTGGACGCCGAGGTTTGATACATAACATGAAATTAAAGACAACATGCGGCAGTCCCCGAGTCACTACTCTGGACGCCGAGGTTTGGTGCATAACATGAAATTAAAAATAACATGCGGCAGTCCCCGAGTCACTGCTCTGGACGCCGAGGTTAAATACATAAACCATAGTTAAAAAATAACACAGTGCAATCCCCGAGCCATTACTCAAGGTGCCGAGGTTTGATACATAACATGAAATTTAAAAACAACATATGGCAGTCCCCGAGTCACTGCGCTGGACGCCGAGGTTCAATACATAGCTGGTGCTCCCTCCGAAGCACCATTTTACAATATGTCATGGATGACTCCTACGAGTAAAATGGACGAAGTAAGGCTATGTTCCATGGTCTTTTCGATTCTTCGCCGGCTTTGTCTGCCTTGTTCTTTCCTGGTGATTGAGCATCGATTACGCATCATTGTGCAATGCTTTGCTCACAATGAATGGTCCTTCCCTTGGAGGCGACAGCTTGTGCATGCCGGCCGTGCGTTGCACTAGCCGGAGAACTAAATCTCTTCTTTGAACACTCTTGGATTCACCTTCTTGCTGTGATATCGTCGCAAGTCCTGCTGATCTTGATAACACCAGATCTCGGGCTTCTTCTAGCAGATCGACATCATCTTGCCGAGCTACCTCATTTACTTCAGCGGTTGTATACTGGGTAACCCTTGGCGACTCATGTATTATGTCGGCTGGAAGTACAGCTTCTGCCCCATACACTAGAAAAAATGGTGTATAACCTATTGATCTGTTTGGGGTAGTCCTGAGGCTCCATAGTACTGCTGGTAGTTCCTCAATCCAACATCCTGCCGACCTTTGCAGTGGTTCGACGAGTCGTGGTTTTATCCCGGACAGTACCAGTCCATTAGGTCTTTCCACTTGCCCGTTGGACGCTGGGTGAGCCACAGAGGCGACATCTAAACTTATGTGCTTTTCTTGACAGAATCTAGCAAAAGCTCCTTCTGCAAAGTTTGTGCCATTGTCTGTAATAACACTGTGTGGGTAGCCATATCTTAAGATAATATCTTTGAGGAATTTCACTGCTGTGGGCCCGTCACATTTCTTTATTGGTTTCACTTCAATCCATTTTGTGAATTTGTCCACCATTACAAATATGTGGGTCATCCCGCCTCGGGCCGGCTTAAATGGTCCCACCATATCTAAGCACCATACAGAAAATGGCCAAGTAATTGGTATTGTCTTTAATTCGGACGAAGGCACATGTATTTTGCTGGCATATCTTTGACAACCATTACATTTTTCGACCAGTTCTTTGGCTTCTTTCAACGCTGTTGCCCAATAAAACCCATGCCTGAATGCTTTGGCCACTAAGGCTCGGGATGAGGCATGATGTCCACATTCTCCTTGATGTATATCTAGGAGGATCTACTGGCCTTCTGCCGATCTCACACATCTTTGCAATATACTTGTGACACTCCTTTTATACAGCTCATTGTTTATGATTGTATAAGCTTTAGCTCTTCTCACTGTCTGTCTCGCCAATATCTCGTTACTCGGCAAAATCGCATCTTTAAGGAAAGAGAATATGGGTTACGCCCATATAGGTGTGATTTTCTCTGGTGTAGTCTCACTATCTATTTCCATATTTTCTGCCAACATAACTACCTCGGATTTCTCCATACTCATACTTGCATCAGCTGTCTTTGTTTTTGGAAATTCTAGGTTACATTGCTTATCAATTTCCATCGGCACATTATCTTCTCTTGATTTTGCCGGAATAAAGATGGATTCGGACTCTGGTGACGGTGTTATTGATGGCTTCCTTAGGTGCTCTAGGGCGATACCTGGGGGAATTGACTGTCTGGTTGATCTGAGTTTTGATAGTGTGTCTACTGCGTCGTTTTCTGCCCGAGGTACATGATGAAATTCACATCCTTCGAAGTATCCACTGAGTTTTTGCACATGAAATCTATACAAAGCCATATTATCATCCAACGCATCCCAATTGCCTGAGACTTGCTGTACTACTAGATCTGAATCTCCATAGCATAAGATTCGGCGTATGCCAATCTCTTTTGCCACCTTCAATCCATGGACTAGTGCTTCATATTCGACTACATTGTTTGACGCTGCAAAATGTATCTGCAGCACTTATCTCAGCTAATTTCTTTTTGGCGAGGTTAATACTATTCCTGCCCCCAAACCGTTTCTTAGTTTGGAACTGTCAAAGTGCATCGTCCAATAATTCGGATCTGGTAATGGTGGCTCATATTGTACTTCGGCCCAATCTACGAAGAATTCGGCCACAGCCTGAGATTTGATTGCATCTCTCCTATCGAATTGCGGAGCATAAGGTGACAATTCAATTGCCCATTTTGCTATTCGGCCACTTGCATCTTTGTTGCTCAATATGTCGGCTATGGGTGCTTCACAAATCACTTTGATGGGGTGCTCTTCGAAGTAATGTTTAAGTTTCTTTGCTGACATGTACACTCCGTAAGCCATCTTCTGATAATGTGGGTAATTTTGTTTTGAGGCTGATAGCACCTCGCTCAGGTAATACACCGGCCTTTGTACTGACCTATCATCTTCAATTCGTTCCACCACGATCACAAATACCACTACTCACAGGTGGCTGCTATGTAGAGTAACATAGGCTCTTTGGATAATGGTGAAGCTAAGACGGGCGCTGTGACTAACATCTTTTTCAATTCATGAAATGCACTGTCTTCTTGTGGAGTCCAAATGAACTTATCCGATTTTTTCATTAGCTGGTAAAGTGGTAGTGCTTTCTCTCCTAGCCGACATACAAATCGGCTGAGCGAGGCTAAACAACCTGTGAACTTTTGTACGCCATTCAGACATCTTGGCAATTCCATCCTTTCCACTGCTTTTATCTTAGTTGGGTTGGCCTCTATACCTCGGCTAGATACGATAAAACCGAGCAATTTTCCCGCTGGCACACCAAATGTGCATTTTTTCGGGTTAAGCTTCATTCAAAACCTTCTCAGGTTCGCGAAAGTCTGCCGGATATCATCCAATAGCGTTTTGCTTTCTTTGGTTTTCATAACCACATCATCTACATATACTTGTACATTTTTCCCTATTTGGTCATGTAGACATTTTTGCATGCATCTCTGATACGTTGCTCCTGTGTTGCGTAGGCCGAATGGCATGGTGCGATAGCAATAAGCCCCGTACGGGGTAATAAACGCAATCTTTATTTGATCAGCCGGATTTAACGGTATTTGATGAAAACCAGAATACGCGTCTACAAATGATAATAGTTCACAAGCAGCGGTCGAATCAATGACTTGGTCTATTCTAGGTAAAGGGAAAGGATCTTTTGGACACGCCTTGTTCAGGTTCGTGTAGTCGATACACATTCGCCATACAATGGCTACATTTGGATCGTCCTTCTTCTTTTCTACCAGCACCGGGTTTGACAACCAATCCGGATACAGAACCTCCATGATGAACCCGGCCGCTAGGAACCGAGCTATTTCATCCCCTATTATTTTTCTCCTGTCTTCGGCGAAGCGGCGGAGAGGTTGCTTCACCGGCCTTGCTCCTGGCCTTACATTCAGAGAGTGCTCAGCCAACTCCCTCGGAACACCTTGCAAATCCTAAGTTGACCATGCAAAGATATCCCGATTCTCACGGAGGAAGTTGGTGAGCTCGCTTTCCTATTTAGCATCTAGGCCGGCACCAATAGTAACGGTGCGCTCTGGGAATTGCTCATCTATCTGAAACTTCTTTGTTTCTTTAGTCGGCTGAAAGGAGACACTTCCATGTGGATTGGCTAATGCCGGCATATTCAGCTGTGCCGACTGAGCGAGGGCTGCTACCTCCTGAATCCTTCTTTTTTCTCTTGCTATAACCAATGACTCGGCCAAATTTGACCCGGCTGAAGCACATTCCATTGACTTCCTGTAATCCCCTGCTACTGTTATCACCCCTTGTGGTCTGGGTAGCTTCATTTTCAGATAACTTACATGACAGCTGCCCATGAATTTGGCCAATGCTGGCCGTCCGAGTAGAGCATGATAACAACTCTCTAGATCCACCACTTCAAACTCTAAGTTTTCTGCTCTGCAGTTATCTCTTGTGCCGAATAACACATCCACTCGAACCTTACCAATGGGTTCGCACGAAAGCCCTGGTACTATCCCATGGAAAGTGGTCCTCGTGGATTGCAGCATGTTCTGCGATATTCCGAGTTTATGCATGGTATCTTTGTACATGATGTTGATACTGCTCCCATTGTCAATGAGAACCTTTGAAAATTTCACATTAATGCTTGGTCCGACAAATGTCGGATCCAACACGAGTGCATACGACCCCGGACTCGGCATTATATTGGGGTGATCCTTTATGCTCCAAGTTACTTCTTGATCTGACCAAGGCACATATCTCGGTACTGTCGGCATAACCGCATTTACTTCCATATGCCGGCGCTGCACACTCTGCTTGTCTTGCTGTTCTGTTGTGAACACACAATACGACTGATGATGTTCTCTGTAATCATTGCATCCATTATTTCCTGGATTCGTCCTTCCATCCTGGCCTTGGTTTATCACTTGATGCACCGCATCTCTCCGGTCCGAGTTGTCATACCTCGGGGGAGGAGGTGGTAACATTAGTTGCTGTGTATTTGCTCCAGTCAACTGCGGCTGATGCGGCTGATGTGCCTAGAGAGGCGCCGCATGTATGCCTGTGGGGTTTCCCATTGCATTTTTCATCCATGCACATTGGCGGGTCGTATGGTTGGCCGGCCTGGCTGGGTTTGACGTGTGAAATTTACATGGCTGATCTAACATAGACTCGAACGTGTACTTCGGCCTCTCCTGCCATTGCTTCTTTTGTTCTGGTGTCCACTGTCTTTTTCCTTCATTTCTTGGTGTCCATTGCTAAGGACCATTCTTTTGCCGTTGAGTAGTTCCGTGACTCGGCTGATCTTGCACTACTGCTGCCACCTGTGCTGAACCATATCTATAATCCGGTCTCTCTTCTCTTCTTCTTCCTCTGATGTCATTGCGCCTGGATGACCCGGCCACATCTCTTGCATACTGATCTTGAAGTTCCCGATGATCTGCCGACATTAATTCTGGTTGCGTCGGATCTCCCAATGCATAGGAATCCGCTATTCTGATGGTTTCTGCCAATGTGGTTGGCATATCTCTTTACAGTCGCTGCCATAACACACTGGCATAGCGGCATCCTTGAGCGAACCAAGCTATTGCTTGTGATTCTATAACTCCTTCACACGAGTTCCTCAGGTTACACCACCGAGTTAAGAACTCTCTGTCTGTCTCATTCGGCCTTTGTTTGCACATGGCTAACTGATGCGGCCTGTTTGGCCTCTTGTAGGTACTGGTAAAGTTGCTAACGAACATTTCTTCAAAATCCAACCAACAGTTGATGTTGCCTGCTGGCAGATTATTCAGCCATACTCTAACTGGTCCTTCCAACATTTGTGGGACATACCGTACTGCCCATCGTAAGTTCCCACCTGCTATTTTCACAGCAGTGGCATAATCAATCAACCAGTCTTGTGGTTTGGTGCTCCCATTGTATGTCTTTGTGCCTCTTGCCAGCTGAAAGTTCGGCACAGGTGGTTCGCCCATGATCCGTGGTCCGAAGCATGTCGACCCTGTTCTTCCAGCAACTCGGATCGGTATAGCCAGTCTAGCTTTACTCTGGCATCATTTGATGGCAAATCTCTGTACAAAACTCTGTCTTGCATTCCATAGTGGTTATTTCCACCATGGATCGCATATTCCATCTCGGAATATCCATCATTGTACCTTTCATTTACTTGATTGTGGCGAGCTGGTCTTGCTTCTCTTTCTTGCCGAGGTTCATGTCTTGGCTGCGGATTGTGCGGCGGTTCTCTCCTTCCTTCGACCGGGATATTGTTCTCGTGATTTCCTCTTCCGAGTTCTCCTCTGCCGAGATCTCCATTGCCTCGGCTTCCGCCGACTTTCTCAAAGACGGCCGGGTTCCTCTCGCCATCATACCCGGCTTCCGTTACCTCTGTTCTCGTTTGCTTTCCCGGCTATCGCCGGATCATATGGAACGATTTGCTTGTTTCTCTTTCCTGAAGTTACCGCTCTGTCTTTTCGTGCATTGTTTCCGGGTGAGGATGCTGCTGCCACAGATAAGGCAGGTGCTGCTCCAGCCGAGTGAACCATTCGCGAGGCCCCTGGCCTCGCCGGGTCTGCTCTGAGCATTTCTTCATTCTGCTGGTTTGCAATGCGCACCAGCTCATTTACTCTTTCTTGCTGTTTCTGTCGGGCTTCGTCGATCAATCCCTCTAACTCTAATTCTGCGGCATTTGCCGCTCTCAGGTTCTTTGCCGGGGTACTGTACCTCGGCAAACCTAAATCAACTGATTCTGCCTTATGAGCATCGTGCTCCTTGTTGATATCATCCATGAGGTTCTTTCCTCTTAATCTTAACTCGTCAACCCGCTCGGGGGCGACGTCAAGCTTGTTTGCCTTGGCATATTCTCGCAGGGTCCTGTTTAAGGACTCCCGCAAGGCCGACACCTTTTTTGCCTCTACCAACACTTTTTGCCTGGTTTCTTCCAACTCTGCCTGAGCATTTGCCGGATCAAGTATCGGCGCTACAGGTGTAGTCAGGTTATCTATGGTTGCCTGAAGAATATTGTCTGGTCTTTCCAGAGGTGGTCCTCTTACCCTTGGTGCCTTTGGGGTTGTTTCGGCCTCTGGTGCAGTTGGCCGTTGAAGAGATTACCTCGGTGGGTTGTGGAGCTGTCTGCCTGGGCGCAACCTGCACACCAGCCGCCTGGTCTCTGCTGGATCCGGTGCCTGCTGCTCCTGCTTGCACCCCGGCTGCGACCATCACCTCAACGCTGCTAACTGGTCGCGCTCTGCGCGGACTGCTCGCGGCGCTAAGGGGAGGCTCTCCTGCAACAACAACCTGGTGAGGATAAACGCCGGAGACGTCGACGCCGACGTAGACCTGGTGCGCGCCCAAGTTGATGAAGACGCCGTTGCGTGGGGGAGTTTTTCCCTTGAAGTTGCCTGCGTTGTCGCTGACGTAGTCAGAGAGATCAAGTCTCCGGACCAAGCCAGAGACAACGCGCTCGCCAGTGTTGATGAAGTTTCCCGTCCGGATCATGAATCCAGCTAGCACCGCTGCTGGCCCCATGGTGGGCGCCAACTTTCGTGGTGGTGGCACGGCAGATGCCATGGGTAGGCTAAAGTATGGGGCTAATGGATGCTAGTGGGATATGGGGAGGGAAGATGCAGTTGATTCTACACACAAAAGACTAAGGCAAAGATCTTTATTTCTCCTTCCTTGGGCTACAAGTGCTCCTTGAGCTGTATACGGGGAGAAAGGAAGAACTTTACTAGCCTAACCGTACTAAATCAGCCGATCCCCTCTTCACGGTCCAAGCCTCCCCTTATAAAGGAGAGCCTTGGGTTCCTTTAGGGCTGATGTGGCAAGCATATTCGAGGAATATGCTTGTCCCAGAATAGTAGTTCGGTGGCCTTTTCCCTGTCGCCCTTCTAACGACGGCAAGGTTCCAGAGGGCCCCTCCTGCGTGCCTCGGGATTCAGGAATGTCACCTCCGTGACCTCCTTCTGCCCCTCTGTCACTCTGCACATTTGTCTCTTGCGCTCGGCTCCGCTCTGATTCTCCCTAGCCTGCGGCTAGAGTTTGACTTTAGGCTTCTCCTTCTCCTGCAAGCTTCGCATCATTCGGCTCCGCCTCGCGTAACTCGGCTCGTCCTTCACCTGCATTAAGATTATTCGGGCTAACCCGGCCGACATACCCAGTACCTTGGCCGGGTAATGCCTTTCCATTACCATGAGGGTCCTGCCCTTTCCTATATCGGCCGACCTCTACAGGATTCGGCCGACTCAGACTGTAACTCGGAGACTGGACGGAGGACATCCTTTTGTCTTTCCCCGTCCTTACCCTATCCTAGGTCACCTCCCCAACACTAGGCCTCCTCTCCGTCTCGTCTTCTGGCTCCGTGGATCTCCTGGTGAAATATAATTTTTGGCATATTTTCCGGGGTTTTTCCTGATAGTTGATTTTCTGCACAAAAAACAAGACACCAAGGTAATTCTGCTGAAAACAATGTCAGTCCGTGTTAGTTGTATCCAAATCACACAAGTTTAGAGGAGAAACAATAGCAAAGTGTTCGAGAAAGTACATACGTTTTGGACGTATCAACTCCCCCAAGCTTAGCTTATTGCTTGTCCTCAAGAAATTCAGTTGAAAACCGAGTGCGATAAAAGAACTTTCACAAACACTTTGCTTCATTTGATGTAAATATTCTCAGCACAGGAGTAGATGCTTAGATAATTCATAATAAAGAGTATGCAACTAAGTCTACTCAATAGTCATTGCAAGCTATGAAGAGAAACCAACTCAATAATAATAAGTAGCATGAAACATAAACATAAGAAACATTGCAATGCTCATAATAAGGTATGATAGAGTGGTATCTCGCTTGCCTTTGTTTGAAGAGCACAATATAAATGCCAAGGCACCTCTAAAGTTCACATGAAGACTAGAAGTAAAGATATCAGAGATACAAGCATCAAAGTCATGACATAATTAACCAAGTTTTGGAACAAACACAAGAATGACAACTATGCTCTCAAGAAGGTGCTCATAAAATAAGTGGTGACTCAACAAAATTGTGAAAACGATTTTGTGAAGGTTTGAAAGGCTTCCCAGTGCTGAAAGGAAGGTACTCATTAGCTTTGAGCTCTCATTGCCTCTATCATAGGCATCTTCATGTGGTTAAGGTGAAAGTGAGGTCCACTCTGAATCGTATGCTTGATAGGCCATAAACTAGAAATCCCAAGTCCCTTGAGTACGAGAGTCGCTCCGCATGCTACTCAACTTTGGTCACCTGAAAGTTCTTGTCATTGTAAATACATGCATATCATCGAGAACCGCCAACGGGGTACCCCTTGCACATGGTATAGGAGCTTTCCCATAACCAAATGACAAGGTAAGCAGACAATGAGCATCTCAGCAATATTTTTATTTACCATATGCATAGCTTTTTATTGAGGTGGCTTCATAGATGCTCATTATGGTGATGCTTCAAGTTTCCACCATGATTAGGCATGGCTTAGGCTAACGGCTCAGGCATTTCTCTAACACAATGTATAAACTCCATGAACTCACAACCTCCCCTTCTATTTCACATCATCGACATCCATAAACAAAAGAGCAAGGAATCAACTGGATGAGATATCCAAAAAGTGTTGAAAGCGTTCCCCGTGATAGCACGGTTCTGCTAACTCCCAGCATATAATTAGCAAGCATATAACTTTCATGGACATGTCACAATGGTTCAAAATTATTAAGCGCAAGGAATAAAGTGTGCCATCAAGTTCGTGAGAGCTTTACTAACTAACTTTCTCAAAACAGACAAACATTTTATTTTGGAAGAAAACACGACATATAGAATATGCGCTGAAGTAGAAAATGATGCTAATAGGTAGGTATGGTGGACACAGCTGGTAATATTGGTTTTGGGAGTTGGAAGCACAGGTAGAGCACATACTCAGTGCAAGTGAAGGCTAGCAATAGAGATGGAGCGACACACGAGAGAGCAATAGTTGTCATAATCATGCTTGCAACAAAACATGACTAATTATGGTATGAAAGCGATACAAGAACTCTGAGGCAAAGCAAATCATCGAGGCTTACTGACTATTGATTAGTCATATGCATGCATGAGCATGTGCCAAGTCAATTCACATGAATAGTCAGAGGAGGATACCACAATGTCATACCAAAGTATAAATAAAACAATGTAAGCAAACATTCATATGACAAACTACAAACTATTAGCAAGTTGGAGCTAATCATAGACAAGCAAGAACTACTAAGCATCCATAATGACATACACCTTACACAAACAGGCTAAGCATGCTCACCATGATGAGTATATGTACAAAAATGAAAAGAAATAGAGTTCGTTACCAGCCTCTTACCACACCTCCAGTTGTCTTAATCTTCATTATTGCCCTTCACTTGTGTGACTTGAATAATTAACATGAAACCAAAATCCACTAAGGATGGCTGAACCCTGCAAAGAACTCACAAAACCAAAGAAGAAGAAGAACAAATATTTTTGGTGTTTTCGAAATTTTTAGAAACAAGCAAACAAAGAAAAACCAAACAAAAACAAAGCAAACCAAACAAATCAAAATCTTTTTGGATTTTTCTTTTAAGGCAAACCAAAGCAAAGAAACAAACCAAGAGAAACAACGAAAATATTTTTGGTATTTTTGGTTTTTTGAGAAAGAAGCAACAAGAACCAAAAAGAAAGTGAAACAATGGATATACAAAGAACCGACCGAACATGATATATATATGATGTGATTTCGGTATACCTCCCCCCAAGCTTAGGATTTTGGCCTAAGTGGGGCTCAATCCCATGGTGCCCAAGTAGATGCACCTTTGTAGTATGTCGAATAAGCTCCCTCGTCTTGGTACGAGCTCGAGGATTCCCCTGTGTAGTATCTCGCGAGGTCATATGAGGGCGCTTCCTCCTGATAGTGGTCGTGGAAGTTAAGAGAGCGCAGCTTGTCATCCATCTCCGCCTTCGAGCGTGACCAAGGTCCCTGAGAAATACTGAACAAAGTGGTTTGGGGTACAGGGATCTCTCTCTTCCCCGTCAATAAACAACATTCTATAAACCAAGTTATCAAGAGTAGAGCTGGTGGTGACAAAGTGGTGCGCCTTCATGGTAGCAAGATCAAGCCTCTGAGGAGCCAAAACTATATCATGTGGGTCAACAACAATGTCCAAGGCAGCAACAATACAAGTAGCAATAATTCCCCTATAAATGGGTCCCTTAGCAGCTAGACGACGAGCAATGAGGGAACCAAGATTATACTTATCCTCATTGTTTAGCGCATCAGCTAAGAAGGCCAATTGATAGTTGGAAATATTACTAGTGTTCTCCCTACCAAGAACACTGGTGGCAAGATAGTAGGCAAAGTACCTGATGGCTGGAAGTTGAATATTCTTTATCTTTCCTTGTTGAGCTCTACGGTCATTGTCATTGGTTATTCCTCGGTAAAGCTCCAACAAATCAGCGGGAAGAGCTGGAATCTTTTTTGATGATCCAGTTGTACCAAGTCCCAGGTCCTTGCAAAATTTCTTCAAAGTCATAGAATGAGCCCTGCCATAAATTTTGAAAGACACAGAAGGCTTGAACATGCTGTTAGTAAAGGAGAAACTCTCCACAAATGTTTTAGTAAGCAAGGCATATTGTGCACTCTCGTCCTGCATGTAACTTGTTAGTCCAGCCCTCTGAATCAAAGTCATAAAATCGTTAAGAATCCCAATAGCTTGTAAGAAAGTTTGGCAAGGAAAGGTGGAGGGGTGCGCATCCCCTTCATCCCCCTCGTCACCTAATTGCGGAGTGATGAGATCCTCATTGTATGAGGGTCTAGTACTGCTAGATGACCTTGGAAGCCATGCCCTTCTAGGTGCATCACTCTCAAATATATCGTCAAATGTGTGGTGGTCCATGTCTTCACCTTTCTGAAATTTTAAACAACCATCAAACCAAGTGATTTCTAAGTTGATAGATGATGAGCAACTACTACAGGAACTTTCTGGAGGACTACACATGCATCAAAACAAAGTTTCTAAGCATAGGAAAAGCATGCAAGCTCAAACAATCTGTCACCTATAGCAGCAAAATACTCAAGATACAAACTACCAATCACAAATCTAATTGGACAAGTGGAGGAGGCACATACCAAGGAACAATCCCTCCAAAAATCAGCACTTGAGATGGGATTAACAAGGAGATCGAAAATCGTGAGCAAGAACAGCAAGAACTCGAGCTTGAGCAAGTTTTCCGGTGTTTTTCGGGAGAGAGAAAGAAGGTGGCTTTGAGGAGGCATCCTGGAGGGGCTCAGGTGGGCCAGACCCGCCAGGCGGCGCCACCTGGTAGGTCGCGCCTACCATAGGTGTGGTGGCCTGGGGTGGCCCCCTGGGTCACTTTAGGTACCTCTCTGCCCCTTTTTTCGAGGAAAAATTTATTTTGAATTTTCTGGGATTTTTCGGGAAACTTTATTTTTGGCTAATTTTCAGGATATGAAAATTGATTTTCTTGCAGAAACAGTTTTTTCAGAAGAAGCAAAATCAAACCAAAAGCCAAACTACAACAGCTCTAAGAAACTCAAACAAGCAAACAACTAGCACAACTAAAGCTAAAGCAAATACTAGGAAGGAGAAAAGTAAAAGAAAGCAAGTATAACCACAGTGAAAACATTATTTTGTTCATTAAAATCCCTTTGTTAACAAGGTTGATCAAGTCTTGTTACCAAAACAATCTTATATGAAACAAAACTTTGCATTCCACAAGGTGATTATGTTACCACATACTTGATAGCAATCGTCCCAATCATAATAGTTTCAAAATTTTCTTGTGGAATGGGACAATATATTTCTCCAACCTTGATGCTCTCAATATTTTCAATGGAATTCAGGCAATAGCTCTTAACAACCTTCTTGGGGAAATAGACAGTGTTCTCTTTGTCATTAATATTGAATGTTACTTTTCCTTGATTGCAATTGATGACAACACCTGCAGTATTAAGAAAAGGTCTCCCAAGAATAATAGACATATTATCATCTTCAGGCATTTCAAGCACAACAAAATCAGTTAAAACCATGCAATTATGAGAACCTTGAACAGGAACATTCTCACATATACCAACAGGAATAGTAGTTGACTTATCAGCCATTTGCAAAGATATATCAGTTGGTATCAACTTTTCTAGCTGGAGTCTCTTATAAAGAGAAAACGGCATAACACTAACTCCAGCTCCCAAATCACATAAAGCAGTTCTAACATAATTATTCTTAATGGAGCAAGGAATAGTTGGTATACCTGGATCACCAAGTATCTTTGGAACCTTACCATTGAAGGAGTAATTGGCAAGCAAAGTAGAAATCTCCTCATTAGGAATCTTACTTTTATTAGAGACAATATCATTCATATACTTTGAATAAGGAGCCAACTTAATAGCATCAGTCAAAGGAATTTGCAAGAATAAAGGTTTCATCCACTCACAAAACTTGTTGTAGTGTTCCTCCTCCTTTGACTTGTGTTTCTTACCTAGAAAAGGCATAGGTTTCTGCACCCAAGGTTCTCTTTCTTTACCATGTTTATTAGCAATAAAATCTTCCTTTGTGTACCTAGTGTTCTTAGTGTGCTTCTCAGGTTTTTCCTCACCTTCCTCCTTGTCAGGAGACTCATTTTTATCATTACCACTCTTAGTTTCAGCATTAGAGACAGATATACTATTAGGATCTATAGCAGGTTCAAGTGGTTCCTCAACTATCTTATGTTTTATTTTTCTTCCTCTTACGAGGACTATCACTATCTTCACCTTGTTGGGAATCCTGCTCTATTCTTTTAGGGTGTCCTTCAGGATATAAAGGATCTTGAGTAGCTATACCACTCCTAGTTCTAATTCCATAAGCATGTTTATCTCCTGAAGTATTAACTGGCATATCCTTTTGTACCTTAGCAAGCTGATCAAGTTAAGTTTGAACCATTTGAAAGTGTTTACAAAGCATTTTAATATCATTAGAAGTTCTTTCCACAATATCTTTCAACGGATAACTCTAGAGTTTTCCAATAAATGATTCTGAACTTGTTTATTAAAATTACCTTGTTTAACAATGAAAATGTCAAGTTCCTCTAAGAATTGATCAGGAGGCTTACCATAAGGAATATCTCCTTCATCAAAGTGTTGGAGAGAGTTTACCTCAATAGTAGATGAGTGGGGAACTGGCTTACATAATTCTTCTATAGGAGGTAGATTCTTCACATCTTCAGCTCTAATACCTTTCTCCTTTAGACACTTCTTAGCTTCCTTCATCACTTCATCATTTAATGCAATAACCCCCTCTTCTTTGTTGTTGGTGCTGGAACTGGTTCAGGAACAACTGGTTCAGGAGTAATAGGCTCAGGTGCATTCAGCTCAGTTGAAGTCCAATCATCATAATTCTTGCTTATCTTGGTCATTAATTCTTCAGCATCTGTAGGAGTATTTTTCCTAAAAACACAATCAGCAAAGCTATCTAGGTAGGTCCTAGAATCATGAGTTAGTCCATTATAATAAATATCAAGAAGCTCATTCTTAGGTAATGGACATCCAGGATGTGCATGAATCAAGGCACAAAACCTTGTCCATGACTCAGGCAATTTCTCTTCTTCTCCCTGTTTAAAATCAAAAAGTCTCTGCAAAGTAGCATGTCTAGCACTAGGAGGAAAATATTTCTGGAAGAAAGAAGCAATCAAGCAATCAGGGCTATCAATGGAACCAGGAGGTAATCTATTAAACCAAGCCCTAGCTTCTTCTTTTAGTGAAAAAGGGAAGATCTTAGTAACAAAGTACTTGCGCATCTTAAAATCATCAGAGAACAAAGCACTCATAGTAGAAAGCTCATTCATATGAGCCACAACACTCTCATTTTTAGTCCCACAAAAAGGCTCTTTCTCAACAATATCTAAATAAGACAAATCAAGAGAGAAATCATAGTCTTCATCTTTAATATCTATGGGAGAAGTGGCAAACTTAGGATCAGATGACAACTTAGGCATGATAGTACGTCTAGCAAGGAGACTCTTAATAGCACTAGTACCATGTGTGTTTTGGCACTCTTCAACAAAATCATCAGTGAACTCAATGTAACCATCATTAATATCATAACTCTCACTAGCCTCAGGTGAGCTAACAGGTGTAACAGTGGCTTCACTAGGAGTTTCGGTATTTCCTAGACTAGCAATTGTAGCATCTATAAAAGGACCTAATGAACCACTCGCATCAAGCACAGTAGAAGTAACATCATGAGCATCAAAAGCAGTTTCAGACTCAGCAGTAGTAGACGTGTGTGTATGATAGCGCTTGACGAGGTGGAAGAGGTTGAAGTAGATTCCCCAGTAACGGCACCAGAAAGCTCGATGGCGCCTAGTGTTTAATGTGGAAACTCTTCGTTGGAAACCCCAAGAGCAAGGTGTGAAGAATCAAGCAGCAAGTCTTCCGTCAGTTGAGACTGAGGTTATCGAACCAGAAGGAGGAAGGAAACATCACACAGGTGTTGGAAGCAACGTGGAGACTTGCACAACACAAACTCAAGACTCTGTCCCAACGAATCAGTGAGGTTGTCAAGCTCACTGGTTTGCTGTAACAAAGGATTAAACGTATGGTGTGGAAGGTAATGGTTTGCAGCAAGTAAACAAGTAACAGTGGAAGATGTATCAATGGTAAAGATTGGACCGGGGTCCATAGTTCACTAGAGGTGCTCTCCTTAGATAAACAACATGGCATGAAGGGTAAACAAATTACAGCGGGGCAATTGACAGGTGTTGGAGATATGCCCAAGAGGCAATAATAAAGTAGGTTATTATCATATCTTCATGCTTATGATAAATGTTTACATACCATGCTAAAATTGTATTAACTGAAAACATTAATACTTGTGTGATTTGTAAACATAAAAGAGTCCCTAGTAAAGCCTCTTGTTAAACTAGCTTGTTGGTTAATATATGATCATGGTTTCCTGATCATGAACATAGAAGATGTTATTAACAACAGGTTCATATCATTAGGAGAATGATGTGATGGACATACTCCTATAGTTAAGCATAGCATAAAGATCAAGTCATTTAATATAGTTCATTTGCTATATGCTTTCTGATACATAGTAACCTAATTCCTTCGACCATGAGATCATGCTAATCACCATCACTGGAAGGATGCTTTGATGACATCAAACACCACACTGTAACTGGGTGGCTATAAAGGTGGCATTGAGTGTTCGGAAAGTATGGGTTGAGACACATGGATCAAGAGTGGGATTTCTCCATCCATATGATGGATAGATATACTATGGGCCCTCTCGGTGGAATGTCATCCAATTAGCTTGCAAGCATGTGACTGGCTCACAAGGGATCACATATCACGGGAACAAGAAAAGAGTACTTATCGGTAATGAGGTTGAACTAGGTATGCAGAGATACCGACTATTAAAACCTCGGATAAGTAAACTATCGTGAGACAAAGGGAAATTGGTATCGTATGTAAGTGGTTCATTCGATCGCAAAGTAATCGTAGAAACATGTGGGAGGCATATGAATTTCCAGATTCCTCTATTGGTTATTGATCGGAGAAGTGTCTCAGTCATGTCCGCATAATTCACGAACCGTAGGGAGACACACTTAAGGATTCAATGTTGTTGAGTAGTTATGGAATGATGAGTAAGAGACCGAATGTTGTTCGGAGTCTCGGATGGGATCCGGGATATCATGAGGAGATCCGGAATGGTCCGGAGAATAAGATTCATATAAGGAAAGTCCTATTTCGGAGTTGGAGAATGATTCCGGTGTTTTCATCGAGAATGTTCTAGAAGGGTCCGGAAGGTCCGGCACTCCGGAGGGGAAGGGTACATGAATGTGTCATAACAAGTTGGAATGGTTGCATCATGTACTAGGTGTCATCTCTGAGCAAAATAAAGGGATAAATCAAATCCTAGTTTGAAAAGTCAAACACTAATTTGAAAAGTCAAACACTAATTTAAAAAGTCAAACGACAAGTTTGCTTGGTGGAGGGAGAGTAGGAAACCTACTTAGGGAGGAAGTCCTACTCCCTCCACCCGCCGGCCAAGGAGGAGGAGTTGGAGGAGGACTCCCTCCTCCCAACCACGCCTCCCTCCCACCTATAAAAGGAGGGGCAGGGGTGCCCCTCTTCCCTACACCTCTCTCCTCTAAACCCTAGCCCTAGCCTTGGCCTCCACCAAGTCGCCGCCCCTAGGGTTTGCCTAGCCTTGAGTTGGGGCCCTCCCTTGCCCTAGCCTTGGCCTTGTTCTCTCCCCTTGGTGCCTCTAATCGGTATAGCCCCATGGCTCTCTCATACTCCACCATACTCGCTCGGCTTAAGGCGAAGCCTGAGATCTCCCTCTACTTCCGGTACCACCGTCGTCTTGCGGAATCACGAGAGAGTGCTACAACCTCTCTTCGCTTTGGAACAAGGAGAGGAAGGTCTTCATCAGTCTAACGATGTGACCATTGTGGAAGCGCTGCCGAATTTCTGTTGTGGGAGGATCGTCTACGCGATCTTGAGATCGAAAGTGTACTACATCATCCACGAGAATCTGCTCTCGTTAACCGCTGGATCTTGAGGTTAGTACTCTATTAACTCATTGCTACAATCTAGTAGATAGATCTTGGCTTGTGTGTGTTCATGCGATAGAATTTTTTTGTTTTCCATGCTACGAACCCCTACAGTGGTATCAGAGCCGTGTCTATATGTAGATCTGTTGCACGAGTAGAACACAATGGTCATTGTGGGCGTTGATGCTTTTGTTGTCGATTGCTTCTTATGTACTTTGCATCTTGCGGGATGGTAGGATGAAGCGGCCCGGGCTAACCTTACATGACATCGTTCATGAGACTTGCTCCACGCTTGACATGCAACTTGTATTGCATAAGTGGCTTTGCATTTTGTGCTTTCTCCCAACATAGTTAAGATTCAATTTATAACGGGTGATTGACAATACTAGTATCAATGTTGTTGTTCTTGTTCGTAAGTTAGAACGACACTTATTGAAAGCCCCAAACCACGTAAAATATGCAAAGAAAATTAGAGGCGTCTAACTTTGTTTTGCAGGGGTGTGCCGTGATGTGATATGGCTATGATTGTGATTATATATGATGTATGCAACATTCCTTATTGTAAGTTGGCAACCGGCAGGAGCCATATGGTTGTCTTTTAATTCTGTTTAAGTCCTGCGTGTCTATTATTCAAAGTAGTTGTAATAGTCGATGCTGGTGGAGGACAACCATGAAGAGGCGCCATTGACCTTGAGGCCACACCGGTGATGATGGAGATCATGTTCGTGCTTGAAGATGGAGATCGGAAGCACAAGAAGAAAGGCCATATCATATCACATATTATGAATTGCATGTGATGTTAATCCTTTTATGCATCTTGTATTGTTTAGTTTACGACGGTCGCATTATAAGATGATCCCTCAAGCACACAATTTCAAGTTTTAAAGTGTTCATCCTTAGTAAGCACCGTTGCTAAAGCTCGTTGTTTTGAAGCACCACGTGATGATCGGGTGTGTTAGATTCTGCGAGTGTATACAACGTGAGCAAGCCAGATTTGCTCATGCGGAAGCTAAGGTTTGATCTTGACGAGCCTAGCATGTACAGACATGGTCTCGGAACACGGATCACCGAAAGGTAAAGCATGAGTCATATAGTAGATATGATGAACATGTTGATTGTTCGCCATTGAAGCTACATCAACTCTCGTGATGATCGGTTTTGATGTGGTGGATTTGGTTCGTGTGATCACTAAAAAAATGTGAGGGATATTGTTTTGAGTGGGAGTTCAACAACAATATGATTAAAAGTTGAACACTATTTATCATAAATTAAATCAAAGTGAATTTGCATAGTTGTTGTAGTCATTGGCATCCGTTTACCACCTTGCGCTTAGTTATAATTGAGATGATAGAACTATAGAATTCTGGGTAGTTACTTTACGAACTAGTATCGTATTGTTTTGAAGTGTTAATCTAAAGTTTAAAAGTCCCATTGCAAACTTTCAGTAAGTTTCGATTACTTCATGAAGTTTAATAGTTGGTATTAAATCAAGAGTAACAATTCCAGTGTTAGTATATAAGTATCATGTTTGTCTCCATGATTCTTGATATTTAAAAGGATAGTTTCAATATCAAGGTAATCTAGGAGTTTGAAAGATTTGTTTTAGAAACCATCATGTGTGGAAGATATTGCGATATCTGAAATATTATTTTTGTTACAACATGATAGAGTATAATATGGCAAAGTTTGTGTTCTCATATTTGATGAGAATTTACAAAAGGATGGAGACACTAGTTGTCTTAATCCTCCAAAAGGTATTGGAGAGCAACATTATACTCGCGATTCACCATAATAAGCTAAAGTAGCTTGATCATGAATAATTCCATGATAAGGGTGAATATTTGATGTAGGTAAAATGTTTACTGCACCAAGAGATTACTAAAGAAAGGAATTTGAAAGAACACCAAACATTTGATGATGGTGATCTACTTCAAAGTGCAAGTCCAAAGACATTGGTATTCTACTATACATGCTTTGGACTATGTGTCATGTATATGGCTCCACTATTGATGTTGATAGATTCTTTCAAACAGAAAAAGAAATACTGAAAGAGAATCTCATAAATATATGGCAGAAAAGAAAAGACTAGAATTGTTCAGCTTGGGTATATAGAGGATATACGTGTTATGGTTGTATTCTTTGCTTGTTAAAAATTTGGTTCTTAAGTATTGGATACTGAATTTGTTGGTATGAATCGTCATACGAAACAACAGAATTTATGAACTACAATGGCCTAAATAACTAGCAAAAGAATATGTGATGATGTTCATTGAGAACAAATAAAGTGTTATTGTATTGCTCGTTAAACATCAAAAGCTTGCCTTCAAGATTTGTTTTATCAGGTATTATGATAACAAAAGGGTTGTTCAAATAATTGCCGTAATCCATAAAAGATGGATGATTCACAAATCTCGTTGGAGAAATCACATCCATAAAACTAGTGCTAAAAATGTCGAAAGACAAATTGATTGAAAGATCACTTAGGAAGTGACATCGCCGTTTAAATTATATTGGAAAGAAAACATGAAGAAACTCCATGTGGATGGAATTTTGGAGTCCTTTTGATTTTTGATCAAATGACGCTTGTGAAACTTTCCTAGAGATAATTAAAACTTTGTTCATAGGCCAAAAGGGAACGAATGACTAGCTTATTGGAACTTGTACATATTATCGTACGAAGTCCATTATATGTAGTCAAGAGCGATGGATTTCAACTTCATATGCTTTCTCCGAAAATTTGAGTGAATATATGAATATTTACTTAAAAGGGATGAAGTATGAAACATTTAAAAAGTTCAAAGACTTTCGAGATGAAGTGCAAAATCATTGTAACAAGAATATAAATAGTTTATGATAAGATCATAAAGGAAGATATTTGAGTTACAAGTTTAGCATAAACACCTAAGATTTAAGGAATCATTCCGTGGATTTGCATTTCCCGAAACACCATAAGAGTATGGAGCGTTTGAGATATGTAATTAAAACCTTGTTTGACATGGTAAGATCAAAGGTGTAATTCATAAAACTGCCATTATATTTTAAAGATTAAAAGCTTTAGAGACTACCGTTTTTCCACTGAAAAGAGCTCCATCATAATCCGCTAAAATGACACCATATAAAGTTATGGTTTGGGATAAAACCCAAGTTGTCCTTTCTTAAACATTGGTATGCTATGCATAAGAAAGATGTTTGCAACCAAAGTCGGATGAACCTGTCTTTGTATGTTATTTCGAATAACTGTTAAGTATTCCTCCATAACATCGAAGACAAAAGTGTTTGTCACTTAGAACGTCAAGTTTCTTTGAGAAGAAATTTTTCGTGAAACGATAAGTGGGAGGACAATAGAACTTTGATAAGGTTAAAATAACCTTAGCTATATGTGCAAAGTTGCGCAGCACCGAAAAGTGTTCCGGAGGCAGCAACAATGCTCATGGTCTCGTGCCTCAAAGGTTGTGGTTACGAAGGTCAAAGTTTCTATTGAACCAAGTAGGTCGGGTAAACAATCAAATATCAAGATTTAAGGGTTGAATCATTATTTGAGAATAATGAACGGACTACATGCAAAGAAGTGATGATGGGCCCTGACTCCATAAAATGGCTTGAAGCCATAAAATCCGTGATAGTTCCATACACGATAAATCAAGTTTTGAACTTGAAGGACCCTCGAGAAAGGTGTAAGACCTTATAGTCGTGTTTGGATCTATAAAGAAATAGACATGGATGTTTCACATCTATGAAATAGTCGACATGTTGGGAAAGAGTTCACAACAATGTTCAAAGGTTGTATATGACAAGATTTGATCTTTCATAGCGATATTTAGTCTAGACGGATTAATGTAGCAACCACTACATATAATTTTGTTATGTGGTAGTTGAATAAACAAAACAAGTTCTTCTAATAGAATTATTACCTAGGACATGTGCATAACACGGTCCATAGGGTTTTGTTAATTCAAAGGATGCTAAAAGCATATGCAAACTTCAATGGTTGAAGTAAGCATTGCGGAGTTGGAATCTTCACTATGATGAAACTGTTAAAAGAGTTTAATTTCATCGGAGACAATGAAGATGCTTGCATTTGCAAGAAATTAAGTGGGAGCGCTAAGATATATTTCTAATACATTATGTGGAGGACATATTGTTGATTAGAAATGATGTATCTTTTATTAACACATATTAAGAATTTCATCCTGATGAAAGACTTAGGCAAAACCCAAATTTTTGGCATCAATAGACGCTAATATGGTTGTGCCGAAAGTACATAGATGATATATTGAATGAGTTCAATATAGAAACTACAAGAAAGGTTCTTGTCATACAGAAAGGATTGAATCAGTTCAATATTGATGATATATTCAAGTGTCTTGACACTTGGTAAGTGAAACAAAGATTCAAGTATAGATTGATACTTGATGTATGAAATCACAAAGAGTATTTATATCAATCATACTGTGATATGTACAAATCCATATATGTTCTATGCTCTAAATGTTATGAGCATATACCAGAATGATTCATAAGATGATCATTGGACGATAGTGAAGATATTCTTAAGATCTTTTGGAAGAACTAAGAGTATAATATTTTGTAGAAGTGGCAAATAGATGGTTAGTTCATTGTAAAAGTACTACATTGATACTAGTTTTCACAAAGTACAAATTAAGTTTATCTCAATCTAAACTAAGGGTGGCACAATATAATGGAAAGTAAGTTCCATAATGGATTTGGATGAGTTCCAAAGTTAAGACATTGTGACAAATACTACAACAAAAGGCTAAGTATATGACTGCTATTATAGCAGCAAAAGAGGGCATTTGTGTCAAGTAGTTTGTTATCAAACTAGGTGTAGTTCATAGCGGGATAATACTATGAAGATATATTGTACGACAATATTATCAACATGTTTTAACCCCAAAGAACTAAAGGTCTCACCAAAGGACCAAATTTATACAAAGCCATCTCATTAGAGAATGAGTGATGCGTAGGGACGCAAAGACATGCAATTACACACGGACCTAGAAGTGTCAGATCCGGAGATCAGTTGACCACTAGCAATCGTGTACATACAACACCGGAAAGCCATAGGTGTTGAATACACAAAGGTTTGAAACTAGATTATTGACTCTAGTGCAAGTGGGAGACTGTTGGAGATATGCCCAAGAGGCAATAATAAAGTAGGTTATTATCATATCTTCATGCTTATGATAAATTTTTACATACCATGCTAAAATTGTATTAACCGGAAACATTAATACTTGTGTGATTTGTAAACATAAAAGAGTCCCTAGTAAAGCCTCTTGTTAAACTAGCTTGTTGGTTAATATATGATCATGGTTTCCTGATCATGAACATAGAAGATGTTATTAACAACAGGTTCATATCATTAGGAGAATGATGTGATGGACATACTCCTATAGTTAAGCATAGCATAAAGATCAAGTCATTTAATATAGTTCATTTGCTATATGCTTTCTGATACATAGTAACCTAATTCCTTCGACCATGAGATCATGCTAATCACCATCACCGGAAGGATGCTTTGATGACATCAAACACCACACCAAATCGGGTGGCTATAAAGGTGGCATTGAGTGTTCGGAAAGTATGGGTTGAGACACATGGATCAAGAGTGGGACTTGTCCATCCATATGACGGATAGATATACTCTGGGCCCTCTCGGTGGAATGTCATCCAATTAGCTTGCAAGCATGTGACTGGCTCACAAGGGATCACATATCACGGGAACGAGAAAAGAGTACTTATCGGTAACGAGGTTGAACTAGGTATGCAGAGATACCGACGATCAAAACCTCGGATAAGTAAACTATCGTGAGACAAAGGGAAATTGGTATCATATGTAAGTGGTTCATTCGATCGCAAAGTAATCATAGAAATATGTGGGAGCCATATGAATTTCCAGATTCCTCTATTGGTTATTGATCGGAGAAGTATCTCGGTCATGTCCGCATAATTCACGAACCGTAGGGAGACACACTTAAGGATTCGATGTTGTTGAGTAGTTATGGAATGATGAGTAAGAGACCGAATATTGTTCGGAGTCTCGGATGGGATCCGGGATATCATGAGGAGATCCAGAATGGTCTGGAGAATAAGATTCATATAAGGAAAGTCCTATTTCGGAGTTGGAGAATGATTCCGGTGTTTTCATCGGGAATGTTCTAGAAGGGTCCGGAAGGTCCGGCACTCCGGAGGGGAAGGGTACATGAATGTGTCATAACAAGTTGGAATGGTTGCATCATGTACTAGGTGTCATCGCTGAGCAAAATAAAGGGATAAATCAAATCCTAGTTTGAAAAGTCAAACACTATTTTGAAAAGTCAAACGACAAGTTTGCTTGGTGGAGGGAGAGTAGGAAACCTACTTAGGGAGGAAGTCCTACTCCCTCCACCCGCCGGCCAAGGAGGAGGAGTTGGAGGAGGACTCCCTCCTCCCAACGACACCTCCCTCCCACCTATAAAAGGAGGGGCAGGGGTGCCCCTCTTCCCTACACCTCTCTCCTCTAAACCCTAGCCCTAGCCGCCGGCCTCCACCAAGTCGCCGCCGCCCCTAGGGTTTGCCTAGCCGCCGAGTTGGGGCCCTCCCCTTGCCCTAGCCGCCGGCCTAGTTCTCTCCCCTTGGTGCCTCTAATCCGTAGATCCCCAAGGCTCTCTCATACTTCACCATACTCGCTCCGGCTTAAGGCGAAGCCCTGCGAGATCTCCCCTCTACTTCCGGTACCACACCGTGTCTTTGCCGAATCGCGAGAGTGCTACAACCTCCGCTTTCTGGAACAAGGAGAGGAAGGTCTTCATCGAAAATCGAACATGTGACGTTACTGCAGGAGCGCTGTGGAAGGATCGTCTACGCGATCTTGAGATCGGAAGTGTACGACTACATCATCCACGAGAATTTGCTCTCGTTAACCGCTTTGGATCTTCGAGGATTAGTACTCTATTAACTCGTTGCTACAATCTAGTAGATAGATCTTGGCTTGTGTGTGTTCATGCGATGGAATTTTTTTGTTTTCCATGCTACGAACCCCTACAACAGGAACTAAGCAAGGCATAACAATACAATTACTAGCTAGAAAGATCCTATGAAGTTTATTTGGCAATACAACAATATACATAGACCGTAATCAGACTGCATCTATGACTAGAAGTCCACCTTCAGGTTATCATCTGAACCCCCTCCGGTATTAAGTTGCAAGCAACAGACAACTGCTTTAAGCAAAGTGTGTAAGGTAAACAGTCCACATGTTCCATGAACAAGAGACCGGTGTTTTCTCCCTAATAGCAACATCACATCTACAACCGAAGATATTTCTGTCACTTCCCTTGGAAACTAGAGGCATGAACCCACTAGCGAGCATAAATACTACCTCTTGGAGTCACTAGCAACTACTTGTCCAAGATAACCACTAGCAACGGAGAGCATGCAAGATCACAAACAACACAGACATGATAAAATCATAAAGATAAAATCATTAATCAAACCAACATAATAATCTCAATATCCATCGGATCCCCGCAAACACAACATGCATGATTACAAATAGATTAGATCTTGATCATGAACGGAGCTCACAAGATCTATACATGAAAGCATAAAGGAGGAGATTACAACCATCTAGCTACTATATACACCCATAGTCCAAGGTGGAATTACTCACGAATCATACCGGAGAGAAGGCCTCCGGGATGATCTCCCCTCCGGCCGGGTGCCGGGAAGAACTTCAGATCCCCTCGATCTAGGGACGATGGTGGCGGCGGCTACAGATGGTTTCGTGGAATATTGATCGGGTACTCAGGGTTTCTGCATTAGGGGCTTCTTATAGGCGAAGGGGCGAGTCCGGGAGGTGACCAGGGCCGCCAAACCCTAGCTGTGCACCTGCCTCAGAGTGCCCCCTGGCCCCTCCGGCCCTCCTCTGGACTTCTTGTTCCCCACGGAAAATAATTGACTTTGACGTTTGTCCCATCCAATTCCGAGAATATTTCTTTACTAACTTTTCTGAAACCAAAAACAGCAGAAAACAGGCATCTAGCAATGTTGCAACTTGTTAATAGGTTAGTACCAGAAAACATGTAACAAGCACCTCAAAGTGTGGAGAAGTAAAGGAAAGTAGATACTAAACAATCATGGATCATCAAAAATTATAGATACATTTCCAACGTATCAGCATCCCTAAGCTTAACTCCTGCTCGTCCTCGAGTAGGTAAGTGACAAAAGAATAATTTTTGAGGTGACATGCACCCTCACAATAAATATCCAACCATTTGCAAGCATTGAAAGCTGGGATCAAAGAACTCTAAACATGTGCATGAAATATGGAGTTCTAACAATAGGACATAGTAACTATGCATGCAACATGGCAAGCTACAAACAAAGATCATGAATAACATGCATTGAAAAACGTTTGTTTGTTTCACATACAGGAAACATAGCATAGTGGTAATCAGCTTGTCCCTCATAGAGTAGCAATATAATGCATAGGACACCTGCAAAGTTCACAAGGGTGACTAAAAACAAGTATCACATGAACAAGTAATAACACAATATGCATCAATTAATAAGCTTTGGAACACTGCACACAGAATGACAACAATGTATCATGGGAATATGGTGCTTTTTTCTCTCTTTCCTCTTTTCTCAATGTGTCTCTCTTTTTTTATAAGAAGAATGCTTCATATATGTCACTATGGTGATGCTGCAAGTTTCCACCATGATTAGGCATGGCTTAGGCTAGCGGCCCAGGCATTTCTCTAACACAGAATACAAACTCCATGGACTTACAAGTTCCCACTTCATTTCACACCGGTAACATCCATAGACAAAAGAGCATGATATCAACGGAGCACAAAAAGTACAAGTGCAATGTTGAAAATGTTCCCCGTGATAGCACAGTTCTGCTTATCCCAACTTATAAGTGCAAGCATATACAGCAAAGTTGCCTCAATGGTTCAAGTTTATTAGGGTCAAAGAATAAAATGTGCCATCAATTTCATGAGGGCTTTAATCACTAAGTTTTCAAATAATAAAAATAGTCTTTAATTGGAAGATAGCTGAAAACAAGAATATACTTAGAATGGTGTAACACTCCATGTATAGGAGTTTATAGTGGACACTTTGGAATAACTTGGTTTCTTGGGAGTTGTAAGCATGAGTAGAACTTACTCATGCAAGTGGAGTCTAGCAAAAGACTGGTAGCAACCAACTAAGAGAGCAATAATGTCCATACATGCAATGCAACAAAACAAACTAATCAAAGCAAAGAGTGGTACTACAAGTCAAGGACTAAATGATCATAGAGGATAATGGTGACTTGTCATAGTCATAACATGGTGTAAGCATGTGCCAAGTCAACCCAAGCAAAACATGAAAGGAGAATACCACAATACTATGCTTTTGCATGCTAAAACAACACATAATTTCTTCAAGGCACACTAAGCAATCCCAATTGTTTGGAACAAGACATGCTACAACAATAATCACTAAGCATAGTCCTAAAACAACACCTAGCATGTCATGTTAAAGTCTAAGTCACAGTCAAATGCAAGCTCCTCTTGTACTTCAAGCAAGAACTTACTACTCCTTTCCAAACACCAAGCAAACTTATTTGCAAAACAACACAGCGAGAGCGGGGGTCCAAACTACTAAATCAAACTAAATAAACTAAGCAAAGCAAACTAAAACTAAGACGCTCCAAGAACAACATAACTATGCATGAAACAATAAAAGTGAAGTGTCTAGACAGACCTGAGCTTTTTATTGATGAAGAAGGGGATGCCTTGGGCATCCCCAATCTTTGACGCTTGTACCTCTTGGTTATTTCTTGTGGTGACACCATGGTGGCATCCCCAAGCTTGAGCTTTTGTCCATCCTTCATCTCATTGCATCATTCTCTCTCTACACCTGAAATTTTTCCTTCATATAAAACTTCACACAATCTTCATTAGCAACATTAGCTTATTCAAAAGATATTAGACCACTGGCAAAGCTTTGGAACAGCAAGGATTTTCACTGAAAACACAATCTACTGTACTATCTCCTTCAAAGAAACTCAATTTACCTGAAGAGAGCTCAAAAAGGAATCAATAAGAAGCAAATGCAAATAATGGCAGAAATCTGTCAAAACAAACCAGCAGGTAGAAACGATTTTTTTCGAATATATTATATTGCTCAAATAAAAAAGTGTTGAACTAGAGAAAGTTATCCAACATACTGGGGGATTTATTCGTAAATTTTGATCTCAATCCGAGTTACAGAGCCTCCTCACGATTTTTTTTGGTGGAGGACAAAAATCTGTTTCGGGACAGCAACTCCCCAAATCTTAGTTCCCTCTCATTAGAGGTCGTTCTTGGCACAAAAAGCAAACAAAAAGGATAAGGAGAGGTCATTATAGTAGTAATAACTTCCAAGACTCAAGGAAACTCTTGGGTTATCTCCCAGCAAGTACTTTTCTTTAACGCCTTTAAGTTAGGCACAAAAAGCAAGAAGAATTAAGTATTTTCAAATGAAGAATTGCCCCTCTTGTTCCTTATTTTCTTACCTTTCTTTTTATTCTGAGGGAAGATATGATTGCTTACCTGGGGAGTAAAGTGCATGATGCCTTCTTCCATGTCTATTACTGCCCCAAGGTGTTTCAGTAGAGATCTTCCATGTGTGATCTGTCCTTTGCCTACACATTCAATAACAAGATAATCAGTAGACACCATTTTCCCTGAGATTTTTGTAAACACACCTTAAGCTATTCCAATGGGTAATATAGTGGCATTGTTGGTAAGAGAGATTTCCTCTCCTCCTTCAATAATCCCCCAAAGACTCAAGGAATCAAAAATATCTTTAGGCATGAGACAAAATTCAGACATGATATCACAGCGAGCATCAAAAAGTGTAGTGTTTATTGAGACTTTAATTGTGGGAAACCAATTTGAAGGCTCGGAATTTATGGTAACATAATCATGGTAGGCCCTAAGAGTGTGATAGCAAATATTCATGGCAGCAATACTGGTCTCAAGATGGTTCAACCTAGCAAAAATACTTGTGAAAGAGGAATCAGACTTGCCAGGTGTATCATAGATCACGATTAATTTTCTTATAGCATCATAAGCTTCATCCTCAGTACAAAGCAAAAAATCCTTTCCAGCCATAGCATCCAAAGCATATATATAACAAAGAGCAATACCGCGGTAGAAACTATCAATAACCAAGCTAAGACTCATCTTAGGCTTAGTTTCCCTTTGTAAAGCAGAGATTCTAGACCAAGCTTCTTTGAAACTCTCTTCACTTTTTTGTTTAAAAGTAAAGGTCTTTTCCATAGGTGTCACAGAGATTGGATCAAAACCAGACAGGGTGGTAACTAAGGTAGGAACTAATTTTTTTGTGTTTTTGACTAAAGCAAGCAAACCAAGGTAGACTATTTTTTTTGGGTTTTTTGAAAAGAGGCAAACAAAACCAAGCAAAAAAAACAAACCAAACTAAAAACAAAGTAAAGATAAAGTAAGTGAAGGACTCCCCCAGTGAAGACATCCTTAGCCTCCTCGGCAACGGCGCTAGAAAACTTGTTGATAGCGCTTGACAAGGTGGAAGAGGTTGAAGTAGATTCCCCAGTAACGACACCAGAAAGCTTGATGGCGCCTAGTGTTTAATGTGGAAGCGCTTCGTTGGAAACCCCAAGAGGAAGGTGTGAAGCAGCAAGCAGCAAGTATTCCCTCAGTTGAGACCGAGGTTATCAAACCAGAAGGAGGAAGGAAACGTCACACAGGTGTTGGAAGCAACGTGGAGACCTGCACAACACAAACTCAAGACTCTGTACCAACGAATCAGTGAGGTTGTCAAGCTCACTGATTTGCTATAACAAAGGATTAAACGTATGGTGTGGAAGGTAATGGTTTGCAGCAAGTAAACAAGTAACAGTGGAAGATGTATCAATGGTAAAGATTGGACCAGGGTCCATAGTTCACTAGAGGTGCTCTCCTTAGATAAACAACATGGCATGAAGGGTAAACAAATTACAGCGGGGCAATTGACAGGAACTGAGCAAGGCATAACAATGCAATTACTAGCCAGAAAGATCCTATGAAGTTGATTGGGCAATACAACAATATACATAGACCGTAATCCAACTGCATCTATGACTAGAAGTCCACCTTCAGGTTATCATCCGAACCCCCTCCAGTATTAAGTTGTAAGCAACAGACAACTGCTTTAAGCAAAGTGTGTAAGGTAAACAGTCCACATGTTCCATGAACAAGAGACCGTTGTTTTCTACCTAGTAGAAACAACACATCTACAACCGAAGAGATTTCTGCCACTTCCCTTGGAAACTAGAGGCATGAACCCACTATCGAGCATAAATACTCCCTCTTGGAGTCACTAGCAACTACTTGGCCAAGATAACCACTAGCAACGGAGAGCATGCAAGATCACAAACAACACAGACATGATAGAATCATAAAGATAAAACCATTAATCAAACCAACATAATAATCTCAATATCCATCGGATTCCCGCAAACACAACATGCATGATTACAAATAGATTAGATCTGATCATGAACGAAGCTCGCAAGATCTATACATGAAAGCATAAAGGAGGAGATTACAACCATCTAGCTACTACATGGACCCATAGTCCAAGGTGGAATTACTCATGAATCATACCGGAGAGAAGGCCTCCGGGATGATCTCCCCTTCGGCAGGGTGCCGGGAAGAACTTCAGATCCCCCCGATCTAGGGACGATGGTGGTGGCGGCTACAGACGGTTTCGTGGAATATTGATCGGGTACTCAGGGTTTCTGCATCGGGGGCTTCTTATAGGCGAAGGGGCGAGTCCGGGAGGCGACCAGGGCCGCCAAACCCTAGCCAGGCGCGAGCCCACCTGCCCCCGCGCCTGGGGTCGGTCTGGCCCCCCTGGCCAGCCTCTCCGGCTCTCCTCTGGACTTCTTGTTCCCCATGGAAAGTGATTGACTTTGACATTTGTCCCGTCCAATTCTGAGAATATTTCTTTACTAACTTTTCTGAAACCAAAAATAGCAGAAAACAGGCATCTAGCACTATTGCAACTTGTTAATAGGTTAGTACCAGAAAACATGTAAAAACACCTCAAAGAGTGGACAAGTAAAGCAAAGTAGATACTAAACAAGCATGGAGCATCAAAAATTATAGATATGTTTCCAACGTATCAGTGTAGCATGTGTATGTGGTGGTGGTGTAACAAGCTTACTTATAACAAACGGTGAATCAAGAGCAGCAGAGGTGTTTAGGACTGTACCTCTTCTTGTAGTGGATGGTAAAATAGGAAACTTACCATCACGAGACTTCCCCATGATGAAAGGAGTAGCAACAAACAAAAATAGATCCAAGTGAACTTACAAATAAAGCTATGCTCCCCGGCAACGGTGCCAGAAAATAGTCTTGATGACCCACAAGTATAGGGGATCGCAACAGTCTTCATGGGTAGTATTACCCAATTTATTGATTCGACACAAGGGGAGCCAAAGAATACTTGCAAGCCTTAACAACTGAGTTGTCAGTTCAGCTGCACCTGGAAATAGTTCTTGCTCACAGAAGTTTATCAGTAGCAACAGTTTGTAGTAGTAAGAGCAAAGCAACAACAACAGTGACAGCAACAACAACAATGAGACAGGAGCAATAGTAACAGTAACGGTAGCAGTGGGATTCGAGTGCGGTAGGCATAGGGATGGATGGACAGACGTTGCATGGACGAGTATAAACATATAACTTCAAGATCTAGGTCATTGCAGATAAATAATAACAAGCATCCAAGTACTGAACAATCCTAGGCATGTGCTCCAAATATAGTCATACGTGATCGCAATGATAACTTGCACAACATCTTCTGTCCAGCCAGCCCGTGGCAGCGGGGCCTCTAGGGAACTACTGGCAATTAAGGTGCTCCTTTTAATAGAGCACCGGAGCAAAGCATTAACACTCCGTGAACACATGTGATCCTCACACCACAGCCATCCCCTCTGGTTGTCCCAATTATTGTCACTTTGGGGCCTTTGGATCCGGATAATGATATGTGTACACAACTTGCAGATAAGATCACAAACAATACTATCATAATGATTCAATAATAAGTTCAGATCTGAGATCATGGCACTCGGGCCCTAGTGACAAGCATTAAGCACAACAAGTTGCAATAAAGTCAAATAGCACTAACAGAGATACTAGGCACTATGCCCTAACAGATCTTATTCTATTACATGATAGAACTCATCCAATACCTACCATCCCCAACCTACAACGGGGGATTACTCACTCATGGATGAGGGAAACATCGGTGGTTGATGGAGATGCGTTGGTGATGACGATGGCGATGATCGTCTCCAAATTCCCCATCCCGGCAGGGTGCCAGAACGGAGTTTCTGGATCCGAATCTTGGTTTCTGGTGGCGGCGGTGGAGCAAAACTCTTTTTGGAAAACTATCGAACCCCCTCGGTTTTTAGGTCGAAAGGCAACTTATAGGCGCAGAGGGATGCCGAGGGTGCTTGGTGGTGCACCCTCCAGCGCGACGATGGTGGGCCCACGCCTGGGGTGGGTGTGGGCCCCCCAGGCCTCCTCCCCGTCCCGTCTTCTGGCTCCGTGGATCTTCTGGTGAAATATAATTTTTGGCATATTTTCCGGGTTTTTTCCTGATAGTTGATTTTCTGCACAAAAACAAGACACCAAGGTAATTCTGCTGAAAACAGCGTCAGTCCGTGTTAGTTGTATCCAAATGACACAAGTTTAGAGAAGAAACAATAGCAAAGTGTTCGAGAAAGTAGATACGTTTTGGACGTATCAAGTAGCATGAGGTGCGACCCTCGTATTCAAGGGACATGGGATTGCCAACTTATACTTTGTCAAGCATATACTCCATAGTTTGTTCACTTTAACCTTAATCACTTCAAGATACTTATGATAGGGGCAATGAGGGCTGAAAGCTAACAAGTACCATAATTTTTGGAAGCTCTTTTTGAAACTTGAAATCCCTGCTTCCCTTTATGAAGGGCCTTACTTTCACTATTATACTGAGTCTCCACTTTCTACCTTTAGGCACCAGTTTAGAGAGCATAGTTTCCATTCTTAGTTCTATGTGCAGTGTCCCAAAACTTATTGATTAATGCATATTGTTGATATTGCTTATTCTTGTGCTATTTGTATCTAGTCACTCTTATGAACTTTGAAGGTATCCTATGCACCTATTTGCCACTCCATGAGGGACAAGCTGAATGCCACTATGCCATGTTTTCTATATGTGAAACAAACAAACGTTTTTCAATGCATGTTATTCATGATCTTTGTTTGTAGCCTTTCATATTGCATGCATAGTTACTTTGTCTTATTGTTAGAACTCCATCTTTCATGCACATGTTTACATTTCTTTGATACCAACTTTCAATGCTTGCAAATGGTTTGATCTTGGTTTTGATGGTGCATGTCACCTCAAAAATTATTCTTTTATCACTTACCTACTCGAGGACGAGCAGGAGTTAAGCTTGGGTATGCTTGATACGTCAGAAACGTATCTATAATTTTTGATGTTCCATGCTTGTTTAGTATCTACTTTGCTTTGCTTTGTCCACACTTTGAGGTGATTTTCATTTGTTTTCTGGTACTAACCTATTAACAAGTTGCCATAGTGCCAGTTGCCTATTTTCTGTTGTTTTTGGTTCCAGAAAATCTAGTAAGGAAATATTCTCGGAATTGGACGGGACAAAAGCCAAAGTCAATATTTCACCGAGGAAAACATGGAGTCCAGAGGAGAGACGGAGGGGCGCCATAGGGCGGCCGCACCCCCAGGCGCGGGCCCACCCTAGGCCGCGCCTAGGCAGGGTGTGGGCCCCCTGGCCACCTCCCAGCCTCTCCTCTTCGCCTATAAGAATCCCCCGATGCCTAAACCCTAAGCACCCGATCAATATTCCACGAAACCGCCTATAGCCGCCGCCACCATCGTCCCTAGATCGGGGGGATCTGAAGCTTCTTCCGGCACCCTGCCGGAGGGGAGATCATCCCGGAGGCCTTCTTCTTCATCACACCATCCTCCGGTATGAAGCGTGAGTAGTTCCACCTTGGACTACGGGTCCATGTAGTAGCTAGATGGTTGTATCTCCTCCTTGTGATTTCATGTCTAGATCTTGTGAGCTCCGTTCATGATCAAGATCTCATCTATTTGTAATCATGCATGTTGTGTTTGCGGGGATCCGATGGATATTGAGATTACTATGTCAGATTGATTAATGGTTTTGTCTTATTGATTCTATCATGTCTGTGTTGTTTGTGATCTTGCATGCTCTCTGTTGTTAGTAGCTATCTTGGCCAAGTAGTTGGTAGTGACTCCAAGAGGGGGTATTTATGCTCGATAGTGGGTTCATGCCTCTATTTAATCAAGGCAAGTGACAGAAATCTCTAAGGTTGTAGACGTGTTGTTGCCACTAGGGAGAAAACAACGGTCTCTTGTTCATGGAAGAAGTGGATTGTTGTAGGGGTTCGTAGCATGGAAAACAAAAAATTTCTACCGCATACAAACAAACAAGCCAAGATCTATCTACTAGATTGTAGCAACGAGTCGATGGAATAACTCACCCTCGAAGATTCCAAAGTGTTTAACGAGAGCGGATTCTCGTGGGTGATGTAGTCGTACTCTTGCCGATCTCAAGATCGCGTAGACGATCCTTCCGGCTATGCGTTCGATGGCGCTCACATCGTTAAATTTTCGATGAAGACCTTCCTCTCCCTTGTTCCAGCAGGCAGCGGAGGTTGTAGCACTCTCCTCGTGATTCTGGCATCACGACGGCGTGGTACCGGAAGTAGAGGGGAGATCTCGCAGGGCTTCGCCTTAAGCCGGAGCGAGTATGGTGGACTATGAGAGAGGCCTTGGCGATATAGGGTTTAGACGCACCAAGGATAGAGGGCTAGGCCGGCGGCTAGGGCTTGGGGAAGCCCAAGTCAGCGGCTAGGGTTTGCCCTAGGCGGCGGCGGCAGCAGCAGGAGGTGGTGGAGCCGGCGGCTTAGGGCTAGGGTTTGGAGAGGGAAAGGTGTAGATCTAGGAGGGGCAGCCCTGCCCCTCCTTATATAGGTGGAGGGCGCGACCAAGGGGAGGGGAGTCCATCCCCAACTCGGCCTCCTTGGCCGGCGGTGGAGGGAGAGGGACTTCCTCCCCAAGTAGGTTTCCTACTCTCCCTCCACCAAGCAAAATAGCCGTTTGACTTTTCAAATTGGCGTTTGACTTTTCAAACTAGGATTTGATTTATCCCTTTATTTTGCTCAGCGATGACACCTAGTACATGATGCAACCATTCCAACTTGTTATGACACATTCATGTACCCTTCCCCTCCGGAGTACGGGACCTTCCAGAACCTTCTAGAACATTCCCGATGAAAACACAGGAACCATTCTCCAACCCCGAAACAGGACTTTCCTTATATGAATCTTATTCTCTTGACCATTCCGGATCTCCTCGTGATATCCCGGATCCCATCCGAGACTCCGAACAACATTCGGTCTCTTACTCATCATTCCATAACTACTCAACAACATTGAATCCTTAAGTGTGTCTCCCTACGGTTCGTGAATTATGCGGACATGATCGAGACACTTCTTCGAACAATAACCAATAGAGGAATCTGGAAATTCATATGGCTCCCACATATTTCTACGATTAATTTGCGATCGAATGAACCACTTACATACGATACCAATTTCCCTTTGTCTCACGATAGTTTACTTATCCGAGGTTTTGATCGTCGGTATCTCTGCATACGTAGTTCAACCTCGTTACTGATAAGTACTCTTTTCTCGTTCCCGTGATATGTGATCCCTTGTGAGCCAGTCACATGCTTGCAAGCCAATTGGATGACATTCCACCGAGAGGGCCCAGAGTATATCTATCCGTCATATGGATGGACAAATCCCACTCTTGATCCATGTGTCTCAACCAATACTTTTCGAACACTCAATGCCACCTTTATAACCACCCAGTTACGGTGTGGTGTTTGATGTCATCAAAGCATCCTTTCGGTGATGGTGATATGCATGATCTCATGGTCGAAGGAATTAGGTTACTATGTATCAGAAAGCATATAGCAATTGAACTATTAAAATGACTTGATATTTATGCTACGCTTATCTATAGGAGTATGTCCATCATACCATTCTCCTAACGATATGATCTTGTTGTTAATAACATCTCAATGTTCATGATAGGGAAACCACAATCATTTATTAACCAATAAGCTAGTATTAAAAAGAGGCTTTACCAGGGACTCTAATTTAGTTCACAAATCACACAAGTATTAATGTTTCCTTGTTAATACTGTTATAACATGAATGTAAACAATTATCATAAACACAAAGATATAATAATAACTACATTTATTATTGCCTCTAGGGCATATCTCCAACAATTGTTTGCCTTACACACTTTCCTTAAACCAGTTGTCTGTTTCTTGCAACTTAATACTGGAGGAGGTTCGGATGATAACCCAAAGATGGACTTCTAGTCATAGATGCAGTTGGATGGCGGTCTACGTATCTTGTTGTATTGCCCAATCGAATCTCATTGGATCTTTATGTCTAGTATTGCATTGTTATGCCTTGCTCAGTCCTGTCAATTGCCCTGCTGTAATTTTTTTACGCAGCATGTCATGTTTGTTTATCTAAGGAGAACACCTCTAGTGAACTATGGACCCTGGTCCAATCTTTACCATTGATACATCTTTCATTGTTACTGTTTACTTGCTGCAAACCATCATCACCTTCCATATCATACAGTTAATCCTTTGTTACAGCAATCAGTGAGATTGACAACCTCACTATTAGTTGGGGAAAAGTCTTGAGTTTGTGTTGTGCAGGTTTCCATGTTGCTTGCAACATTTTTGAGACGTTTCCTTTCTCCTACTGGTTCGATAACCTTGGTTTCTTACTGAGGGAAGACTTGCTGATATGCTCCATCATACCTTGCTCTTGGGGTTTCCCGACGAAGCGCTCCACGTTGACGCAGCGCCATCAAGGACGATGGGCTTGATCGTGTTTTGGAAGTACGGTGTGTGGTCTTCTGGGTTCATGTTGTATTTTCCTTTTTTTGTGGAGTCGTTTGTAATCGGTTTCGCCATTGCTGAAATTCCATCAGTTGTTCTCTAAAAATAACACATAGCTAAAACATAGATAATTAGTTCGATTGAACATGCATACATAGTTGGATTTACACAAAATCTATAAAAATAGATCTAACTGAAGGGAATATGCCCTGAGAAGCAATAATAAATTGTTTAGTATGTATTTCAAGTTTATGATAGATGTTTATTTTTCATGCTATAATTGTATTAATACGGAAACGTTAATACATGTGTGTTTAATAAACAAACATAAAGTTCCTAGTTATGACTCTCTCATAAACTAGCTCATTGATTAACAAGATGATCAAGGTTTCCTAATCATGGACATTGGATGTTGTTAATAACAAGGTCACAACATTATTGGAATGGTGTGATGAACATTCATCCGAAGTATAGCATTACGATCAAAGTCATTGATTTTATATTGCTATAACATCATACGAAGTGATCCTAATCCTTAGACCATGAGATCATGTCAATCACTAACACTGGAAGAGTGTCTTGATAACATCAAACGTCACACCATAACAGGGTGATTATAAAGATGGGTCCAGTACTACTAAAGTGTTATGTTGAGGCCCATGGATCGAGAGTGGAATTTGTTCATCCCGATAACGGATAGATATGCTCTGGGCCCTCTTGGTGATATCACATTGATTAGCTTGCAAGCAAGTGATTTGATCACTAAAATGTTATATCACGGGAATGAGAAAAGAGTACATGTCAGTAACGAGATCAAACTAGGTTTGGAGATACCGATGATCGAATCTCTGACATGTAATATATCGCGAGACAAAGGGATTAAGATACTAACATAAAAGGTTCTCACGATCACAAGAAAGTCATCGTTGAATGTGTGGGAGTCAGTATGGATCTCCAGGCCCCGCTTCTGATTATTGATCTGAGAGGGGTCTCGATCATGTCCGCATTATTCGCGAACCATAGAGTGACACACTTAAGAGACACCAACACCATTTGGAGCAAATAGTTTCATGCTGAAAAGAATAACAAAGCGCAGGAATTTATTTCACTAGATACCGAAACTGGTTTCAGGTGGAATTGCAGAAAGTGTTTCTGGATGTGAAATGAAATACTAGCAAGGGGCTATATGTGAATGTTTGTCATTAAAATAATTGACAAAATTCTGAATAAATAAAAGGAGTTTTATTTAATGAGAGTTTACATTAAATTTGGTGGAAATTTAATGGGAATTTGAGTGGGATTTTGAGTGGAGAAAATTGAAGGGGCATTTTGTGAGTGGAGCTTCCACCCACATGAATGAAGGAGGGGAGGGGGCAGCCCCCATGGCCGGCGGCCACCCCATTGGGTGCCCTCCTCCTCCTATAAAAGGAGCCCCCTGCTCACTTCTCACTCACACCTCCTCGTGAAGGATCTCTCTCTTCCTCTAGTATTTATCCCCCATGGTCTCGGACTAGCGAGATACATATTCCCGGTGGATTTTCGGCAAGAAAGAGTTGTGCTTCCGCTGCATCGCTAGAGCGAGGAGGCGGAGGTTGCTCGGTGCCTCGGACGTGTGTGCAAGCACAGATGCGTCGCTGATTTGTGGCGCTAGGACTTCCTCTTAATCTTGAGATCGGCAAGAGATCGTCTACATCAACCACGAGTTCAACCTCGTTAAGCTTTGTCGGTCTTCAAGGGTATATTCTCTACGGATGTATATCCGCCCATTGCTTGTATCTAGTAGATATATCTTGGTACATAGTTGTTCCCATCGTAGGAAGTTTTTTATTTTCTATGCTGTGAACCCTACACTACCAACATCTAAACCCTAACCCTAACTACCAAATGCAGCTCCAAAATACCGCGGTATGGAGATAGTGCCTCTTCAATCACGTCGTCACCCTCTCCTTGTCAGAGTCCTGATCTATTAAGTCGACTACCTCGTCCTTGTCAGTGTACGACACGACTTCATCGGGGTCTTCCTCGTCGGTGGAGGCCATCAGCGGTGAGGGGGACCATCGTGTGGCGGCACGCGAGCTTCCTGCCTCGGCTTCGTGCTTACTTGGTGGTAGGAGCCCCCAATTGGTCCGGTGGCACTTCCTTGCTGCCCCAACCGGACTCGCCGCTTGCGCTCCTCCTCTTATCGGTGTCGAAAAGCACTCCACCACGACCATGCCGGGCCAGAGTTTACTGCTAACGCCACACCCCACCCCGAATGGGGAGTTAAACGGCCACATCACGCCACAAAGGTGCCGGATCTGGAGGGGGGTGGCTAATTTGGCCGCCAACAATGAAAACGGTCTCATTGCACGCAGAGAGAGAGAGAGCAGTGGAGGAGGTGGGAATTTGCTGTCCGTGGACCTCAAAGTGGCATGTAACCTTAAATCGGCCCTTTTCTAAAGACCGGGTTTTTTCTAGGTGTCTTCTAGAGTTACTCTTACACAGCTAGTATAAAGACATGTGAACTAAACTATTTCACAAAACAAATACAATAATACCATTTGTACATATCCAAACATACTGGTGTATTTCAATGGTCAAATTCGTGCATTAAAGAGCATGTAAGGTCAAACAAAGATCCTCTCTGGCGGACAAGGTGAATACACCTTATATGAAGAGACTTGGCTGTCACCGATGAGTTTGTACATCTAATATGGAGAGACTTCGGTCGTGGCGGACGAAGGTGGTAGCACGGCGGCGGGGCCAAGGTGAGAATCAGGGGGTGTGGGGGAGGATTGGTGGCTGGTGAGTGGGTGACGAGGGGACTCGGGTCGAACAAGGGGACACGCAACAAGATCCAGGCAACACTATCCGCTAGACCGCAAAGCCAGCTTAAATTTAACCTTGGTATATGCCAGACTGTCGAGATAAACCGGTACGCGACGCGCGGTCTGTTTGCGGTGTCATGTTAGCTCTTGCACTCTGCGAGACTTTCGAACGGTTCGATCCGTTTGCGGCTCACGTCGGAGTGACGGAGTTGGCCTAACAAAGAGCCAAAGAACGGTGTCAGCCGACAGACACCAACGCGGCGAAACATTTCTTGTTGCAGCCTCCAGCCTGGCATAAGGCTCACCTCGGGATGACCGGGTAAAAGAGGCGACAAGATGGCAAGTGAGCTGGCAAAACGCAATTGCTTTCGCTATGAAAAAAGCTTGCGGCCCGAGACCGATCGACAGAGCTTTCAGCCTCGCACTCTCGTCTCCGCGCTAGCGAGTGGTGACGGGTGTGAGTGGTGAGTGGTTTCCGTTGAAGTGACCTGAACTAACTGTGGACCACTTTTTCTCCCGCGGCTTGCCAACCTAGGCCTAGAAGCTTCATTGACATCGTCAAGGGCTCATGGCAAATTCTGGTAGACGTTAGCTCACAACCACGACTTGGAAATTCGAACAGCTGGAGAAGCTTCTTGATTACACTTTTTATGTGGATTAATAAATGTTTTTTGTGAAATGAACTTCTTTATGTCGCACGATTCCAAGAGATGTGAATGGCTATGGTTGGCATATCATGTTATATTGAATCTTGTACTTCCTCCGATCCAAAATGTTTATCGGGATTTTACTTCAAATCTAAACTAAAACCACGACAAGGATCACACAACGTTTCGTCCCGACCCCGAGTCGCTCCAAGGCTGCTCGGGAAACCCTAGCCGAGGGGCCTCCTCCGCCGAGCCCTCGCCGCCATCGCAGGCTGCCGACGCTGGCGGCAGCGCCTGCCAAAGGTTGTGGGGGGAGCGGCCGTGGAGGCTTGGAGCTTGGCGGGCGGCAGTGGTGGCGGCGCTGGCTGCGGCGGCGCGAGGTGGAGTACCAGGGGCGAAGGTGTTGTTGCTGGAGCGCGGATCCTCACTGCGCCGTCGCCTTGGGAGCACGCCATGGGTTTGATCTGGGCCTGTCTGGCTCGGGAGGCTGCCCGGGCGTGGCTAGTGGCGCTGGCCGCAGGGCTGGCTCCTACTGGATTTGGTGATGGCGGTAGGGGGTGGCTTGGGAGGTGGTGCTGCTGGACCTTCCGTGGCTCGGTAGCGGCAAGGAGGCAAGGAGGTGGTGCACTCTCAGCTGATGTGGCCGCCGATGGGTCTTTCGTCGGGCGACAGTGGAGGTTTGGTGGCTGCTGCAGTTGGCCGCTTCGGATCGCAGGTGTTGGAGATTCCTGAGGAGAAATCCTTGTTCCGCCGTTGGTCGGAACCGACAGCGACGATACCCGCGGGTGCCATGACTTTCCTGAAAGCGTCGTTGTGGGCTCCCTCCCTCGTTCGTGGTCTTCCGAAGGGAAACCTCAGATCCTCGGGATCGGACGATGAAGGCGCTGCACGTCTTTCTCCTCCTTGGGGGCATCGTTTTCGGGGTCGACTGGAGCTTGGAGACTCGTGGATGGCGGCTGGGCCGTCGTGTGGGTGCTGAGGCGGCTCCTCAAGGGTGCTGATGTGCAGTTTGGCAACGATGATGCGTCGAGCTGAGCTTGGGTCGCGGTTCGGGCTTCGGTAGTTGGTCTATCCGGCGTGTCCGATGGGTTCTTTGTGCTCGTTGTGTTGCTGTGGAGTCGGAGTTGTGGTGGAGCGTCCATGCGGTGACGATGACCGGCAGCCGGTGGTCTTTGCAGAGGGCTCGATCGGTGCAAGCCCAACATATTTCTCTCGGGAGGCTCGTCGTCAAAGTCGGAGCTGTCTGCCGTTGGTGTGTGTGGCCGACTGTTGGCATGTGCCGACATGGGTTCTGGCGTCGCTTGTTGCGAGGCTTTGTTTGGGTCGTCGAAGGTGAAGCCGGAGTCGCTGCCTCGCGGAGAAGTGATGACGATGACGCTAGGTTGCAACCCGGACGGTGGCCTTTCTTCTTTTGTGGTGTGTGTGCTCCGTGTGGGTGGTCAGGTCGGCTGATGGTGGTTCTACCCAGTGTGGTCGTGTTCCATGACGACATTTGTGCATTTGTATCGGTTTTCGGCCGGTTTCCCGTAATGAACTGGTCAATTCTCTCCTGCTTTTTTAAATAAAATGAGGCAAATTGCCCGTTTTGTTTAAAAAAAAACCCCATAACAAGTACTATTCGGTCGGAGCAAGCAGAAATAGAAAATATGAATCCATGGTAGAAATAGTTTGGTTGGTTGCACGGCGGAAGAAAGAGTTTGGAGTAATAGATATGGTGCACGTCATACTTGCCATAAAAGCAATGGACATAACTTTTCAAATTGCACGTGAAACACATCATAACTAATTTCTACAAGGAAAACTAGCTCTGTAAAAAAATATTGAAGAGTCCGAACTTCTGTTTTTTCTTAATGAAGTACCTTTGAGCCGAAGAGACCTTACTCTACGAAGATGTCAATAACAATGGTCAAATTATCATAGTGAAAATTGCATGATATCCGAGGAGGCTTCTAATTTGGATTGACTGAAGTATCTAAATACCTCAATGGTTGTTGTAAAAAGACAATTTATAAACCAAGGTAGGCAAAATTGCTCATGTATTGCCCGAACATGTGGCATAGACGACCACCCAATCTACCTCCCTCGTCTCCCTTCTCTGGCAACTCACCCTCGGTACCTCTACCTCGCCAGTAGCCCCTATTGTGTTTTTTCAACAGGTAACCCCTGAGTCCCTAGTAACTGCCCATATGTAAGCCTATTGGGTACGAGTGCACACGTGTGGCTATGATGAACTCATCTGACGTCCTATTATCCCCTCTTCGCCTCCTCCCTCGAGAACCGAAATTCTAGCATGCATATTATAGCCATCCATTTGGGCAATTTGCTTTAAGATTTAGACAACAAGGGAATCTTTTCAATGCATATGGTACAATGAATGACAACTCTCTGTCCCATTCATTTAGTTCTTGATCCTAGATTAAATGGCCCATAAAAGTCAGAATAATTATCAAATTAACAATTTGTTTGAACCTATGCATTTGTTATGATTAGTTTTTTAAAATTATCCTAAAATTTTAAAAACCGAAACTTGAATTCTGAAAACATAGTGAAACGTTATGGTTGACAATATGAAACCCAATAAAATTTGTTTATCTTGTTTTTCATCAATATATTTATGGTTGGAACTCTAAGTCAATTGTCAATTATTTTTCTAACTTTGATGAACCAAGTTTGAAATATGGTGAAATAAATTGTTCCAATAAATATTTTTGTCAGGTTACACAATGTTTTTCAAAGTTTCACTACGTTTCAAAATCCAATTTTCAAATATTGTTACAAATACTCAATGTTGGTATTGTTTCGAAGTTCTTTTTGCTAGGAACCCAAATATTCAAACGATTTTTAAATTGAACTCATGGTTTAAAATCTACATAAGTTTCAAGTTAAGAATTAGATTCCCTAAATTGTGAAAGGAGAGAGAAAGAAGCTAATACAATTATGAAAAAATAGAAAGAGAAGGTGGGTCATGCACGTTATATCACGTGCATGCTAGAATCGTCTGTCTCCTCCCCCTTACCCCTTGTCCATGTGTTGTCGTCCTCCTCATAGCATGTTTGGATCTAGAGGTTGGTGCGCATCGGGTTGCCCTGATCGATTGCTGGATAAGGCTAGTGAGAGAACATCCTCCTGCTAGAATTTCCGTTCAAGCTATATCTGGGTTGCACACGAATCCCATTTCAAACAATGAATTGCCACAAGTTATTACATACTATTAAAATGCAAAGTTTAATTTTTAGCTCAGCATTTCCCTCTTTTGTCACTGCATAAGGTCAGCCACAACATGTCAAATCTGAAAAAAAATCAGGTGCCACCGGGGGCATTACCAGGTAACTACCAATTATAACCATTGTCAGTTCTACCATATCGTGGTGGCGCAAAACCTTAACTCATGTGGTTTTCACAGAGATTTTTCAGAAAAACTGGCATCAGCTTCTGGTCTGCAGATGCTTTGGAGAAGTTCCTGTATCCGCCACTGATTATTACGAGGAGCAACACACCTAGTTTAAACAAACACTCACAAAGACACTCATCTGATCCAGAATAAACAAGGTCAAGCTAGCGCCAACACTCCTTGGGAGTACTAACTTAATATCATGCCTTCTGCTTCTTCTGATGGCAGTTCATCAGAGAGCAAACATATATCGCACGTACATTACCAGAAAAGTTCAGAAGAGGAAAGAAAAGGGCAACCATGCAGTACATTTATTATACTGTACTAGTAGATTGCTATGTAAAGCTGCACATGGCATTCGAAGTTCTTCGCGCCACAGTTCAAGTGCGCTTAGTCAGTAGCTCCACAGGTTGACCTCGCCGTCATCGTCGCCGTCCGCTGCGAAATTCGCCGACGAACCTGCCATCGGAGGAGGGGCAATGAGCATCCCTTGCGCCATGTCGAGGTAGCCCTGCATCCCGAAGTCCATCATCCCGTCGTCCATGTCGTAGTACGACGACGAGTCACCACCGGCGAACTGCGCCGCTGGCGCAGCGGCCGCTGCTTCTTGCTCGGCGGCCGCATTGCTCTGGCTCTGATCAGGCGCCGGCAGGAACGCCTCTGCCGCCTCGGCCGCGGCACGCCGTATCTCGTCGTGGCCGGCGCCCACAGGCGGGACCCGGAGCAGGCGAGGCGAGTCGGCGAAGTTGAGGCACGCGGCGCGGCCGCGCAGCGCCAGCGCGGCGACGTCGTGCGCGCGCGCCGCCATCTCGGCGGTCTCGAAGGTCCCGAGCCAGATCCTCTTCTTGCTGTGCGGCTCCCGCACCTCGCAGATCCACCTGCCTGCGTTCCTCCGGCGCACGCCCTTGTACACCGGGTGCCGCGTCTCCTTGAACTTGGTCCGCCCCGCCCGCCGCTTCGGGGGAGCGGACGACACCGTCATGTAGGTCGCCGGGAAGCCCTGCTCGTCCGCCGCCACGGGGGACGGCGTTCCCGACGAGGAGTAGTCGCTGCTGAGCGCAGCAAGGTCCATGGCTGGCTAGCTGCTGGAGTAGTCTAGTCGAGTGTACGTATGGAGCGGAGGGAGGAATTGGGTTTGGATTTGGGAGGGAAAGGTGGCGATTTATATAGTTTAGCGCGTGGAGTGCGACCTGTCCGCGTGCACGGCTCGACGCGGTGTGGCACGAGAGGCGCCAGCCAGGTAGAGCGACTTGCTGGGTCGGGACGGTGTTGGGCTCGGGGTCGGGGCGTTTAACTGGGGCCAAACCAGCTGGAGCTCGCGGGAGTGCGGATGGGGACCCACGCGACGCGCAGGCATGGCACGGATGTGGGCCGGCCGGCTGGGCCATTCTGCTCCTTGGCAGCCCGGCTGTCTTGTGTTCGTGACAGCAACGTCTCTTGACAGTGAAGCTCGGCTTTCTCCAAGTAGGTATAGGATCATCCCCATATGGGTTCATCTATGCACAGCCGTTGCCCGTTGGTCTTGGGATTTTCTTTGCAAGGCAGCAGCCGGTTGCGTACGGACATTTGCATTGTTATATCTTTTGGTCTAGGAAAAAATAGAGGCAATTGGCTCAATTCTGCATTCAGGCACCTATATTTTTTTTCGGGAAATGGACGTTTTATTACTTATAAAAATAACAATTACATATGGTCTCTGCATAATTAAAATGCACACAACCGATCAACCACAAAAGAAACTAGGCCAACGCTACAACAAACATTGTTTTAGTAAAAAAGCCTATAGCTATGGAGGATCTAGCGCAGACGCGGTCATCCATGTTAGAAGAAAATAGTCTACAAGCACTTATATATACTTGGTCATGGGCGGAACTAGAATGTATAATTGAGAGGGGGCATTTGGGGAGACCGTGTTGTACCCCGAGCTTCGTGGGAGGTGGCCCTAATCGTGAATATTTAGAACATTAACCTGTTGCGAATACTGGTGGTTGAAAATTGATGATCTTTTTCTCATATGTTCTCGATTTTTCTATGAAAGAGGGGCTTGAATGTTGACAGCTGAAAATCACATTCCAGGTTGACCTGTATGCGTATGGAGCTCGTAGTATGGGATCAGGTGAGTTATACAAAATAAGACCAAAGTTCATTGACATTTCAATATTTTTTCTACTTCCCAGGTCCTGGAAAATGTTCTAAAGAAGCACAACAAAGAAATGTTGTTACAAAGAAAAACTAGTTATCACTTTTTTGTGACGAATCATGTAATTAGCACAACAGGGATATTAGCCGACTCATTTCTAGGTTTAAGCATCTGTAGTTCATTTGCTCTTAGCGCGTCATTTGCCTGAATTACAAAAAGCATGCCGTAGAGTGGTAGATTTTGATATCCAAATTGTAAAGTGGACCATTTTATAAATTTCCGCTGTAATGTAGTAGTTTTATGCTATTAACTCGAATTGGCCTAATATGGATGAGCTGACCCTTTTTGGCCGGGGAACGCACTGCAGTGGAAGGAATCACGCCGCAAAGGATCCCCGCGACGCGGTTGTATGGCAGTTATAATGGACTCGGTCTTAGCTAGGGTTCCGATCGTGATCATAGACAGCGACCTTGGTTCGTTGCTGCTGCCTGTCTCCGTTTTCCAGTGTCGGGCTGGATTCTGGGCTCCTTTGCAACTGGATAAATGGCGACAGTTGGTTTGCAGTTAGGTGGCTAGTTGCACGTTCCATGTATTCAATGATTCTGTGTGGATTTCCTGCAGCTAAATATTGAACATAGCCCTCGTACTACTTGACTCTTTCTTGATGTAGACATCACTAAAGATCAAGAAAATAGTCTTTTTTTTCGTGTGCCGTAGCTGTAGATGGCCATGCCCACTAGTAGAAGGAAGCAGCCGGAGGTCGAATGCGTCATTTTTTTTGAACAGCGAATGCGTCATTTTGGGTCCCGAGTTCCATGGAGTCATGAATTTAGAAAAAAAGGAAAATGATATTAGGTTTCGAAAATTTCTAATTTGTTGTACATGGATGCATACTGATATGATCTACGTATCTGCAATATTTCTCTACAAAATACGATGTCGAATTTTAGGCTACACAAAATCGTGGCGCTAAGAGGGAAAAGTCAGCATTGGGCCCACATTTTGTCTTTTTATGTTGATAACGGACTATACTATAATCTGAAGGAAATTTGGCCATAGGTACTAGAAATGATATGTAATCTTACATTTTTCAGATTTTATTAGATTTAAAACTAGGTTTTTTTTAATGGTCATCACAGGGGAGAGGTTCCCCACCTGAATATTTCATTGATGCTACCAGCAGACCCAACAGGTCGGATGTTTACAGGTAAGGATGTAGGGAGAGCAGATTACAAGGGGTAGCAAATTATTTGGGGCCGAGGCCCTGGTTGCTAAGCCACACATCGACATCAGTTTGACGATTCAGAGGAAGGTGAGCCCTCCACAGGTGGGCATCATTCCTGTAGGCCTGAAGGAGGGATTGCATGCTCGGTTGCTGGTCGCGGAAGGCCACCGCATTTCTATGCTTCCAGAAATTCCAGCAACACAACAGGAGGAAGGTGGAGGCGGTGGTAGTCGGGACCAAGGTGCAGTGGCAGTGCGAGAATAGTTGTTGGACCTCCATATTGGGTGGGAATGCGCAATGCACAGATCTTCGGAATAGCCGGGCAAAACTGCAGTCGAAGATGATATGGTTGGCAGTTTTGTCAGGAGCAAAACAGACAGGGCAGAGGTTTTCCTCATTTGGGATGATCTTTTTCATGGCCAGAATGCCGCGGGACTGAATGCGTGCCTTGGACAGCAGCCAGGCAAAAAACTAGACCTTGGAAGGGGCATAATTTTTCCAGACAAACTCGTGGTATGGCACCTTCACCCCACCCAAAGAACAAAGCTTGAACATGAAGGGAATATGCCCAAGAGGCAATAATAAAGTGGTTATTATCTTATTTCTTATTTATAATAAATGTTTATTTTGCATGCTATAATTGTATTAATATGAAAACATTAATACATGTGTGTTTAATAAACAAAAAGGAAGTTCCTAGTTATGCCTCTCTTATAAACTAGCTCGTTGATTAACAAGATGATCAAAGGTTTCCTGATCATGGACATTAGATGTTGTTAATAACAAGGTCACAACATTGTTGAAATGATGTGATGAACATTCATCCAAAGTATAGCATTACGATCAAGGTCATTGTGTTTATATTGCTATAACAACATACGAAATAATCTTAGTCCTTAGACCATGAGATTATGTCAATCACTAACACTGGAAGAGTATCTTGATAACATCAAACGTCACACCGTAACAGAGTGACTATAAAGATGGATTCAGTGCTACGAAGGTATTATGTTGAGGCTCATGGATCAAGAGTGGAATTTGTCCATCCCGATGACGGAGAGATATACTTTGGGCCCTCTTAGTGATATCACATTAGTTAGCTTGCAAGCAAGTGATTTAATCACTAGAATATTATATCACGGAAACGAGAAAAGAGTGCATGTTGGTAACGAGATCAAACTAGGTATGGAGATACCGATGATAGAATCTCGGGCATGTAATATATCGCGAGACAAAGGGATTGAGTTGCATGCGTATAAGGTTCACACGATCACAGAAGTCATCGTTGAATGTGTGGGAGTCAGTACGAATCTCCAGGTCCCGCTGCTGATTATTGATTGGAGAGGGTCTCGATCATGTCTACATTATTCGCGAACCGTAGGGTGACACACTTAAGGGATACCGACACCATTTGGAGCAAATAATATGCCAGAGAAAGAAAAATAAAGCGCATGAATTTATTTCACTAGACACCAGAATCGTTTCGGTTGAAATTGCTGAAACTGGTTCTGCATGTGAAATTAAAATGTTGTAAGGGGTTTTATATGAATGTTTGTTAATTAAAGTAATTAAAAAATTCTGAATAAATAAAAGTTTTATTTAATGAGAGATTGCATTAAATTTGGTGGAAATTTAATGGAGGTGAGTGGAATTTTGAGTGGGTGGCTATTTATGTGAGTGGGAGCTCCACCCACATGAATGTGGAAGAGGTGGGGGCACCTCCATGGCTGCCACGCCATGGGAGGGGTTTGCCCCCTCTCCCTATAAAAGGCACCCCACTCCCTCCTCTCATCACACACCTCCTCGTGAAGGATCTCTCTTTCCCCTTTAGAATTTCCCCATGGTCTCGGATCAGCGAGATACATGTTCCCAGTGGATTTTTCTGGAAGGATTTGTTGCTTCACGTTGCTGGAGGCGTGGAGGCGGAGGTTGCCGGGGTACCGGACATGTGTGCGATCACGGATGCACCACTGCTTTGCGGTGCTGGACTTGATGGTGCTGGACCTGCTGGACCAGATGGACTTCATCACGATCTTGAGATCGGCAAGCGTTCGACTGCATCATCCATGAGTACAACCTCATTAACGCTATTCGGTCTTCGAGAGTATGTATTCTATGGATGTATATCCACCCGTTGCTTGTATCTAGTAGATAGATCTTGGTACATAGTCATTCCCATCGTAGGAAATTTTTTTGTTTTCTATGTTGTGAACCCTTCAGTGGTATCAGAGCCGGATCTATGTGTAGATGCTTTGCATGGGTAGTACACATATGAATATGTGGGCGCTGATGGTCATGTTATTACTTATTCCTTATACTTTGGATATTGGTGGCATAGTGGGATGAAGCGGCTTGGACAAACTTTACATGTCCTCGCACATGAGTCCTGTTCCACGCTTGACATGCAACTAGTTTTGCATAAGTGGCTTGCGGGTGTCTGTCTCTCCTACTATAGTCAATATATGATTTACAACGAGTTGTCAATAATTTGATTATCATCATTGTGGTTCCATGTTCGTAGGTAAGAACGGTTCTATCTTCGAAAGCCCTAAGACACATAAAACTTGCAATGGATAAATTAGAAGCGTCTAGTTTAGATTGTTGCTGGACTAGTGTCATGATATGGTGATATTGTAAGTAAAAGTATAAGTTGATACTCTTACAACACACATAACGTGTAAGTTTCATAGACCTTGGCCTTACACATAAAGGAATGATGAAGATCATACCACGATGCACATGATAACGATCAAGTGCAAGGACCATGATGCAGACCGACCTACGGTCGTTACTACATCAAGGTCTCCAACTTACGCCAAGTCGTCATGGACTCCAAAGGTGAATCCGTTCCTCTATGCGACCTCACTTCCTACCCTGTTGAATGGTATGCTACTTCATACTCTGTCACATATGCATGATAGGTTCACACCGACCAGTACGGAGGCAAGGGAGGAAGCCTAGAACATCAAGCCCGACAAGACGGAGGCTTGGAAGAGGAGACAGAAGAAGATAGATCGGCAGCTACCAGGTCCAAGCGGTACTACCGGTCGTTGGAACCGATACTACCGGTCAGCGGTACTACCGCCCTACTACCACTCGCTACTGACGGCTCCAACCGTCGCTCCAGGACCGCAAGCGGTACTACCGGTCCCAGAGCAGTACTACCGGTCCTGAGTCCGGTACTACCGGTCGTGTCCGAACCTGCACGCGCCGACTTGGCCCAGCGCCATGTACCCCTTAGTATACTTTCCCGTTTTGTTCCTAAACTACCCCTGTTTATGTGGCTGGCCTATAAATAGAGCCCCCACCCCTCATGTATCCCTTAGGCATTGATGATAGACTAAAGACAACCCCCATTGTGGAATCTCTAGTTTTGCCTCATCCCCTTTACCAAGGGGACCGACTATCGTCACCAACCTCGATTGGACTTTGCATCACGCATCCATCGTTGAACAAGGACTTGGAGTTCGGTGTCTCGTCTCCAAGTTGTTAAGACCCTCCCCAAGGTGTTCTTCCCTCTCCGATGTGGATTTGAGGGAGCACGTTGACCGATCTTTCCTTGCGAGGATTCTATCAGACCGATGACCGCCGTTTGGGAGCAGTCGACCTTGTATCGTGTGAGTTTTGCATGTGTTCATCGTGTTCTTTGCGAGGTGTGTGTTCGCTTCCGCTACCTTCTCCCCTTCCCCTCGCTTTCCCATCGATTTGACCACGAGATCCGTGAAGATTGGGCCACCCAAGAGGTTAACCCCCTTTATCATCTGGTATCAGCAGCTTTTGGTTGCCACGTATTTCACATCGATTTGGTCTTTTCCCCATAAATTCAAAAATTCCACAAAAAATAGCCCCAATTCGTGTTTTGGATCGATCTGTCATTTGAGTGCGTTTTGGTAGGTTTTGATCGGTGGATTACCTGCAAAACTTGTTGATCTACCTTCCTCTGAGTTCCCATAGCCTAATTCCTTGATTTCCCCCTTCGATTTGGTGTTTTTCTTGAAGATTTTCCGCGCAAATCGCCCCAAAATCGTGAAAACGCGTCAAATATGGGCGTCCCAGGACCAACCGGTACTACCGGGCTCAAAACCCGGTACTACCGCACCTCCCCGGTACCTAAACGGTACTACCGGTCCTCCGAAAACCCGGTACTACCGCTCCAAAAACTGGTACTATGGCCCGGTACTGAACAGAAAAAAACAGATTCCCAAATTTCAGCCTCTCACCGTTTTGAGCATAACTTTTGCATTCGAACTCGGATTTTGGTGTTATTTAGCTCGTTTCTAAGAGGAGAAGGAGATCTACATCATAATACATGTTGTTCATGCTATCTACTCCATCCAAATTCCGTGAGCAAGACGGAATCCAACAATAAAGGATGAAGATCGTCGACAAAAGGTATAAACATTCCGCGACTTCTCCCCACTTGCATTCCTTTGTGAACCCCACTATCTTTACGAGAAACAAACACCTATTGAGACTAGTTCCTCTTATGATTTCTTGGGCTATGCACATTTGATACCTTGTAGACTCCGAGCAAACGTTGTGAGCGCTATCTCATATAGTCATCTTGTATAGTTGTTGGCACAAGAAAGAGGCAAGTGAAAAAGAAAAAGAAAAAAAGAAAAAAATATATATAGAAAAATAAAAAGAAAGATAAAAATAAATAAATATACATGTGCCTCATAGAATAAGAAGCGCAAGCTCGATGAACATCATATAGGTGGTACTTATTGTGCATATATTGTAGCCCACCAATTTTGTGCAATCGAACTAGCGTCTCTCCTTGTACTTGTGTGACACGAGCTTATAGTCTTCGCTAGGTAATCATTTGGTTCTTAGCTCACTTTCTCCGTCGCACAAGTCCCATTTATCCCATCGTGTGTGTTTCCTTGTACATATTTCCTATCTTGTGGATTGACTTGTTTGCTTTGTGATCATTGTGGTTCTTTACTTGCCATTACAACATCTTGATTTCGAATTGTTTCTTGACATGCCACTTTCAATACCTATCCACCATAGGCCTTGTGTGTGTGTGTTTTTGTTGGTAGTTGGTTTTGGTGTTCCGCGTAAACTTTACTTTGCTTAGTTTATTGCTCTCAAGTGTGGCCACTTGCACGATACGATCTTCCAAGGTAAATTAAGGTTCGACGTTATATCCCTAACACCCTCTACCAGTTCCATATACAACACTTGGTCTTGTGAAGCATGTCTAGGGACTCCGGGACCGAGGATGATTTCTATGAAGAATCCACGATGAGCCACCATGCCTATGTCTCCACAAGCATGGATAACATGATGGAGCACTACACCAACAATGGCTCCACATGCTTGGGTGACATGGAGTGCTACAACAACAACGACTCCCCAAGCATGGGCGACTTCAAGAACGACAACGACAAGCTCCTCAAGTCGCACCGGCCAAGACGGAGCCTACACCTAGAGTGCGCCAAGGTGCACCATCAAATGGACAAGTTCGAGAGCGACCTCCAGAACTTCAAGAAGGACATGGACAACGACTTCGACAAAACCATGAGCAGGGTCGCCAAGATTAATGATGCTTTGCACTCATTACAACAACTCACCAAGAAGAGTGCCAAGGACAAGGGTCATCGTCGCGAGCGTCATGTGGATGACAAAGTGTGCCGCCTACATCAACCATCGGCAAGGCACGCCAATGACCTCTGTCGACACCATCACAAGGCACCTTCAACTACTAGTGCCACCACCAAAATGGCACCAAGAGCAAGCCTTCGTCCATGCCATCAAGCTTCAACGACTACGCTTGCATTCGAAGACCACATGAACAAGGAAAATGAAGACCTCTACTTCGCCAAGTTGGATAGAATGAGCCTACCTCCACCACTACTACAAGATGGCCACAAGACCGTCGAGCATGGGATTTTACCTTAGACCATGGAGGCGAGCAATGATGCCCATCTTATGGCATCCAACCTTGAAGGCGACAAGGTCATGAATGGTGAGCATGGGATTTTCCCTTCACCAAAGGAGGCGCATGGAGTTGAGGAAACCGAGCCTATCCCTATATGCTTGAGTAATGATGTGGTACCAATCCTATGTGAGTATGAGAGCCACTTAGCCCACTTGAGTGAGAACAAGAGTGAGATGAGTGACTCCACCTTATGTGAGATTGAGTGCTCCCACTTTGAGGGCATGAGTGATACACCGAGTGAGTTGAGAGGGGTAGTTGATAGGTCAAGTGAGACCATTTCGATTTCTAACGACTTACCCTCTACCTCTAGTGTGTTCTCTTATGTTGTGTTAGGTTTCATGAATGAAGACGCTCCAAGCCATGAAGCAATGATGCCTCGAATGGAGAAGATGTACATGGTGGATGAAGAGGATGCTATGCCATGGCTACATCAAGAAGACGAAGTTGTCCACAAGGAGGCCACTACTTCCACAACACCCACTTCATATGAGAGGTATGAACAAGGTAACAATAAGGGTGTTGATGATGCCATGATCCTACTAGTGGACATGATGAATTGTGAGGATATGCATGTTATGGATGACACTTGTGACATTACATATGCTTACTCATATTCCCATGTGATGCTTTGCCTTTGCATAATATTGATCATGTGGAATTGTTTGAGTGCGATAACATTGCCATAAACATGCCATGCTATGCATCTTGTGTGTATCCTCTAATTGCTTCAGACTTGCCTTGTCATGCTAGTCATTCAAGTTCTCCCGTTGCTTGCAATAAGGTGAATGCTTGCTATTTCACTTGTTTTGCTTGCAACAATATTGATCACATGCGTTATAATGAGATGGCCCCATAGCTTTCTCAATTTTTGGAGATTTTGATGATTGCCATGATAAGCATGTTCCCCACTTGCATACTCGCCATGCACATATTTCATACTTGATTGACATTAATGGTGATGTGCACAAGAAGAGATACATCATGATGGATGATGTGTATCTCTACCATGCACACACGTTCTTCCTTTTGTGTATGATGTGTGTAGGTACCCGCACGAGAATGTCAACCTCGGTTGAGCACGAGTTGACAAAAAGATCTCTAGAGAGCATCCCACAAGTGAGTTCAAGATCGAACCCAACTCTGATACCTTTTGCATGCTTTGCATCTTTCATGTTGGCAAATTTCTCTTTCCTATGGTTTGATTACAAGCATGTTGATGGTATTATCTCACCTTGTGACATTCATGTTTATTTGCTATTGTATATTGATGCTTTGTGTGTTGCAACAAAAATATTGAACAAATTCTCTTTTCGATGTTTTGTGTGCAACCATAATGCCATTAAGATCATGTATTGTCATGAGAGCTTTCAAGTATCTCGTCTTGTTGTTGCAACAAACATAAGGACCACTTGCTCTTTCATTTGGTTTGGTTGCAAACATGTTGTTTTTTGCTTCCGCTTGGGATACTCATAATCCCATGATATTTGCTTTCGATGATTTGTGTGTGACATACAACATGAACAATTTCTCTTTCCAATGGTTGGTTTGCACACGTAATGTTTTTGTTTTCGATATGCTTCCTCGTGTGTTTTTGCCAAATTATCCTATTTTTGCATAAAAGATGTTGATCAAATTTCTATTCGATTGCTTTGAATACCACAATAAGATGTTATATGGAGTTTTTGAGTTCCCACATTTTGATGATTTTGCAAAGATTTCCATGCAGTTTGACCTTGCATATGCATTCCATTTGCTATACATGCATTGTGCTAATAGTGTTGTGAACAAGAATGGACATGCCACATTTGACATGCTCCTCTATCACGCACGAAAATATTTTGCTTGGTCTTTGTTGTGTGAAGGTACAAGTGCATACACGTCAACCTCTACCAACCATGTGTTGACAAGAAGAACCGAAGAGTGTTACCTATGGCTACCCTTCATCGAGCTATCTTTACAAGCTAAGGTGACTTCCTTCTACTTGAGGACTCATGCTATAATATTCATGAATTGGCTACGCTTTGAGTGTTGCTTCGCTTTTGTTGTGAGCTTTGTAGGCTTCATGGAGGGTGAAGGAACATTGAAGTGTTGTCAAGTCAATCTTCCCGAGGACGACTATATGGTGAACCCCAGGATCAAGGATGTCCTTCGACCTCTTCTACTTCGTGATGAACATGGAGAGTCGAGGACGAATATTTTTGAAGGGGGGAGATGATGCAGACCGACCTACGGTCGTTACTACATCAAGGTCTCCAACTTACACCAAGTCGTCATGGACTCCAAAGGTGAATCCGTTCCTCTATGCGAGCCCACTTCCTACCCTATTGAATGGTATGCTACTTCATACTCCGTCACATATGCATGATAGGTTCACACCGACCAGTACGGAGGCAAGGGAGGAAGCCCGGAACATCAAGCCCGACAAGACGGAGGCTTGGAAGAGGAGACGGAAGAAGATAGATCGGCAGCTGCCAGGTCCAAGCGGTACTACCGGTCGTCAAACTGCATTACTACCTGTCAGCCCACTACTACCGCCACATCGACGGCTCCAACCGTCGCTCCAGGACCACAAGCGGTACTACCGGTCCCAGAGCGGTACTACCGGTTACGACCGGTACTACTGGTCCTGAGTCCGGTACTACCCGTCGTGTCCGAACCTGCACGCGCCAACTCGGCCCAGCTCCATGTACCCCTTAGTATACTTTCCCGTTTTGTGCCCAAACTACCCCTGTTTATGTGGCTGGCATATAAATAGATCCCCCACCCCTCATGTATCCCTTAGGCATAGATGATAGACTAAAGACAACCCCCATTGTGGAATCTCTAGTTTTGCCTCATCCCCTTTACCAAGGGGACCGACTATCGTCACCAACCTCGATTGGACTTTGCATCACACATCCATCATTGAACAAGGCCTTGGAGTTCGGTGTCTCGTCTTCAAGTTGTCAAGACCCTCCCCAAGGTGTTCTTCCCTCTCCGATGTGGATTTGAGGAAGCACGTTGACTGATCTTTCCTTGCGAGGATTCTATCGGACCGGCGGCCACCGTTCGGGAGCAATCGGCCTTGTATCGTGTGAGTTTTGCGTATGTTCATCGTGTTCTTCACGAGGCATGTGTTCGCTTCCGCTACCTTCTCCCTTTCCCCTCGCTTTCCCATCGATTTGACCACGAGATCCGTGAAGATCGGGCTACCCAAGAGGTTAACCCCCTTTATCAGACCATATCATTTCATTTTTCATATGTGATGTTTGTTGCATCTTATATTGCTTGTTTGGCATTTTATTAGCATAATAAGATGATCCTCATTTTGATATCAAGATAAAAATATGTTCTTCCTTAAGTATGCACTGACAATGTTTCACTGCTTCAAGACATCACGGGATGATCGGGTGTACTTGAATCCACGAGCATATCTCGGGTGTAAGACAGTTTTACACACGCGAATACTATGGTTCTTACTTGGCGAGCCTAGCATATGCAGACATGGCCTTGAAACACGGACCGAAAGGTTAAGCATGCGTCATATGTTTTGATATGATGACCATATGGATGCTCGCCTTTGAAGCTACACCGACTTACGTGATGATCGTACTTGGTGTAGTGGATTTGGTTCATGTAATCACCAAAAGGACATGAGGGATGTCGTTTTTGAGTGGGAGTTCATTTCTAATTTGGATTAGTAGAACTCAATTTATCATAAATTAAATCAAAGTGAATTTGCATAATTTATTGTAGTCATTGGCATTCGTTCATCACCTTATGCTTAGTTGTAATTGAGATAATAGAAGTATAGAATTCTAGATATTTACTTTATGAACTGGTATCGTATTGTGTTGAGTGTCAATTTAAAGTTTAAAGTCCTATTGCAAACTTTCAGCAAACTCTGTTTACTCCGTGAAATTTAATAATTGGTATTAAATCGAGAGTAACAATTCCAGTGTTAGTATCTTAAGTATCATGTTTCCCTCCATGATTCTTGATTATTTTTAATATCAAGTTTATCTAGGAGCTGAAAGAATTGTTTCAGAAACCATAATGTGTGGCAGATATAACGATATTGAAAACAATGTTTTGGTTACAATATGATAGAGTATAATATATGTTCTCATATTGGATGAGAATTTGCGAAGGTTGGATATGCTAGACATCCTAATCATCTACAAGGGTTTTGGAAAGTAATGTTATACTCACGATTCGCCTTTATAAGCTACATTAGCTTGATCATGAAAGTCATCATGATAAGGATGAATAGAAGATGTATGTAAAGTGTTTACTACACTAAAATATTCTAAAGAATGGATTTTGGAAGAACACCAATCATTTAATGATGGTGATCTACTTCAAATTGCAAGTCCAAAGGCATTAGTATTTAAATATACACGCTTTGGACTATGTGTCATGTATATGGCGCCACTTTTGATGTTGATAGATTCTTTTAAAAGGAAAAGGAAATGATGAAAGAGAATCTATAAAATATATTTGGCAGAAAAGATTGGAAATATCCAGTTTAGGTATATATATGATATACATGTTATGGTTGTATTCTTTGCTTGTTAACAATATGGTTCTTGGATATTGAATACCGAATTGGTTGGTATGAAATTTCATACAGAACAACGCAATTCATGAACTACAATGGCCTAAGTAACTAGCAAGAGAATATGTGATGATGTTCATCGAAAACAAACAAACCGTTGTTTGTATTTCTCGTTGACATCAAAGCTTGCATTCAAGATTTGTTTTAATAATCGTTATTTAAATCAGGTATTATGAGAACAAAGATTGTTCAAATAATTACCGTATTCCATATAAGATGGATGGTTTACAAATCTAGTTGGAGAAATCACATCCATAAAAACTAATGCTAAAATGTCACAAGACAAATGATTGAAAGATCACTTACGAAGTGACATCGCCGTTTAAATTATATTGGAAAGAAAACATGAAGAATCTCCATATTCATGGATTTTTGGAGTCTTTGATTTGATCAAGTGACGCTTGTGTTACTTTCCTTGGGATAATTAAAACTTCGTTCAAAGGCCAAAGAAGAACGAACGTTCTTCATATTGGAATTTATACATATCGATGTATGTAGTCCATTATGTGTAGTCGTAAGCGAGGGATTTCAACTTCATATGCTTTCTCCAAAAATTTGAGTGAATATTCACTTAATGAGAAAGAAGTATGAAATATTTGAAAACGTTCAAAGACTTTCAAGATGAAGTGGAAAATCATTGTAACAAGAAAAATAAATGATTTATGATTTTATCATAAAGGGATTTATTTGAGTTGCAAGTTTATCAAAACACCTAGATTTGGATCTCCCGAAACAACATAGGAATATGGAGTGTTTGAGATTTGTAATGAAACCTTGTTTGACATGGTTGGATCAAAGGTGTTATTTATAAAACTGCCATTATGTTTTAAAAGATTAAAGCTTTAGAGACTACCACTTTTACACTTAAAAGAGCTCCATCTTGATCCGTTGAAATGACACCATGTAAGTTATGGTTTGGGGCAAAACCCAAGTTGTCCTTTCTTAAATTTTGGTATACTAAGCATAAGTAAGATGTTTACAACCAAAGTCGGCTGAGCATGTCTTTGTAGGTTATTTCGAATAATCATTGGGTATTCCTCCATAACACTGAAGACAAAACCGTTTGTTGCTTAGAACGTCAAGTTTCTTGAAAAAGGAATTTTTTGTAAAAGTTAAGTGAGAGGACAATAGAACTTTGATAAGGTTAACGAACCTTAGCTATATGTGCTGAGTTGCACAGCACGGAAAAATGTTCCGGAGGCAGCCACAATGCTCATGTCTCACGTGCCTCAACGGTTGTGGTCACGAAGATCTAAGTTCCTATTGAACCAAGTAGGTCGGATAAACAATCAAATGCTAAGATTTGAGAGTAAATTATTGTTGTTTGACAATAATGAACCGACTACATGCAAAGAAGCGATGATGGGCCCTGACTCCGTCAAATGGCTTGAAGCCATAAAATCCATGATAGTTCCATACGCGAGAAATCAAGTTTTCTGAACTTGGAAGACCCTCCGAAAAGGTGTAAAAACCTATCGGTCGTATTTGGATCTATAAAGAAACAGACATGGATGTTTCACATCTATGAAATAGTCGACATGTCGTAAAGTATTTTACAACAATGTTCAAGGAGTTGACTATGACAAGATTTGATCTTTCATAGCGATATTTAGTCTGGAGAGATTAAATTAGCAACCACTACATATAATTTGGTATATGGTAGATGAATAAACAAAACAAAGTTCTTCTAATTGAATGGTTACCTAGGACGTGTGCTTGACACGATCCAAAGGTTTTTGTTAATTGAAAGGATGCTAAAAAGGGCATGCATACTTCAATGGTTGAAGTAAGCATCGCGGAGTTGGAATCTTCACCGTGATGAAATTGTTAAAGGAGTTTTCATCGGGAGACGATGAAGATGCTTGCATTTTCAAGAAATTAAGTGGGAGCGCTGAGACATATTTCTAATACATTATGTGGAGGACATCTTGTTGATTGAAAATGATGTATCTTTTATTGACAAAGGTTAAGAATTTCATTTCGATGAAAGAGTTAGGCAAAACCCGAATATTTAGCATGAATGTCTACATGGATAGACAGTGACGCTAATATGGTCGTGCCAAACGTACATATATGATATATTGAAGGGGCTCAATATAGAAACGATGATAAAAGGATCTTGTCGCATGGGAAATAATTGAATCAAGATTCAAGTGTATCGACACTTGATAAGTGCAACAAGATTCAAGTGCTTTGACACTTGATGAGTGAAATCACAAGAATGTTTTGATCAATCATACCATGATATGTACACATCCAGATATGTCATATGCTCTAAGTGTTATGAGCATATACCAGAATGAATCATAAAATGATCATTGTACGATAGTAAGGATATTCTTATAATCTTTTGGAAGAATTAAGAATACATTCCATTTGTATAAGAGACAAATAGTTCATTGAAAAACGATACTAGTTTTGTCACAAGATACAAATCAGGTTTATCTCAATTTAAACTTGTAGGGGTTCGTAGCATGGAAAACAAAAAAATTCTACCGCATACAAACAAACAAGCCAAGATCTATCTACTAGATTGTAGCAACGTGTCGATGGAATAACTCACCCTCGAAGATTCCAAAGTGTTTAACGAGAGCGGATTCTCGTGGGTGATGTAGTCGTACTCTTGCCGATCTCAAGATCGCGTAGACGATCCTTCCGGCTGCTTAAGCAGCGGTCCCGCAATGGTCACACGCTTTGGTACTGACGAAGACCTTCCTCTCCTTGTTCCAAAGCAGCGGAGGTTGTAGCACTCTCTCGCGATTCCCAAAGACGACGGCGTGGTACCGGAAGTAGAGGGGAGATCTCGCAGGGCTTCGCCTTAAGCCGGAGCGAGTATGGTGGACTATGAGAGAGGCCTTGGCGATCTAGGGTTTAGAGGCACCAAGGAGGATTCTAGCTGGCGGCTAGGGTTAGGGTTTCACCCCAACTCGGCGAGTTGGTGGTGCCCTAGGCGGCGGCAGCAGCAGGAGGTGGTGGCGCCGGCGGCTTAGGGCTAGGGTTTTGGGTGGTGGAGGTGTGTTCTTGGAGGGGCAGCCCTGCCCCTCCTTATATAGGTGGGAGGGTGCGGCCAAGGGGAGGGGAGTCCCTCCCCAACTCGGCCTCCTTGGCTGGCAGTGGAGGGAGGAGGACTTCCTCCCCAAGTAGGTTTCCTACTCTCCCTCCAATAAGCAAACTTGCCGTTTGACTTTTCAAATTGGCGTTTGACTTTTCAAACTAGGATTTGATTTATCCCTTTATTTTTCTCAGCGATGAAACATAGTACATGATGCAACCATTCCAAATTGTTATGACACATTCATGTACCCTTCCCCTCCGGAGTGCCGGACCTTCCGGAACCTTCTAGAACATTCCCGATGAAAACACCGGAACCATTCTCCAACCCCGAAATAGGACTTTCCTTATATGAATCTTATTCTCCGGACCATTCCGGATCTCCTCGTGATATCCCGGATCCCATCCGAGACTTCGAACAACATTCGGTCTCTTACTCATCATTCCATAACTACTCAACAACATCGAATCCTTAAGTGTGTCTCCCTACGGTTCGTGAATTATGCGGACATGATCGAGACACTTCTCTGAACAATAACCAATAGAGGAATCTGGAAATTCATATGGCTCCCACATATTTCTATGATTACTTTGCGATCGAATGAACCACTTACATACGATACCAATTTCCCTTTATCTGATGATAGTTTACTCATCCGAGGTTTTGATCGTCGGTATCTCTGCATACCTAGTTCAACCTCGTTACTGATAAGTACTATTTTCTTGTTCCCGTGATATGTGATCCCTTGTGAGCCAGTCACATGCTTGCAAGCCAATTGGATGACATTCCACCGAGAGGGCCCAGAGTATATCTATCCGTCATATGGATAGACAAATCCCACTCTTGATCCATGTGTCTCAACAAATACTTTCCGAACACTCAATGCCACCTTTATAACCACCCAGTTACGGTGTGGTGTTTGATGTCATCAAAGCATCCTTCCGGTAATGGTGATATGCATGATCTCATGGTCGAAGGAATTAGGTTACTATGTATCAGAAAGCATATAGCAATTGAACTATTAAAATGACTTGATCTTTATGCTACGCTTATCTATAGGAGTATGTCCATCATATCATTCTCCTAACGATATGATCTTGTTGTTAATAACATCTCAATGTTCATGATAGGGAAACCACAATCATTTATTAACCAACAAGCTAGTATTATAAAGAGGCTTTACTAGGGACTCTAATTTAGTTTACAAATCACACAAGTATTAATGTTTCCTTGTTAATACTATTATAGCATGAATGTAAACATTTATCATAAACACAAAGATATAATAATAACTACATTTATTATTGCCTCTAGGGCATATCTCCAACAGTCTCCCACTTGCACTAGAGTCAACTAATCTAGATTACATGGTAATATACCGAACACCCATGGCAGTTTGGTGTTGGTCATGTTTTGCCCTCGGGAGAGGTTTAGTCAACGGATCCGCCACATTCAAATCTGTGTGTACTTTGCAAATATTTATGTCACCATCTTGGACATGTTCTCGAATAGCGTGAAAACGTAGCTTGATGTGCTTCAGCTTCTTGTCTGACCTTGGTTCTTGCGCATTGGCTATGGCGCCCATGTTATCACAAAGAGATAGACATTGGGTCCAAAAGACTTGGAACCACACCAAGCTCGTAATGAACTCCTTCATCCATATCGCTTCTTGTGAAGCCTCAAGCAGCTATGTATTCCGATTCAGTTGAAGATCTCGCCACAACGCTTTGCTTTGCACTCCTCCAATTTAAGCTGCACCATTCAAAGTAAATACGTATCCTGATTGAGATTTAGAATCATCTGGATCGGTGTTCCAACTAGCATCGGTGTAACCATTAACAACGAGTTGTTCCTCACCTCCATAATAAATAACCATATCCTTAGTTCTTCTCAAGTATTTAAGGATATTTTTGACCGTTGTCCAATGATCCACTCCTGGATCACTTTGATATCTGCTAGTCAAACTAACAGCATATGCAATGTCGGGTCTAGTACATAGCATGGCATACACTAGAGATCCTATGGCTGAGGCATAGGGAGTCTTACTCATCCTTTCTCTATCTTCTGCGTCTTTGGACTTTGAGTTTTACTCAAGGTCGATATAGCAACATGGGCAAGAATCCTTTCTTGCTATCTTCCATTCCAAATCTCTTTAGAACTTTGTCCAAATATGTACTTTGTGACAATGATATTAGGCGTCTCGATCTATCTCTATAAATCTTTATGCCTAATATGTAAGCTGCTTCGCCAAGATCTTTCATTGAAAAACTATTTTTCAAATATTCCTTGACACTATTAAGAAGGTCTACATCATTCCCAATCAACAATATGTCATCTACATATAGTATTAAGAATGCTACAGAGCTCCCACTCACTGTCTTGTAAATGCAAGCTTCTCCATAAGTTTGTACAAAACCAAAACTTTTGATTACTTTATCAAAACGTTGATTCCAACTTCGGGATGCTTGCTTCAATCCATATATGGACCGTTGAAGTTTGCATACCTTGTTAGCATCTTTAGGATCGACAAAACCTTTGGGTTGCATCATATACAACTCTTCATCAATGTCTCCATTGAGGAACGCTATTTTGACATCCATCTGCCATATCTCATAATCGTAATATGCAGCGATTGCTAACAAAATCCTCATAGACTTTAGCTTCGGTGAGAAAGTCTCATCGTAGTCAACTCCTTGAATTTGTCGAAACCCTTTTGCGACAAGTCGAGCTTTATAGACAGTAACATTACCATCAACATCTGTTTTCTTCTTGAAAATCCATTTGTTCTCGTGACCTTCCGGCCATCCGGTAAGTCCACCAAAGTCCATACTTGGTTTTCGTACATGGATCCAATCTCGGATTTCATGGCTTCTTGCCATTTATTGGAATCTGGGCTCATCATCGCTTCCTCATATGTCGCAGGGTCATCGGTGTTGTCCACCAACATGACACTCATAACGGGATCATACCAATCAGGAGTGGTACGAGTTCTCGTTGACCTGCGAGGTTCTGTAGCAACTACAACCGAAGTTTCATGATCATCATCATTATCTTCCTCTCTTATTGGTGCAGGCACCACAGGAACTTCTTCCGGTGCTGCGCTACTCGCAAGTTCGAGAGAAGGTTCGACAACCTCGTCGAGTTCTACTTTCCTTCCAGTCACTTCTTTCGAGAGAAATTCCTTCTCTAGAAAGGATCCATTCTTGGCAACAAAGATTTTGCCTTCGGATCTATGATAGAAGGTGTTGGAATTATGCCCTAGAGGCAATAATAAAGATGTTATTATTATAATTCTTGTTCATGATAAAGTTTATATTCCATGCTAGAATTGTATTAAGCGGAAACTTTAATACTTGTGTGGTTTGTGAACAACACCGTGTCCCTAGTACGCCTCTATGGACTAGCTCATTGATCAATGATGGTTAAGGTTTCCTAACCATAGACATGAGTTGTCTATTGATAATGAGATCATATCATTGGAGAATGATATGGTGGATAGACCCAAACTAAGCGAAGCAATTAGATCGTGTCATTGTGTTCGTCTTTGCGAAGCTTTTCTTATGTCAAATATTGTATTCCTTAGACCATGAGATAATACAACTCCCTGGTATCGGAAGAAAGCTTTGAGGTCATCAAACGTCATCCTATGAGAGGGTGATCATAAAGGTGTCTCTCAGGTGATCGAGCATTGGGTTGTATGTATCGAGATGGGATTTGTCCTCCCAAGTCGAGAGATATACTTGGGGCCCACTCGTAATCGATATCAACACCGCTTGCAAGCATGTGGTTAAGGAGTTAATCACAAAGTGATATCGGATTACGGGCAGTAAAGTACTTGCTGTGAACGAGATTGAACTAGGTATGACGATACCGACGATCGAATCTCGGGCAAGTAAAATATCGCGAGACGAAGGGAATATATATATGGGATTGATTGAATCCTGGCATCGTGGTTCATCCGATATGATCATCGATGAATGTGTGGGAGTCAATATGGGTGCCTGCACCGCTGTTGATTATTGATAGAAGATCATGTCTGCATATTCTCGAACCCGCAGGGTCACACACTTAACGTGTCTTGACGCTAGGATAGATTGGATAATTGGTTTATGAATTTTTGTTCGGAGTCTCGGATGGGATCCGGGACATCACGAGAGGTTCCGGAATGGTCCGGAGAATAAGATTCATATAAAGCGAGTTTTTTTTTTGAGTTTGAATTAGGAGGATTATGGTATATTGCGGAAGCTTCTAGGGGTAGTTTTTTTGTTTCGTGGAATTGATATTAATCGTATTGTGTACGAAGCTTCTAGAACCTTCCGGAAGGGGGCCAACGTGGTCCCACCTTCCGGGAGGGGGCATGGGCCTATGAGGGAGTGTCCTGGCCGCATTGGGCTAGGGGCACAAGGCCCCATAGGGCCCAGCCGATCCTAGAGAGTTTAAATCGTTTAAACTAGAGATAAGATAAGATAGGATTTCTAGATAAGGGAGAGTTTAAATTGTTTAAACTAGAGATAGACTTGGAGGAGAGGCTAGGGCTGGCCGACCCCCCTCTATAAATAGAGGGCTGGTGCGCCCCCCTCCCAACACACACCTTCCTCCAAGCCCTAGCCTCCCTGCTGCCCTCCTCTCTCCCTCCCGACTGTTTGTAGGCGAAGCCCTGCTGCAGAAATTCTCCACCATATACACCACGCCGTCGTGTTGTAGATCCAATCTATCTCTCCACCCTACTTGCTGGTCCGAGGAAGGAGGAGACGTCGAGGTGCTGCACGTGTGCATCTCACGGAGGCACCGCCACTTGTGGTGCTAGATCGGATCGGATCGCGAGGAGGAGAAGCGAGTACGACTACATCACCCACGTTCGATTTAACGTTCGCTGCGTAATCTTCAAGGGTATGAAGATCTAATCCAATCTCTCTTGTTGTTTGCATCTCCTAGATTAGATCTTGGCTTTCCCTCTGTTCACTTCCGTAGAAAATTTTGATTTACTATGCTGCGAAACCCTTCAGAAGGTATACCCAATAGTTTCCTTCGGGTATCCTATGAAGACGCATTTTTCCGCTTTGGGTTCAAGCTTGTCCGTCTGTAACTTATTTACATAGGCTTCGCAACCCCAAACTTTAAGGAACGACAATTTAGGTTTCTTCCCAAACCATAATTCATACGGTGTCGTTTCAACGGATTTAGATGGTGCCCTATTTAAAGTGAATGCGGCTGTTTCTAATGCATAACCCCAAAATGATAGCGGTAAATCTGTAAGTGACATCATAGAACGAACCATATCTAAGAGAGTTCGATTACGACGCTCGAACACACCATTACGCTGTGGTGTTCCCGGCGGTGTCAATTGTGAAAGTATTCCGCATTTCTTCAAATGCTCGCCAAACTCGTAACTTAGATACTCACCTCCACGATCAGAACGTAGAAATTTAATCTTCTTGTTACGTTGATTCTCCACCTCACTTTGAAATTCCTTAAACTTCTCGAAAATTTCGGACTTATGTTTCATGAAATAGATATACCCATATCTACTCAAGTCATACGTGAAGGTAAGAACATAATGATAACCACCGCGCGATGCTACACTCATTGGACCACACACATCGCTATGTATGATTTCCAATAAGTCCGTAGCTCGCTCCATCATACCAGAAAATGGAGTCTTAGTCATTTTACCCATTAGACATGCTTCGTATCTTTCAAGTGATTCGAAATCAAGTGATTCAAGAAGTCCATCGGAATGGAGTTTCTTAATACGCTTCACTCCAATGTGACCAAGACGATAGTGCCACATATAGGTCGAGTTATCGCTCAATTTCAAACGTTTAGCTTCAATGTTATTAATATGTGTATTTCCACTATCGAGATTCAATAAGAATAGACCATCTATCAAAGGTGCATGTATATAAAACATATTACTCATATAAATCGAACAACCATTATTCTCGGACTTAAACAAGTAACCGTCTCGCAATAAACAAGATCCCGATATAATGTTCATGCTTAACGCAGGCACCAAATAACAATTATTTAAGTATAAAACTAATCCTGATGGTAGATGAAGAGGTAGCGTGCCGACCGCGATCACATCAACCTTTGATCCATTTCCTACGCGCATCGTCACCTTGTTCTTCGCTAGCTTCCGTTTATTCTGCAGTACCTGTTTCGAGTTACAAATATGAGCAACCGAACCAGTATCAATACCCAGGCACTACTACGAGTACTAGTGAGATACACATCAATAACATGTATATCGGATATACCTTTCTTCTTGATGTTGCCGTTCTTCAAATCCGCCAAGTACTTTGGGCAATTCCGCTTCCAGTGACCTTCTCCCTTGCAGTAAAAGCACTCAGTATCAGGCTTAGGTCCAGCCTTGGTCTTCTTCATCGGTGCGGTAACTTTCTTACCACCCTTCTTGAAGTGTCCCTTTTGCTTAGACTTGCCTTTCTTGAATTTGGTGGTCTTATTGACCATCAACACTTGGTGCTCTTTCTTTATCTCCACTTCTGCAGATTTTAACATGGAGAAGAGTTCTGGCAACTGCTTGTTCATGCTTTGCATATTGTAGTTCATCACAAAGTTCTTGTAACTTGGTGGTAGTGATTGGAGGACATGGTAAATCCCCAAAGCATTAGGAATCACTATACCCAAGCTTTGGAGTTTGTTTGCGTGCCCAGACATCTTAAGCACATGCTCACTGACGGAGCTGCTCTCTTCCATCTTGCAGTTAAAGAACTTTTTAGAAGCCTCATAGCTCTCAACTGCCGCATGAGTCTCAAAAATCAATTTGAGTTCACGAACAATATCATGTGGGTCTGAATTCTCCAACCTTTTCTGAAGCTCCGATTCCAAACCATACAAGATAGCACACTGAACTGTGGAGTACTGAGTCTTCCGAGCGAGGTAAACATTCTTTACTTCATCGGTAGCATCACCGCAGTGGGTCACCCAATGCATCCAAAGACATAGGTCAAATTACCAGCATTGAGGACAATCCTCAAATTGCGGAACCAATCCGCGAAGTTGCTTCCATTGTTTTTCAACTTTTCTTTCTCTAGGAACGCATTAAAATTGATGGTAGGGGCCGCCATTGATCTACAACATATTTGCAATAGTTTAGACTAAGTTTATGACAAATTGAGTTCTAATTAATAGTTAAATTAATCTAGGTGAACTCCCACTCAAAACAATATCCCTCACATTGTTTTAGTGATCACACGAACCAAATCCACAACATCAAAACCGATCATCACGAGAGTTGATGTAGCTTCAATGGCGAACAATCGACATGTTCATCATATCTACTATATGATTCATGCTTTACCTTTCGGTGATCCGTGTTCCGAGACCATGTCTGTACATGCTAGGCTCGTCAAGATCAAACCTTAGCTTCCGCATGAGCAAATCTGGCTTGCTCACGTTGTATACACTTGCAGAATCTAACACACCCGATCATCACGTGGTGCTTCGAAACAACAAGCTTTAGCAACGGTTCTTACTAAGGATGAACACTTTAGAACTTGATATTTATGTGCATGAGGGATCATCTTATAATGCTACAGTCGTTAACTAAGCAATACAAGATGCATAAAGTATTAACATCACATGCAATTCATAATATGTGATATGATATGGCCTTTCTTCTTTGTGCTTCCGATCTCCATATTCAAGCACGAACATGATCTCCATCATCACCGGCATTGCATCAAGGTCAATGACGATGCTCCATGATTGTCGTCCACCAGCTTCAACTATTACAACTACTTTGAATAGACACGCGGGTCTTAATAGAAAATTAAGACAACTGACGAGGTTTAATCTCATCAATGCCCATTGTTATGGACTTGGGTTTTGGAGAAAATGGGGATGCTGGAGATCATGGAACGGTTAGCAAACAAGCAACACGGGGACACAAGGTTTACCTAGGTTCAGGCCCCCGGAGGGAAAACCCTACTCCTGCTTGTCTGCTCTTGATTACGGCGGAACCGAAGGTTACAAGGGTGCGCAGATGCAATCTGGCGTGGAGGTGTGTATGCGAAAGTATGAGAGATAGATCTAGGTCATGCCCTCCTAGCCTTTATATAGACTTAGGCAGGTCCCGGGCATAGACCTAGTCAGTTACAGGTTCTAGGGTTTTACCCCTTTGAATTTCCTATCTACTCTAGTCTTGCTCTCCAAGGTTCCGAAGGCGTCATGGGCCTTGGCCACCCGAAAATCTTCATGGGCCGACGTATAATTGCCGTCGGCCTTCCTTGGGCGGGACCAGGTATGCTGAGATTATGTACCCGTGGGGTATAACCATGTCAGTAGCCCCCGAGTGTTCAGTCGAATCGTAGATTCGGCTAAGGACTCTGCAATCTTTCGGGTGCAACTATGTATTTCAATAGTTCATGTGTAGGGATTGTTGATGCGTGTGTCTGACTCACCCGAGGGATCAGGGTCAGTTAACTGTCTTAGGACGAAACAACACGATCTTCTTCAGGTTCGAATCCCTCAACTCGAACCTGGAACATATGCTGGCGTAATTCGACTCAGGCCGCGAAGGACTTACAGGAGTGGAATTCCAGTGAATTTAACTGATGTACCCAACGCGTCCGTCAAGATTTTTCATCGCACCTGTTAGCACGGGTTTTTACTAGCAGAGCACAGTCGTGTACGTTGCCAGGCCATCAGATGGTATCCGTAGGTCTTATCTTTGTATCGCAGACACAGCATCCGAATGCTTATCACCGCGGAGGTGTTTTGGGTGGCCAAGGAGAATGTTTACTCACTTAGCGTTTAATTGGGGCAGAGTTGCCGAAAAGTCTTGCATGCTGATCCGAAGGATCGCAGTCGAAGAATTCATAGGGTGCGCGAACAGTGCTCCCTATGGGAGTAGCCCCCAAGTGTCTGTTCGAGTCGTAGACTCGATCTGAGACTTTTATTCAGCCGTTGTTCCTCTTCAGGTCCGTAGGACACAATTTTTTTTTCGGATGATTAAATCTGTTCTCCCTATGGGAGTAGCCCCCGAGTCCATAGTGGAGTCGTAGACTCGACGAGGGACTCGAAGTAACAATTCGCTTTCGTTCATCTTTCGGGTGCGCGGCCAGCACTCCTGATAGGAGTAGCCCCCCGAGTAATTGGTCGAATCATAGATTCGAGTGAGTACTCTTAGCTTTGAAGCTGAAGAAATTGTAGCTGTTGCTAGTGTAGCTTTTGATTACGTCAGTGCTGACGATCGATGACCTCAAGCGCCTGCTGCGCCAGAGATGACTTGACTAGACGAACATGGGTCCCACTGTCTGACCTTGAATTGACCGGTCACGCGCGTCGTGGAGATAATTACGGTGTCGCCTCGATTTCCGCGCGTAGTGGACGGCGTGTTAGCGACGGCTCGTTGTGATGCTGACACGTGTATGGCCAGATCCTGCCGTTGGCGTTAGGTCTTCTCGATGAACGGCTATCGTGCATCATCTTCGTCTTTATAATCATTGGGAAAAACTTCAGTTTGTTTTCACCGCATCGATTCTTGCTTTCACTGCTTCCTTATGTTCTGAGAGCTCTTGCTGCGCGCTAGAATATTCTTTCACATTTCCTTCATCCATCGTGCACTTTCGCCACCGGTGCCGCCGTACCGCGATGGGGAAACCGAAGAAGTCGTCGTCTGTGGTTGGCACCAGCGCCGCCAGAGGGAAGAAAAGTGCCGCCGCTACCCATGTCACCAACGGTGGCTGGCGGCGATCGAAGACGCGGGAGAGTGATCTCCGCCGGCTTCGCGAACGGGGCCTGATCCCACAGGATAGGGAGGCCGTTAAACTCCCAGGCAATGAGGCAATCCCTCGTCCCCCCGTTGGGTATCGGGTTATGTTCCTTGCCTTTGTATTGCGCGGATTTTCCTTCCCAGTCCATGACTTCCTTCGTGGACTGCTTTTTCTATACGGTGTTCAATTGCACCATCTTTCCCCCAATTCTCTTCTTCACATTGCTTGTTTTATCACTTTCTGCGAGTGCTGGCTCGGTATTGAGCCGCATTTTGGCCTCTTCCGGAAACTTTATTCCATGAAGAGGCAATCTGGTTCGGATGGTGTTTATCCCATTGGGGGTTACATCATCTCCCTCAGGCCCAATATGCTTTTCTTTTCTTTTTCCATGTCCGAATCTGTCCAGTACTGGCGGAGGCGATGGTTTTATATCCGCGACTCCGTAGTTCCTGGGCAAGATTTTGGTCTTGTTCCCTTCGACCCCTCCCAGGAGATTGAGCCGAAAAGGTCTTGGAAAAACAAGATCTTGGATGGCGAGGTGGCGGAGATAGAGGCTCTATATCGTCGGGTGGAGGATCTCCAATTGATTCCAGAGAAGGAAGTGAACGGTGTGGATATCATCCGCACCTTTCTCGAGCGTCGGGTGCAGCCACTCCAGGCTAGGGTGCACCCAATGTTCCTTTATGCTGGCCGGCGTGATCCGACGAGGGCTTCGTTTGAGAAAAATCTCCCAGGGAGATCTTGACAGGGCCCTTCGCTTGCTTCTGAAGTTCAAGGCCGGAGAAGAAATCCCGGGGAAGTCGCTGACTCCTCCGTTTTCTTCTTCGCTTCCTGTTCCACAGGTGTAGATCCTTGCGCGTAGCGCTATTTTTCGACTGCATTGTTTTGTGTTTGTTTGCTAATAAGTTGTTCTTCTCCTGTGCAGAGCTTCAAAGTGCCGGGTATGTCGCCTCCATTACCCGAAGTATATCCGGATGCTTCGGACAATGATTTGGTGGATTCCATGTCCGAGCTGCCATCGGCATGATCTCCCGCTGAAGATGCCAACGAGTCGAGCGAGGACCATACTCGCAAACGATCGTGGAGCTCCAGCGAGTCTTAGGATGCTTCGACTCCTCCGACTCCTAGGAATCCTCTGTATCTTGAGTGTCCTAGTGATGGGCATGGAGGCTCTTCCTCCCCTATTCCTGCTCTTCCTGTGTGGGCTGTAGCGCCGCACCCGCCAGCGAAGCGGAAGAAGGAAGAAAAGAAGGAAGAGAAGAAAGAGGAGAAGAGAGAGGAGAAGAGGGTCCGAAGGACCCCTCCTGTCTTCAACCTTAGCGAGCTTGACTCGTAAGTTTCCTCTGCACTGTCCTTTCTTTTCTTTTTACTTTGTTCTTGTACTAATTTGTTCGTGTGCAGGCACTCTTCCAACGACTCCTCTAGCGACGGTGCTCGGGAGATGATGGGGGAGTCGAAAGTCGCGTCTCCTCCTTAGACGGTGGCAACTTCTGAGGGCGCTGCTCCAAACCCTCCTCCGCCGGAGGTGCAGGTGGTTGCGCCTCAGAATTTCGTCAGTGGACCTTCGACGTCGCCATTGGATCATGTAAGTCTCCTGCCACGAGGAAAGCCCCCGCGCATTTGTAAAAGATTTTTCTTGTTTTGTTCTTCGAGTCTCGGGGGGAGCCCCCAAGCGTTTTCGTGTGCGTCTTTTGCTGCTGTTCTTTTTCTGTTGGGCGTAGCCCCCGAGTCCTTTTTCTGACTGGTAGGTTTTCTTCCTGCAACCTTTTGTACAGGATGCCAAGCGACTGGTGCAGGAGCACCTGGTGCTGGAGGCCATCCTCAAACAGCTTCAAGGTATTGTCATGCCTTTGATATTTGCTTCTTCGTGCATTCTTGTCCTGTTATCCGACACCTGTATTTTTTGGATGCAGAGAAGCATAACACCTCCCTTCGTGAGATCGATGCTCTCAAAAAGAGCCTTGGTCAAGCAGAGAAGAAGGTCGAGGTCGCCCTTGGTGCGAAGGAGCGCCTCGAGGTGTAACTGGCTACTGCGGCCGAGGCTAAGGAGCGCCTACAGCAGGAGGCCACGGACCGCGAGGAGCAGCTTGCCACTACTGCGGCTGCTCGTGAAAGAGAAGTGGCTGGCAAGCTCATGGCTGCTGCCAAGGCTGTTTCGGGTGAGTATCTTATTTTACCTCTATTCCTTTTCTTGTCTTTCTTATGGGTGCTTTCTTCATTCCTTTTCTTTATTGTCTCAGATGCCGCAAGCATCGAGTTTGACCGCAGCGCTCTGGAGCACGGGAGTGCTCTAGATGATGCTACTGCAGCGATCGAAGATCACTGCAGCACCGTCGTCAGCTCACTTGCCAAGGCCAAGGAGGTCATTGGCCGCTTCTACAATGAGCTTGTCCCCAAGGGCGCGGCTCTTGATGATGTTGACGCCTTGGCGGAGGCATTGTCACCGGCGCTGTGGCGCATAAGCATAGCAGAAGGGCATCGGCGCGTCCGTCGGGCTGGCGATGGCATTGGCGGCTGGAGCGGAGCTGGACCTTCCCCAGATCACCTCCCGGATGCCGACGACCACGGATGGATCCGAGGTAGCCTTCGCTATCTATTTTGCTCGCTGTAAGCGATATGGGCCCAAGCTGATTGATCTGATGGCCGAGTACGCGCTACGGCAGCAGGGGGAAGCCAAGGAGGCAATCCAGCTCTGAGGCGACTCAGGGCGCCGCGTCTTAGGCGCTGTAGCTGTAGGATAGTTTGTAATTTTCTTTTGCTGTAATTATGTTGAGGAAACAAAAAATCCTGTGCCACGTAGTGGCATTTATCCACTTAATGAATTTTGCTGAGTTGTGTTCTTTGCTTCCTGAGTGTTTATGTCCTTTTCTTTTCTGCTGCTCTAGGTTCCTTGGGGTGTTGATCCCGTTGACACCTCGCCTACAGCGCGGCTGCGGACATCTTTGGATGATTCATCACAACTTGCTTTTCTTCGAGACCGTGTTCGTAGTATTGAGAAGGAGTTGCTTGGGGTGCGTGGTCACGCCGATGTTTGGAAGTCCAAGGCAGATCGCGGTGCAGCCAGGGAGGAGTATTTGATGGCGGAGCTGCTTCGACTGTCTGAGCAGCTGCAATGTAAGTTGTTCTTTATTTCGAGCTGCAGCTCGGTTCTTCGGATGCGTATGCTTGGCTTGCTTCTTACTTTTGTGCGAGTATCGCAGGTGCTAACCTTGCTCCAAGGGAGGAGAAAGAGCGTGTTGTTGTTCGGGTCAATTGTTTGACTCAGCAGGACATGGAAGCTGGCGGGTTCTTCTGGATGGATCGCGACCGTGCCATTGCTCTGGCAACGGTGCAGGATCACGTTCACCAAGTATCGTGCGTGCTTCGTCAAGTGCAGACTTCGCTCTCGTCGGTTCTGCATGTGATGTTTCCTCTGGATGTTGTGCCAACAACCCTGTCCGGTCTTCTGTCTAGATTTCGGTGCGTGACTCGTGTCCAGGAATTGGTGAGGCAGCTCGTCAGAGGGTGAAGGCTCTTGTCCCTTGTTAGGCTACATCATCCTGATGTAGATCTGTTTGCTGTGGCGTTTGGGACACCTCTTCGGCCGGACGGTGGCGAGTGGGATATGCGTCCGCATTATGCGGCTGTAAGGCAGTATGCCGAACAAGTCGTAGACCTTTTTGAGCAGCGTGCTCAAGTTATTCTTCAGAATAGGTAGTACCTGTAAAAGAGATAGATGTAAATTTTGTATATTTTGACTGGGCATGTTGTGCCCTTTGTTATAAAGGTTGGCGTGTTGTTTGAGCACGCAGTGCTTTATTTGAGTACATATCCTTTTCGTTTGCTTGACGTTGTCAGCTACTCAGGTGTACACGTGTGATCCTCGGTCGATGAAATCGTGAGGTGGGGGGAGCCCCCGAGTGCGTTTGTAGCATAAAGTAAAGTTGCAAATAGCGAACGAAATTTTTGGGGCGAGACACTTAGCTTTATTTATATCGTAATGGAGGAAGTACATTGTTCGGCTGAATAGCCTTGGCTGAAAAGCCTTATTGAAAGTAAAGGGGTAGGTAGCTAGGGGTAGAATCGTCGCAAGTGTGCGATGTTCCATGGATTGGAGTATGCGACTCCAGACTCCACGTGCTTGAGGCGATAGGCGCCACCTGGGATGACTTCGGTGATGATATAGGGCCCTTCCCATGGTGACTCGAATTTCTTCGGCCGCTCTTGCTTGAGTCGTAAGACGAGGTCTCCTTCGACGAAGGAACTTGGGCGTAGCCGGCGGCTGTGGTAGTTGCGGAGACTCTGCTGGTACACCGTTGATCGAGCTGCTGCTATGTCTCTTGCCTCGTCGAGTGTGTCGACGGTGTCTTCGAGTGCAACCGTGGATTCGGCTTCGCTCTAAGCGACGACCCGGGGGGCCTGGTGGCGTACTTCGGCTGGTAGTACGGCTTCGGCTCCATCCACCATGAAGAACGGTGTGTAGCCGGTGGAGCTGTTTGTTGTGGTGCGCAAGCTCCATAGGACGGATGGCAGCTCTTTCGTCCAGGCTCCGGCTTTTCGTTCGAGTGGGCTCATGAGGCGCTTCTTGATGCCAGCGCCGATGAGGCTGTTGGCCTTTTCGACCTGCCCATTCGTTTGCGGGTGAGCCACTAAGGCGTATGTGATGTTGATCCCGAGGCCTTCGCAGAAGTCTTGGAATTCTTTCGAGATGAAGTTTGATCCATTGTCGGTAATGATGCTGTGCGGTACGCCGAACCTGTAGACAATGGATTCGAAGAATTTGACGGCGGTCTTGCCCTTTTGGTTGGTAACCGGTATGGCTTCGACCCACTTGGTGAATTTATCAACGGCAACCAGGAGGTAAACGTGCCCCCCTTTCGAGGACTTTGGTAGTTTGCCGATCATGTCGAGGCCCCATTGAGCAAAGGGCCAGGCTATAGGTATGGGTCTGAGCTCTGACCCGGGTGCGTGCGGTTTGTCGGCGAACCTTTGGCACCCGTTGCATCTTCGGACGATGTCTTTTGCGTCGCTCATGGCCGTTGGCCAGTAGAATCCAGCTCGTAGAGCTTTGGAAACAAGGGAGCGGCTGCCTGCATGATGGCCGCAGATTCCCTCATGGATGTCTTGGAGGATGGCTTTACCGTCACCGATGGTGACGCATCTTTGTAGTACACCCGTAATACCGCGCTTGTACATCTCGCCATTGATGATGGTGAAGGCTTTTGACCAGCGAGATATGCGTCGGGCATCCGTCGGGCTGTCAGGCAGTTCTCCGTTTAGCAAGAACTGGAGGTATGGTCTCGTCCAAGTTTCTTCGACTGACATGACCTGCATCAGGTTGACCATAGCGACCTCTGTGTCCAGTTTCTCGGGTCCTTCGTGTCCTTCGGGAAGCGTAGCCCCCGAGTGTTCTGCTTCTTCGGGTGATCCCTTGGGGAATTTCTGCTTGATGGATGGCACGCAGATCTATTCTAGGAACACACCCGGTGGCACCTTTGCGCAGGTGGATCCGATGTTGGCGAGTCTATCGGCTTCCTCGTTTCTTTCTCTTCCAACGTGCCGAAGCTCGCAGCCGTCGAATTATCCTTCGAGTGTGTTGTAGAGTGCGCGGTACGCGATCATGTTTTCGGCGTGTGCGTCGCACTCGTTCATCGTCTGCTGGACGACGAGGTTGGAGTCACCGTAGATGACCAGACGCGTTGCACCGCAGATCTTTGCCATCCTCATACCGTGGATGAGGGCTTCGTATTCGGCCTCGTTGTTGGAAGCTCGAAACTTCATCCGGAGGACGTACTTCATCTGGTCGCCCTACGGAGAGGTCAGTATGACTCCGGCTCCTGCTCCAGCTTCACGCTTGGAGCCGTCGAAGTGCATCGTCCATGACTGCGACATGTCTAGGGTGTCTGGCAGCTGCAGCTCCATCCAATGTACAAGGAAGTCCAGGAGGACTTGAGATTTGATTGCGAGTCACTTCTCGTAGACGATGTCCAGGGGTGACAGCTCGATACCCCACAGGGCCACGCGTCCTGTGGCTTCTGGGTTGTTCAGGATGCTGTTTAGGAGTGCCTCGTTGACGACCATCACCTGGTGCTCCTGGAAGTAATGGCTCAGCCGTCGAGCCGTCATGAACACGCCGTAGGCGAGTTTTTGGTAGTGAGGGTACCTCTGCTTTGTTGGCGTCAGTACCTCGCTGAGGTAGTAGATTGGGCGTTGGACCCCGTGGGTCTTGCCTTCTTCGGGTCGTTCGACCACTAGCACGGTGCTGACCACCTGGTGTGTGGCTGCTATGTACAATAGCAGAGGCTCGCGTTCCTTTGGCGTGACCAGGACGGACGAGGTGGAGAGTAGCCGTTTGAGGCTTTCGAACGCATCGTCGGCTTCGGGCGTCCACTCGAATTTATCTGCCTTGCGTAGCAGCTGGTAGAATGGTAGGGCCTTCTCGCCCATGCGGCTGATGAATCTGCTCAGCGCCGCTATTCGTCCTGCGAGCTGCTGGACGCCCTTGAGGTTTTTCGGCTTCTCCATCGCCATGATGGCCCTAATTTTCTTCGGGTTTGCCTCAATCCCTCGCTGAGAGATGAAGTACCCAAGCAGCTGGCCCGATGGGACGCCGAAGGCACACTTTTCGGGGTTGAGTTTGATCCTGTAGCGATCGAGGTTGTCGAACGTCTCGTGGAGATCGTCGATGAGTGTTCTTGCTCCCCTGGTTTTGATGACTATGTCGTCGACATAGACTTGGACGTTGCGACCGATCTGGTCCTTGAGGCATGCCTGCATGCATTGCTGGTACGTGGCACCTGCGTTATTTAGCCCGAAGGGCATTGTGTTGTAGCAGAACACTCCGAACGGTGTGATAAACGCCGTTTTATCTTGATCTTCGACCTTGAGTCGAATCTGGTTGTAGCCTGAGTAGGCATCGAGGAAGGAGAGTTTCTCACATCCTGCGGTCGAATCGATGATCTGGTCGATCCGAGGAAGAGGGAAGTGGTCCTTTGGGCAGTGCTTGTTCAGCGACGTGAAGTCTACGCACATCCGCAGGATATCCGTGTCCTTCTTGGGGACCATCACTGTATTTGCGAGCCACTCGCTTTCTTTGATCTCCCTGATGAAGTCTGCGGCGAGTAACCTGTTTATTTCCTTCCCGATGGCTTCGGCCCATGGCTCGGACAGTCTTCGGATGGACTGCTTGACGGGCTTGGTGTCTGGAAAGACGTTGAGTGCATGCTCGGCGAATTCCCTAGGAACTCCTGGCATGTCCGCAGGACACCAGTCGAAGATTTCCCAGTGCTCACGGAGGAATTCGAAGAGCGCGCTTTCCTATGCGGGGCTGAGGTTGTTGGTGATCAACGCCGTCTTGGAGGCATCCGTTGGATGGACCTGCACCTTCTTTGTGTTGATGGTGGAGTCGAAAGACATGTCGGGTGCGTTTTGTCGTGCGACTGGGGGTGCCCCATTGTCCGTCACCTCGCGGAGCCTTACGAGTTCTTCCTGCATGCCGAATGATTGGGAGATTCTGTTGAAATCCCTGTCGCATTGGTCCGATCGGGTGAAGCTCCCGTGTATTGTGATGACGCCCTTTGGCCCTGGCATCTTGAGTAGCAGGTATGCATAGTGTGGGACAGCCAAGAACCTTGCGAATGCTACACGCCCGAGGACGGCGTGGTACTGTGATGGCCAGTCCACTACTTCGAATTCGAGCCATTCCAGTCAGAAATTGTCCGGTTTGCCGAAGATGATGTCGAGCCATATTTTGCCCAGGGGAAATATGCCCTTTCCTAGGACAATGCCGTGGAACGTTGTATCTGATTGTTCCAGGCTGCACTGCGGGATCTGCATTGCTGCCAAAGTACTTGCGAACATCAGATTGATGCCGCTGCCGCCATCCATGAAGACGCGACTCATTTCGAAACCTCCGATCTGCGCCTCAAGCACCAGGGCAGCATGACCTGGGCGAGGGATCTGGCAAGGGTGATCCGAACGACTGAACGTGATGCAGGACTCCGATCCGCTGAGGTACTCAGGGATGGCGGGTGGAGTTGCCACGGCCAGATTGATCTGTCGGGTTATTTTCTTCTGCACCCTATTCGTGGGGCACCCCTTCTGGATCATCAGGGCTCCTTTCGGCGGGGGATACCCGTTCCCTGCGTTGTTCTGTGCTGGTGTGACTGGTTGGTTCGGGCCTCCTACAGGTGGCGGTGGAGGAGCTCCATGCGCTATCTCACCCGACGCGGGTGCGTTTCCGAATCCAGGAAGTGGAGCTTGCTGCCGTATCTGGACCATGCTTTCGCTGAGTTTCTGGAACTCGCGGCAGTCCTTGAGCATGTGGCTTGCCTTCTTCTTGCCATCCTGCTTGTCGATGTAGAAGTGGATGGTGCATGGACCCAAAAGTTTTTCGTATGCCGAGGGTCCGTTATCACGGTTGCGGCGCTGCCACGACTGTGCTGGGCGTCCTCCATCGCGGAAGTTTCCTCCGCGGTATCCTCCATCGTTGCGGTTGGCGTCGTTGCGGCGATCGGCGTAGCCGGCCACGACCATGTCGGGTCCGTCGCGATCATCGTAGACGCGCGATCTTCTCTTGCTACGGCGCTCTCGCCGTCGGCCGTAGTCATCCTCTTCCTCCGATTGTGCTCGGTGGATGGAATCTTCGCCGTCAGCCCACCTGTTGGCAATGTCCATGAGGTGGTCGAGTGTCTTGGGCTTGACGCGCCCGAGTTCCTCCTTGAAGTCTTGGCGCTTGACGCCGTCCCTGAAGGCGTCGATGGCCCTCTCTTCGGAGATGTGCGTTGTGGAATTCTTGGTGTTGGACCAGCGTAGTATGTATGAGCGAATGGATTCGCCCGTTCGTTGAGTGCAGGCTCTCAACTCTTCTATTGAGGCAGGCCTCTTGCTGGTGCCCTTGAAGTTTCAGATGAAGCTGTAAGCTAGCTCATCCCAGCTTCGGATGGACCCTGAAGATAGGCTGCTGAGCCAGATCCGGGTTCGCACCGCGGTGAAGGCATTGCATGGCAGTTTCTTTGTTTCCACCGTGCAGTTTGACGGATGATAAGTGGTCGCTGAGCCAAGCCTTTGGGTCTTGAGTGCCGTCGAACTTCGGAGTATCCGAAGGAAGCTTGAAATTTCGCGGCATCCGTGTCTGCCGGACGGATCTGCTGAAGCACCGGGCTCCGCAGAGTTCTCCTTCGTCTTCGTCCATCTCAGATTCAGACGAGCATGCGCGCTTAGCTCGCGCTTTGTCGATTTTGCGCTGTGTGAGCGCGTCTCTGGCGTCATAGTTGCGGTGATGGCGCGAGCTCTTCTTCCTTCGAGGAAGGTCATGTTCCTCTTCTTCGGATGAAGGGGTGGGGCTGCGGTCGAACCTGACCGGAGCTTTCTTCTTCGGCTCCGTGGGGGCTTCCTGGTGGAGCGCGGCTCCGACGAGTCTGAGTCCGGTAAGTGCGGACTTGTGCATGGCTCTTTTCGGGTCCCCTTCCAGAGGTGGGTGGGCTGCGAGGTACGCAGTGGCTGCCATGATCGCAGCCTGCGGCATTTTCGGGATGACGTTGCCGTCGGCGTCCATCTCCATGAAGGATGTGTGGAGGGTTCGGGTCACTTCACGGCGCTCCTGGGGATCCATGTTCTCCATCCGAGAGCGGTGCTTGTTGCCTTGGTTGCTGTTCGAGCTGGAGCCGATGCCTGGCGGAGAGCGGCTCGTCATGTACGGACTCGAGGCTGCTTGTGTTTGTCAAGCACCTCCTGCATCTTGACCTGCTTTTTGTGCTCCTCAATCAGGAGCAGATGATAGGCCATCAGCAGATCCCGGGAGGAGTCTGCAGGCAGGACTATGTTGCCCGCCACGGCGTTGCGGGCCTGGGACCATCCTTCTTTGCTAAGGCGGATGACGTGGCCATTGTTTTCCCCTTCGGGTGGGGGAGACTGGCTTCTTCTATTCCCGCCGTTTCGATCTGGCGGGTTAGGTGGTGGGTTGGGCGGCGGGTTGGGTGTTTGCTGATCCCCGTCATCCTGTATGACTACGGCTCATTGGTAGCACTCGTAGATTGGCCCGCTGCTACCGCAGCTTTCAGATCCGGAACCGTAGGTCCCTTCATCCGATGGCGGATCGCACAGATCGGAGTTGCAGCTGCTGCTGTCGTAGGAATCATCTGCTGATGATGTTGTGCGTAGCACGGGGTGTAGGGTCCATGAAGCGGGACTGATTGATGGTAGGGGCACCCGCTCAGGGAGGCGGAGAGTGCTAGATTGCCCCACCTGGAAGCAGAAGCTCCCGAACAGGATTTCGAGTCCGTCGCCTACGGGCTCGAAGTCCTTCATGGTGGCCGGTGAGTGGGCGGTGAAGTCGAAAGCACCGAAGAGGAGGTGACTCTCCGTCGCCGCAGAGTTGTAGATCGATCGGGTTGGGACCGTCACGATCGCACAATTAGCATCCCCGGTTCCCACAGACGGCGCCAATTGACGAGGTTTAATCTCATCAATGCCCATTGTTATGGACTTGGGTTTTGGAGAAGATGGGGATGCTAGAGATCGTGGAACGGTTAGCAAACAAGCAACACGGGGACACAAGGTTTACCCAGGTTCAGGCCCCCAGAGGGAAAACCCTACTCCTGCTTGTCTGCTCTTGATTACAGCGGAACCGAAGGTTACAAGGGTGCGCAGATGCAATCTGGCATGGAGGTGTGTATGCGAAAGTATGAGAGATAGATCTAGGTCGTGCCCTCCTAGCCTTTATATAGACTTAGCAAGGTCCCGGGCATAGACCTAGTCGGTTACAGGTTCTAGGGTTTTACCCCTTTGAATTTCCTATCTACTCTAGTCTTGCTCTCCAAGGATCCGAAGGCGTCATGGGCCTTGGCCACCCGAAAATCTTCATGGGCTGACGTATAATTGCCGTGGGCCTTCCTTGGGCTGGACCAGGTATGCTGAGATTATGTACCCGTGGGGTATAACCATGTCAACAACCATATGGCTCATGCCGGTTGCCAACTTACAATAAGGAACATTGCATACATCAAATATAATCACAATCATGGCCATATCACATCACAGCACACCCCTGCAAAACAAAGTTAGAAGCCTCTAATTTCTTTGCATATTTTACGTGGTTTGGGGCTTTCCATAAGTGTCGATCTAACTTACGAATAAGAACCACAACATTGATGTTTGAACTATCAAGTGCCCGTTGTAAATTGGATCTATACTATAATGGGAGAAGAGACACCATAGAAGCCACTTATGCAATACAAGTTGCATGTTGAGCGTGGAGCAAGTCTCATGAACGATGTCATGTAAGGTTAGCCTGGGCCGCTTCATCCCATCATACCACAAGATGCAAAGTACACAAGAAGCAATTGATAATAAAAGCACCACCGCCCACAATGACCATTGTGTTCTACTCGTGCAACAGATCTACATATAGACACGGCTCTGATACCACTGTAGGGGTTCGTAGCATGGAAAACAAAAAAATTCTACCGCATACAAACAAACAAGCCAAGATCTATCTACTAGATTGTAGCAACGAGTCGATGGAATAACTCACCCTCGAAGATGCCAAAGTGTTTAACGAGAGCGGATTCTCGTGGGTGATGTAGTCGTACTCTTGCCGATCTCAAGATCGCGTAGACGATCCTTCCGGCGCTGCGTTCAAGAGCGCTCCGCAAATCGGTCACACGTTCGGTACTCGACGAAGACCTTCCTCTCCCTTGTTCCAGCAGGCAGCGGAGGTTGTAGCACTCTCCTCGCAATTCCGGCAGCACGACGGCGTGGTACCGGAAGTAGAGGGGAGATCTTGCAGGGCTTCGCCTTAAGTCGGAGCGAGTATGGTGGACTATGAGAGAGGCCTTGGCGATCTAGGGTTTAGAGGCACCAAGGAGGAGTCTAGCCGGCGGCTAGGGTTAGGGTTTCACCCCAACTCAGCGAGTTGGTGGTGCCCTAGGCGGCGGCGACAGCAGCAGGAGGTGGTGGCGCCAGCGGCTTAGGGCTAGGGTTTTGGGTGGTGGAGGTGTGTTCTTGGAGGGGCAGCCCTGCCCCTCCTTATATAGGTGGGAGGGCGCGGCCAAGGGGAGGGGAGTCCCTCCCCAACTCGGCCTCCTTGGCCGGCGGTGGAGGGAGGAGGACTTCCTCCCCAAGTAGGTTTCCTACTCTCCCTCCACCAAGCAAACTTGCCGTTTGACTTTTTAAATCGGCGTTTGACTTTTCAAACTAGGATTTGATTTATCCCTTTATTTTGCTCAGCAATGACACCTAGTACATGATGCAACCATTCCAACTTGTTATGACACATTCATGTACCCTTCCCCTCCGGAGTGCCGGACCTTCCGGAACCTTCTAGAACATTCCCGATGAAAACACCGGAACCATTCTCCAACCCTGAAACAGGACTTTCCTTATATGAATCTTATTCTCCGGACCATTCCGGATCTCCTCGTGATATCCCGGATCCCATCGGAAACTCCAAACAACATTCGGTCTCTTACTCGTCATTCCATAACTACTCAACAACATCGAATCCTTAAGTGTGTCTCCCTACGGTTCGTGAATTATGCGGACATGATTGAGACACTTCTCCGAACAATAACCAATAGAGGAATCTGGAAATTCATATGGCTCCCACATATTTCTACGATTACTTTGTGATCGAATGAACCACTTACATATGATACCAATTTCCCTTTGTCTCACGATAGTTTACTTATCCGAGGTTTTGATCGTCGGTATCTCTGCATACCTAGTTCAACCTCGTTACTGATAAGTACTCTTTTCTCGTTCCCGTGATATGTGATCCCTTGTGAGCCAGTCACATGCTTGCAAGCCAATTGGATGACATTCCACCGAGAGGGCCCAGAGTATATCTATCCGTCATATGGATGGACAAATCCCACTCTTGATCCATGTGTCTCAACCAATACTTTCCGAACACTCAATGCCACCTTTATAACCACCCAGTTACGGTGTGGTGTTTGATGTCATCAAAGCATCCTTCCGGTAATGGTGATATGCATGATCTCATGGTCGAAGGAATTAGGTTACTATGTATCAGAAAGCATATAGCAATTGAACTATTAAAATGACTTGATCTTTATGCTACGCTTATCTATAGGAGTATGTCCATCATATCATTCTCCTAACGATATGATCTTGTTGTTAATAACATCTCAATGTTCATGATAGGGAAACCATAATCATTTATTAACCAACAAGCTAGTATTATAAAGAGGCTTTACTAGGGACTCTAATTTAGTTTACAAATCACACAAGTATTAATGTTTCCTTGTTAATACTGTTATAGCATGAATGTAAACATTTATCATAAACACAAAGATATAATAATAACTACATTTATTATTGCCTCTAGGGCATATCTCCAACAAAACTATGGGTGGCACAATGAAATGGAAAGAAAGTTTCCATGATGGATTTGGATGAATTCCAAAGTTAAGACATTGTGACGGATACTACAACAAAAGGCTAAATATATGACTGCTATAGTAGCAGCAAAGGAGGGCATTTGTGTCAAGTAGTTTGTTATCAAACTAAGGTGTGGTTCATAATGGGATAACACTAAAGATATATTTTACGACAATAGTATCGACATGATTTAACCCCAAGGAACTAAAGGTCTCACCAAAAGACCAAATTTATACAATGCCATATCATTGGAGAATGAGTGATGCGTGAAGGCGCAAAGACATGCAAATACACATGGACCTGGAAGCGTTAGATCTATAGATTATGTTAACCACTTGCAATCGCGTATATAGAACACCAGAAAGCCATAGATGTTCAATACGCAAAGTTTTCAAACTAGATTATTGTCTCTAGTGCAAGTGGGAGACTAAAGGGAATATGCCCGAAAGGCAATAATAAAGTGGTTATTATCTTATTCCTTATTGATGATAAATGTTTATTTTGCATGCTATAATTGTATTAATACGGAAACGTTAATACATGTATGTTTAATAAACAAAAAGGAAGTTCCTAGTTATGCCTCTCTTATAAACTAGCTCGTTGATTAACAAGATGATCAAAGGTTTCCTGATCATGGACATTGGATGTTGTTAATAATGAGGTCACAACATTGTTGGAATGATGTGATGAACATTCATCCGAAGTATAGCATTACGATCAAGGTCATTGTGTTTATATTGCTATAACAACATACGAAGTAATCTTAGTCCTTAGACCATGAGATCATGTCAATCACTAACACCGGAAGAGTATCTTGATAACATCAAACGTCACACAGTAACAGGGTGACTATAAAGATGGGTTTAGTGCTACGAAGGTATTATGTTGAGGCTCATGGATCAAGAGTGGAATTTGTCCATCCCGATGATACTCAAGTTTGGTTCTTGCAATGTTCTAAGCTTGGGGAGGTTACTTCTGCATGTGTAGAGTCTTGTGCAATGTTCATATTCGATGAAAGTTTAATGCAATCATGTATCCTGCTGTTTTTGAATGCTTGCTTAAGTGAGTTTAGTTTTGTATTTATATGGGGATACACTTGCTCATGGTAGGCACCATAGGAGTCGACTTAGAGCTTGTATGCATCTTGCCAAATTGTTTATCAAGCTTGTGACACTATTTGTGATACTCTAGAAAATATTGCCACAATCTCTGCACTTGTAAAGAATGAATACTTGATCAAGATCTTTTGAAATTTGTTGGATGTTACCTAATAGATTTGTATTAATAGGTTATGCTCGACCCCATAATGTCAAAACAATAGACTTGATAGTTTGCTTACAGAAGGAGTTGTTAGTTGGAAATGATATTTCGAAGTTTTGAGTTCTATGCTAAATAAAGTGTTGTTTAATTGTCTTAAGAGTTTAGCCTTAAAGATACTCAACACTATAGATGTGATGATCGACTTTATAGTACTCTATGAAAGGATTTGTTTGAAGAAACTAATGTTTAGCGGTAATTGAGATGCATGCCAAATCTTGACCTATTGATTAAAGTATGATATTGCTTTACGCTAATAAACGTCACGACAACATGGGATGCTAACAACTCCACTGGCCTTTGAATAATCCAAAAAGAGGAAACTCTTGGAGTTTGGCTATGAGTTGCCCAACATATGTAGCAGAAACGCTATATTTGGGTATGCATTAGTATTCTCGGGAGAAATCCCTTAATAGCACAGTAATTCGATTGATGTCGATTGCTGTCTGTTGTGGTTATGACGGATGATGTGAGCACTGGTTGCTGCCTATTCGTCAATATATGGAGCTCCTCCCACACATATCATAACTGGTCTTATCATTATAATGATTTTGATCACTCTTTCTAATTATTAGTGGTGGATCCACTACTCCCTAAGAACTCTTTCCATCATCTGCAAACCTTCGTAATCATAATCGCATGCTCGTGTTTACTTACAACTTTAGTTTACTTATTATTCTCTTATTTGAAAACCCAAAAATATATTTTATACAACAATCGCATTTTATCTTATTACTTAGAACTTTATTTAGCAGTTCTATTTAATTATTTAGCTCAAGAGTTATTTAGACTTCAGACTCGTGCTCCCTGTGAGATCTATATCTTTATTTCAAAACTAGCTAGAAACGATTTGTGCACTTGCGATCATCACCAGCCAATATAACAACCACCGGTACGGGCGCATACCGCCCATACGGCCTGCCCGTACAGGGTGGCGGCGGCTTTGTCTCGTAAAACCCTATAACTATCCTGAAGGCGCCTATGTCCCAGCCGTCGTTTAGAGGGCCGCCATTCTCAGATTGCATCACGACACCACCAAAGGAGATCCACACCATAGTCCATCCCTTCCATCCCCATCCACTCCATTAGCCATAGACATTACTTTGTACTTGAGATCTTCTTATGATTCGGCGACCATTGTAAGAATATTTGATTTCAATCTAAATATTTTATACAATTTTTTCTATCCTTCATCTTATTGTTATGAGTGAGTAGTCCTCATGGGCTACGGGTTAGGGAGAAACCTTGCAGTGTCTATGTGCATCTAATCTATGTATTGTTTGAAAGAGGGATTTGTATATTTTGTTTCTTTTTCTCTTGTCTTGATCTTTGGACTTGTAGGTACCCAAGACCCCCGAGATCGATCAAGTCTTGAGGTGATATACTTGGCTAGTGGCGATATCATAGTAAACCAAGTGACGGAAATGGATGTACGGTCTTGGCTTAGCGACCAAGGATCACAACAACATCACCACTTAATGCTTTGATCTATGTTTTGTACTTAATAATCATCTGTATCCCGGTGCTTCGTGGTACACTCGGTTGGATCAAAAGACTATTTCTATGCATGTGGCCTCTTAGGGGCTCTAGTATATTAGATGTGTTGCCCACAAAAGATTATCTCTATTGGAACCTTACACATGACTATGCTTATTATTATTATCTTTTATCCCATATGATATGCAGCTGCAGGTGGATCTTCAACCCTGGCCTATCTCCATCCGTTGATTCAACACACAATATAAAGTAAACTAGATTGATCCGGTAAACAAAGGTAAAACAAAAAAAACAAAGTATTGTAGATGTGTCCTTATTTTCATTCCTATTAGCTTTGTTTCCCAAGGTTCGATTAAACCTACGTCTACTAGGGAAAAAGCTACTATACTGCATCCGTAATCCGGATCGAAGGTATCAACAGGGAACCCTCAGGTCGGCCACGCCAACTGGGTTATGGGGGCTCGGGGGTGAATTCCCGGGGTTCCAATTTTTTCCACGCCAAATAGTGTTTTCGGTGTCTATTTGGGTCACTTTTTTGATGCAAAACCGAGAACGGGAGGTTATTTCCCAGTTCACACGGGTTTACGATGGTGTCTATCGGACTTGCTCTTAGTTTGATGAATGATGTTTCCTAAGAAGGGAAACATAGGGATTTGAATGATAACGATTCTGCCTGACCGCCGCCCCCTGGATCAAATCGTGCCTACAACATCGCCGATGTCATCCAACTAAATTCCTACCTCCCTTTGGTCGATAGTGCCTGACATTGAGTCAAAACAAGATGGTCAGAGGGACGACATATGGTCATCGATGGCGCCTACTAGTGTGTTGAACACTCACCTGCCCTTGCCCCTTGAACACTTGGCAAAAATACTCTTAACATCTCTTTGGCAGCAATACACTTAACATTGAATATGAAAAGAAGATCATATTCTGAACTGGTATCAGGAGAGAGACCAGGGCGGCGGCCAAAAACCCATCTAGGGTTCTAGTTCCCCTCACCGGTTATGATGTCGGTCCGCTTTGTCTCTAGTAGCCTTGGTGAAGGATATATGCCCTAGAGGCAAATAATAAAAATGCTTTATTATCATATCTCAAATAATTGATACTAGTTTTATTTTATATCATGCTATAAATGTATCAATCGGAAACATTGGAACAAGTGTGATATATAAGCAAACCAACAACCCCTAGTATCCTCTATACAACTAATTCATTGGGCAACTGATGATCAAGGTTTCCTGACCATGGAGCATTTATGCCAATTGACAATGAAGTCATATTGATGACCCACAAGGATAGGGGGTGTATCAAAGTACTTTCGATAACTAGGAGTGTCGATCCCAACGAGGAGTAGAAGGTGTTGACTAGTGGTTTGGAGCAGGAATTCTCTGTAAATACTTAGCAAACGGATTTTTAGTTTTTTTTATAATGCAAAGAAATAAAGTGCAAGTAAATAAAGACAACAAATAATTGCAGCCGGCCCAATCCTTTATTAGCAAAGTACAAGCCGTTGTATTACTTATGAGGACCAAATGTTCTCGAGGACACATGGGAATATTGTCAAGTGCTTTCGCTTCATATAGTTGATTAATCTTCTTTGGTTTGATAAGTGTTGTGTGGGTGAACCTGTGCTAATGTACCGACCTTACTTGGACTAATACATACTTGTGATTAAACACCTTACAAGCATACTCAACTACAAGAAATTAATTAAGATAAAAACCTAACCACAGCATTAAACTCTAAGATCCTACACTCCCTTGTGCAAAGGTTTCCTAACGGGGGTTCAGGTTTCTGTCACTCCGGCAACCCCACAATTAGTAGCCAAATATACAATGCATTACCCTAGGCCCATAAATGGTGAAGTATCATGTAGTAGACGTTCACATGACACCACTAGAAGAATAGCACCACAACTTAAATATCAACCATTGAATATTAATTCAACACAATTCCACTACTAACAACATGACTTCTCCCATGTCCTCAAGAACTAAATGAACTACTCACGAGACATCATATGGATCAAGATCAGAAATGATATGATGATGAATAAAAATCTGAACATAAACAATAATTCAATGATTCCACTCACAAGCATCAACTACAAAAGTAATCAACACAGGGAAAGTTTCCCATAAGAACTATGCAAGATTCAACCCAATTGTTACAGCGGGATGGACTGGTGAGGATGGTGCTAGTGGAGATGGTGGTGAGGATGATGATGATGATCCCGATGAAGTCTAGCTTGATGATGGTGTTGATGGTGATGATCTCCCCTCTCCGGGAAGGAATTTCCCCGGCAGAAATCTGCCTGACGGAGAGCTCTTTCTCTCTCTGTAGTTTCCGCCCCGCAGAGGCGGCGGAATATTTCTATGGTTGCTCTCCGAATATTAGGGTTTCGGGAGGAAGTTATAGGCGAAGGGGCGAAGAAGGAGATGGGCCAGGGTGGACACACCCCCTGCTGGCACGGCCCAGGGTGGGCCCGCGCTAGGGGGTGGTGTGGGCCCCCTGTGGCCCATCTTCGTATCCCCTTCTGGCTTCCTTCTTCTTCTGGAAAAATAGGATTTTCCGTGTATTTTCTGTAATTTTCTGATCTTCGCGAATATTGCATCTAGACAGCGCTTTTCCCATCATAATCCTGACTCTGGCAGTTCATCCTCCAAAAGTCATCCAACATGCAAAAACAGATGAAATAACATAAGTATCACCTCTTAATATGAAATATATCAATGAATAACAGTAAATTATGATATATAATAGTGATGCAAAATGGACGTATCAACTCCCCCCAATCTTCGACCTCGCTTGTCCCCAAGCGAAAACTGAGCCCAGTAAACATGACCACAGGTTTATGGAGTGAAGTGTCGATAAAAATACGGACAATAAGCATCACATTCACCAATACACAACTCATAATAGAAGGTGATACATCCAAAACATATCTACTTTCTCAAACACTTTTTCTATTGTTTATTCTCTAAACTTGTGTGATTTGGATACAACTAACACGGACTGACGCTGTTTTCAGCAGAATTACCTTGGTGTCTAGTTTTTGTGCAAAAAATCAACTATTAGGAAAAATCCCAAAAAATATGCCAAAAATTATATTTCACCAAAAGACCCACAGAGCCAGAAGACAAAACGGAGTGGAGGCCTAGGGGTCCCACACCCCTGCCAGGCGTGGGTGGGCCCTACCCCGTGCCTAGGGGGTGCGGCCACCCCAGGCACCCCCTCGGGCTCCCTCGGCGCCTATAAGTTGCCCCTTGACCTAAAAACCTAGGGGGTTCGATGTTTTCCAGAGAAGAGTTCCGCTCCACCGCCACCATGAGAAACCAAGATTCGGATCCAAAAACTCCGTTCTGGCACCCTGCCGGGATGGGGAATTTGGAGAGGATCATCGCCATCGTCATCACCAACGCCTCTCCATCAACCATCGATGTTTCCCTCATCCATGAGTGAGTAATCCCCTGATGTAGGCTTGGGTATGGTAGGGATTGGATGATTTCTATCATGTAATCGAATAAGATTGTTAGGGCATAGTGCCTAGTATCTCTATTAGTGCTATTTGACTTTGTTGCAACTTGTTGTGCTTAATGCTTGTCACTAGGGCCCGAGTGCCATGATCTCAGATCTGAACTTATTATTGAATCATTATGATAGTATTGTTTGTGATCTTGTCTGCAAGTTGTGTACACATATCATTGTCCGGATCCAAAGGCCCCGAAGTGAAAATAATTGGGACAACCGGAGGGGATGTGTCTGTGGTGTGAGGATCACATGTGTTCACGGAGTGTTAATGCTTTGCTCCGGTGCTCTATTAAAAGGAGCACCTTAATTGCCAGTAGTTCCCTAGAGGCCCCGCTGCCACGGGCTGGCTGGACAGAAGATGTTGTGCAAGTTCTCACTGCGAGCACGTATGACTATATATGGAGCACATGCCTAGGATTGTTTAGTACTTGGATGCTTATTCTTATCTATCTGCAATGCCCTAGATCTTTAAGTTACATGTTTAGACTCGTCCATGCAACCCCCATCCATCCATCCCTATGCCTACCGCACTCGAATCCCACTATTTACCGTTACTGTTACTATTGCCCCTGTTCTGCTACTACCGTTGCTCTGCTGTTGCTACTACAAACTATTGCTACTGATAAACTTATGTGAGCAAGAACTATTTCCAGGTGCAGCTGAATTGACAACTCGGTTGTTAAGGCTTGCAAGTATTCTTTGGCTCCCCTTGTGTCGAATCAATAAATTGGGTAATACTACCCGCGAAGACTGTTGCGATCCCCTACACTTGTGGGTCATCAAGACTATTTTCTGTCGTCGTTGCTGAGAGCATAGCTTTATTTGTAAGTTCACTTGGATCTATTTTTATTCACTGCTACTCCTTTCATCATGGGGAAGTCTCGTGATGGAAAGTTCCCTATTTTACCATCCACTACAAGAAGAGGTACATTCATAAACACCTATGTTGCGTCTATTATAAGTAAGCTTGTTACACCACCACCACATACTCATGCTACACACACTACTACTACTACTGAATCTGAAACTGCTTTTGATGCTCATGATGTTACTTCTACTATGCTTGATGCGAGTGGTTCATTAGGTCCTTTTCTAGATGCTACTATGGCTAGTCTAGGAAATACTGAAACTCCTAGTGAAGACACTGTTACACCTGTTAGCTCACCTTAGTCTAGAGAAATTTATGATAATGATGGTTACATTGAGTTCAGTGATGAATTTGTTGAAGAATGCTGAAACACACATGGTACTAGTGCTATTAAGAGTCTCCTTGCTAGACGCACCATTATTCCTAAGTTGTCCTCTGATCCTAAGTTTGCCACCTCTCCCATAGATATTAAAGATAAAGATTATGATTTCTCTCTTGATTTATCCTACTTGGACATTATTGAGAAAGAACTTTTTTGTGGGACTGAAAATGAGAGTGTTGTGGCTCGTATGAATGAGATTTATACTATGAGTGCTTTATTCTCTGATGATTTTAAGATGCACAAGTATTTTGTTACTAAGATATCCCCCTTTTCACTAAAAGGAGAAGATAGGGCTTGGTTTAATAGATTACCTCCTGGTTCCTTTGATAGCCCTGATTGCTTATTTCTTCCAGAAATATTTTCCTCCCAGTGCTAGACATGCTACTTTGCAGAGACTTTTGATTTTAAACAGGGAGAAGAAGAGAAATTGTCTGAGTCATGGACAAGGTTCTGTGCCTTGATTCATGCACATCCTGGATGTCCATTGTCTAAGAATGATATTCTTGATATTTATTATAATGGACTAACTGATGATTCTAGGACATACCTAGATAGCTTTGCTGATTGTGTTTTCAGGAAAAGAACTCCTACATATGCTGAAGAATTAATGGCTAAGATAAGCAAGAATTATGATAATTGGACTTCAACTGAGCTAAATACACCTGAGCCTATTACTCCTGAACTAGTTGTGACTGAACCAGTTCCAACACCAACACCAAAGAAGAGGGGAGTTATTGCATTAAGTGATGAAGGAAGCTAAGAAATGTCTAAAGGAGAAAGGTATTAGAGCTGAAGATGTGAAGAATTTACCTCCTATAGAAGAATTATGTAAGCCAATTTCCCACTCATCTACTATTGAGGTACACTGTCTCCACTTTAATGAAGGTGATATTCCCTATGGTAATCCTCCTGATCAATGCTTGGAGGAACTTGACACATTTACTGTTAAACAAGGTAATTTTAATAAACAAGTTTAGAATCATTTATTGGAAAACTCTAGAGCTATCAATGAGTTGAAAGATATTGTGGAAAGAACTTCTAATGATATTAAAATGCTTTGTAAACACTTTCAAATGGTTCAAACCCAACTTGATCAACTTGCTAAGGTGCAAAAGATATGCTAGTTAATGCCTCAGGAGATAAACATGCTTATGGAATTAGCACTAGGAGTGGTATAGCTACTCAAGATCCTTTATATCCTGAAGGACACCCTAAAAGAATTGAGCAGGATTCTCAATAAGGTGAAAGTAGTGGTAGTCCGCGTAAGATAAAGAAAAAGAAACATAGGATAGTTGAGGAACCACTTGAACTTGCTGTAGATCCTAATAGTATATCTGTCTCTAATACTGAAACTGAGAGTGGTAATAATAATGATGCTCCCGATAAGGAGGAAGTTGAGGAAGAACCTGAGAAGCACACTAAGAACACTATGTACACTAAGGAATAATTTATTGCTAAGAAACATGGTAGTGAGAGAGAACCTTGGGTGCAGAAACCTATGCCTTTTCCAGGTAAGAAACACAAGTCAAAGGAGGAAGAACACTACAACAAGTTTTGTGAGTGGATGAAACCTTTATTTTTGCAAATTCCTTTGACTGATGCTATTAAATTGCCTCCTTATTCAAAGTATATGAAGGATATTGTCTCTAATAAAAGGAAGATTCCTAATGAGGAAATTTCTACTTTGCTTGCTAATTACTCCTTCAATGGTAAGGTTCCAAAGAAACTTGGTGATCCAGGTATACCAACTATTCTTTGCTCTATTAAGAATAATTATGTTAGAACTGCTTTATGTGATTTGGGAGCTAGAGTAGCATTATGCCTTTTTCTCTCTACAAGAGACTCCAGCTAGAAAAGTTGATACCAACTGATATATCTTTGCAAATGGCTGATAAGTCAACTACTATTACTGTTGGTATATGTGAGGATGTTTCTGTTTAAGTGGCTCGTAATTGCTTGGTTTTGACTGATTTTGTTGTGCTTGAAATGCCTGAAGATGATAATATGTCTATTATTCTTGGGAGACCTTTTCTTAATACTGCAGGTGCTGTTATTAATTGTAATCAAGGAAAAGTAACATTCAGTGTTGATGACAATAGCATACTGTTTATTTCCACAAGAAGGTTGTTAAGAGATATTGCCTAAATTCCATTGAAAATATTCAGAGCATCAAGGTTGGAGAAATATATTGTCCCATTCCACAAGAAAATTTTGAAACTATTATGATTGGGACCATTGCTATCAGGTATGAGGTAACATAATCACCTTGTGGAATACAAAGTTTTTTTTCATATAAGATTGTTTTGGTAACAATACTTGATCAACCTTGTTAACAAAAGTATTTTAATGAACAAAATAATGTTTTCACTGTGGTTGTACTCACTTTCTTTTACTTTTATCCTTCCTAGTTTTTGCCTTTATTTTGCTAGTTTTGGTTTTGTTAGTTGCTTGTTTGTTAGAGTGTCTTAGAACTTCTGTAGTTTGGCTTTTGGTTTGCTTTTGCTTCTTCTGAAAAACTGTTTCTACGAGAAAATCAATTTTCATACCCTGAAAATTGGCGAAAAATAAAGTTTCCCGAAAAATCCCAGAAAATTCAAAATAAATTTTTCCTCGAAAAAAGGGGCGGAGGGACACCCGGAGTGACACAGGGGCCACCCCAAGTGCCCACACCCCAAGTGGGCGCGGACTGCCCATGGGTGGCGCCTAGGGGGGTCTGGCCCACCTAGGGGCCTCCAAAGTGCCCCCTCACAACCATCTTCTTTCTCTCTCCCGAAAAACACCGAAAAACTTGATCAAGCTCGAGTTCTTGTTGTTCTTGCTCGTGATTTTTGATCTCCTTGCTCAGCCCATCTTTGCTGCTGATTTTTGGAGGGATTGCTCCTTGGTATGTGCCTCCTCCACTTGTCCAATTAGATTTGTGATTGGTAGATTGTATCTTGAGTATTTTGCTGCTATAGGTGACAGGTTGTGTGATCTTGCATGCTTGTTCTATGCTTAGAGATTTCATTTTGATGCATGTGTAGACCTCTAGCAAGTTTCTATAGTAGTTTCTCATCATTTATCAACTTTGAAATAACTTGGTTTGATGTTTGTCTAAAAATTTCAGAAAAGAGTGGTCATGGACAACCACACATTTGGAGAGATATTTGAGAGTGATGCACCTAGAAGGGCAAGGCCTTCAAGATCATCCTCCCGTGCTAGGCCCTCATACAATGAGGATATCATCACTCCGCGATTCGACGACGAGGGAGATGAGGGGGATGTGCACCCCTCCGCCTTTCCTTGCCAAACCTTCTTGCGGGCTGCTGGGATTTTTGATGATTTTATGAACTTGGTTCAGAGGGCTGGTCTAAGAAGTCTTATGCAGGATGAAATCATGCAATATGATATGCTCACTAAAACATTTGTGGAGAGCTTCTCCTTTACTAGGAGCATGTTCAACCCCGATGTTTATTTCAAGATTTATGGTAGGTCTTATCATATGACATTGAAGAAATTTTGTGAGGCTCTGGGACTTGATACAGCTGGGTCAGGAAAGAAGATTCCAGCTCAACCCGCTGATTTGTTGGATCTCTACCGCGGAATAACCAATGATGGTAACCGTAGAGCTCAACGGGGAAAGATAAGAAACATTCAGCTTCCAGTCATCACGTACTTCACTTACTATCTTGCCACTAGTGTTCTTGATAGGGAGAACACTAGTAATATTTCCAGCTATCATTTGGCTTTCTTAGCCGCCGAACTCAACAATGATACCAAGTACAATCTTGGTTCTCTCATTGCTCGTCATTTAACTGCTAAGGGACCCATTTATGGGGGAATTATTGCTATGCATGTTGCTACTGCCTTGGACATTGCTGTTGATCCAAATGATACAGTTTTGGCTCCTCGGAGGCTTGATCTTGCTACCATGAAGGCGCACCACTTTGTCACTAATGGCTCTACCCTTGAGAACTTGGTCTATAAAATGTTGTTTATTGACGGGGAAGAGAGAGAGATCCCTCTCCCCCAAACCACTTTGTTCAGTATTTCTCAGGGACTTTTGTCACGCTCCAAGGAGGAGATGGATGACAAGCTGCGCTCTCTTAGATTCTATGGACACTTTCAGGAGGAAGCACCCTCGTATGACCCCGTTGTACACTACACAGGGGAGTCCTCGAGCTCGTACCAGGACGAGGGAGCCTCCTCGTCGTACTACGGATGTGCATCTACTTGGGCACCATGGGATTGAGCCCCACTTAGGCCAAAATCCTAAGCTTGGGGGAGGTATACCGACATCACACTCATCTATATATCATGTTCGGTCGGTTCTTTGTATATCCATTGTTGCGCTTTCTTTTTGGTTTTTGTTGCTTCTTTCTCAAAAACACAAAATACCAAAAATATTTTTGTTGTTTATCTTGGTTTGTTTTTTTGCTTTTTGGTTTTGGTTTGCCTTAAAAGAAAAATCCAAAAAGATTTTGCTTTGCTTGGTTTGTATTTTCTTTGCTTGGTTTTGCTTTGTTGGCTTGTTTGAAAAATCGAAAGCACCAAAAATATTTGTTGTTCTTCTTTGGTTTTGTGAGTTCTTCGCAGGGTTCAGCCGTCCTTAGTGGATTTTGGGTTTTATGTTATTATTCAAGTCACACAGGTGAGGGGCAATAATGAATGTTAAGACAACTCGAGGTGTGGTAAGAGGCTGGTAACAAACTCTATTTGTTTTAATTTTTGTAGATATACTCATCATTGTGAGCATGCTTAGCCTGTTCATTGTAAGGCATATGTTACTGATGGATGCTTAGTAGTTCTTGCTTGTCTATGATTAGCTCCAGCTTGCTAATAGTTTTTAGCATGTCATATGAATGTTTGCTTGCATTGTTTTATTCATATTTTGGTATGATATTGTGGTATCCTCCTCTAGAAGTTTCATGTGAATCAACTTGGCACATGCCCACACATGCATATGACTAAACAATAGTCAGTAATCCTCGATGATTTATTTTGCCTCAGAGTTCTTGTATCACTTTCATGCCATAATTAGTCCTGTATTGTTGCAAGCATGATTATGAAAGTTATTGCTCTCTCATTTGTCGCTCCCTTTCTTTTGCTAGCCTTCACTTGCACTAAGTATGAGCTCTACATGTGCTTCTAGCTCCCCAAAACCAATATTACCAACTGTGTCCACCATACCTACCTATTAGCATCGTTTGCTATTTCAGTGCATATTCTATAAGCCTTGTTTTCTTCCAAATAAAATGTTTGTCTGTTTTGAGAAAGTTAGTTAGTAAAGCTCTCACGAACTTGATGGCACACTTTATTCCTTGCACTTAATAATCTTGAACCATTGTTACCTGTCCATGAAAGTTATATTCTTGCAAATTATATGCCGAGAGTCAGCAGAATCGTGCTGCCACAGGGAACGCTTTCAACACTTTTTGGATATCCTATCCAATTGATACTTTGCTATTTTATTTGCGGATTTCGATGATGTGAAATAAAATGGGAGCTTGTGAGTTCATGGAGTATATATGTGTGTTAAAGAAACGCCTGGGCCGCTAGCCTAAGCCATGCCTAATCATGGTGGAAACTTGCAGCACCACCATAATGAGCATTCTATGAAGCATCCTCAATAAAAATCTATGCACAAGTAAATAAAAAGATTGCTGAGATGCTCATTGTATGCTTGCCTTGTCATTTTGATCACGGGATAGCTCTTGTATCATGTGAAAGGGGTATCCCATTGGCGGTTCTCTATGATATGCATGTATGTACAATGACAAGAACTTGCAGGTGACCAAAGTTGAGTAGCATGCGGAGCGGCCCTCGTACTCAAGGGACTTGAGATTTCCAGTTTATGGTTTGTCAAGCATATAACTCATACTGGACCTCACTTTCACATTAACCACATGAAGATGCCTATGATAGGGGCAATGAGAGCTCAAAGCTATTGCGTACCTTCCTTTCAGCATTAGGAAGCCTTTCAAACTTTTCAAAACCGTTTTCACAAACTTGTTGAGTCACCACGTATTCTATGAGCACCTTCTTGAGAGCATAATTGTCATTATTGTGTTTGTTCCAAAACTTGGTTAATTATATCATGACTTTGATGCTTGTATCTATGATATTTTTACCTCTAGTATTCACTTGAACTTCATAGATGCCTTGGCATTTATATTGTTCTCTACAAACAAAGGCAAGCGAGATACAACTCTATCATACCTTACTATGAGCATTGCAATGTTGCTTATGTTTATGTTCCATGCTACTGATTATTATTGAGTTGGTTTCTCTTCATAGCTTGCAATGACTATTGAGTAGACTTGGGTTGCATACTTCTTATTATGAATGGTTTAAGCATCTACTCCTGTGCTAAGAATATATACATCATATGAAGCAAATGTGTTCGTGAAAGTTCTTTTATCGCACTCAATTTTCGACTGAATTGCTTGAGGACAAGCAATAAGCTAAGCTTGGGGGAGTTGATACGTCCAGAACGTATCTACTTTCTCGAACACTTTTGCTATTGTTTCTCCTCTAAAATTGTGTGATTTGGATACAACTAACACGGATTGACGATGTTTTCAGCAGAATTACCTTGGTGTCTAGTTTTTGTGCAGAAAATCAACTATCAGGAAAAATTCCGGAAAATATGCCAAAAATTATATTTCACCAGAAGACCCACGGAGCCAGAAGACAAAACGGAGTGGAGGCCTAGGGGGCCCACACCCCTGCCAGGCGCGGGTGGGCCCTACCCCGCGCCTAGGGGGTACGACCACCCCAGGCTCCCCCTCGGGATCCCTCGGCGCCTTTAAGTTGCCCCTTGACCTAAAAACCCAGGGGGGTCAACGTTTTCCAGAGAGGAGTTCCGCTCCGTCGCCACCATCAGAAACCAAGATTCGGATCCAGAAACTCCGTTCTGGAACCCTACCGGGACGTGGAATTTGGAGAGGATCATCGCCATCATCATTACCAACGCATCTCCATCAACCATCAATGTTTCCCTCATCCATGAGTGAGTAATTCCCCGCTGTAGGCTTGGGGATGGTAGGGATTGGATGAGTTCTATCATGTAATCGAATAATATTGTTAGGGCATAGTGCCTAGTATCTCTATTAGTGCTATTTGACTTTGTTGCAACTTGTTGTGCTTAATGCTTGTCACTAGGGCCCGAGTGCCATGATCTCAGATCTGAACTTATCATTGAATCATTATGATAGTATTGTTTGTGATCTTATCTGCAAGTTGTGTACACATATCATTGTCCGGATCCAAAGGCCCTGAAGTGACAATAATTGGGACAACCGGAGGGGATGGCTGTGGTGTGAGGATCACATGTGTTCACGGAGTGTTAATGCTTTGCTCCGGTGCTCTATTAAAAGGAGCACCTTAATTTCGATAGTTCCTAGAGGCCCATTGCCTGGGCTGGTCGATGAAGATGTTGTGCAAGTTCTCATTGCGAGCACGTATGACTATATATGGAGCACATGCCTAGGATTGTTTAGCACTTGGATGCTTAATCTTATCTATATGAAATTCCCTAGATCTTGAAGTTACATGTTTATACTCGTCCATGCAACGCCCGTCCATCCATCCCTATGCCTACCGCACTCGAATCCCACTATTTACCGTTACTGTTACTATTGCCCCTGTTTTGCTGCTACTGTTGCTTTGTTGTTGCTACTACAAACTGTTGCTACTGATAAACTTCTGTGAGCAAGAACTATTTCTAGGTGCAGCTGAATTGACAACTCAGTTGTTAAGGCTTGCAAGTATTCTTTGGCTCCCCTTATGTCGAATCAATAAATTGGGTAATACTACCCGCGAAGACTGTTGTGATCCCCTACACTTGTGGGTCATCAGAAGGCAACTCACCATTATATAAGTTAACTTGCAACGAGTATGGGAGTCACAATAAAGATTGATGGAGCTTGACGTGGAGCACTTCGTTGGAAAACCCAAGAGCAAGGTGTGATGAGCACAACAGCAAGTCTTCCCTCAGTAGAGACCGAGGTTATCGAACCAGAAGGAGGAAGGAAATGTCACACAGGTGTTGCAAGCAACGCGGAGACCTGCACAACACAAACTCAAGACTTTTCCCCAATGAATCAGTGAGGTTGTCAAGCTTACCGATTTGCTATAACAAAGGATTAAACGTATGATGTGGAAGGTAATGGTGGTTTGCAGCAAGTAAACAAGTAACGATGGAAGATGTATCAATGGTAAAGATTGGACCGGGGTCCATAGTTCACTAGAGGTGCTCTCCTTAGATAAATAACATGGCATGAAGGGTAAACAAATTACAGCAGGGCAATTGACAGGAACTGAGCAAGGCATACCAATGCAATTACTAGTCAGCAAGATCCTATGAGATTCGATTGGGCAATACAACAAGATACATAGACCACCATCCAACTGCATCTATGACTAGAAGTCCACCTTCAGGTTATCATCCGAACCCCTTCCAGTATTAAGTTGCAAGCAACAGACAACTGTTTTAATCAAAGTGTGTAAGGTAAACAGTCCACATGTTCCATGAACAAGAGACTGTTGTTTTCTCCCTAGTAGAAACAACACATCTACAACCGAAGAGATTATTGTCACTTCCCTTGGAAACTAGAGGCATGAACCCACTATCGATCATAAATACCCCCTCTTGGAGTTACTAGCAACTATTCGGCCAAGATAGCTACTAACAACGGATAGCATGCAAGATCACAAACAACACAGACATGATAGAATCATAAAGACAAAACCATTAACCAAACCAACATAATAATCTCAATATCCATCAGATCCCTGCAAACACAACATGCATGAATACAAATAGATTAGATCTTGGTCATGAACGGATCTCACAAGATCTATACATGAAAGCACAAGGAGGATATACAACCATCTAGCTACTACATGGACCCATAGTCCAAGGTGGAACTACTCACGCATCATACCGGAGAGAAGGCCTCCGGGATGATCTCCCCTCCGGCAGGGTGCCGAGAAGAACTTCAGATCCCCCCGATCTAGGGACAGCGATGGCGGTGGCTACAGAAGGTTTCGTGGAGATTTTATCGGGTACTTAGGGTTTCTACATCGGGGGCTTCTTATAGGCGAAGGGGGAGGCCGAGGCGGTGGCCAGGGGCCCCACACCCTGCCTAGGCGCGGGGCAGGGCCCACTCGCGCCTAAGGGGGGTCTGGGCGCCCTGGCACGCCTCTCCGTCTCCCCTCTGGACTTCTTGTTCCCCACGGAAAGTAATTGACTTTGATGTTTGTCCCATCCAATTCCGAGAATATTTCTTTACTAGCTTTTCTGCAACCAAAAACAGCAGAAAACAGGCAACTGGCACTGTGGCAACTTGTTACTAGGTTATTACCAGAAAACATGTAAAAAGCACCTCAAAGTATAGACAAAGAAAATCAAAGTAGATACTAAACAATCATGGAGCATCAAAAATTATAGATACGTTTCCGACGTATAAAGCATCCCCAAGCTTAACTCCTGCTCGTCCTCGAGTAGGTAAGTGATAAAAAGAATAATTTTTGAGGTGACATGCACCCTCACAATAAAGATCTAACCATTTGCAAGCATTGAAAGCTAGGATCAAAGAACTCTAAACATGATCATGGTAGATGGAGTTCTAACAATAGGACATAGTAACTATGCATGCAACATGACAAGCTACAAACAAAGATCATGAATAACATGCATTGAAAACGTTTGTTTGTTTCATATACAAAAAACATAGCATAGTGGCAATCAGTTTGTCCCTCATAGAGTAGCAAATAGATGCATATGACACCTTCAAAGTTCACAAGGGTGACTAGAAACAAATAGCACAATAACAAGTAATATCACAATATGCATCAATCAATAAGCTTTGGAACACTAGACACAGAATGATAACTATGATCTCTTAATGGTGCCTAAAGGTAGAAGGTGGATACTCAATAGTGGTGGAAGAAAGGCCTTTTATAAAGGAAGCAGGGATTTCAAGTTTCAAAAAGATCTTCCAAAAATTATGGTACTTGTTAGCTTTCATCCCTCATTGCCCCTATCATAAGCATCTTGAAGTGATTAAGGTTAAAGTGAACAAAGATGGAGTATATGCTTGACGAAGTATAAGTTGGCAATCTCAAGTCCCTTGAATACGAGGGCCACACCTCATGCTACTCAACTTTAGTCACATGTAAGTTCTTGTCATTGTAAGTATTTGCATATCATAGAGAACCGCCAATAGGGTACCCCTTGCACATGGTATAGGAGCTATCCCATAACCAAAATGACAAGGCAAGCAAACAATAAGCATCTCAGCAATCTTCTTATTTACCATGGGAATATGGTGCCTTTTCTCGCTTTCCTCTTTTCTCAATGTGTCTCTCTCTTTTTTTATAAGAAGAGTGCTTCATAGATGTCACTATGGTGATGCTTTAAGTTTCCACCATGATTAGGCATGGCTTAGGCTAGCGGCCCAGGCGTTTCTCTAACATAGTATACAAACTCCATGGACTTACGAGTTCCCTCTTTATTTCACACCGGTGACATCCATAGACAAAAGAGCATGATATCAACTGAGTACGAAGTACAAGTGCAATGTTGAAAACGTTCCCCATGACAGCATGGTTCTGCTAATTCCAACGTATAAGTGCAAGCATATACAACAAAGATGACACAATGGTTCAAGTTTATTAGGGGCAAAGAAAATAAAGTGTGCCATAAAGTTTGTGAGGGCTTTAATCACTAAGTTTTCACATAACAAAATAGTTTTTAATTGGAAGCTAGCTGAAAACAAGAATATACTTGGAATGGTGTAACACACCATGCATAGGAGTTTATAGTGGACACTTTGGAATAACTTGGTTTCTTGGGAGTTGGAAGCATGAGTAGAGCTTACTCATACAAGTGGAGGCTAGCAAAAGACTGGGAGCAACCCCAATAAGAGAGCAATAATGGCCATAATCATGCAGTGCAACAAAGCATTACTAGTCAAGGCATAGAGTGGTACTACAAGTCAAGGACTAAATGATCATAGAGGCTAATGGTGACTTGTCATAGTCATAACATGGTGTGAGCATGTGCCAAGTCAACCCAAGCAAAGCATCAAAGGAGAATACCACAATACTATGCTTTTGCATGCTAAAACAACGCATAATTTCTTGAAGGCACACTAAGCAATCCCAATTGTTTGGAACAAGACATGCTACAGCAATAATCACTAAGGATAAGGTCAAAACAACACCTAGCATGTCATGCTAAAGTCTAAGTCACAGTCAATGCAAGCTCCTCTTACACTTCCAAGCAAGAACTTACTACTCCTTTCCAACACCAAGCAACTTATTTGCAACAAAACACAACGAGAACGGGGGTCCAAACTACTCAAGCAAACTAAACAACCTAAGCAAAACTAACGAAAACTAAGACGCTCCAAGAACAACACAACTTGGCATGAAACAATAAAAACGAAGTGTCTAGACAGACCTGAGCTTTTTATTGATGAAGAAGGGGGATGCCTTGGGCATCCCAAAACTTTGACGCTTGTACCTCTTGGATATTTACTGGGGTGACACCATGGTGGCATCCCCAAGCTTGAGCTTTTGTCCATTCTTCATCTCAATACATCATTCTCTCTCTACACCTGAAATTATTCCTTCATACAAAACTTCACACAATCTTCATTCGCAACATTAGCTTATTCAAAAGATATTAGACCTTTGGCAAAGCTTTGTAACAACAAGGCTTTTCACTAAAAACACAAGATACTGTAGTAAATCCTTCAAAAAGCTCAATTCACCTAAAGAGAACTCAAAAAGGAATCAATAAGAGCAAATGCAAATAATGGCAGAAATCTGTCAAAACAGACCAGCAGGTAGAAAACGATTTTTTCGAAATCTTCTGTTGCTCAAATAAAAAAGTGTTGATCTAAAGAAAGTTAGCTAACGTACTAGGGGATTTATTCATAAATTTTGAGCTTAATACGAGTTATAGAGACTCCTCACGAATTTTTATGGTGGAGGACAGAAATCTGTTTCGGGACAGCAACTCCCCAAATCTTACTTCCCTCTCATTAGAGGTCATTCTTGGCACAAAAAATAAAACAAAAAAAGGATAAGGAGAGGTCATTACTGAATAAATAACTTCCAAGACTCAAGGAAACTCTTGGATTATCTCCCAACAAGTTCTTTTCTTTAACGCCTTTAAGTTAGGCAGAAGAAGCAAGAAGAATCAAGTATTTTCAAATGAAGAAGCATTAACATCAAACCTTGCTTTCAAAGGAGGAGCAAAAAGCGACTTCTCTCTCCTCATAGGGAAGTGTTCAATACCTTTCTTGAATGGAAAATGATATTTAATGGTGCCTTCTTTCATATCAATGATGGCACCAACTGTTCTAAGAAAAGGTCTTCCCAAAGTAATAGGACAAGAAACATTGTATTCAACATCCAAAACATAGAAGTCAACAGGGACATAAGCATTGTTAACCATAATGAGAACATCATTAATACTCCCCATGAGTTTCTTCTTAGCATTATCATGAAGTGGGACATCCAAATAACAATCTTCCAACGGTGGCAAATCAAGCATTTCATAAATCTTCCTAGGAATAATAGAGACACTAGAACCAAGATTGCATGAATCTTTGAGGTTAAAGTCATTCACTTGCACATTAATAATGGGTTCCCAACTATCTTCTACCTTCCTAGGAATAGAAGATTTGTGTTTTAGCTTCTCTTCCTTAATCTTAACAACAACATCTGTAATGTGTTTAGTGAAAGCAAATGCATATCACTAGCATCAGGACTTCTAGCAAGCTTTTGTAGGAACATAATCACTTCAGTATGCAACCATCAATATCAAAGTCAAACTTAGCATCACTAGTAGTAGGCATAGTAGGAGGAGGAATAGGGACTACTTGTGGTTTAGTGGTGATGGTGCACACACTATTGTTTCTATCAATTTCAGCTTCCCTTTCCCACTTAGCATGTAGTTGGGCTAACAGTCTAACATTTTCATCAATAGTAACTTGTATGGCATGAGTGGAAGCAAAGGTACTTTCCATAGTTTTAGGTTTAGCAGCCATTTTATTAACCAAGGAAGTTTGAGCTTCAAACAAAGAGGATATTTTTTTCTCAACATTTAAAAGCTTTTCCTCTATAGCCTTATTGAAAGTGGTTTGTTTACTAATAAAGTCTTTGAGCATGATCTCAAGTTCATAGGGGGCACTTCTAGCATTATTGTAAGAGTTTCCATAGGAATTGCCATTATTAGGAGGATAAGGCCTATAACTGTTACCACCAAAATTACTCCTATAAGCATTGTTGTTGAAATTGTTGTTTTTAATGGAGTTCACATCAACTTGCTCTTCTTGAGCAACCAACGAGGCTAAGGGAACACTATTAGGATCTAGAGGAGCTTTCCCATTAACAAGCATAGCCATAATAACATCAATATTTTAACTCAAAGAGGAAGTTTACTCAACAGAATTTACCTTCTTACCATGTGGAGCTCTCTCAACATGCCATTCAGAGTAGTTAACCATCATATTATCAAGGAGCCTTGTTGCATCACCCAAAGTAAGGCCCATAAAGGTACCTCCAGCAGCGGAATCCAACAGATTTCTTGAGGAGAAGTTCAAACCTGCATAAAAAGTCTGGATAATCATCCAAGTAGTGAGTCCATGAGTGGAGCAATTATTAACCAAAGATTTCATTCTTTCCCAAGCTGGAGCAAAATGTTCACTATCAAGTTGTTTAAATTTCATAATGTCACTTCTCATTGATATAATCTTAGAAGGAGGATAGTACTTTCCAATAAAAGCATCTTTGCACTTAGTCCAAGAATCAATACTATTTTTAGGCAAAGATAGCAACCATTCTTTAGCTTTTTATCTCAAGGAGAAAGGAAAAAGCTTGAGCTTAATAATATCTCCATATACATCCTTATACTTTTGCATCTCACAAAGTTCAACAAAGCTATTGAGATGGGCAGCAGGATCATCAGAACTAGCACCAGAAAATTGCTCTCTCATCACAAGATTCAACAAAGCAGGATTAGTTTCATAAAAGGTAGCATCAGGAGCAGGTGGAGCAATAGGTGTGCTAAGGAAATCATTGTTGTTGGTGCTAGTGAAGTCACACAACTTGGTGTTCTCAGCAGAGTTCATTTTGGCAAAGGTGGGCAAGCCAAAAACAGCAGCAGCAGCAGCTAGAGCAGGAACTATTTTTTGTGTGTTTTTGAATAAAGAAAGCAAACCAAACTAGACTATTTTTTTGGAGTTTTTGAAAAGAGGCAAACAAAACCAAGCAAAAGAAACAAAGCAAACTAAAAATAAAGTAAAGAGAAAGGAAGTGAAGGACTCCCCTAGTGAAGACGTTCTTAGCCTCCCCGGCAACGGCGCCAGAAAACTTGTTGATGGTGCTTGACGTGGAGCACTTCATTGGAAACCCCAAGAGCAAGGTGTGATGAGCACAACAGCAAGTCTTACCTCAGCAGAGACCGAAGTTATCGAACCAGAAGGAGGAAGGAAACGTCACACGGGTGTTGAAAGCAACACGGAGACCTACACAACACAAAATCAAGACTTTGCCCCAACGAATCAGTGAGGTTGTCAAGCTCACCGGTTTGCTGTAACAAAGGATTAAACGTATGGTGTGGAAGGTAATGGTGGTTTGCAGCAAGTAAACAAGTAACAGTGGAAGATGTATCAATGGTAAAGATTGGACCGGGGTCCATAGTTCACTAGAGGTGCTCTCCTTAGATAAATAACATGGCATGAAGGGTCAAAAAATTACAGCAGGGCAATTGACAGGAACTGAGCAAGGCATAACAATGCAATTACTAGTCAGCAAGATCCTATGAGATTCGATTGGGCAATACAACAAGATACATAGACCACCATCCAACTGCATCTATGACTAGAAGTCCACCTTCAGGTTATCATCCGAACCCCTTCCAGTATTAAGTTGCAAGAAACAGACAACTGCTTTAAGCAAAGTGTGTAAGGTAAACAGTCCACATGTTCCATGAACAATAGACCGTTGTTTTCTCCCTAGTAGCAACAACACATCTACAACTGAAGAGATTATTGTCACTTCCCTTGGAAACTAGAAGCATGAACCCACTATCGAGCATAAATACCCCCTCTTGGAGTCACTAGAAACTACTTGGCCAAGATAGCTACTAACAATGGAGAGCATGCCAGATCACAAACAACACAGACATGATAGAATCATAAAGACAAAACCATTAATCAAACCAACATAATAATCTCAATATCCATTGGATCCCCGCAAACACAACATGCATGAATACAAATATATTAGATCTTGATCATGAACGGAGCTCACAAGATCTATACATGGAAGCACAAGGAGGAGATATAACCATCTAGCTACTACATGGACCCATAGTCCAAGGTGGAACTACTCACGCATCATACCGGAGAGAAGGCCTCCGGGATGATCTCCCCTTCGGTAGGGTTCCAGGAAGAACTTCAGATCCCCCGATCTAGGGATGACGGTGGCAGCAGCTACAGAAGGTTTGGTGGAGATTTTATCGGGTACTTAGGGTTTCTGCATCGGGGGATTCTTATAGGCGAAGGGGGAGGCCGAGGCGGTGGCCAGGGGCCCCACACCCTGCCTAGGAGCGGGGCAGGGCCCACCCGCGCCTAGGGGGGTCTTGGCGCCCTGGCACGCCTCTCCGTCTCCCCTTTGGACTTCTTGTTCCCCATGGAAAGTAATTGACTTTGATGTTTGTCCCGTCCAATTCCGGGAATATTTCTTTACTAGCTTTTCTGGAACCAAAAAACAACAGAAAACAGGCAACTGACACTGTGGCAACTTGTTAATAGGTTAGTACTAGAAAACATGTAAAAATCACCTCAAAGTATAGACAAAGCAAAGCAAAGTAGATACTAAACAAGCATGGAGCATCAAAAATTATAGATACGTTTCCGACGTATCAAAGATGCATAAAGACAAATCATAATCGGTAATGGCAAACTTTGTTCTTGGTCAGAGAACAGTTGACAAATCATACTTGGTTTTCAAGCAAAGCTTTTGTAATGAAGTTTATAACAGGAGTCCTTTTGCTCAAACATAAAAAGCTTTTCACAATGATGGCTTTCAAAGTAATACTCATTCAGATAAGAGTTTTGTGCAAAACAGAGAAGATAAGAAACATGATTGAATAAATCATCATATGAATGATTGAAACACAACAACTCAAATGCTTGCTGGAGATGGAGAGGAATAGGTTTACTGACTCAACTAAGAAGTAAAAGAAAGGCCCTTCGCAGAGGGAAGCAGGGATTTCAAGTTTCATAAAGAGCTTCCAAAAGATTATGGTACTTACTAGCTTTGAGCTCTCATTGCCCCTATCATAAGTATATTAAGGTGATTAAGGTTAAAGTGAACAAAGATGGAGTATATGCTTGACAAATCATAAGTTGGCAATCTCATGTCCCTTGAGTACGAGGGTCGTTCCTCATGCTACTCAACTTTAATTACCGGTAAGTTCTTGTAATTGTAAATATATGTGTATCTGTAAGGGTCCCAACCTTTAATAAGGTAGAGTCCCCTGTGTTTACAATGCTAGTCCCTGGATCAAAAGCTAGCATCCACAGTTAAGATGTAATATCAAGAAACAAAGGTCATAATACAATTTTATAACCAGGAATAACATAATTTTATTACATCTTACATAGCTCATTTGGCTATTACATTACATTGCAGCAGAATAACTTATAAGCATGGGTCCTTCATCTTCAAAGTGCCACAGGCAGACATGTTGGTTGTAGACTTTGTAATCCTAATCATCAAATTTTACTAACATCAATCAAACCTGCAACATACAAGTTACAGCCACAAGGGTCAATACATTTGAATTGTATTGGCAAGTGATACTATGGTAGTATAGTGGAGTCTATCATCTATATGCATTTGGCAAAGTGGAGTTGAGGCTTGCTTTGCTCAAAATAGATTTTTCCTTAACATTTGAAAACACTAAGTTTTTGCTTGACAAAAACATTTCTCCCAATCAAAGATTGAAGATCCTTTAACCCTTGTTCAACCCACAAGTTTTTAACTTAGAAATTTGGGTGATGAGATTCTTGATAGTTTCCATGTCTTGATGCTCAAATTGTCCTTTGCCAGGGACATGGCTAAGTACTTAGATTTTACACTCTGCAGAGGTGGTGCACTTTCCCCACAAGACTTGGTTTCACCAAGACAAGATCTTTCAGAAGCCTTCCCTTAGACCAAAATGGACGCGCTCCAACCTATAAAACTCTACCACCAACTGTCCATATGGCTAAGTTCTTGCAACCTATATGATCCAGGCAGAGCCCATAATGCCAAGTGGTTACACTTGAAGCTTCTCAACATTTGACATCTCAAATCTCTTTGTTCCTGGGTGGCCATCCACAAGTGAGATACACAAGGTCAACCATAAACATGGGCCTTGTGAACCACTCAACCAAAAACCACCAAGCAATTACCATTCCACCCAGGTGATTCATTAACTTAGTTGTTTTATTAAACAAAAACACAAGTCCTCAGACTTAGAAAATTTTCCATAGTATGGATATATATTCCACCCTTGTTTTCTATTAGCTAAGCTAAGCTTGATAGTAGTAGGAATCTTAACTTAGGAAAATTTCTACTAAGGTTTCATCTACTAGGTTTTCCTATAGCAAGGTTTATACTTAGCAAAATTCCATGCAAGTTTTACTTAGAAAAATCACTAATGCATAGTGAAAGTAATGGGACAAAAAGTATGATGCATCACTTGCCTTTTTGGTAGAGGGTATAAGTTCACTCCTTGTCCTTGCAACAATCACACTCTTCAAGTCACTACAATTCAATCAAGCAAGGCACAAACTCAATCTACCAATCAAGCAAAACATCACATAAAATCATAGAACCAAGATAATGCATGCAAGCATGCCAAGGATTGTTTTATTTGGACAAGTGGTTCCTAATGGGACATAAACATTTGAAAACACCTAATGGTCATTTTGTAAAGTGGCAAAGTCATTTGCAAAAGATTTCACTTCATAAACCATTTTCAAAACAAGGTATCATTTTATGTGGTGTAGAAATGTTTTCAATAAGGCATTAATCTATAGGGTTCACCAAATATGTCTTCAAACCATAAAACTTTGTGTTTAGGGGTCAGAGAGTTTAAAACAAAACATTTCCCAAAGGTTTTCTTCCAAAACCATTTTTAATAAATAAACCATATTTTTATTTGGCTAGAATTGGTTTTAAATCAAAGAATCATTCTTTTGTTTCACCAAATACATTTTTGAATCCACAAAGTGTTTCCTATGGTCAGTAGGTTCAAATCAATCCAATTGCCAAAGATTTTATCCCCAAAAACAATTTTGAACAATTTTTACATTCTAAACAAGCATACAAATGTTTCTGTAAAAACAAACAATTTAACAGAAACTTTTTACTAAACAAATGGCATGGTTGGCTAGGGCTTGTTCCACTGATTCCATTGATATAAAGTTTGCAAAAAATGGACGTGTGGTTTAAAAGTTGTGCAATTTACAAAATCACAAGTCTAATTGATCAAATTCTGTTTTTAAAACCAACTCTGGGACACGTGGAATGTTTCTATTGGTCCATACCGGTTCAGTGTGGATAGCTGGTGTGGGTCGCACGATTTACATAAAATGAACGGTGCAGATTCATCAAGGCTCGAGCTAGGCTGGAGGCTTGGCTCACGGCGCGTGGCTCGACTAGGCTCGGCTAGATCTAATCGTGTCCGTCGAAGTAAGATTGAAGGGTAAGGAACAGAGGGTGCTGGCTCACCTGGTGGCTCAGGTCACCGGCGATGGTGAGGACGGCGGCGACGCTCGGGATGTGTAAGAAGGCGACGTTGTGGTGGTTCCCGAAGATGGTGGAGACGGAGACGATGCACAAAAGTTCTGGGCAAAGCCAATGGCGTTGGAGCGGTGGAGGTTTGCTTCCTAGAGCGGTTCCTAGGGGTGGCCGGAGTTGTGCTTGCGGCGACGCTTGCAGACGTTGTCAATGTCGAATGCCTGGGGATCAAGAAACCAAACCAAGGAGTCAGGAAGGTGCGCGTCAGAATACTAGGGAGATTCAACAGAAAAGTGGAGGTGTGGGTGTGTTCTTTTTACCGGAATTTGGCACTGGAACTCGTCGGAGCCGGCGAGATGTTGAGCTCGAATTCGAGGTGCTCAGTGGCTCATTAGCGGTGGTTGTTGAGGGGAAATGAGGAGGAGTCAGAGGGGATTAAGAGGGACTTGATGGTTTTGGTGATTAAGATCGCGTTAGAGCGAATTTAAGCCGAGAATCAATCATCGCAGCAGTCTTGAGTTTGATGACGTGGTGGCTAGGTGGGTCCTTTTGTCGTGAGGTGTGTGTTTGCATGCGGGTCCACCGTGGGTGGTTGAGAGAGTATCTGCGGTGAGAAAAGACAGGGGAAAGAGAGGAGCCAGGTGGGCTAGGGTTTTGGGCCTGCTGGGCTGGGGTCTGGGGTAGGTTTAGCTGGGCTGTTTCTTTTCTTATTTTTTTTCTTTCTGAAACTTTTTCTCTTTTCTGATTTCATTTTTCTGTTTTGAATTTCAAACAACAAATCAAACACTCAAGTGATTTCAAATCTTTGCCAAACTTTGCATTGATTTTAGTTCTGTTTGACAACAAAAAGTCCCAAAATAAAATATTAATTTTATTCTTTTTAGAATCTATTTAATAATTAAATGAAATAGACCTTAATTATTAATTCAAATAGGTTTTGATTTATTTAATAAAATCTCCATTTGAAAACTAAATATTATCAAAACCAAATCAGTAGGTTTTACTTGAAAATATAAGATACTTAGAAAACTTGTTTAAAATAAAATAACATTTTTATTTTAGGGTCCATTAATAATTAAATAAAATGGACCTTAGTTATTAAATCAAATAGGATTTGTTTTATTAAAATCTTTATTTTGAAATCTAAAATAAAACCTAAACACTTCAGTAGGTTTTATTTGAGAATATAAAATACTTGGAAAACTTATTTAAAATAATTTAATAAGTTTTAGTGTTTTTTTAAAAAGGAAAAGCCTTTACTTAAATAAAAATTGGATATTAATAAATCCTCATTATTTTATTTAAATAAACCTTTACTCTTTTTAATCAAAAGAAAACATTTTATTTCAAAAGCTTGGCCAAGGTTTAATTTGGCTCTATAAAATAATCCTTATTTATATTTCTACCTTTTCATTTGAAAACCAATTTTTTTTTATTAAAAGATCCAAAAATAGTAATTTTAAATATTTTTAAGTTTATTGTTTATTTAACTTTTTAAATCCCTTTAGGATTTTATTTGATCCAAATAGGTTTTGAAAGTTTCCAATTGGATTCAAAAAGTTTCTTCTCACCCTGAAAATCAACAAAGTTTTAATTTATTCATTTATTTTTCACTTTACAAGATTTGGAAAATCTTGGGATGTGACAGTATCATAGAGAACCGCCAACGGGGTACCCCTTGCCCCATGACACAGGAGCTATCTCATACCAAAATGACAAGGCAACAGCCAGTGAGCATCTCAGCAATCATTTATTTACCATGAGAATGGTACATATATTTTTTCTCTCTTATTTTTTTTATGTATATTTTTTCTGAGGATGCTTCATAAATTGATCACTATGGTGATGCTACAAGTTTCCACCATGATTAGGCATGGATTAGGCTAGCGCCCCAGGAGTTTCTCTAACACATATAAATAACTCCATGGACTTACAATCTCCCCTTTTATTTCACACCGCCGACATCCATAAACAAAAGATCATGATATCAACGGGGTAGATATTTACAGGTGTTGAAAGTGTTCCCCGTGATAACACGGTTCTGCTAATTCCCAACTTATAAGTGAAAGCATGTACAACATAGATGACACAATGGTTCAAGTTTATTATGGGCAGAAAAATAAGGTGTGCCATCAAGTTCGCGAGAGCTTTACTAACCAGTTTTCACATAACAAAAGAATTTTTAATCTGAAAGAGAGATGAAACTCGAGAATTTACTTTGAATAGCAATGCTTCTAATAGGTAGATATGGTGGACACAAATGGCATAGGTTTAAGTTCAAGGATTGGATGCACGAGAAGTATTCCCTCTCAGTAGAGGTTTTTGGCTAGCAAGGCTGGATAGCAAACAAAAGAGTTGAAGGAAACAAGCAAACATACAAGTGATAAAAACAAACATGAAATCTTCCTTGAAAACACAAAAGATCTTAACTAAAGAATACTAAGCTTATGAGCCAATCAAGAAATAAATAAAATGGTATAAAATACTTGTAAGTGCTTTTGTCTTTTCCTTTCAAACCTCAAAAAGTGTTGCTACTGACCAGAGATCGGTTTGCCAAAACCAATTTAAATTTACTTGATGCTCCCAAAGTGATACCAATACTAATCAACAAGATTAACCATATAATAGAGATTGAGAACTAAAATAAGAAATGCAAAAAGTAAATGATGAAACTTCTCATTAATATTCCATAAAGGCACTCACACCAAGGGATACATAGATAACCAACTAAAGGAGAGATACTTCCACAATGCAAACCATCCTATATGATAACTTCTCTATTTAATATATGACTCTACTAAAAAGGTAAAAAGATGAATGATAATGATGTGATACCGCGGCACTCCACCAAGCTTGGAATAAGCCAAGGGGATGCCAAAACCTGATGACGAATTACTCCTTCGGTGGTGGTGGTGTCCTCTCGATAAGCTTTTCAATAAACTTCCTCAAATCCTTAATCTCGAAGGCTAGAGTACGAATCAACTCCGAATTATGCTCAATGCGGTTTATGATCATGTCGGACCGAGAATCCCAGTCTTTGTGATTCTTTCCCCACTCTTCCTCCTTAGAGTGTTTTCCCTACATGGTTAGAACGAGGCATATCCCAACTAGAGGGCAACTTACCTTTGGGCAACTTTTGGAATTTCTGCTCATGTATAAGAGTATGGAAGGGGTTCATGGTGCGTGGAGGAAGTGACCGTGGATCTAGGCAATGACGCGAAGTTTTCCCTCCCGTAGACATATGTGTCGTCCTATTGAGCTTGATAGGGTTTGACACCACTCTAATGATCGCAATGGTAGCGCGGGTGTGCGGACGCTTGTCTTCCTCCACTTCTTCTTCATCCCCAACCAAGATCTCCTCCTCCTGCTTGGTGTCTTGAAGATCATCTTCCACGGGCTTCTTGCCCTTGTCGTTGGCGGAGACCATGATGCCTCTAAACTTGAGAATATTTCCTGACAAAAACAGATCGAACCGAAAACATGACTAGAACATGATATACGAACCTGGGGGGTCCGGGGGGTTATATATTACGAAGTTTTACGACATAAGGAAGGTACTGAGCGAAAACGGGACGGAGACGGGCTCCGGGGTGATCACACCCCCTGGTGGCGCGACCAGGTAGGTCCCACGCCACTGGGTGGTGTGGGCCACCCAGGCTCCGTTTACTTCCCTTTTTTGTCCTATTACCTTCCATATGGAATAAAAACTGCAAAAATATAAAAATAAAAGTTTTTCGCGAACCTTCTATTTTCAGCACTTTTACCTATTCAAAAACAGACTCTGCAGGTTCCTGAGTTTGGTCTCTAATAAATTCTCCCGGAGTCGCCATTTGAATAATATCAACATCTTCATTATAAGAATCTCCAAAAATATAATGTTTGAACCTTCAACCATTCTTCATCTCCTTACATCATTGCCTCCCAATATTTGAAAATCTCTTTCATACAAAGCTCCACACAATCTTCATTACCAACATTAGCGTATGAAAAGAAAATAGACCTTTGGGTTCAAATTTCAACTGAAATCCATCAAAACAATCTACTATAGCAACTACTTTCAAAAGCCCAATTTTTTTTGAAAGGAAATCGATTTGAGAGGCAAATGCAAAAAATGACAGAAATCTGTCAAAACAGACCAGTAGGTAAAGATTGATTTTTTCGAAAATATTCTGTTGCTCAAATCAAAAAGTGCAAAACTAACAAAAGTTGGATAAAAAATTGGGGCACAAGCACAGAAAATTACAGCTCCATCTGACGTACTGGTATTTTTCATGAAATTTTTATAGTGAAGCACAAAAATCTGTTCCGGGACAGCAACTTCCCACAACTCACCTACTTCTCAAAAAGGGCAAATGTTGACACAAAAACCAAACAAAAGGATAAGTAGAGGTTATTATAGAGGTAATAACTTCCAAGACTCAAAGAAACAAAAATCAAAAGTAAACTATCCAAAAAGCTCTTTCTTTATAGCCATTAAGATGGGCATGATAATTTCAATGATGCTCTCATAGGAGATATGAATTTGAAGTGAAAGAGAGCATCAAGAAGCAAATATCCAACACATTTAAGTCTAACCCTCTTCCTATGCAAGGGAGTTTTGTAAGAAAACAAATTATTGAAACAAAAGGCTACTAGCATAGGAAGACAAAACAAGTGCAACTTCAAAGCTTCCAACATAAAGCGAGGAAACTTAATATTATTAAGATGCATAAAACCATGTTTCTCTCTCTCATAATAACTTTTAGTAGCACTTTGAATAAAGTTAACAATGTAACTATCACAAGAAACATCCTTATCATCAGAATGAGCATACTTAAAATCATCAAAAAGAGGTTTAAGGTCAAAAATTGGATCAACAGAAGCAAGTTGTTCAACTCTAAAATCCTCATTAGGCAATTCATTTTCATAAGGAGATTTAGAAAATTTGGAAAAATTAAACTCATAAGATTCTCCATCAAACTTAGTTAAAATTTTCTCCTTCTTACAATCTATAATACCTCCACAAGTGTTCAGAAAAGTTCTACCAAAAATGATAGGACAAGTTTTACTAGCTTCCTTACCAAGCACTAGAAAATCAGCAGGATATTTAATATTACCACAAAGTACTTCCACATCTCTTACAATACCAATTGGACAGACTGCCTCTCTATTAGCAAGGTGAATAACCACATCAATGTCCTCAAGTTCACAAGGACCAATTTCATGCATAATTTCTCTGTAAAGCTCATAAGGAATAACACTAGAACTTGCACCAATATCACATAAACCATAATAGCAATGATCACTAATTCTAACAGAAAGCATAGGGACACTAGCTCTCCTAGTTTTACCAGGATGTGCGACAATATTAGAAGAATCTTCACAAAAGATAATGTGCCCATATTCTACATTCTTAGTGACAAGGTCTTTCACAATGGCCACTACAGTGTAAGGTTCCCAACCTTTAATAAGGTAGAGAACCCTGTGTTTACAATGCTAGTCCCTGGATCAATAGCTAGCATCCACAGTTAAGATGTAATATCAAGAAACAAAGGTCATAATACAACTTTATAACCAGGAATAAAATAATTCATTACATCTTACATAGCTCATTTGGCTATCACATTACATTGCAGCAGAATATAACAATAGCATGGAGTCCTTCATCTTCAAAGTGCCATAGGCAGTCATGTTGGTTGTAGACTTGTAATCCTAATCAATAAACTTCACTAACATCAAACAAACCTGCAACATAATAAGTTGCAGCCACAAGGGTCAATACATTTGAATTGTATTGGCAAGTTTCACTACTATGTAGAAATAAGTGGATCCTATCATTACATGCATATTTGGCTAAGTAGGGTTTATGCTCATTTGCAGAAAGCAATATAGTTTTATCCTATCTTTTTCAAAATAGTTTTGATATTTTGTCAAATCTTTCTGAACTTCTTGGAAAACTCCAAGTGCTTCAAATCCCTTGTTGTCACCATCAAGTTTTACTTTGAAAAATTGGAATGTCGAGATCTTCCATACCTTCAGGCCTTAGCTGCTCAGTATGGTCCATAACCGGGGACACGGCTAAGTACTTAGAATTTGATCTTCTGCAGAAGTTGTACACTTTACCCACATGACACAATCTCGTCTTGATGCCACCAGTGGCCGCTGGATAAGTACTCACCAAAATGGAGTACTGGCAGATCGAGAATGTGACAAAGTCTTTCCATAGAAGTCCTCCCAATACACAATGCTAGCTTGTCTACCAGGCACCAATGTAGGGATATATTTCCCTTACACAATTCTAGTTAACCTGAAGATGCCAATGCATGGGTCTTCCACTATGTAGTTGACTAAGCCAGAGCCCATTTAGCATGTGGTTGTACACGGAAGCCACTGTACGAGAAACATGTTCAATCTCTAAGTTCCTGGGTGGTTTTCTTCTAGTGCACACACAAAAAGATAGCCATATAAACATGGTTCCCTTTGTTGCCACCTTGTCCAATCTTGAGTATCCTTGTCCACCCAGGTGGTTCATTGAGTACTTGTTTTATTATATAAAACATATATCTTTCCAACACTTCATATAATCATATCATGTATCCCATCCCAAATATATAGCAGGGCTAAGCTTACTACAACTACAATGTTTTCACTAAGGAAGATATAAGGGTATCCTATTAGGATTTAGCATAGCATAAAATATAGTAGTCCTTTCCATGCATGTTACAAAAATCCACTAAGTGTAATGAAAATAGTAGGACATGGATGATAGTGTCACTTGCCTCTTTAGTAGAGAATGTTGGTTCACTTCTTGATCTTGCTAATATCACACTCTTCTAACTTCACTACAAATCAATCAAGCAAACACAAATTCAACTAGCATTCCAACCAATTTATCACACATAAAATAATAGAAACAAGGTCATGCATGTAACCATGCAAAAGATAGTTTTATTTGCAAAAGTGGTTTCTACTAGGCTCTAAACATTATAAAGTTCAAAGTGGTCATTTTCTAAAGTGGTAAAACCATTTGCAAAAGGTTTTATCTATAAACCATTTCTAAATCAAATCAATATTTTATGTGGTTGAAAATGTTTTTAGCAAAGCAATATTCTTTAAAGAGTTCACCAAATAGACTTTAATTCTCAAAACTTGGTGTTTAGGGTCAGAAGGTTTGAATCAAATCATTTCCCAAAGGTTTTACTCAAAAATCATTTCTAAATCATAATCAATATTTTTATTTGACTAGAAATGAGCTAATTCAAATATTTATTCCTAAACTTCACAAAATAGATTTTTAAATCCATAAGTTGGTTCCTAGGGTCAGTAGGTTCACAACAAACCATTTTGCAAAGATTTCACATTAAAAATATATCTAGAACAATTTTTATATTCAAAATAAGCCTACACAAGTTTCTGCAATTTCAACCAATTTCCAGAATCAAAACATTAAAAAAAATGCATGGTTACAAAGTACTTGTTCTACTGAATCCATTGATATAAAATTTGCAAAATTTGGACGTGTAGAATTAAAGTTATGGATTTTGCAAGTTTGCAAATCAAATAGAACATTTTCTGGTTTTATTCAAACAGTCTGGCCACGTGGCTCTATCTTATTGGCCGGTACCGCTTCGGGTGGATCGATCTCTCTGGACCGCAGGATCTTATTTAGATTGCACGGCGCAGATTGAGTGATACCCCTTCGATTAAATGAATCTATCTAAACCACTGGATAACGATCCAACGGCTCACATTAGCCAAACCATTTCTGGGTGGCGCTAGCGGCGACTGGTGGCGGCGCTTTCTCTGGCGGTGGCGTCGGCGACGAACCAGGAAGCAAGGGGAGGAGGGAAGTAGCTCACCGTGCTCACAGAGGGTTGGCGAAGCTCGAGGTGGCATTGGCTTGGCAAGGGGCGCTCGGAGCTGCTGGCAATTCCTCATCGGAGTCGCCGTTGGCGTCGGGCACGCTCAGGTGTCGTCGGGGATGGGGCTACAAGTCACTCTAAGGTAGGATGGATGCACGGTTAGACGCGGGCGAACGTGGGGTTCACGTGAGCATCATCGGGAACGAGAGGGGAGGACGGGGCTTACCGGGGAGTTCGTCGGAGCGATGGCAGATGGCAGCGCACACTCAGGTGTCGACGAAGCCGAGGCTACGGGGCAGGCGCGGGCGAATGAGTGGCATGGGGAGATGCGCCAGGAGGTGGGGAGCAAGCTCGCATGCTCTGGGAGGAGAGGGGCGGCTGTGGTTCGCCGGAATTGGCTGGGAACTCTGTCAGAGACAGTGGCGGTGTGGGGGCGAATTGGAGCAGCCTAGGGGCAGGAAGGAGGCGGTGTTTGAGGGGAAAGAGAGAGCAGAGAGGGTCACTTATGTACGCGTGGTCATCGGAGGATTTAAGTCCGCCATCAACGCGAATTCATCGCCAGAGTAAATGGCAGAAACGGCGAGGGGACTTGGTCGCGAGTGAGAACGACGACTACATGGCAGTGGGGTCCGTCTGACAGTGAGGGAGAGAGAGAGGGCGTGGGGTCCATCGCCTGTCTCAAGGGTTCTTTCTGAGTGAAAACAGTTCACCAAATGGGAGGAAGATGGGTCATGGGCTGGACTGGGCTCATAATGGGCTGCGCTGTTTGTTTTTTTTATACTGAAGCTTTTTCCTTTTTCTATTTGAATTTCTGTTTTGATTTTCAAACAAATAATTCAAACACCAATTCAAATCAAACCCCCACCAAACTTTGTATAATTTTTAGTTCTGTTTAACAACATAATCAAAAGTCAAAAATAAAATATTTTTTATTCTTTTTAGGATCCATTAATAATTAAATAAATAGACCTTAGTCATTAATTCAAATAGGATTTGATTTATTTTAAAACTCTATTTGAAATCTAAAATAATACCAAAATCATTTCAGTAGGTTTTATTTGAAAATATAAAACACTTGGAAATCTTATTTAAAATAAAATAACAAGTTTTAGTGTTTATTTAAAATGGAAAAGCCTTTACTTTAATAAAATTGGATATTAATAAATCCTCATTATTTTATTTAAATAAACCTTTACTCTTTTTATCAAATAGAAATACTTTATTTCAAAAGTTTGGCCAAGATTTAATTTGGCTCTATAAAATAATCTTTATTTATAATTCTACCTTTGCTTTTGAAAATCAAATCTTTTTATTAAAAGATCTAAAAATAGTGATTCCAACTATTATAACTTTCTTTATTAATTGTTTATCTTTTTAAATCCCTTTAGGATTTTATTTGATCAAAATAGGTTTGGATGTTTCCAATTGGAATCAAAAAGTTTCTTCTCACCCTAAATTTCAACAAAAATTTATTTTGTTTATTTATTTTTCACATTTCAAAATTTGGAAAATCTTGGGATGTGACAGGCTACCACCCTTAAAATAAATCTCGTCCCGAGATTTGGGAAGGCTAGGGTTACAAATTGGCTTCAAGGTAACTAGGGTACTACCACCCTTAAAATAAATCTTATAGGATTACATTGATGGTTCACTTGACTATGGGTTCAACACTTTATATCCTGACAAGGAATCCTTATTTGACTCAACTGAGTTAACTAGTTCCTGACATCCACTTCTTCTATCTCTTCAAAGTTTCCATCCATATCAATGTGGTTCACATGTCCTTTCTGGGTCACATTGGAGTCATTTCCATTGGCTTTTCTAGCATCCTTTTTCTTTTTCTTCTCAGGACAGTCTGATGCATAATGTCCAAGTTCCTTACAATTATAGCACTGCAACTGGCTAATATCTTTCTTCCTGAAATTGTCATGTTGGTTCTGACCAAGGTCATCTCCATTGTCAGTATCATTTCCATTATTATCACTTCCATTGCTGTTGTGGTGATGCTGATGTGGTTCAGAATCTTCATTTCTCTTTTTGAATGAATGCTTCTTTTTTGATGATCCTGAGTGATTCTTGAGTTTATGCTTCCTCTTTCTGTTCTCAACTTGATTCATCTTGTTTTCCAAAATGGTGGCTTTGTCACAGAGTGATTGATAAGTTGGAACATAGGCAACAGCTAGCTGCAGGTTCAACTCATCTTTAAGTCCTTCAAGAAATTTCTACTTTCTCTTAGCATCTATATCAACTTCATCTGGTGCATATCATGCCAGATTGTTGAATTCTTCAATGTACTCATCCACACTGAGGTGACGCTGTTTCAGATTGTGAAACTCCTTTTTCTTCAAGTACATTACTCCAGGTGAGATGTGAGTTGTTCTTGAAGGGAATATGCCCTGAGAGGCAATAATAAAGTGTTTATTATGTGTATTCCAAGTATATGATAGATGTTTATTTTACATGCTATAATTGTATTAATACGGAAACATTAATACATGTGTGTTTAATAAACAAACAGAAAGTTCCTAGTTATGCCTCTCTCATAAACTAGCTCGTTGATTAACAAGATGATCAAGATTTCCTGATCATGGACATTGGATGTTGTTAATAACGGGATCACAACATTAGTGTAATGGTGTGATGAACATTCATCCGAAGTATAGCATTACGATCAAAGTCATTGAGTTTATATTGCTATAACAACTTACGAAGTGATCCTAATCCTTAGACCATGAGATCATGTCAATCACTAACACCAGAAGAGTTTCTTGATAACATCAAACGTCACACCATAACAGGGTGATTATAAAGATGGATTTAGAACTAATAAAGTGTTATGTTGAGGCTCATGGATCGAGAGTGGAATTTGTTCATACCGATGACGGATAGATATACTCTGGGCCCTCTCGGTGATATCACATTGATTAGCTTGCAAGCAAGTGATTTGATCACTAGAATGTTATATCACCGGAACAAGAAAAGAGTGCATGTCGGTAACGAGATCAAACTAGGTATGGAGATACCGATGATCGAATCTCGGACATGTAATATATCGTGAAACAAAGGGATTAAGATACTAGCGTAAAAGGTTCCGACGATCACAAGAAAGTCATCGTTGAATGTGGGAGTCAGTATGGGTCTCCAGATCCCGCTTCTGATTATTGATCCGAGAGGGGTTTCGATCATGTCCGCATTATTCACGAACCGTAGGGTGACACACTTAAGAGACACCGACATCCAATTGGAGCAAAAGTTTCATGCCGAAAGAATGAACAAGCGCAGGAATTTATTTCACTAGATACCGAAACAGGTTTTCGGGTGAAATTGCATAAAGTGGTTATGCATGTGAAATGGAATTCTAGCAAGGGGTTATTTGTGAATGTTTGTCATTAAAGTAATTGACAAAATTCTGAATAAAATAAAAGATTTTTATTTAATGAGAGTTTGCATTAAATTTGGTGGAAATTTAATGGGAATTTGAGTGGACTTTTTGAGTGGAGGGAATTTAAAGGACATTTTGTGAGTGGAGTGTCCACCCACATGAATGAAGGAGGGGAGGGGGCAGCCCCCATGGCCGGCGGCCACCCCCTTGGGTGCCCCCCTCCTCCTATAAAAGGATCCCCCCTCCTCACTTGTCTCTCACACCTCCTCGTGAAGGATCTCTCTCCCCCTCTAGAATTTATCCCCCATGGTCTCGGACTAGTGAGATACATGTTCCCGGTGGCTATTCGGCAAGAAAGAGTTGTGCTTCCGCTGCATCGCTGGAGCGAGGAGGCGGAGGTTGCTCGGTGCCTCGAACGTGTGTGCGAGCACGGATGCGCTGCTGATTTGCGGCGCTAGGACTTCCTCTCGATCTTGAGATCGGCAAGAGAACGTCTACATCAAGCACGAGTTGAACTCATTAAGCTTTGTCGGTCTTCAAGGGTATGTTCTCTACGGATATACATCCACCCGTTGTTTGTATCTAATAGATAGATCTTGGTACATAGTTCACATCGTAGGAAATTTTTTTGTTTTCTATGCTGCGAACCCTACAGTGGTATCAGAGCCGGATCAATGCGTAGATACTTTACACGGGTAGTACACATATGAGTATGTGGGCGATGGTGATCATGTTGTTGCTCCTTTGTTGTAATTTTGGATATTGGTGGCATAGTGGGATGAAGCGGCCCGGACAAACTTTACATGTCCTCGCACATGAGACCTATTCCACGCTTGACATGAAACTAGTTTGCATAAGTGGCTAGCGGGTGTCTGTCTCTCCTACTATAGTCAATATCTATTTTGCAAGCGAGTTGTCAACAATTTGGTTATCCTCGTTGTGGTTCATGTTCTTAGGTAAGAACGGTTCTATCTCGAAAGCCCTAAGCCACGTAAAACTTGCAATGGATAAATTAGAGGCGTCTAGTTTAGATTGTTGCTGGGCTAGTGTTATGATATGGTAGTGTTGTAAGTAGAAGTATGAGATGATACTATTACAACACACATAGCGTGTAAACTCCATAGACCTTGGATTTACACATATAGGTATGATAGTGATCATACCACGATGCACATGATAGAGATCATCTGCGGGAACCATATCAATTCACTAATAAACATGTGATGTTTGATAGCATCTTATATTGCTTGTTTAGTGCTTTGTTAGCATAATAAGATGATCCCTCTTTTAAATATCAAGATAAGAATGTGTTCTTCCTTTAGTATGCACCGATTATGTCTTCGTCGCTCCAAGACATCACGTGATGATCGGGTGTTCTTGGATCCACGACCATATTTCGGGTGTAAAACAGTTACACACGCGAATAATAAGGTTCTAACTTGGCGAGCCTAGCATGTACAGACATGGCCTCGGAACACGGACCGAAAGGTTAAGCATGAGTCATATAGTTGATATGATGCCCATTTGATGCTCGCCTTTGAAGCTATACCAACTCACGTGATGATCGGACTTGGTATAGTGGATTTGGTTCATGTAATCACCAAAAAGGCACGAGGGATGTCGTTTTTGAGTGGGAGTTCATTCGTAATATGAATTCGTTGAACTCAATCTATCATACACTTAGTCTAAACTTTACAAATTCTGTTGTAGATGGCACCACCTGCTTTTAATTTCAATGTGTTCATGGAGAAAGATAAACTAGCAACGAACGGTAGCAACTTTACCGAATGGGCCATGAATTTGAGGATTCTCCTCTCTGCTGCACAAAATCAATATGTGCTAGAAGCGCCATTAGGCCCCCCACCTTTTGATGATGCCCTTGACGAGGAAAAGAATGTCTATCAGACTCGTCAGGAGGACCACAACTTAGTTCATTGTGGCATATTGTATGGGCTAGAGCCAGAACTTCGAAAGCGTTTCGAAAATGGCAATGCATTTGATACAATGGGTGAGTTGAAAATGAATTTCGACACACATGCTGCTGTAGAGAGCTACAACGCTTCAGAAAAGTTGTTTAGATTCATGATGGAAGAGCACAGCTCCGTTAGTGAGCATGTACTCAAGATGTCGAGTTACGCTGATAAGCTTGTGTCCTTGGGAATAACGATTCCCATTGACTTAGGCATCCATCGTGTTCTGCAGTCTCTGGCACCTAGCTATAAGAGCTTCGTGATGAACTATAATATGCAAGGCATGAAGAAGTCTCTCCCCGAGCTTCTGTCAATGCTTAAAACTGCAGAAGTGGAGATCAAAAAGGAACATCAAGTGTTGATGATCAATAGGAACACTGGTTTCAAGAAAGACAAGAAGGGAAAACGGAAGGGAAGTATGGGCGGCAAGCCATGCATGCTGAAAAGAAACCCCGAGTTGGACCTAAGTCCGATACCGAAAGTGCTACTATTGTAAGGGATGCCATCGAAGCGCAATCGCCCCAAGTATCTGGCGCATAAGAAGGCCGACAAGGCAAACAAAGGTATATATGATATACATGTTATTGATGTGTACTTGACTAGTGCTCGCAGTAGCACCGGGTATTTGATACGGTTCAGCCATAATATTTGTAACTCGAATCAGGGGCTGCGGAACAAGCGACCGCTAGCAAGGAGTGAGGTCAATATGCGTGTCGGCAATGGATCAAGCGTTGATGTGATCGCCGTCGGAACACTGCCTCTCCACTTGCCGTCGGGATTAGTTATAAACTTGAATAATTGTTATCTAGTGCCTGCACTGAGCATGACCATTGTATCTGGATCGTGTTTGATGCAAAGTGGTTATTCATTTAAATCCGAGAACAATGGTTGTTCCATTTATATGAATTAAATCTTTTATGGTCATGCACCGATGATGAATGGTTTATTTCTATTAGATCTTGATGATAATGTTACACATATTCATAATGTTGATGCTAAAAGGATTAAACTTAATGATGATATATCCGCATATATGTGGCACTGCCGTCTAGGTCATATTGGCGTTAAACGCATGAAGAAGCTCCATTCGTATGGACTTTTGGAATCACTTGATTTTGAATCATTTGATACATGTGAGCCATGCCTTATGGGCAAGATAACTAGAACGCCGTTTTCCGGTTCAATGGAATGGGCGACAGATTTATTAGAAATCATACATTCTGATGTATGTGGTCCAATGAGTGTGTCGGCACGAGGTGGATATCGTTATTTTGTTACTTTCACGGATGATTTGAGTAGATACGGTTATATCTACTTGATGAAACACAAGTCTGAAACCTTTGAAAAGTTCAAGTAATTTCAGAATGAAGTGGAAAATCATCGTAATAGAAAGATCAAATTTCTACGGTCCGACCATGGAGGTGAGTATCTAAGTTACGAGTTTAGCACTCACATGAAAGAGTGTGGAATTGTTTCACAACTCATGCCTGCCGGAACACCACAGCGAAATGGTGTGTCGGAACGTTGTAATCGTACTTTATTAGATATGGTTCGATCTATGATGTCTCTGACGGACTTGCCATTGTCATTTTGGGGTTATGCACTAGAAACTGCTGCATTCACTTTAAATTGGGCACCATCTAAATCCGTTGAAAAGACGCTGTATGAATTGTGGTTTGGAAACAAACCTAAGCTGTCTTTTCTTAAAGTTTGGGGATGCGATGTTTATGTGAAGAAACTTCAACCGGATAAACTCGAACCCAAAGTGGAAAAATGCGTCTTCATTGGATACCCTAAGGAAACTATTGGGTATTCCCTCTATCACAGATCCGCGGGCAAGGTTTTTGTTGCCAAGAATGGATCCTTTCTAGAGAAAGAGTTTCTCGCGAAAGGTGTGAGTAGTCGGAAGGTAGAACTCGAAGAGGTTATTGAACCTTCTCTTCAAAGTATGGCGAGTAGCATGCGGAAGTTGTTTCGAGTTGGCTCCACCTGCTGAAGAGGGAACTAATGATAATGATCATGAAACTCCGAAGAGAGTATTACGAACCTCGCAGTCAAGCAGACGCGGTACCTCCACGAAATCCTGTCATGAATTTCATGGTTGATGAAAATGATGACCTGCGATATGAAGAAGCGATGATGAGCGGATTCCAACAAATGGTTAGAAGCCATGAAATCCGAGATGGAATCCATGTATGAAAATCAAGTTTGGAACTTGGTGGAATTACCTCACCAAAAAGGCCGTGGAGAACAAATGGATTTTCAAAGGAAAACTGATCTTGATGGTAATGTGACCGTCTATAAAGCTCGACTTGTCGCAAAGGGGTTTCGACAAATTCAAGGAGTTGACTACGATGAGACATTCTCTCCGTAGCGATGCTAAAGTCGATTAGGATTATGTTAGCAATTGCTGCATATTTCGATTATGAGATATGGCAGATGGATGTCAAAACCGCATTTCTCAATGGTAATATTGAAGAAGAGTTGTATATGATACAACCAAAGGGTTTTGTCGATCCTAAGGATGCTAACAAGGTGTGCAAGCTACAACGATCCATCTATGGATTGAAGCAAGCATCACGAAGTTGGAATCTCTGCTTTGATGAGGTGATCAAAGAGTTTGGATTTGTCTAAACTTATGGAGAATCTTGTATTCACAAGAAAGTGAGTGGGAGCAATGTGGCATTTCTGATATTATATGTGGATGACATATTATTGATCGGAAATGATATAGATCTTTTAAACAGTATTAAAAGTTATCTAAACAGCAAATTTTCAATGAAGGACCTAGGTGAAGCGTCATACATATTAGGCATAAAGATCTATAGAGATAGATCTAGGCGCCTAATAGGGCTATCGCAAAGTACATACCTTGATAAGATTTTAAAGAAGTTTAAAATGGACGGAAGTAAGAAGGGGTTCTTACCTATGTTGCAAGGCAAGACATTGAGTAAGACTCAAAGTCCGGCTTCGGCGGAAGAAAGAGAGATAATGGACAAAGTCCCCTATGCTTCAGCCATAGGCTCTATAATGTACGCCATGTTATGTACAAGACCGGATGTGGCACATGCTATTAGTTTGACTAGTAGGTACCAATCGGATCCAGGTTCGGAACACTGGATAGCGGTCAAGAATATCCTTAAGTACTTACGAAGAACTAAGGATATGTTTCTTGTATACGGAGGTGAAGAAGAGCTCGTTGCTAAGTGTTATGTTGACGCTAGCTTTGACACCAATCCGGATGACTCTAAGTCTCAATCCGGATACGTATTTCTCATGAATGGCGGAGCGGTTAGTTGGAGGAGCTCCAAACAACCTGTGGTAGCGGGATCAACAACGGAGGCCGAATATGTTGCTGCTTCAAAAGCGGCTCAGAAGCGATTTGATGAAGGAGTTCATATCCGAACTAGGTGTGGTTGCAAACGCGTTGGACCCAATGGTGATGTATTGTGACAACAATGGTGCCATTGCCAATGCCAAAGAACCAAGGTCTCACAAGCATTCCAAGCATATTAAGCGCCGGTTTCACTCCATCCGCGAGCATGTCAAGGATGGAGATATAAAGATTTGTAAAGTACATACGGATCTCAATGTAGCAGATCCGTTGACTAAAACTCTCCCTAGAGCAAAACATGATCAACACCAGAACTCAATGGGTGTTAGATTTATCACTATGTAACTAGATTATTGTCTCTAGTGCAAGTGGGAGACTGAAGGGAATATGTCCTGAGAGGCAATAATAAAGTGTTTATTATGTGTATTCCAAGTATATGATAGATGTTTATTTTACATGCTATAATTGTATTAATACGGAAACAATAATACATGTGTGTTTAATAAACAAACAGAAAGTTCCTAGTTATGCCTCTCTCATAAACTAGCTCGTTGATTAACAAGATGATCAAGGTTTCCTGATCATGGACATTGGATGTTGTTAATAACGGGATCACAACATTAGTGTAATGGTGTGATGAACATTCATCCGAAGTATAGCATTACGATCAAAGTCATTGAGTTTATATTGCTATAACAACTTACGAAGTGATCCTAATCCTTAGACCATGAGATCATGTCAATCACTAACACCGGAAGAGTTTCTTGATATCATCAAACGTCACACCGTAACAGGGTGATTATAAAGATGGATTCAGAACTAATAAAGTGTTATGTTGAGGCTCATGGATCGAGAGTGGAATTTGTTCATCCCGATGACGGATAGATATAATCTGGGCCCTCTCGGTGATATCACATTGATTAGCTTGCAAGCAAGTGATTTGATCACTAGAATGTTATATCACGGGAACGAGAAAAGAGTGCATGTCGGTAACGAGATCAAACTAGGTATGGAGATACCGATGATCGAATCTCGGACATGTAATATATCGTGAAACAAAGGGATTAAGATACTAGCGTAAAAAGGTTCCGACGATCACAAGAAAGTCATCGTTGAATGTGTGGGAGTCAGTATGGGTCTCCAGATCCCGCTTCTGATTATTGATCCGAGAGGGGTCTCGATCATGTCTGCATTATTCATGAACCGTAGGGTGACACACTTAAGAGACACCGACATCCAATTGGAGCAAGAGTTTCATGCCGAAAGAATGAACAAGCGCATGAATTTATTTCACTAGATACCGAAACAGGTTTTCGGGTGAAATTGCATAAAGTGGTTATGCATGTGAAATGGAATTCTAGCAAGGGGTTATTTGTGAATGTTTGTCATTAAAGTAATTGACAAAATTCTGAATAAAATAAAAGATTTTTATTTAATGAGAGTTTGCATTAAATTTGGTGGAAATTTAATGGGAATTTGAGTGGACTTTTTGAGTGGAGGGAATTTAAAGGACATTTTGTGAGTGGAGTGTCCACCCACATGAATGAAGGAGGGGAGGGGGCAGCCCCCATGGCCGGTGGCCACCCCCTTGGGTGCCCCTCCTCCTATAAAAGGAGCCCCCTCCTCACTTGTCTCTCACACCTCCTCGTGAAGGATCTCTCTCCCCCTCTAGAATTTATCCCCCATGGTCTCGGACTAGCGAGATACATGTTCCCGGTGGCTATTCGGCAAGAAAGAGTCGTGCTTCCGCTGCATCGCTGGAGCGAGGAGGCGGAGGTTGCTCGGTGCCTCGAACGTGTGTGCGAGCACGGATGCGCTGCTGATTTGTGGCGCTAGGACTTCCTCTCGATCTTGAGATCGGCAAGAGAACGTCTACATCAACCATGAGTTGAACTCGTTAAGCTTTGTCGGTCTTCAAGGGTATGTTCTCTACGGATATACATCCACACGTTGTTTGTATCTAATAGATAGATCTTGGTACATAGTTCACATCGTAGGAATTTTTTTTGTTTTCTATGCTGCGAACCCTACAGTTCTGAATCCATCCTCAAAAATAGCTCATGTCACATCTTCAAGGGGAGTGGTGATCTGAAAGTTGTCCCACCATGTTGCTGCTGGTCCTTCAAGTAGAAATGCTGCAAACCTTACTTTTTCTTCATCGGTGTAGCCAACAGTTATTAAGTCTTTGTTCACTGAACGTAACCAGTCATTGGCTTCCATTGGATCAGTTGTTCCAGAGAACCTTGCAGGCCTAAGTTTGAGAAACTTGTTGAGCATATCAAGTGCTGGAGGATTATTATGATTGTTGTTGTTGTTGTTGTTGTTGTTCTGATTCTGTATGAATGTGGTCATCTCCTGCATCAACTGTGTCTGAGCTGCCAACATCTGCTGCATCTCAGGGGGAATGTTGTTGTTTAGGTTGGGGTTGGCACGACGGGGAGGCATTTGTTGGTTTGATAGGGATAAGTATTGGTGGATAGGTTTTTGAGAAGTTCTAACACACAATTCAAAACAATCAAGTTCAATCAAACAATCAACAAGCTACCATTCACTTAACAACTTATGAGCTTAACTCATGAGTTGAAGGAAACCACAAGTTTTCTTGAAATAAATAACTTAGTATAATCATACCTCATAGGTCAATATGATCCATACTCTAACTTGATATCAATGTTTTGGTAGGCAATCTAATGTCTCTTGGTTTTCACGTGTAGTCCTTAGTGATGTCTAAGTTGAAGTCCTTGTTGAGAATAAGGTTGAAATCACTTGAAGATGTTGAAGTCATTAGAGTTGATGAAGTCCTTGGTGAAACTAAAGTTGAAGTCATTGGTCATGGTGAAGGCTTTGGCCATCAAGTTTGAAATAGAATAGATGTAGAATCAAAACCAAAATGGTTGAGGAAAGAGTTTACAAGATTGTTTTGTAAATAAGTTTTTGGAACAAACACAACTCCTATTTTTTTTCTAAGGGGTTTTGTCCAATCCTAGGGTTACAATCCTACAGGCAACACAGTGCTCTGATACCATCTGTAAGGTTCCCAACCTTTAATAAGGTAGAGATCCCTGTGTTTACAATGCTAGTCCCTGGATCAATAGCTAGCATCCACAGTTAAGATGTAATATCAAGAAACAAAGGTCATAATACAACTTTATAACCAGGAATAAAATAATTCATTACATCTTACATAGCTCATTTGGCTATCACATTACATTGCAGCAGAATATAACAATAGCATGGAGTCCTTCATCTTCAAAGTGCCACAGGCAGTCATGTTGGTTGTAGACTTGTAATCCTAATCAATAAACTTCACTAACATCAAACAAACCTGCAACATAATAAGTTGCAGCCACAAGGGTCAATACATTTGAATTGTATTGGCAAGTTTCACTACTATGTAGAAATAAGTGGATCCTATCATTACATGCATATTTGGCTAAGTAGGGTTTAGGCTCATTTGCAGAAAGCAATATAGTTTTATCCTATCTTTTTCAAAATAGTTTTGATCTTTTGTCAAATCTTTCTGAACTTCTTGGAAAACTCCAAGTGCTTCAAATCCCTTGTTGTCACCATCAAGTTTTACTTTGAAAAATTGGAATGTCGAGATCTTCCATAGCTTCAGGCCTTAGTTGCTCAATATGGTCCATAACCGGGGACACGACTAAGTACTTAGAATTTGATCTTCTGCAGAAGTTGTACACTTTACCCACATGACACAATCTCGTCTTGATGCCACCAGTGGCCGCTGGATAAGTACTCACCAAAATGGAGTACTGGTAGATCGAGAATGTGACAAAGTCTTTCCATAGAAGTCCTCCCAATACACAATGCTAGCTTGTCTACCAGGCACCAATGTAGGGATATATTTCCCTTACACAATTCTAGTTAACCTGAAGATGCCAATGCATGGGTCTTCCACTATGTAGTTGACTAAGCCAGAGCCCATTTAGCATGTGGCTGTACACGGAAGCCACTGTACGAGAAACATGTTCAATCTCTAAGTTCCTGGGTGGTTTTCTTCTAGTGCACACACAAAAAGATAGCCATATAAACATGGTTCCCTTTGTTGCCACCTTGTCCAATCTTGAGTATCCTTGTCCACCCAGGTGGTTCATTGAGTACTTGTTTTATTATATAAAACATATATCTTTCCAACACTTCATATAATCATATCATGTATCCCATCCCAAATATATAGCAGGGCTAAGCTTACTACAACTACAATGTTTTCACTAAGGAAGATATAAGGGTATCCTATTAGGATTTAGCATAGCATAAAATATAGTAGTCCTTTCCATGCATGTTACAAAAATCCACTAAGTGTAATGAAAATAGTAGGACATGGATGATAGTGTCACTTGCCTTTTTAGTAGAGAATGTTGGTTCACTTCTTGATCTTGCTAATATCACACTCTTCTAACTTCACTACAAATCAATCAAGCAAACACAAATTCAACTAGCATTCCAACCAATTTATCACACATAAAATAATAGAAACAAGGTCATGCTTGCAACCATGCAAAAGATAGTTTTATTTGCAAAAGTGGTTTCTACTAGGCTCTAAACATTATAAAGTTCAAAGTGGTCATTTTCTAAAGTGGTAAAACCATTTGCAAAAGGTTTTATCTATAAACCATTTCTAAATCAAATCAATATTTTATGTGGTTGAAAATGTTTTTAGCAAAGCAATATTCTTTAAAGAGTTCACCAAATATACTTTAATTCTCAAAACTTGGTGTTTAGGGTCAGAAGGTTTGAATCAAATCATTTCCCAAAGGTTTTACTCAAAAATCATTTCTAAATCATAATCAATATTTTTATTTGACTAGAAATGAGCTAATTCAAATATTTATTCCTAAACTTCACAAAATACATTTTTAAATCCATAAGTTGGTTCCTAGGGTCAGTAGGTTCACAACAAACCATTTTGCAAAGATTTCACATTAAAAATATATCTCGAACAATTTTTATATTCAAAATAAGCCTACACAAGTTTCTGCAATTTCAACCAATTTTCCAGAATCAAAACATTAAATAAAATGCATGGTTGCAAAGTACTTGTTCCACTGAATCCATTGATTTAAAATTTGAAAAATTTGGACATGTAGAATTAAAGTTATGGATTTTACAAGTTTGCAAATCAAATAGAACATTTTCGGGTTTTATTCAAACAGTCTGGCCACGTGGCTCTATCTTATTGGCCGGTACCGCTTCGGGTGGATCGAGCTCTCTGGACCGCAGGATCTTATTTAGATTGCACGGCGCATATTGAGTGATACCCCTTCGATTAAATGAATCTATCTAAACCACTAGATAACGATCCAACGGCTCACAGTAGCCAGACCATTTCTGGGCGGCGCTAGCGGCGGCTGGTGGCGGCGCTTGCTCTGGCGGTGGCGTCGGCGACGAACCAGGAAGCAAGGGGAGGAGGGAAGTAGCTCACCGTGCTTGCAGAGGGTTGGCGAAGCTCGAGGTGGCGTTGGCTTGGCAAGGGGCGCTCGGAGCTGCTGGCAATTCCTCACCGGAGTCGCCGTTGGCGTCGGGCACGCTCAGGTGTCGTCGGGGATGGGGCTACAAGTCACCCTAAGGTAGGATGGATGCACGGTTAGACGCGGGCGAACGTGGGGTTCACGTGAGCTTCATCGGGAACGAGAGGGGAGGACGGGGCTTACCGGGGAGTTCGTCGGAGCGATGGCAGACGGCAGCGCACGCTCAGGTGTCGACGAAGCCGAGGCTACGGGGCACGCGCGGGCGAACGAGTGGCACGGGGAGATGCGCCAGGAGGTGGGGAGCAAGCTCGCATGCTCTGGGAGGAGAGGCGCGGCCGTGGTTCGCCGGAATTGGCTGGGAACTCCGTCGGAGACAGTGGCGGTGTGGGGGCGAATTGGAGCAGCCTAGGGGCAGGGAGGAGGCGGTGTTTGAGGGGAAAGAGAGAGGGGAGAGGGGCGCTTATGTACGCGTGGTCATCGGAGGATTTAAGGCCGCCATCAACGCGAATTCATCGCCGGAGTAAATGGCAGAAACGGCGAGGGGACTTGGTCGCGAGTGAGAACGACGACTGCATGGCAGTGGGGTCCGTCTGACAGTGAGGGAGAGAGAGGGCGTGGGGTCCACTGCTCAGTGTCTCTGCGGGTTCTTTTCTGAGTGAAAACAGTTCACCAGCGGGGGAGGAAGATGGGCTGCGAGTGGGCTGGACTGGGCCTGTTAGCTGGGCTGTAGTTTGTTTCTTTTTTTATACTGAAGCTTTTTCCTTTTTCTATTTGAATTTCTGTTTTGATTTTCAAACAAATAATTCAAACACCAATTCAAATCAACCCCCACCAAACTTTGTATAATTTTTAGTTCTGTTTAACAACATAATCTAAAGTCAAAAATAAAATAATTTTTATTCTTTTTAGGATCCATTAATAATTAAATAAATAGACCTTAGTCATTAATTCAAATAGGATTTGATTTATTTTAAAACTATATTTGAAATCTAAAATAATACCAAAGTCATTTCGGTAGGTTTTATTTGAAAATATAAAACACTTGGAAATCTTATTTAAAATAAAATAACAAGTTTTAGTGTTTATTCAAAATGGAAAAGCCTTTACTTTAATAAAATTGGATATTAATAAATCCTCATTATTTTATTTAAATAAACCTTTACTCTTTTTATCAAATAGACATACTTTATTTCAAAAGTTTGGCCAAGATTTAATTTGGCTCTATAAAATAATCTTTATTTATAATTTTACCTTTGCTTTTGAAAATAACATCTTTTTATTAAAAGATCTAAAAATAGTGATTCCAGCTATTATAACTTTCTTTATTAATTGTTTATCTTTTTAAATCCCTTTAGGATTTTATTTGATCAAAATAGGTTTGGATGTTTCCAATTGGAATCAAAAAGTTTCTTCTCACCCTAAATTTAAACAAAAATTTATTTTGTTTATTTATTTTTCACATTTCAAAATTTGGAAAATTTTGAGATGTGACATACAGGTTCAATATTTATTTGTTCATCAGGTTCTACAACTTTATTTGTGCATTTTCTAACCACATTAGCTATAATAGAATGTTCCTTTACCTTAGAAGGAAAATTTATTTTCTCTATAGGGTTCAGGCAAAATATGATCAACAGTATAAACTTCAGTGTTTCTAGCAGGAACATGATTAACAATATCTTTATAAGGTGCATGGTACTTGTTCGACTTATTTTTGGGAATTTAAATATAAGACGCAAAGGCCTTAAAGCAATTTGCAAGAACTTGAGAATCAATACCATACTCGGTACTAATATCTTGAAAGTCATTAGTTTCCTTAAAAGATTTAATGCATTTATAATCATATTTTATACCTGACTTTCTTCGTTTGTCGTTCTCCCATGCTTCAGTATTCTCTTGAATACGGTCTAGAAGATCCCATTTAGCTTCTTCTTTCATATGTGTGAATGATCCAACACAAGAAGCATCTAATAAATCTTTATCATGAAGAGAAAGCCTTGCATAAAAGTTATTAATAATAATATTATTAGGGAGCTCATGAATAGGGCATTTGAGCATTAGTAACTTCAATCTCCCTCAAGCTTGGGTTGTACTCTCTCCATCACGAGGTCAAAAGTTATATATTTGACTCCTATCCTTATGAATCTCACTGGGAGGATAGAATTTAGAATAAAAAAGAGGTACTATTTCCTCCCATTCCATAAATTGTCCATTCTTCAGCAGCTTGTACCATTCTTTAGCTCTTCCTTTTAATGATATAGAGAGTAATTTTTTCTTGACTTGTTCTGTTTTGATACCTGCACACTTAAACAACCCGCATAATTCATGGATAAAAAGCAAGTGAACACCAGGATGGACAATTCCATCCCCAAAATAATAGTTATCCATAACACGATCAACAATTCTTGTAGGTATCTTAAAAGGATCTATCTCAGCAGGTGGTGCTTCATCTAGTACCCTAGCAGTGGTAGTATCTTTCCCAAATAGGAAAACAAGTGGGTTATCCATATTGGAAACAAAGTAAAAAATAGAAATAAAAAGCAATACTCACGGTAGAAGTTTCCTTTACCAGCTCCACTCTTCAATAGCGCTTTACTCCCTGGCAACGGCGCTAGAAAATAGTTTTGATGACCCACAAGTATAGGGGGTGTATCGTGGTAATTTCGATAAATAGGAGTGTTGATCCCAACGAGGAGCAGAAGGTGTTGACTAGTGGTTTGGAGCAGGAATTCTCTGTAAATACTTAGCAATTATGGATCAAGACATCAACTACAAAAGTAATCAACACCGGGAAAGTTTCCCCTAAGAATTATGCAAGATTCAACCCAATTGTTACAGCGGGATGGAGTAGTGATGATGATGCTGGTGGAGGGTGGTGAGGATGAGTATGATGATGATGATGATGATCCCGATGAAGTCTAGCTTGATGACGGTGTTGATGGCGACGATCTCCCCTCTCCGGGAAGGAATTTCCCTAGCAGAAATCTGCCTGCCGGAGAGCTCTTTCTCTCTCTGTAGTTTCTGCCCCGTAGAGGCATCGGAATCTTTCTGTGGTGGCTCTCCGAATATTAGGGTTTCGGGAGGAAGTTGTAGGCGAAGGGGCGAAGCAGGAGATGGGCCATGGTGGCCACACCCCCTGCTGTCGCGGCCCAAGGTGGGCCCGCGCCAGGGGGTGGTGTGGGCCTCCTGTGGCCCATCTTCGCCTCCCCTTCCGGCCTCCTTCGTCTTCTAGAAAAATAGGATTTTCCGTGTATTTTCCGGAATTTTTTGATCTTTGCGAATATTGCATCTAGACACCGCTTTTTCCATCATAATCCTGACTCCGGCAGTTCATCCTCCAAAAGTCATCCAACATGCAAAAACAGATGAAATAACATAAGTATCACCTCTTAATATGAAATATATCAATGAATAACAGTAAATTATGATATATAATAGTGATGCAAAATGGACGTATCACATATCATTGGTAAAATGATGTGATGGACATTACCCATATAAGTATTGCAATACAACCAAGTCACAAAGTTCATTATTTCAATAGTTAGAAATGAAGTATCCTAATTCTTAGACCGTGAGATCATATATAATCACTGTCATCGGCGGATTCTTTGACTGCATCAACCGCCACACCATAACATGGTTAACATAAAGGTGCATGTTGGGTATTCCAAAGGGGCATGTTGAGGCGTATGCATCAAGATCGGGATTTGTTCTCCTGTGTACGGGAATAATACAATGGGCCCACTAGGTGAATTACATGCATAATTCGTGTAACGTGTCATGGTGGTGGCACGACAGATGCCATGGGTAGGCTTAAGTTGGGGGCCGAATGGGTGCTTGTGGTCACCGGGAAGGGAGTGCACGGTTGAGCCATGCACGAAGAACAAGAAGAACTCTCCAGACTTAGCGATTTGATTGATACCCGAAGATTACAAGTGCTCCTTGAGCTGTATCAACTAGGGTTTAGTGCACTAGTTCCCTACTTGGTCCAACCTCCTCTTACTATTGCTATGTCCTCCCTTATATAGTGTCACATCCCAAAATTTTCAAAAAATTTAAATGTGAAAAATAAATAAACAAAATAATTAATTGTTGAAATTTAGGGTGAAAAGAAACTTTTTGTTTAAACTTGGAAACATCAAAACCCATCTTGAACAAACTTTGAATAAAATTTGAATCCAACTAAATTCAAATCAAGTGAAATACATTCTTCATAAATGCATCTTGAAATTTAAACACTTGGAAAATAAACCAAAACTCTAAAACCCTAATGGAAGAAAATCATTTCCAAGATCTCTCTAAGACCATGGATTTGGTCCATATAAAAATTTAGCAACAAGCATTTATAAATGATCAAGAATGACAACTAGAAATATTATAAAACCATAGAAATTGATTCTATTCAATTTGGAACCATGGATAAAAACTTATGAATTTAATAAGTTGAATGGAAATAATTTCCAAAGCTAATAAAGCTCCTATCTAAAATCCATACCAAACTGTGAGCAATTAATCCTAAAAGGATATAAAAGGATAAACAAATACTAAATAAAGCTTTACAAATTGGAATCACCAATTTTGGCTCTTTAAATAAAAAGATATGGATTTTATAAGGCAAAGGAAGAAATAAATAAATAAATAAGGAATATTTAAAATCCGAATTAAAACTTGGCCTAATCCATAAGCAAATGGAATAGATATAATCCAAATTAAAATAAAATAAAAGGATAAAGAATATTCAAAATAAAATTATATGGCATTAACCAAATTCCATTCTATTAAATAAAGACAAAATCCCTAATAGAAGTGATTAATTAAATCATGGGAAAATAATAAATAGAATTTGCCCAAGTGGAATAAAAGTTATTTAAATTAACTTTAATGAAATAAAATAATCATTTAAATAAAATTTATATGGATTTAAAACCATATTGAATATTATTTGAATTAAGGGAAATACCCAATTTAAATGTTTAATAGAACATATTAAAATAATTCAAAAAGAATTATTTAACACCCTATTGAATAAATAAAACTTACTAAAAAGGGTTTGATAAATATTTGAATTTAAAACAGAAAGTTAAATCATTTGAATAAATAATATGGATTAGAATCATATTTAAAATCCTATTTAATAAAGACAAAATGTCTATTTAAAATAAATAACAAACCATGTGTAAATGAAATAATTACTATAAAAATGGACTTTAAATACATGTTTAAAACAGTATTAAAACATACTAATTATTTGGAAAATATTTCAAAACGAAATCTAAATTCAAATGATAGTTTGAATTCAAAACAGAAAAAGAAAATAGAAACAAAACAAAAAAGGGAAAGAAATCAACCCAGCCAGCCCAGCCCAACCTGGCCCATCTATCACAACAGCCCACCTCTCTCCTCCACCCCCGAAGAAAACGATTCACACCGCAGTACTCACCCACGCCATCACTGACGATTGGACCCCACCTCGTATTTCTCTCACTCGTTAAACGTCGGGCCCCACCTGTCGGTCTTCGTTCTCACCCACCCCACGACCCGTTCCTCCTGAGCGTTTCTGCGTTGAATTCGTGGGTTGAATTCATGATTAATGGCTCAGTGATTCTCGTCGCGACCATGTTCGTTAAAGGCGCCTTCCTTCCCTCTACCTTCCCCTCAGACCCCACATCCCCTCCGCCACCAGGCTGCGCTGATTTTTCCCGAGACCACGCTCTGCTCCGATGAGCCTCCGCCCAAATTCCGGCAGCACCAGCCACCGCCTTGCCCCCTCGACCACTCGAGCCTACTCCCCACCTCCCTACGCACCTCCCAGTACCAACCACTCGCCCGCGCGTGCCCCTATCATCGACAACGTCTTCGCCTGAACGCCACCGTCTCCTGCCACAACTCCGGCGAGTTCTCCGCATAAGCCCCGACCACCCCCTTCTCTCTCTAAATGGTACTTCTGTAGTCATCGTCCCCGTGCGCATCTAACGCCCCCATTTTATTGCTTTGGCAAGGTCCGTAGCCTCGCCAACATCGACTACCGTGCGAACCCGTCGTCAGCAACCACTCCGGCGAGAGATTGCCGACCCGTCCGTGCGCCCCTGTCCCCGCGACGACAACCTTGAGCTTCAGCAAGACGAGGCAAACTCGGTGAGCTATTCCTCTCTCCCCTGTGCTTCCTGTATCACCGGCATCGTCCTCGTCTAACCGTTTTTGGTTATTCGATTTAGGCCAAAGGATCTTGATCGGATGGGCACGATAGAATCCTAACCCGAAGGGGTATGTTTGATCTATTTCGTATGATGCTAGTTAGATCTAACGATCCACAGCACGTGATCCACGCGAAACGCTATCGTCCAGTAAAGTCTTGACACGTGGCTAGCCTTCGATTTAAAAACCAGATTTTGTTCTATTGAATGTTCAAACTTTCAAAAATCATAACTTTAAATCTACACGTCCAAATTTTACAATTTTTATATCAATGGAATGAGGAAAAAGAATTATATCCAACCATGTACTTTGTTTAGTAATTTGCTTCTATAAAACTGGTTGTATTTGCAGAAAATTGTGTAGGCAAATTTTGTGTATAAAATTCAGTCTAAAATATATTTTTAGGGAAAAATCTTTTGTAAATGGATTTTTTTGAACCTACTGACCATAGAAACCAACTTATGGATTTAAAAGTGTATTTTGTGAAGCTAAAGAATAAATCTTTGAATTAAAGCATTTCTAACTAAATGAAATTGTTGAATATGTTTTAAAATAATTTTTGAGTAAAACCTTTGGAAAATGATTTGATTTAAACTCTCTGACCCTAAATCACCAAGTTTTAGGATTTAAAAATATATTTGGTGAACACTAGAAAATTATTACTTTGTTTAAAGGCATTTCTAATGAAATAAAATGTTGTTTGATTTAAAAATGGTTTATAGGTAAAACCTTTTGCAAATGGTTTTAATATTAAATACTTGACCTTAAAACACTAATATTTGTGCTTAAAAATATATTTGTCAAACACAAGAAATTATTACTTTGATTTAAATCATTTCTAACAAAACAAAAATGATTTAAAGTGGCCATTTTCACTAACTTAATATCAAATGGTTTTGCCACTTTTATAAATGACCAATAGGTGTTTTAAAATGTTTATAACCTATTATAAACCACTTTTCCATATAAAACAATCTTTGGCATGCTTGCATGCATTGCTTTGCTTTTATTATTCTATGTGATGAATTGCTTGAATGGTAGATTGAATTTGTGCCTTGATTGAATTGTAGTGAAATTTGAAGAGTGTGACTATTGCAAGATCAAGGAGTGAACTTATATTCTCTACCAAAAAGGCAAGTGGTGCTTCATAGTTTTGTCCCATTATTTTCACTATGCATTAGTGATATTTCTAAGGAGGACTTGCATGGAATTTTCTAAGTGTTAACTATGCCATGGGAAATCCTAGTAGAAGAAACCTTAGTAGAATTTTCCCTAAGTTAAGATTCCTATTGCTATAATGCTTAGCCTTGCTAGTAGAAAACAAGGGTGGATTATATTCATGCAATGGAATATTTCTAAGTCAAAGACTTGTGTTTTGTTTAATAAAATGTGAATGAATCACCTGGGTGGAATGGTATTGCTTGGATGGATTTTTGTTGAGTGGTTACACAAGGCCAGGGGACTGGTGAACCTTCTGTATATCACTTGTGGAATGCCACCCAGGAACAAAGAGATTTGAGATGTCAAATGTTGAGAAGCTTCAAGTGCAGCCACTTGGCATTATGGGCTCTGCCTGGATCATAGATGTTGCAATAACTTAGCCAAATGGACAGTTGGTGGTAGGGGATGATAGGTTTGGGAACGCGTCCATTCTGGTCTAAGGGAAGGCTTCTGAAAGATCTTGTCTCGATGCATGTCGAGTCTTGTGGGAAAAGTGCACCACCTCTCGAGAGAGTAAAATCTAAGTACTTAGCCGTGTCCCCGGCAATGGACAATTTGAGCATCAAGACATGGAAGCTATCAAGAATCTCCTCATCCCAATTTCTAAGTTAAAAACTTGTGGTTGAAGAAGGGTTAAAGGATCTTCAATCAATGATTGGTAGATGCCTTGGGTGATTTTGACAAACAAAAACTTAGTGTTTTCAAATGATAAGGAAAATCTATTTTGAGCAAAGAAAGCCTAAGCTCCACTTAGCCAAATGCATATAGATGATAGTTACCACTATACTACCATAGTATCACTTGCCAATAAAATTCAAATGTATTGACCCTTGCGGCTGTAACTTATTATGTTGCAGGTTTGTTTGATGTTAGTGAAGTATGTTGATTAGGATTACAAGTCTACAACCAACATGTTTGCCTGTGGCACTTTGAAGATGAAGGACTCCATGCTATAGTTATTTCTGTTGCATTGTAATGAGATAGCCAAATGAACTATGTAAGATGTAATGATTTATTTTATTCCTGGTTATAAAGTTGTATTATGACCTTTGTTTCTTGATATTACATCTTAACTGTGGATGCTAGCTATTGATCTAAGGACTAGCATTGTAAACACATGGATCTCTACCTTATTAAAGGTTGGGACCTCTACAGATGGTATGAGAGCACTGTGTTTCCTGTTGGATTGTAACCCTTGGATTGGACAAAACCACTTAGAAAAATAGGAGTTGTATTTGTTCCAAAACTTATTTACAAACAATCTTGTAAACTCTTTCCTCAACCATTTTGGTTTTGATTCTACATCTCTTCTATTTTCAACTTGATGGACAAAGACTCCACCATGAGCAAAGACTTCAACATGAGCAAAAGATTTCGCCAACTCAAATGACTTCAACTTTATTTTCACCAAGGACTTCAACTTGGATATCACTAAGGACTACAAGTGAGACAAGAAATATTACTCAAGACTTGAAGACTAAGGAAACACAACTTAGAAGGAATCATCATCACCTTTGAAGTTATGTGACCAAGATGCAAGAAATTTTTACCATGAACTCATTCATGAAGAATCAACTAAGAAGAATGGAATGATCTCAAGAAAACCATATAGTTGGACCACCACACTAATGTTTAGTTTAGATCAAACACACCAACTTATGTGGTGTAGCAAAAATATTTTGTTGCCTAAAAATGTGCTTGAAACTTGTTGTTTGAGTGGAATGTTTGATTGTGATTGCTTGCACATTGCTTGTGTGATTTGTTGTGTGTGAGTAGAATTCTTTCTCTAGAAATCTTTTGCCTATTCTAATCCCAATCCAACCCAAACAGATGACTTTTCCAAAAGACTCCAACATCAAGAATGGTGACAACAACAACCAAGAGATGCTTCTAGCAACCCGAGCCTAGTTGAATCAAGTGATAACTCAGTTTTTAGCCAACAACAATGAGTTAGACCCAACCTTGCAAAAGTTTTTGGAAACCCAATCCCAATTGTTGCAAAGGATGACCAATCAAATGATCAACATGATAAGAAACTCTTCCCAAGGAGATTGTGACAACAATGATGTCAAGGATGATATTATAGAAGGAACTCAAGCTTGCAATATTTGTGGAGACATGGATCACACTTCCAAAAAGCATGAAGATCAATGCCCTAATTGTGAAGAGAAACATCCAACTAAACAATGCCCCACATCTCAAGTGACTTGTTTCCTATGTGAAGGAAATGATCATGTCCCTATCCAATGCCCCATATAGCCTATAGTTCAACAAAGGAAGCAAGATGGAATGCATAAAATGTTTGGAAATCTCCATAAAGGAACAACTTCTACCAAGAAAGATGAAGGCAAAGTTAGAACCATGCCTCATAAAGCCAAATCCAAAGTGACCACAAAGTGTTGCTACTCTTGTGAAGAAGAAGGACATATCTCTAGTAACTGCCCCAAGAAGAGAGAAAGATTTCCCACCTTTGAGGTGAGATATGAAGAGCATGAACTAGAAGAACACCTAGCTTTGGAGAGACCCAAAAAGAAGAAGAAGGACATAATCCAGTTTCAATGTTATAATTGCAAAGATATGGTACACTATGCCAGTGAATGCCTAGAAAAGAAGAAGAGCCAAGAAGACAAACAAAAGCTAGTGAAACCCAAGATGAGGAAGGATATTAGCCAAGTGATGTGCAACCACTTCAAAGAGCTAGGACATTATGCATCATATTGTCCAGAGAAGCCACCTCAAGACCTCAACCTTATCACATGTTTCAAATGCAAAGAGCTAGGCCACTATGCAAACCTCTGTCCAGAAAAGTTACATAAAGATCCCAAGTAAGCCAAGATGTAATCTAGTTGAAAAATTTTAAGGGTGGTAGTACCCTAGTTATTTTGAAGCCAACTTGTAACCTCTAGCTTTCCCAAATATCGGGACGAGATTTCTTTTAAGGGTGGTAGCCTGTCACATCCCAAATTTTTCCAAATTTTGAAATGTGAAAAATAAATAAACAAAATAATTAATTGTTGAAATTTAGGGTGAAAAGAAACTTTTTATTTAAACTTGGAAACATCAAAACCCATCTTGAACAAACTTTGAATAAAATTTGAATCCAACTAAATTCAAATCAAGTGAAATACATTCTTCATAAATGCATCTTGAAATTTAAACACTTGGAAAATAAACCAAAACTCTAAAACCCTAATGGAGGAAAATCATTTCCAAGATCTCTCTAAGACCATGGATTTGATCCATATAAAAATTTAGCAACAAGCATTTATAAATGATCAAGAATGACAAATAGAAATATTATAAAACCATAGAAATTGATTCTATTCAATTTGGAACCATGGATAAAAACTTATGAATTTAATAAGTTGAAAGGAAATAATTTCCAAAGCTAATAAAGCTCCTATCTAAAATCCATACCAAACAATTAATCCTAAAATGATATAAAAGGATAAACAAATACTAAATAAAATTTTACAAATTGGAATCACCAATTTTAGCTCTTTAAATAAAAAGATATGGATTTTATAAGGCAAAGGAAGAAATAAATAAATAAATAAATAAATAAATAAGGAATATTTAAAAGCCAAATTAAAACTTGGCCTAATCCATAAGCAAATGGAATAGATATAATCCAAATCCAAATAAAATAAAAAGATAAAGAATATTCAAAATAAAATTATATGGCATTAACCAAATTCTATTCTATTAAATAAAGACAAAATCCCTAATAGAAGTGATTAATTAAATCATGGGAAAATAATAAATGGAATTTGCCCCAGTGGAATAAAAGTTATTTAAATTAACTTTAATGAAATAAAATAATCATTTAAATAAAATTTATATGGATTTAAAACCATATTGAATATTATTTGAATTAAGGGAAATACCCAATTTAAATGTTTAATAGAACATATTAAAATAATTCAAAAAGAATTATTTAACACCCTATTGAATAAATAAAACTTACTAAAAAGGGTTTGATAAATATTTTAATTTTAAAACAGAAAGTTAAATCATTTGAATAAATAATATGGATTAGAATCATATTTAAAATCCTATTTAATAAAGAAAAAATGTCTATTTAAAATAAATAACAAACCATGTGTAAATGAAATAATTACTCTAAAAATGGACTTTAAATACATGTTTAAAACAGTATTAAACATACTGATTATTTGGAAAAGATTTGAAAATGAAACCTAAATTCAAATGATAGTTTGAATTCAAAACAGAAAAAGAAAATAGAAAAAAGAAAAATGAAATAGAACAAAAAAGGGAAAGAAATCAACCCAGACAACCCAGCCCAACCTGGCCCATCTAGCCCAACAGGCCACCTCTCTCCTCCACCCCCGCAGAAAACGATTCACACCGTAGTACTCACCCGCGCCATCACTGACGATTGGACCCCACCTCGTATTTCTCTCTCTCACTGAACGCCAGGCCCCACCTGTTAGTCTTCGTTCTCACCCACCCCACGACCCGTTCCTCCTGAGCGTTTCTGCGTTGAATTCGCGAGTTGAATTCACGATTAATGGCTTAGTGATTCTCGCCGCGACCATGCTCGTTAAAGGTGCCTTCCTTCCCTCTACCTTTCCCCTCAGACCCCACTTCCCCTCCGCCACCAGGTTGCGCTGATTTTGCCCGAAACCACGCTCTGCTTCGACGAGCCTCCGCCCAAATTCCAGCAGCACCAGCCACCGCCTTGCCCCCTCGACCACTCGAGCCTACTCCCCACCTCCCTACGCACCTCCAAGACCAACCACTTCGCCTGCGTTCTATCGTCGACAACGTCTTCGCCTGAACGCCACCGTATCCTGCCATAACTCCGGTAAGTTCTCCCCGTAAGACCCGACCGCCCCCTTCTCTCTAAATGGTACTCCTACAGTAACCATCCCCGTGCGCATCTAATGCCCCCATTTTATTGCTTTGGCATGGTCCGTAGCCTCGCCAACGTCGACTACCGTGCGAACCCGTCGTCAGCAACCACTCCGGCGAGATATTGACGACCCGTCCGTGCGACCCTGTCCCCGCGACGACAACCTTGAGCTTCAGCACGACGAGGCGAACTCGGTGAGCTATTCCTCCCTCTCCCGCGCTTCCTCTATCGCCGGCGTCGTCCTTGTCTGACCGCGCCGCCGCCAGCCACCGCCGCCAGCGTCGCCCGTTTTTGGTTATTCGATTTAGGCCGTAGGATCTTGATCGGATGGGCACGATAGAATCCTAACCCGAAGGGGTATGTTTGATCTGTGTTGTAGGATTCTAGTTAGATATAATGATCCACAACACGTGATCCATGCGAAAGGGTATCATCCAGTAAAGTCTTGACACGTGGCCAGCCTTCGATTTAAAACCCAGATTTTGTTCTATTGAATGTTCAAACTTGCAAAAATCATAACTTTAAATCTACACGTCCAAATTTTACAAATTTTATATCAATGGAATCAGGAAAAAGAATTATATCCAACCATGTACTTTGTTTAGTAATTTGCTTCTGTAAATTGGTTGTATTTGCAGAAACTTGTGTAGGCATATTTTGTGTATAAAATTCATTCTAAAAATATTTTTAGGGAAAAATCTTTTGTAAATGGATTTTTTTGAACCTATTGACCATAGAAACCAACTTATGGATTTAAAAGTGTATTTTGTAAAGCTAAAGAATAAATCTTTGAATTAAAGCATTTCTAACTAAATGAAATTGTTGAATATGTTTTAAAATGCTTTTTGAGTAAAACCTTTGGAAAATGATTTGATTTAAACTCTCTGACCCTAAAACACCAAGTTTTAGGATTTAAAAATATATTTGGTGAACACTAGAAAATTATTACTTTGTTTATAGGCATTTCTAATGAAATAAAATGTTATTTGATTTAAAAATAGTTTATAGGTAAAACCTTTTGCAAATGGTTTTAATATTAAATACTTGACCTTAAAACACTAACATTTGTGCTTAAAAATATATTTGTCAAACACAAGAAATTATTACTTTGGTTTAAATCATTTCTAACAAAACAAAAATGATTTAAAGTGGCCATTTTCACTAACTTAATATCAAATGGTTTTTCCACTTTTATAAATGACCAATAGGTGTTTTAAAATGTTTATAACCTATTAGAAACCAATTTTCCAAATAAAACAATCTTTGGCATGCTTGCATGCATTGCTTTGTTTTTATTATTCTATGTGATGAATTGCTTGAATGGTAGATTGAATGTGTGCCTTGATTGAATTGTAGTAAAATTTTAAGAGTGTGACTATTGCAAGATCAAGGAATGAACTTATATTCTCCACCAAAAAGGCAAGTGGTGCTTCATACTTTTGTCCCATTATTTTCACTATGCATTAGTGATATTTCTAAGCAGGACTTGCATGGAATTTTCTAAGTGTTAACTATGCCATGGGAAATCCTAGTAGAAGAAACCTTAGTACAATTTTCCCTAAGTTAAGATTCCTACTACTATCATGCTTAGCCTAACTAGTAGAAAACAAGGGTGGATTATATTCATGCAATGGAATATTTCTAAGTCAAAGACTTGTGTTTTGTTTAATAAAACAACTATGTGAATGAATCACCTGGGTGGAATGGTATTTCTTGGATGGATTTTTGTTGAGTAGTTACACAAGGCCAGGGTACTGGTGAACCTTATGTATCTCACTCGTGGAATGCCACCCAGGAACAAAGAGATTTGAGATGTCAAATGTTGAGAAGCTTCAAGTGCAGCCACCTGGCATTATGGGCTCTGCCTAGATCATATAGGTTGCAATAACTTAGCCAAATGGACAGTTGGTGGTAGGGGATGATAGGTTTGGGAACGCGTCCATTCTGGTCTAAGGGAAGGCTTCTGAAAGTTCTTATCTTGATGCATGTCGAGTCTTGTGGGAAAAGTGCACCACCTCTCGAGAGAGTAAAATCTAAGTACTTAATCGTGTCCCCGACATTGGACAATTTGAGCATCAAGACATGGAAGCTATCAAGAATCTCCTCATCCCAATTTCTAAGTTAAAAACTTGTGGTTGAACAAGGGTTAAAGGATCTTCAATCAATGATTAGTAGATGCCTTGGGTGATTTTGACAAACAAAAACTTAGTGTTTTCAAATTATAAGGAAAATCTATTTTGAGCAAAGCAAGCCTAAGCTCCACTTAGACAAATGCATATAGATGATCGTTACCACTATACTACCATAGTATCACTTGCCAATACAATTCAAATGTATTGACCCTTGTGGCTGTAACTTATTATGTTGCAGGTTTGTTTGATGTTAGTGAAGTATGTTGATTAGGATCGCAAGTCTACAACCAACATGTTTGCATGTGGCACTTTGAAGATGAAGGACTCCATGTTATAGTTATTTCTGCTCCATTGTAATGAGATAGCCAAATGAACTATGTAAGATGTAATGAATTATTTTATTCCTGGTTATAAAGTTGTATTATGACCTTAGTTTCTTGATATTACATCTTAATTGTGGATGCTAGCTATTGATCCAGGGACTAGCATTGTAAACACAGGGATCTCTACCTTATTAAAGGTTGGGACCTCTACATATAGGCAATGCTAGCTAGCTTATACCCCTTTGGGTTCTAGGGTTTACTGTTTGGATCTTGGTCCCTATAATGTGGGCCCGGTCATGGGCTTGCCCGAAGCCCAATGGCCCAGTCCATAAAGCTTGACATCTAACGGTCTTCTGGTACGCTGCTTCCTGTTCCTTTTGGCTTCACAATGTAACTTTGTACGTCAGCGTATGCTTTGGGCGTCACCCGGCTCCTTTTGTGTCACCCGGCGTCGCCCTTCTCTTTTGACCATGCTTTACCATGGTCCCTCCTGAACCTTACTCGGAAAGGCGCCACGCGTCCTACTTGACTCGGCCCTTTCTCGGTAGACTCGGCTCATCGGTTCCTGCAATAATTACAACTTTGTCTTATGTGGGCCGACATAGTTTATATGTCGGCCGCTCATGTTTCTCTTACCCGTCCATTCTTACCCGGCCTGGTTCTTTGTTTACTCGGAGCTAACCAAGCTGTGCTATCTTTCACCTCTCGTGACCCTACCGGGGTTTATCCCCCTGACATTAGTCCCCGAAGCTGGTGAGGTATAGCAGTTCAAGCTGTTAGGCGTCTCCAGGTTCCTTTTATGTGATTGAACCTTAGTTTTTGTCTTTATTTGTCACAACCCTGCACCTTGTCGGCTCTATCTGACAGTTTTCAAATCCACTCTTTGACTTCTTGGCTCATTTTTGCCTCGAGCCGAGTCATTTTGGCCAATTCCGAGTCATTTTTGGCGCGCTTCAGTCACTGACAGCTGGTAATCATGATTACTTGCCTCAAATTTTGTTCCAAGCTCTGGTGGCACAGTGACGGCTGCGTAGTTATTCCCCATCACTGTGGCAGTCCCACCGGCCTGCGCCCCTTGTCCTTTCTTTCATGACGTGGCACAGGATTTTTCGTGTATCTCTGGCTATGTGGCGCCTGCTGATTGGCTTACTCGGCCTGGTACACGGCCACACGCTGGCCACACGGCATAGATGGATCCCACGACCAAGGTTTTTACTATCCTTAAGTAAGGGTTGGGTGTTTCCACTTCCCCCACGCCCGTTCGGTTTTCCCTTGCCTCTTCTTCTTCCTTGCGCCAGCGAGATCGAACCGCCCCCTTTGCGGTTTCCTCTTCCTCCTGTTCTTGTCCTGCAATTGCTCCTCTTCTCTTTCCATTCCACCACGGGTCCGTGTTGTTCCAAACCTCTTCCAACTACGGAGGAGACTGAATCTGCGAAACTCATGGACGCTCGTGACGGCCCTGATGGTGAGAGGAGAGGTTCCGGCCTTGGCGCGGCTAGGAAGGCTCGGAGGTCTCCACCGAGGAGTTGGAATGGCTCCGCTCCACCAGGCGCATTCCGCTGCAGGTGGATTGTCGTCTCCCCGCCGGTGAGATCTCTCCTAATCCCGATGCTAACAAGCGGGTGGTTTTCCTTTCTCACTTTGAGCGCGGTTTTGCTCTTATAGTGAGCACCTTCTTTTCCTCGTTTCTCTCCACCTTCCATCTTCAAACCCATCATCTCCCTGCCAGCGCCATTGGCTCTCTTTCTTGTTTTATTTCTGCCTGCGAGGCTTACCTCGGGATTTGGCCTACAGTTCTTCTATGGGCCAAATATTTTAGCTTTAAAGTTCAAGTTGTTCCCCAGCCTGGTGCTCCTCGATCCGAGGAAAGGCCGACCCAGTGCGGTGCTGCTAGTATCACACCCAGGAGAGGTTCCATCTTCCCTCGGGTTACTGGTATTGATTCCTGCAAGAAATGGCATAGGACTTTCTTCTATGTCAAAAACAGCGGGTCCACCGATAACATCCGGATCCCCCCTTTCTCGGACGAGGCCCCGAACAAGAAGTTCTGGCAGCTTGACCCGCGCGACCAAGATGCTGCGGTGAACGAGGCTAACGTGATCTTGGAAAGGTTGTTGTCACCGGATGAGCATTTTCATCTTGCTGAGAGGGACCTCATGTGCACCTTCATCTCATGTCGGGTCAGCCCCATCCAAGCTAGGAGCCATAAGATGTGCTTCATGAGTGGCTCCCATGATCCCACTAGGCACTCTACCAAGGAGCTCTCCCATGACTCCATTCCTCACCGAGTAAGCTCCATCTTTAAAGTGAACTTGGTGGACGATTGGGCTTGGAGCTATCCTCCGTTTAGCTAGGTCAAGCCTGTCCCCTGGGTAAGTTTTCCGAGTCTTTTTCCTTGCCGAGTAGGCTTTAGCTTTTTTGCCACTCTCAGTCTAGTTTTTGGTTGCTCATTCTGTTTGTCTTTCGCAGAATCTTGTTCACCAGGTTGATGACAGTACTGTCCCTCCCTGCGGTTATAAGGGGGATCGCTTCGACTCTGATGAAGTCGAGTATGACCTGGAGTGCTTCATGACCATCCCGCATGCTGCGACTGCTTCAGCTTCGGGTAAGAGTCGATCTCGCAACCCCTTACAAGATTGGTCTGACGATGATGAGGATGATGATTGTACACTTTTGGAGGTACATGCCTTGCGACCTTAGTCTCCCAACTTATCCGAGTAAGCCTGTTATTTACTTATGCAGCTGGCCAGGTACATGACACTCCTCCTCTTGCCGTGGGCAGAGTCGGCAAGATCCCCGTCGCCAAGCCGAAGCGACACGGAGCCTCCTCCAGCACTCAGCCGGCCAAGAAGAGCAAGCCCACTCTGGTAGCTCCTCCGCCTCTGCCGCCACTGGCCGAGACTCGCAGTCATTGGGCGCCGAGTCACCCGTGACCCGGTCGTCACCGAGTAAGTTTTTGTACTCTGCTTTCTTCGTTCTTTCTTTTTCATCACTGATGTTCTCTTATACATGTCTTGTTGTTTCCAGCGTCGCACCTTTGTCGGCGAACCAGGATGCTTCTAGCATCGCCTCACCGCTAAGGCATGCGCTTCCTCCAGCTGATTCGACGGCGCCGAGTCCCGTCCGAGTCGAGGCTACCACTGTTGAGGATCACGCCTCAGGTCGGTCGGACCCGGTGGGTCATTTCGGCTACAGTGCTGCCAGAACAATTTTTGATCTTGGTGACAGTGATTACGGCGCCGAGAAACCTTCCGCCACCGGTTCCTGCATCGCATCGGCCCTGCGAATAACTTCCTGATCTTGGAGCCATCAAAACTGCTGAGCCCAGTCAGCCGGCTCCACTTTCTTCTCCAAATCCTCTTGCTCGCTCTCCTATTCTGTCAAAGGGCCAGACCCAGCCCAAGGTCTCTGGCTCTGCTCGCCCTTTATCCGGCAAATCCACCTCCTCCAAGCAGACAACGCTGGTCTACGCTCCGGGTTCTGCTCCTCGGATCCGACCTCCAACATTGGCGACAATGCTCGCTTCAAAAGGCAAGGCGGGCGAGTCCGCGACTGTTAGGTCAGGTGATGGCTCTAAGGCTGTTACCCTCCATACTAGTGTTGCAGCGACCCGTGCCAATGTGGGAACTACCCTAAAAAACGGATCAAGTTCTCACTCAGATGCTTAGTGGGAAAAGCCTTGGCTCGGTTGAGCCTTATGCTTTGGCATGGAATGCAGCTGGCGAATAGGAGGTCAGCACCCGCGCTGGCAAGAAACTAAAGCTATGCCCTAAGGCCGTCTCTCACATGACCCAACAGCCATTCCCCTAATTGGCCACGCCGACGAAGTGAACGAGGTAAAGTAACTTCTTACTCTTTTGTATTGTTGAGTATCCCCTTTATACATATCACCTAGTTTTCGAGGTTACTGCCGAGTAAGGAACTTACTCGACTGTAAGCTCTTAATCTTTTTTATTTCCTTATGCCAAACTCATATGTTAGAGCTTCGATCCCTAGCCCTCGAGGTTACTGTCGAGTAAGGAACCTACTCGGCTGTAAGATCTTAAGCTTTTTAATCCGGCAGGCTGCTTGACTTGTCCTTTACTTATTTTCTGTCTGCTTTGTCCAGCTCACGCATAACGAGCGCACCAAGGTGCACCAAGCTCTCGTTCTGGCGCACCGCAAGCTCGAACTTGCGTATGAAAAGCTGCAGACTGACACCCAAGGCCAAGGTAATATCCTTACTCGTCATTTCTCTATTTGGTGTATTTTTCTTTGGTTCATTTTCTCAATATTTTCTCACTCTTCTCTCACAGCCTCTGCTCAGTCCACCATCAATGCTCTTCACTCGCAGATCAGCAAGGCCGAGAGTAAGTTTCTTGCCTCATTAATCCGATAGCTGAAGGTTTCTGTTGGTGCTGGAAAGTAGTTTGTTTCGAATAAGCAGAGAAGCACCAAGCCGAACTCCAGAAGGAGCGAGATGAGGTGACTCAGCTGAAGAAGCTGATGGCCGAGACGGAGCAGAAGCACTTGGCCGAGGTGAAGGGGCTAAAGGAGGAGCTTGCCGAGAAGAATGAGCAGCAGGCCGCCAGCGCCGAGAAGATCAAGAGGTTGCTCGACGAGGCCGAGTCATCGGCTGAGTCGGCAAATCTGAACTTTGACGCCCTCCAAGCCAAGGCCAAAACTTGGCATAGCAAGCTCGCCACTTTCAACTTCTTTCTCGGTAGTGAGTTCTTACTCTTTTTGCAATGTATAGGTCGCTTTGGACTTCTTCCATCTACTTTTGTTGTTTTGCTAACTTTCTCTTTTGCTTGCAGAGAATTTTCCTAAGGCCAATATGTTTGCCATCCGAGCCATGAAGAAAGTGAGGGCCGAATCTGGTGCTCCGGTCGATGGCAAGGTGTCCAAGGAGGAGCTTCTCGAAGCGGTGTTAGAACAGGTCAGGACCCTCAAGTCTTGCGGTGTGGACCTGCTCAAGTCGGCTATTCATGCGTTTCGCATGCTCTGGCCGGATGAAGACGCACCTGAACTCATCGAGCCACTTGCTGAGAGATTGCTCCTTACTGAGGACCGGTTGGATCAATGGCGTGAGTCGGCCGGCCGAGCTGCAGCGGACAAGGCTCTCTCCTTCGTGCTTTCATGGTATGAGGACATCAATCTTGATGTTCTTGCTCGCATAAGAGGAGATGGAAAATGGCTGAATGACCCGGAGCTGATCAAGAAATGCCAGGAGCGAGCTTACGCCATGATCGAGTATACCATGGTGCATGCTTGGTGTGACGGGCCCAACTTCCTCGACCTTGGCGACCCGCTCGTCGAAGTTGCTGATGAAGAGGGTGGCGACAGCGAAGCAACCGAGTCAGATGATCCGGATGTCCCGGCCACAGATGCCCCTGACTCGGCCGATGCTCCAAGCAATGCTCCTGGCTCCAAGGGTGCTCCTCCGAGTCCTTCTGCTTCTTAGGCTAACAAATACTTGAACTTTTGATTAGATCCCCGGTATGCTGGGTACAGATGTAACATACATTGCACTTTAAGTTTGATTATGCGCCTTCTGATAGGCTTTATATATTTGCATTATGTTCTGAGTGTGAATCATTCAAGGGCAAGTCCCCGAGTTTCATTTTGCCGTGTCACCTTTCCTTGACTTTGGCCCTGTCTACCTTTTTTGGTGTTCGACATTAGAGTCTCAAAGTACTAAGGATATAGTTAGCGGATATGAAACTTGGATCACTTGGCCGAGATTACTCGACACACGGTATAACGTGACCTACAGAGAGTTAGGCAAAAATTAAAGCCGGCTCGCGTTTCTCCTTTGTACTTATCCGGCGTTCGTGTTTACCCGTCATACATCCTTTCCTCTTGCTTGCCATGAAGCCGTGTTTTCGGACAACAGCATAGTCGAAGAGTTGATTTTTTCCGAGTAAACACTAATTGTTCCGAGATAAATTTCGGGTGTCACGCCAGCCGACATAAAATAATTGAGATGGAAAACTTAAGGGGTAGTCCCCGAGTCAGTTTTTCGAATCATACCATTTTATTATCAGCACATAGCCGGCACACACGTCCAACATATGAGAGTTTGAGTGATACATGCATTGCTTCTCCTAAGTATAGAAGGGACGAAGTAGCGCCACATTCCATGGCCTTTTGGTCTCATCTCCTGACCTATCCACCTTGTACTTTTGCGCTTCACGAGCATCTATGAGATAATAGGAATCATTGTGCAATGCTTTGCTTACAATGAATGGACCTTCCCATGGGGGTGATAATTTATGCATTCCTCATTGCACGACCATTTTAGCACCATATCCCCTTCTCGAAAAACACGAGGTTGCACTTTCTGGCTATGGTAGCGTCGGAGATTCTGTTGATATATAGCGGATCTGGATAATGCCAGTTCCCTTGCTTCTTTGAGTAAGTCTACTCCATATTCTCGGGCCTCTTTTACCTCGGCTTCCGAGTATTGCCTTATCCTTGGCGAGTCATACTCTATGTCAGCAGGCAAAACTGCTTCTGCCCCATACACGAGGAAAAATGGCGTATAACCCGTTGAACGATTCAGAGTTGTTCTTAGGCTCCATAACACTGAGGGTAGTTCCTCTATCCAAAAACCAGGTGACCTCTGGAGTGGTTCCATTAAGCGAGGTTTTATCCCTGACAGAACTAAGCCATTAGCCCGTTCAACTTGTCCATTTGATTCTGGATGGGCGATTGATGCTACATCGAGTCTTATTTGGTGTTTCCCGCAGAAACGAGCAAAAGCTCCTTCAGCAAAGTTCGTTCCATTATCAGTGATTACACTGTGTGGGTAACCATTTCTGAGGATTATATCCTTTAAGAATGTGATAGCTGTTTTACCGTCCAACTTTTTGATTGGTTTCACTTCTATCCACTTGGTGAACTTATCAATCATGACCAAAATATGAGTCATGCCTCCCCTTTCTGGTTTGAATGGTCCTACCATATCTAGGCACCACACTGCAAAAGGCCAAGTGATTGGTATAGTCTTTAATTCAGACGCTGGTAGATGTGACTTGGATGCATAGTGTTGACAACCACTGCATTTTCCGACTAATTCTTGCGCTTGTGCCAATGCGCTTGGACAATAGAACCCATGTCGGAATGCCTTGGCCACCAACGCTCTTGATGACGCATGGTGCCCACATTCTCCTTGATGAATATCCAATAAGATCTCCTGGCCTTTCTGGGCCGACATACAATACACTTGCATACACTTCGCTTGTATAATTCCTTGTTGATTATGGTGTATGCTTTTGCTCTTCGTACTGTTTGCCTTGCCAATGTTTCATCACTCGGCAAGGTCCCATCTTTTAAGTAGTCGAATATTGGTTGTGCCCATGTTGGTATCAGTGGTTTTGGGTCTGCTTCCGCATCAATGTCCATTGGCTCCGGCGACATATGCTCTGTCGACATGACCTGAGGAGTCCCTGAGTGTGATTCGGCAGCCCCTGAATTGAGCGGATCAGTCCCCGAGTGGTTCGAACCTACCCCTGAGTTGATATCCATTGGTACCACATCTGACTCCTGAATCACCGGGTGACCCTGATCGAGTCGGATTCTGGTGACGGCTTGATCGATGGTTTCCTGAGGTGCTCCAGCGCTACTCCTGGTGGTATTGCTTGCTGAGATGACCCTAGTTTGGATAGTACATCTGCTGCCTCATTTTCTGCTCGAGGAACATGATGGAATTCGCATCCGTCAAAGTATCCCGAAATTTGTTGCACATGGAAACGATATAATGCCATGTTTACGTACAGCGCATCCCAATGTACAGACACTTGCTGAATCACCAAATCCGAATCGCCAAAACACATGATCCTTTTGATACCAATTTCCTTGGCCACTTTGATGCCGTGAACAAGTGCTTCATACTCGGCAACATTGTTGGAAGCAGCAAAATGAATATGTAACACATACCTGAGTTGATCCCTCTTTGGAGATGTGAGCACTATCCCGGCGCCCAGACCCATTTTCGTCTTGGACCCGTCAAAATGCATTTTCCAGTAGTTCGGATCTGGCAGTGGTGGTTCGTACTGCATTTCCATCCAGTCTACAAAGAAATCTGCAACAGCCTGAGACTTTATTGCATCTCGCCTATCATATTGTGGAGTATATGGTGCCAGTTCTATGGCCCATTTTGCGACTCGGCCGTTGGCATCTTTGCTTCCCAATATATCTGAGATAGGTGCCTCGCATATTGCCCTGATTGGGTGTTCTTGAAAATAATGTTTTAGCTTCTTTGCCGCCATATATACCCCATATGTCATCTTCTGATAATGCGGGTAATTCTGTTTCGAGACAGAGAGCACTTCACTCAAGTAATAAACTGGTCTTTGGACTGATTTGCCCCCTTCTTCATGTTTAACCGCTATTACTGCACTTACAACTCTGTTGGTTGCGGCGACATAGAGCAACATTGGCTCTTTGGATAGTGGTGATGCTAATATTGGTGTTGTTGCCAACATTTTCTTTAATTCATGGAAAGCGCTATCAGCTTGTTGTGTCCATGTGAATTTGTCTAATTTGTTCATCAGTTGATATAGTGGTAGGGATTTTTCACCTAGCCGACTAACAAACCTGCTCAACGAGGCCAGGCATCCAGTAAACTTCTGGACATCATTGAGGGTTTTTGGTAATTCCATTCTTTCGATGGCCCTGATTTTTGTCGGGTTAGCTTCAATTCCTCGGCTGGATACGAGGAATCCGAGTAACTTGCCAGCCGGGACACCAAATGTGCATTTTTCCGGGTTAAGCTTCATCCAGAATCTTCTCAAGTTTTCGAATGTTTGACGCAAGTCCTCAATTAGAGTATGACTTTGTTTCTTTTTATTACCACATCATCGACGTATACTTGAACGTTTTTGTCCAATTGATCTTGTAAGCATTTTTGGATGCATCTTTGATATATTGCACCTGCATTTCTCAACCCAAATGGCATGGTACGATAGCAATAAGCCCCGTACGGGGTGATAAAAGCTGTCTTCATTTGATCATCCGGATTCAGTGGTATATGATGGAATCCAGAATACGCATCCACAAATGACAACAACTCACACCCAACAGTAGAATCTATGACTTGGTCGATCCGTGGCAGGGAAATGAATCTTTTGAACACGCCTTATTGAGGTTCGTGTAATCAATACACATGCGCCATACCATTGCCACGTTTGGGTCATCTTTTTTCTTCTCGACCAAGACTGGATTTGACAACCAATCCGGGTGCAGTACTTCCATGATGAATCCAACAGCTAGGAGTCTGGCAATCTCGGCAGCTATTACTTTCCTCCTATCTTCGGCGAAGCGGTGGAGGGGTTGCTTCACCGGCTTGACATCTGGCCTTACATGAAGAGAGTGCTCAGCCAGATCCCTCGGAACTCCTTGCAAATCTTGAGTGGACCATGCAAAGATATCCCTATTCTCACGGAGGAAACTGGTGAGCTCGCTTTCCTATTTGTCCGTGAGGCCAGCCCCAATGGTAACTATGCGCTCTAGGAAAGTCTCATCCACCTGTACCTTATTGGTTTCTTTGGTAGCTTGAAATGACACATTGCCATGCGGGTTGGTGAGTGCCGACATGGACATATGTGCTGCTTTGGCCAATGCTGCCACTTCCAACATTTCATTCTTTTCTTGTGCTATGACGAGTGACTCGCCCAGTGAAGATCCGGCTGAGGCACCAGAAATGGATCTTTTGTAGTCCCCTTCAACTGTAATCACCCCACATGGGCCTGGCAGCTTCATCTTTAAGTAGGCAATGTGGGTAGTGGCCATGAATCTTGCCATAGTCGGCCTGCCGAGTAAGGCGTGATATGAGCTGACCAAATCTACTACCTCGAACTCTATGGCCTTAGTGCAATAGTTCTCTCTGTTGCCGATTAAGACGTCGACCTAGATCTTGCCAATTGGCTCATAGGACAATACCGGCACAATACCGTGGAAAGTGGTCTTAGTCAGCTCTAGCATGTTCATGGTAATGCCTAACTTGAGCATATTATCCTTGTACATGATGTTGATGCTACTGCCATCATCAATCAGCACTTTTGAAAACTTGACATTGATATCTGGGCCCATGAAAGTTGGATCCAAAACTAGAGCATATCCTCCTAGGGTTGGCATGATCTTGGGGTGATCTTTTATGATCCAAGTTATTTCTTGCTCAGACCAATGCATGTACTTGGGAATTGTCGGCATTGTGGCATTCACCTCCATCATCTGTCGCTGCTGGCTCTTTTTGTCATTCGACTATGTGACAAAGACAACATAGCTCTGGTGATGTTCTTTGTACTCATTTCTAGTTCCGTGGCCAACATGAGCATCGTCACCTCTTGGATTGTGCACCTGGTGCACAATTTCTCTTCTTTCCTAATTGTGATACCTCGGCTGCCTGTTTTCGTATCTGTTATCTGTTCCCACTGTCTCAGCATTTCCTCCTGGTTTTCATTTCCTTGGGCATTATTCCTTCTCGCCCCTTATGCATGTGTCGGGTTTCCTTGGCCATCGCCGGATCATAGGTGACCATCTGCTTGTTTATTCTAGAATCCACACTTTTTTCTTTTCTCGGTCTAGGCGCCGCTCCGGGTGAGGATGTCGTGTGCCCTGCCAAAATTGCCGGGACAGGAGTTGCCGAGTGAACCAGTTGTGACCTTCCTGCTATACCCGGATTTGCTCTGTAATACGCTTCATTCAGCATGCTAGCTGCTCTTACTAGTTCATTGACTCGTTCTTGTTGTCTTTTCTTTACTTCTCCCTCCAAATGGGGTAACTCTGTCATTGCTGCTTCTGCTGCTCGCAGATTAGCTGCTGTTGTGTTATATGTTGGCCGCATAGCTGTTTTGTCGCTGTTCTCTGGCGTTATTTTTGATGTTGCATATGACAGCTCTTCGTTGAGGTTTCTTCCTCTCAATCTTGTCGCATCAAGCCGGGTATTTGCGCCCTTAACTCAATTTGCCGAGTTGAGCTCTCGTATCGTGATATCCACATCCTGTTGTAACTGCGCTAATTCCTTGGCTTGCTCCAAAACTTTTATCCTGGCCTCCTCCAACTCGGCTTGCACACGTGCTGGGTCAGTTGCCTGTGCTATTGGCTCTGCCAACTTGTCTATCGCTTCCTGCAGCTCCTTAGCCCTTTTACTCCTAGCTATGTTTTATGGTTTTTCCAGTGGTGCCTTTGTTGTTCTTGTATCCCTTGGTGTTTCCTCATGATTTCCTCCCTCAACATTCTCATTGACTACTACAACTATCGGCGGAGCCGCGGGGTTCGGAGATGTCATCATTACCTCCATGGAGACGAGTTGGTGACGCTTCCCAGTGACAGGAATCATTGGCGAGTCCGACGCCAGGACAACACGCTCCGGATATGCGTGCTCCACGCGCACTGCGACGTAGACCTGGTGCTCGCCGAACTTGATGAAGCGACCGCCCCTAGGGAACGGCTTGGTCCCGAAGTAGCCCGCGTTGTCGCTGACAAAGTTGAGTGCTCCAAACCTCTAGATGAGGCCGGAGTAGACGCGCTCGCCGGTCTTGGCGATGATGTTGCCCGTCCGGATGAAGACTCTATCAAGCACCTGCTTCTGCCCGACAGTGGGCGCCAACTGTCGTGGTGGTGGCACGACAGATGCCATGGGTAGTCTTAAGTTGGGGGCCGAATGGGTGCTTGTGGTCACCGGGGAGGGAGTACACGGTTGAGCCATGCATGAAGAACAAGAAGAACTCTCCAGACTTAGCAATTTGATCGATACCCGAAGATTACAAGTGCTCCTTGAGCTGTATCAACTAGGATTTAGTGCACTAGTTCCCTACTTGGTCCAACCTCCTCTTACTACTGCTATGTCCTCCCTTATATAGGCAGTGCTAGCTAGCTTATACCCCTTTGGGTTCTAGGGTTTACTGTTTGGATCTTGGTCCCTATAATGTGGGCCGGGTCATGGGATTGCCCGAAGCCCAATGGCCCAGTCCATAAAGCTTGACAGCTAACGGTCTTCTGGTACGCTGCTTCCTGTTCCTTTTGGCGTCACGCTGTAACTTTGTACGTCAGTGTATGCTTTGGGCGTCACCCGACTCCTTTTGTGTCACCCGGTGTTGCCCTTCTCTTTTGACCATGCTTTACCATGGTCCCTCCCGAACCTTACTCAGAAAGGTGCCAGGTGTCCTACTTGACTCGGCCCTTCCTCGGTAGACTCGGCTCGTCGGTTCCTGCAAGAATTACAACTTTGTCTTATGCGGGCTGACATAGTTTATATGTCGACCGCTCATACTTCTCTTACCCGGTCGTTCTTACCCGGCCTGGTTCTTTCTTTACTAGGAGCTAACCAAGTTGTGCTATGTTTCACCTCTCGTGACCCTACCGGGGGTTATCCCCCCGACATAACGTATGACTAGGTCATGGGGATGTAATATCACGGGAACGAGTAAAGCAACACTTGTGGGAAACGATATTGAACAAGATATTATAATACTGATGATCAGATCTCGGACAACTCAGATATTAAAGTAACAAATAGAATTGGACCCGACTTTTATGGTTCAAACAACGTTGAAATCGTGGAATGCACAAGGGTCATTATGAGTATCCTGGTCCCACTATTAATCATTGATACGAGAATCATCTCGATCATGTCTGTGATGTTCCTAAACTGTAGGGTAACACATTTAAGGGGTTTTCGACGCTTGGAGATCTTTGTACAATTGATGGAATCATAGGAAGAAAGAGATGGGAATATCGGAGGTATTCCAAGTGAGAACCGGAATCGTTCTAGAAAATTCCGAAGGAAATTGGAGTGAACCTAAAGGTGTTTAGATCAAAAATGATTTAATGAATATGTATTTTCTATTAATTATTATAATTAATAATAATAAAATATTTAAATTTAATTTAATGGGGCAACTTCCCTAATGGGCCAAGTTCCCGGAGGGAACAAGGCCCAAGAGGGAAGGCCACAAGGGGTAGCCGCCGCCTTGAAGGGGCGCGTGGGATGGGGCCCGCCCGACCACTAGCCCACCTTGGGCCACATGCATGGGGCCTACCCCTGGCCCGTACAACCTCCTCCCCTTTGTGCGCGCGCCTCCCTACACCTCCTCCTCCTTTTAGTCCCACCCTGGACTTTATTAGTTGGGGGTGCCCTCTTTTCTCCTATATATAGAGGTCTATATGGGAGGGAAAGAGAACACCCAATATTCTCTAAGGAATTTTCCTTACGGAATTTCTCTCTCTTTTCTCTTGCGACTGTGGCCCTAAGTAAGGGTTACACGAGTAGGAGTCTGCTTCGCTGCAACACGCCGCTGTGCTACATTGACTTCGGCCAGAAGATCTACCTCCACACCTCTCAGCAGGGATCAGATAACCGGGAGTCATCTTCAAGCACTGGACGTGTGCGTTACCTCGGGGGTGCTGCCAATTGTGGCACCAGGATCATCGTACAAGGACCAAGGATGACTTGCGAGGAGCTTCACGACCTTGATGTTGGATGAGCACAACCGCATCATTCATGTTCCGCATGACTGTTAAGCGCTTTCGGTCTACACGGGTATGTTACCAAAGCCTCTCTTTGTTATAACATTACTCTTAGATAGATCTGGGCAGTTTGGTATTACGATAATCAGGATTTTTTGTTTTCTTCTATGAACCCCTTCACTTGGGTTCTTGGAGGTGTGTCGGACCATGGCCCCTGTTAAGCGCAAGGGTTTCTTTGTTTAAACTATTTTCCATGTTCTTTTTAGGATGGTGAGGCGACGACTACATGCTAAAGTTAAAATTATGTCCTCCCGTCATATCCTCGTTCCTTTGGTGCATCTAGCAACATATTTTTTCCATTGGTTTTTTGTTGTTTGGACCGCTGCCTCTTAAAAAACCGGTAAGGTCGTTGGTTCAGGTTTTTTGTGGTCGGGTCACCAAACCGGTCCAGTTTTTAAAAATATGTCGTGGAATCATGTGTACATGAGACGTAGTGCGCGTGGGAGCCCGGCGAGAGATATGGTGAGAGACCTAGTTTTTGCATCTCCATTTCGCGGCAAAGGTTAGTCTCACCTCCTCTTTTTGGTCACCTTCCAAAAAATCTTCATTTTTCTTTCAACACCAGCTACAACAAAGATGCAGATCTATTGTCCGATTGCATACTTCGGCACAGAACCTTCCTAGCATCTCATCTCCTACTTCTCTGGCACAGGATCCACAACTTTATGTCCATCAATGCGATAGTCTCTTCTTTTGTTTCCCCGTCCTCAGCTACTCTACCCATTTTTCCATGGTGGAGGTAAACTGCCCTTTCTTCTCTGACCCTAGCTACTCTAACTATTTTTTATCCATGGTGAGTAGATAACATTAAGGGTGGAATTTGCAAGTACTCATGCTAGATAAATTTCAATAGGTTGACCCCAATGAATCTTATCCAACACGCAACAACACTCATAGCTGTGATATAGGCCTAGATCCTAATGTTCACAAAAGAGCAGTTAGGCATGTTGCCTATCCACTAGCCACTTATGGTCCAATGTTGCTCTGAGATCGGGAGGGAATTGCAAATTTGAGCTACATCTACAACTCAAAGGATGAAGATGTTGTCCAAATGATTTAGATGAAAATAGGCCCTTCTTTGAACTTGTTAAAATATTTAGGCAAAGAGGATTGTTGCAAGATAACATCCACACCTCTGTGAAAGAGCATGTTGCTATGTTTTTTTATGTCGTAGGGCATAATTAGAGGTTCAGGGTGATCAACACCATATTTAAGATATCCATAGAGACATTATTATGCTATTTCAAGCAAGTCCTTTTTGCAATTGGGGAGCTGAGAGAAGATATGATCAATATGCCAACTATTCAAACTCCAAGAGGTTAGAAAACAACTAGAGATGGTCATATTTCAGGGTGAGTACTAATTATGTATTTTCTTTCCATGAATCACTAACATGGACATAAACATGAACGTTTTTTCATGTCATCGTAGGATTTTATTGACACAATTGAGTGTTGAGATCACAATATGCAGAATACATAGGAAGGAAGCACTACACCAACCGGAATGTGCTTATTGTTGTTGCTTTCGATTTCAAGCTCACATATGTGCTAGATGATTGAGAAGGATTAGCCCATGATACAAGCATTCTAGCTGAAATTTTGTCAAGAGCTTATGGGATTAATATTCCTGATGGTAATTTCTACCTGACGTGTGGGATATGCATTTTTAACTAGGATTCTTCCACCATTCGGGAAAATCAGGAACCATCTAAACAAATTCTCTACAACAAATAAACCACATAATACCATGGAATTGTTCAATCTCATACACTCTAACCTTCGAGTCACCATAGAGAGGGCTTTTGCTTCTCTAAAGAATAGATTCAAGATCCTTGACTAGAAAAGCCATTCCATCCTTTCGTCACCCAAGTTAACCTTGTTCTTGCATGCTTCATTCTGCACAAATGGATCTTAGGGTGGGGTCTTGATGATCTTGTACTTGACGAGGCAAGTGTAAATACTAACGACATTGAGACTGGGCATGGTGTCGAACAAGGAGACACCAAAGTTTGAAAAAACAAGAGGATGCACTAGGCGTAGGCAATGTGGAATAATAGAGGTAATGCAAGGATCTCAACATGAAGAAGAACAAGACATAATAATGAAGAAGGAAGAAGAATAAGGGAGACGAATGAATGAAGAATAAAGAGAAAGAAGTTTGAACTTTCCTTCTATTCTATTGATGAAACCATCAGACCGTAATTATTAAATTACTATTTCATTTGTAGTTAGGGTTGTAATGATGACCTGTCATTCATAGTAGCTAGGGACTAGATTAAATTAGATACCCTAGTAGTTATGCCTTGAAGTGATGAGCTGTTATTTCATTACCTAGTCGTTGTGTGTGATGGTGGTGAAGTATGTTAAGGCCACCACTAGAGAGAACATGTTAGAACAAACATATGCCGCATGGAACCAAATATGCAACCTTGCATTGCTAGAGCAATTCTTGCTATCGTGGAGGTAAGTAAACACCATGTAGAAAATTGTCCCACGGATGACGAAGTGGATAACATGACCCAGAGGTCGTATCTCCTGGCCATGCTGCACGAGATATGCCACCGAGAGCCCCAAAAAAGGCGCAAGCGACCAATCACGCCCTTAATTATGTTTTTAGTTGACTTCCTTGAGTGCGAATACACCTAAATTTTATGAATTTGTTGGTGTTTCGTGGTATTGATATTTTAGTGAGTAATATTACTTATAAGAGTGTACGAAAGTAAAAAAAACATCGATCAAAATGAGACCCATTTGACGGTGGAATGCCATGGTACCTTTCGAACTCGCGCCTCCATTCCCTCGACCTACCAGCCCTCCCACGGCCCATCCCAACGACCGACGACCCCGTAGTTCCCTACATCACGTGGATTCTAGCAACAATCCGCCTCTCACCTACATCTAGTAGATCTAGAAGCGTCCCCGCAGTGCCCTATGTCAGGCGGATCCAGCGGCACCCACCATTCACTGGGTCCCATGGATCCTGACGATGACGGGGCTTCGTTTGCGAGCCCTTTCGCGGTAGCGAGGAATTGGGAATGAGGGGGGGGGGGAGGCTCCATAGCCGATAGCAGCATTGCCCCCCTCCCCCATGTTGCATGGGTTGGGAGTAGGTAACGGTTTCAACTCAAAATGCGAATAAGGCATGTATTTATTATTACTATTACTCTATCTGTTCTAATGAATAAACCTTATTTTTTAAAAGTCAAGCCAAGTAAAGTTTGACCAAACTTAAAAAAATACCAATAACTATTATATTATATAAAATATATTTATTGATATATCAAAGGTGTTAATTTCGGATTGTACATATCAATGATTTTTTGTAAAAACCTGGTCAAACCTGGTCAAACTTGAGAAAAAATATAAGTCTTATTTATTGGAACGGAGGTAGTAGGTATAGAAAATAATTTTAGGCATGAAAATGTCCTATTTTTAGCATATAGGAGATATCGTTTTGTTGTTCACGGGTAATTTTTTATTCTTTTTGTGGGAAGTTCGCATGTGATTTTTCGCTCTCTAAAATTCCCAGCGTCATCAAAACTTCATGGCCATCAAGATTCCCAAGTTCGGGCCAGCAAGAAACTAGCCCATCGTTTTTGTTATTTTGAGATGGAACTAACTAGCCCATCGTTGCAAGCACCTAATTCCGGCCCGGCTCGGTAAACATTCGATGGCCTGTGCTGTGCTACCATCGTCGGAAATCTCTCTGGCGCCACCGCCGCCGCCGCCGCCGCCTCAGAGCCATGCTCCGTCTGCGTAGCTGCCTCGTTTCCCAGCTCCTCTCCCCTCCCTCCACCTTCCTCGTCTCCCATCACCACCGCCTCCTCTCCGCCACCGCGCCGCCCGTTTCCCCGAAGCCCGGATTCGCCGCCGAGGACTACCTCGTCGACTCCTGCGGCCTCACCCGACCTCAAGCCATCGAGGCCTCCAGGCAGCTGTCCCACCTCAAGTCCTCCTCCAAGCCCGATGCCGTGCTCGCCTTCCTCGCCGGACGCGGCTTCTCCAGCGCCGACGTCGCCGCCACCGTCGCCAAGTATCCGAAGCTACTCTGCTCTGGCGTGGAGATGACGCTGGCTCCTAGATTCGTCGGGCTCACCGGCCTCGGCTTGTCAGGTCCTGACATCGCGCGCCTCATCTCCATCGTCGGCCCGCACTTTCGCCTCAGATCCGTCGTCTCCAAGGTGCACTTCTACCTGCTCTTCTTCGGCTCCACAGAGAACTTCTTCCGGTCGGTCAAGCGCAACTCCTACCTCCTCAGCTTTGACCTCGAGCGGAAGGTCAAGCCCAACATCGCGTTACTACGGGAGTGCGTGCTAGATTCTTGCGATGTTGCCAAGATGTGCATCTCTGAGCCGATGATGCTCTCCACCAAACCGGAACGCATCCGGGCAATGGTGAGATGCGTCGAAGGTCTAGGTGTGCCCTGCCGCTCTGGGATGTTCAGGCAAGCACTGAAGGCTGTCACATTCTTTGCCGAGGAGAAGATGGCCGCCAAAGTGGACTTCTTGAAGAAGACATTCAGGTGGTCGGATGCCGAAGTGAAGGTCGCTTTGTCCAAAGCTCCGATTCTGCTGAGGAGGTCCGAAGACACGCTGCTGTGTATGTCCGAGTTCCTGATCTCCGAGGTGGGGCTGGAACCGGCGTACATTGCTCGTCGATCGGTACTGCTCACTTATAGCATGGATGGCCGGCTCTGGCCCCGGTACCACGTTCTCAAGTTTCTTAAGGCTAATGGATTGCTAGATCAGAACCGGGACTACTATAGTACAATCTTGCCGAACAAGGAAGTATTTGTGAAGAAGTTCATATGCCCTCACAAGGAAGCCGCACCACACCTCGCTGAAGACTATGAAACCGCTTGCAGAGGGGAACTACCGACTAGATTCAGGTTTACTTGAACCAAGAACAAGGTTATGGAGATTGGTAGTAAATGGTGAGATGCGCCGAAGGTCTAGGTGTGCCCCGTGGCTCTGGGATGTTCAGGCAAGCGCTGCAGGCTGTCGCATTCCTCAGCAAGGAGAAGATCACTGCCAAAGTGGACTACTTGAAGAAGACGTTCAGCTGGTCTGATGCCGAAGTGAGGGTCGCTTTGTCTAGGGCTCCAATGCTGCTGCAGAGATCCAAAGACAGGCTGCAGCGCAGGTCTGAGTTCTTCATCTCGGAGGTGGGGTTGGAACCGTCATACATTGCTCATCGACCGGTAATTATTGATTTTGGCATGGTGGGCCGGCTCAGACCCCGGTACTACGTTCTCAAGTTTCTTAAGGTGAATGGATTGTTAGATCGGAACTGGGACTACTATTATATATTCAAGATGAGGGAAGAAGTGTTCGTGAAGAAGTTCATATGCCCTCACAAGGAAGCTGCACCACACCTCGCTGAAGACTATGCAGCCACTTGCAAAGGGGAAGTGCCAACTAATTTCATATTTACATGAACCAACAACAAGCCTATGAAGATTTGTAAATTGTAATTGCATATGGCGCAACAGAGTTTCACTCATAGTAAGCTGGTAAACCCTATTTTGGTGTTCTTTGCCTAACTAGGTGCTGGTTGTATTCTATAGTATGCATGTTGCATGCCAGTTTGAATGTTTGATCACTGCTAACTCCCTGTGAAACTGATAATTTGGTTCATGAACCCTGATATGTTAATGTTGTCATTCATTAGAGAAGATCTCTGGAAAATGAGAAGCCCATGGATATTTGTGTTCCAAACTTCGTTGAAGATCATGAAAATTGAATGTGTAGTTGGATCAAAAATTAAATGTGTAGTTGGATCAATTTCTTATCAAAACAGCACCTGGAAAACCATAAACAAAAACAATATTCTCATGTTGTTTTCTATTAAGAACTTCTGTATGTTCTGCTTTCATGCCAAGTTATGTACAACATGTTTCATTTTCATTTCATTGTCTTATAGGTTCCACATCTTATATCAGTTAGTACTATAACTATGCAGTTCTGCTTAATACTTAGATTATGATTAGAAATAAATTTGTAATGGGATTCTGTTTTTCTTTTGCTTTCTGATTTCCTTATCCTTTCTCTTATTGATTTATCATACTACTTGTTGCTAAGTACCATAGTTGACCTTACCTTAGTTTGGAATTTTCAAATTTGACATTGTAACCTATCTGGGACTAAAGTATGATCTGCAAATGAAGTAGTCTTTTTATTTACATTTGTCATTAATAGTTGGAACAACGGAGGTGCCCTGAATAACAAGCAAATCCAACGAATGATGAACTTAGATTTGTTTGGTGAACTTGAAAATGGAAAGAATATGAGATTTGGCTGCTGCAAGCTACAGCTTGGACCAAGGAAAAAGTTCTTTGTTCATATATGTCCAGTATTCAGTGCTCTCATAGGTGTAACCGTGTCCCTTCACAAAACGTATGTTTTGGCAGCAAAGCCATTGTGATTTATAGATTCATCTTGGAAAATGAAAGATCATCCACATCTGTTATCTGATTTATAGATCCTTTATTTTACTGTACTGTTCGCAAAACAGGATACCTATGATTAGTGTTATCAGAAGTTTTTGTCAAGACTGACTATAATTTCCGACCATAATATGTTCCACGAAACAAAAGAAGTTCATAATATTGAAGTTTTTTGTGTGACAAATTTAATGAGCGGTGTAGGTTTAAAGAAAGCAAGGACATAAGCAACCAAACCAAAGGAGATAGAAGTTAGGAAAGTGGAAACATCACAGCAACAACCAAGAAAACATATATCTCAGTTTTTCATGGTCTCTGCCTACCTTGAAACTGATGTAGGAGGAGGATTTAGGTACATGGTTGGTCTCAAAGCTCCACCAAGAAACTAGCTGAATTTGACGGTTTTCCTTGGTGGAGTATGTTCCTGTACTTGTAGGCTATTCTTAGTTTTTTCTGAGTACTAAAATGTAATGCGTAAGATGCACTGTCCTGAATTTTTTAGGACAATGGCTGCTGCCAAATTAGATTCACTGTATGAAGTTTTAGGATATCAACTGTGGTTTATGTCTGGGAGTGGCTAATGTTAAGTTGGGATCGAAATTGTTACCTGCTCCTAAGCTGCAGATACTAATTGCAATATTTATCTCCTTTTGAGAAGTGAATGAATTCTTTTGAACTTCGAATTACTTGAGTTGGGAGCTATGTACTGATGAGCCAATCGTTGTACTGTAATCATCCAAGATGCTACGGTCCCTTCTTTAAATTTCTGAATCCATGTGTTCTGGCGACCATCAGACCTCACTGTAGAAGTTCTGGGCATTGTCAATAATTTTATTCTGATGGGCAAGGACTAGTTAGAAATGTGGCGATGGAGTTTTTGTCAGGAAGATTTGCTGCAACTCCGGCAACTTGACCTACAAGTGCACCACTGGTAATACTCCTGAAACCGATTGAAATTGTTGCTTTTTTATATTATCTGCTCCATGCATTGCTCTTCTTATCTCTATTCACTCTCATTTCAGAATTTACAATGCATAAACTTCAGAGGTTGCAACCAGAAATTATGCATGTTGTTTCTCTTAAATTATAAAGGAGGCAGTTCATTTATGTGTACAAACTACAAAGTTATGAGACCCATATGACTTACGAGGGACGACCCAAATTCAAACAAATAGAACCCACACACACAACTACCAAATTTGTGTTCCCCTGCTCTGTTTATCTCCGATACCATCGGCATGGCAGCTGTGGAAACTACGGAGTCCGGCGCTCGTCGTCGGAATAGTCTGGTGTATCTTGTAGGACTTGTGCACGTCCTCCCTGCTGGCGTCAGCGGCGTTGTACACCTCTATGAACTCACTGAACAGGAACTCCATGTACTTGGCTGGATTCGCCGCCTTGTCCACTAGGTTTAGCTGTGGAGAAAAATCCTCGAGCATTCGTGCCAATGTGCTGCCAATTAGTAGGAATTTCACTTCTTTTGATGTTTTTTGTTAGACTTGGCATGAACATGGCTGCCCATTTAACTGCCAAATTTTCTTCTGTATCTTTACCTGATCCTTCTGGCTAGACTAGGCCCCGAGGGGCCAAGCCTCTTTGTACTATGTGCATCATGCATGATTGTAATCGACTAATCTTTTGAGAACATACCTCAGCAAATAGAACATGATGCAGAAACCTGTAGCTGGTAAACCATGAAGCATCCGCCTTTTCCGCTAAGAAAATGGCACCATGGAACAACTTCATGAGTAATCCATTTCTGTTTGTCTAAGCCAATGCATTCCTGCATAGAATCTTGGGTAAATGAAGGTCCTCGGACTGTAGTGTTGTTTTCATGTAATTCTGCCTTCCATCCGTTCTTCAGTCAGATTGCAGGGTTTTATCCTGAACATGCTAACGAGCAAATCACATGCTAACTTTATTTTCCTATATGTTGAACCAATGATATGACTGTTTTCGTACAAGTTTGGTTTTAGAGCGCCACCAAGAAACTTGCTGATGAGATGTAAAAGACTAATGTATTGAACTATCAGGGGCTGGAAAAGGGGACAGATGGTGCGAATTCTGTGGAAATTCAGAGTCCATTGACCCTTGTTTCTTCCAGTGTCCCTGTCGCAGAATATGTATGGAGTGTTGTGCGCTGTGCTTTTGTCTCTCGACGAGCAGGGAGAGGGGCATGGTGGCTTAGTTCTTTGTATGTCTTGCTGGGATTTTGTGATGGCAGGCTGTGGCCGAAGCATCATTTTGTTTTTCTTATGTTGGCGTGCTGGTTTGGTGCTTGGCATCAGTTCTGTCTTTTACTTTCCAGACTACTAAACCTAAAAGATTAATGAATTTAATCCAAAAAGATTAAATGTAGTAACGCCTAAAAGTTGGGAGCTGTGTACCATTTATGCCTGATTAGCACGTATACTTTACATTGTTATTAATTGCTCTACCCTTTGCTGCTTTAGAAGATAGAGCACGTACGTACACTTCAGAACTTGCAACCAGAAATTCCGTGATGCCAGTTTAATATTCGATGATAACTGCTCTAATCCATTCTACACTGAATTTACACTGACATGAACAACCACATCACACTGAAATCTGGGTTGTTGCTGTCAGAGATGCAGGGCGGCGCTCTTCGTCACTTGGATGGCCGATCGATCGAGATGCTATAGTGAGGGGTCTGAAATATAACAATTAAAACATTGTTGTTGTGCTAGTTCTCCCTGTCATACTTCTGAACGTTTCTGTAAATCAACTGGAGACAAATCCATTTATTTCAGAGTTCCAAAGTTGGGAGCGGATCAGCGGACCCTGAATGCATTTTTTCACCACTTGCAGAATTTGTTAAATTGACTACTAAACTGAACTGTATCGGGCTTACACTATGCAAGAGATTAAGTATGAAGACAGGATTAACTAAGTTACAGAGAAGAGGTGGATCAATGGAATGCATGGCTACCCAACTGCAACAGAGGGACGCAAGAGCTAAGTATGAAGACGGGATTGGCAACACAGGGGGACTGGCTGACACAATTAAGTAAATTACAGTCAAAGTAAAATACAGGGCCACTGGGTCAGAAGGGGGGGGGGGGGGGGGGGACAGGGCCATTGATTGTAACTTGTAAGGGAGGGATGTCTTGGGTGCACACTTGCAGCGCCCTTGAAGGCAGACTCGACATCAGCAAGTAAATTGTCCAAACATCTGCTTGACGGGAGGTCGCAGAAGTGATGCACTTTGATTTCCTGGAGGCAGGGCAGGCACTCCATATCGACCTGTGAAATGCCCGTCCAATATCTGCAGTTAAATCCCAGGGTGAGCCTTTGTAGCTTGGGCATAGCTCCTGCTTCCAGGCTCAGATACGCGGTAACATTTTGTTCATCAGACCAGAATGTAACATCCTCCAGAACCGGGAATAACCCAGTGCTGATGACGACCTTGTCTTGGGAGACACAGAACCCGCGGAAGTCAGCCTTGGCGAGGGAAGGAAGCTCTCCAAGAACACGAACGTCAAAACTCGTTAGCTGCAACAGGTCCAGGCTAAGGATCCGGAGGCAGCATAGTTCACCAATCCATCTGGGGAATCTACTAAACCTCGGCCTCGGCAGCTTGAGTACCTCCAGAAACGGAGGAGGATCATGTAATTTGTCCAGCGGGTTGTTTAAGCCATCGGATTCAATATGGAAATAGAGGTTCAGATGCTTGAGGTCTCGGAGCATTCCAATGGAGGACACCAAAGCGTCAGCGCATTCAAGCATCAAGTCATCGCGAAAATACAAATCTAAATTCAATTCCTTCAGATCAGTCAGCTGGCTAAGGCCTTTGATATCCTCCAGCGAACTCTCTGCCCAGCCCAAGCAACCGAGGGTGCGGACTGATTTCATGTTCTGGATCCCTACAGGCAGCCCATTACCACGTGGAAGATTCAGATGAAACAAGTTGGTCAAGAAACTTATATCTGATGGAATGATTTGTGTGAGCCAAGAGACTAATTCCAGAGTCTCCAAATGCACAAGCCCTTTAATTTCTGTAGGGAGCATGACTGTTGTTCCCATGAAAACCTTCAAATACCTCAATAGAAACAAATGGCCAATTGCAGTGAGGTCGACTATCGTATCCGGTTGATATTGAAACTCAAACAAAAGCACCCGCAAATACTTAAACTGTGAAAGATGAGGTGTGTACTTGGGCCCTCTGAACCATGCAACAGATCTAACTTGTGACATGCTAGTAGCAAGGGCCTCCGACGTTGCACCACCACCACTTGATTGCAAGGATAATCGACGAACCTTGTCCTCGCAACTATGCAATCTAGCCATGTCTTCAGAGTTATATGCTACACTGATAAAATTATCTTCTGTACTCTTGCTTAGGATCAAATCAAGTAACATGTCATGTACTCTGCAAGAAACTACCTCCCCACATGTTGTTCTTCCAGGCTGAATCAGACTTTTATTGATAAGCTCATTGAAATAACTTTTTGCAACATCCTCCAAATCAACTTTGTGCAAGCTATAGATTAAGCCTTCGGCTATCCATTGCCGAACCAAATCATCCCTCATGATCTCAGAATCTTCTGGGTACATGCCAAGGTACAAAAAACATGGCCGGAGACGAACAGGAAGATGCATATAGCTAAGGTTTAGTATACCCCTCATCTCTTCCAAGGTGGGTTTTGTGGCAAACTTTGAACCAAGAGAATTCTTTATGCACTCCCATTCCCTCAACGTTCTTGGTTCATGGCTAGCTACTAGGCTAGCTATGGTGATAATTGCTAGTGGCAACCCACCACACTTCTTGAGAATTTCATCTGAGATTTCTTTAAATTGTGGTGGACAGACATTTCCAGGTCCGAATACTCTATTAACAAATAATCTTCTTGAGTCTTGTTCTTCGAGTTGTTTCATTCTGTAAATATTCGCGCGATCACTGTGACAAGCCCAGAGAGCTACTTCATCAATTCGTGTGGTTACCACCACTCTACTTCCATTACTATTTTCTGGAAAGGCACAACTAATGATATCCCATGCTTGCTGATCCCACAAGTCATCAACTAATATGAAGTACCTACAGAGAAAAGCATCAAAATGAACGAATCAAAACATGGTAAGTATGTTGACATATGTCTTCCTAAATTTAAGGAAAAAACAGAAATATGGTTGAATTTTGAATAAAAAGAAATATTGGGTTCAACCTTTAATATTTCTGTCCCTACTTAGCATGGCTTATATACTCATCAATTGGAGGTTAATTTATGATTTATATAATTAAATATAGTGTATTCTAAAATTAATATATTTAGAGAAGTTCAATTTTTATCCTAGAACTAGAGCTTTGATCCAAATAGTAATCCTTATGAGCTAGCACAACTTCTCCATAGCCAAAACGCCTCACAAGGTTTGGTGTTGGCCCAAAAATTCTCTTAATCATGACTTGTGAGTACAGCTATATAGAGTTACACTACTAAACCAAGATGCCAAAAGCAGTTAGATGAGTATGATCAAATCACACAACTACGGAGAAAAATATACCTCTTGTGTTTGAGGTATTCTCTAACGCAGTCAACAATTTCTTGCAGCTCATGAGCATGAGAAGACTCCTCCATCCCAAGCTTGCGTTGTAGGCCAAGGAGAAGACTTTTGACATCAGGTCTTTGGGAGACTGAAACAAATGCCTTGCGGTCAAACTGCCCTCCAATCCCATCATAGACTTGTTTGGCAAGCGTAGTTTTACCTAGACCTCCGAGCCCCACGATAGAAACCACTTTGAGCTGTTTCTGGGAATCCATCAACAAACTGACAAGCTCTTCGCTTGGGCCATCAATACCAACAAGTCCTGATGCCTCCCTGTACATCACCGACATCCGGGGATCAACGGCAACAACACCAGGACTCGAGCTGATGCAATCATCGATCTTGTACCTCTCACGTCGGTCATTGGCCTCCACCGCAAGAACCTTGAGCTCCTCCATCCCGTTAGCGATCTGGCGACGCCTCCCCAACCTCCTTAGACGCTTAGCCATCTTCTTGACAAAGCCTGTCTTCGCATCGGCACCATCAATTTCATGCATGAAGTCGTCGATGCAGTTCTCCATGTCATAGGACATCTCCCTGACATGGTCCCTCCAGTTCTTGGCAGAGGGATCAAGCTTGTCCATAAGCTCCATCTTCTCTAGCAGAGCTTGCATGGCGCTGAGCTCGTCCCTGAGGAACGCGGCCTGCTTCCTCACTCCGGTGAGCTTGCCAAGGAGCGGCTTCATCACCCCGGTCGTCAAACTCGCTGCCATCCTGGTCGAGCTACGTCCCCCTCCCTCCTATCGCCTGGATTGTACCGCTGGCCGAGCAGCTTGATGAGCTAGCAAGGCGAATCACCACTGGCGCCTCTGCCCTTCTCTGTCACAAGGCCCGGAAACCACAGAGCGGGAGAGGCAGCGAGTGGAGGCTGTCGCGGGATCTAGCCGATGAGAAACTTGACGCCATAGGAGGGGTGGCGCGGAGGCCTCTTCATCTCTGTGCGACCGCTGGCGATATGGCTGGAGCAGACTGCCCTCCCGTGCTCACCACCACACCGGATCTGGACGTGGAAGGTGAGTACAGTGGGAGGGCGACGCCGGCGTGCCGTGCAGTTCCTGTCCACGCCGCTGCTGACAGTGCAGAGGTGGAGAAGAGGCTCCGTCGAGAGAGGGAGGCGGCGGCGGCTGCTGGTTCTGGTGCTGGGTAGGATCTGCGGGCAGAGAGTAACTGAGGAAGTGACGAGAGGCTGGATCGGATCGGGAGTTCTTTAGAGAAAGACGAAGAAAGGGCGTTGACGCTCATTGACCAGACCGCGTGGAGAAACCGCGTGGGCATCTAGATTCTTTTTTTCTTTTGCATATGTAGACTCTGCTTGCATCAACCAAACTCGGTTTAAACACATGATTTATGTATGGAAAATGATACGTCTCCCCTTGGGGATCGATCCCCCGGGTTGCGCGGTTCGCGTATAGACAACTATGTATATGAGCCCACACTGGTCTTTATTTCTCCTAATTTTATCTCTTTTTTCTTGGAACTGCTCGTCGGCCATCAAATTCCTCGTGCTGCTGCCTCCCAGCCATCCCTCGCGCTGCTGCAGCCCGCCCTGCGCCGCTGTCGGCCCGACGAGCACCGCCGCTGTTCCGCCCCGCCACCTCCAGCGAGGCCTCCGCTGACCGTCCGACCAGAAAACCATCCGCCCGCCACCGGTCCAAGCCTCGTCGTCCGTCGCTCGCCGTTTGCCGGTGGAGAACTCCCAGTCCCTCCCTCCTCATCATCTTATCCTAGGTCCCCACCTCGAGTGCCAACATATCCCCTTCTTCCATGGCGTACTCCTCCATAGGCAAGAGATCCGATTGGCGACGCCATGGCTCTTCCCCGAGTCACCACGCCACATATCCTACTCATGCTACCATGGCGCTACTATCGCCTCTGCTGCTGCAAGGTATGCGTAGCCATTGGCCTCCCATCGCTGCTACTACAAGGTGCTACTTTGCTACATACGGTGGATACCGTTGCTACCTGCGGCAAGCGGCGTTGCTACCTGCAGTCAAGTTCTCCAACGAAGCCTCCGACGAAATCGGATTTGCTAAATTAGAAGATTTTTTTGCTACAACATTTTACTGGTTTTGCTACAATAACTTGTAGTTTTTGCTACAGAGTCCCCGATGAAAGTTTTCAGCAATGTCTTCGGTGAAGTCGTTTTTTCTACATATGCTGAACTTTTTTGCTACTGTTATTAATATTTTTTGCTACAAACATTTTCTGTGTTTGCTACAACAACACAAATATTTTGCTACAAAGTCTCCGGCGATATCTCCAGCGAAGTTGATTTTGCTACATTAGTACTTTTTTTTGCTACAAAGTCACTCGCGAGGTCTAGTCTTTTTTCTATTTTTCTGAGTCGAACCGTTTTTTGCTACATGTAGCAAAAACGAGACTTTTGTAGCAAAATTGGTACGTCTTGTAGCAAAAGCGGAATTTTGACAGAAAATAGGGGACACATGGTTGGCTGGGGACTCGGGGATAAAAACCACAAATCCCCCGGAGGACGCCTAGTACTGTCCTTTATGTATACCGTACTCCTTAGGAAATACAGAGCGGTTGCAACATATATCGGCAATAAATATTCAGTCACAGACAATGTATAAAGTATGAAATTTTGTTGTTTATGTAAACTGAAAAAAATCCGCGTGAATAAAATTTAGAGTGTGAGAGCATACGCCTACCCAGGACGCCGATCCGGACGCCAAAAATAGGTCCGGACGCTGAAAATCGGCCCAGTCGCGTATCCAGAAACCTGTTTTCGTTCGGACTCGGGCGAACTTTGGTCCGGGCTTCCCAGACCGTACCCAGGTTTCCGGGAATGCGTGAGGACGCCGGACGCTGCGAAAACGGACGTGGGCCAGCTCTGTCGACGAGAGAAGGCCGAACTTCCGCCACTTCGCCGAGCTCCCGCCCTTTTCTTTCTCCCCTTCCGCCTTTCTTCCCCATTCCCCAGCTCCCGTCGCTCCGCCGAGCTCCCGCCCACCATGCCGCCCAAGAGTTTCGTCCAACCCAGATCCAACCTCGGCGATGCTCCGGCGGAGAAGAAGGCGAGCAAGCCGAGAGCGCCGACGAAGAAGCTGAGAGCGCCGGCGAAGAAACCGGAGGACATGTCCTCCGCCGAGTGGGCGGCCAAGGAGCACGCCAAGAAGATCGCGTCAGACGACTGGAAGGGCAAAAAGGAGCGGGCGAAGCTCCGACAAGAACAAGAGGCGGTGGCGGAACAGCATGCGACCGTGAGGGTGAAACAGGCGGCGACGACGAGGTCGGCGTTGATGGAGGCGCCATATCCCCCCACTGGGGAAGCCATGCAAGCGTCGGCTCGCCGGCCGATTCTCGCCGATCTCTCCGGCCGGCTTCCAGGAGAGCCAGACGGTTGCTCGGCAGAGATACTCCTCGTTCCCTGAGTTCGACGGCGGGTTCAACCCGAACGTGGTCTTCCCCTGCCCGACGTCGCGCCCTCCTTCGGCCTTCAACGTGGACATCAACATCCGCTACTCCACCTCTCCGGCGTCTGCGAACGCGCTTGTGCGCCCGCTTTGGCGAAAGCTCGGCTCAAGCAACCTACGGCAAGGCCGACGCGTGGAACATGTTCAGCGGAATGCCAGTCGGCCTGCCGGACGGTGATGGGGATATGCCGAATGGGGTATACCCAGCAGGACGTTTCCTACTGGCCCAAGCTGCCAGCGAGTGGGCCTGTAGGATGGCGACTGGATCGAGACTTAACAAAGAGCCAGGCGACTGGAAGCTGGGGGCCCAGAAGCGTAGCTAGGCCCAGTCGGATTAGGTCAAGTATCCTCCGAATCCTTAACTAATTCGGTTGTAGATCTATAAACCCTAGCGAGGTGAGCCTATATAAACCTCCCTAGGGTACGCATAGAGGACACGTTCCATCATACAATCCCTGCGACTCGTCGCCTAGTCGTCGAGCTCGCCATTGTACTCTCTCATCAATACAATCTAGCAGGAGTAGGTCTTTATCCTCCGGGGGGCCCGAACCTGGGTAAACCCTTGGGTCTCCGCCCTCATCTCGCACCGCAGATGGATGGCCGCCCTTGCCCCTCGTTCTACTACTCGCTGCCGATTACAGCATCTGCCGTGGCCATTCCCATGACAGTGGCGCCCACCGTGGGGGCCTGGCCGGTGTTCTGCGGCGAGATCCAATCTGCCCATCAACGAGACGGTCGCCATCGGCCGCATGATCGCGATCGGCGAGATCCTCCAGATCTTGCCGAGTAGCTACGTCCCGGCGGCGCGCCCCATCACGCACAGCGTGATCATGCCGGTCGACACGATCAGCCTCTTCGTCGGCTTCACCGACACCATCGTCTCGGAGGATTCGGCTCGCATCCGCGAGTTGCCACCGCGCGACCGGCTCTCCGAGAGTCAGGTCCGCACCATCCACCGCCTCGCCTCCGAGTACGACTCGGCCAACAGCAACGTGGCCGAAACCACCGTGGTCACGGACGACGTGGCCCTCAACGACGACGCCGACTCGGCGACCCCGGCGTCAGTCGCCGGATCCATCATCATCGCGTCATCCGCGGGCTCCATCACCCAGGTTTCCAACATGGGAGACTTCGAGGACCCTTCCATCCTTGGGATCTTCGACTCCTACTCTGGGTCGGAGAACTCCGGAGACTTCCACACCGGATCCGGTCGCAACGTCACGACCTACATGGCGAGCGGTGCTGAGGCCCTGCTAGACCCCTTCTCCACGCCGATCCCGCCGACCGCGATGGCGACAGAGGTCGAAGAACTCCGCCTGCGACTGACGGACGCGGTCCGTAAGGAGCAGGCCGAGCGCGAAAAATTTCGCCTCGAGCAGGCAACAGCGCAAGAACTTTCGTGCTACCAGCAACGCCGCATCAGGTCACGCCTGAATCCCACCGTTCAGGGCCGCACCCTGAACTTCGACGACGAGAACGACCCGGCCCGCGCGGCCGATCGCGTAATCTGCGAGAACGCGCCACCAAGAGGAAGCACCCGACCACCACCAGGTGTGTCAGCAAATGGCGCTCCCCACCACCGCCTGGCCGCACGCCCCCTCAAAACCAACCACGGATCATGATCTCCACGCAGGAGCGGGATACGAATGGCCTCCCGCTGTTTTCCACTCCGATGGACAACTCCATCGCGAGTCGAGCCGCGGTCGACAACATCAATGTAACCGGGGAAGGCGCCCTGCAGATCCAATACGCCAGGGCCCTACTCGCCAAGGCCGTCGAGCAACAAGCTGCGGGAGCAGACTCACGGGGACGCGTATACTCCCGCTCGCCAGGAAGCAGGGCGACCTCGAGCGACCGCCCGACGATGGCAAACACCCTCAATTGCCCGCCCCCCGAACCCCCGCAGCTCCAACCGCGACCTGCGAATGCGGCACTCTCCAGCAACGACCCACGACCGACGAACAACATGGTCGCTGCCAATGGGCAGCCAGTCAATGCGCGGACCCACATCATCAACAACCAGAGCTGGCGCACACGCTAGCCTGACGACCTGAGGCACACCCTCACCAATCACTACGATGGCAAGCCTAGGGGGCCGCTCAGCCGAGTCAGCCCCCAGTGCTTCGGACCAATGACCCGAGGAGAAAAGTACCCGACGAACTTCAAAGTGCCGAAGGAGATCGAGAAGTACGACCCCTCGTACGACCCCTCCGTGTGGCTGGACACGTACCTCATGGCGATGGGAATCGCCGGCCACACCGACCTGCTCGCCGCCCGCTACCTCCCCCTGATGATGGAGGGAGCGTGCCGACAATGGATCAACATCCTCCTCGCAGACAGCATCGACTCCTGGGAGGAAATGCGCGACGCCTTCGTCAGGCACTTTGAAGGCTCCTACGCCCGCGCCACCACCATCGAGGACCTGGAGCGATGTAACATCCCAAAAATATTGATCATGATTATCAAACTCTAATCACTAAAATTATGGTTAACAAAAACTTTGATTAAATAAAAATCATATGAATGCATTTGTGTATGTGATGATTGAATGAATGCATAAATGGACTTGTGTGATTAACCTAAATAGCAAGAAATGGATTAAAGATGAAAATAACATCATCTAAAACATTTCCAATCAGAAACAAATCAAGAGGAAATCAAAAACAAATCAAATAGGGCAAATGGTCATTTTTGCCAATCTTGCTCACTAGATCACTTTGAGTGTTTCTAGTCCAAGATTTCAAACAGAAACTTTTCCATTTGTTTTCACCCTTTGCAAGACCAAGTAAAAGTGAATCAAATTCCACCTTTCAAACTTATAGAAAAATTTAGCAACCCCATTCAAATGATAATTTAAAATTAAATCTTTGTCATATGTGAAGATCACACATTTTCAAAACCCAACCAAACCAGTGCCCCTTGACCAATCCAACTAACCAGATACTTCCTAGTATGTAACTAGCAAACCCACCAAGTTTGAACCCAAAATTGAAATTTGAATTTCTTTCGGCCATTTCATCAGACACCTTGTGATTAGCAAACAACAAAACATCAAACACTATTTGTAGCATTGATTGTGGCCAACCTTGTTCCCTCTGCGGTTGCAGAAAGCTCTTAGTAGATCATCTAGCCTCTTTAACAATCCTTAGCACCACTGTGAGCAAGCATAGCCATCAATGTTGACCATGCCGAGAGAACCATTGCCACCCCCATGTCGCCAACAAGCTAGAGGAAGCACTAGCCTCACAAACCTTATGCAGGACACGCAGCACCGCCCATCGCCACCTGTCCAAGCTCGAGTGACCGACCATGGACCACAAGCCAAGCTCGCGCCCAGTTTCTCTGTGTGTGTGCCAAGAGTGCGCCACTGCGCCGTCAGCGACACGAGCCCACAGACTGCGCGCCACCCTCGCCGCTTGCATACGTGATCGCCAGCACCCTAGTAACCCGCTAGACAGCCCCGTTCGCCGCCACGCGGACCATGCATGTTGTGCGCCATTAAAATCCCCGTTGGACCCGCCTAGAGCGCCGCAACGTTCTGACCGTTCAGCACCGCCCCGCGCCGCATGACCATGCCGTTGAGCTTCGCCAGGGAGCACAGCACCGCCCCCTATCGTCGCCCATGCCCTTAGCACGCTGTGTCGACGACACCGACGAGCTCCACCCGCGCCATTCGGTCCCCTCGTCGCACTATAAATAGATGCCCTCCCAGCTCAAACTCTTCACACCATCTCACACCCTACCTCTCACTGATACCCCCCCACTCACTCCCAGAGCAAGGCGAGCACCAGGTGGCCGGAATTTCACCGGAGTTCGCCGCTGTAGAGGAGGAGAGGCGTCGTTGATTGGAGCCTCCCCAAGAGGAGCTGCTAGTACCAGGAGAATCGTCGTCGTCGACTTCGTCGTTCGCCCCCATCGCCGACCATCGTCGGAGCCCCGGTGAGCCGCCCATGACCCCCACTGGCCGCGCTAGGGTTCTGTCTCGCTGGCATTGTTCGACGTGGACGATGAACCGCAACCGTTCGATTAGAGCTAGATCGCACAACCTAGATCGCCCCGTACTGCTTCGCCACTCGTTGTCTCACTAACTAGTGGGGTCGCTCACTTAACCAGCCCACGCGTGTGATGTGTGTAGTGGGCCGGCCCAGTAAAACCTCCCGCGTGACCCATTAATTCAAACTTAGGTTTATTCATTTAATTTCAAACTCAGTTCTGTACCTAGATTCAAAAATCAACCCAGCTCGATTCACTGGACCAAAATGCATGAAACCAATTTTGTTAGAAAGGTACTGGAGTGCTTAATCCAAGCTCGTTGCATTCAAACCATTTAGATTTGTAGATCACCCATGGTAAAAATAACAAGACATAAGCTTTTCTGCATTCAAACATTTTTCAAAATTCAACCATGAAAGCTTTTGAGTTGATTCCAACTCTCAAAAATCACATTTAACCATACCTTTCAAAATATATAAAAATATATATAGGGTTACTTGCAGAAATAATGATCAAGTAATAAAAGAATGCCACATATGCCATTCTAGTCATTTTATTTAATTAAAATAAAAGGTTAAACCTTATTAAATTGTGATACCACTTTAAATCACATTTCCATGTACTGAAATATGTGGTGATGACATGTGTCAACATGATCCCATGTTTGAGTTGGAGAATATTAAATCTTAAGTAGTTTTTTAGTGAGTAGAAATTACTTTTCTAAAATAAAATAAATAAGACAAGTGCTTTAATCTTTGTGATAATAGTGATGATGCTAGATCATCTAGTGTGAACCTTTGTGTGATAAATAGAGTAGTTAAGAATTGTGTGGTGATTGTGTACCTCGTATTTATTTATAGACGCTGGTACCGACCAAGGATACGAGGAGGAAGGAGAATACTACGAGGAAGAAGCCGAGGAAAACTTCAACCACTGCTCTGCACAAGGCAAGCTATTAACTGAGCAAGCTAAACCTTGCAAGCTAACACTTGCAACTTAGCAAGCTACTACTTGCATTGTTACATATGCAAGCCTATACTTGCAATCTTGCAAGCCTTACTACATAAGTTGACCTAGCAAGCTTACACCTTGATGATACACAATCCTAGTTTTATTTGCAAACTTAGTATTTTATTTTCTTTATCAAAACCTTCTATCAAAAGTTTATTTAGTGATTTATATATATTAGAAGGATAATTGAAGGTAGCATAAAGAGCATAAAACTTGGCCTAAGTTAGATAATCTTGATGTCACCCTGAGGCATAAGATTGAACTTAGATAAGATACACTTGTTTACCACCCCTCATTAGTATTTATCCCCCACTTGTAGATGCTAGTGCTAAGCATAAAACTTGATCAACTTTAGATGGGAATACTTGGTTAAAATGGTTATGAAAACCTTAGAATGATGAGTCATTCTACTAAAATGGTTTGACATGTGTTTCCGAACACCAGATGATTTTGATGATGAAAATGTTAAGACATGAGCCTTAGCCCTTTATAAAACTGATGGTTGTCTTGATGCGATACCATTCCAATTTTACCGTACAACCACAATACCCAAAAATTGGGTAGGGCTTGACTGGAAAATTATATACCTTAGTATGGGTTCCCTTGCGGCCAAGGTTTGAGCTGAGGCTACCTTATGAAGATTGTCCACCTGTGCAGTACCCAAGATGACAGTTGGTCATTGTTGGGAGGCCAAACTCACAGGAGATTTGCCTATACTAGGGCGTGTAATGGAAAGGTTAGGATTGGTTATCCGCATACTGAGTATGATGAATTCAGGAATTGTTCCTGACAGATGTATTGAATGTTGTGGTGAAAGTGTACAATCTCTGTAGAGTGTCAAACTATTCGAATAGCCGTGTCCACGGTTATGGACAGTTGGAGTGGCCATACTGTTCCGTCGTGAGATGTTTTCAAAATGACTTATGAAATGATTTATGACTTTGACTTGACCACAACAGAGTTGTGACATGAAATTCAAGTTCCCACTTAGGTGTTATAAAACTTTTAACTAGTTTTCTTTGCTTCTGAACTTAGTAGAGGTAAATCTGGCTTTTTGCAAAACAACCCTAGAGCTTAGTATACCCTACTCAAAACCACTTCACTTGTTAGTATTAGTTTGCGAGTACTTAAAGAGTACTCATGGCTTTCTCCCTGGATATTCCCATGGCCAGACTATGAGGAGGAGTATCAGGAAGATGGACAATAGGAAGGTTACGACAACTAGGATCATCTCCCATCGTCAGCATTGCGTGTGACCATGAAGATGGAGCTTCGCCCATGCTATCGTTATCTTTATGTTATTCCGCTGCTTGAATTGTATTAAGAACTGGATCATGAGATCCTTATTTGTGTAAGACCTTATGTACGGTTTGTAATGGATGGTGTACTATGATATCAAATCTGTTATGTCTCACAAAAATGGTAATCCTGGGATTGTGATGTATGGCATAACAGGCATCTGGGATTAAAAATCCGGGTGTTGACAAGTTGGTATCAGAGCCATCCTGACCATAAGAGACCCTAGTTTAGAATGGATGCTTGAATCAAAAACTTAGTTTCAAAACCAAGGAAGTGAGTATTTATGAAAACTTATTCTTATTCTTATCACTTAGACTCTTTCATGAAAATTCATGTTCCTCAAAAATTCTTGCAAACTTACATAAAATTTGACACAATTGATCACTCTACTAACTTACTCATCCTATATTCTTATAGATGGACGTGAAGTACAACAAGTTTTATCAGTTGGGGAATGGAGGAGACCTCATCTTTGAGTGTGACCTGGACCAGCTGGTAGAGATGCTGGAGCGTCCGCACCCCGAGTTCTTCGGAGCTCAGCTCAATGATCAGGAAGGAGAGGATTTTCAGTGGTTAGTTGTTGCAAGTCTCCAAGGAAAGATTGAACCCCCCACCGCAGAGGGGATTCAGTTCACCTTGAGAGAGAACAACTGGCTCGATGGAGTTGCCAGGGCCATGCAGGAAGCTCTTGTCCGTCTGTGTGGGTAGAGTATCAATCAGATCAAGGGTACCCTCTTTGAGTTCTACCCAAGGCGTGATGTTATGGGACAGCCACTGGAGGCCCCATATCACCATGAGCTAAAGACTTAATTAGACCACCTCAGCTTCATGATGTATGATCGTCAGAAGGAGTTGGACAATGCCCGCTCCTACGCCAACCACAAGTACGCCATCACCGCCAAGAAGGATCAGACCATTGCCATGATCGTGAAGGATCGCCAGTCTCGTCGTCGTCAGATCGACAAGAAGGAGCGCATCATTGCCCGTCTTCGCCACCGAATCACAAAGTTGTAGGAGACTGTCCACGAGAGGGATATGCAGTTGGAGGAGAGGGAGAATGCAGGGGAAGACCTTCGTGGAGACCCCTACTCCTATATCAGTGACGATGATGACTTTCTGGAGGATCAGGCCATGGACTTCTCACCGATAAGGATGACTTCGCCTTCATCAATGATGATGATGAGGATGATGAGGACACTGACTCCGAGGAGTAGTAGCACTTGAGCACTAGCGTTAGTGAGTTGTATTCGGTCCCACTGTATCATAGTTTCCTAGAATGGTTCTTAAAACCATCTCTTCCTTTGTTGTGGTGTGTGTTTGTATCGTGTGTTATGAATGAATGAAAAGCAAGTTGCTAGAAAAATCTGAGTCAAACCTTGAAAACTTTTCAAACCCAAAAACCCTGAACCTTAGAAATTTTCCTCTTTTCTCATGATCTATCTCAATCTTCAGATGCCTCGCGGAGGAAGCAACTCATCCCCGGACCCAATGTTGCAAATCTTGCAAATGTTGGTTTCTGACCGCGAAGCCAAAAGAGCCGAACGTCAAGCCAATTTAGCTACCCTTCAACAGATAGCTCAGATGGCCAACAATAATCAAGGCCATGGAAATCAGGACAACCATGGATTTAAGCTCAAGAATTTTCAGAATACCAATCCACCCGTTTGCACTAAGTCAGAAGAGCCCATCGATGCCGATGATTGGCTACAAACCATGGAAAACAATCTGGAAGTTGCAGGAGTGGAAGCTAACAAGAAAGTTCTGTTAGCCACCCACTATCTGGCAGGAGATGCAAGAGCATGGTGGAACAACGTTCGTGCCATGAATGTAGGACAAATGATTACTTGGGAAGAGTTCAAAGTCAAGTTTAGCAGAACCCATGTGCCACCGGGTTTAATCAAGAGGATGAGAGATGAATTTAGGGAATTGAAGCAAGGCGGGATGACAGTAGTGGAATACCGTGACAAATTCTTGTCATTGGCTAGGTATGCACCGGATGATATAGACACTGAAGCCAAGAAGAAGGAGAGATTCCTGAATGGTTTGCACGATGAGATGCAGACAATGTTAGTCAATATCCCCTTTGCTGATATTGAAGCCTTAGTGGACTTTGCCATTCAGATGGAAGGCAAGATCAACCAAGCTAATGAGAACCGCAAGCGTCGCATGATGCATCAACCAGGAACCCACCATACACCCAAGTATCGCCCCAACCCATCTCCAGGATTTGCCCCAAGAACTAACAAACCCCCGATGAACCGTCCAACCTATCCCAACCGTGGAAACCCAAGGCCCGGAGGAAATCACAACAACCCCGGCAACCCTAGAAATTTCAACCGTGCCTCACCTAAGTTCAACAAAAACAATGCCGCCACCAACACCAACACTTCCCCAAGGACTAGAATCAATGCAGTGCCTATTGCAGCAAAGGACAAGTCTCATGTGACTTGTTATGAATGTGGAACCAAGGGTCACTATTCCAATGAGTGCCCCAAGAAGATTGCCGCAGCCCCCAATGCAAATGCCCTAGCTTAGCAGCAGTGTCGTGTTCAGCCCGGAAGAAGGTTTGCCCCAGGAAACTCGCTCAACCGCAACGGTCGTCTCTTTCTCATGCATGCTGAAGAAGCCCAAGAAGCGCCAGATGTCATGCTGGGTATGTTTTTTGTTAACTCGGTACTTTTAAGAGTGTTGTTTGACTCTGGAGCATCGCACTCATTTGTTACTAAAGAATTTGCATGCACTAGTAAGATTCAACCCACCAAATTGAAGCATGTTATGATTTTTCAAATACCTGGTTCAACCACCAAAGCTAGACAAATTTGCAAAGTCGTACCTATCTGAATACATGGCATATATTTTTATGCTAATCTAATAGTACTCGGAACTAAAGGTTTGGAAGTAGTACACTACTAGGAAACTAGCTATAGATAGACATACCTTCTGTGGCGCATGGTTCTGACCATGCGCCACAAAAGTTATTTAGTGGCGCATCCGGAGCAATGCGCCTCAGAACCACCAAACTTATGTGGCGCATCTTATGGAGTGATGCGCCACAGAAGTATGATGGGGCCCACACTAGCGGTTGGACCATGAATCTTCTGTGGCGCATCACTCCGTATGCGCAACTGAAGTTTGGTGGGACCCACAGCAGGCGGGTCCGACTGCTTTCGACCAAACTTTGTATGCATACAAGATGATGCGCCACAGAAGTTTATATCTTCTATGGCGCATATCACCACATGCGCCACAGAACAATTATGTGGGCCCCACACTCTGGACACCCATGTACAAGCTTCTGTGGCGCATTTGTGCATATTTGCCATAGAAGAACAAACTTCTATGGCGCATTCTTCCAATATGCGCCACAAAATGCTTCGTGTTTCCTAGAACAAACTTCTCTTGTGCTTTTCCCAACTAGTAGTGGAATAGGTAGAATATACTAGACAATCTAGTAGATAGACATGTGTAGTGACATACATCATTGCAAAATGCACATGCGCATAGCCTTGAACAGCAAAACAACAATGCCATACATCATTGCAAGTACACAAACTACAACATTGCAAATCCCTTCACAGAGCTGGTGGGGGCGATGGCGGTGGAAGATGCCAAACCTCCCATTCACGCGCTGCTGACTGCGGACGTGGTCCTCCATGGACACGTTGGGGTCAAGCACCGCCGCCACCGATTGGTTCCGCCATGCGCCTCTCCTCCGACACGCGAGCACGGCATAACCTCATGGCCTTGTTGTAGAGGGCCTCGTCTGCCGTCGGCCTCCTCCTCGATTAGGTTGACCTCTGAATCCCGCGGCTGACTCCGACCTTTGCCGACCTCGCCCCTCCCGCGAGAGTAGGCTGCAGGGAACGCGAGCGGGCTGTGCTCTCCAACGAGTCTTCCGAAGAGTTGTGGGAAGAAGACATGAGGGGCAGGTATGTTGCTTTGGACAGGGAGTGTGGTATACATATAGAGGGGTGTCATTAAAGCAGCTCTATCTGCCACCTTAATTTGGTGCAGATCTGCCCTCAGTGTTACGTGGCGCGCCATTGACTATGCGCCACAAAAGTTCAATCTTCTGTGGCGCATAACCACAACATGCGCCACGTAACAGAAAATCCAGCCCACAGTGTCTGGCCCACTGCACCCTATGGCCCATAGTGTCTGGCCACTGGCCAAGGTTCTGTGGCGCATATATGTGCCATGCGCCACAGAACATTGAGTCACGGGGCCCACATGGCCCACTGCACCCTATGGCCAAGGTTTTGTGGCGCATGCACCCAGTATGCGCCACAGAAGATTGAACTTCTGTGGCGCATATTGTCGGGGGGATAACCCCTAGTAGGGTCACGAGAGGGGAAACATAGCGCAACTGGGTTGGTTCCGAGTAAAAATGGACCATGCCGGGTAAGAACGGCCGGGTAAGAAAAGCAAGAAAGCTGAGATAGAAACTATCTCGGCCCGTATAGGAAAAAGTTGTAACCCTTGCAGGTACCAACGAGCCGAGTCAACCGAGGAAAGACCGAGTCAAGAAGGACACGTGGAACCTTTCCGAGTAAGGTTCGGGAAGGACCATGGTAAAGCGTGGTCAAAAGAGAAGGGCGACGCCGGATGACACAAAAGGAGCCGGGTGACGCCCAAAGCAAACGCTGACGTACAAAGTAACAACGTGATGCCAAAAAGAACCAGAAGCAGCGTACCAGAAGACCGTTAGTTATCAAGCTTTATGGACCGGGCCTATGGGCTTAGGGCAAGCCCATAACCCGGCCCATATTGTAGGGACCAAGATCCAAACAGTAAACCCTAGAACCCAAAGGGGTATTAGCTAGCACTGCCTATATAAGGGAGGGCATAGCAGTAGGAGGAGCAGGAGGGAGCAAGTAGGAAACATGTGTTGCGTACTCAAGCCAATAAATCTCAAGGAGCACTTGTAATCTTTGGGGTATCAATCAAATTGTCAAGCGTGGAGAGTTCTTCCTGTTCTTCGTGCATGGCTCGACCGTGCACTCCCTCCGCGGTGACTACAAGCACCCATTCGGCCCCCAACTTAATCCTACCCATGGCATCTGCCGTGCCACCACCACGACAGTTGGCGTCTACCGTGGGGCAAAAGCAGGTGCTTGATGGAGTCTTCATCTAGACGGGCAACATCATCGCCAAGACCGGCGAGCGCGTCTACTCCGGCCTCATCCAGAGGTTTGGAGCGCTCAACTTTGTCAGCGACAACGCGGGCTGCTTCAGGACCAGGCCGTTCCCTAGGGGCGGTCGCTTCATCAAATTCGGCGAGCACCAGGTCTACGTTGCGGTGCGCGTGGAGCGCGCATATACTGAACATGTCGTCCTGGCGCCGGATCCCCCAACGGCACCGGTCGCTGGGAAACCTCTCCAACTCGTCTCCATGGAGGTAATGATGACTGCCCCAAACCCCGTAGCTCCCCCAGTAGTTGCAGTGGTAAATGAAAACACAGAAGGAGGAAATCCTGAGGAAACGCCAAGGGCTGCAAGAACAGCAAAGGCGCCACTGGAGAAACCAGAGAACATAGCTAGGAGCAAAAGAGCTAAGGAGCTACAGGAAGCGATAGACAAGTTGGCAGAGCCAGTGGCACAAGCAACTGACCCTTCGCGTGTGCAAGCCGAGTTGGAAGAAGCCAGGATAATAGTCCTGGAGAAAGCAAAGGAGCTAGCACAATTACAGCAGGATGTGGATATCACTATCCGAGATCTTAACTTGGCAAATCGAGTCAAGGGCGCAAAGACCCGGCTTGATGCAACAAGATTGAGAGGAAGGAACCTCAATGAAGAACTGGCAGATGAGACATCAAAGACAACACCAGAGAACAGCAATAAGACGGCCATGCGTCCAACGTACAACACAGCAGCAGCTAATCTGCGAGCAGCAGAAGCAACAATGGCAGAATTACCCTACTTGGAAGGGGAAGCAAAGAAAAGGCAGCAAAGAAAAGGCTGAATGAGGCATATTACAGAGCAAATCCGGTTATAGCAGGGATATCACAGCTGGTTCACTCGGCAACTCCTGTTCTGGCAAGATCGACTGGGCACACGGCATCCTCACCCGGAGCGGCACCCAGGCCGAGAAAAGAAAAAAGTGTGGATTCTGGAAGAAACAAGCAGATGGTCGCCTATGATCCGGCAGTAGTTTAAGGAAACCCGGCGCATGCGCAAGGGGCAAAAGGAAATAACCCCCGAGAAAATGAAAACCAGGAAAAAATTGGACAGAGAAATGACAACAGAAGGCAAAATTTTGCGCCTCATACTCGGCACGCAACTCACTCGGCAGAAGGAGGAAATCCAGCTCCGAATAACGCACCACCGGTAGGAAAAGAAGGCTGAAGCGGGAAGCAGTTCAATGACGGTGACGAACACGAATAAGTATAATGATGGTTACTCGGCTATGGTAAATGACGGGTATGAGCTGTCGGATCACGCATATCAAGCAATGGGAGCAAGATACAGTGGTAGGAACCTTCAGCCGGATGATGCCAGGCTGAAGCTTGACCGCATAAAAATGGCAGAGATAATTGAATCACAAGGTCCGCAGGGACCACCATGTTTTGGCCCAAGGATCATGAAGGAGCCACCGGTGCCAAATTTCCAGCTGGCCAGAGGGACAAAAACATATGATGGAAGCACAAAGCCAGAGGATTGGCTCATAGATTATGAAACCGCTGTGAAGATCGCGCAGGGAAACTTGAGATGGGCAGTACATTACGTACCGCAGATGCTGGAAGGACCAGCTCGGGTATGGTTGAACAATTTGCCACCCGGAAGCATCAACAGTTGGATTGATTTTCACGACGCCTTCGTGAGCAATTTCACGAGCACTTACAACAGGCCAAATCACCCACAGCAACTAGCAATGTGCAAGCAAAGACCGAATGAGACAGATAGGGAGTTCCTCACAAGATGGTGTACGATGCGTAACTCTTGTGAAGGGGTAATCGAGTCACAAGCAATCGCATGGTTTGCACAAGGATGTAGACATGGGAGTGTGTTGTGGCAGAGGTTACAAAGAGATATGCCGACAAGCCTAGCAGAGACGATAAGAATCGCCAACTCGTACGCGTTAGGAGATCCAACTGAGCCGCTGCTCATGTCGGCAGACGGGATTACTGAGACTCAGATCTATAACGCTGTCGGGTCGCAAAGGCGCCAGGAGAGATCCGAATACAGAAGCAAGAGAAGAGACGAGAGGCCAGATTACAAGTATGGTTCGGTTCAGGTTGCAGCAGTGAGTCATGATCATCCAGATGCTGGAAGCAGTCAGCGTCAAAGGACAAATGGACAACAACAATGGGTGCCAAAGAATGATGGCAAAAGGCCATACGATCAGAGGAAACAGTATCAAGACCGACAAAAATACACCTATGAGATGATGCTGGATCAGCCGTGTAAGTTTCACACGCCAAGTCCGAGTAAGCCAGCAAATCACTCAACAAGGCAATGCACTTGGTTTCAGAAAGGAGACAGAGTGGACTCGCCGAATAAGCAGCTTCCACCACCTCCCCCTCCTCCACTTACAGGAGGAAATGCTCAAGCAGTAGGAGCAGATAACAGATATGAAAACAGGCAGCCGAGGTATCAGAATCAAGAAAGAAGAGAAGTTGTGCACCAAGTGCACAATCCAAGAGGTGACGATGCCCATGTCGGCCACGGAACCAGAAATGAGTACAGAGAACATCACTAGAGCTATGTTGTCTTTGTCACAGAGCCAAATGACAAGAAGAACCAGCAGCGACGAATGATGGAAGTTAATGACACGATGCCGGCAATTCCCAAGTACATGCATTGGTCTGAGCAAGAGATAACTTGGAGTATAAAGGATCACCCCAAAATCATGCCAACCCCAGGAGGATACGCTCTGGTTCTGGATCCAACGTTCATGGGCCCAGATATCAACGTGAAATTTTCAAAGGTATTAATTGATGATGGCAGTAGCATCAACATCATGTACAAGGGTACGATGCTCAAGTTAGGCATCACCATGAACATGCTGGAGCCGACTAAGACCAACTTCCACGGGATTGTGCCGGGATTATCCTTTGAGCCAATTGGCAAGATCTGGGTCGACGTCTTATTCGGCAACAGAGAAAATTGTCGCACTGAAGCCATAGAGTTCGAGGTAGTAGATTTGGTCAGCTCATATCATGCCTTACTCGGCAGGCCGGCTATGGCAAAGTTCATGGCTACTCCTCACATCGCTTACTTGAAGATGAAGTTGCCAGGCCCATGTGGGGTGATCACAGTTGAAGGAGATTACAACAGGTCTATTGCTTGTGCCTCAGCTGGATCTTCACTGGCCGAGTCACTCGTCATAGCACAAGAGAAAAATCAGATGTTGGAGGTGGCAGCATTGGCCAAAGCAGCACTGTCACATCCCAAGATTTTCCAAATCTTGTAATGTGAAAAATGAATAAACAAAATAAATTATTGTTGAATTTTAGGGTGAAAAGAAACTTTTTGTTTTTAAATGGAAAGTAAAATCCCATCTAGAACAAACTTTGGTTAATGTTTGAATCCAACTAAATTCAAAACAAGTAGAATGCATTCCTCATAAAATGCATCTGGAAATTTAAACACTTGGAAAATAAATCCAAACCCTAAACCCTAGTGGAATAAAAATCATTTCCAAGTTATCTCCAAGCCTATGGATTTTATCCATATAAAATCTTGTCAACAAACATTTACAAATGATCAAGAATGACAAATAGAAATTTTATAAGCCATATAAATTAGTTTCACTTAAATTGGAACCATAAATAAAAACCTATGGATTTAATAAAGATAAGGAATTGAATTCCCAAAGCCAATGAAGCCCTTATCTAAAAACCATACCAAATGGTGAGCAAATAATCCTAAAGATATTTAGAAGGATAAACAAATATTAAATAAGATTTTACAAATTGGAATCACCAAGCTTGGATCTCTAAATAAAGAGATATGGATTTTATAAGATGAAAAAAGAAATATTAAATAAAGAATATTTAAAGACCAAATCAAATCTTGGCCTAATCCATTAAGCAAATGGAATGAATGGAAATCCAAATCCAAATAAAAATAAAAGGATAAAGAATTTTCCAAAATAAAATAAAATGGCATAAAACAAATCCTATTAGAATAAAGGCAAATCTCTAATAAGAATAATGATATAAAATCATGAGAAAATAGTATTTTGGAATTTACCCAAGTGAAATAAAAGTTGTTTAATTCAACCTAATTAAGATTAAAAGAATCTTCCAAATAAAATTTAGGGAGTTAAAACTATATTTAATTCCATTGGAATTAAAATGAAAACCCAATTCAAATGATTTATGAATCATATTAAATACTTTCCAAATAATTCAAGATGAATTATTTGAACCCAAATAAACAAATAAAAACCTACTGAAAGGTTTTGGAAAGTTTAAAGAATTTAAATGGTGTTTTGAAAATATTATTACATCTTAATTGATTTAAAACAAGGGCCTAATTAATTAATTAAAGGACCCCAAAAAGAATAAAATATTTATTCAAAAATTTGACTTCAGAATGTTTTATTAATCAACATTTAAAGCTACACAAAATTTGACAAAGTTTTGAATTCAAATTGATGTTTGAATTGATTAAATAAAAATCAAAACAGAAAATGAAATCAGAAAAGAGAAAAAGTTTCAGAAAAAAAGAAGAAGAAAGGAAACTAAAACCTAATTTAAACTCCCCAGCCCAAAGAACCCTAAAACCCCAGCCCACCTCCTCTCCTTCCTCTTTCCCTCTTCATTCTATTCACATACTCTCTCAGCCACTGACCGGTGGACCCCGCACGCAAACACTCACCTCGCTGACAAAAGGACCCACCTGGCCACCACGTCGTCATCAAACTCGCGCGTCCGTTGCCAGTGATTGATTCTCGGCTTAAATTCGCTCTAACGCGATCTTAATCACCAAAACCATCGGGTCCCTCTTAATCCCCTCTGACTCCTCCTCATTTCCCCTCAACAACCACCGCTAATGAGCCACTGAGCACCTCGAATTCGAGCTCAACGTCTCGTCGACTCTGACGAATTCTAGTGCCAAATTCCGGTGAAAAGGACACACCCGCACCTCCATTTTTCTGTTGAATCTCCCTAGTATTCTGACGCGCACCTTCCTGACTCCTTGGTTTGGTTTCTTGATCCCCAGGCATTCGACATTGACAGCATCTGCAAGCGTCGCCGCAAGCACAACTCCGGCCACCCCTAGGAACCGCTCCAGGAAGCAAACCTCCACCGCTCCAACACCATCGACTTTTCCCAGATCTTTTGTGCATCGTCTTCATCTCCACCGTCTTCGGGAACCACCAGAACGTCACCTTCTTACACATCCCGAGCGTCGCCACCGTCCTCACCATCACCGGTGACCTGAGCCACCAGGTGATCCAGCACCCTCTGTTCCTTACCCTTCGATCTTACTTCGACGGACACGATTAGATCTAGCCGAGCCTAGCCGAGCCACGCGCCATGAGCCAAGCCACTAGCCTAGCTCGAGCCTTGATGAATCTGCACCGTTCGTTTTATGTAAATCGTGCGACCCACACCAGCTATCCACACTGAACCGGTATCGACCAATAGAAATCGGCCACGTTGCCTGTCACGATGGAAATAAGGGTTTTCTAATTACAAAATAAACAGAATTAGATGCCAACTTCAAAAATTCATATAAAATCAAACATAAGTCCAAATATAACAAATAATATGTCCCTAGACTCACAAAAACGTGAACTTTCCAACCATGCACTTTGTTTAGTAAAAAGCTTCTGTTAAATTGATTGTTTTTGCAGAAACTTGTGTATGCATGTTTAGGATATAAAAATTGTTCTAAAATGATTTTGAGGACAAAATCTTTGACAAATGGTTTGTTTTGAACCTACTGACCCTAGAAATCAATTGGTGGTTTCAAAAATGTATTTGGTAAAATAAAAGAATGAATCTTTGATTTAAAACATTTCTAGTAAAATAAAAATATGGTTTAATTATTAAAAATGGTTTTGGAAGAAAACCTTTGAGAAATGTTTTGGAAATAAACTCTCTGACCCTAAACACAAGGTTATATGGTTTGAAAACATATTTTGTGAAACCTATAGAATTTTGCCTTATTAAAAGCATTTCTTCACCACATAAAATAATGACTTGATCTAAAAATGGTTTATGAAGTAAAATCTTATACAAATGATTTTGCCACTTTATAAAATGACCATTAGGTGTTTTCAAATGTTTATGACCCATTAGAAACCACTTTTACAAATAAAATAATCTTTAGCATGCTTGCATGCATTGTTTTGTTTCTATCATTTTATGTGATGAGTTGCTTGAATGGTAGATTGAAATATTGTTTGCTTGATTGAATTGTAGTGACTTGAAGTGTGTGAACATTGCAAAGATCAAGGAGTGAACTTATACCCTCTACCAAAAAGGCAAGTGATGCTTCATACTTTTGTCCCATTATTTTCACTATGCATTAGTGATATTTCTAAGTAGGACTTGCATGGAATTTTGCTAAGTGTAAACTATGCCATGGGAAATCCTAGTAGATGAAACCTTAGTAGAATTTCCTAAGTTAAGATTCCTACTACTATCATGCTTAGCTTAGCTAGTAGAAAACAAGGGTGGAATATATATTCATGCTATGGAAAATTTCTAAGTCTGAGGACTTGTGTTTTGATTAATAAAACAACTAAGTGAATGAATCACCTGGGTGGAATGGAAGGAATGGTTTGTGTTGAGTGGTTATGCAAGTCCAGTATGCTGGGGAAAACTTGGGCATCACCAAGTCCAGTATACTGGGGAAAACTTGGTATCTCACTTGTGGATGGCCACCCAGGAACAAAGAGATTTGAGATGTCAAATGTTGAGAAGCTTCAAGTGTAGCCACTTGGCATTATGGGCTCTGCCTGGATCATATAGGTTGCAATAACTTAGCCAAATGGACAGTTGGTGGTAGGGGATGATAGGTTGGAACGCGTCCATTCTGGTCTAAGGGAAGGCTTCTGAAAGATCTTGTCTTGGTGAAACCAAGTCTTGTGGGGAAAGTGCACAACCTCTGTAGAGTGTAAAATCTAAGTACTTATCCATGTCCCTGGCAAAGGACAATTTGAGCATAAAGACATGGAAGCTATCAAGAATCTCATCATCCAAATTTCTAAGTTAAAAACTTGTGGTTGAACAAGGGTTGAAGGATCACCAATTTCTATTGGGAGATGCCTTGGGAAAGATTATTTTGTCAAGCAAAACTTAGTGTTTTCAAATGATAAGGAAAATCTATTTTGAGCAAAGCAAGCCCAAGATCCACTTAGCCAAATGCATATAGATGATAGACTCCACTATACTACCATAGTATCACTTGCCAATACAATTCAAATGTATTGACCCTTGTGGCTGTAACTTGTTATGTTGCAGGTTTGTTTGATATTACTGAAGTTTAATGATTAGGATTACAAGTCTACAACCAACATGTCTGCCTGTGGCACTTTGAAGATGAAGGACCCCATGCTTTATAGATATTCTGCTGCAATGTAATGTAATAGCCAAATGAGCTATGTAAGATGTAATAAATTACTTTATTCCTGGTTATAAAGTTGTATTATGACCTTTGTTTCTTGATATTACATCTTAACTGTGGATGCTAGCTATTGATCCAGGGACTAGCATTGTAAACACAGGGATCTCTACCTTATTAAAGGTTGGGAACCTTACAAGCACAAATGTCCATGCCGGCACTCACCAACCCGCATGGCAATGTGTCATTTCAAGCTACCAAGGAAACCAAGAAGGTGCAGGTGGATGAACCTTTCCCAGAGCGCACAGTAACCATTGGGGCTGGCCTTACAGATAAATAGGAAAGCGAGCTCACCAGCTTCCTCCATGAGAATCGGGACATCTTTGCATGGTCCACTCAAGATCTGCAAGGAGTTCCGAGGGAGCTGGCTGAGCACTCTCTTCATGTAAGACCAGATGCAAGGCCGGTGAAGTAACCCCTCCGCCGCTTCGCCAAAGATAGGAGGAAAGTAATAGCAGACAAGATTGCAAGACTTTTAGCTGCTGGATTCATCATGGAAGTGCTGCACCCGGACTGGTTGTCAAATCCAGTCCTGGTCGAGAAGAATAAAGATGACCCGAACGTGGCATTGGTATGGCGTATGTGTATTGATTACACGAACCTCAATAAGGCGTGTCCAAAAGATCCATTTCCTCTGCCTCGGATCGATCAAGTCATAGATTCTATTGCTGGATGTGAGTTGTCATTTGTGGATGCATATTCAGGATTCCATCAGATTCCACTAAATCCAAATGATCAAATAAAGACAGCTTTTATCACCCCGTATGGGGCTTATTGCTATCGCACCATGCCATTCGGATTGAGAAATGCAGGCGCAACATATCAAAGATGCATGCAAAAATGCTTGCAAGACCAATTGGACAAAAATGTTCAAGTATACGTCGATGACGTGGTAATAAAAACCAAACAAAGTCATACTCTAATTGAGGACTTGTGTCAAACATTCACAAAATTGAGAAGATTCCAAATGAAACTTAACCCGGAAAATGTACATTTGGTGTCCCGGCTAGAAAATTACCCGGGTTCCTTGTATCCAGCCGAGGAATTGAAGCTAACCCGACAAAGATCAGGGCCATCGAAAGAATGGAATTGACAAAAACCCTCAATGATGTCTAGAAGTTTACTGGATGCCTGGCTTCATTGAGCAGGTTTGTTAGCCGGCTAGGCAAAAAAGCCCTACCACTATATCAGCTGATGAAGAAATTAGACAAATTCACATGGACACAACAAGCTGATAGCGCTTTCCATGAATTAAAGAAAATGTTGGCAACAACACCAATATTAGCGTCACCACTATCCAAGGAGCCAATGCTGCTCTATGTCGCCGCAACCAACAGAGTTGTAAGTGCAGTAATAGTGGTTGAATGTGAAGAAGGGGGCAAATCAGTCCAAAGGCCAGTATATTACTTGAGCGAAGTGCTCTCTGTCTCGAAATAGAATTACCCGCATTATCAGAAGATGACATATGGGGTATATATGGCAGCAAAAAAGCTGAAACATTATTTTCAAGAACACCCAATCCGGGTAATATGCGAGGCACCTATCTCGGATATATTGGGCAGCAGATATGCCAGCGGCCGAGTAGCCAAATGGTCCATTGAACTAGCACCATACACTCTACAATATGATAGGCGAGATGCAATAAAATCTCAAGCCGTTGCAGATTTCTTTGTAGAATGGATGGAGATGCAGTACGAGCCACCACTGCCAGATCCAAATTACTGGAAAATGCATTTTGAAGGGTCCAAGACAAGAATTGGTCTGGGCGCCGGGATAGTGCTCACATCTCCAAAGAGGGATCAACTGAGGTATGTCTTGCAGATTCATTTTGCTGCTTCTAACAACGTTGCCGAGTATGAAGCACTCGTCCATGGCATTAAAGTAGCCAAGGAAATTAGTATCAAAAGGATCATGTGTTTTGGCGATTCGGATTTGGTGATTCAGCAAGTGTCTGGACATTGGGACACACTGGATGCAAACATGGCATTATATCGCTTTCACGTGCAGCAAATTTTGGGATATTTTGACGGTTGCGAATTTCATCACATTCCTAGAGCAGAAAATGAGGCAGCAAATGTGTTATCCAAGCTAGGATCATCTAGACAAGCAATACCCCTAGGGGTAGCATTGGAGCATCTCAGGAAGCCATCGATCAAGCCGTCACCAGAGTCTGAATCAATCAAGGTCATCTCGGCGAGTCAGGAATCAGAGGCAGTGCCAATGGATATCGACTCAGGGGTAGGTTCGAGTCACTCGAGGACTGATCCTTTCACCTCAGGGGTAGCCGAATCACACGCGGGGACTCCTCAGGTTATGTCGGCAGAGCATATGTCGGCGGAACCAATGGACATTGATGTTGAAGCAGACCCGAAACCACTAATACCAACGTGGGCACAACCAATATTCAGTTATTTGAAATATGGAACCTTGCCGAGTGATGAAATACTGGCAAGGCAAACGGCACGAAGAGCAAAAGCATACACCATAATGAACAAGGAACTCTACAAGCGAAGTGTGACAAGTGTACTGCAGCGTTGCATCAGCTCAGAGCAAGGCCAGGAGATCTTATTGGATATCCATCAAGGAGAGTGCGGGCACCATGCATCATCAAGAGCATTGGTAGCCAAGACATTCCGACATGGATTCTACTGGCCAAGCGCATTGGCATAGGCGCAAGAGTTAGTCGGAAAATGCAGTGGTTGTCAACACTATGCATCCAAGTCACATTTACCAGCGTCTGAATTCAAGACCATACCAATCACTTGGCCTTTTGCAGTATGGTGCCTAAATATGGTAGGACCATTCAAACCAGCAAGGGGAGGCATGACTCATATCTTGGTCATGATTGATAAGTTCACTAAGTGGATAGGAGTGAAACCAATTAAAAAACTGGACGGCAAAACAACTGTTACATTCCTAAGGGATATAATCCTCAGATACGGTTACCCGCACAGTGTGATCACTGACAATGGCACAAACTTTGCCGAAGGGGCTTTTGCTCGCTTCTGTGGGGAACACCGAATAAGACTTGACATAGCGTCAGTCGCCCATCCAGAATCAAATGGACAAGTTGAACGGGCTAATGGCTTAGTTCTGTCCGGGATAAAACCCCGCTTAATGGAACCACTCCAGAGATCACCTGGTTGCTGGCTAGAGGAACTACCCTCAGTACTGTGGAGCTTAAGAACGACTCTGAATCGATCAACTCGTCATACGCCATTTTTCCTTGTATATGGGGCTGAAGCAGTTTTGCCTGCCGACATAGAATATGACTCGCCAAGGATAAGGCAATACTCGGAAGCCGAGGTAAAAGAGGCCCGAGAAGATGGAGTAGATTTACTCGAAGAAGCAAGGGAACTGGCATTCTCCAGATCTACTATATATCAACAAAATCTCCGATGCTACCATAGCCAGAAAGTGCAACCTCGTGTTTTTCGAGAAGGAGATATGGTGCATAGTGCATGACAAATGGGCATGCATAAATTATCACCTCCATGGGAAGGTCCATTCATTATAAGCAAAGCATTTCACAATGATTCCTACTATCTCATAGACGCTCGTGAAGCACAAAATAACAAGGCGAACAGGTCAGGAGATGAAACTAAAAGGCCATGGAATGTGGCACTGCTTCGTCCCTTCTACACTTAGGAGAAGCAGTGCATGTATCACTCGAACTCTCATATGTCGGATGTGTTTGCTGGCTATGTGCTAATAATAAAATGGTATGATTCGAAAAACTGACTCGGGGACTACCCCTTAGGCTTTCCATTTCAATTATTTTACGTTGGCTGGCGTGATACCCGGAATTTATTTCGGAACAAGTAGTGTTTACTCAGAAGAAATCAACTCTTCGACTATGTTGTTGTTCGAAAACACGGCTTCATGGCAAGCAAGAGAAAAAGATCTAAGATGGGTAAACACGAACGCCAGATAAGTACAAGGGAGAAACACGAGTCGGCTTCAATTTGTGCCTAACTCTCTACAGGTTGTGTTATACTATGTGTCGAGTAATCTCGGCCAAGTTATCCAAGTTTCATATCCGCTAACTAAATCCTTCGTACTTTGAGATCCTAATGTCGAACACCGAAAAATGGTAGACAAGGGCCAAAGGCAAGGAAAGGTGACACGACAAAATGAAACTCGGGGACTTGTCCTTGAGTGATTCGCACTCAAAGCATAACGCAAAATATATAAAGCCTATCACAAGGCACATAGTCAAACTTCAAGTGCAATGTACGTTAGATCCAGATTCTGATACCGGGGATCTAATAAAAGTTCGAGTATTTGTTGGCCTAAGGAGCAGGAGAACTCGGAGGAGCATTCTCGGAACTAGGAGTGCTTGGAGCATCGGCCGGGTGAGGGGCATCTACGGCCGGGTCATCTGGATCACCTGACTCGATCGCCTCGCTGTCGCCACCTTCTTCAGCAGGAACTTCAACGAGCGGATCGCCAAGGTCGAGAAAGCTGGGGACTTCACACCAAGCGTGCACCATGGTGTACTCGATCATAGCATAAGCTCGCTCCTGGCGCTTCTTGATCAGCTCCGGGTCGTTCAAACATTTGCCATCTCCCCTTATGCAAGCAAGAACATCAAGGTTGATGTCCTTGTACCATGAAAGAACAAAGGAGAGAGCCTTGTCCGCTGTAGCTCGGCCGGTCGACTCGCGCCATTGATCCAGTCGGTCTTTAGTAAGGAGCAGTCTACCGACGAGTGGCTCGATGAGTTCGGGTGGGTCTTCATCCGGCCAGAGCATGCGAAACACATGGATGGCTGACTTGAGCAAATCCACACCACAAGATCTGAGGGTCTTGACCCGTTCAGACACCGCTGCAAGGAGCTCCTCGATGGACACATCGCCATCGGCAGCAGCACCAGCTTCGGCCCTCACTTTCTTCATGGCTCGGATGGCAAACATGTTGGCCTCAGGAAAGTTCTCTGCAAGCAAAAAGAGAAAGTTAGCAAATAGCAAGGGCAGATGGAAGAGATCCAGCAGGACTTGGACAATGCGTAAAGAGTAAGAACTCACTACCGAGAAAGAAGTTGATGGCAGCGAGCTTGCTATGCCAAGTCTTGGTCTTGGCTTGAAGGCCGTCGAGGTTCATATTTGTCGACTCGACCAATGACTCGGCCTTGTCGAGCAGCCTCTTAGTATTCTCGGGCAATGGCCGCTGCTCTTTCTTCTAAGAAGCTCCTCCTTCAGCCCTTTCACCTCGGCCAAGTGCTTCTCCTCCGTCTCGGCCATCAGTTTCTTCAGCCGAGTCACCTCATCGCGCTCCTTCTGGAGTTCGTCTTGGTGCTTCTCTGCTTATTGAGAACGAAAATTTGTCAGTACCGACAGAAAAATGTCAACTATTGGCTTAGGAGGCAGGAAATTTACTCTCGGCCTCGCTGATTTGCGAGTGAAGATCGTTGATGGTATCCTGAGCAGTGGTTGTGGAACAAGACCAAGAGGAAAATGATAAGATGAACCAAGGAAAATTACATCGAATAAGAAAGAGGAAGAGCAAAGATATTACCTTGGCCGTAGGTGTCGGTCTGCAGCTTCTCATACGCAAGTTCGAGCTTGCGATGCGCCAGGACGAGAGCTTGGTGCACCTTGCGCGCCACAGCGTAAGCTAATCAAAGAAGTTAGACAATAAGGAAGAGTCAAGACAGGCGACCGTCCGAATAAAGAAGAGCTTAAGAGCCTACAGCCGAGTAAGTTCCTTACTCGGCAGTAACCTCGGGGGCTAGGGTTCGAAGATTTAACATGCAAGTGTGGGATTCAAAGACTAAGTGAATGATTGAAGAGCTTACAGCCGAGTAAGTCTCTTACTCAACTATAACATCGGGGACTAGGTGATATGTATAAAGGAAATACTCAACAGTACAAAAGAGTAAGTTATGTTACCTCGTTTATTTCGTCGGCGCGGGCCATCAGAGTAATGGGCTGCTGGGTTATGTCGGAGACGACCTTGGGGCCCAGCTTCAGCTTCTTCCCGGCACGAGTGCTGACCTCTTGCTCGCCTGCTGCATTCCATGCCACGGCATAAGGCTCATCCGAACCAAGGCTCTGCCCACTGAGCATCCGAGTGAGAACTCGACCCGTTTTCAGGGCGGTTCCCACAGTGGCACGGGTTGCAGCGGTAGAGGTATGGAGGGTAACAGCCTTGGAGCCATCACCTGACCCGGCAGCCGCGGACTCGTCCCCCTTACCCGTTGAAGCGAACACGGTCGCCGACGTAGGAGGCCGAATCTGAGGAGCAAAACCCGGAGCGCAAACTGGAGTTGCTTGCTTGGAAGAGGTGGATTTGTCGGAAGAGGGGCGAGTAGAACCAGAAGCCTTGGGATGGGTCTGGCCTTTTGACAGAACTGGAGAGCGAGCAGAAGGATTTGAAGAAGGACGTGGAGCCCCCTGACTGGGCTCAGCAGTTTTGCTGGCTCCAAGATCAGGAAGTTGTTCATTCACATCAGCTTGAGGGCCGATGCCAGAGGAACTAGGGGCAGAGGGTTTCTCGGGCCAGACTTGTGGGCACCAAGATCAGGAAGTTTCTCCTGACCAACGACAGGGGCGCTAGCCGAGTGATCCACTGGGTCTGATTGACACTGAGAAGCGTGAGCCTCAACAGTGCTAGCCTCAACCCGGACGGGACTCGGCGCCGCCGAGTCAGCTGGAGGAGGTGCAGGACTAAGCGGCGAGGCAATGCTAGAAGCAGCCCGACTCGCTGTCAAAGGTGCAACACTGAAAATAACAAGACATATATAAGAGAACAGCAGTGATGAGAAAGGAAAGAACAGAAAAGGCGAGGTGCAAAACTTACCCGATGATGACCGGGTCGCGGACGACTCGGCGCGTGACTCGGTGCCCAAAGAGAGCAAATACCGGAGCCGTGGGCTTGTTCTTCTTGGTCGGCTGAGTGCTGGAGGAGGTTCCACGTCACTTCGGCTTGGCAACAGGAATCTTGCCGACTCCGCCCACGGCGAGAGGAGGAACGTCATGTACCTGGCCAGCTGCATAAGTAAATAACGGGCTTACTCGGATAAGCAAAGAGATCAAGCTCACAAGGCATGTACCTAAAAAAGCGTACAATCATCATCCTCATCATCGTCAGACCAATCTTGTAAGGGATTGCGAGATTGACTCTTACCCGAAGCTGAAGCAGCCACAATGTGCGGGATGGGCATGAAGCACTCCAGGTCATACTCGAACTCATCCGAGTCGGAGAGATCCCCGTTATAGCCAGCCAGAGGGACAGTACTGTCATCAACCTGGTGAAGGAGATTCTGGGAAAGACAAACAGAATGAGAGACTAAAAACTAAGCTAAAGAGTGGCAAAAGAGCTAAAGCTTACTCGGCGAGAAGGTAATTCGGAAAACTTACCCAGGGGACAGGCCTGACCCGGCTAAACGGTGGGCAACTCCAAGCCCAGTCATCCGCCAAGTTCAATTTGAAGATGGAGCTTACTCAGTAGGCAATGGAGTCATGGGTGAGCTCCTTGGTGGAGTGCCGAGTGGGATCATGGGACCCGTTTATGAAGTACATCTTGTGGCTCCTGGCTTGGATGGGGCTTACTCGACATGAGATGAAGGTGAACATGAGGTCAAAGTCGGCGAGATGAAAGTTCTCATCCGGCGACAGCAACCTTTCCAGGATAGCATTTGCCTCGTTAACCGCAGCGTCTTGGTCGCGCGGGTCAAGCTGCCAGTACTTCTTGTTGGGGACCTCGTCTGAGAAAGAGGGAAGCCGGATGTTATCAGTGGACCCGCTGTTTTTGACATAGAAAAAGGTTCTATGCCACTTCTTGCAGGAGTCAATGCTGGTAACCCGAGGAAAGATAGAATCTCTCCTGGGGGTGATGCTAGCAGCACCGCACCGGGTCGGCCTCTTCTCGGATCGAGGAGCACCAGGCTGGGGAACAACCTGAACTTTAAAGCCAAAATACTTGGCCCACAAAGGAACTGTGGGCCAAATTCCAAGATAGGCCTCGCAGGCAGATATGAAACAAGAAAGAGAGCCAATTGCATTGGCAGGAAGATGGTGGGTCTGCAGATGGAAGGTAGAAAGAAACGAGGAAAAGAAGGTGCTCACAGGAAGAGCAAAACCACGTTCAAAGTGTGAAAGAAAAACCACCCGTTCGCCAGCTTGAGGGGTGGGGGAAATCTCACCGGTAGGCAGACGGTAATCCACTTGCAGCGGAATGCGTCTGGTGGAGCGGAGCCACTCCACCTCCTCGGTGGAGACCTCAGAGCCTTCCCAACCACCGCGCTCGCCGGAGGGAACCTCCTGTTCCTCAGCACCATCAGCGTCGTCACAAGAATCCATGGGATCGTTGGAGTCTATCTCCTCCACGGAAAGGAGAGGATTGGAACAACGAGGACCCGTGCTGGAATCGAAAGAGGACAGGGGCAATCGCAACACTAGAGCAAGAAGGAGAACGAACCGCAAAGGAGGCAGTTCAATCTTGCAGGCGCGAGGAAGAAGAAATGCTAAGGAAATTGAACGGGCGTCGGGGAAGTGGAAACCCCCAACCCCTACTTAAGGGCAGTAAAAACCCCCGTAGTGGGATCTAATCGCGTTGCAGCGTGTGTGCTACCAGTGCCGGTGAGCTACCAATGAAGCGCCACGTAGCCAAAGATACACGAAAAATCCGGTGCCACGTCACGATAGGAAGGACAAGAGGCGCAGACCGATGGGACTGCCACGATGGAGGAATAACTACCGCATACCGTCAACCGCTTTAACTTGGAACAAAATTGAGGCAAGTAATCATGATTACTAGTCGCCGCGATCAAGCGCCGAAAATGACCCGGAATTGGCCAAGATAACTCGGCTCGAGGCACGAATGAGCCAAGAAGTCAAAGAATTGACCCGAAATTGTCAGACTAACCTGGCAAGGTGCGAAACTGAGATAGATAAAAGACAAAAAAACTAAGTTCCATTTACACAAAAGGAACCTGGAGACGCCTAACAGCTTGAACTGCTAGGCCTCACCAGCTTCGGCGACTAATGTCGGGGGGATAACCCCCGGTAGGGTCACGAGAGGGGAAACATAGCGCAGCTGGGTTGGTTCCGAGTAAAAATGGACCAGGCCGGGTAAGAACGGCCGGGTAAGAAAAGCAGAAAGCCGAGATACAAACTATATCGGCCCGTATAGGACAAAGTTGTAACCCTTGCAGGTACCAACGAGCTGATTCAACCGAGGAAAGGCCGAGTCAAGAAGGACACGTGGCACCTTTCCGAGTAAGGTTCGGGAAGGACCATGGTAAAGCCTGGTCAAAAGAGAAGGGCGACGCCGGGTGACACAAAAGGAGCCGGGTGACGCCCAAAGCAAATGCTGACGTACAAAGTAACAGCATGATGCCAAAAAGAACCAGAAGCAGCATACCAGAAGACCGTTAGCTATCAAGCTTTATGGACCGGGCCTATGGGCTTAGGGCAAGCCCATAACCCACCCCATATTGTAGGGACCAAGATCCAAACAGTAAACCCTAGAACCCAAAGGGGTATTAGCTAGCACTGCCTATATAAGGGAGGGCATAATAGTAGGAGGAGCAGGGGGAGCAAGTAGGAAACAGGTGCTGCGTACTCAAGCCAATACAGCTCAAGGAGCACTTGTAATCTTTGGGGTATCAATCAAATTGTCAAGCGTGGAGAGTTCTTCCTGTTCTTCGTGCATGGCTCGACCATGCACTCCCTCCCCGGTGACCACAAGCACCCATTCGGCCCCCAACTTAAGCCTACCCATGGAATCTGCCGTGCCACCACAACGACACATATTGCCTGTATGCGCCACAAAATCCTTCGACCAGATCTGCACAAAGGTGGCAGCTTTGCACCCCTCTATCTACCACCATCCATTTCACATCCTTCTTCCCCCTCCTCCCAGCTCGTCTTCCTCCTCTATCCCACCCCATGATGTCTATACTTTTCTACATTTTGTTGTATTTAAACCTACTATAGTTGATAGATTGGTTAGGGAAAGCCTTTCTCCAACTAGTAGATCTAAAACACACCTACTTTTCTCCTCCACATCTCTATTTGTGTACTATTATCTCTCTATAGATCTATTGATCCACACTCTCTCACATCGCGCTCTCGACTCAGTATTCAATCTACCCGGTGAGTAATTGGCCATGAATATGCAGGTTTTGTAGGTGTAAAGCTTGTCGCGCGGGCGGTGTGTATATGCGATGCATGCATGGCGCGAAGATGATGTTTGTGCATGAAGCTTGTGTGGTGCATGAATGCTTGCATGGGAAGAAGATTCTTGTTTTTGCTTGTCTGTCCCGGTGTGGTGCATGGATGTTTGCCAAAATGTTGATTCATTTCCATTTCGGAAAATTTTTGCACCACCCATATGTCCTACTTTTAGGAAAGGTCATGCCGAATTTTTCCGGCGACGACCATGCATGTGTATTTTGTGTGTGCATAAGGTGTTGTTTCTAATTAACCTACTCTCTGTATTTTGCTCTATATGTGCATACCGCGCAGGCTACCATGGTCGTCAGCATGAGCGAAGGTCGAGTTACTAGGTATAAGAAAGACGCCAAGGCGGACATGATTCAGAACAACAAGACCTAGATAAGATGTCCATGTCGAACATGCAAACTCCAGCGCTGGATTGACCCTGATTCTGGACAATTGGAGGATCACCTGCTCAGGCGCGGTTTCATGCGCGACGACTTCGATGAGGAGCTGGCAGTAAATGGTGTTGGTCATCATGAAGACTTGGGCGGGCGAGAAGACGAAGAGTGTCCCGGCGGGCATGGTCATGATGACGAAGAATATACCGGCGACGGGCATGATCATCATGATGAAGAAGGAGATGTCGACGGGCATGACCATCATGAAGAAGGAGAAGAAGCGAACACCCAGACGCTGCTAACTTCGGTGTTAAGGGACCCTCATGTTCAGGAGCTGCTTCTCAAGGAGACGAGCAACGCCAAAGCTACAGCCAGAGAGAAAGCCAAGATGGCGCAAATGGAGTTAGATGGGATGACTCCATTGTATCCTGGGTGTCGGCCCAAGGATACACGCCTGAGTGTAACGCTCAAGGCTCTAGAGATGAAGGCGGAACACAAATGGATCGACGTGAGCTTCAATGCTAACATGGAATTCTGGCATGATCGTCTTCCTAACGGGAACAAATTGCCAACAAGTATAGAGGAGGCCAAGAAAATTGTGTGCCCTCTCGACCTACCGCACGTTAAATACCATGCATGTATCAATGATTACGCACTTTATCATAACGAGTACACAGAGAGAACCACATGTCCGGTGTGCGGCCATGGATGGTACAAGAGAGGGAACAAGAAAGTTCCTCGAAAAGTGGTATGGTACTTTCCTATCACTCCCCGTCTACAGAGATATTTCGTAGATCCTAAGGAAGCAAAGCTAATACAATGGCACGCGGAAAGGGAGAAACCCGAAGATGATCTAGAGAAGGGCAAGATCCTAACACACCCTTCAGACGCTAGCCAGTGGAATGCATTGGACATCGAGTTTGAAGAGTTCGGGGGCGATGCAAGGAACGTCGGGCTGGGTATGAGCACCGATGGACTCAATCCTTTTGGCAACTAGAGTAGCACGCATAGCACTTGGCCCGTGTTTGTATGGCCGTACAACATCCCCCCGTGGCTCTGCACAAAGAAAAGGTACGTACACATGAGCATTCTTATTCAGGGGCCAAAACAGCCATGTGTTGATATGCATCTTTATCTCGGGCTGTTGAAAGAGGAGTTAGCCACGTTGTGGGAGACACCAGCCCATACGTGGGACGCCTACACTAAAGAATATTTCCCTCTGAGAGCCGCGTTGCTCACGACGGTGCAGGACTATCCTGGTTACGCATATGTATCGGCCCAGGTGAACCACAGACACAATGCATGTGTCAAGTGCATGGATAAGACCTCGCATCTCCAGCTACCCAAGGATCCCGGGTCTTTGAAAACCGTGTTCCAAGGGACTCGAAAGTGGCTTCGCATGGATCACCCATGGAGAAAACGTGGTGACCTGTTCAATGGTAAAGACGAGCTCGAAAGAGCCCCGCGTACGAGGAGCGGCGAAGAAATCGAGGAGCTTCTGAATAATTGGGATGAGTGCCCAGCGCCAGGAAAGAAGCGCCCAAGGACAAAGCCGCTTCTGGGTGTATGGAAAGCGAGGTCTGTTTTCTGGTACCTGCCGTACTGGAAGGTCCTCCACACGCCCCATAGCCTCGATGTAATGCACATCACGAAGAACGTTACCGAGAGTCTGCTTGGCACTCTCCTCAACATGCCGGAGAGGACCAAGGATGGGCCGAAAGCAAGAAACGACCTGAAATTGCTTGGCATCAAGAAGGAGCTTCAGTACCCTGATAGTGATGATGATGACGATCAAACGGAAGGGACTCAGGGTCGCCGCAAAAGGGTTAAGAAGAATGAGGTGGTTGTGCTTCGTGCTGCTTCACTCGTGTCGAGGAGATCGAGCAGTTTTTGGTGCCTCCTAGAGTCAAAGTTCCTCGGTTACTCGGGCAAGATAAGCGGTATCTCAATGTAGCAAAGAAGAGGTTCAGCGGTATGAAGTCCCACGATCGCGTGATGATGACGATACTTCCAGTTGCCATACGAGGGATAATGGACGAGCACGTCCGTGAGACGCTGTTTGGCTTGTGCAACTTTTTCGACGTCATCTCTAGGAAGTCGATCGGCATGAAGCAGCTCGACAGGCTACAGGAAGAGATCGTGGTGATACTATGCGAGCTCGAGATTTACTTTCCGCCCGCATTCTTCGACATCATGGTGCATCTACTTGTCCATGTCGTGGATGACATCATCCAGCTCGGGCCGGCATTCCTGCACAACATGATGTCGTTTGAAAGGCTGAACGGTGTAATCAAAGGGTTCGTTCGCAACAGGTCCCGTCCAGATGGAAGCATAGCCAAGGGCTTTCTGATCTACGAGTGCATCTCTTTCTGCCAGAACTATCTAACCACCGAGAACGAGGATGTTGGAATACCCACCAAGAAGCACCTTGGCAGGCTCGCTGGGTATGGTCACCGCGAGGGCCACCGCTCACTGCATGTCGGCATTGCTAATTGACGCGCCGACTTTGGCAGGGCACACCGAGTCGCACTACAACACATTAAATTGGTCAGCCCTTGGGTGGAAGTGCACAAAAGCTTGATCGAGCAGGAGTACATGGACCGGGCCCGACCGAGGAAGAAAGGAGACATAACAAGAGAACACAACTCCACCTTCACGGGTTGGTTCAAGAAAAGGTTGCTGGACAATCCCCCGCAGACGCCTTCTATGGAAGATCAACAACTCATATTATCCTTGTCACAGGGCCCAGCGCATAACGTAAAGACCTATCAGTCATACGACATTAACGGTTATAGATTCTACACCGAGGAAAAGGACATGAATAGTGAATATCAAAACTCAGGAGTTACTATGATGTCCTTCGCCGATGACGAGACTACTGTCATGGAAAGATTCTACGGAAGGATCGAGGAGATATGGGAGCTCGACTATTGTGGAGAGACGGTACCGATGTTCCGTGTTAGATGGGCCAAGAACGTCGAAAAAGAAGGCCGTTGTTTCACCACCTGCGTTATACCAGATGCCAAGTCGGCAAAGAAGGCCTCCACGAAAAATGAGCCATTGATACTCGCTAGCCAAGTTGATCAATGTTTCTTTATTACCGACCCGTCAAAGCCCAGTCGTGTTGTAGTGAGGAGGGGCAAGAGGAGCATCATCGGAATGGAATGATCCGCCAACGAGCAAGACTTCGACAAGAATGGCGATCCGAAGATCGAAGAGGAGTTCGACAAGTACTTCAACATGCCTACTACTACTACAGTAAGAAGAAACACCACACTACCTACTAAAGGTTGTCCGTTCACGAGAAGAAATCTCATAGTGCCCAGGCTAAAGTATTCAACCGCGAAGAAAAAAGGCAAGAAGATTGTGAAGAGAGTCTAGCTAGCTCGAAATATCACACGGCGATGTGTGACCTTTTTTGTGTATTAGTTAGAGACTAATTAAACATATATCGTGATATTCGTGTGCGTATAAATTTACATGTGTTTGTGAGAAGCACAATATATAAATATAATTCGGGGAGGTTTTTTGAATAAATATACATATGTGTATGTGCTTGGTTTAAATATATTTGTATCATATAATTTTTAAATAAAGAAAAAATTGGTGTAGCCAGGATTCGAACCTGGCTGCTAGGTGCTCATGTCCAACTACTATCTCACAACCATTGAGCTACTGTCTATTTCGTGTCAAACTACAGCTGCGCGTTGGTGTTGACTAAGTGCGAAAGTTATGGCATACCTGCACGCGCCACGAAGTTCTTCAGTGGCGCATTCTAGCATATCGCCTTTCACTTAGTCAAATGGACGGTTCGGAATTCGTTCCCCACCTTGATCCGTTTCACTTTCCCCCAATTCAAACGTCGTCCCTGACGAACCCTAGAACCCCCGTCCCAGGGAACCCGATTTAACCCCGCCTTGAACCCGCCAAGCGCCGCTGACCGGAGGAGAAGCCGCCACACCGGAGGAGGAGCCGCCGTGCGTGGAGGAGGAGCCACGCCATCTCGCCATCGCAGGAGGAGGAGCCCGTGCGCCCTAGGAGGAGGAGCAGGCCAGGCCGTCTGTGGAGGAGGAGCAGGGCGTGCGTGGAGGACGAGCCCGTCCGTGGAGGAGGAGCAGGCCAGTCCGCCGCCAGGACCACCTCCCCATCCTGCGCCATCTCGCCACCGCATGTATACATCTCGCCACCGCCAGGCTTGACTTCGATCCATTACGCTATAAATACTTGGCTTCGATCCAATGGAACTCGCGCATGCCCTTTTCCTACGAAGAAGAGACAGACAGAGTACCTCTGCTCTGCTCTACTCTGTTTCAGGCGCGCTTTGGTCGTAAGAACAAGGTAGTGAGTCTGGGTCAAATTTCTAATTTTGCTAACCTCCACGGCACGAGCCAAGCTGATGCATGCATTCATGTGCTGCTAGCTGCTGTAAACTTTTGCTGCAACGTTCTTTTTCTACCCAAGTCCAGCCTTGACTTAGGTGAAACATCAACCTATTTTTGCTATAATACAACCTTGACCACTTGTCAGCACAATCATATATTCATATATTCATCTGGTGTATGCAATAGTAGCTTGACCACTTGTCAGCACAATCACAACCTTGACCACTTGTCAGCACAATCACAACCTTGACCACTTGTATGCAATAGTAGCATGAACACCGGAGGAGAAATGCTCCTGGATCTATTCATTGATTTTGTTTTGCAAATTTTATTATGTATGCAAATTCTTCTATTATAAAAACAATGCAAATTCAGAACTGCTAGTTGGTTGGAATTAAGAGTAGTAGTACCGAATTCAGGTGACGCTATGAGCTCAGACCGTTTCTGATTTGCGTTCATTTTGTTGACATTACCTTTCAAAGCAGAGGAAAATTATAGTCCCAGAAATGTTTTTCAGTGCTGTGCATGACCGCCAGTTATTAGTACCCATTCTTCTTCTGACAAACAAAACAAACAACATGAAGTACTAGTACTACTACTTTCAGCATCTGAATTACTGACAAATGGCGACCCTAGGGAAGCTTGACTTGTCCTTTTTGCTTCTAGAAGAAACTATTCAGTCAAAAGGCACGTTAAAACCTACTATCAGTGAAAGCATCTTCTGCTAACATTGTCACTTTGTCGCCTTCATCAAGTGCCATCTTTCCAATCCGTATATCAGGCATGTAAAATGTGAATCTGTCCAACTTTTAGCCTATAAAACTGATAGCCTGCCACTTGCAAGCATTTCTGCAAACTACTCCAAATTTGTTTCAGAGCAAAAGGAACAGTGTTAGATGCAAATAATACTTCATTTGTTATGTATTTTATTATGTTTTGCAAATTTTATTATGTATGGAAATTCTATTATAAAAACAATGCAAATTCAGAACTGCTAGTTGGTTGCTTGCTGGAACTATGAAGATGATTGATCTTGTATATTCTTTGATCCTGCCATATTCCTAATGACATATAACTTTGATCTCGTATATTCTTTAATCCTGTCCAAACTGCCATATTCTTTGATCTTGTATATTATTTGATCCCTGTCCAAACTGACATATAACTTTGATCCTGCCAACTTGTCTATGATGTATATACACTAATGATTTGCAGATAATAAATGATGGTTTTGAATTTGAATATGTGAATGAATGGGATGGTGCTGTAGAGTTTGTTTATTTTGTGAATGAGATGGTGCTGCCAACTTGTTTATGCTTCATTTGAATCTGTGAATGAGATGGTGCTGCAGAGGTTTGTTTATTTTGTGAATGAGATGGTGTTGGATGCTGATGGATGGTGTCAATGGGGTTATCAATGGGGCTGGGGTGTTTTTTCTTGCAGGGATTTCAATTGAGTTGCCCGTTTCTACCGAAGTGTTGATTCACTTCCGTTTCGGTTGAGAAATGGGCGCTCGTAGGTCCAAAAATTAGCAAAGGTCATGCCAAATTTTTTGATCGATATTTGTGCTAACTTTTTGCCTCTTTTTTAGTAATAAAGCGCAAACATGTCGACTAACGACGAGGACGGTCCTTCTAAACAAATGAGCATCGAGGATCTAGCCCGAGAGGCCAACAAGTCGTTCTGGGGGCCGTCCCAAAAGCATGAGGAGGCGGAGGAGATGAGAATGACACCACCACCGACGACCGTTGTCGGAGGTGCTGGGGGCGAGGAAGATCCAGATTACGAGGGGGACGACGACGACTACGACGGAACTAGTGAAGGCAGGGAGGAGGGTAACACCACCACGGATGGTGGCGAGCGCACAGATGGTGGTAGCGGCAACCCGGCCACCATATAGAAGAAGAAGAAGGATATTAAGGATCAGAAGCCGCAAGTGCTCTCCAACGTCTATGATGAGTTCACCGAGGTCACAGAAGGTGGCCAACCCATTGCGCCTTCATCGATTGCCTGCGGGTACGGCATGCAACTCGAGTGCATCGTTCGGGAAAGCATGTCGATCAACACGAAGTACATCCGACGTAATCATGCTTTGGTCGAGAACCTCCTTAAGAAGCTTCACAAGCGATACACATTCCCAGAGAAGTTCAGAAACCTGGAGAGTAATAAGAACCCGGTGAACAAACTAGCACTGACAAAGATGAGCAACGCTTGAGCAGCTGGAAAACCCGGGTAAAGAACAACATTGACAAAGGTGAAAGCTGGGAGATTATAAGTAGGAAAAATACGATGCTCGACGAAGAAGATTTCAAGATATTCAAGGCGGACTTAGATACCACTGCCTCTAAAGCATGGACTGAGTGGGGAAAGACTATGCGAGAGAAGAACATAGGTAACCACCGGCTTGGAAGTGGCAGATACAGAGGGAAATAACCCATTTGGGACAAGGAGGACGCCGAGCTTGAATGCCTGGGTAAAGAGAACCCATGGCATAAAATCACAGACATGCAGATCCGACAATTTGTCCGGGCCCGCTACTACCTGGACCCTATTACAGGGGAGTTCGTCACCGACGACCCGGATGTGAAGGCCTTTGAGGATGAGCTGGTAAGGAATTTACTGTGGATCTCTCATTAAAATAATTAAGCCAAGAATCTAAATGCATGCATGGGTTCACCTCTCCTTGTATCTCTGCAGGAGAAGGAATTGAACGCTAGCGAGGACTTGTCGTCCCAAGATTCGGCAGCGGAGCCATGGGACACTGTTTTTAACAGGGCGACGAATAATTACAAGAAGAGGGAGAATAAGTTGCCGCCAAAATCAGTTGGCCGTGTGTCCGGCTTCGGTACAAGCATGAAGTTTACCAAGTACTACAAAGAGGACGCAAAGAAGAGGAGGGAGAGGAAGAACCAATCGGCGGCTAAAGATAAAGCCGAGGTTGAAGAACTGAAGTTGAAGGTGAAGACATTAGATGCAAAAGTGGACGAGAAAGCAATGGCCAAGTTATTGGAGGAGAAGCTTCGCGCGATCATCCCCCCTGGGTTGATGGAGGGGCTAGCTGTTTGGAACGCGGGAGGTCGACAGGGGCCAATAAACGTGCCCAGATTTAGCAGCAGCAACTCGAGCATCAACATTAACACGTCGCTGTACTTGGTGACCCCGCCGGCCACCATCGCCATGGCGCAGCCGCAAGAGCTTGTTGTCGCACAACTACCCCCTGCTACTCCCGCCAAAAATACCAGTATCGCACAGCCGGCGGTGGCACCAGTACCGCGGGAGAACGCTGATGATAGGCCTGCCACCGGGATCGGCCGTGTGTCGACATTAGCCGAGCTCAACGCCCTCACCAAGGTAACTAATATCATACTCCGCTTCATCTTCTTTATGCGCCTTTGGTGACTGCCACCTCGATCATGATGCCCAACACATATGTGTCGATATTCAGGACGCTGCTTGCGTACTACTCCACAAAGTTGCTAGCGGCGAGTTGAAGGATGTTGCCAAGGGCAATATCATACAACCGGCGAACCACACGATGCACAACAATGCAATGGACGATGCCGTGATGAGGGTCCGGATTGCTCGGGTGTTGCCAGGGTGCGACGACATGGACCCCCCTTTCAACCTCAGGGAGCCTACGAACACAAGACCCTTGCAGAATGCCACGGCTGGCCCTTGACATGGCCAAAGACTCAAATTCGTCTTACGGGGCACCTAAGCGCCACCTCGATCGTACGGCCACCACCTCGGATGCCACCTGTCACCGGCGCCACCTCGATCGTCCGGCCACCACCTTGAAAGCCACTTGTCGTCGTCGCCACCACCAGTCACCACCACCAACTGTTGGGAGCGTGTGGGCCGCCCCAAGGTGATGCCGCCGTCGCAACGCAACCGCCGTCGCCCCCGCCACCACCATCACCACATGGCGGCAACAACGATGATGATGAAGAATTTGTCAACATCGATGACTACATCAACACCGGCGCCGGCATAGGATTGCACATGCCTGCTGTGGATGAAGAACCCTTCGTCGCTCGTGAGGGTCAAGGTGGGCGTCCCACTACATGCACACAATGCCTGGTCTTCCATGGTTTATCTCAAGAGACGCCTCTGGCCGCTGATCAACAGGAGAAACCTGTTGGATTCGTCTTTAGCCCTGGCACACTCCAAAAGGCGGTCGTTGAGCACTTAGCATCCCAGTGGAGGAGTCTGCTCAGAAGACGAAGAAGCACATGAAGAGAGGTAAGAAAGCCGAGAGCCAACCTCCTCCGAAGAGGATCCGGGCTAAGGATGACGTCGTACCAGCCCACGAGGATGGCTTGCCCAGGATACATATAGCCAGTGAAGCGACATCGACTCGGAGCTGCCCGCCTTCTTTGGTGGACATATGCTCGCTTTGAGTGATAGTATCAAGACACTAGAGGGCATTCTTCTTAAAGACAAAGATCCAAATTACCCGGTTTTCACTGTCAAGGTGCCATCGGACGTGGACTTCGTCCATGAAGCCCCCGCGGATGTGTTCTTCATAGCGTACGAGGACGTCTTCAAGCCGTTTCTCTCGAAACGACTGGACTATAACATGGTCCGCCTATTCGCGCTCAATCTGGCGATGAAGACCAAGAGAGAGCAGACCCCCTACATCGGGATAGTGGATCCCTACTACATGCGTGATAGCTAGTTGAGGGAAGGATCTGAGACGCGTGCCAAGGCGACGGCGTATCTCGAGAAGTTCATGGTGGACCACAAGAGGACGAACACACTTCTTTTTTCCTTTCTTTCCCGAGTAAGTACACAAACCCCCTAGCATTGTTAACTTATGATTTCTTATAGCTTTCTTCCTTTTCCCTTTTCGAACATCCCGTTTCAATCGTGTTGTGCAAAGACAAATACTGCACACTCATCGTCATTTGCACAAAGTACTCGATAGCATCGTATTTCAACTCGGCGAGTCAGAAGAAGAAGGACTACACCAGAATAAGGGGTGTTTTGAATGAGGCTCTCGAGGGCTACGCTAAAAAGGGATGCCCCTTCGTCAACAAGGGGGAATGTATCAAGGATGACAAGCACGTGTTCAAGCACGTGCTCGAGTTCCCCTGTGTCAAGGAGCCGACTACTAGCGACGCCAAGGAGGCCTTCTACGCCATGCATCACCTTAAAGGGTTTGTCCGGGATTGCCAGAACCTAACTCTGCCATCTAGTTTCCGAGCATGGGCCGAAAATTTGGCGCGAAGGGACGATGATGATCTTAGAGAAGACTTCCATCGCATCCAGGTTAAGTTGTCGGAAATCATCGTGGAAGATGTCAACACAAGGGGAGGGGTCCTAAAACACAACAGAGGGTTGACTAAGAGGGAGATTGAAAATATTCTTCGTCAATAGGGTGACAACAGGACGTGGATGATGAAGGATGGCTATCTACCATTCCCGAAGCCGAGCGTTAGCAATTCTCAACATTGATCGATGTGTGCGCCTAGAATTATCATAGATGTCTATGTGTAGTGTTGTGTCACAAACTATATACTACCATGGTCGTATGTTGTAAACTTCACTATTGTGGTCGTTGTCGTCGAAGTTCTATGATTATGATCGATGTGCTATCTTCTATGTTTACTGATCTTTTGCTTTAGTTTATGTGAATATATATGCATGTGAACCAATTTAGTTCTTTGTGTTGCATGATTTACTTATATGCCTTATCTATAGAGATGACGAAGTGGTATGTGGTGTACAAGGGTTGGGTTCCAGGAGTCTATGATGAGTGGGATGACTGTCAGAAACAGGTGAACAAGTTTAGCGGCAACAGCTACAAAGGATACGCGACTCGAGAGGAGGCGGTAGACAAGTGGAGGAACCACCCGTGGAAGGAGAACCGGATGAAGATATTGCTAGTGCTCTTGTTCTTGCTCACCGTCATCACAGCTATATTCTGTTTGATTCTAGTGTAGGCGATGAACACTTCATTTGTAATGTGATGAGATGGTGAACTTTGTAACAAACACTTGTATAAATGTAACAAACACTTCATTTGACTTGTATTGTAATATGATGACCACTTGTCTATCTCGTTCGGGCTCTAAGTAGTGTGATGGCACTATATTCGTGTTTGTATTATATTTATTTTCATATACTAAGTCAAATATACTGTTTCTGTATAATACTGTATAATACATGTATAATACCTGTATAATACTATATATTTGGACAAGTTTCGATTTTTTTAATACCTGATATTCAAACCAGTGGCGCATCGTTTTTACCTTCTGTGGCGCATAGAGCTTCAGTGGCGCATTTTCTAGAATGCGCCACTGAATAGAGTCCTGTGGCGCATCAACCAAAATGCGCCACAAAAGTATCATGACTTCTGTGGCGCATTTCAGAATGCGCCACAGAAGTTTTCATCAGTGGCGACGTAACAGTGGCGTCCCTGCCATGCGCCACAGAAGACCAATATAGATGCTCCACTGATGAAGGATTTCCTAGTAGTGGTACTAGGAATGGATTGGATGTCCAAACATAAAGGATTAATTGACTATGCCAAGAAAGCCATAACAATGACCAGTATAGCCGGAATATCAGTCGAGCATGTATCTGAAACCTTGCCCCGCCAATTAAAGTGCAACAAGAGTATAGGCCAACCAACCATTGACCAGGTCCGGATAGTCTGTGAATACCCTGATGTATTTCCAGATGTTTTGCCCGGTATGACCCAGACCAGGATATCGAGTTTATCATTGAAATAATCCCTGGAACCGGACCCATAGCCCAGAGACCATATAGTATGAACCCGTCTGAACTAGTGGAACTGAAGAAGCAACTAGATGCCATGCTGCAAATTGGATTGATTCAACCAAGTGCGTCGCTATGGAGATCACCTGTCTTGTTTATGGACAAGAAGGATGGAGGTAACAGTTTGTGTACGGATTATCGGAAGTTGAATGATGTCACCATCAAGATCAAGTACCCGTTGCCAAAGATAGAAGACCTGTTTGACCAGTTGACTGGTGCCAAAGTGTTTTCTAAGATTGATCTTAGAACTGGCTATCATCAACTCAAGATTCGCGCAGAGAATATTCCAAAGACCTCCTTTACCACCAGATATGGATTATATGAGTATACTGTCATGTCTTTTGGATTAACCAATGCCCCCGCTTATTTCATGAACCTCATGAATAAGATTTTTATGGACTTCCTAGATAAGTTTGTCGTTGTTTTCATCGATGACATTCTGATTTATTCCAAATCAGAAGAAGAACATGAGCTACACCTAAGAACCATCCTTGGAACTCTTAGGGAGCATCAGTTGTATGCCAAGTTTAGCAAATGTGAATTCTGGTTACAGGAGGTAGGATTCCTCGGACACATCGTATCAGCCAGAGGAATTGCCATTGACCCTTGATACGTCCAAAACGTATCTACTTTCTCGAACACTTTGCTATTGTTTCTTCTCTAAACTTGTGTGATTTGGATACATCTAACACGGACTGACGCTGTTTTTAGCAGAATTACCTTGGTGTATTGTTTTTGTGTAGAACATGAACTATCAGGAAAAATACCGGAAAATATGTCAAAAACTAGTTCTCACCAGAAGATCCACGGAGCCAGAAGGGGAGACAGAGAGGAGGCCTGGGGGCCCCAGACCCACCCGAGGTGCGGGCCCACCTGATCCCGTGCCTGGAGGGGGTTTTGCCACCCCAGGCAGCTCCTCGGCCTCCCTCCGCGCCTATAAGTTGCCTTCTGACCTAAAAACAAAGGGGGGTTCGATAGTTTTCCAGAAAGAGTTCCGCTCTGCCCCCGCACCAGAAACCAATATTCGGATCCAGAAACTCCGTTCTGGCACCCTTCCGGGACATGGAAATTGGAGAGGATCATCGCCATCGTCATCACCAACGCATCTCCATCAACCACCTATGTTTACCTCATCCATGAGTGAGTAATCCCCCGCAGTAGGCTTGGGGATGGTAGGGATTGCATGATTTCTATCATGTAATCGAATAAGATTTGTTAGGGGCATAGTGCCTAGTATCTCTATTAGTGCTATTTGACTTTGTTGAAACTTGTTGTGCTTAATGCTTGTCACTAGGGCCCGAGTGCCATGAACTCAGATATGAACTTATTATTAAATCATTATGATAGTATTGTTTATGATCTTATCTACAAGTTGTGTACACATATCATTGTCTGGATCCAAAGGCCCCAAAGTGACAATAATTGGGACAACCGGAGGGGATGGCTGTGGTGTGAGGATCACATGTGTTCACAGAGTGTTAATGCTTTACTCCGGTGCTCTATTAAAAGGATCACCTTAATTTCTAGTAGTTCCCTAGAGGCCCCGCTGCCATGGGCTGGCTGGACAGAAGATGTTGTGCAAGTTATCATTGCGAGCACGTATGACTATATTTGGAGCACATGCCTAGGATTTTTTAGTACTTGGATGCTTGTTATTATTTATCTGCAATGCCCTAGATCTTGAAGTTACATGTTTAGACTCATCCATGCAACGCCCGTCCATCCATCCCTATGCCTACCGTGACTCGAATCCTCATCGTTATCGTATCACATTACTTCTCCTGCTTTTCACTATATTGCTTGTCGCTTGTTGCTACATCGATAAACTTCTGTGAGCAAGAAATATTTCCAGGTGCAGCTGAACTGACAACTCAGTTGTTAAGGCTTGCAAGTATTCTTTGGCTCCCCTTGTGTCGAATCAATAAATTGGGTAATACTACCCGCGAAGACTATTGCGATCCCCTATACTTGTGGGTCATCAACCCTGCGAAGGTGAAGGATGTTGAAGATTGGCAAGCCCCAACCACTCAAACCCAAGTTCGTGCATTTCTCGGATTAGCGAGGTACTATCGAAAGTTTGTAGAAGGATTCTCGAGTATTGCAATACCCATGACCCAATTGCTGAAGAAGGACAAGAAGTTTGAATGGACAGACAAATGTGAAGCGACTTTTCAAGAACTCAAGAGGAGATTGATTTCAGCCCCAATCTTGATCATGCCGGATATCAATAAGCCCTTTGATGTATATTGTGATGCATCCAAGATTGGTCTCGGATGTGTGTTGATGCAAGAAGGCAACATAGTATCTTATCTATCCCGACAACTAAAGCAGCATGAGTAGAATTATCCAACCCATGACCTTGAACTAGCAGCCGTAGTTCTAGCCCTGAAGACATGGAGGCATTATCTTATGGGAAACCGTTGTGAGATTTATTCGGATCACAAGAGCATAATGTATATATTCACTCAGAAGGAGCTGAATATGAGGCAGAGAAGATGGATTGAGCTAATCAAGGACTATGATCTGGACATTCACTATCACCCCGGTAAAGCTAATGTGGTAGAAGATGCCCTTAGTAGATTGCCGTGCCGCTTGAACTCCATGATTTTGAAGGAGCAACCAAGTTTGCACAAGGAGATGGAAGATTTTAGAATGGAATTAGTAAGTGAAGGATTTTTGGCTAGTATAGAACTTCAACCCACTTTGATCAGTCAGATCAAGGAGGCGCAGAAAGGAAATGCTAGTATCGACGGAATCAAACATCGTATCGGTACATGCAAAGTACCCGAATTCACCGAGGATGAAGAAGGAGTGCTATGGTACAAAGGACGTCTCTGTGTACCAGCAGATTCAGAGTTGAAAGAAGTTATTTTGAAGGAGGCCCATGATACTCTTTATTCTATCCACCCCGGAGGAACAAAGATGTATCAGGATCTAAAGGAGCAATTTTGGTGGCATAAGATGAAGAGAGAAATTGGAAGCTACATCGCCAAGTGTAATATTTGTCAGAGAGTCAAGGCAGTACATCAAATAACCGCAGGAATGTTGCAACCATTACAGATTCGAGAATGGAAATGGGATTCAGTTGGAGTGGACTTTATCACCGGATTGCCTACTTCTAGTAGAGGAAATGTCTCTATTTGGGTCATAGTTGACAGATTGTCCAAGGTAGCACATTTCTTACTAGTCAAGACCACCTACCAAAGTTCGAAGCTAGCGGAGTTGTACATCGCTAGAATCGTCAGTTTGCACGGAGTTCCCAAGAACATCGTATCAGATCGAGGAACTCAGTTTACCTCGAGATTCTGGAAGAAAGTCCAAGAAGGTCTAGGAACCCGACTAGATTTCAGCACATCGTATCACCCTCAAACCGATGGACAAACGGAGTGAGTAAATCAAATACTCGAAGATATGTTGAGAGCATATGTGCTAGAGTATGGATCTAAATGGGAAGACTGTCTGCCTTTCGCAGAATTTTCATACAACAACAGTTATCAAGCTAGTTTGCAAATGGCCCCATTTGAATTCATGTATGGAAGGAAGTGTCGCACCCCTTTGAATTGGTCGGAAGTAGGAGAGAGTCGGATCTTCAGACCCGACATCCTACGAGAAGCAGAAGAGAAAGTTCACAAGATTCGTGAGCACCTCAAGACCGCCCAATCCAGACAGAAGAGTTACGCCGACAAGAGACGTCGAGACCTCGCTTTCAATATCGGAGATTTTGTGTATCTCAAAGTGTCGCCTTTGAAGGTAATGTAGTGTTTCCAAATCAAAGAAAAGTTAGCCCCTAGATATATCGGACCTTTCAAAATTTTGAACCGTTGAGGATAAGTATCGTATCAATTGTAACTGCCGGAAGAAATGTCAGCAGTGCACAATGTGCTCCATATATCCTTACTTCGCAAATGCCTTGAAGTTCCGGAGAAGACCGAAGTTTTCAAGAACATTGATCACCGCACCATAGAGATCATCGATGACCTTACGTATCACGAAGTACCCATTCGTATTTTGGAGGAAGCTTTCAGAACCACCCGGACCTGAAGCATAAAGTTTCTCAATATTCAGTGGAGCAACCACACTGAAGAAGAAGTTACCTGGGAGCGAGAAGATCACATCAAGACGGAGTTTCCCGATCTTTTTAAATCTTAGGTAATCTTTTTTATTATTTCTCAAATCTTGGGAAGAGATTTTGTTTAAGGAGGGAAGGTTTGTAACATCCCAAAAATATTTATCATGATTATCAAACTCTAATCACTAAAATTAGGGTTAACAAAAACTTTGATTAAATAAAAATCATATGAATGCATGTGTGTATGTGATGATTGAATGAATGCATAAATGGAGTTGTGTGATTAACATAAATAGCAAGAAATGGATTAAAGATGAAAATAACATCATCTAAAACGTTTCCAAGTAGAAACAAATCAAGAGGAAATCAAATAGGGCAAATGGTCATTTTTGCCAATATTGCTCACTAGGTCACTTTGAGTGTTTCTAGTCCAAGATTTCAAACAGAAACTTTTCCATTTCTTTTCACCCCTTGCAAGACCAAGTAAAAGTGAATCAAATCCCACCTTTCAAACTTGCATAAACATTTAGTAACCCCATTCAAATGACAATTTAAAATTGAATCTTTGTGATATGTGAAGATCACACATTTCAAAAACCCAACCAAACTAGTGCCCCTTGACCAATCCAACTAACCATATACTCCCTAGTATGTAACTAGCAAACCCACCAAGTTTGAACCCAAAATTCAAATTTGAATTTCTTTCAGCCATTTCATCAAACACCTTGTGATCAGCAAACAACAAAACATCAACACTATTTGTAGCAGTGATTGTGGCCAACCTTGTTCCCTCTCTGGTTGCAGCAAGCTCTTAGTAGATCATCTAGCCTCTTTAACAATCCTTAGCACCACTATGAGCAAGCATAGCCATCAATGGTGAACATGCCGAGAGCACTATTGCCATCCCCATGTCGCCATCAAGCTAGAGGAAGCACTAGCCTCGCTAACCTAGTCTGGGACACGCAACACCGTCCACCGCCACCCCCTGTCCAAGCCCCGAGCGTAGCCATCCACTAGACCACAAGCCAAGCTCACGCCCAGTTTCTTTGCGTGTGTGCCGAGAGTGCGCCAGTGTGCCGTCAGCGACACGAGCCCACAGACCGCGTGCCGCCCTTGCTGCTTGCATACATGATCGCCAGCACCCCAGTAACCCGCCAGGCATCCCTGTTCGCCGCTGCACGGACCATGCATGCTATGTGCCATTAAAATCCCCGTCGTACCCGCCTAGAGCGCCGCGACGTTCCGACCATTTAGCACCTCCCCGCACCGCATGACCATGCCGTTGAGATTCGCTAGGGAGCACAGAACCGCCCCCTATCATCGCCCATGCCCTTAGCACGCTGTGCCGACGACATCGACTAGCTCAAACTCTTCACACCATCTCACTCCCGGAGCAAGGTGAGCACCTGGTGGCCAGAATTTCACCAGAGTTCGCCGCTGTAGAGGAGGAGATGCGCTGTCGATTGGAGCCACCCCAGGAGGAGCTACTGATACCAGGAGAATCCCCGTCATCGACTTCGTCGTTCGCCCCCATTGCCGACCATCGCCGACCATCGCCGGAGCCCCAGTGAGCCTCCAATGACCCCCACTGGCCGCGCTAGGGTTCTGTCTCGCCGGAGTTGTTCGACGTGGATGATGAACCGAAGCCGTTTGATTAGAGCTAGATCGCACGGCCTAGATTGCCCCGTAGCGCTTCGCCACTCGCTGTCTCACTGACTAGTGGGGTCGCTCACTTAACTAGCCCGTGTGTGTGCTGTGCATAGTGGGCCGGCCCAATGAAACCTCCCGCGCGACCCATTAATTCAAACTTAGTTTTATTCATTTAATTTCAAACTCAGTTCTGTACCTAGATTCAAAAATCAACCCAGCTCGATTCACTAAACTAAAATGCATGAAACCAATTTTGTTAGAAAGGTACTGGAGTGCTTAATCAAAGCCCATTGGATTCATTCATTTAGATTTGTAGATCACCCATGGTAAAAATAACAAGGCAGAAGCTTTTCTGCATTCAAACATTTTCAAAATTCAACCATGAAAGCTTTTGAGTTGATTCCAACTCTCAAAAATCACATTTAACCATACCTTTCAGAATATATAAAAATATATATAGGGTTACTTGCAGAAATAATGATCAAGTAATAAAAGAATGCCACATAGGCCATTCTAGTCATTTTATTTAATTAAAATAAAAAGGTTAAACCTTATTAAATTGTGACACCACTTTAAATCACATTCCCATGTACTGAAATATGTGGTGATGACATGTGTCAACATGATCCCATGTTTGAGTTGGATAATATTAAATCTTAAGTAGTTTTTTAGTGAGTAGAAATTACTTTTCTAAAATAAAATAAATAAGACAGGTGCTTTAATCTTTGTGATAATAGTGATGATGCTAGATCATCTAGTGTGAACCTTTGTGTAATAAATAGAGTAGTTAGGAATTGTGTGGTGATTGTGTACCTCGTATTTATTAATAGACGCTAGTACCGACCAAGGATACGAGGAGGAAGGAGAATACTACGAGGAAGAAGCCGAGGAGAACTTCAACCACTGCTCTGCAGAAGGCAAGCTATTAACTGAGCAAGCTAAACCTTGCAAGCTAACACTTGCAACTTAGCAAGCTACTACTTGCATTGTTACATATGCAAGCCTATACTTGCAATCTTGCAAGCCTTTCTACATAAGTTGACCTAACAAGCTTACACCTTGATGATACCCAATCCTAGTTTTATTTGCAAACTTAGTATTTTATTTTCTTTATCAAAGCCTTCTATCAAAAGTTTATTTAGTGATTTGTAGATATTAGAAGGATAATTGAAGGTATCATAAAGAGCATAAAACTTGGCCTAAGTTAGATAATCTTGATGTCACCCTGAGGCATAAGATTGAACTTAGATAAGATACACTTGTTTACCACCCCTCATTAGTATTGATCCCCCACTTGTAGATGCTAGTGCTAAGCATAAAACTTGATCAACTTTAGATGGGAATACTTGGTGAAAATGGTTATGAAAACCTTAGAATGATGAGTCATTCTACTGAAATGTTTTGACATGTGTTTCCGAACACCAGATGATTTTGATGATGAAAATGTTAAGGCATGAGCCCTAGCCCTTTATAAAACTGATGGTTGTCTGGATGCGATACCATTCCAATTTTACCGTATAACCACAATACCCGAAAATTGGGTAGGGCTTGACTCGAAAATTATATACCTTAGTATGGGTTCCCTTGCGGCCAAGATTTGAGCTGAGCCTACCTTGTGAAGATTGTCCACCTGTGCAGTACCCAAGATGACAGTTGGTCATTGTTGGGAGGCCAAACTCACAGGATAGGTGCCTATACTAGGGCGTGTAATGGAAAGGTTAGGATTGATTATCCGCATACTGAGTATGATGAATTCAGGAATTGTTCCTGATGGATGTGTTGAATGTTTTGGTGAAAGTGTACAATCTCTGCAGAGTGTCAAACTATTCGAATAGCCACGTCCGTGGTTATGGACAGTTGGAGTGGCCATACTGTTCTGTCATCAAATGTTTTCAAAATGACTTAAAGAGTACTCATGGCTTTGTCCCTGGCTATTCCCGTGGCCAGACTATGAGGAGGAGTATCAGGAAGATGGACAACAGGAAGGTTACGACAACTAGGATCATCTCCCATCGTCAACATTGCCTGTGACCATGGAGATGGAGCTTCGCCCATGCTATCATTATCTTTACGTTATTCCGCTGCTTGAATTGTATTAAGAACTGGATCATGAGATCCTTATTTGTGTAAGACCTTATGTATGGTTTGGTAATGGATGATGTACTGTGATATCAAATCTATTATGTCTCGCAAAAATGGTAATCCAGGGATTGCGATGTATGGCATAACACGCATCTGGGATTAAAAATCCGGGTGTTGACAAGCGATGCGTCCAGGGACCCCGCGAGTCGACCCGCAGTTGGATCCAGCGGTGGCAGGACCTGTGGTACAACGCGGCTGGCATCCACCCAGACACAGCGATTCACTGCTTTAAGACCTCGTGCCGCTACGAGCCCTTGGTCGCCAAGATCAAGCGAGTGTACAAAATACTCGACAACATACCGGACCTCCTCGAGATCACCAAACGGTACACGGAGGAGGACCTGAACCAAGAAACCGACGATGAGTCGGGAGGAAACCGCCGCACGAGCAGCCACGACAACGGCAAACGTCTCGAGCTACGCTACAGCAACACTCGTCTCACCGGCAAGCTCCGCGGTGACGGGCGAGTCGACTTCGTCACCAACGCCAGCTATGCTCCGCGCGAGCCCAAGAGCTTCCGCCGCGACGGAGGCCAACGTCGCGATGGCGACAACTACAAGGCGAAGTCGAGGTTCGACCCCGCGGATCTCCTCAACCAGCCCTGCATGTTCCACAGCAGGGAGGGGAAGCCCGCCACGCACATGACCACCGACTGCCACTCGCTGAGGGAGATCGAGAAGGCACGACGCGCAAGGGAGGACCCCAACAACCACCCGCCAAACGGTGGGGCATTCGGCAATGACGTGGGATCGCTCCACACCTTCACCGGGTTCAGCACCAAGCGCGAGAAGAAGGCCATCACTCGCGCCGTCGCCATCAACACGGTGTCCCAGGTCGACGTCCCGCGCTTCCTCAACTGGTCCGAGCAGCAGATCACCAGGAGTCGCGAAGATCACTCGCCATGGATCGAATATCCGGGACGAGTCGCCTTGGTGGTCAAGCCCAAGGTGGGAGACTATTGGCTCCCGAGACGCTGATGGACGGCGGAAGATCCATCAACATTCTCTACTTGGAAACGTTCAGGCGGCTGCGGCTCCCGCAGTCGATGATTGAGACGACCGACACCACCTTCCACGACATTGTCCCCGGTCGGAAGGCGTACCCGATCGGCAAGGTGACTCTCCCAGTCACCTTCGGCACTCCAGCGAACTTCTGCACCGAGTGGATCGTCTTCGAGCTGGTGCCCTTCAACAGCCCCTACCACTGTGTCTTGGGGCGGCAGGCATTTGCCAAATTCATGGCGGCGCCCCACTACGCATACAACGCGATGAATCTCCCAGGGCCGTGCGGCATCATCATCGTCCACGGCGACCCCGGCATGGCCACCGAGTGTGAGGCCAAAGTCGTCGAGCTCGCCGACGCCGTCATAGCGACAGAAGCCAACCACGCGGAGGAGCTCGCCAAGTACGCGAGCGGGGTCAACAATGACGTCCTCACAATACTCAAGAAGCCCAACTCGGAGGGCGGTGGCTCCACCGCCTTCGAGGCAACAACGCACACCCGCACCGTCGAGCTGGTCCCTGGCAACTCCAGCCAGACGATGACGATCGGGACGGGCATGAGCCCAGCATAGGAAGGCGCGCTCATCGAGTTCCTATGTGAGAATCGCAACATTTTCGCATGGAAGCCATCCGACATGCCTGGTGTCCCGAGGGAACTCGCTGAGCACAAACTCAACGCCGACCCTAAAGCGCGACCCGTCAAACAGTTGCTGCGGCCCTTCAATAAAGAGCGCCGCCGAGCAATCGCCGAGGAGGTGCAAAGTCTACTCGCTGAAGGCTTCATTAGGCCAATCAAATACTCCAAGTGGCTGGCAAACCCAGTCCTGGTCGAGAAGAAAAATGGGACCTGAAGAATGTGTATCGATTACACAAACCTAAACACCGCATGTCCGAAGGAGTAGTTCGTCCTCCCACGGATTGATCAAATCATCTACTCGACCGCGGGCTCGAAGTCGCTGTGCTTCCTTGACGCCTACTCTGGTTACAACCAGATCAAAATGGCAGTCGAGGACGAGGAGAAGACGGCGTTTATCACGCCATTTGGAGCATTCTGCTACACCGCTATGACCTTCGGCCTCAAGAACGCCATGGCGACCTACCAGAGGTGCATGCAGGAGTGCCTTGCGAGCCAAATTGGCCGCAACATCCACGTCTACATCGATGACGTGGTGGTGAAATCCACTCGCCAGGGCGATCTACTCGCCGACCTGGCAGAAACCTTTGCAAACCTGTGGAGGTATAAGATCAAGCTAAATCCAGGAAACTGCACCTTCGGTGTACCTACTGGACAGTTGCTGGGGTACGTCATCTCCAAACGAGGGATCGAGGCGAACCCCACCAATATCAACACGATCGCCCGGCTCGGCAAACCCGAGTGCCTACACGATGTCTAGAAGTTGGCCGGGCGAGTCGCGGCTCTCAGTCGCTTCATCCCCCGGCTAGGCGAGAAGGCGATGCCCCTCTACCGCCTAATGCACAAGAACCCCACGTTCTAGTGGGATAAGGAGGCAGACAAAACGCTCCACGCACTCAAGGAGGTGCTACTCGCGGCCTCGCTACTCGCGGCCCCTGTCGACAAGGAGCCCAAGCTCGTCTACGTCATGGCCTCCGAGCGAGTCGTCAGCGCCGTCATGGTCATCGAATGACCAGAAGAGGGCAAGGAGCGCCCGGTGCAGCGACCTGTATACTACATCAGCGAAGTCCTCACTGTGTCACGTCAGCGCTACCCGCAGTACCAGAAATTGGTCTATGCGGTGTTCAGAGCCCAGCGGCGACTGCCGCACTACTTCCAAGAGCACCCAATCATGGTCGTTTCCTCAGCACCGTTGCAGGACATCATCCGCAACCGTGAGGCGACCGGGCGAGTCGCCAAGTGGGTCGTGGAGATTGGAGTCCACAACGTCAGGTATGAGCCGCGCAAGGCAATCAAGTCGCAGGCTCTAGCAGACTTTCTCGCCGATTGGGAGGAGGCGCAGCAGCCAGAGAAACTGCCATAACTCCACTACTGGTCGCTACACTTCGATGGCTCCAAGAACGCAGATGGCGCAGGGGCAGGGATAATCCTCACATCCCCAAAGGGAGACAAGCTGCGCTACATCCTATACCTCGACTTCACCCCCTGCACTAACAACATGGCCGAGTACGAGGCGCTTCTCCACGGCATGCGAGCAGCCAAAGAAATGAAAATCAATCGTTTGCGCTGCTACGGTGACTCGGACCTCGTCGCTGGGCAAGTCGATGACACTTGCGATGCAGTCTCTCCCACCACGGCGGCATACCGCCAAGCAGTGGACCAGCTGGGAGGCCACTTTGCTGGCTACTCCGTCGAGTGGATCGATCGGCGCAAGAACGAGGAAGCCGATGCCATCTCTCGCATCGGGTCGGCTCGCCCCGCGCCACCCGCCTGCGTCTTCCTCGACACCATCACCAAGCCTCCCGTCTCTCCCCCACGGGAGATCGACATCAGAATTCCGCTGCAACCAGAAGAAGCCCTGGTCGCCATGCTCGTCGAGCCAAGCGACCAGACCACGCCATACATCGCCTACCTAGAGGGAGGAACCCTACCCACTGACGAGACGGAGGCCCGGATGATAGTACAACGCTGCAAATCCTTCATCATCATCAACGGCAAACTCCACAAACGTAGCGTGACCGGCATGTTCTAACGTTGCGTCCAACCCGCAGAAGGTCGCAAGATCCTCAACGACATCCACGCTGGAGACTACGGCCACCACGCTGGCGCTTGCTCCCTAGTCGCCAAGGTCATGCGACACGGTTTCTACTAGCTCACCGCGCACGCTGACGTGGTCGACATCGTCCAACACTGCGTCGGGTGCCAGAAGTACGCCAACCAGACTCACGCCCCGAGCTCGGCGCTCAAGACCATCCCCATCACCTGGCCATTCGCCGTGTGGGGGCATGGACATGGTAGGCCCCTTCAAGAAGGACCCTTCTGGCTTCACCCACCTCCTAGTCGCAGTCGACAAATTCACAAAGTGGGTGGAGGCCAAGCCAGTCCGCAAGTGCAATGGGAAGACCGCCACCAAGTTCCTACGCGAGATCATCCATCGCTACAGGTTCCCGCACAACATCATCATGGACAACGGAACCAACTTCGCCAAAGGATCCATGGCCTAATTTTGCAAGGAGCACCACATACGACTCGACCTCGCCTCAGTCGCCCACCCAGAGTCCAACGGCCAGGCGGAACATGCCAACCAGAACATCCTCCATGGCCTGAAGCCGCGACTGCAAGTTCCCCTCGAGCAAACTCCTGGGTGCTGGGTCAAAGAGCTCCCCTCCGTCATCTGGGGCATCCGCACCTCCATCAATAGGTCGACAGGGTTCACCCCCTTCTTCATGGTGTACGGTGCTCGCTGCGGGTGGTCAACGACGCGGAGGCCGACAACGAGCTCGCACGCCAGGACGGAGTCGACCAGCTCGATGAAGCACGCGACCTAGCTCGCTCCCACACCGCCATCTATCAGCAAGGACTTCGCCGCTACCACAACCGGCGAGTGCGGACTCGCACCTTCCAGGAAGGCGACCTGGTACTACGTCTGATGCATGACAAGAAGGGCATGCACAAGCTCTCTCCCCCTTGGGAGGGACCATTCGCCATCAGGCGAGTCCTGGGCAACGACGCCTACTACCTCATCGACGTCCGAGGCGACGGAAAACTCGACGTCAAGCGGCCATGGAATCTAAACCTCCTACGGAAGTTCTACTCCTAGAACTCCAGACATGTACCTCCTACCCGCTATGAAATAAAGATCGATTCGCAAAAATTGTGTCCACTCTCCATACCTTGTGCCATTCGCACTCGTAATAACAGCGCTATGCTACTCGCGGAAGTCAACCCTTGGTTACGCGACCGGCACGGCCAAGTAGTGCGGTATGAGGGCACCGAAAAAATTCGGGCCTTGTACCGTCCACGAAAAAAGCCAACCCGGAGCCCCATCGGAGTCGCCTCGCTCGACTAGCTTTCCGAGGCAAGACAACCGCATTCGCTTGCCACAGCGACCCAGTCCTACACATCCTTGGCGCAGCGACTCGAACGGCTAAGTACCACGCTCGGGGAATGGCGCCGGTCCAAACAGGAGCGACTAGGGAAAACGCCAAGTATGAGAGCGCGTCCTGGACTCGCCACACGACTGGACCTACGGATCAGGTGGAGCGACGCGGCTAGTACAACGCGCCCCATCCTCACCTACCTCGGGCATGCGACTAGAACCGCCAAGTACCACGCTCGGGGACTCGGACACCCGACCCTGTTCGCGCCCGGGAAAACGGCCAAGTACAGAGCACCCCTTGGAGTCGCCATGCGACTGGCTTTCCAAGCCATGGCGAGTCGACCACACCTTACTAACATTTTAAACAACATGCATATACATAAAAACGAGGTAAACCCCATAAAATGGTGGACGCGCTTGGGGACTCGCACAACCAACAATCAAATCAAAAACATTGACAAAAGAATCCTTGCATTACTTAAAGCAGCAAAATTTGTTCGCTTACAAGGGCAGTTACATATCTATTCTAACTAACGCCAGTCGGCAAACTAGTCTACTCAGCAGGCTTCGATGATGAGGCGCCACCACTCCTGCGACGGCGGATAAAGGGAACCCATGGGTTCGAAGGGTAAGTCGTGAGAGCACCCGCCATGGCCGCTCGGAACGGCTACTCCACCTTCAAGTTGCGGTGCGCCGGCTCAGGGTCGTTCGGGGCGACGACCGTCTCCTGGTATGGAACAAGGTCACCCATTGCCCACACCCGGTCGGCGTACACCGCAGCCCGCTCGGTCAGCTTCAGCACTTCGGCGATCTCGATCGTGCCCGTTGATGAAGGGTACCCGCTCGTGACACCGTCGAGGTCGAAGTCGTCAGGGAAGTGCACGAGCCCAAGGCTCAGCGCAGTCGCAGCACCATGACGAAAGGCCGACTATGACATGAAGTCAACCACAGCCGGTGCCTTCTCCAGGTAGCGCCAGACCTCGACGAGGTCACTGGGGATCACCTCTGTGGGCGAGATCTCCTGAAGGTACGCACGAATGCAGGTCGCTGACAGAGCGGCGGAGTCAACCAGCGTGGTGACGCATTGCCGCGCGTCATAGGGCTGCGCTTCGTCATCATCATCAGTAATCCTGCCTGCAACACACAAGCAAACAGTAAGGAAGGCTCCAGCAAAGAGACCCGCACGCTCGGGGACTCGCCAAAAAACAAAGAACTCACCAATCAATGGGCGACAGCGCTCCGTGATGAAATCCTAAAGGTCGGAGAGGTCATCTTGATGGGGATATGCCTACCGGGGTATACCCAGCAGGACATTTCCGACTGGCCCACGACCTGGCGAGTTGGCCTGCAAGCCGGCGACTGGATCAAGACCTGGCGTGGATCCAAGCGACTGGGAACTGGAGGCCCAGGAGAGTAGATAGGCCCAGTCGGATTAGGTTAAACGAGTACCGAAACCTTAACAGATTCGGTTGAGATTTGTAAACCCTAGGGAGGGTGAGTCTATATAAACCTCCCTACAGGCGTGTAAGCATCGTTCCATCATCCACCCAAGCGACTCGCCGCCTAGCCGTCGAGCTCGCCCCATTGTACCTCCATCATAATACAATCTAGCAGGAGTAGGTCTTTACCCTCCGGGGGCCGAACCTGGGTAAAACCCTGTGTCTCCGCCCTCATCTCGCACCGCAGATGGCTGGCCGCCCTTGCCCTTTGTTCTACTACTCGCTGCCGATTGCAGCATCTGCCGTGGTCATTCCCACGACACATCTTGCAACCAGGCGACGAGTGCATCTAACATATTCCGCTCCTCAGCAGCAGCAACGGCTGCCTTGTCCCTCTCATCCGCCGAGGTCGCCTCCTCCTTTGCCTCCTTGATCTCCTGCTCCAAGTCAACGATTCACCTCTCCGTGGAGCTCAAGGATGATTGCGCAGCAGTCAGTTCACTCGCCGGGACCATGCCCTGACGAGCCTTCTCCACTGCGGCCGCATGACCCTCTACATCAACAAAACAATGAACACAAGGAAAGCAAGCTTTGCGACCAATAAACAAGCACAACGACCACATACCGGCAGTCGCCCGAAGCTGCTCGTTCGTTCCTTGGACAACGAGGAGCTCCTTCTCCAGACGCTCCCGGGTGGCAAGTCGCTCTGCCGATTCGCGCTGCAAACCCTGCACAACCATGAAGTGGTTAGCAAAGAAATTCCTAAGCGCCTAGCCACTAAAATTCAGCGACTAGCTACTCGGGGACTGGACAGCGAAAAAATTCCTAAGTGCCTAGCCGCTGAAATTCAGCGACTAGCCACTCGGGGACTGGACAACTGTAACATCCCAGCATTAGAGCTTAGAAATAAGCTGAACATAGATATGTGCATTGCATTCATGCATAGAAAATCTGAATAATTTTCGCGCTTTTGAACAAAACTTGTCAAAGTGATTGAATCTTCTCTCAACTTGATGGAATTGAAGTAGATCATCAAGTTGACTGCGATAAGTTTCAATATGACCTTTGCTAAAATCTTAATTTTAGGTAAAGGATATTTGATCTAAGGGTAGATCAAATGTAATAAAAGTTAACCCTAATACATTACTTAATGGTTTATATTTGATCCTTAAGTAATCATATTCTAGTATTCATTACACAACTCATGAATACCAAGTTATAAACATAACTTAAGTAATAGGAATGTAACAACTAAATCTTGATCTATCTTAATCTCATCTACTTATACCATGAGTATCATGGTAGTACCTAACCTTAACTCTTTAGTGAGATTGAGTAGGAAAGCAACCAAGTCAAGATCATTTACCATATACCTTTCTTTCCATATCAATCCTTATCATCTCTATTGAATCCTATTCTAATATCTATTGTTCATCAATTTTGAGTAATCAACTATTGATTCACCAATTCTTAACCTATCAATTCTTGATCTATCAACTCTTGTCCTATTCATAGCATTCACTTTAAAGCCTCAGAGAAAGAAGTAAGAAGAGGAAGGTGGTAATGCTAGTTTTAGATATCATCTATAGGATGGGAGTGTTGGAAGAGAATAAGATCATTGTGATAATTGATGGAGTTAACTCACTCCTGAAATGATAGAAGAGTTATTTGGAATATAAAATTATATGGTAATAAAGAAGATTACAACGATGAGTCCTGAAGATAGTTACCAGGAGTAATCCTATTGGATCAAGTAGGTATAGTCAATGAATAATATCTCTTAGTCCAATAGAGATAAACAGAAGATAATTATAATACAACTGTAATGTTGTATGAATGAAAGCCTTGATTAGCCAACTAGAAATCTAAACCATAAATGATCAAAGGATTATAATGATCATGCTTAACTCACCAAGATTGAATACTTATATCATGTATAACTGACATTGGTGGATTAAACATGATTGAAACCTAGTATAGATATGTTATCCTAGGTTAGCCATGACAAGTCATATTAATATAATGTGAGGTTGGAGTATTAGATACTAGAGTCAAGTAGAGACAAGATAGTATGATTAAGATGATGTTCGAGCAACATTGGATTAGAGAAGTAGTATTTTCCTCTTTGGAAATACTAAGTACTTGAGGTGAAGTAGGATTTGATGTATACATATATTGAAGTGATATTAGTGAAGGATGATTACAGAAGAGTATGAATGGAGTTAGAAGTAACTACTTGTTGGATTGGAGATTATCAGTAGTAGAGTAGTTGATATAACCAAGTATGGATATGAGAAGATTATGAGAGCTTTAGTGTCAAGCTCATTGGATTTATAAATGGATTTAGAAGAATAAAAGGTGGATAAGAATATTCTTGTGAAGTAAAGCTCATCATGTTAACACATGATGATGGATAGGAAGAAGTAGTATATCTAGGAAAAGAATTCCTTAATTAGAAGTCCAGGATTGTGAACTATGGAAGATAGGAATTCTTGGTAAACATTAAACCCTAAATCTTTAACTATAGCACCCCGAGTGAAACCACTACTAGAAGATCGCCGTGTTTGTTAATTATTGCATCATCATTATATCATGCTCATGTCACCATGCCACCTTGCATTTGAGCATCATATAAAACCCGTTATTTGGTTCTTCCTTCATATGCATGTGCATTCTTATTACTTGTATTTGCCTCTTGATATATTGTATTTGCTTCTTGATAAATTGCTTCATGCCCAAGTTGAGTTGTGGGCATATCTCTTTTGCAACTCCATCACCTTTCTTTTTTACCACCTTATAATCCCACCATACCAACTACATATGAGCATTGCATTTCTTTTGGCTTTTGTATAGCTCATATGTAATGAGATGGATCCACTTCTAGCTCTACATGCTTCCATACATGTCATCTTATTGTTTTCACAATAGTTGTATGGGATCCTACATGGCCAATTTTGCATGCTATGTAGTGGTAGAGGCCATGTTCCTTTCAACCATGGTTCCATTCTATTGTGGGCTTGTTTGATTCAATGTGGCTATTTCATCATAGTGTTATCACACACTAGAGAAGCCTCATGGTTCAAATCGTGTCAATGATGTTTGCAACTAGGTTGGAAAGCTTGGCTCCTTTGAGTTCTTAATCACTTGGCCTAGGTTGATCTCACAAACAAACCTAGCTTGTAAACATGTTTTCACATGGATTCTTTCCTCCCTCCCTTTTTTTCTTGAGTTCCCTCTTATTCTTTTCGTTTGCAACCTTGCATATAGAAAGCTAGGGGCCCCTTTATCTCCATCACCACCTTGGCCTTTTATTTTCGTGCATGGTTGTTTTCAATCAGTCCTGGATATAAGAAATAAACCACTAAACCAGATATTTTTCAAAAATCTTAAACAAAACAATCCAAACAAACATTGTCCAAATAAAACAGGAAATAAATAGCAGCATCTTACCTGGCCATCCTGCAGCCCATCTTACCTGTCCAAAACCGCAGCTCCTCTTCTCCCCTCTTGGGCAGGCCTTTTCTTCTCCTCGCTAGCAGCCAGTCTCCCCTGGCCCGTACCGCTTCGGAAAACTGCGCCGTCCCTCCTCCTGTTTATCTTCCCCTTCCGCCCCTTTCTCTGCAACTCACGGACGGAGCAGGTGGGCGTTGCCCCATCAGTCGCGTCACCTCCCACCACCGCTTCCCCCTTCTTATCCTCGAGCGCTGGATCCCTCCTCCTCTAGAACCCTATCCAGACGCACCTGGATAAAGGGCCCCCTGTACCCGGAGCACCGCCTTCCTCCTCTTCCTGGTGGAGCCAAAAGCTCTGTCGAGGTTCCGCCTTCTCCCGGAGTTCCTCATCGCCCCAACCTCCTATTTGGCGGGAATCATTCGAGGTGAGTCCCAATTCCCTGTCCCTGCTCTCCCCTTGTCTCGCCGTTGCCGGTAGCTCGGCGTTGATGCTGGATTTCCACAAGACACTGTGAAACCTCGGTGGCGGCGGCACACCATGCAGCAAAGAATGCTCAGCTTTCCCTCGCTGGTTTCCGCCCGCTACAGCACTCCAACTGTGAAACCCCAAACATGAAACTTGTAGAGCATCATCCCCTATACAATCTTTGTTTAGGATCCTTGATCCAATTCGAATCGTAGCCTTCGCCATAGTCCTCGAAAGATCAGGGAAAACCCTCTGGTTTCTGTCGACACGATCCAGTTTCTGCGCCTGGTTGGATCTCTAAACCCCGTTATTTTCCCGGCTCTACAGGCCTTCTCTCGAGAAACTTCCAGAATAAAAGATGTAGAACTATGTTCCCTCTCCAACTTTGCTTCTTACGGAATCACGATATTCCCAGCGGTTAGCTCGTAATCGTCTCACGAATACGAGGTCAGCTAGCTCCTTTTCGCGGAACTGATTCAGATCGTCAGAGAACCTCCCAAACAGTTTTGTAAAAAGGTCCCTCGCATTTTGTTCTTTCCAAAAAGCCGCAGTCCCCCCTCTGCCATGTGTTAGCTCCTCAGCTCCGCCCAGTCAGCACGCTGGCCCGCACGTCCGCCTCTGTGGCTAGCCTCCACCTTGGTACATAAAGTATCCAGAACTTTTCGAATTCAATAACAATTTCAGAAAAAAGATAAATACAAATAAATTCATAACTTTTAAATGCTTTTGAATTTGAGGAAACTTATAAAATGAAAAGCAAATCATTTTTGAATATGAATTCAAACATATTTTCCAATTTGACAAGATTTGACTCTAACTAGTCAAATCTTTGACATTTGACCATATTTTAATTATTTTACATTTAATATTGATTTAAATTCACAGATTCAAATAATATGTGTAATATACGTTTTTGAATCAGAAAAATATGAGGAATATGAATATGCTATTTGAAACATCATTTGAGCAATTTAAAATTTCGAAATAATTTAATTGCTAATAAATGTCATTTCTTAATAATTGCATAACTTTAATTATGTAACTCCGAATTCGAAAAATGATATGTCCAAATCGATTAGCGCGACGAGACCTCTCCAACCATGATATCCATGTTATCATTTGCATCATGCATTAAGCGCAATTTTATAATCAGTACTGTTTATGCAAGAAAAACATGCTAAATAAAATTGGAAACTAATTGTTTCTTATTAATAATGCCTCACAAATGCAATATCATCAATGAGCGATGATCCTAATACCTTTTCAACATAGTATGCATCATTAACTTGCCATATCATGCATCATATCATGATCATGTCGATTCTTTTGCATTAGTTGTAATTGTTGCATCGCTTGTTCCTTTTTGTGTTTGCTTCTTCTCGGATAGGACGATGAGATGTTGTGAGCTTCGACAAGTTTTTCGGTTATGAAACTTCGGCAATGTTTTCCAGGCGAGCATTCTCCCCCTTTCTACCTATCTTACTTTTATAGTCTTTATTTCTTCCTGTTGATCTATTGCTATCTGTGTTGCGATTCTCTAGTTTTCGTACCCGTGATATCCCTTATAGCCATTATATTGCCTTGGACACATCCTATTACCTGTTGTTTGGTAGATAGTCAGCCTTGCGAGTCGTAGTTGCTTGCGCAGGTGTGCCTTCACGTCGTCGTTGTTCCACAGTTGTTGGAGAAATGCCTCATGCTTAATGCTGAAGATGATCATGCCTGTAATTACTATTTAATAACTAAAATTGAAGTAGGTAAATAATGCAGAGGCACAGGTGGGTAATAGATGTTATTTAGTTTTTAACCGTCCACTTGTGTCCCGTAGGACCCCGAGTACTTGATACCTGTTCCTTGACTATTCGCACTATCCGCATGTGGGACCATGAATCCCCTTAGCATGAGCTTGAGTCATATCTTATTTCTTGGGGCCACAAAGTAGTTTGGGGCTTTATTACTATCATGTACTTATGCCATGATTATGCCATGCTTTACTGCTTTATTTACTATTGCGCGTGGAGCGACTGTACTGTTTTGGAACCCCGTGCCATGTTTTCGCGGTATCGACAAGCCCAGTCACACTTTTGGGTTCCCAGTCGTTTACAGCCGTCATCACAAATCTCTGGGTCCGTCTCGGAGCCGGCCAACTTCGTAGCGGGTAGCTTGGTGGGGTGACCCCCTGAAATATTATATGAATCTTGCGATTTCTTTGTCGTGAGGCCTCGTTGGGTTTTCATTTGGTTTTTCCGAGGTTGATCGTATGTGTGTTGCTATTTGTGCCCCCCTGCAGGGTAAAACTTTCTGAAAGCCGTGTCCGCGGTTATGGACGACTTGGAGCACAGTATCTCGATCATAGACAACTACAACTAAAGTAGTGCTATAAATTTGACTATGTGATGACTAGTAATTAGCTTCACCATAATGGAATGCAAATAAAAGTGCCAACAACTATTGGGTTCTTGAATGTCTCATGTTATATGTATCTGAATAGTAAGTATCGCAACTACAACGGAATGGTTAACTAAAACTGCCCACTGCTTATGTGATCAGGATGACTCATGCTATCTATATCTGACTAGTAATTGCTGCAACTATAATGGAACGAGTAAAACTGCCAACTGTGTGAGTTCCTCGGTCCGACTTCCTCGTTTGGTATCGAGGGGGAAATGCCAGGATGGGTATGTTTGGTGTTAGTATCAGGTTGGATCCAAATAGGTCTTTCTTATCCCTCTCTGATAGTCGTCACTTGTATCGAGTCTCTATAGGTTGTTTAGTGCATGCTGCACTACCACTTCAGTCCACCATACCTATGTAGGCGAGGACCGCCGAATTCTAGTCTCGCCATGTACTGGCCTCAGTACTGATCGCTCTCTTTTTCCTTTGCCCTTTGCCGGCACCCCTTTTGTTTAAGAAGGTTTTGAGATCGACGTCATTAGCGGGGTTACCCTTCCGGCTTGGCCTGGGCAGGGTTATGGACGCCATTGGTTATTCTTCAGGGGTCTTAGCTCAATTTGCATCTTTTCCGTACTCAGACGCTGTATCGTTTTAAAGGTGATTTGGATCTTTGTATTGTATATATGTATTCTTGACTCATTGAGTCGTTGTTGTATATATCTGTTTTGTGGGTTCCATCGTGGACTATTGTGTAATGATATTACATTTTTTTTCCACCCGCACGCAAGTGCCTGGTGGGCACCTCTGAATCGTTTCTATGCGGGTTCGGCGGGAATCGCTAAAACTTGCATAGGGCCGATCCGAGCGTGTTACTGATCGGCCATGCGCCAGGGTCTCACATATCCTATTGAGCCATGGCATGGCTCAATAGGATATGTGAGACCCTGGCGCATGGCTCAATAGGATTGATAGGAAACCCATACCAACAAGTTGCAACTTCTTTTCCGGAAGCTCATTTGAAAAGAACTCTAAGGTTAAGCGTGCTTGGCCTAGAGCAATGTTAGGATGGGTGACCGACCGGGAAGTGGGTACCGGGTGCGCACGAGTGAGGACAAAGTGCGCAGAAAAGACTAGTGTTGGTCTGTGGGGTTAGTCTAGAGATCCTATTGAGCTGCCAGAAGTGACAACCGTCGGTCCAGAGTGACCGAGGGTGTTACAAGTGGTATCAGAGCCGACACTCGCGGTTACATGGGTGTGTGCGGGTCAGTGGCGGACATGTGGTGCATGGCGCGTGTGGCCCGGAGTGGACACGGCATGGCACATGTGCCGGCACTGGACACATAGACGTGTGCTAAGAGGGGACATTACTGGCTTGTGGTTGATCGACGAGGACGTCGATCTTCTAAGGGTGGGTATATGTGAGACCCTGGCGCATGGCTCAATAGGATTGATAGGAAACCCATACAAACAAGTTGCAACTTCTTTTTTGGAAGCTTATTCGAAAAGAACTCTAAGGTTAAGCATGCTTGGCCTAGAGCAATTCTAGGATGGGTGACCGACCAGGAAGTGGGTACCGGGTGCACACGAGTGAGGAAAAAGTGCGCAGAAAAGACTAGTATTGATCTGTCGGGTTAGTCTAGAGATCCTATTGAGTCGGTCCGGAGTGACCGGGTGTGTTAACCAAACATAAAATCCATTTCATCTGATTGATCTATCATATTATTTACACAAAGCTTTATAGGAATATTTTCCTATAGCAAATCACTCAAGTATATCTTTGACACTTTCAAACCTATAAATCATGTGTATCACATAATTGGAAATTACTATAAACCATTATGCCCAATATTATATCCATATATTAATCACACCTAAGCAAGTAATGAATAGCTAGTTCTACAAAACAACTATGCATATTTTAAATAAGAAGGGTGGTTAGGATTCACCTGTTAGTAGATTTTGAATAATAGAATTCACCATTTTGAGAACCCTAATAATTAAACTCTCTTATATAATGATTGTTATATAATAATAAAGATGGATACATTCTTTGAATATATTTATCTATCTTAAACCATTATCATTACATTATTTTGGAGGAAATAAAAATCATTCTATAAAGGTATAATATAATTAACCAACCCCTAAAACCCTAACTCCTATATTGGGTATAATAAAATATATACCTTGGAATTTTCTAGATTTAAGGGATTAATATTTGCCATATTAATTCCTTAGAATATCATGCATCAAGTAATGATATAGGATTATTATATTAAATTTTCTCCAAACTATAAGTTAATTAAAACCAAATCTAATAAATAAATAAGGAAATATCATATAATAAATCCATGGTTTATTATAGAAAGAAAATTAATCACAAAGGCCTTACAAAGTATTAAGAAAATAAAGAAATGATAACAATATATAATAAAATTTCACAAAATGACTTTAAATGCCATTCATTATTGCTGCAACTATTTAACAAATAAATTCCTTAAAGGAAATTTTAAACAAACGTGTAATACAAATATCTGAAAACAAAACAGAAAAGAGAAAAGGAAACAGTGAGAAAAAACTACAACCAGGCCGCAGCCCATTTCTCTTCTTCTTACTCATCGCCCACGAGCAGCCACATCGACTCAACTGTGGCCCAAGCGCAGCCTAACTAAGCCCATACCGGTTCATCATCTTCCTCGCACCGTCGTCGACCTTCTGATGCTACAAGCAGCTCGGTGGCCACACCCTCATCGCCGGCGAGTGCCAAGATTCGTGTCGCCACCCCCGGCGCCTACAAAGCCGTGAAGCCGCTATGGATAAGGCCGAACACCTCATTTCCCCTCTCAATTTCTCGCGAGTTCGTCATTCCGCAAACCCTAGCCACTGGTGTCGAAGCTTCACGCCATCTCCGACCTCCCCTTGATCCGTGGAGGTGACTATCAGATGCGACGTGACCTTCTCCGTCGTTTGCCCCTACTCATGGAAGCCGGGGAGCCCTCTATCAATCCAATCGACACCTCATCTCCACCGACAGTCACCGCCGTTCATCGTCGATTCGCCGCCGTACGACCTCCCTGAGCTTCACTGACTCCTTCATCCGCTTTCTGGTGAGCCTCTGTTGCTCGGGCACCCTGTCTCTTGCTCGTTCTTGCCTCGGTTTGCTTCCCGACGAGCACCTGCCACCGCCGTCGTTAGCCACCGTCGAAACTACTGTTCCGGCGACCACATAGGCGGCGCTACCACCACTTGAATCGCCTCTGCCTCCTCTTTCCAATAAGCTCAAGTAGAACTTCGCGCGCGCACTAAGTCGCTGGCTTGATCATCAACCAGAGAGGATCAAACACGAGTGACGTCAGCGTGACATCACGCTGATGTCATATTCCTATTTTTATCATTTTAGAAATTGTAATAATATTTTCTATAATAAATAAAAACATTAGAGATGACATGGCAAAGGTCCCACCAGTCAGTGACTGGGGTAGGATTAGCTCTGGTGAGAAAAACCCCTCACTTCATGCTAACATCAGCATTACCTAATAAACACATTTAGTTATTTAGTTAAAAATTCACAAAATGATTAAACCTTATAAAATCAATATATTTTGTTTTATAATTCAGAAAAACATATATAATATATGAAAATTTTCAGAAAAAAAAATCTATAACATTAAACCAGTATCAAACATTATTATGTTAACAATTTAAATAAATATTATTTAATAAAAGTTTTATAAATTTTAATACTTTGAAAATTCATATTTTAATATTGGTAAATGTTAAAAAATGTAAATAAAAAACCAAAAATCTTAGATAAATAAGAACTACAATTTAAAATTATAATCATGCATTATTATTTCACTTAATTAAACATTTATTATTTATTAAGTATTTATAAAGTACTAAATCTTATAAAAATAATATCTTATTATTTATAAATCACAAAAATAAATGTAATATACCAAAATGATCACAAAAATAATACCTACATGTTAAAAATATAATATTCCACTTTTGAGGTAAATAAAAATTTAAAACACTCTAACATCTTGAATTTAAACCTAACTCCTTAGTTAATAATTCATATAAGGGTAGATAAAATTTTCTAATATCTCAAAAATTAGCCAATTGAATCTAATAAATAGTATTAGTCCTAAATATTGACATTATAAAGTCAAAAATGGTTTAACACATTTTAAATATAGTTTTATTGAATTATCCTTCAACCATATGTGTAGTTTATTTTCTAAAAAGATCTGTAAAAAATATAAAATCTTCAAGAATGATATTTTAACCAAATAAAATCTTTTACCATTGTTTCACCCACAACTTTATAATAGACTAAATCCAGAGATAAATTCATAAGTAGTAAATAACATTATTTACTTATTCACAAACCATAACCATACCCTTATAAGGAGTTAAATCCTTTTATACATGTATAAGGTTAGGAAACCAATATTCAAATAGAAATGTTACCATTCTTAAAGTATCCTTAGAGAAACATTATAAAGTACACAAGGTACAAATAACATAAGCAATATACTCGAAGTCCATCTATGTCTTTAAAGTTAACTTTAGTCTATAATACTTTAAATACTATGCTAAAGACTTTGTTATGTGTTTTATAGTTAACTTTGGTCTATTATAATTAAGTTATAAAGCATCTTAATACCAAACTAACCAAGTTAAAAACCAAGATAGATAAGTCTCAAATACTACTAATATCATTATTCAAATATAGCAATTCTTTCTTATTCAAATATAGCAATTCTTTCTTACTTAATATTTAAATATTTCTCCTTAGCTAAGTAAGATTTTCTTCAAAAGTTATTCTTTTAAGGTACATTATAAAGCAAGACATAAGCATTTTTATGAAAGCTCTAAATGATGAGCAAACCTTATATACATAATCTACAAATACATTTCCCAATTGAGTATTCCATTATTGTGTGTGCTTATTATACTTACATGTTGTTTCACACACACTCACAAGCCTTAATAAGAAGCACAAGTATGAAAATTATCTAAAAGGACAACACATTTCAAAGACATCATTTCCAGTATCCAAACCCTAGAACAACGCTTATTCTGGGAATTCGCGTTTATAAAGTGCATTACATTACTTATGCATAAAAGCATCTTGCTTCTTTAAACATTAGTCCTTACCGGACCAATGATGCTGATTTTAGATATTGGATCTTTGATACTGTCTCAAAGACCGTGAGTGCATAATCTTGCAATCACAAAAGGCAAGTTCACACTTGCTCATGTCCTTTGATTATTTTCTGTAAAGTATTTTGCAAATCAGGTGTTGTCATCACATGCATTTGAAAAAGGGTCAGAAAACACTATTTTCATAATAATATGATTATAGGTTATTTACAATGAGGTAATAACCTACTATGAAAGTTCCGGTGGTAAAGGAACATATTATCTAGGACTTAACAACCAATGTCGCCAGTGATTCTTGTGCCGTATATCACGCATTAACCATGAGATTTGAAATGGGACGGAGAAGTCGGCTGTATCCTTTTCCTCTCGTATGGAGGCAAGATGACCTTAACGTGACGTTGTGATTCCTTATGCGGATCCAACATATGGGTGGGCACCCTTACGCCCCACACTTTTTGTGTCTAGATTATCTATGAATGGTGTTTAGTGGTATAGTCCATTTAATATGGTACTTGCCAGGGCATCACCAGGTCATAGAGTCTTCGGGAACTCATCAGGGTTTTAGCCTGCCCGAAAGGGGGCTTAACGGAGGTGAGCCGACCTCGAAGGATCGTGCAAACATATGGGGTCGCGGAGAGGGTAGTGATTGGCTTGGATCTTAGTCTGGGCCTCATACCAAGGAAGTATGAACGGGTTGGCCGCTCGGATGTGCAACAAAGCTAAGATCTCTCATGGGAAAAGTAACGCACCTCTGTAGAGTGTAAGAACTGTAACTTTTTACTCCCTGTTTCGGGAAGGAGCTGCAAACGCGGTGGGAAAGGAACTCCATGAAAGTTCTGGTAAACTCGTGAAGGCTGACGGACATAGCTTTTCAGAATAAAAGCAATCTTTTAAGAAATGTTTACAAAAACTTGCATTGCCTATGACCTACGGTCTGTGGCTGTAGATATAGTGCATCAAACACTCCTTTTCTAGTGAACTTGCTGAGTACGCTCGTACTCAACGTATCTTCTTAACCCTTGCTAGATTCTGAAGCCATTAAGATGACGTCTACATCAAGTTATGCTCCAGGAATTATTATCAAAAGCTAAAGCTCTTCAATGAAGTCAATAAGGTCAACATATACACCAACTCAAGTGAATACGAAGTTACTGATTAGATAGGAATATAATCTCTAGCCATAGAACCTATTTCTGTAGTGTATTGCGATAGCAGCAATGCCAGACCATTAGTTAAGATACTAGTCTTAATAGTATGATAGTTTTTGAGTGATTTATTTCTGATTCTTCGTTGTAAGAAGTTTCTTTCTCTCTATTTAACCTAGAGTGTTCTCTGGATCTTGTGTAAAAAGTTGAGGTGTAACCTATAGTCATGTCTTGGACCTGCTGTTTTTGTACCACCGAGGGATGTAATACTAGTGAACGGTGTTTCATTGGTGTTATATCAACGACTATAGTGTACTACATCATGCAGTGGTATGCTGGGTCACCGCAATAGCGAAAAAATTCCTAAGTGCCTAGCCGCTGAAATTCAGTGACTAGCCACTCGGGGACTGGACATTGAAATCAATAAGGATCCGATTGCTGAAATACAACGATCAGATCCTCGGGGACTGGACATAGTTGGATGGCGGCACCTAGCATGACGTGAAGCTCCATTGCATCCACCGACGGGAGCACGAACGGAGTGCGCCCGCGAGGTCGCTTGACCTCCGTGCCGACGACCTTAGGCACCTAGCTCGATGGCGCTGACGCACTTGCCATGGAGGCCTTTGCTACAATGCGAGGGAACATCGCTACTGCAGCCCCTGCGCCACTCGAGGTCGGTCCTGTTGCCCCGACTGACGCCACGGGCTCCACCCGCTATGACTCCGCGTCCATCGTGGCCTTCGAGGCTGCATCTGCTCCAATCGGAGCTTCACTCGGGGTGACCGCCGGTTCATCCGAAATCGTGACGACCTCATCGCCCTTTGCCTTCTTTGCGCCTTCAACAGGCGCCTCGACCTCGTCGCCCTTCCTATTCTTCGAAGGGTCAACTAGCGCCTCCACGGCACCCAATGGGACCTTGGCCACCGAAGGGTGACCTATTTTCTTCACCCCCAGTCCTGCAAAACAATGCTATCAGCAAACTCCCCAGTCGGATATGAATTGATTGGACAAACGAAAAAACTCAGGAGTACTCACTTGGCGACTGGGATAAAACGCAGGCCAGTATGAATGCTGGCCGGTTTTTCCAACTCCGGCCCCAGCTTCCGACTGAGGCCCATCTCGAACACGCTCTGTGCCCAAGACACCGATGACTTCTTAGAGGACGAGGCCGCGACAAGAGGATCAGTGGCGATCGCCGCGGGTGATCCCCTCGGTGGCGACGTCCCCGCGGCTGGAGCGGCCCCGAGCCCGGTGACTGGGACGAAGGGTGGTGGCAGCGATGCCAACGACACCTCGCCCTCTACAACATCCGCGTCGGCTGCCACAGTCGCATGCACCGATGCGTCGGCCCTAGCTTGCTCGGACGCACTGGTAGCATCGGAGCTACTCGTGGACCGAGGCGGTGACACCGGCTTAGCCGGCGTCTTCTTCTTCTTCGGTGGCGGTGGTTTCTTCTTCGATGGCGTAACCTCGCGCTGCGAGGTGTACTCGAGGAGCTCGTGATCGTCCTCGTCGTCAGCCTCGAGGCTCTTGCTAGCCTTGAGCTCGCATTGATGCTGTCCGTGGGTCTTGCGGGTCGTGGGTGCAGCGACTTCCATAGCCTCGTTGTCACCATCGTTGTCATCATCATCGCCGTCCCCGTCACTTCTGACACCGCCCTTGTTGAGCGAAGACTCGCTATCATCCTCGATGGACTCGTTCGAGTTCTCATCGTCTGCGGGTGGAAGCCAACCTTCCACCACTTGGAACAACTGCAACAACAAGATACGATTAGCACGAACCGCGACTGCAAGTCTGCGACTGCGAAGTGTACAAGAAAGAAAGGATTTACTGTTGGAGCCTTGCGCTTCGCCGTGTAAGGGCGACACCGGCCTTCGCGTCGAGGTACTCTGCCTCAGTGATTTTCTTCAAGGCCAAGGTGTAGTTGTTGAGCCTCCACTCGGCCTGGAAGGACTTCGTCGGGTCGTCCTTGCCCATGTACTCGTACATGTAGTGGGCGCGACTAGCCAGCGGCACTAGCCACCGCCCAAACCAGCAATTGTATAGGTTGATGGTTTGGAGGCCCTTCTTCTTCAAGTTGAGGATTGGCTGTAGCATTTCATCGACTACCATCCGCTAGTCCAGCGGGAGCTTGGTGACTTGGAGCCGACGCGGCTCGTGCCGGTCGGCGGAGTACATCGGAAGCGCCACCTCGTCATTCAGCGGCGACTCGGTCACGTAGAACCAACTCTTCTTCCACTCATTTGCCGCCTTCTTCGGAAGCACCAGGTCGAAGAAGGGGGCCTTTGATTTAAGCTGAAAGGTGAGGCCGCCCGCGGCCAGCATCGGGCTGCCTGCCTCCTCGCGTTCGATCCTCCCGTGGAACAGATCTTGCCACAGGGGAAGTACGGCCGGCAGCCTAGGTAGCACTCGCAAAATGCCACAAAGATGGTGAGTTGCTCGATGCTGTGCGGCCCTAGGTCTGACGGCTGGATGCTGTAGTAGGCGTAGAAGCGGCGGAAGAAGAGGGAGGTAGGGAATCCGAGCCCCCTCTCCAGATGGCTCGTGAAGCAAATGAATTCTCCCTCGCGTGGATCTAGCACCACATTGCCGACCGTGGGGATGCACCATCTCCCGATGCGGAGGATCCCCGCCTCCTCGAAAGATTTTAGCAGCACTTTCGTGCATTTGGATTTGCCCCATGGCTCCGTCAAAGGCGCCATCGGTTGGAGGATCTAGGGTTGTGGGTCGCTCCGGGTCGCTCTGGTCGCTGCGAAGGAACGGAATACTGGGAGTGCGCAAGATCGGAGGAAGTGTGGGAAATGATCGTTCTTCACCCGTCACTCTCCTTATATAGCGGTTGTTACCCGCCATTCTTGGAGGACCGTTACCGCGCGGTGATTACACCGATATTACCATTGGATTACCCAACGGCTAGTTTGACCAGCGTTGATGGTCCAACTTCGCCTATTCGACTCGCTGGCTTCAGTGACTCGATGATTCGTCGACCAGATCGCCCTAGATGCGATTCGACTGCTCGTCGACCTTATCACCATAGCAGTGATTCGACTACTCGCCGACTCATTCGTTGTGCTGCGATTCGACTGGTCACCATTATTGCGACTAAGATAACAAGTTCCCTATTTTATTCAGGGAGTCCACCGCTGATTCGACTGGGCGTCCAAATTGGACCCGCATACTCCGACTGCCAACGAACACCTGCGACAAATCAACGACGGCCTCGGAGACTACTGGTGGGGATATGCCGAATGGGGTATACCCAGTAGGACCTTTCCTATTGGCCCAAGCTACCAGTGAGTGGGCCTACAGGACGGCGACTGGATCGAGACTTAACAAAGAGCCAGGCGACTGGAAGCTAGGGGCCTAGAAGCATAGCTAGGCCCAGTCGGATTAGGTCAAGTATCCTCCGAATCCTTAACTAATTACGTTGTAGATCTGTAAACCCTAGCGAGGTGAGCCTATATAAACCTCCCTAGGGTACGCATAGAGGACATGTTCCATCATACACCCCCTACGACTCGCCGCCTAGTCGTCAAGCTCGCCCTTGTACTCTCTCATCAATACAATCTAGCAGGAGTAGGTCTTTACCCTCCAAGGGGCCGAACCTGGGTAAACCCTTGTGTCTCTGCCCTCATATCACACCGCAGATGGCTGGCCGCCCTTGCCCCTCGTTCTACTACTCACTGCCGATTGCAGCATCTGCCGTGGCCATTCCCACGATAGCCGGCATGTTGGCCGAGACATACATGGAGGACATGATCGCCCAAGGCTCGGCCTCCAACCCCTCCTTCTACATGAAAGAATAGTCCCGGGCCGATGCTGAACACGGCATCGAGTCTCAGGATTTCGCCGACCTCAACGCTGAGGAGACACAGGCCGAGCCGACGCAGGCAGAGGACGCCGAGGGTGAAGCCGTGTTTTTGGCGAAAAGCAAGAAGAGGAAGAAGAATCAGGGCACTTCGGTGTCGGAGGCGCAGATCAAGTGGACCGTGGCCGAGGACACATGTCTTGACCAATGGTAAGAAAATCGGTAATCATTAATTGCTCGGTTGGATTGGAAGTAGCGACTAATCGGAATTCAGATGATTAACTGATTTAATCGGTCGGCTATTAATTGGTGCCACCTACAAAAATTAGCACCTAAAACACGTATGAATCTTCTTGCACCTCAACCATCTACCCTATTAAAGGCAGCCTTAAGCTCCCGGATGAGATCCTAAAGCGCTCGACCTCTTGTATCTGAGGTCTGGTCGGCAACTACGAGGAACTGGTCGACAACGACAAGGAACTAGTTGGTGATGGCAGAAATCGAGCTCCTGGAGGCAGATATTGAGCGGGAGCTTCGCAAAACCTACTTCATTAGGGTGGGATAGCGGATGGATGGGCGATATGTGTTGATAATTTTGCAACTTTTTAGACCAAGTGTAGTGGTTAATCGGGAATATACCTAGTAATCGGAGTGTTAGACCTATTAATTGGGATAAATGATTAACACAAACGATTAGTGGTAATCGACACGGTCAGGTCCCTAGTAGCGATTAATCGGCCTATTAATCGCTATTTCGGCCTATTTTTTGAACAGTGGTCTTGACGAAGCATGGAAAACAGTGAGCATGGATCCCATCACCGGTGCTAACCATAATTCCGACAACTATTGGAGGCACGTGAAGCTAGTGTTCGATGAGCGTAGCATTTGCGACCCGAAGTATAGCAAAATTCACATGGAGCGAGGGGAGAAGTCTATTACCAACCATTGGGCGATCATCCAGACTGCATGCAGCAAGTGGCACAGCTGCGTGGAAGAGGTGGAACGCGCACAAGCCAGCGGGGAAAACATGGACAACAAGGTATTTGCGAACACTAGTCGTAGTTATGACATGCTCAAGCAAAACTTGACACACTTTGCCTTCCATTTTGCAGCTTCGTCATGCACTTGCTTTGTTTCGAGAGGACATGAAGACGGAGTTCAAGTTCCACCATGTGTTCCAGGAGATCGAGAACTGCGAAAAATGGAGGGTCACTCGCCTGAGCCTCTCCAAGACCAAAGACAACATGTACAACCCGGAGGCCCCTTCCACTGGTGCCGGCAAAGGAAGGCCAGAGATCGGCCAGAAGAAGGCGAAGATGCTTAAATCCGCCGGACCTCCCGCCGAGCATCTCCAGGCTTCGGTCGAGAAATGCATCGCCGACACGAGGGCGCACACCGAGAAGAGGGCCGAGAAGAGCGACGAGCGGTGGAAGCATCTGATCGAGACCTAAGGGAAAAGGTGGCCCTCTTCAAGGCCAACTACGCCGCCAAGAAGAGGAACACGGATCTCAAGTTCCTGATGGGCGGCAAGGACATGTCGAAGATGAGTTCGCCAGTCAAGGCATGGTACATGGCGCAACACCAGGCCATCCTCCAGGGCGAGATCACGCCTGCCCCTGCGCCGAATGCCCCTGCGCCGAATGACGCCACCACTACGCCGAGCTCGGCTTCACCCTCCTTCAACCAGTCAGTGTCCACCGGCGAGATGGCCGACCCCGCCGCATCGACCACGCCGCAGGATCCCATCCCCATCGACGACTGAGAGATGGTCGAGCCATTTTCCCTGTTCTGTAATAATCTGTCGCCAAACTTGTGGTCGTTAATTCTGTCGAACACCTTTTGGTCGAGCTCTCGCCGGCGGGAACGATAAATATTCAAATGTGTCGCTGTTTTCTATTCGCCTGGGAACTCGGCCTGGGAAAGCGAGTGGTAAACTTGGCGTTCCCAAGCCAAAAACGAGTTTCGTCTGGCCAAAAAAAGGTCCGGATTTCGGCCTGGGTTCTCCCAACGAGTGGAGATACTCTGATATTACACAAGTGGATTCACGGTTGTAGATACTAAAAGATACATTTGACGCCATTGCCGTTGCCTATATAATGTCTTTTTCATGTCGTCTCCTCGTGCATCAGGAAACCCTTACCACCTATCTCTTTCAGCCTTTAGCACCAAAAATAACTCCAAGATTACCCTTCATGAGGGCATGCTTGATGCAATGGCTTCCCCTTTGTTGTGTAAAGACGTCCCCTTCTCGGAGACAACCCAATGTTCTCAAGGATAGCAGGTTTACAAATGACATTTTGGGCAACAGAGTTAGAGATGTTCGCTTTACCTAGTGCGAGAATTGTGACGGTTTAGAGGGCTAAGTGATGGGGATGGTGACAGACGGTGGGAGAATATGTGTGACGAGGCCACCCCATGATAGGTCTGCATATGTTTAGGCCGTATTAGGTCAAGCGAGCGTTCGCTACCTCCATCGCATTAAAATGGAAATAACGGCAAAAGTATAATCTCATTTATTTCCTCTTATTTGTCCACATCCTCAAAGAGGAAGTTAGAGCTGAAGGAAATGGCTAGGCCTCTCAGGATTTATGGTGAGAGAGGAGCCACAGAGAACTCACCAGCAGCACTCGCACGCCGATAGGGTCTAAATACGTTGACTCAACTGGTATCACTAGCATCCCGAGAATGGTTCCGCACACTTCGAAAAATGACGCCTCCAAGGAGGTAACAACGTCCAAAAGACACTGTCATCATCCAATCCGGCAAGCCAAATTTGGTTTTTCACCTCGGAATGATGGACAGAGGGGTGTCAAGTCTCCACGACAACGCCCCCAAGAGGGAGAACAGCGCCCTCAAGCGCAGCCGCTGTTGGCACCGACGAAGTCGGGCTAAACTTTTGTTCGGAGATCCCGACCACCGCCTCCAATGGACTATCACCAAGACGGTTCATGACACCCGGTGAGCAAGATCACCGGCGAAAGAGATGACGCCCACGCGCATAGAGACATGCCCCGCCACCCGCGCGAGCAAAGGTAGTGTAGGGGTTCGTAGCATGGAAAACAAAAAATTTCTACCGCATGCACACAAACAAGCCAAGATCTATCTACTAGATTGTAGCAACGAGTCAATTAGAGTACTCACCCTCGAAGAATCCAAAGTGGTTAACGAGAGCAGATTCTCGTGGGTGATGTAGTCGTACACTTGCCGATCTCAAGATCGCGTAGACGATCCTTCCGGTGCTGCGTTCCGACAGCGCTTCCACAGTCAGCCAGACGTTCGGTACTCGATGAATACCTTCCTCTCCCTTGTTCCAGCAGGCAGCGGAGGTTGTAGTTCTCCCCTCGTGATTCTGGCAGCATGACGGCGTGGTGTCGGAAGTAGAGGGAAGATCCTGCAGGGCTCGCCTAAGCCGGAGCAGGTTATGGTGGATCTAGGGTTTCCGACGATCTAGGGTTTAGAGGGCCAGAGAGGAGGAGGCGTGGCCGGCGGCAGCTAGGCGGCGACGGCGCTGGGAGGCGGCGCAGCGGCGACACAACGGCTAGGTGGAGAGGGGCTGGTGTTGTGTGTCCTTGGGGTACCCCTCCCTTCTATTTATGAGAGGGAGGGCAGCTTGGGAGAGGGGAGTTTGAATCCTTCTCCAACTCCCTCTCCTAGTTGGCTTGTGGTGGAGGGAAACAAGGATTCTTTCCTTCCTCCACCAGGATACATTGTCCCAGTTTGGCTTTTCAAACTTGCCTTTTGACTTTCAATTTGGAGCTTAATTTCTTGCTTGCAAATGCCCAACCAAGTGACCTAGGACATGATTCAATCATTCCACTTATCCATGACACATTCATGTACCCTTCCCATTCCGTTCTGGTGAATCTTCTAGACCCTTCTAGAACATCTCCGATGAAATCATCGGAATCATTCCTGAACTCCGGAATTGGACTTTACTTATATGAATATTATTCTTCGAACCATTCCGGATCTCCTCGTGATATCCCGGATCCCATCCGAGACTCCGAACAACATTCAGTCTCCCTACTTACATTCCATATCTACTAAACAACATTGAATCCTTAAGTGTGCCTCCCTACGGTTCGTGAATTATGCATACATGAACGAGACTCTTCTCCGATCAATAACCAATAGAGGAATCTAGAAATTCATATGGCTCCCACATATTTCTACGATTACTTTGCGACCAAATGAACCACTTACATACGATACCAATTTCCCTTTGTCTCGTGATAGTTTACTTATCCGAGCTCTGATCGTCGGTATCTCTGCATACCTAGTTCAACCTTGTTACTGATAAGTACTCTTTTCTCGTTCCTGTGATATGTGATCCCTTGTGAGCCAGTCACACGCTTGCAAGATAATTGGATGACATTCCACCAAGAGGGCCCAGAGTATATCTATCTATCATATGGATGGAAAATCCCACTCTTGATCCATGTGCCTCAACACATACTTTCCGAACACTCAATGCCATCTTTATAACCACCAAGTTACGGTGCAGTGTTTTATGTCATCAAAGCATCCTTCTGGTGATGGTGATTAGCATGATCTCATGGTCGAAGGAATTAGGTTACTATGTATCAAAAAGCTTATAGCAAACGAACTATTGAAATGACTTGATCTTTATGCTACGCTTATCTACAGGAGTATGTCCATCACACCATTCTCCTAATGATATGATCTTGTTGTTAATAACATCTCAATCTTCATGATCGGGAAACCATGATCATATATCAACCAACAAACTAGTATTACAAAGAGGCTTTACCAGGGACTCTAATTTAGTTTACAAATCACACAAGTATTAATGTTTCCGGTTAATACTATTATAGCATGAATGTAAACATTTATCATAAACACAAAGATATAATAATAACTACTTTTATTATTGCCTCTAGGGCATATTTCCAACAGTCTCTCACTTGCACTAGAGTCAACTAATCTAGATTACATAGTAATATACCGAACACCCATGGCAGTTTGGTGCTGGTCATGTTTTGCCATCGGGAGAGGTTTAGTCAACGGATCTGCCACATTCAGATCTGTGTGTACTTTGCAAATCTTTATGTCACCATCTTGTACATGCTCTCGAATAGCGTGAAAACGCAGCTTGGTATGCTTCAGCTTCTTGTGTGACCTTGGTTCTTGCGCATTGGCTATGGCGCCCATGTTATCACAGTAGATATACATTGGGTCCAGCGCACTGGGAACCACACCAAGCTCTGTAATGAACTCCTTCATACATATCGCCTCTTGTGAAGCCTCCGAAGAAGCTATGTATTCTGATTCAGTTGAAGATCTCGCCACAACGCTTTGCTTTGCACTCCTCCAGCTAACTTCTGCACCATTCAAAGTAAATACGTATCCAGATTGAGATTTAGAATCATCCAGATCGGTGTTCCAACTAGCATCGGTGTAACCATTAACAACGAGTTGTTCATCACCTCCATAAGAAAGAACCATATCCTTAGTTCTTCTCAAGTACTTAAGGATGTTTTTGACCGCTGTCCAATGATCCACTCCTAGATCACTTTGATATCTGCTAGTCAAACTAACAGCATATCCAATGTCGGGTCTAGTACATAGCATGGCATACATGATAGATCCTATGGCTGAGGCATAGGGAGTCTTACTCATCCTTTCTCTATCTTCTGCCATAACAGGACTTTGAGTTTTACTCAAGGTCGTATTGGGCAACATGGGCAAGAACCCTTTCTTGATATCTTCCATTCCAAACCTCTTTAGAACTTTGTCCAAATATGTACTCTGTGACAATGATATTAGCTGTCTCGATCTATCTCTATGAATCTTTATGCCTAATATGTAAGCTACTTTGCCAAGATATTTCATTGAAAAACTATTATTCAAATAATCCTTGACACTATTAAGAAGGTCTACATCATTCCCAATCAACAATATATCATCCACATATAGTACTAGGAATGCTACGGATATCTCACTCACTTTCTTGTAAATACAAGCTTCTCCATAAGTTTGTATAAAACCAAAACTTTTGGTCACCTTATCAAAATGTTGATTCCTACTTTGGGATGCTTGCTTCAATCCATAAATGGATCGTTGAAGTTTGCATACCTTGTTAGCATCTTTAGTATCGACAAAACCTTTGGGTTGTAACATGGGAGAAACAACGGTCTCTTGTTCACAGAACAAGTGGATTGTTTACCTTACACACTTTGCTTAAAGCAGTTGTTTGTTTCTTGCAACTTAATACTGGAGGGGGTTCGGATGATAACCTGAAGGTGGACTTCTAGTCATAGATGCAGTTGGATGGAGGTCTATGTATATTGTTGTATTTCCCAATCGAATCTCATAGGATCTTTTTGTCTAGGTTTTCATTGTTATGCCTTGCTCGGTTCCTATCAATTGCCCTGCTGTAATTTGTTTACCCTTCATGCCATGTTTGTTTATCTAAGGAGAGCACCTCTAGTGAACTATGGACCCTGGTCCAATCTTTACCATTGATACATCCTCCACTGTTACTATTTACTTGATGCAAACCATCATCACCTTCCACACCATATAGTTAATCCTTTGTTACAGCAAACCAGTGAGCTTGACAACCTCACTATTTCGTTGGGACAAAGTCTTGAGTTTGTGTTGTGCAGGTTTCCATGTTGCTTGCAACACCTTTGAGACGTTTCCTTCCTCCTACTGGTTCGATAACCTCGGTTTCTTATTGAAGGAAAACTTGCTGCTGTGCTGCCTCACACCTTGCTCTTGAGGTTTCCCAACGAAGTGCTCCACGTCAACAAGGAGTCAGCCACCAAGATTTTCTGGCGCCGTTGCCGGGGAGGCTAAGGACGTCTTCACAAGGGGAGTCCTCCTCAACCTTTCTCTTTACTTTGTTTTTAGTTTGCTTAGTTTCTTTTGTTTGGTTTTGTTTGCCTCTTTTTGTCAAAAACTCCAAAAAAAATAGTTTAGTTTGGTTTGCTTCCTCTTATAAAAACACAAAAAAATTAGTTCCTGCTCTATTTGCTGGTCTGTTATTGCCTTGCTTGGTCATGCTTTCTGTCCGTGGATGGTTTCTTTGAAATTAGTTCTTATTGGCAAGGTGGGTTCACGGAATAAGAAAAGTATTATTATAAGGAACACTGTTTGTCACAAAAAGGGAAACACAGATGTGTGCTCTACTTATAATGTTACTTATTTCTTTGATAAAGCTTGTTGCTGTAGGAGGTATAAACACCTCCCTTTTCAATGTGAATATAATGATAATGTTACCATATCCTCTTATGTTAAAGGAGATTATGAATTTTATGATGTGGAACAAATTGAAGAATTTATTGCCTTCAAGGGTGCATTTGAACTTGCCAGTTTGCTTGAAAATGCTGATGATGCACCTTATGAATATGAGGTTTATGAGATGCTTAAATTTTGCTTTGATAGTTACAAGGAAGAAAATGGCTATATTCTTGAATATTTTAATAGATGCTTTCCACAAATGGAAGAGTCTAATGTCTTGCAGGAGCCTATGGAAGAAGAATTTGTTGAAACTAGAAGCTCATTAGATGAAAAAGATGAGGAGAGTGATGAACAAAAGGAGGAAGAATGGATTATCTACCCATGCCTACCTTCTAATGGGAGTAACTCTTTATCCCTTACATTATTTGATTGTCCCCCATGCTTACCAAAGGAGGATGAATGTTATGTTCCTGTGGATACTTTTGAAATATCTACTTTGGGTAAAACCTGTGAAGGTTTTAATCCCACTATTTTTGAGCTTGGTAGAAATTATGTGTTTGTAGATCATGAAAAGCATGCTTTATTTGATAGCTATATTGTTGAGTTTATTCATGATGCTACTTAAAAATTATTATGAGAGAGGGAAGTATGGTTGTAGAATTTTTCATGGTACTGAAACACCTCTCTATGTGCTGAAAGTTTTGAAGTTACTCTTGTTTTATATTCCTATGCTTGTCACTTTGTTCTTTGTGAATTTATTTGTGTACAAGATTCCTATGCATAGGAAGTGGGTTAGACTTAAAGGTGTTTTGAATTTTCTTCTTGATGATCTCTTTTACTTCAATTCATATTTCTTATGTGAGCATCTTCTCAAACTTTCAAGCCTAACTTAAAGTCATTAAAGAAAAGTACTTGTTGGGAGAGAACTCAAGAGTTTTCTTGAGTCTTGGAAGTTATTACTTCAGTAATGACCTCTCCTTATCATTTTTGTTTGCTTTTTGTGCCAAGAATGACCTCTAATGAGAGGGAAGTAAGATTTGGGGAGTTGGTGTCCCGAAATAGATCTCTATCCTCCACCATAAATATTTGTGAGGAGTATATGTAAGTCGGATTAAGCTGAAAATTTACGAATAAATCCCCTAGTATGTTAGATATCTTTCGTTAGTTCAACACTTTTTGATTTTAGCAACAGAAGAGTTTCGAAAAAATCGGTTTCTACCTGCTGGTCTGTTTTGACAGATTTCTGCCATTATATGCATTTGCTTCTTATTGATTCCTCTTTGAAGTTCTCTTTTGGGGAATTAAGATTTTTGAAGGAGTTTCTACAGTAGCTTGTATTTTTAGTGAAATTTTTTGATGTTCCAAAGCTAAACCCAAAGGTCTATTATCTTTTGATTACACTAATGTTGCTAATGAAGATTGTGTGAAGTTTTGTATAAAGGAAAAATTTTAGGTGTAGAGGAAGAATGATGTAATGAGATGAAGAATGGACAAAAGCACAAGCTTGGGGATGCCACCCCGGTGTCACCCCAAGAAATATCCAAGAGGTACAAGCGTCAAAGCTTGGGGATGCCCAAGGCATCCCCTTCTTCATCAATAAAAAGCTTAGGTCTTTCTAGACACTTCGTTTTTATTGTTTCATGCATAGTTGTGTTGTTCTTGGAACGTCTTAGTTTTTGTTTGGTTTGCTTAGTTTGTTTAGTTTGCTTGAATAAAGTAGTTTGGACCCCCGTTGTTGCTGTGATGTTTCAAGTAGATTGGTGTTGGAAAGGAGTAGGAAGTTCCTGCTTGAAAGTGCAAGAGGAGCTTGCATTGACTGTGACTTAGACTTTAGCATGACATGCTAGGTGTTGTTTTGACATTATGTTTAGTGATTATTGCTATAGCATGTCTTGTTCCAAACAATTGGGATTACTTAGTGTGCCTTGAAAGAATCATGCGTTGTTTTAGCACACAAAAGCATAGTATTGTGGTATTCTCCTTTGATGTTTTGTTTTGGGTTGACTTGGCACATGCTCACACCATGTTATGACTATGAACAAGTCACCATAGACTCTATGATCATTTAGTCCTTGACTTGTAGTACCACTCTATGCTTTGATTAGTAATATTTTGTCGCTCTGCATGATTATGGCCATTATTGCTCTCTTAGTTGGTTGCTCCCAGTCTTTTGCTAGCCTCCACTTGTATGAGTAAGATCTACTCATGCTTCCAACTCCCAAGAAACCAAGTTACTCCAAAAGTGTCCACTATAAATTCCTATGCATGGTGTGTTACACACTTCCAAGTATATTCTTGTTTTCAGCTATCTTCCAATTAAAAAGTATTTTGTTATGTGAAAACTTAGTGATTAAAGCTCTCACAAACTTGATGGCACACTTTATATTCCTTGCCCCTAATAAACTTGAACCATTGTGTCATCTAAGTTGTATATGCTTGCACTTATACGTTGGAATTAGCACAACCGTGCTGTCACGAGTTTTCAACATTGCACTTGTACTTTGTATATAGTTGATATCATGCTCTTTTGTCTATAGATGTCGCCGGTGTGAAATAAAGAGGGAACTTGTAAGTCCATGGAGTTATGTATTTTGTGTTAGAGAAATGCCTGGACCGCTAGCCTAAGCCATGCCTAATCATGGTGAAAACTTGCAGCATCACCATAATAAGCATTATGTGAAGCATCCTCAATAAAAAGCTACGCACATAGTAAATAAAAAGATCGCTGAGATGCTCATTGTCTGCTTGCCTTGTCATTTTGGTTATGGGATAGCTCCTGTACCATGTGCAAGGGGTACCCCGTTGGCGGTTCTCTATGATACACATGTACTTACTATGACAAGAACTTACAGGTGACTGAAGTTGAGTAGCATGAGGTGTGGCCCTCGTATTCAAGGGACTTGAGATTGCCAACTTATATTTTATCAAGCATATACTCCATAGTTTGTTCACTTTAACTTAATCACTTCAAGATGCTTATAGGGGCAATGAGGGCTGAAAGCTAACAAGTACCATAATTTTTGGAAGCTCTTTTTGAAACTTGAAATTCCTGCTTCCCTTTATGAAGGGCCTTTCTTCCACTATTATATTGAGTCTCCATCTTCTACCTTTAGGCACCATTAGGAGAGCATAGTTGTCATTCTTAGTTCTATGTGCAGTGTCCCAAAACTTATTGATTGATGCATATTGTTGATATTTCTTGTTCTTGTGCTATTTGTATCTAGTCACTCTTATGAACTTTGAAGGTGTCCTATGCATCTATTTGCTACTTTATGAGGGACAAGCTGAATGCCACTATGCCATGTTTTCTGTATGTGAAACAAACAAACGTTTTTTAATGCATGTTATTCATGATATTTGTTTGTAGCCTTTCATGTTTCATGCATAGTTACTTTTTCTTATTATTAGAACTCCATCTTTCATGCACATGTTTAGAGTTCTTTGATCCCAGCTTTCAATGCTTGCAAAGCGATGCAATAATTACAAGTAATGCAGAAGAACCGGCATGATCATAATATGATACATGACATGGCAAGTTAATGATGCAAACCATATTAAAAAGATGTCATTTGCATATCACGTTGATGATAAAATATTAGTGGGGCATTATTAATAAAAAATAACTATTTTCAATTTTATTCATCATGTTTCCTTGCATAAACAGTTCTGTTTTTACAAGTTCTCCATGATGCATATTACAAATTTGTCTGAAAACCATTGCCGAAGATACAAGTTCTCAAGTATGGAATGAGTGGTTGGAAAGGGCTCGTCGCGCTAATTGATTTAGACATATTATTTGTCGAATTCCGATTTTCGGAATTAAATTTATGAATTTATTAAGAAAATGCATTTTTAAAGGATTAAAACATTTTTGAAACTATGAATTGTCTAAACAAATGATTTTGGATGCCGTATTATTAATATTTGAATTTTTATGATCATAAAACATACTACCTCCGTTTCAAGGCTTAAGGCGCACACGTTTTCCAAAGCAAAGTTTGACCAAAAGAATTGATCAACAAAATCTTGATTATATTGTACATAATTAGTACCATTGGATTCGTATTGAAAAATACTTTCCAGTGATACTAGTTTTATACTAAAACTCTTTACATATTTAGAGTAATTCTTGGTCAAAGAAAAAACACGCAAAACGAGGATGCCTTAAGCCCTGAAACCGAGGGAGTATATTATTTGTATTATTTGAAAATAGAAATTAAAAGATATGATTTATTCCCTTTGAATAGGAAAAGCCAAAATGTGTAGTGTTTATCTATTAATATTAAGAATTATTCAAATAAAACAGATATTATTAATCTTCAAATGATTTCAAACATTTTTGGTTTTAGCAATTTTGCCAAATTCGAATATTTTGACCACGGGTCAATCAGTCAATGTTTTTTTATCAAATATGAAAACTGTTGACTGTATCCAGAATGTCCAGGGGCTTAGGTGGAAAGAGTTCAGAGAAAGGACCACGGGTTGGGAGAACATAAGCCCAGGGGGACTTGTGCATAGTTGACGGAACTGACGGGAATTCACCTGACGAAACTGAAAATAAGAACATGCGAATCTGTTATCTAGATTGATCTTCGTCCGACGATTCTGAACTCGTATTTGCTCCGTTCTGGACACCGTTTGATGATGAACGTATAATGGACATCGGATATGCGCTTAAGGTGAAGTGATTGACCGGAATACAATGGATATGTACGGAATATCACGATGAACAGAGGGAAAAACACACAGCAGAAACTGAATTTTTGATCGCGCGAAAACTGCAAGCTCGATTGATTTTCATCGAAAGATTGCGAGCGTGTTAGTGCTCCATTTGACTCGAGGTTTGCGGCTACATGAATCTGGGACAACCTATATGATTAGGACATGAAGATTTTGTCCGGAGATGATCTGGAACGACGGGAAAAAAATGGTGAACAGAGGGGGGACCAAGGTTCACGCGTGCGGAAAACTGATGAGACTGAACTGTGTCTTCGCCGTGCAGAGTCAGTGATATAATCCGACCTTTCGTTGAAGATTGCTAAGTCTACAGGCCACCCTCTTGAGAGCGGCGTCATGCGCCGGAGAAAGGGATGTGCGGAGAACGCGTGCGTGTGAAGAGCGTCGCCGGATGTGAGCTAAAATTGCATCTGTCCTAAGAAACCACCCGCAAGGTAGAGAAACGAGATTGCAGGGGAGGTAGATGGGAAGGATGAGGGGCTCACTGCGGTCTTTATGGACAACGCTGGCAGCCGGAGGTGGACGGTTTCGGTGGTGCAATGGAGTGACGGCGACGGCTTGCTGCGGGTGCACAGGAACGATGGCGACATTCATGTCCTTCTCCTCCTCCTCGCTCAATATCTTGAGGTAAAGTAAAGAATTATTGTATGCTTTGAATTTTTAGTCAATCATAGTTCAACTCATGAGGCTATCATGACATCGATTTAGAGCCATAACTTGAATTCTTCTATTAAGATTAAACTCTGAAGATCTTGATTATATAATATTCTTCTCTTCAACTCTATGATCTTGATGCCAATGCTCAATATATATATTTATCTTCAAGACATTCATACTCGAATCTAACACATGGCCTACAACATGACCTATGAAATATTTCTTCATATAAACTCAATGAAAATATTAGTCCATAAAAATTGTCATTAATTATCCAAACCACATTAAAGGGACAATTACCCTTACAAACTATCGTATTTTTTGCCAAATCTGACCAAACTGAAAAACTTCAACCGAATCTGACCTCTGGGAGAAACTAATTCGGAATATGTCCCCTCATGTCGGTGTCATTTGAACTGACGCCGAAGTAACACAGGTGGCGTGGAGGACTGACGTGGTGCCATGTCGGCGCCATTTCAAATAGCGCCAAACCTAGGGTTAAAGCCAGTCGACCAGTTTCTCTTTTCCTAGCCCTTCCATTCCTCCTCCCAGCCGCCACAATCTCTCTCTCTCTCTCTCTCTCTCTCTCTCTCTCTCCTTTTTCCAAATCTTGTTGAAACTCAAAGATTTCTTGAATTGGGATCATGGCAAGTCTTCTTATAGGTAATCTCTCTCAAATCCCCTTTGATTCCATCTATTAGAATGTCAAATTTCATCTCATTCATCTCTATTTTGTTGAATCCCTAGAAGATCATGGATATGTTATCTAGATTTATTTGTAACTAATTTTTGTTTGAACAAAGTGTAGCTAGTGTATGTATGCATTGGATATGAGCTTGTCTTAGTGTTTGGTATTTTAGTTTACATAAGCAAAAACCAATATATGCACATGTGTGAATATTTTTCTAGGGATTCATTTCTATAGCGTTTGGTAGTGTATGTATGCATTAGATATGAGCTTATATTAGTGTTTGCTATAGTGGATGAAGTATTACACTAATTGTGTGTGAATGTGAAGTATCTTATTATGATATCATGTTGTTGGGAGCACTTCAATGGACAATTAGTCGGTTGTATAATAATATAGCTTAGGACATTATAAGTGATAGTGTGAATCCCTTCTATGTTAATTATCACAATGTTTGTAGATTCTCCGAACATGTGGACGGAGATTACACGTCAGATGAAGTTTGCAAAAAGTACCAAAGAAAAGTATCCCAATATGTCATGGAAAGATGCTCCGGTGGTACCAAGATATATGGTACCAAAATGTTGTTGTGGTAAACCTTGTCATATCCAACAATCTAACTACCAAACTACCGTTGGCAGCGCATTCTATCGCTGCCCCCATAGACGCGTGAGTTTTGTTGGCTTGTGACATGGTATCTATCATACTTGATTTATAATTGATTGTTGATATGGTAAAGTTTATTTGACAGGAACATTGTACATGCTACTTTTTCCAGTGGATTGATGGTCCCGAGTGTTATGATGACTATCTTATTTCATGGGGTATGAGCATTCTTTTGGGCCTGAAAACAGCCGATACGTGGAAACACATTGTGCATCCTCATCCATCTCCACCTAAGTATTAGAAATTACACGAAACCACACCCAAAGCTCCTCCACTTGTTTGGTGTAAACATTGTCAAGATATGACATAGTGGTGTCCCCTTTACAGGCCCTGACACTTTTGATGAGTCTTGGAAGGTTTTCGATGAGGAGAAAAAGAAGCATGAGGATGAAATAAACTTGGAGTTGCAAGGGATTGCAGAAGCGCGGAAGGAGCACTCAAGTAAATACGAGTTAGAAGCTGAAAGTACATTTAATGTCTTAATAAGTTTTGGTGTTCGTTAACAAATTGTAGATTATTTTATAGTGTGTTAATGTCTACAGGATGATATACTGAAAAGTGAAAAGGACTTTGCCCTGTGGAAATATCCCTGCAAGTAACTACAAATTTCAGGAAATTCCCGACCGGAGTCTCCGGTGTGGTCCGGAGTTTCCCCCAAAGTCCCCGGAGGGGCCTCCAGAAAATTGCTTGGGATAGTCTGTATGGTGGTTCGAAGCCAGACCAGAATCTCCGGTGTGTCCTCCCAGATCGAAGTCTCCGGTGTGCTCGGGTCTAGAGTCTCTGAAGAATCTCTGGAGTGGACTTATCAATCTCAGCTGGGACATTCTGTATGGTGGTCCTGAGACTGACCGAAGATGGGCCAGAGTTTCCGGCGTAGACTAGAGTCTCCGGTCTGCAGTCCGGAGTCTCCGGTGTGGCAGTTGGTCCAATGGTCACAAAACGATTTAGTCTTAGTGGGCCTATATATAGGGGACCTCATACCCTTCCTCTAGTTGCTCGTTCCAGAATACATGTCCCCCACCATTTGAGCCACCAAATCATCAAGATATCTCCATACAACCATCCAAAGTCTTTGATCTTTGGAGAATTGAAGGAGGAGGCCTTGATCTATAGCTTCACCAAGAGAGATCTTCATTTCCCCCTCATTCACTTGAGGTCCCCTTGCTCTAGTGTTCCATTGGAAACCCTAGTCCTTGATTTGGTTCTTACAAGCTTGTCTTTGATTGTGTGATAGCTTGCTTGCATTCGAGAGCCTCCAATTAAGTTGTGGATGTGTACCTGGAACTTGTTGTAAAGGTGCCGGCTCCCACCTCGAAGGCTGCCGATATAGTGGAAGTGGTGAATCGAACCCTTTGGGGTGAGGTTCATCGGAGAACAAGGGAGGCATCTCGTGGCGTTGGTGGTGTTGGGGGTGACCCCGGATAGGGTCAATATAGGGGAAAGACGAAAGGAGTTTCCCTCATATTAAGCCGAATTACTGATTGTGTCGGCCGAATCCTGTAAGATCCGACCGAGATGAGCAAAACCATGGCCCAGATAGAATGAGTAACGCCTTACTCGGCCGACATATGAGCTACGTCGGCCGAATGAGGCCGATTAACTTGTGTGCAGGTGAAGGCCGAGCCGACTTATGCGAGATAAGGCCGAATAACATGAAGCTTGCAGGAGAAGGATGTGCCTATAGTCAAACCCTAGTCACTGGCTAAGAGGAATCTAGACAGATCCAAGCGCAAAGGACAAGGAGCAGAGCAGCAGAAGGGCAGACGAACGTCACGGAGGTGATAGTGAGGAAGCCCGAGGCGCGCATGTGAAGGGTTCTGGAACATTGCCACCGGTAGAAGGGCGACAGGGAAAGGAGGCCGCCGAGTTACCATTTTGGGACACGAATATTCCAAGGATATGCTTGCCACGTCAGCCCTAGAAGGAACCCAGGAACCTCTTTATAAGGGGGGACGCAGGCTCCTGATGGGGGATCGATTCATTCTACGCCGAAAGGCTCGTGTAATAGTGTTCTTATTCTCTATGAGACAGTTCTAGGAGCACTTGTAGTTCTTGAGAAGAGGAATAAAGATCTACTTACAGGACCGTTGAGTGTAGAAATCACTACATCTTCACTCCCCGGATCCCTCTAGCATCCATTGGTCCCATACTTTAGTCTACCCATGGCATCTGACGTGCCACCACCACGAAAGTTGGCGCCCACCGTGGGGCCAGCAGTAGTGCTAGCTGGAGTCAAGATCCGGACGGGAAACTTCATCCACACCGGCGAGCGGGTTGTCTCTGGCTTAGTCCAGAGATTTGATATCTGGGACTATGTCAGCGATAACGTTGGTGGCTTCAGGAGGAAAGCGCATCCACGCAATGGCGTCTTCATCGACCTGGGCGCGCACAAGGTCTACGTCAGCGTCGACACGTCCTGCGTCTACCCTCACCGAGTCATTGAAGCAGGAGAGCCTCCCCTCTGTGCTACTAGCGGTCCACGTGAATCATGCCCCGTTGGTAGCGTCGAGGTGATGGTGATAGCCACAACACCAGTAGCAGGAGCAGGCGCCAAACCAAGCAGGGACCCGGTGGCAGGAGGGCAGGTGGCCCCGAAGCAAGCAGCTCCACAACCCACCGAGGTAGATCCACCAGCAATCAAGTCATCAGAGGTGTAGGAGACGATCCCAAAGGCAGCAAGGGTAAGATGGCCACCTCTAGAGAGGCCAGAAAATATCCTTCAGGCAACTATAGATAATCTAACCACGCATGTGGCGCCGATACTTGATCCGGCTAACGCACAGGCGGAGTTAGAAGAAACTAGACAAAAAGTGCTAGTAGAGGCAAAAATGGTGTCGGCCTTGCGGGAATCCTTAAACAGGACCTTGCGAGAGTATGCTAGGGCAAACAAGCTAGATATGGCCCCTGAGAGAGTAGATGAATTGAGGTTAAGAGGAAAGAACCTCATGAATGATATCAACAAAGAGCATGAGGCTCATGCAGATGACTCAGTCGATCTAGGCTTGCCGAGGTATAGTACCCCGGCAAAGAACCTCAGGGCTGCAAATGCCGCAGCCCTGGAATTGGAAGGACTAAGCGGGGAAGCCCGGCAAAAATAGCAAGAAAGAGTAAATGAGCTGGTGCGCATCGCGAACCAGCAGAATGAGGAGATGCTTAGGGCTGACCCGGCAAGGCCAGGAGCTTCGTGCATGGTTCATTCGGCAGGAGCAGCCCCCGCACTATCTGCGGCAACAACATCCTCACCCGGAAACAATGCGCGAAGATATAGAGCGTTGACCTCGGGAAAAAGAAATAAGCAAATTGTTCCGTATGATCCGGCAGTAGCCGGGAAGGTCAATGAGAATAGAGGCAATGGGAGCCGAGGTAGCAGTGGGGATAGAAACCCTGGCCATGCAAACAAAGAGCATGGGAACCTCGGAAGGGGAAATCATGAGAACCATAACCCGGTGGAAGGGAGGAGGAACCCTCCACCAGATCCTCAGCCGAGGTATGAGCCTCGGCAAGAACGGGAAGCAAGACCAGCTCACCATAATTAGGCGAATGATAGATACAATGATGGTTACTCGGAAATGGAGCATGCAGAGCATGGTGGGCATAACCTCTATGGAATACAAGAGAGGGTCATTTACAGAAACTTGCCGTCAACTGACACAAGACTGAAACTAGACAGATTATATCGGTCCGAGCTATTGGAGGAACAGGGTCCGCCTGGTCCAGCATGCTTCGGACCTCGGATCATGGGCGAACTGCCCGTGCCGAACTTTCAATTGGCAAGAGGCACGAAAACATACAATGGGAGCACAAAACCACAAGATTGGTTAATTGACCATGCCACAGCAGTGAAAATAGCTGGCGAAAACTTACGATGGGCGGTAAGATACGTCCCACAGATGCTGGAAGGGCCAGCCAGAGTATGGCTAAACAATCTGCCAACAGGTAGTATCAACTGTTGGTTAGATTTTGAAGAAATGTTTGTCAGCAATTTCACCAGTACATATAAGAGACCAAACAGGCCTCAACAACTCGCTATGTGCAAGCAGAAGTCAAATGAAACAGATAGGGAATTATTGACTCGGTGGTGTAACCTCAGAAAGTCATGTGAAGGAGTCATAGAATCTCAAGCGATAGCTTGGTTTGCTCAGGGCTGTCGATATACCATCAGGATAGCAGATTCGTATGCTTTAGGGGATCCGACACAACCAGAATTAATGTCGGCAGAGCATCGGGAACACCAAGATCAATATGCAAGAGATGCGGCCGGATCATCGTGGCGCAATGAATACCGAGGTAGAAGGAGGGAAGAGAGGCCGGATTACAGATATGCTTCCAATCATGTGGCAACGGTGGTACAGGATCAGCCGAGTCATGGAAACAATCAGCGACAGAAAAATGGTCCTCATCAGTGGACGCCGAGGAATGAAGGGAAAAAGCAGTGGACACCAGAACAGAAGAAGCAATGGCAGGAAAGGCCAAAGTACACATTTGATTCCATGCTGGATCAGCCGTGTAAGTTCCAAACTCCAAATCCGGCCAAGCCGGCTAATCACACAACTCGTCAGTGCGCTTGGATAAAAAATGCAATGGGAAGCCCGGCGGGCATGCAAGCACTTCCTCATCAAGCACATCAGCAGCAGCCACAGCTAATCGGGGCAAACGCGCAGCAATTAATGTTACCACCGCCCCCTCCGAGGTATGATAACTCGGACCGGAGAGATGCAGTACATCAGGTGGCAAATCAAAATCAAGACGAAAGAGCAAACCCCGGGAACAATGGGCGTAATGACTACAGGGAACATCATCAATCGTACTGCACAACAGAACAGCAAGATAGACAGAGCGTACATCGCCGGCATATGGAAGTGAATGCAGTTATGCCGGCAGTACCAAGATACGTGCCATGGTCAGATCAAGAGATAACCTGGAGCATAAAGGATCACCCGAAGATAATGCTGAATCCAGGGTCGTATGCACTAGTATTGGATCCAACATTTGTCGGGCCCAGCATTAATGTGAAATTCTCAAAGGTACTCATTGATAATGGAAGTAGTATCAATATTATGTACAAAGACACAATGCACAAACTCGGAATAGCACAGAATATGCTATAGTCCACAAGGACCACATTTCATGGGATAGTAGTGGGGCTCTCGTGCGAACCCATTGGGAAAGTCCGAGTAGATGTGTTGTTCGGCACAAGGGAGAATTGCAGAGCGGAGAATCTGGAGTTGGAGGTGGTTGACCTAGAAAGCTGCTATCGTGCTTTACTCGGACGGCCAACACTGGCAAAATTCATGAGCAGCTGCCACATTACCTATTTGAAGATGAAATTACCCGGGCCTCAGGGGGTAATAACAGTAGCCGGAGATTACAGAAAATCAATGGAATGTGCTTCAGCCGGGTCAAACTTGGCCAAGTCATTAGTAATTGCAAGGGAAAAAAGAAGGATTCAGGAAGTAGCAGCTCTGGCTCAGTCGACACAGCTGAATATGCCGGCATTAGCCAACCCGCATGGGAGTGTATCTTTCCAGCCGACTAAAGAGACGAAAAAGATCCAGATAGATGAGCAGTTCCCAGAGCGCACCATCACGATTGGTGCTGGCCTAGATGCCAAATAGGAAAGCGAGCTCACCAACTTACTCTGTGAGAATCGGGATATATTTGCATGGTCAACTCAGGACCTGCAAGGTGTTCCGAGGGAGTTGGCTGAGCACTCTTTGCATGTAAGGCCAGGAGCAAGGCCAGTAAAGCAACCTCTCCACCGCTTCGCCGAAGACAGGAGAAAGATAATAAGGGATGAGATAGATCGGCTCCTTGCGGCCGGGTTCATCATGGAAGTGCTTCATCCGGATTGGCTATCAAATCCGGTGTTGGTAGAAAAGAAAAAGGATGACCCGAATGTAGCCGTCATATGACGAATGTGTATTGATTACACGAACTTCAATAAGGCGTGTCCCAAAGATCCTTTTCCTTTACCTAGGATAGACCAAGTCATTGATTCGACCGCTGGTTGTGAGCTGTTATCATTTGTAGACGCGTATTCTGGTTTCCACCAGATACCGTTAAATCCGGCCGATCAAATAAAGACTGCGTTTATTACCCCGTACGGGGCTTATTGCTATCGCACCATGCCATTCAACATGCGTAATGCAGGAGCAACGTACCAAAGATGCATGCAAAAGTGTTTACAAGATAGGGAAAAATGTACAAGTGTATGTAGACGATGTGGTTATAAAAACCAAAGAGAGCAAAATGCTCCTTGACGATATTCGGCAGACATTCGCAAACTTGAGAAGATTCCGAATGAAGCTTAACCCAGAAAAATGTATCTTCGGTGTGCCGGCTGGAAAACTACTCGGTTTCCTCGTGTCCAGCAGGGATATAGAGGCAAATCCACCTAAGATTCGAGCAGTTGAAAAAATGGAACTGCCGAGGTGTCTGAACGATGTACAAAAATTCACGGGATGCCTGGCTTATCTGAGTTGATTTGTATGTCGGCTAGGGGAAAAGGCATTACCTCTATATCAACTGATGAAAAAATCTGACAAATTCATCTGGACACCACAGGCTGATAATGCATTTCATGAGTTAAAAAAGATGTTGGTCACAACACCGATCTTGGCTTCTCCATTGTCAAAAGAACCTATGTTACTTTATGTAGCCGCTACTGACAGAGTGGTAAGTGCGGTAGTTGTCGTGGAGCGGAATGAAGGGGATAAGTCAATACAAAGGCCGATATATTACCTAAGTGAGGTATTATCGCCTCAAGGTAACTACCCGCACTACCAGAAGATGGCTTATGGAGTATACATGTCAGCGAAAAAAATCAAACACTACTTCGAAGAGCATCCGATAAAAGTGATTTGTGAAGCACCCATAGCCGAGATATTGAGCAACAAATATGCAAGTGGCCGAATAGAAAAATGGGTAATCGAGTTATCACCTTATGCTCCGCAATTTGATAGGCGATATGCGATCAAATCCCAGGCAGTGTCCGACTTCTTTGTGGATTGGGCCGAGGTACAATATGAACCCCCATTGCCAGATCCGAACTATTGGACAATGCATTTTGACGGATCCAAGCTGAGAAATGGGTTAGGGGCAGGAATAGTATTAACCTCGCCGAAGAAAGATCAGTTGAAATACTTACTGCAGATACATTTCGCTGCATCAAATAATGTGGCCGAGTATGAAGCGCTCGTCCATGGGTTAAAATGGCAAAAGAGATTGGCATACGTCGGATCCTGTGCTACGGGGATTCAGACCTCGTAGTACAGCAAGTATCAGGCAATTGGGACGCACTAGATGCGAATATGGCCCTATATAGGTTTCATGTGCAAAAAATCAGTGGTTATTTTGATGGGTGCGAGTTTCACCACATACCTCGGGCGGAAAACGATGCTGTAGACACACTGTCAAAACTCGGATCAACTAGGCAATCAATTCCCTCGGGCATTGCCCTGGAACACTTGAGGAAACCATCTATTACACCTTCGCCAGAATCCGAGTCAATTCTTATCTCGGCAGAGCTGATAGAAGGAAATGTGCCAGTGGAATTTGATAAAGAATATGACCCGAACTCTATAAAGGTGAACCCGGCCGACACACGAGTAAACATGGAAAAGTCCAAAGGTGTTATGTCGGTGGAAAATATGGAGATCGACGATATAACTACCCCAGAGAAAGTTACGCCGACATGAGCACAACCCATATTCTCATTCCTTAAAGAGGGAATCTTGCAGAGTTATGAGGTCCTGGCTAGACATATAGTGAGAAGATCAAAAGCCTACACAATCATAAACAATGAGTTGTATAAGAGAAGTGTCACGAGCGTACTGCAACGATGTGTTGACTCGGCAGAAGGGCGGGCAATACTCCTGGACATACATCAGGGAGAATGTGGGCATCACGCCTCATCCAGAGCCCTGGTCGCCAAAGCATTTAGGCATGGATTTTATTGGCCGACTGCGCTGAAGGAGGCAAAAGAGTTAGTAGAAAAATGTAATGGTCTCCAGAGATACGCTAGTAAGATACATCTGCCTTCTTTCGAGTTAAAAACAATACCAATCACTTGGACCTTTTCTGTGTGGTGCTTGGATATGGTAGGTCCGTTCAAGCCCACCCGAGGCAGAATGACTCATATTCCAGTCATGGTGGACAAATTCACAAAATGGATCAAAGAGAAACCAATAAGAAAATGTGAAGAACCCACAACGGTAAAATTCCTCAAAGATATTATCTTGAGATATGGATACCCACACAGTGTTATCACGGATAATGGCCTGAACTTGGCTGAAGGAGCCTTTGCTAGGTTCTTCCAAGAGAAACACATAAGACTAGATGTTGCCTCGGTGGCTCACCCGGCATCGAATGGGCAAGTAGAAAGATCAAATGGACTGGTATTGTCAGGAATAAAACCCCGGCTTATCGAACCACTATAAAGGTCGGCAGGATGCTGGATTGAGGAGCTTCCAGCAGTACTGTGGAGCCTCAGGACCACCCCAAACAGGTCGACAGGGTATACCCCATTCTTTCTAGTATACGGGGCAGAAGCTGTGCTTCTAGCCGACATAATGCATGATTCGCTAAGAGTGATACAGTACACAACTGCCGAGGTAAATGAGGTAGCTCAACAGGATGATGTTGATCTGCTAGAAGAAGAAAGGGAATTGGCATTATCAAGATCAGCTATTTATCAGCAAGATCTTAGACGATATCACAGCAAAAAAGTCAATCCGAGAGTTTTAAAGGAGACTTGGTTCTTCGGCTAGTGCAACGCATAGTCGGCGTGCACAAACTCTCACCCCCATGGGAAGGGCCATTCATCGTGAGTAAAGCATTGCACAATGATGCATATTACCTGATCAACACTCAGTCACCAGAAAAGAACAAGGCAAACAAAGCTGGAGACGAATAAAAAAGACCATGGAACATAGCCTTACTTCGCTCGTTCTACACTTAAGAGCCATATATTGCACGTCGTGATGTGACGCACCAAGACGGAGTATCAAGCATGTATTAAACCTCGGCACCTCGAGCAGTGACTCGGGGACTGCCCCATGTTATTTCTTATTTCGAGTTATGTATTAAACCTCGGCACCTCGAGCAGTGACTCGGGGATTTCCCCATGTTATTTCTTATTTTGAGTTATGTATTAAACCTCGGCACCTCGAGCAGTGACTCGGGGACTGCCCCATGAATGTTTCTCATTTTGAATTATGTATTAAACCTCGGCGCCTCGAGCAGGGACTCGGGGACTGCCCCATGATTGTTTCTCGTTTTGAATTATGTATTAAACCTCGGCACCTCGAGCAGTGACTCGGGGACTGCCCCATGATGCTCCCTGCATTGAATTATGAACTATATTTCGGCCACCCGAGTAATAACTTGGGGACTGCATCATGTCGTTAGATGTTTTTTCATGCACATAAGAAATTGATAACTCTAGCAGAAACTCGGGGACTCCCCCGATTTATTGATCATAACTCGTAAGATGCAATATAAGCTTGCCTCGATCATCAAAGGAATAACAAGGAGGAAACAAATAATGATTTCTAAGGATGATAACCTCAGCAAGTCAAAGTATAATAAGGGGCGCACCCTATTTATATCACTTTAACAGTGGAAACCTCGGGGAGGGTAATAAACCAGTCTATGGGCTTAGAGCATTGTACTTCAACTAGAAATTTTGAAAACAACAACTATACAACCAAGTTTACATAAGGCAAACAAGATAGATGCCGAATAAAGGTAATTCATAGGGGAGAATATGATCCAGCTTTACGAAATTAAAGTTTGGCAAAGCAAAGATGTGATGCAAATAGATTCACTTAGTTGAACTGACAACAGTTATCATCACCAGTGCATCAGCGGCACAAGGCAAAAGGGTTCACACTACACCAAAAGGTGGACAATTGTTTCAAAAAATCATACGCCCGGCATACCGGGGACTTAAAACAACTAAAGAGTTTCTGAGCCTAGACACCGAAAGAGGCCAAATCATCCTTAAGGGGCAGTAGCATTGGCAGGAGCATCGGGCATGGGTATCTCGGGTGCAGGCGGAGTGACCTCGGTCTCCTTCAGAAGGGTCTCTTCAGGAACTAGGCGCTGCGTGGTTGCTGGCGCCTCAGCAGAAGTTACCTCGGCTTCGACAGAAGTCATGGTAACCTCGGGGGTAAGCCCCGGCTGCTGAGAGACATCAACTTGGGCTCGGTAGGTTTCAGTTCCTTTAGAGGACGATCGTGCATCGTCATCCTCATCCGAGTTTTCATTTGAATCATGGGAATTATCCGAATCATCCTCCAGTTCATCCTGACCGGCCGAGTCACCACCTGATGCATCTTCAGCTTCGACATCATCAGCCAGGTTGGGAAGAAAACTCGGCCCTTCGATCCAATGATGCACGTCAGCATACTCGATAAGCTGGAAAGCACGAGCTTGACGTCGAGCAACGAATTCCGGATTCTCAACCCAAGGAGAGCCAGTGCGTAGATTCATCGGAGTATCGAGAGAGATATCCTCATACCAAGACAAAACAGCTGTAAGTGCCATATCATCACCAGCTCTTCCAGCGGATTCCCTCCAAAGGTTAAGTTGAGTTTGAGAGGCCATTAACCTTGCCACAAGCACCTCAACTTCATCAATATCCGACGAATTCGGCCAGATAACATGGTAGGATCGGATGGCTGCTTGCACCAGATCTCTTCCCATAATCTTCATTGGTCTGATAGCAGCAACGACGACAATCAGGAAATCTTCTATGGAATACTATGGATTCGAAGCAACGAGGACACCTCGGTGCTCGCGAGCAGAAATCACAGCCTTGGAGCTCACAGATTTAGCTTCTGGAAAATGATCTGCACGAAAGAATGACATATGGGTTAAGAATAAGAAAAAGGGAAGGACAACTCGACGAGAGACAAAAACTTACGATGAATATAATTCAGCATTTTATGGAGATCCTGGGACCAGTCGGTTCTACTCTTCTCAAAGCGAATGATTTCCTCACTCATCTCCCGATTTTTTAATTCGGCAGCATCAAGGAGTTCCTTGCCTTTCTGCAACTGCAGACTGAGTCGATTCTTTTCTTCAGAAAACTCTTGATCAACCTTTTCCAATTCAGACTTCTGGGAAAGCTTGAGGGATTCAACCTCGGCACGCAACCGGGTTATCTCGTCATCTTTCTCCTTGAGTTGAGCCGAGCGGCAGCTTGTTCTAAAAAATGCAGCATCATATTAGGCATAGATATGCATTCTTGATGCGATGTTGCATGTGTTTTTAACTCGGCTATCCAAAGCCAGAAGATTGTAAGGAATCCAAGATTTTCCTCGAACAAAAGTTGACAAACTAAAGACAAAAGAGTAACTAACCTTCAAGAACGCCAACTTTCTTCGGAAGACGAGTATTCAAATTGTTGATACCAGCTGCGCACCAGCAAAAGATTAGTTAGCACGAAAAACTAAAACTATTACAAAATTAAGAGACGTTACACGGACTAGTTAAATTACCAGTTTTCTTCACAACAGGAACAACCTTCTCATATTTATCTTGCAGTTTCTTGTGTGCGAAGAGCAACCTTTGAAATTCGGCTGTCCGCCGATCATGGGCAACCTAAGTACAAAAGTAAGTTACACGGCTGGATATTCAAAGCTAAAGTAGATCTAAATCAAGTAGAACTTGACTGGGATCTAGGTGGCTGGATATTCAAAGCTAAAGTAGATCCGAATCAAGCAAAACTTGACTCGGATCTAGGTGGCTGGATATTCAAAGCTAAAGCAGATCCAAATTAAGTAGAACTTGACTCGGATCTAGGTGACTGGATATTCAAAGCTAAAGTAGATCCGAATCAAGCAAAACTTGACTCGGATCTAGGTGGCTGGATATTCAAAGTTAAAGCAGATTCAAATCAAGTATAACTTAACTCGGATCTAGGTGACTAGATATTCAAAGTTAAAGAATATCTGAATCAAGTAAAACTTGACTCGGATCTAGGTGACTGGATATTCAAAGTTAAAGTAGATACGAATCAAGCAAAACTTGACTCGGATCTAGGTGGCTGGATATTCAAAGTTAAAGCAGATCCAAATCAAGTAGAACTTAACTCGGATCTAGGTGACTGGATATTCAAAGTTAAAGAAGATCCGAATCAAGTAAAACTTGACTCAGATCTAGGTGACTAGATATTCAAAGTTAAAGCAGATCCGAATCAAGTAAAACTTGACTTGGATCTAGGTGGCTGGATATTCAGAACTAAAGCAAATCCGAATCAAGCAAAACTTGACTCGGATATGAATGGACCACGGTTAATCCGAGTCACGAAGGTAATTGACTTAGCAAGTAATGCATTTGAAGCCTGACAAAGCTTCCAAACGAACAACAAATTATCCGGATGCAAGCTTCGGGGACTAGTGTGTATATAATACCATCTGAATAATAGACAAAGTATCAACGAAAGCGCTTACCTCATTCATCTTGTCACTATCAAGGACAATCTTAGCAGCCATGTGCAAGCGACTGCTGATGTCAGAAAGCTGAAATGGTTGGCTACTCGGATTGCCTTCAAGTTGATCGGAGGCATTCCAATTATTGGCATACTCCACCAAAGAGCCGAGGTTGTTCCCGCTCTCAGTACGAGTCAACACCTTACCTCGGGCCCATTGCGTAACTACCGCCGTTGCCGGACTCTTGTGAAGAGTAATTTGAGTGTCGGCGGCGGGGGCGGCGCCAGGTTTAGCAGAGGAAGCTCCCTTGCGAAGCACATCAGCAATGCAGGGCTGAGAAGAACTAGTTGGCCCTTTCTCAGATTCTGAGGGTTTAGTAACAACAACCTTCTTACTCTTAGTAGAGACTTTGGCAGGGGCAGCAACTTCAGCACTAGGAACCACGTCCTTGGTGGCAGGAGGAACTATAGTTTCCAAGGGGGCTGAGGTGGTGATAACCTCGGTTGGAGTTGGAGTAGCAGCTGGGATTGCGGTGATCAAAGGATCATTGGGGGAAACCTCGACGGTTTTGAGAAGGACAGTAGGCTCAGCTGGGCGATCCAATGTGGGGGTTATGTTGGCAGTAACGGTGGGAGCAATAGGCTCATCTTGTTGAGGCGATACGTTGGTCGGCGTAGGAGGAGAATCAACACGAGAGGGACTAGGAACCCGAGTATCTTCCGGAGGTAGAGGAGAAGACTGCCGAGTACTATGGCTTGTCATACTCGGACCGCTTGGCTTTGCGGAGAGAGGAGCTCTGCAAGAGAGAAAAAAGTCGAGTCGGAGACAGAAAGAGAGAAACAAGAAATACAAATGAAAATAAACTCACCCAGTAACCCCAGGCATGGTTTCACGCCTCGGGATATGATGCGAAGACTTCTTGACTCGCTTCTTGGGGGCAGCACCGGAGGGATCTGTCAAAGCAGTGCGCTTCTTCGAAGCAGCAGGAACCTCAGAAGCAAGAGGTTCGGCGTCATGCACCTGACCAGCTGGATTAGCTGGGAAAGAAGGAGCCGGAAATGCGTAAGAGATAGGCACCGCAGCAGCTATCTCAAGAATTTGGACGTTGTCTGAGTCACCTCCATCCGCGTGGGCCGAGGTCTTGCTCCGGGCACAAACAGGAGCAACATCCGACTTAGGGACAAACTCCTCTGAGTCAGGTTCTCCGTTGTCCGGGGTATTGCGATCAGCGGTCCACGGAAGAGCCAAAACCTCGGCATCTTTCGTCTTCTGCTCTGTAAACCTCTGCGAGAGAAGTAAATTAGAATTAGCAAAAGAACAATCACAAAAGCAATTCAGAAGAAAACACAAGTGTTTAAATTTACCTGAGGAGGGGGATTCCCGCGAGAAAATGGCTTCAATCCCCATGTCCATTCTTTCGGCATATCGGTCTTAAAGATAGCCCAGACGCGCTTATAGATGTGATAATCGTCGAGCTTAACCGTAGATACTCGGTTGGGATCCAGAGGACCACTCATATAACAGAGCTTATGAGTGCGAAGCTGAAAAGGGCAGATTCGGCTACTGATGAACGCGGTCATTAAATCTTCACCATGGAGCCCGGCGCGAATCAGTTCTTTGAGCCGAATCTCAAATGCCTCGGCAAGATCATGACTTTTTCTAGGATTGTAGTTCCAATTCTTCTTGGAGGGGGGACCGATAGAGAAAGCGGGGAGCCGAATCTTATCTTCCTTCCCTGTATTTTTAACATAGAAAAATGATCTATGCCATTTCTTACAAGACTCGAGGCCGACGACACGGGGGAACTCAGAGTTTCTCCGAGGCGTAATGGATGCAGCCCCGCATTGGGTAAGAGATTTCTCAGAAGGATGAAGAGATTTGTCTGGCACAACATTAGTTCGGATCTGAAAGAATTTGGACCAGACATGTACGGAGGGCCAGAGGCCGAAATACCCCTCTGAAGCCGAGATAAAAGCCGACAGAGAGGCGATGGCATTGGCCGGCAGGTGATGCGGCTGAAGGCCGAAGTAATCAAGGAACCCCCTAGGAGGCCGAATCCACGAGCGAAGTGGGACATGAAAACTACATACTCTCCCTCATTGAGTACGGGTTAGGATTCTTTGCCGGGCAAGCGGCAACTTACCTCCGCGGGAATTCAGCGTGTCTTAATTAACCACTCTACCTCTCGACGAGTAACGGTGGAAGCCTGCCAAGAACCCCGCTCTGGACCGGACGCAAAGTCACCGTCCCTGACGAGAGCGCCGCTAGAGGAGCTAGACATAGGCTCGTCGGAGGAATCGACGGAGGAAAAACTAGCGGCGGGGAGAGGCCTAGAGGTGCAGGGGCCCGTCGTGATTCTAACGAGCGCGGCGGCGGAACAAAAAAGAACCGCCGCAGGGAATCTAAGAAAACAAGAGAGATGCCTAGCGTGCAGTCCCAGTGGCGGGGCTATAGGAAAACTCACCGACGGAAGCACCGGAGCAAGGGCACTGCGGCAAGGTCGCAGGAGCCGAAGAACAGCAGCGCGACCGTCAAGGAGGAAGACGATGGCGCAGCCGCTAGAACACGAACGGAGGCGGCAGCGCGAGGAAGAAGATGAAGGGTAAACGAAGGGGGAAGTGAATCGTCTAGCCCCGCTTCCCTCTATATAACCGCGTAGTGTTAGCTGTAGTGGGATCGTGGTTGCGCCACGATAACCGCATAATCGCGTGTGTGGAGAAACCGTTCGCAAGTAGTGGAGCCACACCAAAGACCACATAGCGTAGTAGAGGATCGGGCCTTCTTACCGATGCGGTACTCGAGGCGTCACTACGCCGATACGACGAGCGCAGTAACCACTGTAGCTTGTCAGTGGACACTGTAGAGGAACAAAAAACTAGAGAATAATGATGACTGGTCCACGTAGGACGAAGCTTACCCAGGAAGCCACGCAAATACCTCGAACGAGGGGGGATAACTCGGAAAATAATCCATAGAGGAAGAAAGATGAAAAGGGCAAGAGGATGGCGAATGAATAATGTCGGCTAAGAGATACCTCAGAAAGAAATAAAGAAGAATGTCGGGAAACTGATGTGGCCTGGCCGAGGTCTCTGGCAGGCCCGCACCAGCTTCGAGGACTAATGTTGGGGGGGTGACCCCGGATAGGGTCAAGATAGGGGAAATACGAAAGGAGTCTCCCTCATCTTAAGCCAAATTACTGATTGTGTCGGCCGAATCCTGTAAGATCCGGCCGAGATGAACAAAACCATGGCCCAGATAGAATGAGTAACGCCTTACTCGGCCGACATATGAGATACGTCGGCCGAATGAGGCCGATTAACTTGTGTGCAGGTGAAGGCCGAGCCGAGTTATGCGAGATAAGGCCGAATAACATGAAGCTTGTAGGAGAAGGATGTGCCTATAGTCAAACCCTAGTCACTGGCTAAGAGGAATCTAGACAGAGCCAAGTGCAAAGGACAAGGACCAGAGCAGCAGAAGGGCAGACGAATGTCACGGAGGTGACAGTGAGGAAGCCCGAGGCGCGCATGTGAAGGGTTCTGGAACATTGCCACCGATAGAAGGGCGACAGGGAAAGGAGGCCGCCGAGTTACCATTTTGGGACAAGCATATTCCAAGGATATGCTTGCCACGTCAGCCCTAGAAGGAACCCAGGAACCTCTTTATAAGGGGGGACGCGGGCTCCTGATGGGGGATCGATTCATTCTACGCCGAAAGGCTCGTGTAATAGTGTTCTTCTTCTCTATGAGACAGTTCTAGGAGCAGTTGTAGTTCTTGAGAAGAGGAATAAAGATCTATTTGCAGGACCGTTGAGTGTAGAAATCACTACATCTTCCCTCCCCGGATCCCTCTAGCATCCATTGGCCCCATACTTTAGCCTACCCATGGCATCTGCCGTGCCACCACCAAGACAGGTGGTTTGAAACCACCCCTCTCCAAACACAGACATACTTCCCCTCGAAAGGAAGGAACTGCGGGAAACAAATCCTTGTGTCTCTGCGTGCTCTACTTTGGTTACTTCTATCATTTACAACACTTTACTTATCTTGTTCTCGTTTAGTGTTTGTGCTAGGTTGACATACAGGTAAATTCACCATAGTTGCATAATCTAGAGAATTTACCTTTTGTGTCAAACCTTAACTTGAAAAAGAATAAAATTTGAAGTAGCACCTATTCACCTCCCCCCTCTAGGTGCCCATATGATCCTTTCATAATCTAAAAGTAAGAAATAAGAAGAAGCAAGGAAGAAAGAAATAAGAACAAAGGAAAGACAAGACAAGGAAAGAGTTTGATGATAGCAAGGCATGGTTGAATAAGGAAAACATGAAGTGGAAGATGTGGAAACATTGAGCATATTATGATATCGTCATGTATTAGACTTGGTTGTAAGAGGGCCTTCATGATGCTCTAATTTGGAACCGTTTTTATTATGTTTGTAATGAGTACTTGAGATGATGTAGTCAATGAAATATTTGCAGCTCATATTGTTTTCTACCGAGATAATAAGTACATTGCATGCCACGAAATGATGATTGATACGTCTAAAACGTATCTACTTTCCCGAACACTTTTGCTATTGTTTCTCCTCTAAACATAATTTTACGGAACATCATGGTACGTTACATAAGTAAATTTTACACACTGGCTAAATTAAAACAATACTACGGCTCCCCACCGAGTGCCTGAATACATGCCTTGAATTTTGGTCAGACCTGAACACTATGAAGGGTCAATGATGACTTACGACGTGCTCATGAAACCATACTTGCATGTCCAACATAGCCTTGAAATTTAGACCCGGGTATATCAAAGGTTGTGCCCTAGGTCGACTCTTTGCCTCATCTTCGGTGAGGGGCCTTGGCCGCTCCGGCGCATATTCCCGCAGGTTCGAGTCTACCATGGCTAGGTGAGCCTCCCTTACATCCTTGAACTCGTGAACATTAGAATATCTTCCCCACACCTTGAAAAATGCATCGGTCTCCTTCTCCGAAAACTTGGGAACCGAACGATCATCGTACGAGTCCGCGGCGTAAGCATGTTCATACCCCTCGTCCTCTTCATTATGATCTTCATATGTGTATAGATCTCCCTCAAGCACCAAGGATGCCACCAAAGGTAGACAAGGCGATGATGGAATGTTGATTGGCGAGACAGCTACAAACTCTTCCTCGATCGGCTCTAAGATTTCAACATTCATTTTCTCCTCAATGATCTCTTCTCGTTCTCTTTCAATAGAACTTGGTTGTCCACTCCCTAGGGTTGCATCCACTTATTTCTCCTCCATAATATCCTCCAAGTAACCTTAATCTTGTTGATTTTCTGTGTCCCACACAGGCGGTTGGCTTGGACATGCATAATACACATCCTCACGACGGTCATCATTGCCTTTCAATAACCGCGGGCCGCTTGTTCAAGTCGATGAGAAAATGGGCATGCCCGGTGACCTTGACGGCAACCACGACCAAATATTTGATTTGCGAGTTGTCCACTAGCTCTTTGTATAGATCCCACTCGTTTTCACCATGGATCGGTATCATCTGAGTATAATATCTAGATCCACATGCATTGTATCTTCCTTCCAACACAGTTTGATTGCCTTTGTCACTCCAACCAAGTGTGGCTCTTACCTTGACAACAACCTCACTAAGACTAGGACTAGTTGGAAAAATATCACAGTGTTTGCCATATCCACAAACCCAACACCATAGTCCGATTACACAACACGCCCACCATGATGCACATGAAGGATTTTTGTGTAAGCCATCTATATTAATAGCCAAAAAAATACCAAAGCATCCATTAGCGAATGCATTATCCGAAAAATTGAGACAAATTGCATAATTACTAGACTAGGTGCAAGCAATAATACCAAGCCATCTATAATCACTCTAAAATACCATTGCTCTGACCTACACATTTTGCACTGACATATCAATTCATACACACAAACTAGCCAATATCACTCATAGATGTTGCACATGAAACAAAATAATACCAATCGAAAATACAAACACCAATCAATGTAGCAAAAAATCACAATGTATCCTACTCCTACAAGCTCAAGAACTATGTAAGAAAGCACAAATGACAAATTTACACCAGCTCATACTTTTACACATTGAAAAACTATGTAATATAGCACATGTGACATTTACATCAATATCATCTAAGTGAAATAATTACATCAATTTTCTAAACTAACACTTGTATACCAAGTACAATTTCACAATCAGTTGTTGAAATGCTTCATCTAAGTGAAATATTTACATCAATTTTTGGTCTCCTCTTTGTATAGTAGAATTTTCACAATGAACAATTTAATTTTGAATTTGGGGGAGGGGATTTGAGAGTGGGGAGGGGACAGGTACCTGCAAGGAGGTGCGGCCAGACGGTAGAGGGAGGGGACGGGGAGACGGTCGGAGGAGGAGGAGCCACCATCCACCGGCGTGCGTGTGGAGGAGGAGAGGTCGTCCACCGGCGTGCGGGTGGAGGAGAAGCGACGGCCAGAGCAGGAAGTGCGGGTGGAGGAGGAGGTAGCGGCTGGAGGCGGAGAGGGCGATGGAGGAGGTGCGGCCGGCCGGTGTGCGAGCAGAGGAGGTGCCGCCAGCTGCGTTCGGGAGGGGTGGGTATTGATTGGATTGGGGAAAAGAGAAGATGACGATGGCACTTTAACCCTAGGTTCGACGCTCGACGCCATTTGAAATGGCGCCACGACAGCCCTCCACGCCACCTGTGTCTCCACCTCGGTGCCATCGTCGACCTGCGTTACTTCGACGCCAGTTCAAACGTCGCTGACATGAGGGGTTAGATTCTGAATTAGTTTCTCCCAGGGGTCAGATTCAGTTAAAGTATATGTCTTACTGCATGAAGGTTGTCAGCGACGTTTTAATCAATCCTTGTAATATGATTAGTCACAACCTTTGTAAAAAAATTGAAACTCACGTGAGAAGGAAAATTGGTATATATTGTTGGTTTTGCACCGTATTTTATTTTTTGGCTAGTAAAGGGATCATCCCAAAGTTCAAATTGAACAATGGTAAAAAACTACTTTTGCAATTGTACAAACAATGTCATCAAATGCTCCTAAATGACATCCCAAAACATTTGATAGAATTCAACGGGGAACTCATATGGTTCTAAAGCTTTATTCCACTTCATATGAGAGATAGCATGTAATACCTCTTTCTCAGTGAAATCAGATATTAGGATACCATTTCCTTGGCTGAAAGTTGCGGTATGTCCTCGTCAATTTCCTCTATCAAAGAGAAGATGTTCGGAACCGGTGTTTCAAAAAATTTGTTATGTACACTTTAAAAAATCTCAAAGAAGCTTTTGAAGACAACATGTATCTAAGTGGAGGGGGGAGCCAAGAGGTCTTTTGCACTTAGCGACGACCAGAACACAAGTAGTTGTATCCAAGTAGAACGTCTTAGGTTGCTTATGGTCCTTTTGGTGGCTTAAAAAAATAAGCTACCGCCTTATTGGAGTTTGAGATAACTAGATTGTAAGCTCCAACTAATAAGCTAGGTGGCTTATGGAAGAAGTTGAAGATGGCACTGGCAGTAGGCGAAAGTGGGCTGCAGCCCCCAACTTTTAGATAATTAGTGAAGAATTTTTTCTACAAGGTATAAATTAAAAAATTTAGAGCATTTTACCCCTCCCCCTACAAATTCAAGTTTTGTGTTTTGCCCCCCCCCCCCCTCCCTCAGATTTTCTTGTCACGCTCCACCACTGGAGGAGGGGACAACTTAATTATAAGCTGTCAAAAGAACTAGGCCTTATTTTGTTGTTGCATGTTGATATCTTGTGTTAAACTTTTTTATTATCATTTATGTGTTGTCGTTCATCATCGGAAAACAATTAGATGAATGGCACATTTTCATTCTCATTATACAAATCCAATCTATACCAACACCCATAGCTTAGAGCATCTTCAACAGATGAACTAGAAAAAGGTGGCATCCCAAAAACTATTTTTTTGCACGAGAGGGCAAATAAGTCCTCCAATAGATGCTCAGACGTAGGAAAACACGCAAAACAATTTTAGTGCACGCCCAAAAGAGCCCAATCGCTCGCAACATATATCGGTTGCTGCGCTGCAAAATATGGACGAGCGCATAGCCCCCAACTGTATGTGGAAATTTCCCATCTACTCCCCGCTGCACGCGACTGCGCCACACTGCTTGATACGTCAGAAACATATCTATAATTTTTGATGTTTTATGCTTGTTTAGTATCTACTTTTCTTTGCTTTGTCTACACTTTGAGGTATTTTTATATGTTTTCTGGTCCTAACCTATTAACAAGATGCCACAGTGTCAGTTTTCTGTTTTCTTCTGTTTTTAGTTCCAGAAAGGCAGAAAATCAATATTCTCGGAATTGGACAAGACAAAAGTCAAAGTTAATATTTTACCGTGGGGAACACGGAGCCAGAGTACGAGACGGAGGGGAGGCACCAGGGGCCACACCCCCTGGCGGCGCGGGCTAGCCCTAGCCGCGCCTAGGGGGTGTGACCACCCTGGCCGCCCCCTGCCTCGCCTCTTCACCTATAAAGGGGACATGAGATTGCCAACTTATATTTTGTCAAGCATATACTCCATAGTTTGTTCACTTTAACCTTAATCACTTCAAGATGCTTATGATAGGGGCAATGAGAGATAAAAGCTAATAAGTACCATCAATTTTGAAAGCTCTTTTTGAAATTTGAAATCCCTGCTTCCCTTTATGAAGGGCCTTTCTTCCACATTTATATTGAGTCTTCACCTTCTATCCTTAGGCACCAGTTAAGAGAGCATAGTTGCCATTCTTAGTTCTATGTGAATTGTACCAAAACTTATTGATTGATGCATATTGTTGATATTATTTGTTCTTGTGCTATTTGTATCTAGTCACTCTTATGAACTTTGAAGGTGTCCTATGCATCTATTTGCTACTCCATGAGGGACAAGCTGAATGCCACTATGTCATGTTTTTTGTATGTGAAACAAACAAACGTTTTTCAATGCATGTTATTCATGATCTTTGTTTGTAACCTTTCATGTTGCATGCATAGTTACTATGTCTTACTGTTAGAACTCCATCTTTCATGCTCATGTTTAGAGTTCTTTGATCCCAGCTTTCATTGCTTGCAAATGGTTTGATCTTGATTTTGATGGTGCATGTCACCTCAAAAATTATTCTTTTTATCACTTACCTACTCGAGGACGAGTAGGAGTTAAGTTTGGGGATGCTTGATACGTCGGAAACGTATCTATAATTTTTGATGGTCCATGCTTGTTTAGTATCTACTTTGCTTTGCTTTGTCTACAATTTGAGGTGTTTTTATATGTTTTTTGGTACTAACCTATTAACAAGATGCCACACTGGAAGTTTCATGTTTTCTTCTATTTTTGGTTCCAGAAAGGCAGAAAATCAATATTCTCGAAATTGGACGGGACAAAATCCAAAGTCAATATTTTACCGTGGGGAACATGGAGCCAGAGTACGAGACGAAAGGGAGGCACCAGGGGCCACACCCCCTGGCAGAGCGGGCTAGCCCTAGCCGTGCCTGGGGGGTGTGACCACTGATATGTCGGAAACGTATCTATAATTTTTGATGTTCCATGCTTGTTTAGTATCTACTTTGCTTTGCTTTGTCTACACTTTGAGGTGTTTTTATATGTTTTCTGGTACTAACCTATTAACAAGATGCCACAGTGCCAGTTGCCTGTTTTCTTCTGTTTTTGGTTCCAAAAAGGCAGAAAATCAATATTCTCGGAATTGGACGGGACAAAAGCCAAAGTCATTATTTCCCCGGAGCAACACGGAACGACGAAGCAGAGTTGGATGAGGACACCAGGGTGGCCGCACCCCCCCTTGGCACGGGCCAGCCCTGGTGGCGCCTACAGGGGGTGTGGCCCCCCTGGACCTCCACCGACCTTGCCTCTTGTGCCTATAAGAAGCCCCCGGGGAGAAAACCCTAAATCATCTGGTGTAAAATCCACGAAAACCTCCATAGCGCCGTCACCACCGAAGGGGAGATTCGGGGGACAGAAAGTCTCTATTTCGGCACCCTGCCGGGACGGGGAAGTGCCCCCGGAGCCATCCCCATCAATCTCCATCTCCATCTTCAGCACCGTTGCTGATTCCCATGATGAGGAGGGAGTAGTTCTTCCTCGAGGCTAAGGGCTCTACCGGTAGCTATGTGTTCATCTCTGTCTCTCTATGCATGATCTTGTTGTGGTCATGAGCTTTGTAATCAAGTAGATCTACCTTTCTACTCAAGTGCTTCATTAGATCTTTGCTCTCCCCATGTGTGTGAAAGTGACAGCATGCACGCCATGGTGTCACTTAGGATAGAGTCTACATAAATATTCATTGTGCTTTAATAGATCTATGCTTTTCCCCACGTGTGTGAAAGTGACAGCGTGCATACTGTGTGTGGCACTTTGGCTAGATTGAATATTTGTTATGAGTTATATTTGGAGTTGGATGTCTCTATAAAATTGTGGTGTTTGTTGGAACCATCTAGCGCTCAAGGTGACAGTGTGGGGTTATCTAGATTGGGGAAGGTGGACTTTGAGAAGTGATGTTATAGCCCTACCGATGATTAGAGTGTCCAACCGGAGAGTAGTTAAGAGTAGTATCATGAAGATAGGATATTTATATGAGAGAGTGTTCACTAGTGAAAGTATGATCCCTATGCCTTGTTTTTAAATATTGAAACACCGTTTGCATCTAGATCTGTTGCATGTTTGCTTGCTTTAGTCTTTACCTCACCGTCAAGCTATTTTATGGCACCGTTACCACTTGTATTTCACTATCTCTTCGCCGAACTAGTGCACCTATACACCTGACAAGTATATTGGGTGTGTTGGGGACACAAGAGACTTCTTGTATCTTGATTGCAGGATTCCTTGAGAGGGAATACCTTTGACCACTTCCTCCCTAAGTTCGATAAACCTTGGGTAATCCACTTAAGGGAAACTTGCTTTTGTTCTACAAACCTCTGCACTTGGAGGCCCAACAACTGTCTACAAGAATAGAAGTGTATTGGGTGTGTTGGGGACACAAGAGAGTTCTTGTATCTTGATTGCAGGATTGCTTGAGAGGGAATACCTTTAACAACTTCCTCCCTAAGTTCGATAAACCTTGGGTAATCCACTTAAGAGAAACTTGTTGTTGTTCTACAAACCTCTGCACTTGGAGTCCCAACAGCAGTCTACAAGAATAGAAGTGTGTCGACATCAAGCTCTTTTCTGGCATCGTTGCCGGGGAGGTAAGGTAAAAGGTACTCACATCCTCCGGTGTGAGTAGTCGAAGTTATTTCCTTTAGATTCTGCAATTTTGTCTTTTTGTTTCTTGTTTTCACTAGTTAGGATTAATGGAAAACAACAACAAAATTAGAGAGCTTTATAGTATTTATCTTGAGTTAGGACATGAAGTGTTTGAAGAGAAAATTAAAAAACCTATGGAACTTTATTTGCATGCTAATAGCAATGTTATTAGTATGAATTCTTTGAACACCATTACTGCTAATGCTATGGAAATGTCTAAGCTTGTGGAAGCTAGTTTTGATGAAATGATCTTTTTAGTTCCCTAGCTTTGGAAGATAGCTATTCTATTGCTTATGATGATACCAAACCTCCAATTTATGATGATTACAATGATGAATATGATATTTTTAGTCCACCTACTATTGAGGAGAAAATTTATTGTGATTACAATATGCCTCCTATATTTGATGATTATGGTGATGAGAATAATAATGATAGATATTTTGTTGAATTTTCTCCCATTACAATTAATAAGAATGACTATGCTTATGTGGAGAGTAATAATCATTTTATGTATGTGGCTCATGATAAGAATGTTTTATGTGATAGTTATATTGTTAATTTTATTCATGATGCTACTGAAAGTTATTATGAAAGAGGGAAACATGGTCTTATGTATCTCAACAATATTAAGTTTCCCCTCTTTATGTTGAAAATCTTGAAGTTGCACTTGTTTTGCTTTCCTATGCTTGTTTCTTTGCGCTTTCATGACTTGTTTCTTTACAAGATTCCTATGCATAGGAAGTGGGTTAGACTTAAATGTGTTTTGAATTTGCTTCTTGATGCTCCCTTTTATTTCAATTCATATTTCTTATGTGAGCATGTTCTCAAACTATAATGCCTAACTTAAAGGCGTTAAAGAAAAGTACTTGTTGGGAGATAACCCAAGAGTTTTCTTGAGTCTTGGAACTTATTACTTCAGTAATGTCCTCTCCTTATCCTTTTTATTTGTTTTTGTGCCAAGAATAACCTCTAATGAGAGGGAAGTAAGATTTGGGGAGTTGCTGTCCCGAAATAGATTTTTGTGCTCCACCGTAAAAAATCGCGAGGAATGTCTGTAAGTCGGATTGGGATGATATTTTACGAATAAATACATCAGTATGTTAGCTAACATTCGTTAGTTTAACACTTTTTGATTTGAGTAACAGAAGGTCTTCGAAAAAATCGGTTTCTACCTGCTAGTATGTTTTGACAGATTACTACCATTATTTGCATTTGCTTCTTATTGATTCCTTTTTGGGTTCTTTTTGGGAAATTGAGCTTTTTGAGGGAATTACTATAATAGCTTGTGTTTTTAGTGAAAGTTTTTCTGTTCTAAAGCTAAACCCAAAAGTCTATTATTTTTTGAATACACTAATGTTGCTAATGAAGATTGTGTGAAGTTTTGTATGAAGGAAAATTTTCAGGTGTAGAGAAAGAATGATGTAATGAGATGAAGAATAGACAAAAGCTCAAGCTTGGGGATGCCACCCTGTGTCACCCCAAAAAATATTCAAGAGGTACAAGCGTCAAAGCTTGGGGATGCCCAAGGCATCCCCTTCTTCATCAATAAAAATCTCAGGTCTTTCTAGACACTTCGTTTTTTATGGTTTCATGCACAGTTGTGTTGTTCTTGGAGCGTCTTAGTTTTCGTTTTTAGTTTTGTGTTTCTTAGTTTGCTTGAATAAGCTGGTTGATCATAGCACACTTTTTTTGGAGAGAGACACGCTCTGTTTTCATTGTTTAGAACACTCTAGTTTTCATTCTTATTGTCTTGTGAGTGTTGAATTTTGCTAGCACTCTGTTTAGCCTTAGTTTTCTTATGCTTTCTGTTTAGAACGTTTTAGTTCTTCTTTGTGGATTTGTGAGACAAGCTCACAAATCTTTATTGATTATTATCTTTGTGAGTTGTTTCAGATAAGTAATGGTGTTGGAAAAGAGTAGAGAGTTTCATGCTTATAGTGGTACAAAAGGGAGCTTGCTTTGACTGTGACTTAGACTTTATCATGTCATGCTAGATCTTCTTTTGACCTGATGCTTAGTGATTATTTCTGTAGCAGACTTGTTCCAAACAATTAGGATTGCTTAATGTGCATTGAAGGAATCATGCGTTGTTTTAGCATACAAAAGCATAGTATTGTGGTATTCTCCTTTGATACTTTGTTTGGGTTGACTTGGCACATGCTTACACCATGTTATGACTATGAACAAGTCACCATATCCTCTATGATCATTTAGTCCTTGACTTGTAGTACCACTCTATGCTTTGATTAGTAATGTTTTGTCGCTCTGCATGATTATGGCCATTATTGCTCTCTTAGTTGGTTGCTCCTAGTCTTTTGCTAGCCTCCACTTGTATGAGTAAGCTCTACTCATGGTTCCAACTCCCAAGAAACCAAGTTATTCCAAAGTGTCCACTATAAATTCCTATGCATGGTGTGTTACACCATTCCAAGTATATTCTTGTTTTCAGCTATCTTCCAATTAAAAAGTATTTTGTTATTTGAAAACTTAGTGATTAAAGCCCTCACAAACTGGATGGCACACTTTATATTCTTTGCACCTAATAAACTTGAACCATTGTGTCATCTATGTTGTATATGCTTGCACTTATACATTGGAATTAGCAGAACCGTGTTATCACGGGGAACGTTTTCAACATTACACTTGTACTTTGTACTCAGTTCATATCATGCTCTTTTGTCTATGGATGTCACCAGTGTGAAATAAAGAGGGAACTTGTAAGTCCATGGAGTTTGTATTTTGTGTTAGAGAAACGCCTGGGCCGCTAGCCTAAGCCATGCCTAATCATGGTGGAAACTTGCAGCATCACCATAGTGAGCTATCTATGAAGCATCCTCAATAAAAAGCTATGCATATAGTAAATAAAAATATCGCTGAGATGCTTATTGTTTGCTTGCCTTGTCATTTTGGTTATGGGATAGCTCTTGTACCATGTGCAAGGGGTACCCTGTTGGCGGTTCTCTATGATACGCATGTACTTACAATGACAAGAACTTATAGGTGACTGAAGTTGAGTAGCATGAGGTGTGGCCCTCGTATTCAAGGGACTTGAGATTGTCAACTTATACTTTTTCAAGCATATACTCCATAGTTTGTTCACTTTAACCTTAACCACTTCAAGATGCTTATGATAGGGGCAATGAGGGTTGAAAGCTAACAAGTACCATAATTTTTGTAAGATCTTTTTGACACTTGAAATCCCTGCTTCCCTTTGTGAATGGCCTGTCTTCCACTATTATTTGAGTCTCCACCTTCTACTTTTAGACACCATTAAGAGATCATAGTTGCCATTTTGTGTGCAGTGTCCCAAAACTTATTGATTGATGCATATTGTGATATTACTTGTTCAAGTGCTACTTGTTTCTAGTCACCCTTGTGAACTCTGAAGGTATCCTATGCATCTATTTGATACTCTATGAGGGACAAGTTGATTGCCACTATGCCATGTTTTCTATATGTGGAACAAACAAACGTCTTTCAATGCATTGTTATTCATGATCTTTGTTTGTAACCTTTTATGTTGCATGCATAGTTACTTTGTCTTACTGCTAGAACTCCACCTTTCATGCTCATGTTTAAAGTTCTTTAATCCTAGCTTTCAATGCTTGCAAATGGTTTGATCTTGATTTTTATGGTGCATGTCACCTCAAAAAATTATTATTTTTATCACTTACCTACTCGAGGACGAGCAGGAGTTAACCTTGGGGATGCTTGATACGTCGGAAACGTATCTATAATTTTTGATGTTCCATGATTGTTTAGTATCTACTTTGTTTTGCTTTGTCTACACTTTGAGGTGTTTTTATATGTTTTCTGGTACTAACCTATTAACAAGATGCCACAGTGTCAGATGCTTGTTTTCTTCTGTTTTTTGTTCCAGAAAGGCAGAAAATAAATATTCTCGGAATTGGACGGGACAAAAGCCAAAGTCATTATTTTTTCCGGAGCAACATAAAACAAAGAAGCAGAGTTGGAGGAGGATACCAGGGTGGCCGCACCCCCCCCCCCTTGGCGTGAACCAGCCCTGGTGGCGCCTACAGGGGGTGTGCCCCCCTGGACCTCCACCGACCTTGCCTCTTGTGCCTATAAGAAGCCCCCGGGGAGAAAACCCTAAATCATCTGGTGTAAAATCCACGAAAACCTCCATAGCGCCGCCACCACCGAAGGGGAGATTCGGGGGACAGAAAGTCTCTATTTCGGCACCCTGCCGGGACGGGGAAGTGCCCCCGGAGCCATCCCCATCAATCTCCATCTCCATCTTCAGCACCGTTGCTGATTCCCATGATGAGGAGGGAGTAGTTCTTCCTCGAGGATAAGGGCTCTACCGGTAGCTATGTGTTCATCTCTCTCTCTCTATGCATGATCTTGTTGTGGTCATGAGCTTTGTAATCAAGTAGATCTACCTTTCTACTCAAGTGCTTCATTAGAGCTCTGCTCTCCCCATGTGTGTGAAAGTGACAGCGTGCACATCATGGTGGCACTTAGGCTAGAGTCTACATAAAAACTCATTATGCTTTAATAGATCTATGCTTTTCCCCACGTGTGTGAAAGTGACAGCATGCATACCGTGTGTGGAACTTTGGCTAGATTGAATATTTTTATGAGTTGTATTTGGAGTTGGATGTCTCTATGAAATTGTGGTGTTTGTTAGAACCATCTAGCGCTCAAGGTGATAGTGTGGGGTTATCTAGATTAGGGAAGGCGGACTTTGAGGAGTGTTGTTATAGCCTACCGATGATTAGAGTGTCCAACCGGAGAGTTAGTATCATGAAGAGAGGATATTTATATGGGAGAGTGTTCACTAGTGAAAGTATGATCCCTAGGCCTTGTTTCTAAATATTGAAACACCGTTTGCATCTAGATCTGTTGCATGTTTGCTTGCTTTAGTCTTTACCTTACTGTCAAGCTATTTTCTGGCACCGTTACCACTTGTATTTCACTATCTCTTCGCCGAACTAGTGCACCTATACACCTGACAAGTGTATTGGGTGTGTTGGGGACACAAGTGACTTTTTGTATCTTGATTGCAGGATTCCTTGAGAGGGAATACCTTTGACCACTTCCTCCCTAAGTTCGATAAACCTTGGGTAATCCACTTAAGGGAAACTTGCTTTTGTTCTACAAACCTCTGCACTTGGAGGCCCAACAACTGTCTACAAGAATAGAAGTGCGTAGACATCAACCACCCTAGCCACCCCTGCCTCACCTCTTCGACTATAAAGACCCCTCGATGCCAAAAATTGTA